>CM033279.1:35804987-37246521 GCA_019343175.1 Oedothorax gibbosus | reverse complement strand
GACTTGTGGCCTCTCGTAATTTTTTGGAGCCGTGGGTCCATAATAGGGGGGGTTCCGAATCCCTTTATAAAATTGTTATCAGCCAGGGAAAACAAAAAAAACAGCTAAAACCAGAAGAAATACATCTCCTCATTTGCCATTTTTTAAATTAAACTTTAAATCCTAATGAGGGATTAACTTAACCCAGGGACATTATTAAATTATATCACATTGGGCCATAAAAAAAATTATGTTTTGCCATTTTTAAAAAAAATCTAACAAACCTGTGTAAGTCCATTGAACCTAATCGACTGTCTAAAACGCGACAGTGTTCTGAGATGTTACTTTTACAAAAAAAGAAAAAAAAAAATTGTCATACTTTAGAAATCCCGATGTTTTCTGCCAACAATAAACTGAAATCACTTACGACTTACCCCTCCATTTAAGTTAATAAATCAATTTTTTCACATATTAAGATTTTATTTTGGATATTGTATTTATATTTTCAATTCAATTATTTAGAGGCAATACTAGTCACAACCACGATCACCAGACTGAGACATGCACCTCGAGCATGAAATCTTCCCAGCGGGATCGAGAATTTACCCAAAATGCAGCCACTGTCCGGGCACGCACAAAATCCCAGCATCTCTTCCTTCCTCACTCTACAGCATCTTCAGTCTTCAAGACCCTCCTTCCTTTCTCTACTAAGTTGGTGAAGTACTGAATTAAATGCTTTTACCTTTTAAATTCATAAGAAACTGCTTTTATTTATGAATTTAAAGATATGTATTGCCATTGTTTAACTGATTATAATACCAAAAGCTAAAGCCCTTTCACAACTTGTCACAACTATTTTCAACTCCCATAGGACACCATGCATTTAAAAGTTCCCGCTTAAGTCGGTAGATTTTTTCATGCGTGCCCCCGAAAAAATCTCAAGTTGCATGTACCGTTAGCCAATCAGAATTCAGTATTTGTTTGGCTACATTGTGGCGAACTAACTTCGCCAACTGGTTCTTTATTTACTTTTTAAGGGACCCAACTTTCCTTGCTTGCAAAAAATGCAAAATCTGCGAAATTTAAAAATGGGTGGTAAAGGGATCTAATTAATGAAGTTCGGAAACAAAATTTCTGTAGGATGAATTCTGTTAACAAACATCATACTCCCCGGATATATTATATATATATATAATATATATTATATATATATATATATATTAATATTATAATATATAATTTATATATATATATATATATATTATATATTATATATATATATATATTTTATATATTTATATATTATATATAATATTATTAAATATAATTTATATATATATAATATATATATATTATATTATATAATATATATAATATATATATATATAATATATATATATAAAATTTTATATATATTTATATTTATATAATTATAAATATATATTTTATATATATAATATATATATAAATATAATCCGGGAGTATGTATTTCCGAACTTCATTAATTAATCCATTTACCACCCCTTTTTAAATTGCGCGATTTTTCATTTTTTGCAAGCAAGGAAAGTTGGCGTCTTAAAAAGTAAATAAAGAACCAGTTGGCGAATCTAGTTCGCCACAAGTAGCCAAACAAAACTGAATTCCCCGATTGGCTAACGGACTGCAACTTGAGATTTTTTCGTGCACGCATGAAAAAATCTCACGACTTAAGCGCAACTTTTAAATGCATGGTGTCCTATGGGAGTTTGCAAGTAGTTGTGACAAGTTTTTGAAATGGGCTTTAGCTTTTGGGTATTTAATCGTTAAAAATGACAATACATATCTTTAAATTCATAAATAAAAGCAGTTTCTTATGAATTTAAAAGGTAAAAGCATTTAATTCAGTACTTCACCAACATCAGTAGAGAAAGGAAGGAGGATCTTGAAGACTGAAGAGTGCTGTAGAGTGATGGAAGGGCAGTTGAAGAGATGCTCGGGATTTAGCTGCGTGCCCGGACAGTGGCTGCATTCTGGGTAAATTCTCGATCCGTCTGGCAAGATCTTCAGGTCTCTGAGGTGCATCGTCGTCAGTCTGGTGATCGTGGTTGTGACTAGTATTGCCTCTAAATAATTGAATTGAAAATATAAATACATATATCCAAAATAAAATCTTAATATGTAGAAAAAAGTTGTATTTATTCAACTTAGTGGAGGGGTAAGTCGTAAGTGATTTCAGTTTAATTCCGTTGGCAGAAAACATCGGGATATCTAAAGTATGACAATTTTTATTTTTCTTATTTGTAAAAGTAACATCTCAGCAACACTGTCGTCGTTTTAGACAGTCGATTAGGTTCAATGGACTTACAAATGTGTTTGTTAGATTTTTTTAAAAAATGGCAATACATAATTTTTTTTATGGCAATGTGATATAATTTACATAATGTCCCTGGGTTAAGTTAATCCCTCATTAGTGATTTAAAGTTTAATTTAAATAAATGGCAAATGAGGAGAGGTATTTCTTCTGGTTTTAGCATGTTTTGTTTTGTTCCATGGCTGATAACAATTTTATAAAGGGATTCGGAACCCCCCTATTAGTGACCCACGGCTCCAAAAAATTACGAGAGGCCACAAGTCATTGTTTTATAGCGAAAAATCACCTTAATATTTAAGTGCAGTAGTTCCCTTTCTTTCGTTATTAATTTCTAAAAAAAGTGTGATTAATTTCTTTAAGTATGTTCTTTTTGTAAGAATTTATATGTAAACCTCGTAATTATATATTTTGTAAGGATAATACTCGGCAATTTATAAGAATTTTTACAGTCCCCCATACGTCACTACTTCGCTTTTTCTCGCTCCTCAGCCCTTAAAATTTTTATGTGAGGAGAATTAAAAAAAAAAAATCTCTGCAAATGGACAACAGCTAATATTTTTCTCCAAAGTATGTTTACTACTCATATATAAATATTTTAGTGCAGATAATTTTTGTTTTTATTTTTCCTATTTCTTACGAACTAAATTGGTCCCAATTAAAATACAGAAAATGGGTCACCTTAACACCATCATTTTTCAAAGTGGGAGCTATTCGAGATTCAGGACAGTATTTATTATTATGATATATTCGTATTTCCAGGGTCACATTAATTTGGTGAAAGCATCACTCATACCATAGTTTCACAGTCTGTGCCAGGGCCGGATTTCTAAATAGGCTAAGTAGGCTGTAGCCTAGAGCGACGAATTTTTTGGGGCGGCAAATTTTACGACCAATTAAAGCCAGCATTCGGCATAAAAATTATTATTATAAAGATACGAATATTTTTTAGAAAGAAAACAAATAATTTACATTTAATGCGTGAACCGTAAATGTACATATAATACTAATATTTCGTAGCAAACATGGTACCTGCGAGGGCAATTGCACCCCTCCTCCCCGGATTTCGGAAGTCGAAAAAGAATAGACGAACAGTTAAAAAAAAATCGCATATTCGCTTTCGATTTAGCGTGTAAAGGTACTTAGATGATCATGATTGTAATATGTGTATCTTATTTTAAACGCCAAATCCAGTTCACCCTATTTGCAGCTAACCAGCTACCTTTCCGCGAAGGGGGAGAATATTGTGGGGCGGCAAAATCAATCGTAGCCTATCAGCGACAAAAACTTTAATCCAGCACTGTGTGTATCAGTAACTTTTATACACTTACGTTATGCCAATTCTTTACAGTTAACCGTCGAAAACAAGATTTATATATAAATAATATTTTAATTTTTGATATAAAAATAATTTATAATCATTATTTTCTTATAGAATAGAAATTAGAGCGTATAACTACAACTTATTTTTTACCTCTGAGCCTTTGACCAATAAACCACTAAATCCAAAATAATTAGGTTGAAGACCTAAAACATTTCTTATGCACTAATGTCAATATGCTTGTTTCAGGTGACGTATTCCTTCCAGTTTTTCATTCTACCTTTCCTTCGATCGTTGCTCCGATCGGTCTTCTGTTTCAACGCGACATTATTCACTAATCGAGGTCCGAGAAAAAATCTATTTTCATTCGCATTTCTGTTCCAATCCCCACTCAATACCTGAAAACTACCCATTGTCTATTGTCCAATTAAAAAAATCAGTTTGCCTAGTATTAAATTATAAATAGTTAAACTTCTGATATCAGGTTGCGTTTTTGCTTTTCAAAATTCATTTTATATTTTAGAAGATAACGTCTTACTATGTTGTTCAGCTAGTCTTTAATAATAAAAACTCCTGTTGTTGTAAAATTACGTCCTACATCCTAAAATTGGTGAGCAGCAGCAATTCAATAATCGCGCAGTTCCGTTGATTTGAATTTAAAAAAAAACACGATGATCCCCAAAACATGGAATTCTAATGACCCCCTATAATAGCCTACTAAATCTCAAAACACCAGTGATCCTAAAATGTCGAAACTCCAGTGATTTTAAAATACGCTGCTATAGAAGCTTTAAAGATTTCGCAACTACACTAATTTTATAATTTCAGGCGTTTCTTTTAACTGTTAATTCCTTATGAATTTATGATCATAGTATAAGTGATAAATCATTCTTAAAATTGTGAGATTTTTAGTGATGAATATACAAAAATAAAAGATGAACCATTTTTAAAACTCCTCTCGATTATAAAAAAAACGAAAGTTGTTTAAAAAAAAAGTATTTTTTAAACACTTAATTCTAAGAACGAGAAAAAAGCTGAAAAAGTCGTAAAATAAGGGAGGGGGGGGGGGGGGGGGGGGCAAATTCGGCAAAAAGGAGTAAAATTTCTATACTTGTTATTAGTAAATAACTCCAATTATATTTAATTCATAGCTTTTTTCCTTTCCTAATAAAAAAATTAAACCTTTCTGGCCTTGAGGAATTAAGATAAGCCTGAAATTGAATCTTATAACTCGTATTCTCGATAAATCTTGAAGAGTTATAGTGACTGGAATGAACATTAAACAGTCTCAGCAATAAATTTCGAATAAATTATTCAGTTCCTAATTTGTATAGAAATAGGAAATAATTCACATCATTTCAACTCTTATTATCTGTGACTTAAAATATCATAAATATATTTCATAATCATGCTGTATTCTTAGTCATTAATTTTTAACGAATAAAATACGCATTAAATTTTACTTTCACAAAAACAGATGTAATCTATTTGATAAGGTTATTCGGAAAAACGAAAACGGATTTGAAACTGTTTATTTTGCATGTCTTAAACTTATGAAAACATTTATCTTTTTGTATAAAACCAACATTTTACGAAAGAAAAACAAATTTGAAATGTTTCGCCGACTCTTTATTTTTGAAGTTCAAAGTCTGGTATTGCTTTGTTACATCATCGCCAGACTGGGTTTTCAATTTTATATTTCACAAAATCACCAAAAAAACCCTCTCTCCTAAATTGTCTGTATTCCGTGTGTTTCAAGAATAATATTTTCTACAAAATGAGGAATAACGTGCTACTGGAACTTTTAATTTTGTTCAAATATGGTTTGTTCTATAGTTTCGCAACTCATTCTGGGTGTCCGGAATATTCCATGCTGGAACCTTGCAGTTGCATACACAGACCCGGAGCTGACATTCTCTTCTGCGCAGGTCTCAAGAATCTCAGCGTACTAGACCAGGTCCTGGAGAGGTCTTCCAACTGGACCTTTGACACGCTGTTCGTCTGCCAATCGAACCTCCAGAACATTCCATCGAATTCCTTGGAGCAGAGGATGGTCAAGAGCGTTCTGGTAGCCAGTTCGAACATGACCTCGCTGTTTGACAAGGAAGCGGACGCGGCTGGCAATTCGGTAGAGACTCTTCACATCAACGACGTTCGATTCGAAAATGGAATCTCCTGGAACATGATTCGAAGTCTCCGGAAACTCCGGCACTTCAACTTGCAGTTCGGAGACGTCCCCGTGATCGGGAGTGAAGTGGCGAAAAGTTTCGCGGGTGGTTTGAAACATCTGCGCATGTCCAATACTAGGACGAAGGAAATTGAGAACGGGGCATTTGCGAATTTGGTGGAACTGACTGAAATCAAAATCCGACACTCTGAGGTTGCGGTCCTGGAGAGGAGTGTTTTCCCCAAACCCGCCAAACTGAAACTGATAGATTTTACGTAAGTATAAAACGATATGGCACGTTATGTTTAAATAAATTTAAATGCATACATAAGAACTGACAACAGGCTAAAGGCTATACAGTCCTTCCAATTACAAAGCAAGTTTCGAAAGCCCCCTCGTGTGGGTTTTCAAGAAACGGAGTGAGCGTCGCTGTTTTTGATTTTTCCTCACTTGGTTTAGAAAGCTATTGCCATTAAAAGGATTTTTTAATGTAAATAATAGTACGAGTCTGCAACTTATACATTAAACAATAGAGATTAGGAAACGGAGAAAATTAAAATAGAAGGAATGTAGGATTCTTGTTTGCAATACTTTTTAAATATGATAACCGAACCCACTAAATTAGTAGACCTTTGAGCTGAACATAGGTTCTAATTTTTACATACGTTGACCGATTATTTTACGTTTGATCAATTGTAGCAATTTTTTGTATCATTAAAGTTGGATATTATGCATGGAACGATCATGTCAAAACTTCAAAATCATTTAACAAAAATAAAACGTTACTCAGCCTAGTTTGCAGGCTTCAAGATGGTTTCTTTCCGAGCTCCAAGATTTTGTGCTATTATTACCGATCTAACTTCCATAAAGGAAAAACTGGTCGACCATTTTGTTGGTAATCGATTCTGATTCAAGACTTTTTTTTTACTTTATAAATTTATTCATAAATTTTGAGAATAGAAAGTATTGCTATTTATATTAACTGGTTCTTCCTAACGTAGAAACATAGAGCGGAGAAATAAAGAAGAAATGTTGTTAACCATCTGAGGTGAGGGATACACACAAATAAACCCGCCTCCGACAGTCAGGTTTTTCAGCAATGCGCATTAAAAAAAAGAATATATAAATTTGATAATTTTAGTACATTTTAAATTTTTAAGAATGAATAAGTTAGATAAGTAAGCAGTAAATCATCAGCTACATAAATAAAAAGTAAAAAAAAATGTAAACAAATTAAATATTTAAATTTTATCCTCATATTCAAGGAATCAAAGTTTACCATTCAATCAACCAATTTGATTATCCTAAAATGGTTCAATCCAAAAATAATTAGTTAAAATTTTCATTGATTCAGTTATTTACGCTATTTTTGTTCTGGGATTCTTAGACCTTTTCATCGTCCTAAAAATCGTAATTTTTTGAGAAATTCGTTTTAAAAACTTAACAGATTTTTTTTTATAGATCAAACCAAATCGAATCTTTGCCAGAGGATATTTTTTCCGATATGCCGAACCTGAAATATGTGTATTTCGGGGAAAACAAGATATCTCAACTCTCCAGCGCACTGCTAGGATATGCAATGGATAACTTCGTCTTCTTGATTCTAAATGGTAAGTAGAATCTACTTTCAAATATACTTAAAAAAATCTTGAGGAAAAAACCCTAATAATTAATCATAAGCTCTCCGTTTTTATAAAATATGTAATATACAATACGCATTTGTTAATGTCGACTCAGTCTTGTGTGAGGTGTCACGTGCCCGCCTCATAAGCGCAAAATCGCGGGTTCGAACCAGGCGAGCTATTTTCAAGATGGGCAAATCTCCGGCACGCATGTTATGTGATTATGTGGGCATGTAAACGACTCTTAGAGTAACAATTTCACTTGAGTTCTCTCGGAATACTTTAATATCCGCAAGGAGCTCCGATTCATTGTCATTTGAGCGTCAAAATTGGTAGCGAGAGCCGTTTATATGATACCACAAAAAATATTTCTCTCTGTTCTGGGGAATACATACCGAGTCTTCAAAAGGCTTCCTCCAACAGTAGCCGAATTCAGAAAAAAATATGCTTGAAAGATATTAAGGTTCCATCCCAAAATTTTTTCCTTTCATCTCGTCACACTCAGCGACATCAACTCAGTGGCAAAATCAAAATTCAGGGATACGACCATCAAGTTAAAGAACCAAATCTGTGAATTAACAACTAGCAGAACAATAGCAAAAACCTTAACTAGACTGAGAACTGGACATCTGGGGGGAATGAAAATCCAGCCAGACGGCTCCAGAAAGTACCCCACCTGCAACATCTGCCTCGACATAGAACTAAGTCCAACACACATTTTCTCATGTCCAGCAATCCTTGCAAAAATGCAACAGATTAGTGACTCTCCGCTAGATGACCTTTACTCCCAAAACTGCCTTCAGATTGCTGAGGCTGTGTGGAACACACACGGTCACATATAATACCTCAACCTATCCATAGACAAGACAACAACAACAACAACATCCCAAAAATTTGACACATGAATTTATCAATTTAACACTATCATTGGGCTTAGCTGTGTACACTTTCGTTGGAATTTTGCTTTTGTTTGTATGTAATTGAAATCGAATAACTTACTACTTACGTCTCGGATAGTTGTGTCATATATAAAACATGCCCCATATAACTCTATGGGACTTTCTAAATTCCTCAAATGTATGGCCACAATTGAAGAGCTGAGTGGAAGAACGTGCTAAGTGACATTTTTGAAAAAATTGAGATTTTTGTGTCAATGATCATGCTATTACCTGCTTTAAACATAACAGCTTTCAATTTTTTAGAAAACATTCGATTTCATATATTTTTCGCATACGAAGTTGGTAGGTGCACGAGTTTTCGTCACTTTTTCAATGGAAGAACGTGCCAAGGATCCTTAGCATTTTCTTCCACCGAAACCGCCCGATTCCGGTACGGTCGTTTAGTAGTGGAAGAACGTGCTAAGTGACACGTTTGCGGAAATTTTTCAGACTTTCGCTTGCATTAATAGCAAAACAAATGGTTCTTTTGTAGTTTTAATCAAAAAGAATTCAACAAAATGTAATTAATATTTCCTAATTAACTTTAATTATTAAATATAATCAATGAAATAAAATGTATATTGCGTAAAACTGGGTTTTGAGTGCATTTAGCAAAATAGGAAAAAAAATGCATTTTGATTTTAAATTTAAACGGAGTTAAAGGTTTTAACATTTTATAAAATATCGTCTACTTTGAATGTCGTCAGATTTTTATTGTAATAAACATAGATAATTTAGCAGCGAACAGATGGTATAATTAAAACAAAGTTGCACCTGCTCTATGGAGATCGCAGTTCGCGTTAAAACAACTTTACACCGAACATTCAAAGCATCTGGTTTGTTTTAAAAAAAAGAATTATGGGTACAAAAATTGTTTTAAAGCCATTTTACGTTTGATCTCTAAAGCTATCGAACGCATTTTGTGCAATGTCCTAAACTCCTCAAATTGTTAAAATTGAATTAAGAAGCAAGCGGAAAGCTCTGAATTTGTGCTTGAAAGTGCGAATAGCAGCTTATACGGTAAGTATAAATTTAATCAAGATATTGCTTTGTTATGTAAAACTAAAATATTTTAATAATAAAAGTACTATGCATCACGATTGTAAAAATAAATTGTTTAAACGATCATGTTCTACTGTTGTAGAAATGCTGTAAATTAAAGTAGTTTTCTTAAAATTGATTAAACCGCTTTATTGAAAAGTAGAAAGAAAAACTTAAATAACCTTAGGATCTATATCTTGAAAAAAACAACTTATTTTTACTTTTTTTTAATATCAAAGTTTGTTTTTAAATTCGATTATTCTTATCTAAAAATTATTTAAAAATTTATTTTGCGAAAACTTACATCTTGCATTATTATCTTTCTTTATAAGTCTTTTAAATTTAATATTTATTTTATTCACATGCATTTGTGTTTTTTTACTATCTTTTTGTATACTTTTTATTAAGTTGATTTGTCTTATTATTCTTCAAAGTATTTAGTTTATAATTTCAGTGATAATGGTATTTTTTAAACAATATTTTTAATAAAAAACTTACTCATCTAACATTAAGCAAGAAGTTCTAAAATAACTTATATAACCTACTTTCTTTTAACTTAAATACTCAAAGAAATCCTTATAATAGGGACAGACGGACGAACAAAAAGTATAAGATAGGTAACTGATATCTTAAAAAAAAACTAGGGATGTGTAACACTATATATCAATACGCTCATTTAAAAGTTATATATACCTTATAAAGTATTTTTTCAATAACTTTCAAACCTAAAAAGTTCTACGGCAGCTACTCTTTGTACATGCACAATATTGTAGAAAACTTTATTTTGACGTCCGACTAGTACAGGGAACACGTGTATCAAATTTGAAGTCTGTATCTATTTTCGTTGTTATCAGCAATACCTTTAAAACCAAAAAAGTGTATAGCAGCTTCTACTTGCGCATGCGCAATTTTCTCGAAAACTTATTATGACGTCCAACAGGAACTAGGAACCCGTGTACTAAATTTGAAGTCCGTAGCTCTTTTATTTCGAACTGTAAAGTAGTTTCAGACAGACAGGAGGATCCATGTAAAAAAAACCCCTATTTTTTAGAATGAGCACCCTCCAAAACGTGTAGCAAGCACAAAATCTTCATTTTGGATTATTGACCCCCATCGCAATAGTTTTATTAACTTATATTTTATATTAGGTAATTGAAAGTAATAACTTTAAAAATTGGACGGGTACAAAGGAAGTTGGGGGGGGGGGGGGGTGGGAGAGACGTACGAACAGAAACAAAATAACAGACGTACAGGCAGGTGGCCAAACACTATACATTATAGTCATCTAATTTTTTACTTTCGAACCAATAAAAGAATTTTCAAAATAAGGCACTTTTGATCGGAAATTGAAATTGATATGGACGGACGGACAAAATGATGGACGGACAGGCAAACGATTAAAAAGTATAAAAGAGTTCTATGAAGTCCTATCGTCCAAACAGAAAAAGATTTTTGAAAATCGGAAGGTTAGTACAGAAATTATGAAACGGGTATGGACCAAAATTACCTCAAAAATGTCACTTAGCACGTTCTTCCACCAAACGACTGCCAAAATCTGAAGCACTTCGGAGGAAGAACGTGCCAAGTGCATGAGGTGTCAAGCGCGTTTTGTAAATTTCGTGTTATTACATAAATTACGGTTAAGCCAAAAGCCACCAAGCATTTTGAAGAACCAAACTAAAATATCATGCAAAAAAAACTATGATTTTGTGAATGACAGGAAAGTTGCAAACTAAAAACTTTCAAGCTCATTATCTCGTTTTCACCTTTTTGTCACTTAGCACGTTCTTCCACTAAGCTCTTCAATTATTTTCTGAACCAATTACAGAAAAAGTTTATCCGATTAAGCCCTATTGTATTGACGTAACTTTTTGCTATAAGTTGTACCTGAGCCATTTTGCGGTAGTCAATATGGCTCATTTTGCGGGGTCGTGCTTTCAGAGATCCGTTAGCACTGGGAGCAGTTCATCCAGTACATATTGTAAATCGTTCGTTTAGATCAGTTTTCCACTGGAGATATACTTCAAGTAATATATTTACTTTAATGCATTTACTGTGATAATTTTTTATATTTCAGGCAATCCCCTTAACTGTGACTGTGTTTTCAAAGTACTGGTGGAAAAAGATAATCAAATAGTGGATGGCAACTGCGTATACCCAGACGATAAAAAAGGTCTCATTCTAGCTAACCTGACCACAGAGCATTTCAGTACTTGTTCATAAAATTCTATTTTGAGACTGATTGTTTAAAGACGACAGAATCAACATCGTCTTTAGAAAAAGCTTCTCAAATATTGGCGCCGTTTAAAAAGTACGATCTGAGATCATCCTGATAGTGCAAATCAATGCCAACTTGACTCTTTTTAAAGTAAGACATTTCTCAGAGAGGACTGCTCTCACTGCGTCAGCCGTACGGAGGCGTTCTTAACACTTTCATAAAAAAAATCATTGAAATTATTTGTTTTGAAAAAAGTTTTTAATATTTCTTTAAAAGCATACGTCTGTTTGTTATAGCCGTTTATAGGTCTGCCGACCTATAAACGTAGGTCGACAGACGTGTTTCGTACAGCCAAAAAATGTCCGACGAATAATACCCCGTGTAGAGGAAGGGCACTTTAAATATCCTCCAAATTCCCAATTGCATTGGGTACCTACGCATGTATCGGCTCGTAACTTGACTGTGGTTCTAAATTACGACTCCCGTTTCCAATAGCCCTCGTGTGTAGCTTTAGTGCGACGATAATTTAAACTAACCTTAACCCTTATAACTGGATGAGAACAGCTACCCTTCGTTAAATTTTCAACTTTACCAAAAGCCGCCAATGCCAAAATTCAATCGGTTACTACGCCATCTTAACATCAGAAAAAATAAGACCTTCATCCTCTTGTATGGTTGGAAAAGTTATATAAAGTACCAATTCCTTATTTGTGCTGAGAATATTCCGTCATATATTCATTTCTTACCATTTGTAAACATCAATTGAATTAAATTCGGAAACATAATTAAAATCTAGTTGAGGAAATCGAATCCACCATAAAAAAAATCAAAAGATTTAAAATCAATAAATAAAATAAAATACTGATATTCAAATATCAATCCAGCAAACTATACCCACGTGCTCTTTTTCTCTCTTTTCTTTATTTTCGTTTACGCTGAACACGCTGAAATTTCTTTTCAATTGAAATAAAAAGTATAAATTCTAATCTTACAATGCTATTCCTATGGGGAAATCGGCTCACGTTTTGCACTGCTACACCCGTTTGGACGTGATAAAAAGTATCCTATGTCCTTCTCTCTAGAGAAGGACATAGGATACTTTAAGAGTTCTAAGCTACCTCCCCACCAATTTTCAACCAAATCATTCAGCCGTTCTTGAGTTATAAATAGTGTAACTCTAACACGACTCTCTTTCTTTATATATATATCTATATATATATATATCTCTAGAGAGAGATGCAATTTTATCTCAGAAACAGAAATATTAATTTTTTCAATTCCTTGTATTTGCCATTGCTGTAATACTATCCTAAAATAAACAATGATAAAAGTCCTATTGTTATTTCCACGTTTTATTTTTAAAACCACATATATTTTGAAAAAATGAAATTAAAATGTGTTATTTTACATTTTATTAGAAATCAATAACATTTAACATTTAAGCGTATTCCGTTTAAGTTCACTAAATTACTAATTGAAAGCCCCTATGAGCGTGTTATTGAATACCAATGACTACCATCGGTATGCCAATGTTTCAAACAAACAAAAGATAGTTCGATAAAGATATTGGAAAGGGAATATACGTATACCTAAATTACAAAGATAAAAGTTCTGACACGTTCAGATCGAAAATTAACGTTTTCCGAATGTACGTTGGATTTATTAAAAATCATTTTAAACATGTCCAGTATCCAGAATTTACAAACTATTTACTATATTTAACTTTTCAATTGTGCGTGCTTAATTTTACATTCTAAGCCTCTATTTTTTTCATAGACGGCAAAAAAAAAGAATGTTTTAAGTTTTAAGATTATGATTTAACGTGTATAAAAATGATGTCTTGTATTGACAATCGACATTTTTAGTACTTAGATTTGGTGTATTAAGTTTTACAGATCAAACTACCCTTTGAATTAATGAAATTTTGTGTTAACGTAATCAAACGATATTTTTAAGCAAGACTTTTTGGGGTCTATTGATTATAGAGCTAGAGTCCACAGGGCCCCCAGACCTAAGTCATTTTTCTTACGAATGAAATGTATCGGATTATTTTTGGTTTTCATATACTTCTAGTGCATGCATATGCATATGCATACCCACTACAGTGGACCGAAGTCAAATTTACATTTACCGGTTGTGCAAAAGGTAGGTAAATTATAAGTTAACTTATGTCATTTTCTCAAGGCTGATTGTTGCGCATGTTTTAGAAAATATTGTTAAAGATTAATAAGCAACACTGCCAGACACTTTCTGGTGGCGCGATATGGCGTTACGTATTTTCAAAGTAAACAAAAATTTAATTAAAGTGAAATGACAATCTTTCGTCGTTTTTAATTTTTTTTTTGGGAGGGGAGGGGACTGTAATTTGTTCGTCAGTTTTATAGCGACAGAAATAAAGCTGAGTCTATAAACAATAAAAACGAAGGAAGCTTATCATTTCGATTTAATAACAATCATGTTTAGTGAGAAAATTCGTAGAACCATATCGCGCCTTCAGATGAGTGGGCCAAAGTCTGAACTTTACAGGGACCTTAAAAGCATCTGGCAAAAGTTTTGACCTGTGTGTCTGGCAGTGTTGATTATCAAAATTCTATTTATAAAATAATTATACGAATTGTATCCTTGCAATCATTTAAAAAAACAGGGAAATTGACTTTTGTGAACTTAATTTAAAATTTCTCTTTTGTCATCGACAACTTTTTGCTTTCACAGTAATAAGATACATTAAATGTAAAAGTTATTGCCAATATTTCATCAAAAAAACTTTTTGTGAAAATATTTTGCATTATGCGAAATAATAAATTACGAATTTTATTTTGTACAAATTCAAGGGTGATGGTTTCTAACTAACTTTTGAACCTTTTTACAATACACTCCTTGTACTCCTTTATTCTTCTCCATCATGTAATGTAATGTAATCGTTTCCGGCTGCCTATTTCTAGCCTCCTTTAGGAGCTTTAACACAGCCAATTACGCCTCGTAATTTAGAACCCTGGTAAAGTGATGAGGTCGACACCTGAGCGGGCACCCAACGGAATGTCGTGCTACATCGTACGCTAACGCCGTCGGGACTTTCGACTCCACAGATTTAACGAGCCACAGATTTAACGAGCACGTATATCGCAGTGTACTCGGGCACCTCGGTGATTTTTAGAGGATTTTTCTCACTAGCACGAATACGTCTATAGTATGGCTAGGACAAGGACAGAATCAAGACATTCTCGGTGAGAGGCTCGTCGCTTACACCTCTCGGCCACCGGGGGGCCTTCTCCATCATAAATCCATTAATAAATCAACCCATATAAAATGAAATAGTTATTTAATCCCTTTTTTCCTCCCTAAAATCTAGAACTTGTTCTCCAAACACAGTCGCAAATAAAAGGGCACGGAATCTAGTGCTTGAAATCCTTTTGTAAGATTTGTTTGCCCGTGTTAACATTAAGGTGTTATGTTATATTCAAAATGAGTGTATAATTTTGACCAAAGAGTTCTATAGTAGGGTAGAGACTCAACCTGGCAACAGCACCATGGACCAACACGGAGACAATATAGGGTGGTCTGTGGGGCCCGATGGCCGAGTGGTTTGGATCGCAGGCCATAATGCTAGCAGTCCGCGCGCAGTAACAGGTGCGGGCTCGATTCCCGCCTTTGCCCTGGGTGTACTTCCTTTCTCAGTATCAAAATTATAAATTAACTAGCACTTTTGCCACTCTATTCGGGCTCCGTAGTGAGCCATGGCTACCGATGGCAGCTCAGTACGAGTTGTTCCTCTACCCTACTATAGAACTCTTTGATTTTGACTTTACACACACTAATTCGCCTTACGTCATGCAATGCCAAAAAAATATGGATATTAGTTTTATTTTAGTCGACGCCTTTGCGAGGATTCACCAAATAAAAGACTGTCCTTTTCCAGTTCATTTTTCAGTTTTTATAACTAGATATTTTGTTATCGATACTGGACTAATTATGTTTTTCATATCCAATTATTTTTTTTAATAAAAAGAATAATGCAATCGCGTCTAAAGTAAAATAAGTTTTATTGTAGTAAAACTGGGGTTATTGTTATCGTGTGTCCATTGAATGTTACATTAAATATTAAATAGGACAATTTTTAGAATGGAAATGCAAAGCAAATATAAAGAAAGATTCTATCAAAGTTGGATTCTATATTGATAGTGGCCACTAAATAACATACCGGTTTTCTCTAAATGAAATTGTAATCGTGCCATGCAAATTTTTATCCATTTTGAGAATTTTCGACAATTTTCCGTTTTTATAATTAGATATTTTGACATTAATATTATATATAATGACTTTTCCAATACGATACTTTTTAAATATTAATGCAATTTTTTTAAATGTAAGTAAAATTTTATTTTTTATTAAAACGTGTGTCATTGTTACTATGTTCATTGATTGTAATTGTAACTATTAAATGGGACCAAGAATGTATTACAACCATTGCGTATATTTTTGAATAAAATAATGTTTTAATGATGGCTATTTAATTGCATTTGATGTTTCGAAGAGTGTTTTTTTTATTTCATTTTTCGTTATAAATTATAGGTTGTAAACATGTACATAGTTTAATTTTCTCTTGGAAATAATTTATTAAAAATAAAAAAAATTAGAAACTCTATACTTTATTTTGATTGTTGTAAGAGTATAAAAAATGAGACAAAGAAATAAAATAGCAACATGCAAGGAGTTAAATGTCTTTTGTGGATTTAAAACTCAAATAATGTATGGAAGTCGGTAAGAGCTTTGAAATATTTAAACTGTGGCTTAAAAAAAGTTTAATAAGCCTTACATACTTCGCGTTTGATCATGATAGTAGCTATGGAAGCTAAACAATATATTTGCCCGGACAATTCAAATTTTTGATGTTTAATCATATCTAAAATTGACTAAAAGTGTAAAAATTGTAGTTTTTGTATAGAAAATGATGCACTAAATTCTATCATTAAATTGCAAAATGTAATTTAAATATTCTAACATTATGTTGCACATGAATTATATCAGAAATCGGATTTGCAAAACTGATTTCCTAGTTCACTTTTTAAAACTAATGGGACTCGTTGAAAAATCTGGAAATAATCAGCCTACAAATATCGGTTTCAAAATCTTTTTAATCTGTATGACAGTTGCGGTTTTCGATAAGATGCTGATGTTTTATTTAGATGGTTTTTCTTTGGTTAATTGGAAATTATTTGCAACTACACTGGCCACCTACTCTTCAAGCTTACCAATATATTTTTACTTAAACATCAAAAGAAAGTCATTAACTCTTTTAATTTTGAAAAGACTAATTTCCAACAAACCTGAAGCAAAAAGGAGAATCCTGAATTTTGTGTTCTGTAGCATTTGGGGGTTGTCTTTATTGTACTCGCTGTCTTTATCGATAGCCATTACATCTGGTGGTTCTGACATATTCTATACATACGGCAATTTCATACAAGACAAAACGTCAAGGTGCATTGTGAATTTCATTCACATTTTTCTTCAATCTATTATGTATCCGACATTCTACCACCTGGTGACGCTGCTGTTTTGCAGACTGTGCCACCAATGGTGCGCAAACATCAGGGAAATAACAAACGCAATACAGAAATGCCCATCCACACAGTTTACCTACTCAGTCCAGATCGAATTGCTAAAATCGAAAGCAAAAAATGTCAGATGTTTGGACACATTACAAGACGTGTTTTTAAGCATCTCATTAATAATGTGTGCTTGCAGTTTTTCTGCTTGTTTCAGCCTGATAGGGAGCATACTCTTCAACGGCGAAGCTGGTATAAGCACTGTACTAATGATTGAGATGTTTTTCTTAGGATTCTTGTCCACATTAGACTTGGTCTCGATCATTTGGATGGCCGGTCAAGTTCCGATTGAAATGGCTGCTTTCCGAAGTGCTTTTATGAACAGAATTGAAGAATGCCATTTTCTTGGTATGGCGCAAGAAAACGAAAGCCTGGAGCAAATAATATGTGATAAGACGGATATCGTGTTGACCGGGGGAAATGTCATTTATTTTAGAAGAAGCTTGATATTGACATTTCTAGGAACAGTTCTCACGTACACATTTCTTTTAATTACTACAAATAAAGAGAGCACAAAATAACTATTACAATTACTGCAGTACAAAATGTCTTCTAGATTGAACTATTTCAATAATGTTAATGTATTTACGAGGGCTGATTTGTTTTCAACTTCCGATGGGATGTAACAAAAAGACGGGTCAAAAAACAAAAAGATTTTTTTAAACCAAAAGTAATGCACGATACTGCTTATTTACCCACACAATCACTTTGACGATTAAAACATTTAATGTCATATCTGTAAACAAGCTTTGAAATACCCTCTTCATAAAATGTAGCCGCCAAGTAGGAATTGAGAGTTGTTATTCGTTTCTCGCAAGTAGAAGGGAACAGTGCAACAGAAATTCAACGACGAATGAATAGTGCGAATGGAGACACCTTTATGAGTGATGACGTTGTTCGTGAATGCTGTTGAAAATTTAAAGGTGGCTGAACTAATGTTCATGAAGAAAGGGACCAACGATTCACGTCTGTCGCTACAGACGGCATTGTTCAGCGAGTTGATCGAGTATTTAGGAAAAACTCGAAGGTTTACCATAACTAAATTATCGATTAGCATAGTGGCTTGGATTGCAGTGCTTCCAAATTGACGTGAAGCTCAAAGAAACCGTCACAAATCCCTTCAAATCATTGGCGGCTACATTTTATGAAGAGGGTAGTTCAAAGCTTGTTTACAGATATGACAAATGTTTTAATCGTCAAAGTGATTATGTGGGAAAATAAGCAGTATTGTACATTACTTTTGGCAAAAAAATCTTTTTTATTTTATTTTGACCCGTCTTTTTGTTACAGCCCATCGGAGTTGAAAAAAAACACCCAACCCTCGTATTACAATTTACCTACCCTATGATTTTTTTTGTAGGAGGTTGTTTGCCTTTGTACTTCTTGTACTTACTTTCATTGTATGAATGCACAAAATATCAAAAAAATGATAGATCATTGTAGAAAATATGCACAAAAATGATAGGATTAAAAACGCTTACTATACTAAGTAAATACTAAGAGTTTTGTAAAGGCATTGTTTTTTCAAAATTCATGAAAAAACTTTTGATGCAAATTAACCCAGTAAGAACAGTAACAGCTTCAAGTAATACATTCAGTTTTACGAATTGACATTGTTGCATAAAGCGATGTAATCTTAAGCCAAATTTAAGTAACACATAACACGCTTAGAAAAAAGTATAAGAGTGTACCACAAACACGGAGTTAGTTTGCACCTCAAAAATAGATTAAGGTATTACCATAAATACGGGGATGGGTTAAACCACTACACGAAGTAAAGTTACACCACAAAAACTGTGTAAAAAAAGTGGCACTAAAACTGGTTTTTGCGTTTTTGTAAAATGTACCTGCTTTTACTGTTGTAAAATGCATACCAAAGAAAACCTGAAACGATATTTTTAAGTTTTGTATTGTAATCAAAGATAATGGTCAAAAGGGCTGCCATTTAAAATATAGCATTCCAGTCTATAGTTCCAGCAATAGACTGAAGTCCCCCTCAGCACTCTTAGTATGACGCTAAGAAACCAGGCGAGATTTCTAAATTGCAACTATGCAGGCAAGACCAAACTGCTCTCTCCAGATTCAGGACGGGACACACAAAGAGTTTGAAGTTTGAGGCCGGAACCAAGCTGTTCCCTGACTGCCCAACTGTTGTGGAGGTGCTCAAGCCAGTCCCGAACACACACTCCATTGCCTCGGTTTGACGTGGAAGGACATCAACGACGACCCACTTTTAATTTTGGACTTTCTCACGGTCACACGCATCATGAAACTGGTATAATTTTAATCCAGGGATATGTAATATATTATATATATATATATATATATATATATATATATATATATATATATATATATATATATATATATATATATATATATATATATATATATATATATATATATATATATATATATATATATATATATATATATATATATATATATATATATATATATATATATATATATATATATATATATATATATATATATATATATATAGAGTGAGTATGAGCACTTTAATGCATTCTAGGTTAGAAATAATGACTGGTATCAAAAATGCATGGAGCTTTTGCGAGATGTGAGTTTAAGTTTTTGTTTTTTTATTCTCTTCTTTTTTTTCCTCCATTCCTTCCCTAAAGGTTTGCTGGAGTTTTTTCTTTTAGTTTTGAGTTTTTGCAGGATTTTATGCTTCTTATTTGCTTTTGTTTTATTTTTTGACTTTTCCATGTAGGGTTTTTTTTAGAACAACATTTATAGATATATTTTAAAGTGTTTCTTCATTTCTCTATTGTGTGTTTGAGTAAGCCTCATGGAGCTGGCTCACAAAGATCCTTGTTTTTGGATTGAAGAAAGTTTACTATGTCTTCAATTTTTGCTAAAGGATTTCTCTTTGGGAACCAGTCTTTTTTGGGCTGTGAAGTCTGGACATAGATTGCGTTTGGGAAGTCTGGACATAGATTGCGAAAGTGGAGCGTGTCTGTTAATGGGCAATCGTATAAATAATGGTCCAGATCTCCTACCTCTCCACACAGACACAGTTTTGAGAATTTATTCGTCCATTTTTTTTAAGTAGCTAGAAGTTGGTGCATGTCCTGTGTATAGTAACTGTCAGTACAGTGTCTCCTATGATTCTGTCTAGATCGACTGCAGTAAAAAAAAGTGTGTAACCGTCTTCCTTTGTCTTCTTGGGCCCATTGAGTTTGCCATCTTTTTATGGAGAGGTCACGAAGGGATCTTTTAGTAGTGAAAGTGGATTTGGGAATTTGAAGGTTTTTTTGCGTATTTTTGTCTGTTACTGTCTGTTTTGCTAATATGTCTGCCCTTTCATTTCCTATGTTGTTATTGTGTGCCTTCACCCTTTTTAGAAAAAGTAGTGTTTCTGTGTGCTGTGTAGATGAATTTGATGGACCCGGTACAATGAGCAGACTGTTGGCGTAATGGGCAGCGATCCAAACCACTAGCCCATCCGGGCCTCTTCTGCTTCAGGTGGGACATGTTTTGAGTGGAATGTATGGACCCCTTTTGCTGCTAAGGCGGGTGATTTCTTTGAAAATGGACCTTTGTCTCGTAATCCAAATGATTGAAAGTGATTTACTTACTCGTAAATACAGTTTTTCCTCATCCGCCCGATCGACTCTGACCCTCATAGCCTCCTCCAGGCGTGGATCCAGAGTTCCATGGGGGGGGGGGGGGAGGTAATCATGACTTTTTTATTGGGGGGATTTGTTATACCTTATAATTTTTAATAATTCTCAATTTTTAAAAATTCATAATTTTAATTAAATAATACATTTTAGCAACTGTTCTCAAATACTTGTTTGAAACTGAATACATGCATAATAAATTGACATCTTAACTATATAATTAAAATGGGAAAATTGTTGATTTTGATGACTTATAATTGATATTTAATGAATTTAAATTGATAATTAAGTAGCTCCATTAAGTAAAAGGGTTGAAAATAAGTCTTAGACACCCCCTTTTTTATTCAAGATTTCATTCATTCCATTCAGTAGCGGATCAAGAAATAGTTTTTTTTAGGGGAAATGCAAAAAAAAAATGGAGATTAGTTTAAATTTAATGAACATTCAGTGCTAGACATTTTGCAGAAAAAGTATCACTTCTAAATCAAGGAGATCATTCTGCCATTGTATAGGGGATTGGTAAGGCCACATCTGGAATATGCTGTTCAGTTTTGGTCTGCCTTCCTCAGAAAAGATATAGAGTTGCTTGAAAAAGTTCAGCATAGGGCTACAAAAATGATTAAGGTTCTATATGGTATTGATTATGATGACAGATTAAGATCTTTAAACATGTATTCCCTGGAAAGTAGGAGAGATAGGGGTGATTTAAATATATAGAAAAGTAGGTATATAGAAAGTAGGACGGAACTCTCCATGATTTCAATACCTTAGGAAGTCAGACGGTCCATCTCTATGGTTTCAATACCTAAGTTCAATTTTTTGGAATAATTCTTTTGAAATAAAAAAAGAGGGAAAGTAGGCTAAAAAAAGGCACATTTACAACTCAGTTTCATTAGGAATATTTATTCAAAAGAGAATCATTCACAGTGGAGAAAGTGGTCTTCTTTGAGCGTCTTCAATGTGCGGCCTTCCAGCTCTCTCGGCTTGGTGCATTTCACCCCATAGGGAGGCATCTCGAGCTTTGGGATCCACTTCATCTGGCAGTTACAGTTGACAGCGTTGCCTGAAAAGGTGAAAGAAAGTGTTGAATATTCTCCGAATCAGTGGTCACCCAATATTAACTTGTACAAACACATAGAAAAGAGTTGTAGGAACCAAATAAAGACCGCCAGCAGATGGCGCTGGAATTCTCATTAGTAATTCAGTTAACAACAAATACAGTAGTATTATATCAACGCTTCTAGAGGCAAAGCCGTATCTTCCATATAAGCTCCGGGCCTAGGCCCCCAAATTTTAAGGGACCCTAAATTTCAGTTTCTTCTTATGTTAAAGATTGTAGACCCCTAAAAATGTAAGTAAATTTCTTGGGTATCACTTTGTTTTTAGCTTGAATTTGTCTTAGACATTGACTTAACTTGTTTGGTATCGATCAATGTAATAAGGAAGATGATAGATACCTTATAGAGACAACGTCAAGACCATTGAAACACAACATATTTCTCACAACAGTCTCTATAATACCACTTTTTTGAAATTCCTTCGAATATTTTATTGTAAAATTATTTATTGAATACTGAAAAAATATTCATACCTCCTTCAAAAACTGCGATTATAGAGTCAACTACATTTACCACATAAAAAACTTTTTGTAAAAATATTCAACACAGCCGGAGAAACGTGGCTTAGAAAATCAATTTTTTCCCTAAGATTGACGCAGAGGCACTTTGGTTTGGAGACCCTGGGTTATTCAGTCTCCTCCCCCTTACTGCATTGACCACCACGCAGTGACGCTATATCTCGTCCTAATCGATTCAACGATAACAGCATATTTTGATAAAATTAATGCGTAACATTTCACCAACAGTTCTTATGTGCTCAAGTTGTTTAGAAAACTCGATAACAATGGTAGATTTAGTGAATCGAGAAATTAAACGGTATGCTACTTGATCGATTCCTTTGTATGATATTTAATTAAAACTTAGCACAATCCCAGTTGCAAGTAAGCAACTTTTACAAACAGTTTATGAAGCAAAAAAAAACAAAGGAAAATAGTTTAAAGCTATTGTTATGAAAATTCTATTATCCGATTTGTTAGTCACGTGGTTTGATTGTTGTTTGGCGCCGAATAGGGTTACTTTGCATGTACTTTGATTCCTTTTCTCTATGGTTTACCTTCCAGGGACAGCACACTGAGTTGCGGCATTATCCTTCCGAATACCGATTCCGGTAGTGTGACGACATTCGTGTTCGAAAAGTCGACCCAGACGAGATCGGGCATGTTGGTGAAGAGATCGTCGGGCAGGCTGCTGATCTGGTTTCCGCTGAAAAGAAGGAAAAACCACACGTAATGCACTACTAAAAGCATACCCCTTGGACGCTCATTCATTCAACCCCCTCAACGCAATTCGATCTCCAACTTTTATATCAAATTCGACTTAGCGAAGTTAAACGTAGGGTTGCCAGTGTTGAATGAACAGTTGCTCGCATATTCTATTTTCGAGCAGTCAAAAATAGAAATTCATCCTCGTGTTTGGGCTCAAACTTAAATATGCTCATCAAAGTGGGCTAAATCTATTCATGATTTAAAATGACGTAGTATTCTTCGCTGTAACGAAAGCAGTAATCTATGCATCTGATTGGTTTAAATACTAGATTGGATCAACCAGGTCGTGTGGTTGATGACGTTGAAGATACTTTCTTCATTCTCAACTTCCATAGCCTCAACTTTCACATCCAACTTTTGAGTTTTGCGTTAAAGATATAGTTGAGTTGAGGATTGGGTTGGATAATCTTCGCTCGTGAGATATGCCTTTTAGAAGTTCTGAAAAAAACTAAAATATTCTTACGTTTCCAACTACCTTTAGTAGTCAGATAAATCATTACATAAAGGGGGGGGGGGCAGTATCTGTTTTATCTTTATCTTGTATATATAGATATAGAGTATTATTCTGTTTTTAAATTAAGACGGATACCCCAGCAGGATGGGCCGCATGGCTCAACTCATATCTAAAATCGGCCCCCTCTACTTTTAAGGAGAGAGAAACTGGCCGTGAAGTCCGTACTGTTCGGTGTGTCGGTTATTAAGAAGAAGAAAATGTAACCTGTTCGGAACCTCAAAAGTATTGAACGGCTTTGCTCGAATAGGTTTCTTGCTTTTTGCGACACTCAGAACCGTACGGAAATCCTTACGTAGCGGGAAGCTTCTCTGGAGTTATCAGTTGAGTCGCTCGTGATCCAGAAAGGACATAAAGTACAAGTGGAACCAAAATAATGATATGTCAATTTAATACTAAATAGAATCTAAGGTTTATTATTATTTTTGGATCACCCTGTCCCTGTATAAAAGGCATGTGATACTTTCCAAAAGAAGATACCTTCAAAAAGACCAAAAAGAATGTAATTGTTTTATGTCATGAGTGGCAACAGATCCACTGGAATGAAAAGAAGGTATTGATCGGTGAATCAACGTATTGCGCGGAGCGTTATACCATTAATCACCGAAACCTCCAATGGAATCGAGGAACGAGAGCCGGAATGATTTATGTCACGCGAAACAAGCCGATTCTTAAATTCGGTGGAGAACGGAAGATGAAAGCTGATATAAACGGAAATAAACCGTGTTCGTTTCAACGAGGTTTGACTGTATTCTAACATTCATATTATAATAATTTTTCGAATTTAAAAAAAAAAGATGCAATGAAGCAGAAAAATGGAACAATAGAATTCAGGAATGAGTGATTAATTTTACAATGAAATCTTACCTAAACTGCATGGACATCAACTTGGACACTGGCGGGAACATAGACCTCTTGAGTTCCAATATTTGAGTGTCCCTGATTGAGAGCAACTCTAGGTTCGCCAAATTGGCGAATGCGTCATCGCCAAGTCGCTTTGTCTTCGTCTGTCTGAAGTTTAGACTCGTCAGGCCCTGAGGGAAGTTGCGAACAAACTCCTCGTCGATCTTCTTGATAAAGACATTGTCCACGTTGAACTTTTTCAGGTGTACTAGGGTCGAATACACGTCCCAACTGTGGAAATTTTGTCAGAAGTTGAGGCATTCAACTTAACATACAGTAGAACTCCAATTATCCGAATTTCAGAAAAAAAATCCCACCCGGGTATCTGTTACTGTTTTCCTTTGTTAGATGTCAGACCTAGTAATCTTTTTGGGCTGACAAAAAATTTTTTAGTTAGGATATCCCACAGTAACAAATAGGCCTGGAATGGCTTTATATGTCGCACATAAAATGTAGTAAAAACACCATTCTAACGTAAGCTAAATGAAAAAACTTTTACAGAAAACCTATAGTAGCTCCTATACTGAAATGGAGGCTAGAAATAAGTAGCCGGAAGCTTTCTACCTTACATAACCTAAACTATAACTCAAATTGCCAAAACAGCCCCTTACGTAAGAAGCGCATCATGGAGTTGGGAACGTCGAATGGTAGTGTGGGGTGAAACAGACTCATCGTTTAGTGTGGAGTTTCCGACTGGTAGTATGCGCAACCGGGGACCTGGGTGGCCCATAATAGAGTTAGAAATGTAAAGTTGTGATACTTGCGGTACGTTCTTTGAAAGTGGGTGACGGACAAAGAGACGATTATTACTGTACTGTAGATGTAGATGATTGGGAAAAGGTACTCTTCAGCCATGAAAGTATGTATTGTGTGCCTCATGGGCATGGGCATCAAGTTATACGTGTTTGGATACTTAAACAAGAAATTATAATAAAGAGTGTTTAAAACGTTCTGTTAAATTCGGAGCTTTGTCTTGGTATAGGGCTGCATGACTGCTGGAGGCCCAGGTAGGTTTTATATTGTTTACACAAAGGTTAATTGAATTCAGAAGTCTGTCAAGTAATTTTTGAAAATGCCTCTGCCTCTGGCACTTGCTATTTGGCGAAATGTAGTGGCGCGTTGCAGCAGAACAAATCGTTTTTTAGGTTTCGAGACATTTGGTTGAATGGCAACCTCCAAATGCAGTATCGTTTGCGTTTTACCATAGAGATTTTATTTAATTTGTACTTGTTGTCGTTTGATGGTTTTACTATAGGATTGGTGTTTTTTTATATTTTGTTTGATTTTGTTTGTACTTGTTTAGTTGTAAGAAATTTCAAGAAGGTATATAATACGCATACTGAAATTTAGTCGAGGAAAATGTATAAAACAGACCAAAATAGAAACATAAATTTCTTCTCAAAATAATTTTTAAGATTATTAAGTATTAATTTTAGTCAATTACTAGTTTAGTACTGATATTCATAATCAGCATCTTTTTTTACAATAATATTACAAGATAAGTAAAGAGTGTTCAGTATTATATAAAATAGTTTTTTGAACAATTGAACAACCAGAGCCATATGGTAGAAATAGGAGATTATATTAAAAGAATAAATAATAATATTTTTTTAACAATATGCCAACACACTTTAATCTTTGCCCCTTTTTCCAATTGGAAACATTTGTAAAGGTAAATTTAAATTGTGAGTACTAAGTAGTGATTTATATTTCGAAATTTTGAGTCTCCTGTTATCTAGAGAACAGGGGAAAATCCCCCTCTTCTTTCATATGGCTTGCACTCTCTTATCAAAAGGAGCAGTTTGCGGCAATTTCCAGTAAGGTTGTCGCTGTCTCCAGTTATGGAGCGGGGACAAATAGTGCCTTAGGTCTTTCACAGGTGCTTTACCTTGAAGTGAGTAGTATTTGTAGTGCCTTATGATCTTATGTCCTTTGAAGTTTATGTATTTTTTGGTAAAGGTATCAAAGTAAAATTATGCATGAATCTGTGCATGTATAATGCAAAGAAGGAATATATAAGAGAAGGAAATTCTGACTGCTGAAAAATATATAATTTCCTTCTTTTATATAATAATAAAAGAAGGAAACTCTTACTGCTAAAAGATTTTTTTTGTTTTCTTGCCAAGGGAAACCTTTAGATAAAATATATGATAAGAAATTTACCACTTACATTCTAGAACTTTAACAAACTTATTTCCTAGTTCCTCCATCGGCAACCTTCGGTCCGCGGATCGCAGGTTGCCAATGTCAAAGGACCTCATGTCCCCCTTTAACAATTTTATTGTGACCCCCCATCGCTATTTTCAAATACTTCTTTAAAAACCAAAAACATAATTTTTAAAAACATAAATGCTTTGAACCCAAAAAAAATTATAATTACGTGAAAAAATCTTACGCATTTAAATCAATGACCGTGTGTAAAGTAATAAGAAACCAGACCAGAATGTTCAAAAGTTCCGTTTAAGCACAAGTGTGAAAAGTGGCTTTTTCCCACAGTTACATCCTACAACTACATTTTCTATTCGATAATAAAATACACTGTATAAAGAACTAAAAAAACCCGTTTTTTCGAATTATTTTTTCGAAACTATTAAATAACGTTAAAACATTGTATGCAATGTTAAAAATATTTATTGTAAGTGATTTCAAAAAGTTAATCTACCCGAATTTCGTGGGAAAATTAAACTTTTTAAAACTTCTGTAAATTTACAGAAGTATAATTCTCTAATTTTTCCAAAAAGGTTTATTTTACTCATTGTTGCATAAATATTGTCCTTAGTTGCAAAAAAAAACTATTTAAAAAATAAAATTTTAATGAATACACGCGTAATGAATTCACTTCTTAACTGTATAATTAAAATAGAAAAATTAGTTTATTTTGATGTCTAATAATTGATAATTAATGAACTTTAATGGATAATTAAGTAGGTCCATTAATTATAAGGATTGAAATTAAGTCTTTACCCTAATCAAAAACCTATTTCTAGATCCGCTACTGAATGGAATCTCGAATAAAAAAAGAAAGTCGGACGGAAATCTCTTCTAATTCTTTTGAATTAAAAAAAAGAGGAAAGTAGGCTAAAAAAAGCACAACTACAACTCAACTTCATTCAGAATATTTATTCAAGAGAGAATCATTCGCAGTGGAGAAAGTGTTCTTCCTCGAGCGTCTTCAACGTGCGGCCTTCCAGCTCTCTCGGCTTGGTGCAATTCACCCCATAGGGAGGCATCCTGAGCTTGGGGATCCACTTCATCTGGCAGTTACAGTTGACAGCGTTGCCTGAAAAGGTGAAAGAAAGTCATGAATATTCTTCGAATCAGTGGTCACCCAATATTAAATTGTACAAAAACATAGGGGGCTGGGGAACCCAGTCGGTTAGGCATTCGCCTAGCATGCGAAAGGTCCCAGGTTCGTGTCCGGGCATCGCCAAAATAACTGCCGACCTATAAACGGCCCTTGCAGCCAAAAATGTCCAACGATTAATACCCCGTTTAGAGGGAGTGCACGTTAAATATTCTTCAAAGTCCTAACTCTGCGTACGATGTCGCCCTTAACGGTTCCGTTGGATGCACACTCAGGTGTCGGCTCGTCACTGAAATGTGGTTCTAAAATATGACGCCCGTCGCCAATAGCCCTCGTGTAGCTCTAGTGCGACGATAATTCAAACTAAACTAAACAAAAACATAGAAAAGAGTTGTAGGAATCAAAGAAAGACCACCAGCAGATGGCGCTGGAATTCTCATTAGTAATTCAGTTACCAACAAATACAGTAGTATAATATCAACGCTTCTAGAAGCAAAGCCCTGTCTTCCATATAAGGTCCGGGCCTAGGCCCCCAAATTTTAAGGGACCCTAGATTTCAGTTTCTTCTTATGTTAAAGTTTGTAGACCCCTAAAAATGTAAGTAAATTTCTTGGGTATCACTTTGTTTTTGGCTTGAATTTGTCTTAGACATCGTGGTCAGTCACGTGATTAGTTCTGTTCCTGCCGCTAGATTCAAATTGTAAATAGTTGTACATATTTTCTGTCATTAAAGTTAGAATAGAAAACGAAATCTTGATTCCTGTTGTGTTGCTTGTTTTTATCCTGAATTTCTAAATATACATCGTGGCACCCAACGTGGGGGTTAACTTGTTTGGTCCGATCAATGTAATAAGGAAGATGATAGATACCATATAGAGACAACGTCAAGACATTGAAACACAACATATTTCTCACAACATATTTCTCACAACAGTCTCTATAATCCTACTTTGTGAAATTCCTTCGAATAATTTATTGTAAAATTATTTAGTTTGATTATTAAAAAAAAAATATATTCATACCTCCTTCAAACACTGGGATTATAGAGACCTGTAAGTCATCTACATTTACCACAAACAAAATCTTTTGTAAAAATATTCAACACAGTCGGAGAAATGTGGCTTAGAAAATCCTTCTTTTCCCTAAGATTAACATAGATGCAATCTGGTTTGAAGACCCTGGGTTATTCGGTCTCATTCTCCCTTACTGCATTGACCACCACGCAGTGACGTTATATCTCGCCTTACAACAACTTTCGATTCAACGATATCAGCATATTCTGATAAAATTAATGCGTAACATTTCACCAACAGTTCTTATGTGTGCTCAAGTTGTTTAGAAAACTCGATAACAATTGTAGATTTGATGATATTTAATTAAAACTTAGCAATCCCAGTTGCAAGAAAGCAACTTTCACAAACAGTTTATGAAGCAAAAAAAACAAAGGAAAATAGTTTAAAGCTATTGTTGAAAATTCTATTATCCGATTTGATAGTCACGTGGTTTTATTGTTGTTTGGTGACGAATAGGGTTACTTTGCCTGTACTTTGATTCCTTTTCTCTATGGTTTACCTTCCAGGGACAGCACACTGAGTTGTGGCATTATCCTTCCGAATACCGATTCCGGTAGAGTGACGACATTCGTGTTCGAAAAGTCGACCCAGACGAGATAGGGCATGTTGGTGAAGAGATCGTCGGGCAGGCTGCTGATCTGGTTTCCGCTGAAACGAAGGAAAAACCACACATGATGCACTACTAAAAGCATACCGCTTGGGCGCTCATTCATTCAACCCCCAACCCTCAACGCAATTCGATCTCCAACTTTTATCTCTATCTGAATTTCTACTTAAGGAAGTTAAACGTAGGGTTGCCAGTGTTGAATGAACAGTTGCTCACATATTCTATTTTCGGGCAGTCAAAAATAGAACTTGATCCTCGTGTTTAGGCTCAAACTTAAATATGCTCATCAAGGTGGGCTAAATCTATTCATGCTTTAAAGTAGTATCCTTCGCTGTAACGAAAGCTGTAATCTATGCATCTGATTGGTTTAAATACTACATTGGATCAACCAGGTCGTGTGGTTGGTGACGTTGAAGATACTTTCTTCAATCTCAAGTTTCATAGCCTCAACTTTCACGGATAATCTTTGCTCGTGAGATATGCCCTTTAGAAGTTCTGAAAAAAACTAAAATATTCTTACGTTTCCAATTACCTTTAGTAGTTAGATAAATTATTACATATAGGGGGGACAGTATCTGTTTTATCTTTATCTTTTATATGCATGTATGGAGTATGATTCTATTTTTAAATTAAAGACGGATACCTCAGAACCAGGATGGGCCGCACGCCTCAACTCATATCTAAAAAATAGACCCCTCTACTCTAAGGCCAGAGAAACTGGCTGTGAAGTCCGTACTGTTCGGTGTGTCGGTTATTAAGAAGAAGAAAATGTAACCTGTTCGGAACCTCAAAAGTATTGAACGGCTTTGCTTGAATAGGTTTCTTGCTTTTTGCGACACTCAAAACCGTACGGAAATCCTGACGTAGCGGGAAGCTTCTCTGGAGTTATCAGTTGAGTAGCTCGTGATCCAGAAAGGACATAAAGTGCAAGTGGTACTAAAGTAATGATATGTCAATTTAATACTAAATAGAAATTAAACTGTGTTCGTTCAACGAGAGAGGTTTGACTGTATTCTAACATTCATATTATAATAATTTATCGAATTTTCAAAAAAAAGATACAATAAAGTAGAAAAATGGAACAATAGAATTCAGGAATGAGTGATTCATTTTACAATGAAATCTTACCTAAACTGCATGGACATCAACTTGGACACTGGCGGGAACATAGACCTCTTGAGTTCCAATATTTGAGTATCCCTGATTGAGAGCCACTCAAGGTTCGCCAAATTGGCGAATGCGTCGTCGCCAAGTCGCTTTGTCTTCGTCTGTCTGAAGTTTAGACTCGTCAGGCCCTGAGGGAAGTTGCGAACAAACTCCTCGTCGATTTTCTTGATCAAGACATTGTCCACGTTGAACTCTTTCAGGTTTACCAGGGTCGAATACACGTCCCAACTGTGGAAATTTTGTCAGAAGTTGAGGCATACAATAGAACTCCAATTATCCGAATTTCAGAAAAAAAATTTCCCCCGGCCATCTGTTACTGTTTGCCTTTGTTAGATGTCAGGCCTAGTAATTTTTTTGGGCTGACAAAAAATTTTTTTTAGTTAGAAAATCCCTCAGTAACAAAAAGGCCTGGAATGGCTTTATATGTCGCACATAAAATTTAGTAAAACCGCCATTCTAACGCAAGTTAAATAAAAAAAACTATTACAGAAAACCTATAGTAGCTCCTATACTGAAATGGAGGCTAGAAATAAGCAGCCGGAAGCGTTGTACCTTCCTAAACTATAACTCAAATTGTCAAAACAGCCCCTTACACCTTGTTTTTTGATTGGGTTGATGAGACCGAAACTTCCTATTATCTCCAATCATCCGAATTTTTGATTATTATCCTTACATTGGTAGATCCCTATTGTTTCGGATAATTAGAGTTCTACTGTAATTACATAACTGGTATATGCTGAAAAAGGTTTTGAAGCTTCATTAGAAAAATGATACACCCATTGAAACAACAATATTATTACTATGTTAGGTAAAAAGTTTTTTCATATTTTCACCTACAAAAGAAATTACAACATATCCGCAATATTAAGGAATTTTCCTTGAAGTATATTCCATTATGAAGTATGGCTTTTTGGCATCTCTTTGTCAAAAGTTCAATTCCCTGGTTATACTATTCGGCCGGCTTTGATGCAAAGAATACGCGACACCCCGTTTCGACATCACTCACATTAGTGAACTGCCGCATGCCGTTTGGGTAGAAAGTGAGCCAAGGACCGAAAACGATAATAATCCGACGGAGAAAGGTGTGGACTGTATGCAGGGCAACACTTCGATACAATGCAGGTCTTTAAGTTTTTTTCTTGGTCAATCTGGCTGTGTGTGCTGGAGCGTTGTCATGTTGTCGGAGTGCACGTTGTCTGTTGACTAGTACTGAATATTGAGCCTTTATAATATCTTATACTCGTTGCAGTTGCTGACTATAGAGGTCAGAGTTCACAGTACGACTACGTTGAACAAACTCAAAGTGTGAATCAATCCCTCTAAATTCCACCTAACGTCAAGCATGACCTTCTGTTCACAGCGGCCCCGTTTTACAACAGGTTTCGGGGGCTGTCCGGGATGTTGCCACTGTTTTCCTACGTCTGGATTTCGGGAAAAGATCTATTTTTCATCCCCTGTTAAGATTCTGTGCCAAAATAGAAGATATTGGGGGTTGAAGAGCAGTTCTTTGCAGATCTCCACTCGCCGTTGCTACTGCGATGGAGTTTATGCATAAGGAACTTCTCGACACTGCCTATTCACGAGCCCCAGTTGGTGGATCTGTCGTTTGATGATACTTTGAGAAGGACCAATTTCTGCTGATAATGCTCGGGTGCTAGAACTTGAGCTTCCAGTAAAACTTCGGTATTGACAACAGATGGCCTCCCAAATCTTGGTTACTCTTCAAGGGTTGTGGCACCTTCCTTGAAACGCATAAACAAATTTTGAGAAATGTGCTCATTCACAGAACCTGTACCTTCAAAATCATTAATTTTTTCAACCCTGCTCTTGCGTTAAAACATTTTTTCATGAGGAACGCAAAATAGCACAAATTGCCAGCTTATCGTACGCCATTTCAAGATACTGTAACGTCTACACAGGTGTGAAAAATCACACCAATTGATAACGATTATCAAGGTCGAACTTTGCTCTACCATTTTAGATCGTCTGTGCAGGAAATTGAATTTGCATATGTTAATTTCAGGCCCTCCAATCAAAGCCAGGTAAAATACGAAAAAACTTTTGACTCAATCTAGTATATGGGGTGAGCAGACGTACTGCATTTCGTGGTACAGTTTAGTTTGTTATTCAACTATGGAGTTGGTAAGGAATTCCTACTTCAGAATAAATGCAAATTCACGATATTTGAATCGCGTATATTTGCTGGGTTTCATATAGCCGGAGATTCCTCATTTTAGAATCGCCGTAAATTTCTGAGATTTGTTTATTTTGTGAAAATCGAGAATGACCGTATCAGCTAATTTCTCAATGTTGACCAAAAGATGGTCGGTTAACAGGGGGTTTCGGATAATCAAGTATCTACTGTACTCTAAATATCCTAAAATGTGTCTCACCTGACTCCTCGCAGGAAAACGAGGTTGGTCAACTCCAGCTCCTGGAGCAAATTGGTGGAGGCCGGAGGTTTATCGAACAGGGTGATCATCGTGGTGTTTATAAGGTGGAGATTTCTGGAATGGTAAAAACAAAGATAATAAATAAGAGCCACTGTAATTCTTCCAATTTATACAAGTACACAGTAAAAAAAAATTGTTAATTTTTCAGAAAATACAGTACATAAGCCGACAAGCCAGAAACGTCCGACAGCCGAATTCCGCGACAGGGACGAAAATTCGACAGGTTCGAAAATCCTAACAAATCAAAAAATGAATGCAGTTATTCTTAAGTATCAGGGCAATTTAATTACTAATTTTTGCATTAATATATGTTTGCATTTTTTGCTTTCGGGTTATCGGCTGTCGGAATTTTGTCTGTGGAGCTTCTGGCTTGTAAGTAGTTCTACTGTCGGCATTATGTCCCAGACTCCCACATAATTTGTTGAGGGTTATTACATTGTAGATCCTTAACAAACTTGTCTTAACCTATTAATGGCGAATTTGTGAATAACATTTTCGAATACTATAAACGCTAACCGTAAGTTTTGAAAATTTGTTTTTCATGTAACTTAATTTATCCTACATCAGGACTTTAGTTTCGTTGAATTTGCTTCAGGACTATGGTCTTCATTTGTCTTTTATTTTGTTTATTTCGAAAAACTTAAGCATAGTCATTTGGTAAATTTTCTGGCCAACCGTGGTGAATGGGTAAAACAAACGTCTAAATATAGTCTATGAATTTGTAATTAAATTTTTAAACACTATATAAAATTGTGCCACAGTTTCCATTTTTTAAAAACTTTGATATACTGACGGTGACACACAAGTCTAATGAAAAAGATTTCAAAATAATATTTCAAATTGTCTATTATAAGTTAAAAAGTAAGAGAAAAAAATACCTGACGCGTTTCTCGACGATAGCATTTGCGGGCAGGTATAGGAAGTTGGATCTCACAATGCTAAAGTGCCAGAAAGTCCAGTCCGGAGTGTTCTCGAACACAGTGTTGAGATCCTCAAAGTTCGAGATGTCCGAACATTCAATCATAGCAGGACACGTGTCACATGCTTTGGAACACGCGCAGTGGGGGCCGAGGAGGTATGCTGGAGGGCAGATGGTCTCCGGGCCCTTCTGCCCGAGAGTGAGGCCGACGACAGTCACAAAAAGGAACACAAGAAGTTTAAGCAGCATTTTTTCCTGGAGACGATTTTAAGTTTTACATTTGATTCTTCTGTTTGGAATTTGGATTTTTTTTAGAATTACATTTGTTTTGTACAGTACAATATTTTCTTACCATACTAAAACTAAAGTTGTGCACAAACTTTTCTCTCAGTATCACTGAAGCTCTTTTCTGTTCGTGAATCACGTTAATAGCTGTTAAATGATTTCACTTAATTTCTCCGCATAAGACAAAATATCATCTTCACCGAAGTTTTACAACAGCATTGATGTTTTGGTAATGCTTTGAATACTTGATATTTAATAGAATTAAATCCAAAAAGTTTAATAAATAGCAAAAATAAAAAGAGCTACACGTAAAGTATTCCAAATTAGAAAAACAGCAGACGGAAAAAAACGCACATTTTGAGAGGGAAATCGAAACAACCAATGAAATCGCGGGAAATTTAAAAAGGAAAACAGGGGAGTTACATCATCTGAAACAACCTCATTTATCCTTTTGCGCAATTTTAATGATTTATTTTGATACTAGGGAGCACGCTCGCCATCCCCCTGGAATCGCTTGCGCGGTTCCCTTTGGATACCTTCGCGATCCAGGCTCGCTTTGCTCGCTCACCGTTTATTGAAATATTTTAGTTTAGTCTTTAGTATCCTTTTAAAATAAAAAAAACACAATTTAATGCTGATAAAGTTTCAGATTTAATGTACGGTCCCCCCCCCCCCTTGGCGTGATTTTTCACATTTGGCGATACCATTTTTTTTCTGACAACCAGTCTCTTACTTGGTGCCGATGTCGTTTTCCTAGGACCCTATCGGAATGCAGCCGCCATATTGAGTTTGTGTTTATTTTGCTTCGCTCACGCACGTATAACGTGGCTAATGAAAATGATGTTATGTCGCCAAAATATCGACTTTTGGAAAATTCGCCAATGGGGACCGTACAGTAAAGCTGAATCTTTATAAAATTTTCTATAGTGTGATATATCAAACTTTTTTTGGTTTATTTTACGTGGAATGAACCATATGTACATTAAGTTTTTGGAATTTATGTTTGAACGAAAAAGTTTTTCAATACATCATAGTAATTATTTTAATTTAAAAGGATACTGAAGGCTATGCAAAAATATTTTAATGAACGGTAAACGAGCAAAGCGAGTTCCCGTGTGTTGGAGAGCGATAGCGAGCAGGGGTTCCCTAGTTTGATATAAAATGTAAAAATTTAAATTTTAATTAAAATTATTTTAATTAAAATTATTTTAATTAAATATAATTAATAATTTGAATAATTTTAATTAAAATAATTTTAATTAAAATTATTTTAATTAAAATAATTTTAATTAAAATAATTTTAATTAAAATAATTTTAATTAAAATTATTGTAATTAAAATAATTTTAATTAAATTATTTACGTATGGTTTCTTACGAGCGACTCGACAGTGCCATTCAGCTTTTTTTAGTAGTTTACATACAGTGTCTCTTTGCAATATTTTGCCAGAACTACTTTCTATATAAACTTCAATTTGTTTGGATGTAACACGAGGATTAATCTTCACATACTTCACCACACTCCGTTTTTCTCGGCGGGTCAGTTTTGAGGGCGTCCAGACGGTTTTATTGAATAAATTGACCCAAAATTCTTCATGCTTGCATTTTGAGATGCTTAAACATTGATTTTTAACTATTTTAAACAAATAGAGTTTTGAAAAAAATTATTGTTATATTTTATTCAACCATTTCATTCTGAATGCATAATGAATCTATTTTACAAATTTTAGAAAAATAAAAAGTTGGGACTAAAAAGGGTAACAATAGTTGCTCAAGTGCTCCCCTAATTGTTTTGAGCATTGTAGTTACGGAGTTATTGAGAGTAAAAAATAATTTGTGTGGCATCTATAAGATGGTGGCTAGTTCTAGAATTTTTTTTTTCAAATTTGCAATCAAGGGCCTTCTTACCCAGCATTTAAAATAGGAATTTCTACCCTAATATTTGTTTTTAACACCGAGAGTTTGATTGAACTAAGAGAACTGTAGGTAATTTTGCCAGAATACAGACAACTAAGTTTATGTCTTGATTTATAACACATATTTGTTAACAAGATTTTACTTGTATTATATTTGAATTGTTTAAAATGTGTATGAAACAAATTTTATATAGTATGTAAAAAAACTCATAAAAATATTAGAAAAATGTTAATTGCTCAACATAAATTTAGTTTGGTAAATATTTTCTTAAAGAGAATAATCTCTTTTTTGAGTTTTAAGAGATTAGGGTGGTCCAAAACGCTTTTGATATTTGAACTCATTTTGTGTACCGCCTGATAGGCTTGTTTCACGTCGTGAGTGGCAACACTTTCAGCGCTAAACATTTATTTTGAATAGTATACTATTTTCTTACCTTACTGAAACGAATGTTGTGTACTAACTTTTCTTTCAGAAAACTGAAGCTTTCCTCTGTTCGTGAATCACATTAAATATACCAATTTCGCTTTATTTAACCGCATAAGACAAAATATCATCTAAACTGAAGTTTTCCAGCAACACTGACTTTTTTCTAATTCTTTGCAAACTTGAAATTTAATCGAATGAAAGCCGATAAAGTTGCTTAAATAAGCCGGAAAAAAAACATGCTGCACGAAATGAACTCTAAAACAGACGAAAAGCAGACGAAGAAAAAAACGCGTATTTTGTAAGTAAAATCGAAACAACCAATGAAATCCCAAGAAGAGCAAAAATGAACACCGGTGAGTTACATCATCTTAAACAACATCATTACAATAGACATTACTTAAAAGGATACGGTGCCCAAAAATTTGTTCAAAATATCGATTTTTTCAGTTTTTACTTTTTATTATTCACAATATCTTTCTGAACCTTTACAGAAAGTTTCATAATGATATCTTCTGTATCAAAAAGGTATTAAACATTTTCTTTAGTCATCCCTTGAAGTTTGAACCCGTATTTCGTCTGCTTTCAACCAGTTTTCTCTGTTTCGCGTTTTTTCCAATTCTTGTGTTTAATAAATCCCTAAGGCTTTTTAGATAATTAGTAAGAATTTTGAAATTTTTAGCCTGTGTTCTTATATAAGTGATACATAAAATTGTGCATGGAATAAGGTTAACTATGTATAGATTAAAAAAAATGTTGAATTCAATAATTTGTAATTTTTTTTCGAGATTTTCTGTATAAATACATGTTACTACTTTACTGTAGCTCACATTTTAAAATCCATGCACAGTTCTCGAACAAACAGTTCTAAAAACAAACTACAAAAGTTTGGTGGAGTTATTCTTAAAATTGAAAGAGAAGTAATGTTTTAAAAAGTTTAAAATTTTAACTTTAAAAAAAATGAAAAACTACTTGTACATATTTTTTTTATTGCTGGGAAATGTTTAGTTAAAGTAAACATTATATCCATAATAGAGTTAGAAAAGTAAAGTGTGAGTCCAAGTTGCAATACTCAGTGATTTCTGAGGACACTCGGACTGAAATTGCACCATGTTGGGGACCCACGAAGCGCATCATGGAGTTGGGAACGTCGAACGATAGTGTGGGGTGAAATAGACTCATCGGTTAGTGTGGAGTTTTCGACTGGAAGATTGCGCATCTGGGATCCCATCGTGGTGGCGCGTAGTGTAAAAATGAAAGAGTTTTGTCCAAGTGCTATACTCAGTGATTTTGGAGTGCACTTGGACTGAAATTTCACCGTGGGCCTGAAGCGCATCATGGGTTGGGACGTCGAACGGTAAGTGGGTGAAACGATCATCGTTAGTGGAGTTTCGACTGGTAGTATGCGCAACGGGGACCTGGGTGGCATAATAGATTGAAAAGTAAAGTGTGAGTCAAGTGCAATACTCAGTGATTTCTGAGACACTCGGACTGAATTGCACATGTTGGGGACCCAGAAGGCATCATGGAGTGGGAACGTCGAACATAGTGTGGGGTGAAAAGACTCATCGGTTAGTGTGGAGTTTTCGACTGGTAGTTGCGCAATCCGGGACCCCTGGGTGGCCATATAGAGTTAAAAATGAAAGTTTTGTCCAAGTTGCTATACTCAGTGATTTCTGAGGCACTCGGACTGAAATTGCACCATGTCGGGGACCTCGAAGCGCATCATGGAGTGTGGAACGTCGAACGGTAGTGTGGGGTGAAACAGACTCATCGGTTAGTGTGGAGTTTTCGACTGGTAGTATGCGCAACCGGGGACCTGGAGTGGCCATAATAGAGTTAGAAAATGTAAAGTGTGAGTCCAAGTTGCAATACTCAGTGATTTCTGAGGATGACTGAATTCCGTGGGACCTAGAGCGCATCATGAGTGAACGAACGTGTGTGGTGACAGCCTCGTAGTGAGTTTATGGTAGTAGCGCAACCGGACCTGTGCATATAGAGTAGAAAGTAAGGTGCCAGTTGCATACTCATGATTTGAGGAACTCGACTGAATTGCACATGTGGGACCAAAGCGCATCATGGTGGGAGTCACATGTGTGGGGTGAAATAGACTCATCGGTTAGTGTGGAGTTTTCGACTGGAAGATTGCGCATCTGGGATCCCATCGTGGTGCAGCGTAGTGTTAAAAATGAAGAGTTTTGTCCAAGATGCTATACTCAGTGATTTTGTGAGTGCATTTTGGAGTGAAATTTCACGCCGTCGGGGCCTCGGAAGCTCATCATGGTGGTGGGAATGTCGAACGGTAGTGTGGGGTGAAACAGACTCATCGGTTAGTGTGGAGTTTTCGACTGGTAGTATGCGCAACCGGGGACCTGGGTGGCCATAATAGAGTTAGAAAAGTAAAGTGTGAGTCCAAGTTGCAATACTCAGTGATTTCTGAGGACACTCGGACTGAAATTGCACCATGTTGGGGACCCAAGAAGCGCATCAGGGCGTTGGGAACGTCAAACGGTAGTGTGGGGTGAAATAGACTCATCGGTTAGTGTGGAGTTTTCGACTGGAAGATTGCGCATCTGGGATCCCATCGTGGTGCAGCTTAGTGTTAAAAATGCAGAGTTTTGTCCAAGTTGCTATACTCAGTGATTTTTGAGTGCATTTGGACTGAAATTTCACGCCGTCGGGTCCTCGGAAGCGCATCATGGTGGTGGGAATGTTGACCGGTAGTGTGGGACGGTAGTGAATGTCATCGGTTAGTGTGGAGTTTTCGACTAGTAGTATGCGCAACCGGGGACCTGGGTGGCCCATAATAGAGTTAGAAATGTAAAGTGTTAGTCCAAGTTGCAATACTCAGTGATTTCTGAGGACATTTGGGCTGAAATTGCACCATGTTGGGGACCCAAGAAGCGCATCAGGGCGTTGGGAACGTCAAACGGTAGTGTGGGGTGAAATAGACTCATCGGTTAGTGTGGAGTTTTCGACTGGAAGATTGCGCGTCTGGGATCCCATCGTGGTGCAGCTTAGTGTTAAAAATGCAGAGTTTTGTCCAAGTTGCTATACTCAGTGACTTTTGAGTGCACTTGGACTGAAATTTCACGCCGTCGGGGCCTCGGAAGCGCATCATGGTGGTGGGAATGTCGACGGTAGTGTGGAGTGAAGTCATGGTAGTGTGGAGTTTTCGACTGTAGATGCGCAACCGGAACCTGGGTGCATAATAGAGTTAGAAAGAAAGGTGAGTCAAGTGCATACTCAGTGATTTCGAGACACTCGAGAATTGCATTGGGACAAGAGCGCTAGTGGGAACATCAAGGGTAGTGTGGGGTGAATAGATCATCGTAGTGTGGTTTTGATGAAGATGCGCGTCTGGGATCCAATCGTGGATGCAGCTATTATTGTGTGCCTCATGGCATGGCATCAAGATACGTGTTTGGATACTTAACAAGAATTATAATAAAGAGGTTAAACGTTCTGTTAAATTCGGAGCTTTGTCTTGGTATAGGGCTGCATGACTGCTAGAGGCCCAGGTAGGTTGTATATTGTTTACACAACGGTTAATTGAATTCAGAAGTCTGTCAAGTAATTGTTGAAAACTTCATGATTCCTCAAACTCCCTGCTCTCTGCCTCTGGCACTTGCTATTTGGCGAAATATAGTGGCGCGTTGCAGCAGAACAAATGGTTGTTTAGGTTTCGAGACATTTGGTTGAATGGCAACCTCCAAATGCAGTATCGTTTACGTTTTACCATAGAGATTTTATTTAATTTGTACTTGTTGTCGTCTGATGGTTTTACTATAGGATAGGTGATTTTTTCATTTTGTTTTATTTTGTTTGTACTTGTTTAGTTGTAAGAAATTTCAAGAAGGTATATAATACGTATACTGAAATTAAGTCGAGGAAAATGTATAAAACAGACCAAAATAGAAACATAAATTTCTTCTCAAAATTATTTTAAAGATGATTAAGTAGTAATTTTAGTCAATTACTAGTTTTGTACTGATATTCATAATCAGCATCTTTTTTACAATAATATTACAAGATAAGTAAAAGAGTGTTCAGTATTATTTAAAATAGTTTTGTGATCAATTGAACAACCAGAGCCATATGGTAGAATTAGGGGATTAATTAAAATAATAAATGATATAAATTTTTTAACAATATGCCTACACATTTTAATCTTTGCCCCCTTTTTCCAATTGGAAACATTTGTAAAGGTAAATTTAAATTGTGAGTACTGAGTAGTGATTTATATTTCGAAATTTTGAGTCTCCCCTTATCTAGAGAACAGGGGAAAATCTTCCTCTTCTTTCATATGGTTTGCACTCTCTTATCAAAAGGAGCAGTTTGCGGCAATTTCCTGTCAGGTTGTCGCTTTCTCCAGTTATGGAGCGGGGACTAATAGTGCCTTAGGTCTTTCACAGGTGTTTAACCTTGAAGTGAGTAGTATTTGTAGTGCCTTATGATCTTATGTCCTTCGAAGTTTATGTATTTTTTGGTAAAGTAAAATTATGCAGTAAGTATTATAAGTATTAAATCAAAGTAAAATTATGCATGAATCTGTGCATGTATAATGCAAAGAAGGAATATATAAGAGAAGTAAATTCTGACTGCTGAAAAATATATAATTTCCTTCTTTTACATAATAATAACAGAAGGGAACTCTTACTGCTAAAAGATTTTTGTTTTCTTGCCAATAAGGGAAACCTTTAGATAAAATATATAAGAAATTTACTATTTACATTCTATAACTTTAACAAACTTATTTCCTAGTTCCTCCATCGGCAACCTTCGGTCCGCGGATCGCAGGTTGCCAATGTCAAAGGACCTCATGTCCCCCTTTAACAATTTTATTGTGACCCCCCATCGCTACTTTCAAATACTTCTTTAAAAACCATAAACATAATTTTTAAAAACATAAATGCTTTGAACCAAAAAAAAAATTACGTGAAAAAATCTTACGCATTTAAATCACTGACCGTGTGTAACGTAATAAGAAACCAGACCAGAGTGTTCAAAAGTTCCGTTTAAGCACAAGTGTGAAAAATGGCTTTTTCCCACAGTTACATCCTACAACTAAATTTTCTACTCGATAATAAAATAAACTGTATAAAAAACTAAAAAAAAAAATATCCGTTTTTTCGAATTATTTTTTCGAAACTATTAAAAACGTTAGAACATTGTATGCAATGTTAAAAATATTTATTGCAAGTAATTACAAAAAGTTAATGTACCCGAGTCTCGGGGGTAAATTAAACTTTTTAAAACTTCTGTAAATTTACAGAAGTATAATTCTCTAATTTTTCCAAAAAGGTTTATTTTACTCATTGTTGCATAAATAAATATGTTCCATAGTTGCAAAAAAAAAAAACTATTTTAAAAATAAAATTTTAATGAATACACGCGTAATGAATTGACTTCTTAACTATATAATTAAAATAGAAAAAATAGTTTATTTTGATGACTAATAATTGATAATTAATGAATTTTAATGGATAATTAAGTAGGTCCATTAATTATAAGGGTTGAAATTAAGTCTTAACCCTAATCAAAAACCTATTTCTAGATCCGCTACTGAATGGAATCTCTAATAAAAAAAGAAAGTCGGACGGAAATCTCTATAATTTCAGTACATACTTTCCATTTTTCGGAATAATTCTTTTGAATTAAAAAAAAAGAGGAAAGTAGGCTAAAAAAGCACAACTACAACTCAACTTCATTCAGAATATTTATTCAAGAGAGAATCTCACACCCTCAGAGAATCATTCCCCTCAGAGAATCCCTCAGAGAATCATTCACAGTGGAGAAAGTGTTCTTCCTCGAGCGTCTTCAACGTGCGGCCTTCCAGCTCTCTCGGCTTGGTGCAATTCACCCCATAGGGAAGCATCCCGATCTTGGGGATCCACTTCATCTGGCAGTTACAGTTAACAGCGTTGCCTGAAAAGGTGAAAGAAAGTCATGAATATTCTTCGAATCAGTGGTCACCCAATATTAAATTGTACAAAAACATAGGGGGCTGGGGAACCCAGTCGGTTAGGCATTCGCCTAGCATGCGAAAGGTCCCAGGTTCGGGTCCGGGCATCGCCAAAATAACTGCCGACCTATAAACGGCCCTTGCAGCCAAAAATGTCCAACGATTAATACCCCGTTTAGAAGGAGTGCACGTTAAATATTCTTCAAAGTCCTAACTCTGCGTACGATGACGCCCTTAACGGTTCCGTTGGATGCCTACTCAGGTGTCGGCTCGTCACTTGACTGTGGTTCTAAAATATGACGCCCGTCGCCAATAGCCCTCGTGTAGCTCTAGTGCGACGATAATTCAAACTAAACTAAACAAAAACATAGAAAAGAGTTGTAGGAACCAAAGAAAGACCGCCAGCAGATGGCGCTGGAATTCTCATTAGTAATTCAGCTACCAACAAATACAGTAGTATAATATCAACGCTTCTAGAGGCCCTATCTTCCATATAAGGTCCGGGCCTAGGCCCCCAAATTTTAAGGGACCCTAAATTTCAGTTTCTTCTTATGTTAAAGATTGTAGACCCCTAAAAATGTAAGTAAATTTCTTGGGTATCACTTTGTTTTTGGCTTGAATTTGTCTTAGACATTGACTTAACCTGTTTGGTCCGATCAATGTAATAAGGAAGATGATAGATACCATATAGAGACAACGTCAAGACATTGAAACACAACATATTTCTCACAACATATTTCTCACAACAGTCTCTATAATCATACTTTGTGAAATTCCTTCGAATATTCTATTGTAAAATTATTTAGTTTGAAAATTAAAAAAAATATTCATACCTCCTTCAAAAACTGGGATTATAGAGACCTGTAAGTCATCTACATTTACCACAAACAAAAATCTTTTGTAAAAATATTCAACACAGTCGGAGAAATGTGGCTTAGAATATCCTTTTCTTCCCTAAGATTAACATAGAGGCACTCTGGTTTGAAGACCCGGGGTTATTCAGTCTCATTCTCCCTTACTGCATTGACCACAACGCAGTGACGTTATACCTCGTCCTACAATAACTTTCGATTCAACGATATCAGCATATTCTGATAAAATTAATGCGTAACATTTCACCAACAGTTCTTATGTGTGCTCAAGTTGTTTAGAAAACTCGATAACAGATTATGAATCGAAATTAAAGGTATAGCTACTTTCGATCTTTGTATGATATTAATTAAAACTTAGCAATCCCAGTTGCAAGAAAGCAACTTTCACAAACAGTTTATGAAGCAAAAAAACAAAGGAAATTGTTTAAAGCTATTGTTGAAAATTCTATTATCCGATTTGTTAGTCACGTGGTTTTATTGTTGTTTGGTGACGAATAGGGTTACTTCGCCTGTACTTCGATTCCTTTTCTCTATGGTTTACCTTCCAGGGACAGCACACTGAGTTGTGGCATTATCCTTCCGAATACCGATTCCGGCAGAGTGACGACATTCGTGTTCGAAAAGTCGACCCAGACGAGATAGGGCATGTTGGTGAAGAGATCGTCGGGCAGGCTGCTGATCGGGTTTCCGCTGAAAAGAAGGAAAAACCACACATAATGCACTACTAAAAGCATACCGCTTGGGCGCTCATTCATTCAACCCCCAACCCTCAACGCAATTCGATCTCCTAACTGTTATATCAAATTCGACTTGGCGAAGTTAAACGTAGGGTTGCTAGTGTTGAATGAACAGTTGCTCGCATATTCTATTTTCGGGCAGTCAAAAATAGAACTTCATCCTCGTGTTTGGGCTCAAACTTAAATATGCTCATCAAAGTGGGCTAAATCTATCCATGCTTTAAAGTAGTATCCTTCGCTGTAACGAAAGCTGTAATCTATGCATCTGATTGGTTTAAATACTACATTGGATCAACCAGGTCGTGTGGTTGGTGACGTTGAAGATACTTTCTTCAATCTCAACTTCTATAGCCTCAATTTTCACATCCAACCTTTGAGTTTTGCGTTGAAGATATAGTTGAGTTGAGGATTGGGTTGGATAATCTTCGCTCGTGAGATAAGCCCTTTAGAAGTTCTGAAAAGAACTCAAATATTCTTACGTTTCCAATTACCTTTAGTAGTCAGATAAATTATTACATATAGAGGGTGGGGGGCAGTATCTGTTTTATCTTTATCTTGTATATGTAGATATAGAGTATTATTCTGTTTTTAAATTAAAGGCGGATACTCCAGCAGAATGGGCCGCATGGCTCAACTCATATCTAAAATAGGCCCCCTCTACTTTAAGGCCAGAGAAACTGGCAGTGAAGTCCGTACTGTTCGGTGTGTCGGTTATTAAGAAGAAGAAAACGTAACCTGTTCGGAACCTCAAAAGTATTGAACGGCCGTTCTCGAACAGGTCTCTTGCTTTTTGCGACACTCAGAACCGTACGGAAATCCTGACGTAGCGGGAAGCTTCTCTGGAGTTACAATTTGAGTCGCTCTTGATCCAGAAAGGATATAAAGTACAAGTTGAACCAAAATAATGATATGTCAATTTAATACTAAATAGAATTTAAGGGTAATTCCATGTATCTGTAGTGTAAGTCACAATTTAAGAGGAGTTAAAAAGCTTTTTCAATTTGAAAAATATATCAAATCAAATAAAGCCCATTACATTCTTTAGTTTTAACAAGTGTCGATCAGCTATTCCAGTATTTTTTTCATTTAATGTTAAAAGTTACAGTGATAATCGCTTTTTACGCATGTGACTTACACTACAGAAACAATAATTTTGCATGGAATTACCCTTAAGTTTTATCATTATTTTTGGATCACTGTGTCCTTGTGTAAAAGGCAGGTCTCTGATGTGATGCCTTTCAAAAGAAGATACCTTCAGAAAGACAAAAAAGAATGGAAATGTTTTATGTCATGAGTGGCAACAGATCCACTTTAATGAAAAAAAGATATTGATCGGTAAATCAACGTATTTGGCGGAGCGTTATACCATCAATCACCGAAACCTCTAATGGAATCGAGGAACGAGAGCCGGAATGATTTATGTCACGCGAAACAACCCGATTCACAAATTCGGTGGAGAACGGAAGATGAAAGAGGATACAAACGGAAAAAAACCGTGTTCGTTTCAACGCGAGGTTTGACTGTATTCTAACATTCATATTAAAATAATTTTTCGAATTTCAAAAGAAGATGCAATGAAGTAGAAAATGGAACAATAGAATTCAGGAATGAGTGATTCATTTTTTAATGAAATCTTACCTAAATTGCATGGACATCAACTTGGACACTGGCGGGAACATAGACCTCTTGAGTTCCAATATTTGAGTTTCTCTGATTGAGAGCCACTCAAGGTTCACCAAATTGGCGAATGCGTCGTCGCCAAGTCGTTTTGTCTTCGTCTGTCTGAAGTTTAGACTCGTCAGGCCCTGAGGGAAGTTGCGAACAAACTCCTGGTCGATCTTCCTGATCCAGACGTTGTCCACGTTGAACTCTTTCAGGTGTACCAGGGTCGAATACTCGTCCCAACTGTGAAAATTTTGTCAGAAGTTGAGGCATTCAACTTAACATACAGTAGAACTCCAATTATCCGAATTTCAGAAAAAAATTCCCCCTGCCATCTGTTACTGTTTGCCTTTGTTGGATTTCAGGCCTAGTAATTTTTTTGGGATGAAAAATTTTATTTTAGTTAGGAAATCCCACAGTAACAAATAGGCCTGGAATGGCTATATATGTCGCACATAAAATTTAGTAAAACTACCATTCTAACGTAAGTTAAATAAAAAAAACTATTACAAAAAACCTACATTAGCTCCTATACTGAAATGGAGATTAGAAATAAGCAGCCGCAAGCGTTTTACCTTACCTAACCTAAACTATAACTCAAATTGCCAAAACAGCCCCTTGCACCTTGTTTTTGGTAGGGTTGATGAGACCGAAACTTCCTATTATCTCCAATCATCTGAATTTCCGATTATTATCCTTACATTGGTAAATCCCTATTGTTTCGGATAATTGGAGTTCTACTGAAATTACATAACTGATATATGCTGAAAAAGGTTTTGAAGCTTAATTAGGAAAATGATACACCCATTGAAACAACAATAGTATTACTAGGTTGAGTAAAAAGTTTTTTCACATTTTCACCTACAAAAGAAATGTACAACATTCCCGCAATACTAAGGATTTTCCCTTGAAGTACATTCCACTATGAAGTATGGTTTTTTTGGCATCTCTTTGTCGAAAGTTCATTTCCCTGGTTATACTATTCGGCCGGCTTTGATGCAAAGAACACGCGACACCCCGTTTCGACATCACTCGCATCAATGAACTGTCGTTTGGGCAGAAAGTGAGCCAAGGTCCGAAAAAGATAATAATCCGACGGAGAAAGGTGTGGACTGTATGCAGAATAAGCAACACTTCGATACCTACCTTGCAGGTCTTTAAGTTTTTTTCCTGGTTAATCTGTCTGTGTGTGCAGGAGCGTTGTCATGTTGTCTGTTGACTAGTACTGGATATTGAGCCTTCATAATATCTTATACTCGTTGCAGTTGCTGACTATAGAGATCAGCGTACACAGTACGGCTACGTTGAACAAACTCAAAGTGATTGAATCCTTCCGAATTCCACCTAACGTCAGCATGACCTTCTATTCACAGTATCCCCGTTTTACAACAGGTTTCGGGGGCTGTAAGGGATGTTGCCACTGTTTATCCATGTCTGGAATTCGGGAAAAGATCTATTTTTCATCCCCAGTTAAGATTCTGTGCCAAAGAAGATATTGGGGGTTTGGGATAGCAGTTCTTCGCAGATCTCCACTCGCCGTTGCTACTGCGATGGAGTCCATTCATAAGGAACTTCTCGACACTGCCTATTCACGAGCCCCAGTTGGTGGATCTGTCGATTGATGCTAGTTTGGGAAGGACCAAGTTCAGCTGATAATGCTCGTGTGCTAGAACTCGAGCTTCCAGTAAAACTTCGGTAGAGACAACATATGGCCTCCCAGATCTTGATTACTCTTCAAGGGCTGTGTCACCTTCCTTGAAACGCATAAACAAATTTTAAGAAATGTGCTCCTTCACAGAACCTGTACCTTCAAAATCATTAATTTTTTTTCTACCCTGCTCTTGCGTTAAAACCTTTCTTCATGAGGAACGCAAAATAACAGAAATTGCCAGATTATCGTCCGCCATTTCGAGATACTGTAACGTCTACACAGGTGTGAAAAATCACATTACTTGATAACGATTGTCAAGGTCGAACTTTGATCTACCATTTTAGATCATCTGCGCAGGAAATGAAATTTGCACATGTTAATTTCAGGCCCTCCAATCAACGCCAGGTAAAATACGAAAAAACTTTTGACTCAACCTAGTATATGGGGTGAGCAGACGTACTGCATTTCGCGGTACAGTTTAGTTTGTTATTCAACTATGGAGTTGGTAAGGAATTCCTACTTCAGAATAACTGAAAATTCACGATATATGAATTGCGTGCGTATATTTGCTGGTTTTCGTATAGCCGGAGATTCCTCATTTTAGAATCGCCGTAGATTTCTGATATTGGTTTATTTTGTGAAAATCGAGAATGACCTTATATCAGCTAATTTCTCAATGTTGACCAAAAGATGGTCGGTTAACAGGGAGTTTCGGATAATCACGGGTCTACTGTACTCTAAATATTTTAAAATGTGTCTCACTCCAGTCGTCCCAGGAAACGGAGGTTGGTCAACTCCAGTTCCTGGAGCAAATTGGTGGAGGCCGGAGGTTCATCGAACAGGGCCCTCATCGTGGTGTTTATAAGGTGGAGATTTCTGGAATGGTAAAAACAAAGATAATAGATAAGAGCCACTCTGATTCTCATAATTTATACAAGTAAAATTTAAAAAAATGTGTTAATTTTTTATAAAATAAAACATATATTTCGAGAAATATACTGTTATTTTCACTCTTAAAACAAACGAGCGGATTTAACTCAGTCTGAGTTAATTTCCACTCCTTTCCATGCCGAAAATGCACTTCTCCTATAGGAGTGAATTTCACTCTTTTTCGGAGTGGGCAAAAGAAATAAAAGAAAACAATTTGCGTCCTACACTCTTAAAACGAGCGGTTTTAACTCAGTCGGAGTTAATTTCCACTCCTTTCCAGTGCCGAAAATGCACTTCTCCTATAGGAGTGAATTTCACTCTTTTGTTTTAAGAGTGTTCTTTTTAAAGTTTTTCTCTGTAAAGGTAAACTGTTATAAGTAACAATTTTTTTCTGTTTTTAACAGCGTTGAGTATAGTCCGGCTGTCACTTCTTAGCATCTCAAATATTTTGACTGTGGAAGATCCCACTTTTGAATACAGTTTGAGAAAATGAAGGAGGCAGGGTTCCCGGTCCCATGACGTTTGGCGAACACTGGGGTTTATGGGGTTAGTTTGGTTTCAAAGTATGAGTCACACTAAAGCTACACATGGGTTTTTAACGAAAGGAGGGTTATAGATTTGCTGATCGTCGTCATCGATTGCACGTGCATTTGTTTTTTATCTTGACTTCATTGTGAAAAGATTTGTTTCATCTGTAGTATGTATTATTTAACACATCCAGTATCACCTCGGGAAACGATATAAGTCCAAATATAGCTATTCAATAATAGTAAACCCGATGTAAGTTTGTACTGCACTTCACCTGAGAAACTGTTTCTACACTTTCAAGAAATATGCGCCTTCAAAAGCAATGAATCGCCAAATATAGTAACTCTTGCCTGAACCCAAATCTTCCTTACCCTTTTTCAAAGTGGACTCTTCCACAATCAAAATATTTGAGACGCTAAGAAGTGACAAGCGGACTATACTAGGATGGAACCCACCATGCTATTTGTGCAAGCTCCATGTGCCGAAACAGCTTAGTTGAGAGAGCGTTGGACTTCAATGTAAAAATATCCGTTAATACAGAACAGATATTTTGTTCTTTTTACAGAAAAAACACTTTAAAAAATGCTGTTATTTTCTTTTAACAGTTTTTTTTCTGTAAAATTAAACTGTTTTAAGTAAAAACAGTTTTTTCTGTTTTTATATATAACCGCTTACAGTACTACACTGTAAATGACCAAGCATTTAAAAAGATTATGGAGAATCTGTGTTCCGAAATAGCTTAGTTGGGAGAGCGTTGGACTTCACTGTAAAAAATCTTTAATACAGAACAGATATTTTGTTCTCTTTACAGAAAAAAAAAACATTTAAAAAATGCTGTTATTTTCTTTTAACAGTTTTTTTCTGTAAAATTAAACTGTTTTAAGTAAAAACAGTTTTTTCTGTTTTTAACCGCTTACAGTACTACACTGCAAATGACAAAGCATTTAAAAAGATTATGGAGAATCTGTGTTCCGAAATAGCTTAGTTGGGAGAGCGTTGGACTTCACTGTAAAAATATCTGTTAATACAGAACAGATATTTTGTTCTCTTTACAGAAAAAAAAAACATTAAAAAATGCTGTTATTTTCTTTTAACAGTTTTTTTCTGTAAAATTAAACTGTTTTAAGTAAAAACAGTTTTTTTTCTGTTTTTAACCGCTTACAGTACTACACTGCAAATGACAAAGCATTTAAAAAGATTATGGAGAATCTGTGTTCCGAAATAGCTTAGGTGGGAGAGCGTTGGACTTCACTGTAAAAATATCTGTTAATACAGAACAGATATTTTGTTCTCTTTACAGAAAAAAAAACATTAAAAAATGCTGTTATTTTCTTTTAACAGTTTTTTTCTGTAAAATTAAACTGTTTTAAGTAAAAACAGTTTTTTCTGTTTTTAACCGCTTACAGTACTACACTGCAAATGACAAGCATTTAAAAAGATTATGGAGAATCTGTGTTCCGAAATAGCTTAGTTGGGAGAGCGTTGGACTTCACTGTAAAAATATCTGTTAATACAGAACAGATATTTTGTTCTTTTACAGAAAAAAAAACATTAAAAATGCTGTTATTTTCTTTTAACAGTTTTTTTCTGTAAAATTAAACTGTTTTAAGTAAAAACAGTTTTTTCTGTTTTTAACCGCTTACAGTACTACACTGCAAATGACAAAGCATTTAAAAAGATTATGGAGAATCTGTGTTCCGAAATAGCTTAGTTGGGAGAGCGTTGGACTTCACTGTAAAAATATCTGTTAATACAGAACAGATATTTTGTTCTCTTTACAGAAAAAAAAACATTAAAAAATGCTGTTATTTTCTTTTAACAGTTTTTTCTGTAAAATTAAACTGTTTTAAGTAAAAACAGTTTTTTCTGTTTTAACCGCTTACAGTACTACACTGCAAATGACAAAGCATTTAAAAGATTATGGAGAATCTGTGTTCCGAAATAGCTTAGTTGGGAGAGCGTTGGACTTCACTGTAAAAATATCTGTTAATACAGAACAGATATTTTGTTCTCTTTACAGAAAAAACAACATTAAAAAATGCTGTTATTTTCTTTTAACAGTTTTTTTCTGTAAAATTAAACTGTTTTAAGTAAAAACAGTTTTTTTTCTGTTTTTAACCGCTTACAGTACTACACTGCAAAGGACCAAGCATTTAAAAAGTTTATGGAGAATCTGTGTTCCGAAATAGCTTAGTTGGGAGAGCGTTGAACTGATGGTCTAATGGTCCGTGGTTCGCATCCGGGTTCGGCGGTTTGTTAATCCTGGTGTTGTTGTTTTTATCCACGCTGTCGCTGGGGTAACCAGGGTAGGTAAAATCTTGTCTCTTTTTACAATTTGTTTGTTTAAAAAAAACAGCTTTTGAATTTAAAATTACAAATTGTTCGTATAAAATAAACATATTATCTTTGTACATATTACGATATTTTTCTGGCACACCATCTAACAGTTTTTTTTGTTAAAACTACAGACTTTTTTTTACAGTGTAGGTATTAATCTCACTTGTGTGCAAACCACAAGATTTGGTTGTTTTTACTTTGCAAAGTTTAAATATGTTCATAATTTTTTTTTTAAAGTTAAAACTAAATTACAAATTCTGCTTGTCTATACACATTCGAAAACTATACTATTTTTCTTTCTAACGTATACCTACATTTATTGAGATTAATCGCGAACCTTGGAAAATTTGAGCTTTAATATGGCGGTTATACTTTACTTAGAAACCTCTATAAATGACAAAGCTGGCATAGTACTATTTTACTATTACTCTTGACTGCAGATACCACTTACCAAATTGTGCAATGAGCAATCGTCCTTGTATGAGGAATTTCGTATACAAGCACCACGCATACCGGGTGGCCCAGCGGGTAGTGTTTGAAACAAATGAAAAAATAAAAACAAATAAGAGACATGAGAAGAATTTAATGACGTTTATTGAATGTACATATTGGGCAATTTATGATAAAGAGGTTCGAAGTGCCCGCCATCTTTAACAAGGACAGCAGTTAGGCGGTTCTCGAATACAACCATACTCCATACTCCTTACAAATACCTTCCTCCATACTCCTTTTGTTTGACCAATTCTTTTTGTGGGAAGCTTTTTTTAGCTTTTGTGAGAAGTTCCACAAAAAGAATTGGCCAAACAAATGGAGTATGGCAGGAGTATGGAGGAAGGAGGAAGGTATGGATAAGGAGTATGGAGTATGGTTGGATTCGAGAACCGCCTAACTGCTGTCCTTGTTAAAGATGGCGGCCACTTCGAACCTCTTTATCATTAATTGCCCAATATGTTCATCCAATAAACGTCATTAAATTTATTCTCATGTCTCTTATTTGTTTTTATTTTTTCATTTGTTTCAAACACTACCCGCTGGGCCACCCGGTACAAAGACGACCATATAATCGGTTCCAGACATAAGCACGATAGCGGAAACCCGACAAGCCAGACCCCACATAATTTGCTGAGGGTTATTACACTGTAGATCCCTAACAAACTTGTCTTAACTTATGAACGGAGACTTTGTGAATACCATTTCCGAATATACTATAAACGATAACATTACGTTTTCAAAATTTGTTTTTTGTGTAAATTAATTTGTCCTAAATCAGGACTTTCGTTTCATTGAATTTGTTTCAGGAATGGTCTTCATTTATCTTTTATTTTGTTTATTTAGAAAAATTTAAGGGTCGTCTTTGGCAATCGGCATTTGGCACATTTTCTTGCCAATCCTGGTTAATGGGTTAAACAAATATTTAAATATAGTGTATGACTTTGTATCTAAATTTCTAAACACTATATAAAATTGTGCTACAGTTACCACTTTTTAAAAAAAAACTTACGGTGACACACAAGTTTAATGAAAAAGATTTCAAAATAATATTTCAAATTGTCTATTTTAAGTTAAAATGAGAGAAATTTTTTACCTGACGCGTTTCTTGACGATGACATTAGCGGGCAGGTACTGGAGGACGGATCGCACAATGCTTAAGTGCCAGAAAGTCCAGTCCCCAGTGTTCTCGATCATATCCTCGAACTCGTAAATGTCCACGATGTCCGAACATTCAATCATAGCAGGACACGTGTCACACTCTTTGGAACACGCGCAGTTTTGGCCGAGAAGGTCTGCTGGAGGACAGATGGTTTCCGGGCCTTTCTGCCCGAGAGTGAAGCCGACGACGGTCACAATAAGGAAGACAAGAAGTTTCGGCAGCATTGTTCCTGGCGACGATTTTAATTTTAAAATTAGATTCTTTTCTGGCTAATTCCATTCGTGTCAGACATGACATCAGACAACTTTTTTTGCTTTCTTTTTTTGCCTCCACTAAATGTTAGTTGATTGGTAAAAGATTGCTATGGGGGTGATGCACATAGAAGTGTTAATTATAAAAAATACTAACATTTTAATTAAAGTGAAAATACTTTTAATTACTTTGTTTAAAACGTGCCGTGACAGACATGACAAAATTAAGACAAATATTTTAAGTGACCATATATTATTACCATTTGCTCTTAATTGGTATGCATGTCAAGTCTAGAATTTTTAGGGAATCAATATAAGATTCTGATATGCCAAGCAGAAAGAAAAAAAATTAAGAAATTTGTAAATAGTAAAATATTATAAAATATTTATTAGCGTGACAGACATGACAAGGTTTCGTGACAGACATGACACGTGTACAATTTTCTATAAACTTAAGTATTTATTCTCAAATATCACTTTACTTTTCAAAAACAACTTGGATATAACATTATGATGTAACATAGATGTATTATGTTATGTGGCTCCTAATAAATTATTAAAAAAATACCATAAATTTCATTAAATCCCGTGTAATATACTAGTGTGTGAGCTGTAATATTTTCTAGTATTTACTCCTTCTCATACCAGACTACAGGATCTATGGATTCCAAACTGAACATCCCTTTAATTTTAGTTGATACTAAATATTTTACATATTCTGGTTCCGTACGATTTCTGTTATAATTCCAAGAAAAACCTCATCGTGTTTCATGTTCACCCATTGGCCATGTTGCAAACTGTGAGCTGTTGAGTTTTGCAAAAGGTAGTTTTCGATATATTCAACCTGTATTGAAATTGAAAAGAGTACACATTTTTGACTCTGAAGTCAGACTATTTTGCCAATGCACATGGGATATTTTGCCAATGCACAAACAATGCGAGTTTCTTGTACCAGGAATTGTTTTTATTTCTTACCATGGTAGATGAAGGTTTGCTTTAATTTTTTTGTATGTATTTTTTCTTGGGGGAGGGGGATTTGATGCAAGACATTAAATCCAGTAGAAATTTATCTCACAGCACCAACAAACTAACTCGCATAGTGATCTACAATTTATTCTTCTGGTTCGAGTAGCCTCTACGACTTGACACTTAATAGTCCCATTAATGCCTTCAATACATCATTTGCCATGTGATGAGCCTTCTTTGCCATGTCTGAGAAATGCCAGACTGTTGAAAGCTTACTATGCCATTGAAAATATTGTGTATTTTTGTTTAAAATGTTGACCTGAATTGCCCTAAATTTTCTTAATGACTAAATTGCTGATCACAATAACAGCATAATAACTATTAAAGTAATGTACCATTGTACTATACATGGTAGAGGAAGTATTCTGCCAATGCACAGACTGAATTTTATCTGCTTAATATGGGAATAGTTCTAGCGAAGTCAGTTTGTATCGGAAGTTTCCCGTTTGGAAAAATTTGCTTTAATCTAGTGAAAACTATAGATTGTATATGTTTCACCTAACACAAGAAGTATAGAAGTTATTTTTTCAATAAAGTTAAAACATCATTTAAAATTCCCTCTTTTGTTTTGAACTACAGCTTCCTCTTATTATTATTTATAATTTAGTATATATAGCAATATCATATCTTTACAACTCAACTCAATAAAATGCTTTATTTACTGCTTTGTCAATAAATACATACACACATGTGATAGTGACCATGAAACGATTAATTATGTGGATTATGGCAATGAAAAACTAATTGTGTGACAGACATGACAAATGTGACAGACATGACAAATGTGACAGACATGACAAAGTTTGATGTTCTATACTTCACTCAAATTTTAAATTTATTTTTCAAATTTTTTACGGACAGTTTATTTTGAGATATAAGAAGAGAAAATAAAGTGTCAATAAATTTTATCCAGCAGTTTTTGTTTAAAATAAAAAAAAATCCATGTTTTTCGTGACAGATATGACATGGAGACTAACACTAAGTTTGGGAGAAATAGCAAAATAATTAAAAGGATATTCCATGAAAAAATCATTACCTAAATCCACAATAAAATCCTAGAATGGAGACTAAACGGAATTACGTCACTTGAAACATGAAAATTATTTTTCAAATAATGAATTTAGTTTCTGAAGGTATTGGCAACAGAATAAACATTTTAATTTTAATTATTTTCCTAAAGTTTTATTTAATTTCTACTGCTGAATGGCATCACGAAAGGGAACAAATAATTGGATTTGAGAGAAAGTGGTGTATTTTTTTCAGAATATTCAAATTTTCTCTAAGAAATAGAACATTTTGAGCTCTGAAAGCTCAAAATTTGTAACTTAAGTATGAACTACACAGTACACATGTGTGCCAAGTTACGAGTCAAACAAATGTCTAGTTTATGAGTCTATAACAGACATACACACAAACACGCAAAACTTCATTTTTATTATTATAGATTTTCACTGTGCCATTCTTTAAGCGCACGAAAAACTTTATGGGATAGTTTCACGGAGGATCTGGCAATAGCTTCGCGGTCTTGTTTTAATGTCTCTGGAATTACTTTTCTTTTGCCGACCCGGCGGCGCAACGGTTAGGGCGCTAGCCTTTGGAGCCTCTGGGTTCGGGTTCGAATCCCGGTAAGGCATGGATGTTTGTGTTTGTCGAGAATATGCGGAGTACGTGCTCGTTAAATCTGTTAGGTCCGAAAGTCCTCCAAGTTCCCATACCAAATCAATACCTCTGGGTGTGACAAGCCAATTCTGGGGATCCTCTAGTTGGCCTCTGTCTCTAAAAATTAGATGGATCCACTTATGTGTGTGTGTGTTGTCTGTTGTGTCTGTCTTACTTGACGAAGGTTTATAAGCGGGTCTCTGACCAAGCACACAAACCTGAATATATATGTCTACCAACCAACCAATTACTTTTCTTTTGATTGGTTCGTAGAGATAATCAAGTTTTGTGTGCTGACCAAGCACACTAACCTGAATATAGGTCTGCCAACCAACCAACTTAACCAAAATAAAAGTAATTCAAGAGACCATAGATATAGAAAGAATAGCAGATCTGCCCATAGGGGAAAAGGTGAAGCCACTTTTCCTCCAGTATCCCATAAGGCAGTTCTCAAGCCAAAACATCCCACTCGCCCATGGCGTGCCATGAGCCACCAGATGGCACCATGAGATAAATTCGACTAATAAAGATTATATATTAAATATTAACTAATTAAAACTTTTTGCCAGTTTTGCTCTAGCATAAGTTTATCACTGGATATGTTTTGATAATTTCAGGCAGATCTGAAGTATTTATTCATAAAAGAAGCATTTTAAAAATGCAATTTTTATTGCATGTAACTCTTCGGCAAAAGCAGTTTTTTGCCAACCAGTATCCCGTGATGCATTGCGAAAACGGCAAAAAGCGGATTCATCACACAATCGCAGGATTTGTATTGCGTTGTACGGGGATTGCGCAATCGATGCTACTCTTTCTATATCTATGCAAGGTTGGTTGGTAGACATATATATTCAGGTTTGTGTGCTTGGTCAGAGACCCGCTTATAAACCTTCGTCAAGTAGACACAACAGACAACACACACACACATATACGTGGATCCATCTAATTTTTAGAGACAGAGGCCAACTAGAGGATCCCCAGAATTGGCTTGTCACCCCAAAGGTATTGGTTTGGTATGGGAACTTGGAGGACTTTCGGACCCAACAGATTTAACGAGCACGTACTCCGCATATACTCGACAAACACAAACATCCATGCCTTACCGGGATTCGAACCCGAACCCAGAGTCTCCAAAGCTAGCTCCCTAACCGTTGCGCCGCCGGGTCGGCATCTATGCAAGAGACAGGAAAACAAGACCGCGAGCTATTGCCAGATCCTCCGTGAAACAACCCCATTAAAAATAAAACTCATGAAAAAATATTTATTTATGTGATATAATTCAGTTTGGATTGATGTCAGATCACAAAAGAGTTCTTTTGACGGCTCATTACATATGTATGAAGAAAGATGCATCGAGAGTTGTAATTTGGGATAAAAAATATAATTTATATTTATATCTTTAAATATCTTTTATTTTCAAAGCATCATTTTACTAATTATTTATTCTTTGAACTGTAAATTAATTTTTCAAACGATAAATAAGATTAATGAGGTTGTTTCACGTCGAGTGAGACTTGCGGTTCGTTCTGTGAAAGTGGGTGATTGACAGACGGACTGAACGATTATAATACCTTCCACTTTTGCGTTATAAACGTAGTGTGGAAACGAAAAAAAAAATGGCTATACAGTATTTTATGGAAAAAGACAAAATTAACAATACAAATTTTACATGCTTGGAATATTTAATCTTAATATTAAATGCTTAAGTTTTTAAGTATGCCATACCTTTATGTTATCAAGTTGGTCACTATCTTGACAAGGGATCCAAGATATATAAAAAAGCTAAAAGTTGTTCGATATTTATATATGTAAATTTAGTTTTATCTTCAAATACCATATGTACTTTCCGAGTAATTGAAAGGCTTATCAAAATCTTTATTAGATAAAAAAGAACATACACTATTCATACACCTGAAAAAGAAATTCGCTGAACAGGGCCTTTAGCTTAATTCTAACTCGAACTTTGAAATACCAAAATTAACTATTTTCATTGATCTTCTTTTGCAGATTTGAATCAATTTTTATCGTTTGCTAAATTTGTTTGACGTTCGAAGAATAATGATACACCTTTTTTTTAAATAAATATCTTTTAGTAGCCACAATTTATTATTTTCATTAGCTTTATTTCGAAAATTCCATTAATATTATTTATCGTTTGTTTAATTAATTTACAGTTCGAAGAAAAAATAACTAGTAAAATTGATGTTTTAAAAGTAAAAGCCAAGCTTTACGTATGTTTTATGCCAACTTTGAATTCTCTAAGCAAATTTCTTCACACATACGGGATGGCGCAAATAAAAGCGGCCCGTCTAAGAAGTAGGGATAAGACAGGAAATGCTGCCAAGTCAAAAACCAATGCAAAAATAGGTTTGCCAAGTGAAGCCATTGATCGCTTCAATATGAAGCCCAAAACAGACGCTTGGCGAATTATTTGCCGGTAACTATACCATCTTTACCTGTGCACTGATCCGATCAACACACAGTTACACAGCTTGCACTAAGATCTACACTCGTCGATAGTCTAAGTGCAGCTTTACTCTAGTAACAACCAAACCAATTAATGAAAAAACAGGTTTACCAAGTGAAGCCATTGAACGCTTGAATAATTTATAAATTCGACTTGGAGGTTTTCATGCGGCTTCAATGGTTTTTTTCGCCATGCATCTCTCTGCATTCGTAGCCCATGACGGGGCCACTTTTATTTGCGCCACCCTGTATATAATGGACCATCAAAAGAACTCTGTTGTAATAGATGCCATGACATCATTCAAAACTGATATATATATATCACATAAATTATTATTACTTGAAAGTTTTTTTTTATTTTAAATAAAGTTTCGCGTACGTTTGACGAAATGGCAACAATGATATATGTGTTAGATAAAAATGGAACTTGCATGCTAATTCAATGAAGATTAAATTTTTAGTTATTTAAATTTTAAATAAACTTCGAATTTAATTTTTTTAAATGAAATTTCGGATGTAGCCTAGTTTGACTTTTTGCTTTAAAAGGACGTATCTCACTTTGTGATACTTGTAGTACGTTTTTTGAAAGTGGGTGACGGACAGACAGACAGGCTGGAGGACTGAACGATTACGATACCTTCCACTTTTTAAGTTATAAACTTTTTTACGTTAGACATCTTGAAAACTAATATTACAAAAATTGACCCCCCCCCCCCCCACTAGAATTTTTTTCTAGTTGCTCCCCAGGATAAGTATCTGTCTATCAGAGAGATAATGTTGAAGTGTGAAAAAGAAGAAAAATAGATAGTCTGAAAGACAGACCAATGTTCAAATTTTTTTTTAAAAAATCATTCTCCACAACGTGTAGAACACACAACATTTTCGTTTCGGATTTTCTACCCCATTGTAATACTTTCATTTCCTTATATTTCATATTTGGAAATTTAAAGTATAAACGTAGGTTTCTAACAGAATATGTCACTCAACCCGCTTCCACACAACATTTGTGTTCAACAGGAAAAAAGACGCCAAACACAGTATTAATTCTATATTAAACATTTACACGCTAAATTTGGCTTGTTTCATTTATTTCGAAAATTCAATAATTATTTTTTATCGTTTTCTAAATTAATTTATATTTTAAAGAATAAATATGTAATATTCCTCGCTTTTAAATAGAACCTAAACATTTCATAGCAACATACAAACAGAGAATCTGTCGTAATATATATTTTACGTCATTTCAAACTGATAGATGTCGCAAAAAAATTATCTTTATTTAATATTTAAAAGAAATAAAGTTTCTCGAGCGATTGTTGCAAATGGCAAAGGTGCTTTAATTCTAATAAACATGGCTTAATTTTAATTGTGAGTCACAAATTCACAAGAATATCCTGTTGAGCTTTTACATCAATGGCCATGTTTCAGGTCTTGAGTGCCATCATTGTAGCAGAATGTGGAATTTACTGAGTGCGACAACCAGAAGGTAAAATCAAATATCTTTGTTAACAACAGGCACAGTAAGAATGAGTATAGAACAGAAACACATGGGTCATTCTCTGTAAATACTCGAAGGACAAATTGCACTTTTAAAAACTGGAAAAAAATAATTTTTCTTATTGAATAATTTTTATTTTATGCGTTGCACACATTCATATATAGTAAAAAATGGTTCAGATTAATTGTTTGATTTTTTTTTTGAAAAAAAAAATATTTTTTCCATACTTGACAACTGGCGTAAACTCCTTTAGATACTGAGCATGCGCGACAAACAATATATGCGCATACGACACCGAAAACATTGCATGCCTTTTTGACTTGCCCAAAGTTTCAAAACAACTGATGGCTGAAAAGCACGCAGGGACAGTGTGAGGGAGTGACAAATGTGGTATTTAAATCAAATTTTATGTAAGTAAATTATAATTATTTGATATTTTTTAAGTGGGATTATTTAGGTTGTGAGCCAGTTTACACTAATAAATCACAAACATGCAAATATAATTTGAAAATAAAGAGCAAAGTATCCGGGACATCGATTTGTCCCTTTTACAGAGAATGACCCACATACGACTGCATTTGGTGAGTGCGATCCGGATGGACTTAGATTTACATATTTCAACAAGCAAAATTGTTGACTGAAAATAAATTCTTTCTCGAGCATCGAATGGAGGAAAATGTTTACTTGGAAACAGAACACCAATCGGAACACCGATCGAAGGAAATACAGGAATGAAGCTGGAAGAAAATACGTCATCTGAAACAAGCCGATTCGGCAATTAAGGGTGCATGCAGAACGTGACACTCAATACTGTTCAGCATAAAATTATACCTCGACGTACGCACACTTGTTCATTTGTATCTCAAAAGGAAATATAGACCTCTACTATCGACCGAAAATTGCCGAGTTCTGCTCACACCCTGAGTATCCTCCCCACAAGAAATGAAGATTTTCCTCATAAAGGTTGGTTTTGCAGGCATTCATTATATGCATAGCTCTATTGTTTGAAGGTCCCACTTAAGAAATAGTGGGCACACATTAGTATAAAGAAATAGAAGGAAGGGTTGGCAATGGAATAACAGTAATTCCTTATTTAACGTGAAATTTCAAACATAGAATATCCATTTTGAAGGATTTATCACACGAATGATAGTATGTATTATAAATTTGTGTGGACGGATTTGTTAATTATTTATGTTTAATGTATGGACCTTCAAAACTCAGGTAAACAGTATTTTATCAACTTTTTACTAATAAACCGACCGATTTTACAATAATCTTTTAGTGTATCTGAAAATATATAACTAACTATAAGGGTTGATATAGGCTAATTCCATGCAAAATTATCCGTTCTGTAGTGTAAGTCACATGTGCAAAAAGTGATTATCATTACAACCTCGGCCAACTTCAATAACAAGGCCAGAGAAGCTATCCCAAACATGAGCGTAGACGAAAATTTTGACGTCACTGTTCCCAGTGCCGAAGATCGAGAAACCAGTTCGGACGCATTCGGAACCCTAAAATTGTATGGTCAGCCGTGAACGAGTGGTTCCGAACAGGTTTCGAGACACGTTGTCTTCATATTCGGAACAACGTCGCTCGGAACTATGACGTCAAAATTTCCGTTCCCGAGCTTGTTTGGGAAAGCTTCTTCGGCCTTAGTAGTTGAATAGGCCGTGCTACAACTTGTAACATCAAAGGAAAGAAAATTAGTGGAGTACCTAGCTAATCTACACTTATTAAAAGTAAATAATGTAAATCGCTTTATTTAATTTGATTTATTTTGATTTATTTAATTTGATTAATTTGTCAAATTTAAAAAGCTTTTAATCTCCTCCTAAATTGGGACTTACACTACAGTTACATGGAATTACCCTATGGTCTCTTATAATATGATGAATTTTAATCAGCTTATAAAACATAAGCAGTTGCAGTTAATCAGGCAACATAGATGACGCTGGTTAGATGCGGAGTCGAAACTGCTTGTCCAATCACTTTTTTATCATAGAGAACGTCGCCAGCTGGCCCATGGGTGGAAAATATGCAAATCTAATCATCACAGACATATATGGCGTCATTGGAAAACTGATGACTTATCTTCTGGGGAGTCGGATGGTTCTATCTCGCCCATGCTAATTTTCCTATTTTTAGGAACATTTTCCTCAGGTACTATATGAGATATCATTATGAACTTTTCAATATTTGGTTTCTTACATATAGCTCTTTGATTTAAACTGAAGATATTTCAAAGTATAAAGAAATAATTTTCCAGTAATTTTTTAAAAATATGTATTTAAAAAATCAGATTTAAAGTCATATAATTTTTTTTGAGCAGAGATATTTAAAATTCCCCAACTTAAATCGAAGAACTATTGATGGGGAAGAAATAATAAAAAAACATGTTGATATCTTTTATAGTTCTTGAGAAAAATATTCCTAACTGTTGAAAAACCTTATATTTCAGGAAACGCAAAAGAAATATAAGGTTAAGGTAAGAACTGATATTCAGAGTTTCTCAAAAATGCTTATAAAAGAAAACCACTGAACAGAAATCCATAATCTTGGTCTTAAATTAAATCTAAAGACAAGTAGACTAAAACAATAATAACAGAGAATCGATATTTTTGACCCAAACGAAAAGATTGCATTTATCATAGAGGGCCCACGAGAGAGCATTTTCTCCCGTGAAGGAAAGTGCCATTTTCCCTTCTTTACTTCTACCGAAAGTTTAGTATAACATCGCGTAAGTGATCTTTAAAATTTATCCAAGTGAAATGCAAACTAAATATTAATTTCAATTTATTTATTGTTTTGGTTGGAGGCTAAATATTAGTGTGTTTAAGCTGAAAGATTACGTATAATAACTTACGAACTTAAAATAAAGATGTATTTAAAAGAAAGATGCATATTAAATTAGCTTACTAATTTTTAAATCATATAATTTTGCTATAGATACTTGACAAATTATTAAAATAGATAAATAAAAAAAATAGTCAAACATTTCTTATTTTTTAACAGAAAATTAGAAATAAAACTTAAAATTTTAATAAATATTAACCATATTACTTTACTTATCATTATTTACAGCATTTAGAATTTGAAATCTTTTGCTTTTTCATTATTTATAAAAATTCTAGAAGGCCCTGCTCCGTACGGCTGACATAGTGAGAGCAGTCCATTCTGAGAAATGTCTTATTCTAAAAAAAAAAAAAGTCAAGTTGGCATTGCTTTACCCTGATGATCTCAGATTGTACTTTTTAAACCGTAACAATACTTGAGCGAAGATACTTTCTCTAAAGAAGATGTGGATTCTGTCTTCTGCTTCAAAAAATCAGTCTCAGTATAGAATTTTATGAGCAAGTACTGAAATGCTCTGTGGTCAGGTTAGCTAGAAGGAGACCTTTTTTATCATCTGGGTATACGCAGTTGCCATCCACTGTTGGATTATCTTTTTCCGCCAGTACTTTGAAAGCACAGCCACAGTTAAGGGAATTGCCTGAAATATAAAAAAATATCACAGTAATTGCATCGAAGGCAATATATTACTTGAAGTATCTCTCTAGTGGCAACTGATCTAAACCAACGATCTATATTATAAACTGGATGAACTGCTCCCAGTGCTAACGGATCTCTAAAACCACGACCCATTTTGTCTCCCGCAAAATGGAAATGCGCAGTAGCTTTAGTTTAGTTTAAAGTATCGTCACACTGGAGCTACAAGAGGGCTATTGGCGATGAATTTAGAACCATAGTCAAGTGACGAGTCGACACATGAGTAGGAGCCCAACGCAACCGTTATGGGCGACATCGTACGCAGCGTTAGGACTTTAAAGCATATTTAACGTGCACTTCCTCTACACGGGGTATTATGCATCGGACATTTTTGGCTGCACGGACCATTTATAGGTCGGCAGTTACTTTGGCGGTGCCCGTACCCGAACATGGGACCTTCTGCATGCAAGGCGAAAGGCTTAACCAACTGAGCTCCCCAGCCCCAAAGGCGCAGTAGAAAAATGTTATATCAATGCAAGGTTAAGTAATAATAAGTTTGCTTTTTAGGGGTCTTGTATGGTAAAAGATCTCAATACAATTCCAATAGGGAAACTTTAGCCCCAGTTTTCAAATAAAGTATACGACACATACTCACGAAAACTTACCAAAAAAGGTATTTGGCTATTAAAATAATTAATAAGTATAATTTTAAAGATATTAATTAGTTATAATTAAAACAATTTTTTTGTTTCAATATTTACATGCCATTAGTGCTGCCATCTGTAATTTGTGAATAATTACTAAAAAAAATTTATTTAATTATAACTAATTAATATCTTTAAATTTATACTCATTAATTATTTTAATGGCAAAATAACTTTCTTCTGTATTTTTTGGTAAAATTTCGTGAGTACATGTCGTATACTTTATTTGAAAACAGGGTCAAAGTTTCCCTATTGGAATTGTATAGAGATCTGTTACCATACAAGACCCTTAATTGGATCAGAAAATAATCGTGACCACACATTTGGTGAATTAAAGAAGTGTCACAGTTGTCCATGGTCATAGCCCAAATGGGCCATTTTTAAGAATGACACAATTTCTTAGACGTAAATATAGTAGGGTGTTTTATTTCAATTTTATGCTAAGCCTAATAATAGAGTTGAATTGATATAAATTCAAAGGTCAAATTTTTGGGATGGAACCTTAATACCTTTTTTGCATATTTTTTTCTGAATTTGGTTACTTTTTGGTGGAAGCCTTTTGCAGACTCGGCATATTCCCCCAGAACTGAGAGCCGTTTTTTTTGGCACCACCTAGGCGGCTCTCACCACCAATTTTGATGCTTAAACGACAATGAATCTAGCTGGATGTGTTAAAGCATGCCGAGAGAACCCAAGCCAAATGGGTACTTAATGAATCATTTACATACCCACATAATCATATAACATGCCGGCGATTTTCCCATCCTGAAAATCAATCGCCTGACTTGGAGACCTTGGGCTTATGAGGCGAGCACGTAACACCTCACAGCCAGCGCGAGCCCACATTTATATATATTATATGTTACATATTTTATACATATTGAGAGCCTATTGATTTATTATTAGGGGGGGGGGGGGTCCTTAAGATTTTGTCAAGTTTTTGAGGGTGTATTCTGTACATACCATTTAGAATCAAAAAGTCGAAGTTATCAATTGCATATCCTAGCAGTGTGCTGGAGAGTTGAGATATCTTGTTTTCTCCGAAATACACATATTTCAGGTCCGGAATATCGGAAACAATATCCTCTGGCAAAGATTCGATTTGGTTTGATCTAGAAAAAAATCCTGTTAAGTTTTTAAAACGAATTTCGCAAAAATTTACGATTTTTAGGACGATGAAAAGGTCTAAGAATCCCAGAACAAAATTAGCGTAAATAACTGAATCAATGAAAATTTTAACTAGTTATTTTTCGATTGAACCATTTAAGGATAATCAAATTGGCTGATTGAATAGTAAACTTTGATTACTTGAATGAGGATAAAATTTAAATAATAAATTAAATATTTAATTTGTTTACATTTTTTTTAACTTTTTATTTATGAAGCTGGTGATTTACTGCTAACTTATCCCTTCTTAAAATTTTAAAATGTATTAAAATTATTAAATTTATATATTCTTTTTTTTAATGCGCATTGCTGAAAAACCTGACTGTCGGAGGCGGGTTTATTTGTCTGTATCCCTCACCTCAGATGGTTAACAACATTTCTTCTTTATTTCTCTGCTCTATGTTTCTACGTTAGGAAGAACCAGCTAATATACATAGCAATAGCAACACTTTCTATTCTCAAAATTTATGAATAAAATTATAAGTAAAAAAGTCTTGAATCAGAATCGATTACCAACAAAATGGTCGACAAGTTTTTCCTTTATGGAAGTTAGTTCGGTAATAATAGCACAAAATCTTGGAGCTCGGAAAGAAACCATCTTGAAGCCTACAAACTAGGCTGAGTAACGTTTTATTTTTGTTGAATGATTTTGTTTGACATGATCGTTCCATGCATAATATCCAACTTTTATGATAAAAAAATTGCTACAATTGATCAAAACGTAAAATAATCGGTCAACGTATGTAAAAATTAGAACCTATGTTCAGCTCAAAGGTCTATTAATTTAGTGGGTTCGGTTGTCATATTTAAAAAGTATTACAAACAAGAATCCTACATTCCTTCTATTTTAATTTTCTCCGTTTCATAATCTCTAGTTTTTAATGTACAAGTTGCAGACTGTATTATTATTTACATAAAAAAATCCTTTTAAACGCAATAGCTTTCTAAACCAAGTGAGGAAAAATCAAAAACAGCGAAGCTCACTCCGTTTCTTGGAAACCCACACGAGGGGGCTTTCGAAGCTTGCTTTGTAATCGGTAGGACTATATAGCCTTTAGCCTGTTGTCAGTTCTTATGTATGCATTTAAATTTATTTAAACATAACGTGCCATCGTTTTATACTTACGTAAAATCTATCAGAGTCAGTTTGGCGGGGTTTGGGGAAAACACTCCTCTCCAGGACCGCAACCTCAGAGTATCGGATTTTGATTTCAGTCAGTTCCACCAAATTCGCAAAACGCCCCGTTCGCAATTTCCTTCGTCCTAGTATTGGACATGCGCAGATGTTTCAAACCACCCGCGAAACTTTTCGCCACTTCACTCCCGATCACGGGGACGTTTCCGAACTGCAAGTTGAATTGCCGGAGTTTCCGGAGACTTCGAATCATGTTCCAGGAGATTCCATTTTCGAATCGAACGTCGTTGATGTGAAGAGTCTCTACCGAGTTGCCAGCCGCGTCCGCTTCCTTGTCGAACAGCGAGGTCATGTTCGAACTGGCAACCAGAATACCCTTGACCTTCCTCTGCACCAAGGAATTCGATGGAATGTTCTGGAGGTTTGATTGGCAGACGAACAGCGTGTCGAAGGTCCAGTTGGAAGACCTCTCCAGGACCTGGTCTAGGACGCTGAGATTCTTGAGACCTGCGCAGAAGAGAATGTCAGCTCCGGGTCTGTGAATGCAACTGCAAGGTTCCAGCATGGAATATTCCGGACACCCAGAACGAGTTGCGAAACTGTAGAACAAACCATATTGAAACAAAATAAGAACATCTAATAGCCAGTTATTCCTCATTTTGTAGAAAATTTTATTTTTGAAACACACGGAATATAGACTATTAACAGTTTTTTTTTTTTTAGGTTTTGTGAAATATAAAATTGAAAACCCAGTCTGGCGATGATGTAACAAAGCAATACCAGACTTTGAACTTCAGAAATAAAGACTCGGCGAAACATTTCTAATTTTTTATTTTCTTTCGTAAAACGTTGGTTTTATAGAAAAAGATAAATGTTTTCATAAGTTTAAGACACGCAAAATAAACATTTTCAAATACGTTTTATTTTTTCCGAATAACCTTTCAAATTGTTTGTGAAATTTTGTTTTTGTGAAAATAAACTTTTAAGCGTATTTTATTCGTTAAAAATTAATGACTAAGAAAACTGCATGATTATGAAACATATTTATGATACTTTAAGTCACAGGTAATAAAAGTTGAAATGATATGAATTTTATACAAATTAGGATATGAATAATTTATTCGAAATTTATTGCTGTGACTGTTTAATGTTCATTCCAGTCACTATAACTCTTCAAGATTTATCGAGAATACGAGTTATAAGATTCAACTAAGGCTTATCTCAATTTATCAAGGCCATAGAAAGGTTTTATTTTTTATTAGGAAACGAAAAAACTATGAATTAAATATAATTGAAGTTATTTAATAATACCAAGCATAGAATTTTCCCTCATTTTGGCCAAAAGTAGTTGTTTAAAAAATACTTTATTATTTAAGCTTTATTTAAAACAAAACCTAATTTGTGTGTGATTATTGTTCTTTGTCATGGATATTATGTTTTTTTCTTCAGAGGTAGATCCATGCCGAATGGCTAATGGTGGCTGCGACTACAACTGCGCCTACGGTGGTGGAGGAAGGATCAGCTGTAGCCTTTTTTCTATGCAAGTTTTCTTTAACAAATGATTAAAACAAAAAACAGCACAGCAAGTAGTTTGCATTCTAAATAAAATAACAACTTAAATATTCTTAGAAAACTCACTTTCGAATACCAAAACAAAAGTAAATCGAGAAAAATGAAAACAAGACCACGGAGCTGTTGCCAGATCCGACGTGAAACAACCCCATTATAAAAATAACATGAACTACTCCAAACTTCACTAAAAAATAAGAAATGTAAATTAAAACCAAAATTTCATGCAAAAAATACACTTTGTCGCATTTTTAGTAAACAAATAATGAACAATCAATTAATCAATTGTGCTACATATTATGACGTCAGTCCAATCTGATTTATGACAAAAATAAATTTCGCATCAAATATTATTTTTTAAATGAATAAAGTTTCTCATGACATTGTTGACGAGGCAATAGCGATTAAATTACTTGAAATTAAATTCCAATGCTAATTCAATAAGGAATTCGCCGACAGACAGTAGTCAGATATCCGTCTGCGGACGGACGCATATACGACAATCCTACATAAGGTAGAAAATCGCACCAATGAGAATCGTACTGTTGAGTGACGTAATCATATGCTTGGCGAGTTTTGAAACCGTTTCGTTTGTGATAATTGAACAAGGTTTCTAAAAGTAAAATAAAATTCCCTTAAAATTTTCAATATGTGTTTTTTGTATAGTATATATTATTATATATTCGTATGAAAGATTTCTGTTTTCAAATTGTGTTAAACAATAGGTTTGATTCCGTACTCTTAACTTGGAAGAAGTAATTTTAACTTCAATAATAAAACAACAACTATATAACTTCATTTGTTCTATTTCTTTAAATATTTTTTTCCCAGCATAATAGACAATAACACATATACAAAGATTTTAACTAATTTAATGAATTTCAATTAAGAATTTAAAACTGGACTGTCCGCTTATTTTACTCAACTCAAAACAACTTCCTTAACTCAAAAACAAAATAATATTTCTATTTTCGCATCTGCGTCGCTCTTTTGTGGCAAAGTTCTGTTTCAGACCGCGCCAAGCCACTGACGTCACTCCCGAAGTAGATTTACATTGGTCCGATTTTTCTACCGTATGTGGGATTTTCGTATATGCTGGATGCATGCATAGACAGACGGACAGAAAGTATGAAAGTTAGGTTTCTGAGGTCATATCTTTCTAATAAAAAATAATTTTTGAGATCCGACGAATATTCAATCCGACGAGTAATCCCTCAACTGAATAAATATGGTTGATTTACTAAAACTAACCAGTTAGGATTAGATAATGTCAAAAGTAAACATTTAAAATTGACATATTTTAGGTCATGTCTCTGTCTAGAATCTAAAATGAACAAACAAGACGCTGAGTTCCTTGAATTATTATTGTTGATACAAATTTTACGAAGGCTAAATTTTTTTAAAGCTTTATCTTTTGTATATAGCAAGATATGCTTACTCTTTTGATTGTTTCTAAGATACCATTTAAATCTTTACCGAAGCAAAAACTAACGAAAATTGATAAAACGCACTTAAGCTAAATCTAACTAAAATCAGACTGTGGATACTAATATGTTTGAGTTTGATATTGTTGAAATTCTCGTTACTAGAAGTATTTGAATACCAACTCTCTTAATAAACATAGAATTTGAAAAAAAAATCTAACGTTATTTTTATATATATATTTATACCATCTTCTTCAGAATAGGAAAGGAGTATTTAAAGAAATTTCTCTAAGAATTTTAAATATAGAAATAATCTCTAAGCACTGTAGTAAATGAATTATTAATTGAAGAATTCTTTAAAGAAACTTGTGCATTTGTGGAACAATTTAAGAGTGACAAACAAGAAAAAATTTCACAGAACCAGAAGATCTACTTTCAAGGTAATTTAAAAGCTTCAAGAGAGTGTACAAATATAATTTTCTTCTAGAAAGTTAAGAAAAATTCCTTGTTTTGGACGATTAAGAAGTTAATAGCAGAAAATTCATAGAACGTCCGTATAAGAAGTCTTTGTAAGTGAATTAAAAAGTTTCTCTGACATCTATAACTTACAAGATTTAGAGAACTAGATTCTAACTTAAGAGCTGAACATTTATTTGCCTTAATTTCACAGGACAACCTAATTCCAGAGTGGACAATCGAGTATAAGAATTGAAATCGTCACCAGGAACAATGCTGCTGAAACTTTTTGTGTTCCTTATTGTGTCCACCACCGTCCTCACTCTCGGGCAAGTTCAGAATGACCCGGAAACCATCTGTCCTCCAGCAGACCTCCTAAGCCCCTACTGCAAATGTTCCAAAGGATGTGATCTGTGTCCAGCTACGGTTGAATGTTCGGACGTCTTGAACTTTGGGGATCTCGAGGCTGTGTTCAGGAACACTCCGGACTGGACCTTCTGGCACTTTAGCATTGTGAGGTCCTCCTTCCCATACATTCCCGCAAATGCCATCGTCGAGAAACGCGTCAGGTAAAAAAATTTCGTGCTTTTAAAATATTATTTTGAAATATTTTTCGTTAAACTTGTCGTACATTAAATATACAGGGTGTCCGTTAAAGAATGTCCGAGTTTTAATGGTATAATACAGGAGTTTATTTTATACTGAATATAACAAATCATGCCAGACATTGTAGGAAAACTAACCTAGTTTTTCCTATAAGTGCTCAATGTGTGCGCCTTTGGTGATACGGCACACATCCAAACGAAAATGCAATTCTTCCCATACTGTCTGCAGCAAGTCCGGAGTAATGGAAGCAACAGCCTGTGCAATTCTACCTTTCAAGGTTGGTAAATCGTCGAGTAGGGGTGGAACGTAGACCCGATCTTTTACGAAGCCCCAAAGGAAGAAATCACAAGGCGTGAGGTCAGGTGAACGACAAATGCAATTTGAAACTCGGACATTCTTTTACGGACACCCTGTATATATTAGAAATTGAATATAAAAGATTATGCGTTTTTGTTCAAAAATTTGGCGTTTAAGTTTGTTAAGGGTCTGCAATGAAATAAACTTTAAATAATAATGTATGTGCGTGTAGATTCTGCATACAAAAGCGAATCATCAATTTGGCAAATGTTATCCGGAGTTCTACACTGTTAAAATATTTTCGGTTGATTTTTCGCCCTAATAATGGTTCCTAGTGGTTGCAACGACTATATGGGGGAAATGTTTCACCATATATTCGGTTAAACCATTTTTCAGGTTTCGGGGAACTTGAGAAATGGTTCAATCAAATACTGAAAAGTGTAGACCATAGTTTTATGCAAGCTATGTCATTTAGTAAGGTAAAACAATATTAAGAAAATATATAACCGCCATATTAAAGCTCATATTTAACAAGGTAATGCACGATTACTCTGAATGAATACAGGTTTCCGTTACACCACAGCCTACTCAACTTACAAGGCCAGAGAAGATCCCCCAAACACGTGCGTGGACGGAAAGTTTGACGCCACCTTTCCGAGTGCCGAAGATGAAGAAACCTGTTCGGAACCCCTCAGAACCCCCCCAAAAAATCAGCCGTGAACGAGAGGTTTGGGAACAGGTTTCTAGATAAGATTTCTTCATCTTCGGAACAATGACATTCGGAACAGTGACGTCAAACTTTCCGCTCACGTCAGTGGTTGGTTGGTACATGTATTTCCGGCTTGTGCTCTTGTCAGAGACCCGCTTATATATAAACCTTCGTCAAGTAAGACTGACACAGACAGAATATTTACTGACTGAGAGAGAGGAATTGCCCCCAGGGCGAATGTGGGAATCGAACCCGCACCCGGTACAGTGCGCAGCTGTTAGCGTAATGGTCAGCGATCTTAACCACTAGGCCACCCGGGCCCCTTCACGTAAGTGTTTGGGAGAGTTTCTCTGGACTTGTAAGTGGAGTAGACCATGGTTAGACAAGAAAAATATATAGTTTTTTAATGTGTATAAAGTATTGCAGAGTTTAGTGAGTTTAGTTTAGTTTAGATTGAATTATCGTCGCACTAGAGCTACACAAGGCTATTGGCTACGGCCGTCGTATTTTAGAACCACAGAGAGTTTAGTGAGAGCTGGTAGAGGCAGAATTGATAAGTTAGTTTAAATTTTGATAATGTGTGAACATATTCAAAACAGTTCAAAGTAAAACAACCAAACCAGTGGTTTCAAGTGTGTGTGTGACACTTACTGGTATACAGACCTACTTGTATAAATTGAGAGAATCCGGGGTGATTGATCTTTGATATTTTCTTTCTTTTTACCTTTTCAGAAATCTCTACCTTAGAAACAACACGATGTACACAATGTTCGATGAACCTCCGGCCTCCACCAATTTACTCCAGGAGCTGGAGTTGACCGACCTCCGTCTCCTGCGAGGAGTGAGGTGAGACACATTTTGGGATTTTTAGAGTACAGTAGAACTCCAATTATCCGATGCAATTGGCAACTAAATACATTCGGATAATCAGAAATTCCCATAATTGGAGGGAATCGGAAAAAGTATTCTTTAATCATTACTTATAGTATTGTTGGGGTATGAGATCATGTAGTTCCAGTTTCGGTCGTCATCAACCAAAGGAAGCCATTTGGCAGTTTGAGTTTCAGATTTTTGTGGTATTTTTTTTAATTCACAGTCTGACCAGATTTGTATCAGTGATTAACTTTTTAAATATGAAATAATTATTGAATTTTCATAAATCATATTTTGTTTAAGTTGTTTTTGTTTGAAAAAGACTGTAAAAAATAAAACAGAGACTATTTGCATCATTTTTATTGCTATATAGATAGTTCAATAACAAACTAAATTGTACTGCGAAATGAAGTACGTAACTGGCCACACTATTTATTAAACTTATATTGTTATCTTTTAGAAACTATGGTGAAATATATTAAAAGTTTGTTGCATATATAATATGTATAAAAGATAATTTACATTGATAACAGATGAGTATATAAAATAAAAGCAGTTAAAATTCGTACAAAAGTTTATATGCAACATATAAACTTTATACCCGCGGCCTACCTCTTACTGTTTGTCTCTGTTGGATGACATGCATAGAGTAAATTTTTTAGGTCTGGCCAAAAAAAAATTACTAGGCATGACATCCATAAAAGAAGAACTATACCAAGTAATGTAATGTAATCGTTTCCGGCTGCCTATTTCTAGCCTCCTTTAGGAGCTTTAACACAGCCAATTACGCCTCGTAATTTAGAACCCTGGTCAAGTGACGAGGTCGAAACCTGAGCGAGCACCCAACGGAACTTCGAGCGACATCGTACGCTAACGCCGTCGGGACTTTCGACTCCACAGATTTAACGAGCACGTATATCGCAGTGTACTCGGGCACCTCGGTGATATTTTAGAGGATTTTTTCCACCAGCACGAATACGTCTATAGTATGGCTAGGATAAGGACAGAACCAAGAACCTTTTCGGTGAGAGGCTCGTTGCTTACACCTCTCGGCCACCGGGGGGCCGATACCAGGTAGGCCAGGTGAAATTTTTTTCTGAAATTCGGATAATCAGCAACGCTTCGGATAGTGGGAGTTTTACTGTATTAAAAAAGTAACTATACAGTGCCGGCACTTGACACATGGGGCCCCCCACCATCTCGAAGCTATTTTGGAAATTTAGCAAAATACACAGTACAGATGTACAGAACATATAATTTTTAATCGACTTTAATAAACGCCATATAAGAATAATACAGTATGTTACTATAGTTATTCTAAAAAATTTATAAAATCACACAGCGAACTTTCTTCTGTGCAAAAGAACGAATGACGTCATCATAGTCAATTGACTGCATTATTTCTGACTCTATGTACATTACTGAGATTGCGATTGGCGATTTTCAAATTTTTTTAGGCGATTTTTTGGCGATTTTATCTTTTTAAGGGCCCCCTTCCTGACTGGGCCTCTAGGCCTTGTAGGCCTAGGCCGAAATCCGGCAATGTAACTATATGTAGAATTCGGAATTCCTAAGGTAGAGGGACCCCAAGAACATGCTTTGCATGATATGCTTGTGGGGAAGTCCTGCTCTGATGATAATTACAGCAACTCTCCGCAAACTGCATGTTTAGTTACGTTTTTTGTCTCCTAAAATTTTTAAAGCATTTTTTCAGTAACGCTGTTGTAGGTTGGTTGGTACATGTATTTCCGGCTTGTGTGACGCTGTTGTTATTTCGGTGGGTGTATCCTTTTACTAATAAAGCTGCAACAACTTTTGCAGTATGTTACAGTTATGTTATTGTGTTAAGTTAAATCAACGCCTTTTCCTAGAGAGTGTCCCTATACTCAAACAATGTCGTGGTTGAATTAGTCCAATCTAACAAATCACAAAAGAGAAAAGCAGTGCCAAGATTTAATTCGCCAACTTTTTTGGTGAGTGATTAGTTTGAATGAAATACTCACTACATCATTCGCGAAATGGTAACCCTTGATTTCCACAGTTGGGACGTGTATTCGACCCTGGAGCACCTGAAAGAGATCAATCTGACCAACTTCAAAATCTTGAAGATAGACCAGGAGTTTGTTCACCACTTCCCTCAAGGCCTGACGGGTCTATACTTCAGAGAGACGAGGACAAAGCGACTTGGCGACGACGCGTTCGCCAATTTGGCGAACCTGACGAGGCTCTTCATCAGGGACACTCAGATATCGGAGCTCAAGAGGTCGATGTTCCCGCCGGTGTCCAAGTTGATTGCCATGCATTTCAGGTGAGATTTCCATTATTCATTTCTCAATTCTCAACTCCATTGCTCCATTTGTCTTCGCCATTGCATATTTTTTTTCAAAAATTGAAAAATTATTATATTATGAACAATAGTAACACAGTCAAAAACCTCGTTAAAACGAACATGGTTAGTCAGAACTACTGTTATTATTGGCATAAAATACCTCTACTATTTTAGTGAGATGCTTTTGAATCGAATTATGCCTTAAAGTCTTAAACGAACAAATTCTGCAGCTTCATTGGGATTTTTTTCCTTCATAGTTTGTCTCTTGAAGACAAATTTTGCGTTAAAATTAAAAGTTATTGGATAAAGTAAACAGATTTTCCCTGTAAATTTTACGGTAGTTTTCTGGTACACCAGGTGACAGGTTTTTTTTTTAAATGAACAACAGATTTTTTTGTTACAGTGCAGTATATCATGTGTGATTTTCCTTCCTTTCAGCGGAAACCAGATCAGCAGCCTGCCCGACGATCTCTTCACCAACATGCCCGATCTGCGCGGGGTCGACTTTTCGAACACGAATGTCGTCACTCTACCGGAATCGGTATTCGGAAGGATAATGCCGCAACTCGGTGTGCTGTATCTGGAAGGTAAACCATATAGAGAATTAATTAAGAGGGATTGTCAGTCCCACAGAGCTAATGCATTAGTTTTGGAATCACAACTTCCGCAGATGTATTGCTTTGCCATGTTTGCCCTTTTTCCCCAGGTAAGGGGGAATCAACATCACATCGAAATGAAACAAATTTGAAACGAAAATGTTTTCTAGTTATTTAATTACATATATTTGAAATTTTAAAATGCCAAAAAATATACAGCAGATTGCGACACTATTTTAAAACTTTATCAATTAATAATTAATTAACCAGATGTTATTTTCTTTTCAATTTTGTTTCAAATTGAAGTTATGATGATTCCCATACCTGGTGAAAATGGTATAACATGGTAAAGTAATTCTTTTGCAAAAGTTGTGATTTCAAAACTAATGCATTAACTCTATGGGAGTGACAGTCTCTCTTAAAGTACAGGCGCAGAAACCCTATTCGACACGGGAAAAAAAACAAAACCAAGTGACTAATAAATTTGATCATAGAATTTTCAACGATAGCTTTGAAGTATTTCCCATTGGTTTTTTTTAATGCTCCGGCTGTATTGAATATTTTTAGAAACGGTTTTTTAATATGATAAATGTAGCTGACTTACAGGGCTCTATAATCCCACTTTTTGAAATAGGTTCGAATATTTTTTTTAAATTTTCAATAAATAATTTTAAAGCAAATTTGATTTTAAAGAAGTTCTGAGCATTAACACTTTTGCTAAGCAGTATTTTTTTTCGCGTAATATGTGATAGGGATATACCATTATCGAATACTTTGTTGTACCGCTGCCTGGGTTGTTTTTAGAAGTAAAAGGGTTAATGGTGATTGCTTATTTTCTGCACAGGCAAAAATTTGGGAAAAGGTTCCTAGACACCCAGTAGACTAGATGCTCAGGGTCACTAGATACTATTGGCTCCACTAAGAAAAGACAGAGTCATGACTACCTTTTGGACGGTATATTAACTTTTGAACCCAAGTAACCAGAATCTTAGTTTGGTAAACGCACGTCGGATCTTTGCCACAGCAGATAATGGTCTAGACAGGATCTGATGTAGGTAAACACAGACTATAGATTGAAAAGGTTTGGGGGGGGGGGGATAACACTTTTAAAACTTTTGTTTACGATTGCCCTTAATGATATAGTGTTAGTTGCTGGCTAATGTATAATACAGTGAAACCCCGATTTTACGTCCCCCGAATCTACGTTTTTCCCGCATTTTACGTTTTTTTCATCAGGTCCCAGCTTTTTCCGTATACTGTAATGTTAATTTAACCCGGATTGTAAGTTTGTTATTTATGGAATTTCCCGCATTTTACGTTTTCCCTGGAAAGTAAAAAAAGAAAAATTGTTCTAAAATAAGAAATATTTTTCCCATTCCACAGCACCTGTTTTCTGAAACCGGTTTTTTCTCATGGATCCTGGTTTGGCTTAGTTGGCCGTACGATGAGCTGGAAGATATCTTAGTAAAGTGGTTTAAAGAAGCTCGTGCCGCGAATGTACCTATAAATGGCGCGATACTAAGAAAAAAAGATTTTGCATTCTATGTACTATTTCCCGTATTTACGTTTTTCCCGTATTTTACGTTTTTTTACCAGTCCCTTGAGAAACGTAAAATCGGGGTTTCACTGTATATTTTTCCAATCATCTCTCTCATTAAATGGATCAGACCAATCACGTTAAGTCAATGTCCAAGTCAAGCTAAAAACAAAATGGGGCCTAAAATTATAAAATTTTCTGAAAATGTGGGGGTATAAAATATTTAACATAAGAAGAACTGAAATTTAGTAATCCGGGCTTATTGGGCCTTATGGAAGATCAGGTCCTGTCTGCACTCTTCAAGAGAAACTTTCGCCAACTAGACAAAACTACGAATTGTCTCCGACTGTTTTCTATATAGTTGTCGCCTGTCTCCTGTGCATACAGCTTGGAAGGCAGGAGAGGGTGCAGTAGCTTCCGTTGACACAAGGGTTTGGAACCCGTGAGGGTGGAAGTCTAACTTCTACTCCGAGAAGGCGCCACCTCTTCAATTTAGGCACGTCGCTAGAGAGGGGAAGGGCATTTTTCTCTGCACTTGCAACCATGGTAACTGCTCTCAAGACTTTAAAACCCACATATTTAACAAGCACGTTCTTTTCATGTACTCGGGCGAACCCAAATATTCATCCTTTATCTGGGATTCGAATTAGGACCCACTCGCTTGACAAGCAAAGTCAAAACCACCAAACCGACTGGACGACTCTTTTCTACAGAGCGGCGCAAATAAAAGTGGCCGAGCTGAGAAGTTGGGATAAGACAGGAAATGCTGTCAAGTCCAATGCAAGAACCAATGCAAAAACAGGTTTGCCATGTGAAGCCATTGATGGATTCAGTATTAAGCCCAAACAGACGCTTGGCGAATTATTTGCAGGTAACCATCTTCACAAAATCTGATCAACGCAAACTTACGCAGCTTGTACTAACATCTGAACTCGTCAATAGTCATGTGCACCTCTAGTCTAGTAACAACCAATCCAACCAATGAAAAAAATACGTTTGCCAAGTGAACTCATTGAACGGTTGAATAATTTATGAATTCGGCTTGGTTGCTTTCATTCAGGTTCAATAGTTTTTCTCGCCAAGCATTTTCCTGCATTCGTAGCTCCATGCCGGGGCCACTTTTATTTGCGCCACCCTGTATGTATTAGTACAATTTAATTTTGAGTGACCACTGACTGTAGTCTCGGTGAATGTACAACAGTTTCTTGCACCTTTTCAGGCAACGCTGTCAACTGTAACTGCGAAATGAAGTGGATCCCCAAGCTCAAGGTCCTGCCCTACTACGCGAGAGTGGAATGCACCAGGCCGAAGGAGCTGGAAGGCTTCACCTTGAAGAAGCTCAAGGAAGCTCACTTTGTCCACTGCGAATGATTCTCTGTCTAATAAATATTCCGTATTAAGTAGTTGTTGTGTTTCTTTTGCGCCAACTTTCCTTCTTTTAATTCAAAAGAATTTAAAAAAATAGAAAGTAGGTAATGAAATCGTGGAGATTTCCGTCCGACTTTCTATATAACTCACTCGAATTGTATTCTACACTAGCAATTAAATAACCGTTCTTCGGACGAACTAAAATAAAAAATTCAAATCAATAGAAGTATATGTATAGCTGTGGAAAAAAAGTTGACACTAGTGATTATTGCAGCCGCTGTTCCCATACAATCGGACCTTTTTGACTTTGTAAATAAATAACGTTATGAATCAGTTGCATGACACAAAATTTGCATAAGGGGCCATCTTTATATTAAAAATATTACTAACTTCGAAATTTTCAATAGCAACACCCCTTTTTGAGTTCATATTTCAAATTTATGACACATTTTAACACGAATTACCAAGTTTTGTTAGTTTTTAAGCATTATTAGTTAAGTTATAGACGTTCAAAGTTCAGGGGCCGTAATGTTAAATGAGTTGCACATAAAAAACTATCCCAATCTGTAAATAATTAATATAATGAAACGAATTTTTACTGAGTAGTAATTATAATAACCCAAACAAAATGCATACACTATTGAAGTATTTAAAACATTTTTTATATTTTTAAATAATTATTATTTTAATTTTTAAAAAAATTATAAATTCGAAATACCTTAATATTTTTACAGAAATGAATTCAAGATAAGAATGTTTATTTCAAATCCTAATTTTTAATTTTTTTTTATCCATAACTTGCTTAGTAAATCATAAATTACTTTTTAATTACCCCTTAGGGGGTTGTATACGAGATTAAATGTGAACTTCGTAAACACACTCCACCTTGCAAAAAAGGAAATGAACTTGTTAGTGGAATAAGAAGTTCTAAAAAAATTAAAAAGCCTACAATTTCCGTTACTTAACTACTTAAATGAAATTCTCATCGTAACACACGTATATTTGTAACAGTAACTGTCACCTATAACCACTTACACACAAGATTTATAACCTTAAGAAAAATATCGCTAAACCACGTGTATTCAGTTAGAAATTGAACTTTTCAAAACCAAAAATTGGCTACTTTTATTAATTTTCTTTCGCAAATTAAATAAATAATCTTTATCGTTTGCTAAATTAATTTGAAGCTCGAAGAATAGCTATGTAAAATTGAATGAGTCAAATCCTTTGCATCCTTTCCTCGAAAATTGGTAATGTTTGGAAAATGTCGCCTTAAATGACGTGGGCTTCTTATACTTAAATAAGTATAACAAAAAAATGTAAAAAGCTGATATTTCCGAAAGATTTAGTATTAAAAGATGAAACAACTCCAAATCGCAATAAGAAATAAGGAAATGTAAATTGATATACCAATTAGCTCTTTAAGCAAAAAAGAAACACTGTGAACCACTTTCTTAGTAAATGATTACTAATGAACAATTAAAGAATCGCATGGTGTTATATTTTATGACGTCATTAAAATCCGATTTATATGGGGAAAATAAATAGCCCTTAAAATTTCGATTTTAAGGTTTCTCGTGCTATTATTGATGTAGCAACAAGAATTTTTTGGAATGAATGACTAAAAATTAAATTTCAAAGCTAATTAAATGGGTAATTCGTCGACTGAGAGGAGGACAGATATCCGTCCAAAAGTGCATACAGATGGAAAAAAAGTAAGAAAGATGGGCCTCTGCTGTCATACCTTTCTAAAATAAAAATAATTCTTAAGATCCGAAGGATAGAACCGATTTCGGCACTGAAGTACGGATAGACAAACGGACATCTTTACCATGTCAATACCTACTTTTCTATTTTTCAATTATTTCGAGTTTAAAATAGAAAGTTGCCTAAACAATAACCTAAGGCTTCATCCTCATTAACTATACCCCTTCCTCAATATCTTTAACCTTACGTTTATTTTTTCTTCTTCAATAAAACTACAGAATACGCTCGTAATTTTGGAAATGATCCCCAAAAGTCATCAAGTGATTCGATTAAATAACTCGTCAAATATATTCATCCAAATGTAATAAAACCAAGATTTAGGGGTTTTTGAGGATGCTTAACATTTATAAGTTATCCGGATGTTATTTTCTTTTCAATTTTGTTTTAAATTTTTGTTATGATGATTTCCATACCTGGTGAAAATGGGATAACAGGGCAAAGCAATGCTTTTTGCAAAAGTTATGATTTCAAAACTAATGCATTAGCTATAGGACTGACAGTCCCTTTTAATGGATCTACTTAATTATCGAGTAAAATTCCTTAATTATCAATTATAGTTAATTCCTTAATTATCAATTATAGTTAATCAAATCTACTATTTGCCAATTTAAAATAATTAAAGTCTATTTATTATACATGTATTTATTGAAATTTTATTTTTCCAGTGTAAGATAATTTCACTTGGGGGTAGGGGCTAAAGCCTAGCCTCCCAAGCAAAACTGTTAATGCAAAATTATGCACCTGCACACAAAACAATGCACACCTTTAACACATTACAGTATTGCTAATGTGTTAAAGGTGTGGGGTTGTGTAAAAATGTCTAAATTTTGAAAGACTGTCTCGTTTGCAAAAATACACACATCTAACACCCATCACGCACTATACGTATTATTCGCCGATACATCCTTATAAATGTGCATAAATATGTGACATTATAATTTTAATTTAAATTTAGCTAAATTTTATTTTTATTGAAAGTTACTCGGTATTTGAATCTAAATTTTATAAAATATATGTAGTTTTGAACTACAAATTTCGACGATTATCGACGTATAATTAAAAATAACCACTGTGTTTTACTCTCTCTTTTTAGAAGCACTCTTATTTATGCTTTAGTTAAATTATTTTCTTAAACCTTACTTTAGATTCTAAACCTTTTGAAGAAAACTTTAGTAACCTTTTTAGTTGAATAAGTTTTTAATATTTAACTGCTGTCGCAGCATTCTTGCGATAATAATTCAATATTCCTTACACGGGGAAAATTAAAAAAGGGATGCGTCAAGTAAGATAACCCAAATCAGATATCGAGTGTCGATAAAGGAATATTTCAAATCCTAGACATCCCCAAACTTTTCTTATATCCAAACAACAAATTTTTTTATTTTCGGCTGATGCCTTATCAAATCACGTTTTACCCAACTTAACAAAACATACTATCCATTCAGCGTTTTGGCTTAAATACAAATTTACCAACACTCAGCGTCCCCATGAGTTATGAAGCACAAAATTACTCATGATAATGCCCTTTGGGGGTGTCCTAACTACGACATCACTTCAAACACCGACAACAAATGCAACAACCGTAATTTGTACATGCATGCGTCAACGAAAAGATCGCGCACGGTGTTTTAGCTTATTAACGCATGCCTCAAATGTCTATGAGAATACTCTGATTCGGTGTATCTTGCGCTATGATAACTTGAGAGAGAAAAACCGAATTTATCATTTGCAACTTTTCAAATAACCATATTTAAGCCAAAAAAGCATTTAAAATTCCACTCTCGCCAAGTAACCCTGAAAAAAGTTGCAAGTAAAGAATCCAAGATAGTTGCAACTTTTACTATTTAAAGCCATGTTAACTTGTTGTAGGGTTGCTATTGTCAATAAAAAAATAAAGAGAAAAAAATAATAAAAAAGGTATTTGAAGTAGAAGTACATAAACTACTTTTCACAATCAATTGAATTAAAATTAAATTTTCAAGACAGTAAATTTCTGCATCTAGTTTAGGATTTGTGCAAAGTATTTTTGCTTGTGTTATTATTAATCTTTTATTTAAACTTATGCGTGATTTAAATGTTATTTTGTCAACAGCAGAGTTTTAAAATAATATTTAAAATTAGGTGGACAAATTTAGATTTTGAAATTTTGAAACATTTATTGATGATATTTTTTTAATATAGAGAGATTAGGTTTCATTTTATTAGCATTAATATTTTTATGACTAAGAAACACTTTTATTTCGATTAATTTATTCAAACAATGGAGTAGAGGTACTTTAAGTGCATTTTTAGAAATCAATTTAATACTCACTAATATAATAATGAACTTTTATTGGTATAAATTATTAATAAACTTATTTACTAGTAAAGATTATTTATTTTTATTTATTTATCAAATTATCATTTATATAATATTTTGAGTAATTATTGTTTTTCATTTAAAAAAAAATTAGCACTTTTTTATATGACCTTAGTGATTCTGTGCTTGCCTCAAAATGATTTTTTTATTTAAAAAAATCTAGCTGTAACACGTTCTTTTTATTATAAGGCTTTCATTTTTTATATATTAAGGAAAATTTTAATTGGGTATTTAACTCTTAATATAAAAATATTATGCGCAATCACTCTGGCGTAGTGGTCAGCGCTTCTTGCTCTTATTCCGTAGACCCGGGTTCGTATACGGGTCCGGTAGGTCATAAATATACTCAGCTCTTCATTCGACCACCTTCTACACAATGAGTACTAAGCTTGATTGATTGGAAAGTCAACTGAAGGTCCATTGTCGAACTAGCCACTTGGCATGGACAATCAATATCGCTCGTGTAAGCACAATGGCTATTAGGTTTGGGCAAACTTTAATTAGTATGACAAAATGTAAAAAATGAATTAAAAAATCTCCAAGCATTTCCAATTCAAAAGTAATAAAAGTTAAAAATCTATGTTATTAAAACCAACAATTAAATTTGTTACACTGAGTTTTAATATTACTAACCAAATTTAATTTTTTCAAATCAATGTGGAAATCAAGGTTTGCGCTAAAGCAAGCGATGAAATATTTTCACCCCATTCCACGTTTCTAGCACAACACCAGCATCGGGGTAAATGTCCAGATCAAAGAGATCCAGACGCATGCATTTGAAAAAGACCAACGATTTGGCGAAAAAACCGGCCGCTATTGCATCGCTTGGCGGTAGCCAAGTTTAATTAACAGTTCACTTTTTTAAAAATATTTTTTCCCATACACTCTTAAATTTATCAGTTTAATCAAATCTAAAAAAATTGTAATTGTAAGTGAAAAATTGAAGTAAACATGTTCAAGTGTGTACGTACACCTTAAATTTAAATTCCAACGTTTTTAAGAAATAACCATGTGGATCACTAACCAAGAACCAGCACGGAAGGAGAACCTAATAGCGTGAAGAGGTATGGAGCGGCCCGGTTTCGCTCTAGGGAACTCTTGCCGTGCGAGCCCAATACTGAACCATCTGCGACATAGTAATTACTCAGTCTCGTGGGCAGGGCCGGATTTCTAAATAGGCTAAGTAGGCTGTAGCCTAGAGCACGAATGTTTTGGGGCGGCAATTTTTTCGACCAATTAAAACAGCATTCGGCATAAAAAATTACTATAAAGATACGAATATTCTTAAAAAGGAAACAAATAATTTACATTAATGCGTTAACCGTAAACGTATATAGTACTAATATTTCGTAGCAAATATGGTCGCTCCTAGGGCAATTGCATCCCGGATTTCGAAGTTGAAAGAAAAATAAACGTTTCGTGGAAACGTTTCTTGGTTTTCTTTGATTCACCGTTAGTATACTAATCTATTAATTTTTAATTGTTAGTTAAATCCACCCATTACAATAACGCATCACTAAACATATTTCGGACCTTATTTGTTAGCCAGGGTTTAATTAAAAAAAAATTAAACTTTGAAATAGTTTTGTTAATGTATGTGTCGATGTTCTTCTGAAAACTATTTCCCAATATATACACCATTTTTGTTTATTATCAGTTAAGGGGACAATCTTATTTAAGCTACATTCTATTTATCTTTACGCCTATCACCTCCTATCTTTCACGTAAATATAATCATGCTCATTGAAAAAGGAAGTCCAAACAACTTGCTTATCTTTATTTGAATCTTTGCAAAATAGAAATTCTAGGAGAAAGCTTGGATCCTGGATTCCCCTTCTAATTTCAGTAGGCTCTACTAGTAGTAATCATGTGGCACAAAAATGTACATGTTACCTGTTTCATTTATATCTGTACTTTGATGTATTCTCATGCCTCTGATTGGAATCCAGCCACTATATGCCCCCCAAGCGAGGTCATCGAGCCATGTTCCTGCTACAGATTCTGCCAGGAGTGTTATTCCAACATCCAGTGCAAGAACATCTACGACCTAGAAATTATGTCACGCGTTCTGGACGAATCCAGCGATTACCAATACGTGGGCTTCTCCCTGAAGCAATCCAGCCTCATGTACCTGCCCGAGCCCCTATTTGATGCCAAGCAATTGCGTTACCTGGCAATAAAGGAATCAACCTTGAGGTCTTTGTTCGACGCGAAGCCTAACGTGGCGCCTCAAATAACTTACATGATCCTGGACAAAGTGCGGCTGCTTGGAGGCATTCAGTGGGATTTGCTGTCTGGTTTCACCAACCTGAAGAGGCTGATTCTGTTCCACACGCGTGTAACAAAGATTGGCGAATCGTTTGTTGAATATGCCCCGAAAAGTTTGGAAGAAGTGAAGATTAATAATTGTTCGACGGCGAGAATTCATGACGAGGGATTCGCTTCGTTGCCGAATCTTCTGGAAGTTTATGTCATGTCTGGAAGAATCAAGGAGCTGAAGAGGAGCATGTTCCCGAAGCCTTCGAAGCTGAAGTCTTTCAATTTTAGGTGAGTCATGCAGTTTACATGCGAGTGTCATGATAATGGTTACTATATGGAGGGCTCTGAATACAAGTGAACCAAGTCCATAAAAAAAATTTTTGGTGCTACAGAGGTTTAAAGTTAAAGATTTATAACTAAATAAAATCGTAAGATTTTTTAAATTGCTGCCTCCTAGCGGATATTAATTGAACTGAGACTTTTTTAATTATTGCACTGTATTTGTACATAGTTAGTATATACAATTGCGCTGCTAACTCTAAAATGACAAAAAGTGGACTTGGTTTTAAACTAGCAGCTGACTTCAAAGAAAAAAAGCATAAAAATACGGAAATTTTCTGTATTAAATACAGTTAATTCCAGTTAAGATATGGTTTTGCCTCGTTAAATATTCGTACTCTTTAATAGGGAGAAACTGATTTCCGTCAGGCGCTATTCGAACCCGCAAACTTGAAGTTTCAAGTTAAGCATCATACCAACAAAACCATCAAATCTCTGGGTTCATTGAAGTCTAAAAAAGTAATCTAGTTGGTGTTTAACACGTTTCGAAAGTGACGTCATTTCGAACAAGTTATGGTAGAAATGGTTTTCAACTGTAAATGTGTTTAATAAACGGTTGAAGACCGAAAAATGAAACGTATTGGCTTTAAATCGTCGAAAGTATGAAAAATTTCAACAACAAAAAATTCATTTCAAATTTTCAATTTTTTTTTTCGTATTATGCATACGACATTTTGGCTGAATAGATTTAAACAGGTGTTTGGTGAAGAATAGGGTTATAGGTTAGTGGTGTTTTCTTAACATTAATAATGCGAGCTTTTCTAGGATTCATAATTTTCTGATAATGCGCATTTTAAAATATCTCTTTAGTTCTATACAAATTTTCGCATAGGCGTAGACAGTAGTAGAAGTAAGTAATAGAGAGTAAATGAATTTACTTACCTCAACTGAGTGAGGATTCTACACATTTCAAATAGTTTAGTATGCAAAAAAATATTATTTTTTCTTAACAACTTCTGACAGATTGCAGTTTTCTGTTTATGTCCTCTAAAAACAGTTTCATATTTTAAAAGCCACTGAAAATATTTTACGCGCCCTACAAACTATTTTATTATTCTTTTAACATTGTGTTACATGGATTTTTTTAGAAAATTTATGCATTGGTACTATACAAGCTGTTTAAGGGTCATTCTCTGTAAATGGGACAAATTGCACTTTTAAAATTAAAGAAAAATATTTCGCAAATGAAATAACTTGTTTATATGTGAGTTGTATACATTTTGATACATTATAATTTTTTTTTTAATTCAGATCCATTTTAGGATTTTTTAAAAAATATATATATATTTGTACCTCACTAGACAACTGGCATAAATTCCTTTAGGTAGTGAGCATGCGCAAAAAACAATACACACGCATGCGACACCGAAACCACTGCATGCCTTTTTGACTTGCCTCAAGTGTGGCGTACGATGTTTTAGTTCAATAACACTTTACGTTCAAGGCTAATTACTAGAAAAATACTCGTGATCCGAGTAAAGCGGGGCGAAAAATTATCAAACAATTTTATTTCACTCTTATTTGACATCAATTGTTTAGTTGCATATTTATAATTATAATGGGCTCGTTTCACGTGGGTTATGGCAACAGCTCTGCGTTCTTGCTTTCATTTTTCTCGAGTTACTTTTGTTAATATTCGAAATTGAGTTTTCTAAGAATAAGTTATTTTAGTTGTTATTTTTTTAAATCACAACTTCTTGCTGTGCTGTTGGTTGTTTTAATCATTTACCTAGGAAAACTTGCATCGAAAGAAGTTGGAATTAAAAAAAAATAGCAACTAAAATATTCTTAGAAAACTCAATTTGGAATACCAAAAAAAGTAATTCGAGAAAAATGAAAACAATACCGTGGAGCTGTTGCCAGATCCCTCGTGAAACAAGCCCATACAAAAAAGTTTTTGTAACCTGATCATGGTTTATAATTAATATCACTGATTAATCTGTAAAAAAAGCAAATCCACTCTCGTGAAGTTGTGGAATAGGAACGGTGCAGCCGACTGAGCGGCTGAATGGTCGGGGACCTGGCAGGCAGTCAGAAAGTCTCTGGTTTGAATCCCGGCATATGAGCATGGATATTTATGTGTTGTGTAGTTTCCCTGAGTACGCTGTGACATTTTTGCTCTGTGGAGTCTAAAGTACCAAACAATCTCACGATGGCGTCGTTGGTTTTATTTGGGAGGCCATTCAGGTGTCGACCTCGTCACTTGACCAGGGTTGTAAATTACGAGGAGCCGTTTGGCTGTGTTAAAGCTCCATGGAGGTTGGAAATAGACAGTGGGAATATGTACAACCTAACCTAACGGTTAGATGGATCCACTTATGTGTGTGTGTTGTGTCTGTCTTACTTGACGAAGGTTTATAAGCGGGTCTCCGACCAAGCACACAAACCTGAATATATATGCCTACCAACCAACCAACCAACCTAACGCTGCAGTGCCACGTACCTTTCGGCCTAAAGAGCGTGGAGCGAAGGATATATAATAACTAAAAATATTATGGCTACTAAAAATTACAAACAAACTACAGATCATTTGAATGTTTTCATCAAGATTTCAAATATAAACTACTAGAAATCGCAAAACCATAATATTTTTTTTGAGAAATATAAAATACTTTTATTAATAGTTGTTGAGTTTGCAATATATAAAGACTAAGTTTTAAAAAATATTTAAAAAAAAACGTTGGTAACTTAAGAAAAGAACATTAAACTTTAACATTTCTGTGTTAAAGCTCCTAAAGGAGGATAGAAATAAGCAGCCGGAAATGATTACATTACTTTAACATTTTAGAGTTAGGTAAGGTAATCGTTTCCGGCTGCCTATTTCTAGCCTCCTTCAGGAGCTTTAACACAGCCAAATAACGCCTCGTAATTTAGAACCCTGGTCAAGTGACGAGGTCGACACCTGAGCGGGCACCCAACGGAACTTCGAGCGACATCGTACGCTAACGCCGTCAGGACTTTGGACTCCACAGATTTAACGAGCACGTCTGTCCCTGTGTACTCGGGCCCATCCGTGATGAGGATTTTTCTACTATTTCCAGCACAGATCCGATTTATAGGATGACTGGCAGTAGGTGGGATTCGAACCCCCGCACTCCTGAGAAGGTTGAATCTCTAGGCTGATGCCTTAACCACTCGGCCACGGACGGGCCAATTTTAGAGTTTTCTGTGAATAGTTCTACATATATTTATTTAAAAATATTAACTTTTAATTTTAAGTCCTTTTATGCTTCCGTTATTTTCCATCAAAATAAATTAATTGAACTATTTCAAAATAGATATATTTCTCATTAAAAAAAAATATTTAACTACTTTGTAAGTTACTAATTGTACTCAAAAGTAATGTACTCAGGTGTCGTCCCGTCACTTAACTGCAGTTCTAAGTTACAACGTCCGTGCCAATAGCTCTCGTGTAGCTCTAGTGCGACGATTATTGAAACTAACCTTAACTCCTATCATCTAGCATTACACCGACAGCCGTGAAATATTCAAACACATGCGCTTTGATTAAAAAAACCCTACAATTTCGGCACAAAAAAAACGGTCGTATTGCATGCGCTTGGAAAGAAAGAAACGAAGAACTCATTCGCATTATTTCCACTTTAAACCCGTCTTTTATCATTAATTAGAGAAAACATGTTTGGTGAGTTGGAGGGTCGTTCCAGACAATTCCTAACCTATGATACTAAGATTAAATTGTGATTAAACTAGGATCCTGTTCACCGCTTTTTGTACTCAGGCCGTTATCACCCACAAATTGGAGATAGAAAAAGAAGAATCCGGAATACTAATTTTACCCCTTTCACCCACCAGTTTTCCTTTTTAACCATCTCGCTGCGTTAGTTTTTGTTGCCGAGCATAGACCTTTGTATAATTCGCTTCATAATTTCATTTTACACTCTTAAAACAAAAGAGTGAAATCCACTCCTATACGGGAAGTGCATTTTCGGCACCGGAAAGGAGTGGAAATTAACTCAGACTGAATTAAAACCGCTCGTTTTAAGAGTGTAGGACGTAGATTGTTTTCTTTTATTTCTTTTACCCACTCCCGTAGGAAGAAGTGCATTTTTGGCACGGAAAGGAGTGGAAATTAATTCAGACTGAGTTAAAACCGCGCGTTTGTTTTAAGAGTGTACAATTTTTCGTAATATTTTAACTTTCCTATAAACTAGAATATAAACTATATTTCGTTATAAACTGGAATGTTCAAGCTCTTCAAAATTGCCGATACCGAAGCAGATGATTTGAAGAGCTTAGTGGAAGAACGTGCTAAGTGACAAAAAGGTGAAAACGAGTAAATGAGCTTCAAAGTTTTTAGTTTGTACTCAGATCTGTTGAAAACGGCATTTGCAAACAGTAAAAAATGTACTAAAACTTAAAGTTTATGAAAAAGGGAAACTTGTTATCGGTAAAGAAGCTATTAATATGTTCATTTATATAAAAATATCAATTTTTTCGAAAATGTCACTTAGCACGTTCTTCCACTAAGCTCTTCATTTATTAATTGTACACAGAAATGGCGCAGCAAAAAGGTCAAACGGTCAAGCAGATTTCAGAGGTCTTGCAAAAAACATTTACGAACATAGTCTATTCAGCGATTAATTTATAAGATATTTGGTATTAAAACATTAAGTTAGAACGGACTATTAATCACAAAAAAGAAACTGGCAGAGCTCGTTAGTTTATTCATACCACACAAAAATGTCACCAATGTCACAAAATGTCACTTTACTTTTTTCCTCTGCAAAATTATCAAAATTGCTTGCAAAACATACTTCTAAAAAAAGACTCGTTTCAAAAATGTGCTTATATGAAAAAATAAATATATTTGTAGGATTTTTTTTCGTGAGTAAAGAGGTTGCATTATCATCCGCAGCAAAAGTGTTAAAGACAAAAAGGTATGTTTTTCTAAGGAATTGTTCAATACTTATAGAGTCGCGACAACTATGTTGTAGTTTTGGCGAATCTGCGAATGCTACCATTTACAGGCTACCTTTAACCCTTTCAGTGTCAATGATGCCATTTGGCATCATAATTTTTCTGATCATAATTTTAAAAAAATTAATAGGGCTGACATCTATTGGGATTAATAAAAAATATTTTCTAATAGAAAAAAGTTTAAGAATCGAATGATGTGCTTTTTGATATCATAAATGACTATAGACGATCAGTAAAAATTTCTAAAATGATAATGCCAAATTGCTCATTGGGACTAAAAGGGCTAACTCCCCATTAATCCAATAGTGATCTAGATTAATGACTCTAACCCTAATCCATTGCACATCCCATCCGCAGTTGGAATCGGTTGTCTTCCCTGCCGTTGGACATCTTCAGCGAAATGCCCGACCTGATGTACGTCTACTTGGGAGGAAACGACCTCAAAGAAATGCCGGGGACCATCTTCGCACCAGTTTTCCCAAAGCTGCTCGTGTTCCACTTCGACGGTAAGTCAACCCATTAACGACATATTGTGAATTTACCCATGGACGACTTATTGTGTATTTACCCATTAACGAAGTATTGTGTATTTATCCACTAACGACGTATTGTATATGTACCAATTAATGACGTATTATGCACGTACTTGCCCATTAACGACGTATTATGTATTTACCCATTAATGACGTATTGTGTATTTACCCATCAACGAGATGTTGTATATTTACCCATTAACGACTTATTGTGCATTTACCCATTCAAGACGTATTGTGTATTCACCCATTAATGACGTATTATGTACATGCCCATTAACGACGTATTATGTACCTACCCATTCACGACGTATTATTTACCCATTAACGGCTATTGGCAAAAAAAATTGCCACGCGAAAATGAGCTTTCTGTTTAATCTAAATAAACAAAATATGATATAAATGAAGACCATATAGTCCTGAACAATTTACGTAGCACAAATTAATTTTCATGAAAAACGAATTAAGAAACTCAAAGCACGTTTGCATTTGGAAATGTAGGTGTTAATATGTTCACAAAGTCGCTTATAGTTTAAATAATTATGATGTTTATTGTATTATTTTGAAATTTATTGTATAATTCATGGACTTTATTTTGGTCTGCTGTTGATTCTATAATTCTTTAATCGTAAGTTTGGCAGATTTTCGTTGAACGATTATTGACGGTATGTTGGGCTGCTGTTGTTTGTACAATTCATTGATAATAAATTGATCTGGTTTTTATTACATATTTTATTAATGTTAAGCTAGACTGATGTTTATTGTACAATTCATTGACGTTATGTTGGAGTGCACTTGATTCATTGACGACAAGTTGTGCTGATTTGTATTGTATAATTGATTGCTGGTAAGTTATGCCGATCTTATTGAAAAGTTATGATGTTTAATGAATAATAACAAATATTGAAAATATTAGGGTGTGGGTGTTCATTCTGTGTCTCATTGGGGTCTCTGTAGATATTGGCTCCACAAATGTAGACATTTTCGTGACAACCTTGGTTAAATACAACCTACGTTCACCAATGTCATGATACTGGTGAAGGCATGATCGATCCCTTTTTTTGATCAGTGGACACTAAATTGGAATTATCTTGCTGCAGGAGATCACAGAGTCCGCCAAATCGCCAAAATCAATGTAATACTGGAGTAACTGAGCGATGGAGCGCTGTAACTTATGGTCAAGTAATTAATGTTTTTTTTGTCTTGCAGGCAATCCTCTGAAGTGCAGATGTAACATCAGCTGGATCACCGGCACAGGGAAGCATTTGGAACCAAGGAACTTTCTTGGAGCTTGCCACGAACCCAAGAACTTGCAAGGAAGGCACATCAGAGACTTAGTTGCAGAAGATTTCTTTCACTGCTTCTTGTTTTCTTGCTTTCATTAAGAGACATTAAAATATTACCAGCTTTATTTGTATTTCTTGTTGTCCTTTTTTTGAAAAGGTTGACTGATTAACACTTTGTTGATAGTAAATGACGTGGTCATAATTTAATAAAATTCTGCTTCAGAAAGAAAGAAGGAAAACATTATTTTTACAATAAAGATGTCAATGAGTGTAATGCTTTACCAGATTATTTTGTGTATTCGAAGAGAGTAGAACAAGGAGCCAATAATGTAGTTGGTAAACCTTTAATTTTTTAGTGTCTCTTTTTTAACTTAAATCTTTCAAATATTTCAAACTTGATGTAGCAATTCTACTGACAATTTCTTCCTAAAATTTATTTACATCCACAATTTGTGCACGTATTTTAGTTCGACGGAGTTGTGGAAAATTTTGAAGTTTATAAGATTTCAGTAATCGTAGTTTTTAAAAAAAAAAAAAACTACAATAGTTTAAAAAAAAAAAAACCTAAATCCTTGACTTCATACGACATTATATTTAAAAAAACGATTAGTGGAATTCAACAAATAGTCAAGATTTTCAATATTTCAATTTTATGATTTTGTGGAGGAATGTAAGTACATTTGTGTTAATGTATACAGAATTATCACAGGTAGTTTTTGGCCTGAAGAGTGAATTGAATTTAAGAGTTCTTTAAACGTTTTTAAATTACGCTTCAATTTATTCTACAAAACATATTTATGAAACAAAAATGTATAAATAGTAAATCTGCTTCTTTCAACCAGTTTCAAGTCGAATCATCAATATTTGGTTTCCTGAAATGAGACAAGAAGGTGTTTTTATTAGGATTAAACTTAAATAGTTTGTGAATTATCAATTAAATCCACAAATTAGAATAATTACTGAAGTTGAGTTTTTCCTCTCTCCCATACATTCGGTCATTTTAATTTCATACACGCAAATCTGAAAAAATTAATAATTGATTATTGATAACAACAGTAACAATTCGCACATTATCATAATTGCAACCAAGTGAATGCTAAAAATAAAAGTTCTGGAAAAATTAAAAAATTATACTTTATTGTTATTTTAGTTTTACAAAAATGCACTTTTAGTATATGAATGATAGACAAACAGACAAAAAGTATTTAAAAAAAATAGAACTATGATGATTTATCTCGAGTCTATACTTCTTTATAGTAATCATAATATCACCTAGAAAAGTTATTTTTAACTGCTATATGTATTTATAATATTTGATACTTATACTATAGTACGAATTTAAAATTTTAACGATACTATAAATAATACTTACTATGTATTTTATCATAGCTAGTTTTTCTTTCTAAAAAATAATATAAATTTTAACAAATATAAACGATTTTGTTTAAAAATGAAGGAATTAAAGTGCATTTTTATTTTCATATCAGTGCGTTTCAATTTAATGATAACCAAATTAATAAATTCTAGTTTTCCAAAATATTCTATTTTTGTAAAATAAACAGTTAAATCTTTTATTTACTTTAATAACTAAATATATACATGTATAGACATTAAAGGCGTAGTTGCAAAACACATAATATCCGAAGTGTAACTTAAGTACTGTAGTGTCTGGCCCCTTCATTGGCGATATCGTCCAAATGTATGTATACCATCAAAAGTCACCAAAGGACGAACAGGTGCCTTTACATTTAAGTAATATTTTGGAGAATGTTAGTTTTGAAACCAGGGTTCGAAAATCACGGTCGCTAGTCGCAAAATGAAGCCAAATCCTACTTTTTTTGCGTTTTCAAAATTAATTTGGACAATTTTGCGTTTTAAATGGTTATACCATCGACCGACTGTTAGGCAGCAAATGTCAGCCTGGACGCACAGACATAAGGACAAAAAGTTGTAAAGTTAAACAAGTGGTGTCATACTTTTCTACCAAAAGAGAATTTTTTAATATCCGACGAATAATACCATCTGTAAGTTGTTTTCCACCAACAAAAGTGTCCTAACAGTGAAACAACTTCTACAGAATTAAATGCAATGTATCCTGTTTTGTGTGGGCCTAAAAGTGTCCTAGTAGAAAACTTAGAGTAAATAATAGAGTGTCTTAGAGTAAATAATAGAACTAGTAGAAAAGGGCTGTTGCGCCGAGGATTTTTTAAAAAATTGTTATACCGTCGACCGTCGGCAGTCATCGCGAGTAATTTTCCTAAATGTTACTATCAACTTTTTAAAGATCTTGTCGAAAATAATCATCTTAAAATCGCAAATGTTTAACGATTTGAAATTTGTCAAAATTCTCTATACTCTGATCCTTAAATCGCAAAACTCTGGTGATACATGAAATGCGAAACTCAGACGATCGTAAAATCTAGAAACTCCTGCAATCGTTAATTGGGATTTCTAAAATTTAGAAGCGCAATCCCGAAATTGCGGAACTCTCGTGATTATATAGATGCGAAACTACGGCAATCTTAAAGAATTTGTGCATAAATTACATAAAAATAGTATTTTTTTCATAAATATTTCTCTCAAAAATGCTCCCAGAAAATGTGCATTTGCTTCTAGGTTTTTTTAGTTAGTAGCACAAATTGCTCCAAAATATTTGCATCCAATTTCTAACACCGCTTGCAACTATACCCCCTTCATGCGTATTCTTCAAGACAAGCAAAAATTACTTTAATGGAAATTTTATGAAATATTTCAAGAAATGGACACTTACATCTCCAGCTTTTCCAGACTAGAATGAAAACAAAATAAAAATGTAAGTATATGGGTGGATTATATATGGGAGTAAATTTACACATAAATATATGACATATCCTTAAACCACTCAAATCCTGACTGAAACCACCAAAAACTTAGATTTTTAACCCTAATTAAACTTAATAATTTAAATTACCTTTTTCACATATCTTTAATATCCCTTATTAATATCTTTAATATATCCCAACAACAGCGTCGTCGCACCACATAGCCGTTCCCACAGAAACTGTTAAATCAGCACATTATAAAAGTTGACCGTAAACCTTTCTAACTTCTAATTCGTCGATCAGAGAATATCGCCACTTTTTGTGAGTCACTCTGCCACAATCTCTCAACCATAGACATCATAGTTCAAGTATTAGATTGGCAGATCACGTGACCTCCAATGCTAACGACGGGACGCGCACGAAGACCAGAATAAGAGGGCAAATGGGCCAGTGTTGCCACCACATTGAGGAGAAAAATACTACGAAAAAATACCGTTTGATTCTAAAATTACAAAAAATACCATATAAGTAATAGCTGCATTATGGAATCTTTTTAGTGACTTTAAAAAAACGTTAAACGCTGTTTATATTAATTTTTTGCATTGCTTCAGTTTAGTAATTATTACGCTCGAGCATTCATTATTTAATAATAGTTCTTAATTGTCAACGATATTTCTTTCTGTCCATGCTAAATTAAATAAAATTTTAATGCTTTAATTATGCAAAGTTAATTTTATCTTTTCTTACTTTCAACAATATTCATAATGTTAATCTTAAATTTGTTTTAACAAATGACACTTATTGAACACGTTTTTACAAGTGAGTAATTCTGACAGCATTTCAGTTTTTACATTAACGGATTTTACGCTTGAAATTCTAGTTAAGTACGTTAAAATATTAGGCTTGAAATGTTTTATATGGATTTCTTGAAAAGACTACTACTTTAGAAAAGGATTATTCTTAGGTGAGCCCCTAGGACCATTGGTGCACAAAAATACCTATGAGACAAGAGAAAATTGACAATTTATTAGTTTTATTCAACATGTGTTCCGTCTGCCTGTCCATACCACGATAATTTTTTTAGGGTACTTAATAAATCCGTTTTGAATGGCGTCCTAATTTTTGTCACAATAACATTCCTCTTTGATTCGTATTATTTGTTTAGAAGGAAGCATAAAGCGGTCACTACATAGCAATACATATTGCATATTTATTATACGAAATACAAATAATTTTTGCAAACTATATATGTCACAAAAATAAATTTTATTTAATTTTTCATTCGATAAAAAAAAAGTTTATCGTGCGAATGTTGTGAGTGGCTATAGTTATTTAATTCCATTAAAAATGGCTTTCTTTTGCTTTTTAAAAGAGAATGTCTCGGGAATCTGACGGAATTCGACACTGAATACACCGGATAATCGAAATGGGGTTGTTTCACGTCGTGGATGGCAACAGCTCCAACGATTTGTTGTCATTTGTTGCCTGGAATTATTTTTGTGTTGGTATTCGAATACGAGTATTCTAAGAATATTTTACTTATTACATTTTTTTAAATGCCAACTTCTAGCTGTGCTGTTGGTTGTTCGAAACATTTGTTAAAGAAAGCTTGCATAGAAGGAAAAAATTATTTCCTATATCGGTCATTTTGAGAGTGAATCCGAAGCAACCAATGAAATCGCAGTACGGGAAACCGAAGCAACCAATGAAATCTAATACAGATACAAATGAAAACAAGAGAGTTACATCATCTGAAACATTCCCATTGAACTGTCGATCAACCAAGCCCATTGAAATAGGATGACCAGGCGTACTGCAATTTCGCAGTACAGTGTAACTCAACTATTTAACTATAAAAATTGTGCAAATAGATATCCGTTTCATTTTTTAGCTTCCACACTACGTTTATAACGTAAAAAGTGGAAGGTATTATAATCGTTCAGTCCGTCTGTCTGTCCGTCCGTCCGTCACCCACTTTCGTATCCCAAACTACAAATAATTTCAGCCGCGAGAAAAGTGATACTTTTTTAAAACAGTGAAAAAAAAGTACTTTTTCGCATGGACCGCACCCGCCAAATAAACATAATTCGCTCTTTAAAAAAATTATTTTAATGCAATGGTTGGACAAATGGCTATTTCAACGTAAATGGACAACAAAAAAGAAAACCACTGTTAAAAACAAGTGGATTGCAAATGTTTTCGAAACAGTGCAGAAATAAGAGTAAAAGAAACACGATTTAACTAGCAGCGCCTTAATTGGCAAAATCTGATACAAATAGCGACAAACCCAGCAGGTTGCCGCTCTTGGATCAACGTCAAGTATCACAGCCCTAAAGCACGTGACTCCTGCAAAATTCTTTCAATGTTTTGGTTTAAAGTATTGAAAGAACGGTTTCATCAGCGAGCTCACACAGAGAGATCACAAATCTAGGAAATGGTACGTATACTCTTGGATCGATTTGATATTTTTTTTTTAGTCTGTGAGAAAGAATGTCCAATAGCAGACTAAATGGTATATATATATATATATATATATATATATATATATATATATATATATATATATATATATATATATATATATATATATATATATATATATATATATATATATATATATATATATATATATATATATATATATATATATATATATATATATATATATATATATATATATATATATATATATATATATATATATATATATATATATATATATATATATATATATATATATATATATATATATATATATATATATATATATATATATATATATATATATATATATATATATATATATATATATATATATATAATACTGCTTGTGTGTGTGTGAATGTAGTCTGATTCTTATTATGACTTCGGTAGTACTGGAACTCGTTGTACCAAAATTTGAAGTGTCTTGCTTTTCACGTTTTTCAACAGAAAACACTTTAAAACGGAAAAACAGTTCTATGAATAGCTAATTATGCGCATTACAACGTTTTGCAAAAAACCTTATATGACGTACGACAAGGACTCTTGTACCAAATTTGAAGTAATGTATGCTCTTTTAGTTCAAGCTGTAAAGTGGTTTCATACAGACATAGAGAGACCATACGTAACTTTGAAAATTTGCACTTTGTTTACCAAAAAATGGTTCCATAGCTGCAACGGCTGTGTGGTGAACGTTATACCTATTTTTGGTAGATATCGGTTGAACCATTTCTAGTGTTTTGTTTTCAGAAAATGGTTAAACCAAAACACATAAAAGGTGAACATTTCAACAACCCATAGCGTTGCAGACTAGGAAACCTTTAAAATGGTGAACCAAAGCACAAATTTTTTAAACATGTACAACACATATAGCAGACGGATCAATGTCTGAAAACATCTTTTTTAAATCAGCACCCTCCAAAACGAGTATAAAACACAAAAATCTCCATTTTGGATTGTCGACGCCATTGCAATTCATTCATTACCTAATATTTCATATTACGGAATCGAAAGTAGTAGGGAAAATAAGTATTATATGATAAATATATGAAATTATAAAAAGAGGGGCCAGTTCTCAGAAGAATTTCTCACTACGTCTATACCTTTTAGCATTTTAGATGAACATGCACGGAAATGTCGCTGTTGTGGTTTGAACCCTGTTAACATACAGCATTTCAATCACAAATACAAATTAAAGATAAGATTATATTACCTCTAGGAATTTATTTCTATCCGAACAAATGTCCATCCACTGTTCGATGATATTGCTGGTTTTGGTTATTTTTTTAATGCAATTCTGTCCACTTATTAAAATCTAAAACAAATCACAATTTTTGCAGCTCAAAAACTAGATTTATAAATTTGTAATCAATATCATTTAAATAAGATATTTTATTTTTCTTCAAAACCTGTCGAACCTTAAATTTCTAATTTGAAAGGGGGCTGGGGAGCCCAGTCGGTTAGGCGCTCGCCTAGCATGCGAAAGGTCCCAGGTTCGAGTCCGGGCATCGCAAAATAACTGCCGACCTATAAACGGCCCGTGCAGCCAAAAATGTCCGACGAATAATACCCCGTGTAAAGGGAGTGCACGTTAAAATACGCTCCAAAGTCCCAACGCTGCGTACGATGTCGCCCTTAACGGTTGTGTTGGGTGCCAACTTAGGTGTCAGCTCGTCACTTGACTGTGGTTCTAAAATACGACGCCCGTCGCTAATAGCCCTCGTGTAGCTCTAGTGCGACGATAATTCAAACTAAACAAACTTTAAAGAGAAATTTTTTAAGTAAAAAAAGTAGGTAGTAAGGTAAAGTTGATTTTGTCACAAAAATGAATAAATTTTATCCTTAAAAAAGATTTTTAAAATGATTTTTCAAAACTAAAAAATATTCTACAGCAAACATGACACTGTAGTTTTTTTAAAGGAAATGTTATACTGTTTACGAGTGGCGCGGCGAAGAACAATTTTTTTTTTTAAATTTTATTTTATTTAATTATTATTATTATTTAATATTGTTCATTATTATTTAATTATAAAAAAATTTATATTTAATTTTTAAAAAGTTCTGAGACTGTCTCAGTATCCGTCCGGTTTAGTCTGTCGGTTGTTCCGAAAGAGAGGAACGAAACCTGTTTGGAAGCTCTGAAAAGTATAGTTGGCTTTTTCTCGAATAGGTTTCGTACTTTTTCTTCTTAAAATCTGTCAATCCGAACCGGATGGATAATGTGATGTCACAAAGAGCCTCTGTGGCCTTAAAGTTAAGTAGACCATGATTGTAATCACTGCGTTTAAAATTTACTTACTCTTGTTGGTAATAGGCCATGGCACTTCTTGTACTTGTTAAAGATTTTCGAATCAAAACCTGAAAATGATAATTAAATACTAGTTAGGTAGAAAAACTTCCATTTTTACTTTCAACTACCTAATCTATATACATAAAAGGCAACTTCCGTTTGTTTGTTTGTATAAGACACGAGATCTAAAGAACCACGCAACAGATCGTTACGAAATTTTGCACAAAAATTCATCTCATCTCCGGAACAAACATATGCTAAGGATTTTTCGAATCAGACCATTCCTTCTATCGTTTTCGAACGTTTTTATTCGAATTTTCTGAAAAAACTACACCACTTTGGCTCAAATCCGATCTTTTTTACTTTCCTGATGCCATCGGCTGAAAAAATTAAATAAAACTTTTAACGAAAACATTTAAAATTGAAAATGTTTATTTTTTTCTGTTGCCATTACCTTCAGAAACTAATTTCATTATTTGAAAAATAATTGACATGTTTCAAGTTACGTAATTCCGCCAGTCTCCATTCCCGGATTTTATTGTGGGTTTATTTGATGTGATTTTTTCATTGATTTTTCGTTGACTGCATGTATGCATATTTAAGCGATAAATGTATAGTTAAACTATTACTGAACTATGATGGTTAATAAAGGCCATCGCACTAGAGCTGCATATTAGTGTTTTATGCATTTATTTTTTCGCCAAATACGTTGCCAAACTCGCCAAATTATTAACTAAAACTCGCCAAATGGGCAATTTCTTTTATAAATAATTTATAATCTGTTCGGTTGTTCGAAGGTCATTGTGTTAGAGCTGTATACTGGGTGTGTTTGTAGCTTATATATATTTTTGCCAAATTATTTCCCAAAACGCGCCAAATGAGCTAAAAGGTTTTATGTATTTATGAGGGAATTGTGATGACATTTATGAGTGCATTTTATAGCGTATTTTTCATTTTGGAATTTTAAGGCAATGAAACGGCATTTTATACTTTATAACGAGCGGGAACAATAACATAAGTTTTTGATCCTATAACAGGTTATATGGTACACATACTTGGAACGATTTGATAATTTTTAATCCGTGCGAAGAACGGGTATAAATTTGCTAGCGTTATTGTTGTATTTATTTTCATTCAATTATTATTGTATTTATTTTCATTCAATTATTGTATTTATTTTCATTCAATTATTGTACATATCTGCATTGATTTAGTACTGTATACATATGCATTGAATTCTTAATTTTTCAGTATTTGTATTGAATTATGGTAGAAATTTGTACTTCTTATATTGTATTTATATCTACAAAGTGTCCAAAAAAAGTTACTTAATTTATTATAGAACTCCCTTGAATTGCGTTAAAATAAATGTTTGAGACCCTTTTAAGATTTAGCTGTTTTTCCATTTTTATTTCTTACTGATTATTTTTTACTTAAATATGTATTCTTTTTACTTTGAGCTTCTTATCAAAGGTATTTTTGAAATTAATATTAATCATTACTATATCCAAGTTGGGTTATTAAATGGAAAATTACTGGGTAATCTTCATATGTTATGTAACTAAAATGAAAGAAAAAAAATAGTTAAATTGACTGTTAAATTATTTTTCCACCTCTACCCGTGCAACGTCGGGTATAACAGCTAGTTCTATAATAAACATTTACACGCTAAATTTGGCTAATTTCATTTATTTTATTTCGAAATTCAATAATTATTTCTTATCGTTAGCAAAAAATAATTTATATTTCAAAGAATAAATATGTAATATTCCTCACTTTTAAATAGAACCAAAACATTTCATATAAAAAACAAAGAATCTCTAAGTGAAATATATTTGACGTCATTTCAAACTGATGATTGATGTCGTAAAAATAAATTTATTTTAATTTATTGTCGAAAAGAATTGAAGTTTCTCGAGCGATTGTTGCGATGGCAATGGTGATTTAATTATAATAAAAATGGTTTCCTATGCTTTTTAAATGAGCATTAAATTTTGCAGTTTTTTAAATAATTGAAGTACTTCGAATTCGAATTCTTTTCTAAAAATTTTCAATGTATTCTAATTTCGATGCGCTGAATTTTTTGACGCATCACATTTGTCTGTAGCATTTGTAGTTTTGGCTATGAAAGTGGGTGATGGACAGACAGACGGACGGGCTGAACGATTATAATACCTTCCGCAAGTAGTGTGGAAGCTAAAAATACTGAGATATAATTTGTTTTGAAACCAAGATTTCCTTGTGAATCCCTCTGCACACAATCTCACAAATAGAACAAATTAGTCATTCAAACAAATCCATTTATTGTAAAATGAGGAAAAAATCGTCTGCCCATTTAGAACTTTTTAAAAAGTGGGCGAATTATCTAGATATTACTATCAAACTATCTATTTATTACTATCAAAAAATAAATAATTAATTTTTAAAAAGTATTAAGCTATAAAATTATTTTTTGAAAACGTTAAAAATAAAAAATAATATAATTAAATTTATATTATTAATTATATAAAAAATAATTATTAACACAAGATTCAATGGAGCAATTCATTTTTCTATAAAAAAAGAGGAAAAAATCGTTTGCCTTTTCCCATTGTGGCTGCCGCTTTTTATTTTTTATAGAATGAAAAACACAAATAAGAAATTTACGTTAATAAAAACTTAACCAATTAGTTCCACCCGGCAAAGGATCCCGTTGCAAAGAACCATCCAATAAGAAGCGTTGTCGTTAAACATAGTTCAAACTAAGAAATCAGGAGCGCTGCTATCAAAATATTTATACTGTGAAAATTTGCAGTTGAAAGCAATTCGAGTGTGGTGTCTATACGTACATTTTAGCATGTCCCTTTCCTTACTCTCGGTATAACAGCTTTGCGGTAAGTGAAAAATTTGAATTAAGGCATAAATTATTTAAAAAAATTGCAGATTTTATGGAGTTTCATTCGAGAGGTGAATTCTTAATGTAATAGTAACAAATATTTTAAATAAAACCCAACTTTATTTTTTTTAACATTGGAAGTTGGAATTGTAACATTTTTTGAGAATGACCCATATACTTACTGCAGCCAATGCATTCGAATGCTTGAAACATCATCGATTTTACACTGATTAAAATCGCCAACAATGTCAAAATTTGGAACAAATACCTGAAAATCATGGCTTAAACAAGAATATTTTAAATTAAAAAATTTTTTACTTATATAAAGCTAAATGTTTTTTTTTTTGCAGAATTATCGTAAATAGCTATTAAGTTCTATTTACACGTAAAATCTTGTTTTGATTCTAATGTTTAATATTATTTCTTAAATTTATTCTAATTAAGGTAGATGTGAATAGTGTTAACGAATATTTTACAGGAAAAATGACGAAACTTGTGTTGACATTGAAATAAATAAGGCATAAAAAAATCTTCCTAGAACTCAACTTTGGGGATTGCGAAAGTAGTATAGTATTACGAAATTTCACATTTTTGTTTGTATAATATAAAATAAACAAAAGCGGTAAGATGATTTGAAATATTTTTTGTAGGGAAAAAAAGTGTTTAAATTTATTATAATTTTAAATCTGAATACCTTCAATGGAAATGTTTCAGATGATGTAACGCTCTTATTTACACTTTTATCCGTACTGGATTTCAATGGTTCGGTTTCACGTACTTCGATTTCATTGGTTACTTCGGTTTCACTCTTGACCGATATTCGTCACTTGACTGTGGTTCTAAAATACGACGCCCGTCGCCAATAGCCCTCGTGTAGCTCTAGTGCGACGATAATTCAAACTAACTAACTAACTAACTTGACCGATATTGATGAAAATATTTTTTCCTATGCAAGCTTTCTTTAACAAATGTTTTGAACAAGCAACAAACAGCAAGAAGTTGGCATATACAAATTTGTTATGCAAAATATTCTTTGAAAACTCAACTTTTCGAATACAAAAACATAAGTAATTTTATTCCAGGCAACAAATGATAAAAAACCGTTGGAGATGTTGACATCCACGAAGTGAAACAACCCCATTACCTAATATAAAATATAAGATAATGAAGGTATTGGGGTAAAAAATCCGAAATGGATATTTTGTATATCCTACGCGTTTTGGAAGGTGCTGCACCCAAATAATTGGTTTTGGTTTTTGAACATTGGTCCGTCTGTCACACAGTCTGTCAGTCTGTCTGAAACCACTCTTCAGCTCGAACTAAAAGAACTACGGACTTCAAATTTCGTGCACGAGTTCCTAATAACTGTCGAACATCATAATTAGATTTTCGAAAAAAAAACCGCGAAAGCGCAATGTGTAGCAACTACAAAACATTTTTGGTTTTATAGGCATATTGATGAAAAATGAAAAAAAATAAAAAAAATACGGACTTCAAATTTCGAACACGAGTTCCCTGTACCTGCCGTACGTAGGTAAATTTTGGGAAAATCGCGCATGCGCAAATGGTACCTGATATAGAACGTTTTAGTTTTGAAAGCTATTGAAATTTCTTTATAAGGTTATGTCCTGACTACGCCACATATGCAACAAAACTTGGCGACTTGGCAGAGTCAGCCCCCATGCTATTGCATCGCTTGGCGCCCTTGGCGGTCGCCAAATTTTGTTGCCTTTGTGGCGTTTGATGTCGTAGTGAGGACATAGCCAATGGCATATAATTGCCTTTAAATGGAAAATTTATGGATGGGTAATTGAAAGTTGTATAGTGTTGTACGGCCCTAGTTTTCAATATCGAATTACGATGGTGTTAAGGTTCTTTTGAAATTTTTATTTTGTTTACAGTTTTAGTATTGTATGATCTTCCCAGATTCTCTTTCTCTTCTTCTTTTAGGTCATCTGCAAAAATACTTAACTTTCTATCTCTTAGCTGATACTATCATAAAAAAAAAGAAATGGGCTTGTTTCAACACTTTGTCAGAGAAAACAAAACAACCAATGAAATCGCAGTTCGGAGCGCGTGACGTTATAAAAAAACCAATGAGCTTGTTTCAACACTATCAAAGAAAACAAAACAACCAAGAAATCGCATTATGAAGAGCGTGACATCATAAGAAATATTCCCATTGAGCAGTTCAATAGTTTAACTATTACTTTTAAAATTTAAAGTTGAGGTGTAAATCCTATTTTGTGTATAGAGGTGAATCATGCTTCGGAATTTCCCTTTAAGCCCCTAGCAACGGCCCTTACCAACTAGTTGAAGGATCAACACATGATAATAGCGTTACACTTGCGATTTTATTATTTTTTGCTTTTCGACATATATTTAGGTTTTATAAGAGATCTCGTCTTGAATTTGAAATGAGGAATAGATACATGGATAAAATGTTACGGTAAAAAAACGGTGTGGATTCATATACCATTTATCAGAAAATTTTAAAATTTGTACATGGATTATCTTTTCAAACTGACATGGGCAGATATAGTTGTTCATTTAGTTTTTCCGGTTGCTTTTTGATTTAATAAAGCAAAGTGTAAACTAAAAAATGATTTTCTCTCTCCTGTTCTATTCATTTTACTGCAATTTATAATACAACAAAATCGAACTATCGTAAATACATTGAAGAAACAGATCAACAACGTTTGTTTCGAACCTGAATATGATCCAGAGTGCACCGCTTCCTTGAGGGGCTATACGTCTTATTTTGCTTTGAAATAATTTTTCCGTAATAATGTTTTACTACAGGCTAGAGTAATAATATTTTTGCAATAATAGTCCCTGTTACAAGGCTAGTTACTGCAGTTTACCTGCCCACGGCAGTATAGGCTAAAACCAGTGCCGCGTGACTTTTTCTTTTGACGTCATTTCGCGTTTATACAAAATTTTGAACGGAAGTGAAACAAAACACAGCTTCAGTTTACGTCAAAACTTGTTCGCTGTGTCATTATCATCCGCAAGGAAGCGGAAGTTGGCCTCACTAACGCATGCGCACAAGCCTCGAATAATCGGCACGCAAGTTGGCGACTTTCAAAATACTGGCGATGGCGATTTATTTCACAACAACCCACGTCTCTATGAGCTGGTAGGAATGGTTCCATATTGCTGCGTTTCAGTTTTTTGTACACAGTACGCAGATAAAGTGCTACAACTAATTAAATTATTAATAATTACTATGTATTTATATTTTTAAGGAGTCCAAGGTATGTACTTACTTTTATTAGTTTTAAAATTATTAAATATTCTGTTTTCTGTGAATGAATCTTCCGACTGTATGCACGTGGGGAGTATTGAAGTAAGAAATGTTTTATTTATGTACTTATTTTAATGATGTTTTATGATTATATTAAATGTAGAAGGAATTATGCTGTACACCATTAATTTTGAACTTGTGTTTTACTAGTCTAAAGAAATAATGGCTAAAATTCCTTGGCTACAACTAACGCGTCTGAAATCTTGTGTGAAATTATTAAAAAAACAATTTAAAATATGTTGATGCAATATAGATTTCGTTAACCGTATATTGATATAAATAAATGTTCGTTTTAACATGGTAGTTATTCCATAATAAAAATTCCAAGTTGTTTGGTTATAGAATGAATTTTAAGTTAAATAGAAACATACTCTTCTGTAGGATGTTGCTCAAATGGGTTTTAAATCAAATCAGTGCAATAAAAATGTAAGTAAATTAAGTTCTTTTATATTTATAAACTTTTTTTGCGATTCTGTATTGTCTGCTGTGAAAATGTTCTGAAACTTTACACTTTAAATGCTAAAAATTTCGACTCATAAATAGAATATTTTTATTTAGTCACAGTAATTCTTTACGAAAAACCCATGCTTGAAGTATTGAGAACAGTAACTGCAACAAGAATTTCTGCCGACTGCAAAAATTTCTCAATCCTTAGGTAATCTTTCTTCCTTTTCTTTGGATGATGGATATTATGATGTTTGTTCTTGTATTAGTATTTTTGAACTTCATTGTATATTTGAAGGTGTTTCGCAAATTTAAAAAAAGATACATCCCAATGACTGGACCTCCTTGGTTTGACCCTATCATTAGAATAGCGGCTTATCATTGCTGTTCAGTTTTTAGGATTATTCCCATTCATAGCAACAAATAAGTAACGTGTGTGCATTATTAATTTAAACTTTATTATCAGTGCATTCATGTAAACTTGTTTGAGTGGAAAGCTCATACAAAATTTACGTCCAACACTGTGTAAATTGCTCTATTGTTTTGTGTTCATATTTCTTTTCTTGGGTTTCTGTGGATTGCCGCAAGGGCTGAGACCGTCAGGCTTCTGCACATTTTGGAATGCATGGTCAAGGAAAATCTATGCTGCAATCTTCTTCTTTTCTGACTTCTTGGACACTTTCAGATGATAGAGGATAAACAACAACATTTGCATAATAATTACTTTTTGTATAAGTAGATAAAGATTTTACGACCTTTTTGTTTAATACCTGCTTTTGATTGCTTGGGGGGCTAACTATAAATTATTCCTCCATTATTTTTATTTAAGGAAACCTGGGGACCCTTGGCCACAAGGGACTCCATTGGCCCACCTTTACTTTTTAATATTTTTGCATTTTCTCAATAGATGGTACTCAAAGCTTACTGTTGTCACAGACAGCCACCTTAGTTTCATTGAGCAACTTCTTAGCAGTGAGGAAATAATAAAAGAAAGTTTTCATCCCAACAAGTAAACATTTTAGACATGCTTTGTAAGACTTTTTCAGGCAAACCAATTGAATTAAGTTTAAGTATGTGGTATTTTATGAATACTGTTATATTAAGTTTTTATTAAGTTATGAAGCCTACTTCATTGCAAAAACTTTATATCACCATATGAGATTCTTTATAAATACTAGGCTTGGCCCACTCTTTGTAAGAGAGGGTTAGCCACTGGACCAAGGCCCCCTAAGTTAACTAGTTATGAAAATCTATAAATAATGTTTATAATAAGGTATGATACACTGTGATGCAAAAGTTTAGACAATGACTTCATTTAACTGTAAAATTTAGAATTGTGATAGTAGAGTTACAAAAACCTCCTAAACGTATTAAAAAAGTATTTTGAAATTTCATTGTCTAAACTTTTGCATCGCAGTGTATATAATAACTTTGTGAAGGTAATAGATTGATCATCAATATTTGTACTTGTTTAGAATACACCAAACCTCAACAGTACCAACTAATGTCAGCTGTGACCAAATATCAAACTTTCGGGAAATAAGTTAATGAAAATGGGTTATTTGGCGACTAAAAGTTGTTAATGGGTTGTTTTATTTAAAAAAGTTGTTAATAAGCTTGTTTTATTTAAATTTGTTACTTGTGACTAGGAGAAAAAAAAATTGTACGTTTTTATATTTATTAATGCTAAACTTTTAACTATTATTTCCATTAATAATTATCAGATTCCTGCGCATAGTATTTTTTGGGTTAATGGTTGCGAGAACTAAGAAGATAATTTCCCAACGCGAATTCTTACTAGAAAAAGATAGCAGTTGGAAAATTGCAAGTTCTGCACATGTCTTCTCCGTTGTAAAAAGAATAAATGGAGGGAGACCGCTTGGAGCTGAAGTTGCACCAAGAACGATTGTTACCTATTGTATAGCGTCGTCTTTTGTCACTTTGTCTTATTGTATGATTGACAACTTATTGATAATTTCAAATTATCCAATTAAAATGAAGCAATATTCTTGCCTGATATATTCTCACTCTACGGTAAAAAAAAATGTGGCCTGCAGCCTTACCTACAATGGCATTCTGGAAAGTTGCAAACAAAAAAAACCTAATCCAAGTTTGGTATTGTGGTAACTCCGATTGAAGTGTTGAAGCAGAATTTGCTTCATTTTAATTTGGATAATTTGAAAATTTTTACAATAAGTTGTCAACAACAATAATTTATTTTTATCTATCCTTATTCAATTTTTTAATACATTGCTCAAAACAATTAGGGGAGCACTTTGCGTACTTTTGTTCGTTCCTCCAGTCCAAATTTTTTTTTTTATTCTAAAAATCTAAAATTTATAAATAGTTCATATGCCCAGAATGAAATGGTAAAAAAAAAGGAAAAATCTTTTTTAATAAAATTTAAGGGGGAAAATTGGAATCGCAACTTTTAAATAAATTATAACAATAATTTTTTCAAAACTTTATTTGTAAAAAAAAAGGTTAAATCAATTTTTAAACATCCAAGAATGCAAGCGTGAAGAATTTAGGATAAATTTATTTCATAAATTTTTTTGGGAGGGAATTTTATTTTACCATGTTTTTCATATTTTCATTTAATGAAAACAAACATTATTTCGTTCTTTAAAAGACTTACGATAAATAAGTGCGAGCTTAACTTTTTGAGAAAAAAATCGCACGCTGGATGATTCCAAATGCACCCTAACTGTTTTGAACAGTGTAGTATTTAATTCAGGAAATTGTAATCATTTTATCATTTCATAGCTATGTTGTTATCTGTAATTAATTGTATATTATGTAAAAAATTGTTTAAACAAGTGAAGTTTCGGAATCCGAATATGAAGTTGCATATTCGTACAAACATAAGCTTATCGACCTTATTTTAACTTTTTTTTTATAGCACTTAATGCTTGAATAATCTGATAACATTTTTAAAGGGCATACAAATTAATATTCTATAAAAAATTGAAGACAAAATTTGCATAAATGAAAAGCAACTTCCACCACGTATTTATGTAATTAAAATTTTAATAAAAATTTGTTCACTTTAATCAGTATAATTGTGGATTGATAGAATGCACTATGTACTCCTATTGATGATTGATGGATTATATCTAATTAATTGATGCATGTAAAAGTTGCTTGTGTTTACAGTTCCTTTATAAATAAAAAGTATAACAGAAGAATGTATTATTGTAATTATTGAGTTTTCCTTTTTCTTTGTAAGATCAATTGTATTGAAATACGTAAATATTATTTGCTAAAAAACTAAAAATTAATGTATCTAAAGAAAGAAAGCTAAGTATTTAGGAAAATACCAGGGATGCTTTAACTTAATTAAAGCTTTTTTAACCATGTAAAGACTTTTTAAAATATTTTATTCGAAATTTCTATGATCTATTTAATTTGACAGAAAAAGTAAGAAGTAATTACATGGATTTGTTCGAATAACTCTTATTTAGACATACATTACTTTTAAAAAAAGACTTTTAAATGCATTTATACACTTCTTTAGAATATATTTTTTATATACAAAGGAAGATTATTATTACACAAATTCCATTTTCATTTTAAAGCATAAGTATAGTTATTTGGAAATTGTTTAATACTAATAATAAAATTGGTATGCTACACTTCCAACTTTTCTCCCAAAACTGTACAAATTTTATATTAATACAACTTACGTCATATAAAAAGTTCATTAATATTAAACAATAAAATTGCAAAATTGGCAGTTACTTAAAAATTTAGTTTGATTTTTATTTTTTGTAATGAAGAATAAAGAAGCGAAAGTTAACAATAGTGTGAACCTAAAATGAGGGAATAAAAAATGTTGTATCTATTTTGATTTTTGCTATGTTGATACTAGGCAACAGAATGAAAATGTAATCAACTAAACGATAGTGAATAAAGGTATTAAAGTATTGTTCAATATTTTTGAACAAGTTTAAAATTTTGATTTAAAATAAATTTTAGGAGTTTTATTTTGATTTTAGTGTATTTTTATCTAGCGTCTTAAAAAAATGATTTTTTTAATGTCATAATTCACAATGACCACAACCTTACCTTTTTTAATATAGATAAAACTTTCAAGAATCGTTTTTTTTCCTTTTGATTTCAGATTTATTTGTTATTTTATCTTAGTTTACGATAGTTATGAATTTCCACTTCAAAATCCCACACTAATATTTACAGGATACTTTTATTAATGTATATTTTATAAAATATATGTTTTGCCAAGTTGTTTTTTTACAAAAATAAGAACTATCTCAATTTTTTTTATTGTTTATCACAAAACAAATTTACTTGTCAAGAATTTTTATCTAATAAAATTATATTATAACTTATAAGCTGTGAAACGATGGTAAATATTCTTCTTATGAAAGTTTAATTTGCATTATTTAGAATTAATATATTTGTGTGTAAAAAATGATTAATCAACATAAATGGGTTCATTTAAACCAAACTGCCTGTTTAAATAGGTATGACCTCATCAACTAGGTACTAGTAATAAAATCGTATCAAAAGAAGTTAATTCTGTAAAACACGCAAAGAGAGTGCTACATAAAAAATAATTTAAAAATTATTTAATGAGCTTAAGAAACTCTCGAAAATACATTTCCATTCAATCCATTCAGTATGGATGGTATTTTCGAACGTATATGGAGATGCAATGTATGCATTATATAAATTTACATGGAGGGAGCAAAGAATTATAGAGGGAAGGATAATATGTTTGAATTTTTCTTAAAAGGGAAAGGTATCGGGTTTGAAATATGTATTTAAATTAAAGGAGGTTTTTTTTTATGTTCAAGTTTTACCCACACAGAAGCTGTAATACTTTTTATACTTGAGTACCTATACCACCAGATAATTTTATAACGCCGAGATGTAAGGAATGTACAATTTAATATAAGTATTATGAGGAAGTGAATCAATTATAAAAAAAAGTACCAAAAGCATAGAAAATTGTAAGTTTTAGAGCAAATACGTTTGGTTTGTAATTGTACAGCAAACCTTGACCTTAACCTATTGCAAGCAAAATAATTTGACTCAATTTAACGAATTAAATGAGCTAAAATATTATTTTTTGAAGAGACTTTATGAAATAGCTTCAACATTTGAAAGTGGTTTAAAATAAGTTTAAAAGATAACTTTTTTTGTGAGCCCAAATGAAAAAATATATATGTAAAAACTATTCAATGCAAACTTAAATACTAACATTAGTTTCCAAGAAAAACTAAAAACGTATAAAAAACTAATTAGTCATCAAAAAATTATTTATAATTCGTATAAAAATTACAAATATATTTACGTATTCAGAAAATAACAGTACAACACTGTAACCGCTTGGAAATCGCTGATTTTATAAACTTTGTAGAAAATTAATATAAGTGGCGATATAATGCCAAATCTAGTACTCCAGTTTGTCCAGTTTCTAAAGCTACGCCAGCCCCGACTGTCGTATACGCAGCGTATACGACAGTCGGAACCGATATGATTGGTTGCTATTTACCATCCTGGCGGATGGTTAGCAACGGCCAAACTTGTTTATTTTGACGTTTTCTTGTTTATTTTCTTTATGGTTTTAAAACAAAACTTTTGAAGTTTTGTAATTGAGGGTTTTTCCTTTCTTTTTAAATGAAATTTTTATTTAATTAGTAAGTTATTGATTCTATTGTTATGAAGATTGAAGCTTGTAAGTTCCTTTGAAAATATTTTTTTTGTTTCGTGTTTATTTTCTACAAATACTTTTAGGGTAATTAAATGTTAATCTGTAATTATATAAATTATCCTTTCATCTATAGTTGTTTTTTTGTTCAATATTGAATATATACGAGAGTATTTTGGTGTATATTTGATTAAAAAACATCCTTATTATTTTTATTTTATTAAAAATAATCTTAAATCACATTGAGTATTCACATGTACATATTTATATTTTAACGCATACATGCTGCAGTTTTATAATGTAAAAAAATATGAACTTTTTATGCAATTTAAAAATAATAGTACATTTTATAATTTTACTCAAACTAGTTCCTACCTTTGAAACTTTTTTAACATTTAAAAGTTAATATTTGAACTCTCTCCAAATTATGCAAACCGAAATTGAAAAATTCTAAATTACCGTTGTTTCCACAAAAAAGTATCATGTATGTGTTTGTTTGTAATTGTTTTTTTAACACTTAAATGTTAAAACTCTATAAATGCCTAATTGTGGTGCCGAAAACCCACCCCAGTCGAAAAGGGAAAGTTTTATAAATTATTAAAACAACTTTGACAGTTTTTTATGCAAACAAGAGATTAAAGTTTTAAATATGGAGATATGTGTATTTTTCCCAAGAGCTTGGGGCTTGTTTTAAATAATTTTCTTGAGTGTGAACAAGTTTAATTTACCATGTGCTTTGCAGACATTATTTTTTTACATACAGGTATAAAAATAAGTTTAACACGCATATAGCTCCAGTGCGACTAATAAAACCAAACTGCTCCCTGTACAAGTACATGTATGGAATATAGCCTTTTGAGGTATCACATTGTCTGGGATTTGTGGTCCTTTCAAAGAAGAGCCCCTTTAAAAGGCCGCTCTGAAGTGCTGATTTGTTATATATGAGCTCCTTTAAGCCTTATGTTTCTGAATTTTGTTTTATTTTTTAAACTCAGAGTGATCAAACATAGATGAAAATTGTTCAACAGTTAATTAAAAAAAAATTAGTGTGGAAAATAAATGCTTAACTCTTAGCCATAACTCTGCAAGCATGTCCCACACAGGGGGCTCGACCATGAGCTCCGCCATTTAATGTAGTTGCAAAGTTATCAGAAAACAATTTTCTACAAATAGCACAGAATTTATACATACAATTACAGTTCTTCTAATTTACATATCACATCTTCTTTGAACTGGTTCTCGAGCTACATAAATAAGTAGGTGTTAAGTTCGTACCGAAAAACAGGCAACCAAAAGTCTGAAACTTAGTGTGATCGACCATATATAAAAATTGTTCAACAGTTCTTCTTCATTGACGCCGCAGCCTGTTACAGGCCAAGGCCGTCTCTCCAAGTTTCCTCCGTCTGACTCTGCCCCCCACAATGGCCCACCATCGATTTACTCCTAACGCCTTGAAGTCCTTTCTACCACATTAAACCATCTAGTTGGGGGTCTTCCTCTGTGCCGTTTTCCTTCATCTTCGTGACTTTTTTAGTGGGGAAGCTGTCTTTATATCGGAAAGCATGGCCTAGTCACCTAATGCGGGATGCCTTTACCACCTTTAGAATGTCAGGATCACCATACTTTTTGTATATGTCGGGGTAATAGGTGATTTTCCAAATACCATCTTGTTTAATTGGTCAGAATATCTTTCTTAGTATTTTTCTTTCAAAAATCAATAAAAGGTCTTCTTTTGCAATGTTCAGAGCCCAGCATTCACTGCCATACAGGCCACAGATCTTATCAGGGTTTTATATAGGTTTACCTTTGTTTTAGTGCTAATGTATTTGGATTTCATTTGGCTTTTAACAACAGTTAGTTTAACAGTTCGTTCAACACTTAATTCAACAAAAAAAAGATTGTCGAAGCTAAAATGCCTAAGCGTGATCGAACATAGATAAAAATTGTTCCACAGTTAATTCAACAAAAATATTATTATGGAAGCTAAAATGCCTAACTCTTTCCCAGAACTCTGCGAGCATGTCCCACAAGGGGGGCTCGATTACAAGCTCGGTCAAGGCCTCCCCCCCTACGAGCACCGGCACTACGGAGAGGCAGAAAAGTTGCGAGTTAATTAAAAAAAGTTAAGTTCAGTGGAAGAAATGAAACCATAAAATATCTAACGTGGAAAAAACATTTAACGTAGCGGCAAAGTTAACAGATGACAACTTTCTTCAAATGGAACAGAATTTAAATACAAATACAGTTTTCAAATTTACATATCATGATATCACATTATCATTATCTTCTTTGAGAGGCCCATTGGCTTAGTGGTAGTGCTTCGCATTGCCACGCCACAGATCCGGGGATCGAATCCCGGACTGGGCAAGGTAGACCCATCCTTTCATCCCTTGAGTGGGTCGATAAAATGGGTACCAAATATGCTTGGGAACTAAACACTGGGTGTTCCGCGTGCGGCTGACCACGTTATCGGGACATATACCTAGCACCCCCGAGCCTTAGGTCACGAAAGCTCAAATGGGCATGGCAGGCCTTGGCCCACTAGTGGGCTGTTGCACCGAGGAGTTTAGTTTTAGTTTATTATCTTCTTTGAGCTGGTTCTTGAGCTACATAAATAAGTAGGTTCAGTTCGTTCTTAAAAATGGACAACCAAAACGTCTGAAACTCAATGTGGTCGAATATATAGATTAAAATTGTTCTGCAGTTAATTCAACAATTTTTTTTTTTTCAACAATGCTGCTTTATTGGCAGCTAAGCCTTTGCAGACTCGGCATATTCCCCAGAACTGAGAGTCATATTTTTGTGGCACTATCTAGGCAAATCTTGCTACCAATTTCAACGCTAAGATTACAATTAATCTGCGCCCCCTGTAGATGTTAAAGTATGCCGAGAGAACCCTAGCCAAATGGGTACTCAAGGGATCTTTTACATGCCACATAATCACATGACATGCGTGTCCACGGTTTTCCCATCCAGAAAATCTGACGACTCAGCCGGGGCTCGAACCCGTAAACTTGGGCGGACATGCACTATGTCTCAGCCACTGAGCCGCTAAAAAACTTATTGAGTAAGCTAAAATGCCTAACTCTTCCCCAGAACTCTGCAAGCATGTCGCACACGGGAGGCTCGACTACGAGCTCAGCCAAGCGCCACCCTCCCCCCCACTATGAGCACTACGGGGAGGCGGACGCTAAGGAGGAGCTGCGACAACGCGAGCTGGAGGAGGCGCGAGCTCGCGCGGCACAGATGGAGAAGACCATGCGATGGTGGTCGGACTGCACGGCCAACTGGCGCGAGAAGTGGAGTAAAGTGAGGACAGAGAGGAACAGGGCGCGTGAGGAGACACGCATACTCAGGTAGGTGTTTGGCATTGTTGATAATGGGGATGTTCCAGATGATGTAATGCTATTGTTTTCATTTGTATATGTACTGTGATTTCATTAGTTGCTTCATATTGCGGTTTCATGGGTTGCTTTGGTTTCACTCTTAAAATGACCGATATAGATGAATAGAATATTTTCCTTCTATGCAAGCTTTCTTCAACAAAGAGGAATTGTTTAGGCGAAATTCCGCTTAACCCAGACAAAAAATTCAGAATTTGACTTTTTTTCTTAGTAATTCAAAGTTTCAAATTTCAAATGAAACAAAATGTAAATAAAAAACAACGTTAAACGAACATTATAAAATTGTCTTCTACTTAAAATAATGAGATCTCCCATGATACATCAATTATTTTCCCAATTGCCGTTCTTAAATGCTGTTCCTAAAAATTTATCTAATTTTTCTATACTTTTTACAACTCCAAATGAACTTTATTAATTGAATTATTAATTGTATACATGTATTATTACTGTATTAAATTACATAATTAATGATTTTAGATGGTATTTAAAAATAACCTATTCACTGGTTGAATGAAGAAAAATAAGGATGTTGATGAAAATAGGTTAACACAAAATGTTTTGGTGCTCCCTTCAAGTTCGTGTTAATGAGGTTCGACTGTATATCTTGACTAAGGTAGCTTGGTAAAGTGTAATTCTACAATACAAGTCAAACAAGTTTAGATTTAACAGAAATGATTTATTGAAGGACGTACCTAAAAGAAAGTTAATAATACGAAGACGACAACTAACAGAGTACAAGTAAATAAATACTATTACAACCATTACGTCAGCTCGATGTAGTAATGAGAAATTGGAACATTGTAAAACCTTCATCTCCCACTTGGGAACTGAGCAATGTTTTTTTTAAGTCTATCTGACCAAAGCATTAGCTACAACCTACCCAATTACTCCCAGTCTCATGATCTGGACCCAGTTTATCTTAAGCCCTCTATGGTTAAACCTGACACTGAGTTTGAGTTGTGCAGTCCTTTTTCCTCCATAAAATTTCAATTTGACTTGCTGGTCTCAGCGGAGGATTGATGATCTTTTTTAAAAATGTTTTTTTCTCTTTATCCTCTTAAATATAGTCTTTGACAGGGCCATCTTATAATAATCATAAGGGAATAACACAGTTTATAATCAAATAAAAGATAATCTAAGCCTGTGGTCTTTGCCCCCTAGTAAATTTACCACGCAGAGTTTGCCTTGCAAAATAACAAGATCTATCAACAAATGGTTTCGGCCTCATCGCTTGACTGAAGTAAGCAAATTATGTGGCTTGTTGCCATCTGCCCTTGTGTAGATATAGGGTCATTCTAATTGTAACTAAATCACTCATTCTAATATGAGGCTGGGGAACCCAGTCGATAAGACGCTATCCTTGCATCATTCAAAAGTTCTCAAGTTTCTTGCATTGCCAAAGTAACTGCCAACCTATAAACGAGTCTGTGCAGCCAAAGGTCTGATGAATACCTCATGTAGAGGAAGTGCAAATTAAATATGCTCCAAAAACCTGAGGACCCATACAATGTCGGCCTCAAAAATTGTGTTGGGTGCCTCGTAGTAGGTACTCAACGCACCTTTTAAGGACCTTAATGAAACAGAAACTAACACAACGTCAGATGTCGGTTCGTCACTTGACTGTGGTTCTAAATTTCAACGCCCTGTCGCCAATAGCCTTCGTGTAGCTCTACTGCGACGATAATTCAAACTTATCTAACCTCATTTTTATATTTTGCCCTCCAGAGGCAAACTGGAGGCAGCCGCCAAGGAGTGCAACACACTCAAGCGAGAAAAACAAGAACTCTGCACCCAAATTGAGCGCCTCAAGAAGGAAGAGGAGTTCTACAACGGCAACGAAGAACGTCTCGAAGACACCAAAAGCACTGACGCCCCGTACACCCCTTCCCCCAACACAGAGAGGGTTGTTCCTGAAAGGGACGTTGGGCCCGGAGATAGAATTTCGGAATGTGGGGATATTCTGATCACAAATGCCTTGCCAAAGTCGCCCTCAGATGAGAATGATGTGGAGAACCAAGGTAGGGAAAAGTTGTAGCATATTTAAACTCAAGAAAAGATTACAAGCTTTTTAAATTAAAAAATTCAAATTAAATAAAGCACATTACAGTTTTAATAAGTATAGATCAGCTATTCCGCTAATTTCTTTTCCATTTAATGTTAAAAGTTGTAGTTATAATCACTTTTTACAAACATGACTTACACTACAGAAAGGATACTTTTGCATGGAATTTCCCTTTTATTAACAAATCATTTATAAAGTTGGATACTTTAAATTGCTTCCCCCCCCTTTGTTAGTCTATCTTGCTTCTGCTATTTTTTATTAACTACTTGTTTATAAAGTTAAAAAAAAGTTGTTTAATAATTCTTTTAAAGAGGGTCGGGATTTTGGCTCATTAAATTTTTTACAGACTCTACATTCCCAAGAACTGAGAACCATTTTTGTGGGCATCATCTAGGCGGATTTCGCTACCGATTTTGATGCTCAGATTATAATGAATCTGAGCTCTCTTTGGATATTGAATTCGGCCGATATTCTAATTTAACCCTAGCCAAATGGACACTCAAGGGATATTTTGCGTGCCACATAAGCATATGACATGCATGCTGATGAAACATTCTGAAAATCTGATAAATCAGCCGGGGCTTGAATCTGCGATCTTGAGCTTATGAGGCAGGCACATAGTACCTCACAGCCACATAGGAAGTCAATCATTTTGATGATAGTGTCTTATTTTTAGGAAAAATCTATATAATATGGTACTGGAAGATGGTTTGCCATTCTGTCAAAAAAGTTCAGGGTCAAAGGGGTTAATGCTAAAAATATAGTTTTGGAACTTCATTTACATTTGTTTATCCTAATTAAAATAAAAGCGATTCCTTGTAACTTGATTTTGTGATTTTGATTTCCAAAGTATAGAATTTGTACAGTACATATTTTGTATTTTAATCCTATATACAGTAAACAAACTTTTCCTTAGAATTTCCAATATACTATACTCTCGAATGACTTTTGGTAGTATTTATTCTCTTAATTACTTAACTTCACTTAATTACTTTATCATTGTCTTTAGTCTGGACCTAGTTTATCAAATTTTTATATTTTATAGGAATTTTCACCCTAAAAATGCATTCTATTTTAATCCTTCCTTTATAGAACACATTGAATGCTTGACGGACCCTTGTACAATTGTTCTTAACAATATTAATTAATCATATTTGTACTTCGTTCGTAATATTTACCTTAAAGAAAGCTTTACATTTTAACCCTTCTTGTACAGAGAACACAGAATTGTCCTCAACAATCGTCGAAGTCTCGGAGCCCAATCCTGACTTGCAGTTTCTCGACAAGCTCCTCCAGAAAGATTGTGCCAAGGACTATGTGTCCCTCATCACAACCTCTGGGGACAAGAAAAGTTTGAGGTTGTCCAGAGTTCTGGACGACATAAATGTACCGGTACAGGAGATGACAGAACAGAAAATGGCGATGCTGCAGCTGAGATTAGACGAGGCATCGAAGACAATCATTGCAGAGAGGCAGTGGGTTATTTTGCTTTATGTTGGGTTCACTTGTGTCCTTAAGTATCTTAATCAGTTATTAAATATTGGTTGAAAGATGTTCTAATAACATTTGCTTTTTACTTGATTTCGAAAATCGTGTTATTTTTTAAAAGTTTGTTTCACGCCTTTGTCACTTAGTTTAGCTAGGCATACATGAAAGAAAAGGCCCAGAGACAGGAATTGTGAATCTTTGCCAGACATTGCTTCCTCCAAGGGGCAACTGAAAGCATTTTCACTCATCAGTGATTGGTTTGATTTGTCACTTGTGCACACAAAATCAATCACTGACAATTGAGAATGCTTTTGATAACGTCTCAGGGGGAAGAGTGGCAATGTTTGGTGAAAGTTCACATGTCCTGTCCCTCCATGTATGGGCAGTTTTTTAAAATATCACTAATTTTTTTGTTATCATTAAACGTTATATATGCTTGTGTTCGGAAATGCATTCGAAAACTTTTGCTTGTAATTTTCTCACTCCAGTTGTCTTAAATGAAATACACATTAAAACTATTATCATTGCTTCCGAATATTCATATTTCAAACTCGTCATTAAATGAGCATTTGCAAACTATACAAAAATCGGCTTTTGCACTTTTATTTCATTTGCTGAGTAAGTTAAAAACTAATGAAAAATAAGATTAGTTATGCATTTTAAATTTAATTATTCTTTTTTGACTTATAAGTTAGTGCTATGCTTAGATTAAAGTTATGCCAATCGTTGGTAGTAAATTGTACTGTACTAAAATCAGTTGATATTTTTTGTTTTAGAGAAAAGAATAAATTAGTGAAAAGCATTGACAAGCTGCAATCAGAGTACAACCAAATTAGAATGAAATATGACGACCTGAAAAAGTCAAAGCAAGACACATTAAAAGAAGTAAGTCTATGCAACTACACATTTTCTTTCAGAGGAATTCATTTTTGGATTAAATTTTGGTTACAGAATCTTCCTTGCGCAACATTTTAATTCATGACATATACTTACATATTATATTTTATTTTATTATTTTCAAGTTATTTGAAAGCATGCTTTTGTTTTTAGTTCACCAACAGTTTTTTTATGATTTTCTTTTTAGTTAAGTCAAATTAAGGCCGAACACCAAGACGAAATCGATAACATAAGATTAGATTTAGAAGATGAAGCAAACAGCCGTAGCACTCTTGACAAAAGGCTGGGGGAGTTACGTTCAGAGGTAACTTGTGTTTATTGCTGTTGTGATGTCCTGGCTAAAACTTTAGATGTGTGACAGTAACTAACGCTTAGAAATTCTAACGTAATATTTAACAATCTTAAAAAACAAATGGTTGGAGGAAAACGTTGAAGCTGCACATATTTGCTTTCGCTTGCCAAATTGGTTAAATTTCAATTTCCATAAGCAAATTCTCCCAATATTTAAAATCGTATGTTAGTATAAGATTAAAAAGTTTAACAACAAAATTATTTATTTTGTATTAAAATAATGATTAACAAAAATATTGATTGACAAATTTACCATCACCCAGGGCTCGAAAAACCATCCGTCCTCTGCGGTTGAAAATTCCCCGAGGACAACTAATTACTCGATCTCTACGTCCTCGTGCCATTTCTCCGTTGTGTGATACATTTTAAATTTTTATCTTACAAGAGTCTAGATCTCACTTCTAAAATGACCTTTTAATCTACAAATCGTGTTGATTCCTTCATCAGACCAAATGTGCATGCTCACGGTATCATTAAAAAAAAAAAGTTGCTCAGTTGCATGTGCTTTTGGACTTGCAACAACGAAGGAATTAACAATTACGTACAAAACACATTATGCACTGGTCTTAAACAAGGAGCATTAAACGCAATTATGAACATCTACCTAACTGGAAATCCCCTTTCACATTTCTGAGCAGAAACCTCTGTAAATCATTGCCTTGATTGTGAAACTGGCAAACACCATATTTGATTCATTAAAAAAACAAAGTAACCTTGGATAAATTGACATTCCAGTTAACTTGAACTTTGTCATTGTAATTCTAATATTCAGAAAATAAATATGAGGTTGCTATTATAGTAACCTAGTATTTCTTTTATCAATGTATAATGTAATCCTAGTAACTACTAATACATTTTGCATTTTTTATAAATGTTTATAATAAATAAGACAGAATTATATTTTTATTTATTTAGTAGCTATTTATATATAATTACAGTTTGATGGGTTAGTTTCAAAGGAGGACGGGTACATTGTTGAACAAGCCGTCCTCGGGGACGGGTAAAATTTATGAGATTTTTCGTGCCCTGCCATCACCACCACTTTTTTTTGTATTTAAAAAAAACTCTTTAACGACAAAAATATTGTTTTTTTTATTTGGCTTTTTTTATGTGATGTTATTACTTTAAATATGCATGATTTGTTTTAAATGTCTAATTTAAGTATGAGTTTTTGCTTTGTGAATGCATAAGTGGTGTTCACTATGTGTTTTGCATGTTATGATGTTTTATTTTGTAAATAGTATACACTACTTTTTGCAGTGTTCATTTTGTTTCCACATGAAATTATTCACTAACATTAATCCAACCATGCTAAACTTTAAACTAGTTAGTTAGCCCTAACTATTGTGACTAGCTTTGTAATTGTAGATATTTAAGCCCCCAACTAAACCAAGAACTCAAGATTGAAGATTTAGTTGCGAGTTACCAGGCTTTCTGTTTTTCTTGGTTGGAACAGTTGCAGTGTGAGAATGCAGCAAACTTGGGCTGCAGGGAGCGACTGTAAACAGAAAAACTGAGCTTAGAATGCAAAACTAATGACAGATAAATACTGTACAAGGGCTGAAAAAAGATAAATACTTATAAATCAAAGCCTAGTGCTAGCATTGCGTGTCTTCTCAGATGTAGGCCATGTCACTTGAATATTGTTTAAAATGCTGAGGACTTTCTACATAGCAGAACTGAAACTTTAATCCAATTGAACTTAACAATTTCCACCCAAATTTTAATGAGTAGCTTTTTAATTGCATTATATCAAGAGTTCTTTTGCTATTCGGGTAACTGATCGAACACAGACGTTGAGATTTTTTCTGCTAGTTACCTGACCTTAAATTGTATTGCTAGTTCTTCTGCTAGTTATTTTACTTATCCCTCTTTCACTCCATCGCTGGAGCATAGGGGTCTTCCATCTCACTCTGTTGGTGGCCAGATGTTTCGCCTCCCGCCATGTTGTCCCCGCGTCCATAGTTACCCGACCTTCCGTTTCTCTTAGTTGGAGCGGCTGCAGGGCGAGAATGCAGCTGAGTGGGGGCGCAGGGAGCGGCTGGAGAGGGAGAAGCTGAGTTTGGAAAAATGTAGGCCTTGTCACTTAAATGGTGTTGAAAACTGCAAGGCCTTTCTACATAGTTCTGCTGAAATTTAATCCCACCAAACCGTTAACGATTTCTACCCACGTTTTTAATGAGTAGCTTGGAAATTCTATGTTGCAAGTTCTATTGCTAGTCGAGTAACTGGCAAAAGAACTTACGAAACAAGATATCATTGCGTTTTTTTCTGCTAGTTACTAAACCTTAAATTCCATTGCTAGTTCTTCTGCTAGTTACCTAGTACTATGTTGCAAGTTCTATTGCTAGTCGAGTAACTGGCAAAAGAACTTACGAAACAAGATATCATTGCGTTTTTTTCTGCTAGTTACTAAACCTTAAATTCCATTGCTAGTTCTTCTGCTAGTTACCTAGTACTATGTTGCAAGTTCTATTGCTAGTCGAGTAACTGGCAAAAGAACTTACGAAACAAGATATCGTTGGGATTTTTTCCTACTAGTTACTCAACCTTACATTCCATTGCAAGTTCTTCTGCTAGTTACCCGACCTTCCGTTTCCCTTAGTTGGAGCGGCTGCAGGGCGAGAATGCAGCTGAGTGGGGGCGCAGGGAGCGGCTGGAGACTGAAAAGTTGAGTTTGGAGAGAGAGAACAAAAAGCTGCGGACACAGATTGAAGATCTGGACGATCGTCTCGAGAGGAAGACCAAACAGATGATGATTGCTTCGGACTCGGATGTCAAGGCGCTGCAAGTTGAGTTACATGAGAAGAATAAGGTATTGACTTATTGTCAATTACATGTTTCTTGAGAGAATTTAAGTAAAGATAACGTTTCCTCTCCGAGAGGGATTCATTATTTTTTAATGTTATTTTTTTGGGCTTTTTAAAAGGCAGGATGTAAGTATGTTCTCAAGGCTTCTCAGGGTTCTCAGCTATAGTAGCCACCTATTTATAAACCAGCTGTAATTTGAGATATGCATGGAAAATTTTACAGTCTATTATTTTTATAGGTATAGACAGTCGAAGTATGCAACCACAATTTTTTTTATTCAAAAATTTACCATAAATTGTGTCTCAAGGTGTTTCACCAAAAAAACTACAAATACACATTGATAGATATGGCTGACTGATAAAGTTGTAAGCCATTAAAATCGCGCTTTCGAAGCAAAGAAATCGCTTACCCTAAACAAATATACTTACATTATAGTTCTGTTTTTATATTCATTAAGTTAGTTATTTTTAAGTGAAAATTTTTAAGTTATAGTTATTTTTATTTTAAATAAAGTTTCCCTCATTATTATTGAGTGGCAATGATGATTTAAAAGAATGCATACATTTTAAAATTACCATTTATAAGCCAGTAGCCATTTAATTTCATTTTTTAGGAACTTGCTGATTTAAAGCATGCACATACAAAGCTTAAGAAAGTTCTTCAAGATAAGTCGACCGAGCTCGCACATGCCATGAGGCGATCTGAGCAATATGAGGCAGAAGTCAAGAAACTGAGGGGGCGCATTGAAGAACTGAAAAAGGAACTGGCGGTTGCAGAAGATGAGGTAATGTTTGTGAATTAGTAATAAAACAAAAAATATGATGAGACAATAGATATACGTATCATTTCAACTTGAAATGTCGCGACGGGGTGCAATGCAGTCTATCAAAATTTGTTAATCAACATAGTTACAGATTTTATTACCCACATCCTCTACCACAGAATACCAATCACTATAAGATTCTTTTTTGTGTATATTTTGGCCAATAATAGTTTAAAAGTGAAAGTTTCTCTCTGTTTGTCTTTTTCAGTGCTCCCTGTGCAATAGGGTGGAGTGAAAAAAAAAATTTATTTAACATTTCTAATAGTGAAAAAAAGTTGTTTCACATCTTACTAAAACATGATATATAATTTTTTTAAAGTTAAAGTTAAATTATCAGGGTCCACAATGAATTTATAAATACGAATGTGCTGGCTATACAGTACGGTGGGACGAAAAAATAAATTTTTGAGTACAAACTTCTAATAAGACTCAAAAGTTGCGTTTTGTCATGCTGATTACTGGAAAAATAATAAAAAAATTCCTAATTAATATTATGTGCTGCCTCAAAGCGGTTGAAGTTTGAAAAAAATGCCAAAAATCACCTCATTTTAATTTTACCGCCAGAATTTACTGATTACGTTTCATACTTTGAAAAAAAAATATCGTTCAGTTATATATCGTTATCATAAACAATATTTTACAAATGCTATTCAAAATTTTAAAATTCTCGAGAAAAAAAATGTTAAAAATACGCGATTTTGATGAAAAATCAAAAAAAAAAAAAAAATTATAGCTTTTTAAAGTGAACCTGTTTGGAATTTTAAATTATAGAAAAGTGCCCTTATACATAGGAATGGATGCTTTACATTATGTTTAACCTATATAAGCAGCAGCATAACAGTTATTATGAAAAGTCAGGGCCGTAGTTTGGGTAGTGGGTAAGTTTGCTCCATTATATTTTAAATTGTAAAATGCATTCTTATTATTACTTTATTTGCCAACTGCATGGCAATGAATTGTTTTTAAGGCATTTGTTTGAACATTTAGATGGATTAACAAATGGACCCAGGGCATATTCTGGTCCGATCGGAAAGTCTGGTTGGTTGTGAAGAGCTTCCAATGTGCAGTTTTTAAAAAATTGAAGTAGTTTTGCCAAGTTGCTTGTAAAACATTACTAAAAGCCCTTAGTACAGAGCAAAAGTATTTGATGGATATTTGCAAGGGAATTTCTGCAGGAAAGTGTTCCACTGACCTGTTGTAAAGGACGCCTGGGAACATTTGTCATTCTAGGTGGATTACAACTGCTAACAGAATATTAAGGTTGTATGTTGGAACACCTGTACCTTCAAAAAGCGTACAGATATTGGCAACGTTTGTTTGAAAAGTGTATGCTCCGAAGGGTTCCAAATCAGGAACAAGCCATCTTAAAAATATGGAGTTTGTCATCTTTTTGACACCATAAATAAATGTCAATACTTGAATCGAGAACTCAAAAATATTATCCATCCGGTAATCCGACGTAATGGATACTTTGGTCATCCCGAAACATTATCCTCTGCATGATAACTGACGAAGGCCACATGCCCACATGTGATGGAATTGGCTTTAAGAAGGATAAAGCAAGCAATGAGGCTAACTAGGAAAATTGTAAGAAGAGTTGAGCTTCCCAAGTTTAACTTCAATTCAAGGGAATACATCGACATCATCGACTGGTCCAACACAACTGAAGAGCTTAGTGGAAGAACGTGCTAAGTGACTTTTTGAAAATATTGAGATTTTTGTGTAAATGAACATATTACTAACTTCTTTAACGATAGCCCCCTTTCGTTCCCCCCCCCCCTTTTCATAAACTTTAAGCTTAGTATATTTTTTACGCTTTACAAGTAACGTTTTCAACAGATCTGAGTGAAAACGATAAACTTTAAAGCTCATTTTCTCGTTTTCACCTTTTGTCATTAGCATGTTCTTCCACTAAGCTCTTCAACTGTGACAGAACCTCCGATTACAGCATCTGTCATCAATTACAATATCATTCGTACTTTTCCAGTCGGAGACTTGGTCGGAGACCCAAAAGACTCGTACTTTTCCCAGCATCCGCCTTTTTCAAATTTTATGTAAAATACTATATTTTTTTTATAAAAAACACACAAAACTATTTTATTCTCAAGGTTTATAAGTCCATTGCTTTTTGTTATTTGTAACCATATTTTTTTGTATAAATGAAGCCATATTAGGTTCCCAATATAAGTCTCACTTTCCTATGGATATTAACATGGGATTTTTTTCGTGTGTTTCAAACATTAAACCGATTGTGGACCTCAAGACATTAAACTAGAGTTTAACATGAAGTTTTTCACTATTTTGTCTATTTCAGTATAGCACACTTTGCAATGCTTTAATTGTTATATTAGGCTTTAAAGTAATATCTATTATTGTGCAAAAAAATATTAAAATCTTTCTTGATTTTTATATTTTCAAAATATGTAGGTTGATAGTGCCACAAACAACATCAGGAAACTACAAAGAACAAACGATGAGCTTCAAGAACAAGTAGAAACCTTACAAGTACAAGTTGAACATCTGCAGACCAGGTAGTTTTCACATCACTTCTCCCTGTTCAAAAACCTTTTCTACATTCTTTTGGGAAATTCTTTATTTTCTCAGAGTTGCCAACTCACCCAATTTTTCAGCCATTCTTTAGGCCTGTTTCATTGTATTTTAGCTTCCACACTATAATTCGTTCAGTCCGTCCGTCGTCTGTCAGCCTTTTCACAGAACGAAAACGCAGTCACATACAAGTGGATACTCATTTTGAAGCAAAAACGGGCTAGTTACATCCCAATTTCATTTTAATTTCAAAAAATCATTTAGTCCCAAATTTCATTAAAGAATTTAATTAGTAAAATTATTTAAAATAAAATAACTAATAATTTAATCTACATTGAAATAACATGCACATTCCATTTTAATTCAATATTTTCACTGTTGCCATTTCGTCAAATGTACGAGAAACTTTATTTAAAATAAAAATAAAACTCTTGAAATATATTTATTTATTTGATATGATTCAGTTTGGATTGTTGTAATATCACAATAGAGTTCTTTTGATGGTTCATTATATATGTATGAAGAAAGATGCATAGCGAATTCTAACTTAGAATAAAAAATATGCAAAAGTTCACTTTTATTTTTAAAGCATCAATTTTACTAATTATTTATTCTTCTCTTTTTCGAAAGAAAATTGATGAACATGGGAAATTGTGGCGACTAAAAGATATTTATTAAAAAATAAATTGCATCATTATTCTTCAAATTTCAAAAAATTTAGCAAACAATAATGAGTAATTATTAATTTGCGAAAGAAGATTAGTGAAAATAGTTAATTTTTTGGCGTCTAAATGTTTGAATTAGAAATAAATTACTTGCTAAAGGCCCTGTTTGGCGAATTTCTTTCCGAGGTGTATAAATATACGCGTTTTTTTGTTGAGCACAAATATTGTGTGGAAGCAGTTTAAGTAACAGATTCCGTAAAAATCCTTCTTGTTTATTTCAATATTTTAGATTATTTATAATTTTTCAAATTTTACAATAGCCTTATATTTTACTTACTTATGTTCTGGTACTATAATTAAGGTAAGTATTTCACATTAATTACACCTTTACCTCCTCACTTAAGGGAAAAAATTCTACACATTTATTCTTTTTATAAAAATATTGTTCAAATAATTATAGATTTTAAAGTATATTTAACAAGTAGTTTTGAAAAACTGATCTTTAACATTTGAAAGGCACATCAATTTAGATAAATTTGAGGTTTTGAGCAGTAAAAATAATCATTTTTGATGTGCTATGAAAAAACAAGCTCTGCCATTTTTTTTTTGTAATTAATAGTCCATACAAACCTTTGTTTAAATACAAAATATTTTATAAGTTTACCACTGGAAAAGTTTGACCATTCTTTTTTCTAATAAAACAGTTAGTATAAAGAAAATTTGTAAAATAAAGTTGTGAAGGGAATCCTACAAAGGTCCATGTATGTGTACCTCTGGGGTGAACAAATTATTCTTAGCAAAGACGACTTTGTGGTAAAATGTGCCACATATGCTTCAAAGTGTATAAAAACAGTTTAATTTTGTCGAATTATTTTTGTTTCAAATAAATAAATAAATATTTAAGTGCTTCCAAATTTATCTTAGCTTGAACATATAACTGGCATTTGGATAATTTTGCAAGTTTACTTAAACTGAAAAAAAAATTAAGTCTCCTTGCAAATTTATTTCCTGATTTTTTAATCAAACAAGTTGGCAACTCTGATTTCCTACCTTTTTCTAACATCTAATCACTTTTCTTTTCTCCCCATGGTTGTGGTTCTCTCTGTGTAGCAAAGAAAAGGACACCTCTGAGATGTCTATGGTTAGTACTAACAATTAATAATTATAATTATATTGATTATTAAGGTTTTGATTTTTGTGCTTCAGAGTTATTCTCAGTCCCTTTGACTTGATGCATTGATTTTGGAATCACTGCCAAAGTAGTACTTTTCAATTTTGCAGCACTTTTTTAACGCTAAGAACGAAAGTAGTTGTAATAAAATAAGAACTATAGCATAGCAATACTTTGACATTGTGTTTAAAGAACAATGCAGTTGATCTATGGAATAATATTCACAAATACAGGAAAGGTTAAAAAACATCTATGAAACTTTTGAAACCCTTGTGGATTTCAGTTGAGTTTGTAATTCTTAACAACACCTTTAACAGTTTTTGTTTAAAAAAAACCAAGCAATCTAACTACAAATCAAACTCCTCGTTTATAAAAAAAAAGTTCAATAAAATTAACAAAATTAAACAAGCTAGTATTAACTAACATTCCTTAACTATTTCTTTTTGTATGAAAGTTTTTGCAGAGTTGCAAAAAAAAAAAAGAATAAGTACAAATGTACTATTTCTGAACCTTTGAATCTATGCATATTTCTGGCATTACGTTTAAAAAGCAGTATAAACTTGCAATGCTTAAAAAATAGCAACGACAGTCTGCAATTGTCCATGTGTAGCTTTAGTGTGATGTGAACCCAGCTAAACTCAATGCAGATGTAAATTGTATGAAATAAAGAAAGAAATGAAAGTCTATATGACTTCCTTAAATTACTGCTAGAGTGTTGATTACAAAAATTAATCTTAAGGGGGAATGGGTCTCCAAACCAAAGTGTATCTGTGTTAATTCAATGGAAAACAATAATTTTCTAAGCTACGTTATTTCGGCTGTATTAAATATTTTTTATATATGAAAAATGTAGCTGACATACAGGGCTCAAAAATCCAACTTTTTAAAATTGGTTCGAATATTAGGTTGTAAAATTATGTATTGAAAAACAAAAATATTCAAACCAATTTTAAAAAAGTACAGTCCTGTAAGCTTGATACATTTAACGTATAAAAATTCTGTTTGTAAAAAAAAATTCAATACAGCCAGAGTGGTACAGAATTTTTTTTTTCCATTGGATTAACACAGAGACACTTCCGTTTGGAGACACACCTGCTCCCATTCCTCTTTAGCTATACTAGCTCTTGTCTTTAATTTGATGTTAATCATAGAGGTCATTGTAAAAATATTAGAGCGGCTGATCACGTGACCTCCAGTGGTAGCGACTGGACATGTATGGAGCCAAGAATTTCTGGGCAATCAGGCCAGTGTTGTCACCACTTTAAGGAGAAAAATGCTACGGTATCATTAAAAAAATACAATTTAATATTAAAATTAAAAAAAAAATACTAGAAAAGCGTTTTGCATATTTTTTTTTTATAAAGTCACATTTTTATGGTATTTTTTAAAAAATAATTATAGTATGAAATGGTGTTTTTTTGATGACACTGTAGTGTTTTTCTCCTTAAAGTGGTGACAACACTGGCCTGTTTGCCCAGAAATTCTTGGCTCCATGCATGTCCAGTCACTACCATTGGAGGTCACATGGTCAGCCGCTCTAATACTTTTACTATGATATCTATGATGTTAATGGATGTTCCTGGTTTCAGGTTGAGAAACTCAACGAGTCACTCTCTCTTGGCACGACATGCTAACACCAGCTTTGCTCAAGTTGACACGATGAGCGAGGACGACAATTTGGACTTTTAAATCTCTTCTTTCACATTGACAAGATTTTATACTAGTTCTGAATGGGGTTGTTTCATGTCTACAGTGGCAACAGCTCACAGGTCTTGTTTTAATTTTTCTGGAATTACTTTTGTTTTGGTATTCAAAAGTGAGTTTTCTAAGAATATTTTAGTTATTAGTTTTTTAAAATGCCAACTTCTTTCTGTGCTGCTGGTTGTTCAAAACATTTATCAAAGAAAGAGTGCATAGAAAATAGTTTATTTTCATCTTTTTCCGCATTCTGATCCTAGATAAAAATAAGTTGCAAAGAAAGTTGTAAAGAACTTAGAAGCAGACGAAAAGTACGTTTACTTTCAGAATAAAATCAAAACAACTAATGAAATCGAAGTACACAGAAAAATGAAAACAAGCAATATATCAGCTGAAATATAACCACTACATTTTGTGGTTAATTCTTGGTCTACGGGTTTAGTTTTGGCTTGGTGACTTTTCAAAGTGTGAAAATAACTTTTCTGGCAAACTTTTAAACATATTGTTTTTGGTAGAAGATTCTACTAATGTTTCTGACAACTTTAAAGTTTGCCAGATCATTTTATGAAGTAAAAAATACAATAAGTCATCAATATTTTGGAAACGTTGCCAAGACACACTAGCAACTAGGAATTTATCGTTCTGTTTGTGAGTAAATGTTTCAGAAATAAAACTTTTTATTAACTAGGAACTTTTTTAAAAAAATCAGGTTTAGTATAGAATTAGTTTGACTCAAAGTGTTTTTGATGCTTGAAGAGTTAACACTAGTGTTTTAACTATTTAGATATTAAACATTAATAAAATTACTGAGGAAATAAAGGCTAAAAAGTTATTATTGCCTACAAATCTTAGCAAATTATTTAAACCTTTTAGAATTTCTCCTATCAAATTTATTTGATAAGAGATTACAAATCTTTCATTATTAATTACAGACAAATCTTTCATTATTAATAAAATAATATTTTAACCTGGCAGCACTCGCGCTCCTAAGAGAAACACCATCACTCGCAAGGGGGTACTTTAGACTCCAGCACTGAATTTCCTTCAAATATCACTTTTACGTTCAAAACTTGCACAATTTTTACTTAAAAGCTATTTTCTAACAAATATTTAAGGTATTTATAGAGAAGTTTCGGTATCGGAATTATAATTATGATCCACATAATTTATCACTTCAGCGATCGTATCCACAGGATCACCAGTCATGTCTTCATTTTCCAACAATTCATTAGACTCACTATCGGAACAAGGACGATAATCAATTGTCATATCATCATCCATAGAATCACCAGCTTTTTCTTCTGATTCGTTTGTAGATTTATCATCCGAAGAAACTTCTGTTAACAATTTTCGCATACTTTCCGTCTCCTCATTGTAGGATAAGTAGCGTGACAATTTGAACTAGAATGAAGAACCGTGGGCACTCGCGTGGGGTCTTTCACACCCCAAAACCACAATTCTACTAAAACCGCTTTCGGAATGTGAAAGATAATCATTCCTTTCCTTAGTGGGTGACCTTAAAGGCAGCTACTCTGAGTTTGACCCATTTTAAAAAGTGAGAAGTTGGATAATTCGAAACATGAATGTGCGCGGGGTCTGATAGACCCTCTTGCAAGTGCTGCCGGGTTAAAAAAATCCACAGGATTAGAAATCGTAAAAACGTTCGGTTTATTTTCTAGTTACAAATTAGTTTGGAGGTGCTTGTTAAAATATCTTGAGAAATAATTTTTTTGAACATGTGTAGGAATGTTTTATTTATTTTTTATTTGTCTTATGTGTTTCTATTTATGAAATGTTGGTATTTAAGTGCAGCTATTTTACTTTGACTCTATTATATTTAATGTTTTATTCATTATTGCTTGCATAAATGTTTCTGACATGTTATGTTTTTATTTGATTTTTTTTAAGTATTAACTTTTATAATCAGTTTAATAATAGAATTTAAAATGCTATTTCTATGCGTTAACATACTAGACCTTGTGAATTTGGTACAAGTAGTTTATTTAATACACTATCCTTACAGCTAATAAATAAGATTTTATTTAGATACTAAAAGAAACAAATGTTAGCTCACAGGTGTTAAGCTTCATCAATTTTCCAACAATGCTTCGCATTTAACACTGTGCATATTTACCCAAAAAGTAACAGTGAAAATAACTTTCTTAAAAGTTAATCTGAGATTATGAATAACAAACTCTCAAAACTATCATGAAATATTTTCATTACCATAAAATATATGGTAGGAATTTTCCTATAAAATTTCGTCCATGTGCCATCTCATAACATTGAAGAACTGCTTTAGTTGAATTTGTCAGGACTGAAATTACTGTTAATACTGCTGTTATTTTTATTATTTCTTTTTAAAATTCGGCTATATTTGTTGTAAATAAGCTTAAAAAGAAAAGTTGTCATTTGTCTAAAAAAGTAAAAGATTTTACCAAACACTTAATTAAAAATAAAGTACATGCTACACAATTTTAGCAATAAAATCTTCATTGAATATAGGTTGCACCTTTTAAATTAAATGTGATACATAGTCATAATAATTTTTCTAAATATAGTATTTTAATACTTTCAATACGTTCAATAGTTACTGAACTGTGAAAAAATTAAATATATGTAGAATAAAAATAGTTTTCAGGACTACTGTTTTAAAGCCCAAAGACTGTTTAACTGGTAATATCAACTATCTAGTAACTCAATCGTTACGTTTTATAATTTTATTGTTGACAATAGCCCTCGTGTAGCTCTAGTGTGACGATAATTAAAACTAAACTATGATTTTATTGTCAAAAACTAGTGTGAAAAGATACTTACAACATCAGTGCAATACTGATGCTGAAAAAAAACATGGCATCAACTTTTTTTAGTATTGTAGTTTCGGTCTTGTTATTCAATAAAAACTTGTAATATGGTGAAAACCACTTGGACAATTCAGAACAAATAAAACTCTATTTATTTATTAACTTTTATTTAATAACTTTTAAGTTACAACGCAATAAAGCGGAAAGAATTCAAAGCATATACAACGTCATAGTTCTCTCGCCTTATTCTGGTTGTGTTTAAGAGTTGTCGAAAAAGACCATGCCCTGCTTATGGTTCTAATGGAGAAATTTTAATCACCACTCAAAATGCAGGACATTTTGCAGTACAAATTAAAAAAACAGGACATTTTACGTATTTTAGGACTTTCTGAAACGGGCAGGACAAAAAAAAGTATTACTGTACTGTAGAATGCAGTATGACTGGTCACCCTATTGGTACTTTTACCTTCTGACTAGAAATATTTAAAAATCAGTACATAGTATATCTCATATGAAGAGTACAGGGGAAAAACCGCTTAATTTCGTAGAAAACTTTCCTCATCAATCATCTTTGACGATGATAGCGAGTAATCGCCTAAACTGGTGTAAGGAAACCAGTTTCTCACTTTCTTGTGCATCTCACTGCAACCCTGAAATTCAGTTCCGCGTTTCATTCAAAAGACTGTGTTCATCATCATGTTAAGCTTTAAAAATAAAGTACGATTGATTGAAAATCACGAATTTTTCTAAAACAATTAAGAGAAATTTTAAGATTCGCAAATTAATTGAAAAGTCCTAAACCACGACTTTTCTACCTAATTCACGCGATACACGATTCCGACGCTTGGACCAAGCGAAGAAGAAAGAGAGAAACAGGTTTCCTGCCTCCAATGTCCGCCAAGCAGACACAATTACGGGACGAGACGACTCCTAATAAATCAAGCGGTTCTTCCCCTGTACTCTTCATATAAATCGTTCTAGACTGATTTATGCATATTCCCATCGTTTCGGATTCTTTAACCATTTGAGGAGGGATAAGCTAATTGGCTGATGGATAAACTTGTTTTCACTGCATGAGATTTGAATTAAAAGCTTTAACTGAAAATTTAATTTCGTAAATTTAAAAAAAAAAAATTATATTTCTGTAGTAGATGGTTATAAATGGCTCCTCCATGCTTTAAAATTTAATAAAATTATTAAATTCAAATTTTTTAGTTATTCCTTTTAATTTGTACTACAATAATTGTACCATGGATTCATTGAGTTAACGCCCACTAGAATATTACCATTGAGCTTTTTTTTAACTATATATTTTTCCTGTATTATTGTTTAGAACAATAAGTAAATGTATTTTATTATTTCTTGTACCCACATCACTTGTTAACAGCAAATTTCTAACGTATATTGTGTTTGCAATATGAATAAATGATCTGAGTGCATGTGCCATATATGTAATTTGTTTTAACTAATGTGAATTGCCTTTGAATTTGATGTATTTTTCATATTTTTTTGTATTCAGTAGTATATCCCTAGTGGCATTGTTTTCTAATTAGGTTAGAATAAATTTACAATCACTATTGCTTATTGAAATAACAAGAAAAGCATCTTATAGTTATACCACTTTTGAAACTTTCTCTTAATATAAGTATAAAAATTCAATTTTTCTTAACTCATCATCATAAAAACTCTAATAAATTTATTGTTTAGCTGTCGGGTATTTTAATGAGGTATTTTTTTCTAATGGAGATAGTTTTATTCTAATCTAGTAAAGTGTGGCATATATATAATTTTCAATGTTTGTGATACTTGAAAGTACAACATTTATTAATGTATAAAGCATTATGTATTAGTAAGGTCAATGAATAAATCAAAAAGGTTGATTGAAATGCTTCGAATTCGCAAGAGGAACAAATCTAGTGTCATTTTTGTTGAGACTTATGACCATAGAATATTTGATGCCAAACTATAATAATCCCTACTCATTTAGTTTACATGTCTTATTTATTTGTGAATTAACACTAGTTTTATATAATAACATGGATTTGAATATTGTATCATTTTTTAGGAAATAAAATCTTTTTATTTACTTTGTAGATTTAGTTGAACATGCTTCATTGTTTTGCTTTTAAAAACTATCGTCAGTACATGTTTAGCTAATATGTTAAATTAATTTTTTTTCGAAATATAACAAAGTTAATTAGCTTTTAAACATTTCAATCGCTAAGTTTGAGATTAAAAAAAATGAACATTGATCAGATAATTCAAGAAGTAGAAAACCATTGTTTAAATAATATCACTACTTTTTAAAATACCAAAAGAAAATCAACTTAATATAATTTCGTTAATGAAAGTACTCATTACTTATCATAAACAAGCTTTATTATACATTATTATTTACACTTAGAAATATTCAACATTGGATAGAAATAAGAATAAAAAATATATTTTAGTTTAGAACTAAATACAAAAATAAAATACGAACAACTATGCAACAAATGAATAAACTAAAAATCAAATTTACTAATTAAAATGTCAAATAGGAAAAATGTCATACCATTTATTAAACAAAAATTTGGCAAAATATCTGGCTAAAAATAGTTTTTTTTTTTATATAGGTGCCATCTTTCATAAAATATAATTTATAAAGGTATTTCCTTCACAAGAATCAGTAAAGTTTTAAAGTATTTTAGTATATAAAAATATGAGTATGTAATAAAATATAAAAATTATGACTGTGAATAAGAACTTTGTATAGTTTATAACACAATTAGAATTTTAAAACACCGGGTCTTTGGAAAATTCATAGTTAAAATATTTGGAAAAAAAACCGTTCAATGTTCAGCCCATCTACCACTAACTAAATTAATGCATAGATAATTTTTTTATTTAAAAATTATTAGTTTAATCAAGGATTTGTTAGTCACTTCGAATCTCAAAATTACAACTGTAAAATATACACAATAATAATTAAGGATGTATATCTGAAAGAAACGTTTTAAAAAATAGTAGGATTAAACTATATATTTTTGATTTGTAAGGTTAAAAAATATATTGTAGATCACTTATCATTTGTAGAAATACTTAAATTCATTTGCAAGTGGTTACAAATTTTCCAGTTAAAAACATGACATATGTATTAAACTCAAACATTTTGAATTTTCAATATTAATATTCATTTTAATAATCAATATAATGAGAAAAAATATCTTAAAAAAAAACTATACTAAAATTCCAGACAAAATTCTTTAAAGGATACTACCTTTTTAAAATAATTTTGAAACAAAACAAATTACTCTAAATTATAAATATAAAACTGATAGTAAAGTGTGACCATTTTAAAAGATTTTATTCTATAAGACAATAACAATGAATTGGCAAATTATTCTAATGTATTATTAGTGGGGAAAGAATAGTAGTAAAAGTTGTTAACCTTAGTTGACATAGTAAAGTGCATAATAATATGGTTTAAATGACCAACATGCAAAAATTATAAATTTGTAAAAGTATTCTTAGCTTACGAAAGAATTTCTGCAGTAGTGCTAAAATAACCATACTTTTTCATTAATAATTTATATTTTATAACATATGCACAATTGCAATTGTGAGCTATTTTTTTAATTTACGAAATAACTTAAACTTAAAACTGTTACATAAAATACATATATTTAAAAATATTCAAAATATATCTGCTGACAAAAACATACCATATGCAATTATGTCTTAACAATTATTACAAGATATATTTATATGGAACACTTAAAACATTTAAAACTTGTGGTAATGTTTACTTGTATAATAATCTGTTCTATACACAAAAATACAACTATCAATTTAATAAGTTATTCGATTTGCTTACATATAGAGTTTTAAATTTTTTTAATGCAAAAATTAGAACATTTTAACAAATAATTAAAATAACAATTATAAAAATTTGAATAGAACTATGTATAGGATAAACACATTTTAAAGCGAATTACTTAAACAAAGCTACCAAAGCATCACACTTATACTTGCTTTTCTATATTGTCATTTCGATGCATGTCTTAACTAGACATTCACAAAAAATAAGCACTTAAGATATCAAATAAAAAACTAAGTACTTTTAAGGTCTTTACTATTTCCAAATGTACGGAGTTTAAAGTTAAAACGTAAAGAAACCATTCACAACATCTGAACACCAGACAATCTACTCTGGAAAAATACATTTAACAATAATTTTTTTTTTTGCTGAGTAAAAAATAATGTGACCTATTTTGAAAGTTTTTTTGATTTTCCATCTCAGTTAACAGATATTGACTTGTGCTTACATAGCATCACTCTCACTAACAACAACATTGTCCGACAAGGGTTTGTTTAGAAATCGTACAACAAACTTAACGCTTCTGCTGCCCTTATTCTAACTTCAGGAGCTTGGTCTTTGAGTAATACAAGAAGACCTGCAAAGAGTAAGGTTTTAAGATTACGGTTTTCAAGAATTTGAAAAAAAACCCAACAGTTTCTTAGGAAAAAACAACTTTTCTTTTATTTAAAGCACATTTATTTTACTTGAATTTTCCACCTGGACGAACAGTTAATTTTTAATGTTTTATTTCATAACACACAATGAAATTAACAAGCTGGTGGAAGCATATGGGGTAAATTGGGATAATTATGATTAGAATATTTTTTTTAAATTGTCAAAAAAAAATATTATCAAGTTTTTTTTTTTGTGCATACTTGGTATTGCAGGAACCTTAAATAGTTGTTAAATAGCACAAAAATCTTACTAAATGGTATGATTTGACCATAGATATTGGTAGAAGTTCTGCTAGTTTCAAGTTTAGTAGCTTTGATTATCATTATTTGATGATCATTAATTTATTGATCATCATAATGGCATATCAAATTTTGTGAAATAAAAAGTTAGAATTAAACTACTAAGAAATTCAGAAAAAAAAAATCTTTTTTTCTTCAGAAAACAGTTTAAATCAACGAATCCTGATATTTTCTACCAGCAATAGTGTTCAGAGGGTCTAACTACTAAGATGAAAATCATATTGAATATGGTTAATGTAGTTGGTGAGGGCAAATTTGGTTCCAAAGCATGTGTAATTTCAAGAGAGCCAAAAGTATGCCAAGTTTAAAAATAGCAAAATTATTGGTTAGTTTGTAACTATATGTGCAAAAAACTTAAAAATTAAGAAACAATTCTAGAACTTTTGAAAAATGCTGCTATTAACAGTAGCATATTTATTATATTATTATCTGTATACATAAAATATCAACTTTTAACATTAATTTTTTTTTCACTATGTAATTTTATGATTAAAAAGAAAGCAAAGGAAAATGTATAAGCATTTACTTACTTGAACAAACCCTTTCTTTAGGTACTAGATTTTGTTTTTCGACAGGAAGATTTCCAAGAAGGTAACCTAAAACAGTAGGGTTAGGGAGGGTAAATAGGATGGGTTTTTTGAATGCTACTGCCAGAGTTCGAAATTGAATACAGAAATTTCGGAGCAATATGTGCTACTAACTTAAAACAAGTAGGTTTGTAACAGGATCTGTCACTTAACCCGCTTCCACACAACAGTTGTGTTTAACAAGTAAAAAGGCGCCAAACACAGCATTAATTCTATATTAAAAAATTTTATGATAAATTTGGCTAGTTTCATTTAAATTTTATTTTTAAAATTCAATAATTACTTATCATTTGCAAAAATTAATCTATATTTTAAAGAATAAATATGTAATATTCCTCGCTTTTAAATAGAATGAAAATATTTCATATCAACATACGAAGAATCTCGTAGTGAACTATATTTGACGTCATGTCAAACTGATCGATGTCGCAAAAAAAAATTATTTTAATTTATTGTCTAAAAGAATTAAAGTTTTTCGAGCGATTGTTGCGAATGGCAATGGTGATTTAATTCTAATAAAAATGGCTTCCTATGCTTTTTAAATGAGCATTAAATTTTGCAGTTTTTTAAATAATTGAATTACTTCGAATTCTTTTCTGAAATTTTCAATGTATTCTAATTTTGATGAGCTGAATTGTTTGACGTATCACACTTGTGCATAGCATTTGTAGTTTGGACTATGAAAGTGGGTGACGGACAGACAGACGCACTGAACGATTATAATACCTTCCACTTTTTACGTTATAAACGTAGTGTGGAAGCTAAAACTAGGCGCAAATGCTCATTATCTAAGATTTTTATTTTAACTATTTAAAACCAGTACTTTAAAAACAATCTTCAAACAATGCTCTGGAATTCTGCATGAAACTTTTAAATCACAAAACTAAGTGATTTTAAGATCGTCGTAGTTGCGTACTTACAGACAGAATCACTGGAAATTTGTTATTTTATAGAATCACAAGTCTTGCAATTTTAGGATAACACGAGTTCCAAAACTTAAGAAATCACAACTTATTACACCCAGGGTTTCTGGATATTACGGTCGCCTGAGTTTTTTAAAGTTTTGGGTCATCAGTTTCTATATTTAACAATCACCACAGTTGGGATTTTGCAAATTTAGTCTTAGTTTCCCAATTTAGATAGCTTTAGAAGTTGGATTTTAGGATTGACTAATTTTTGTGATTATATGATCAGAGCAATGGTTTAAAAAATTTAGGAGCGGTGAAGATTTGTGATTTCAAGGTAATTTTTTTTACGAGAATTATTGGAAACCACGATAAAAAAGGTTAATATTAAAAAATTTGGGAAACTAGTCGCGATAACTGCGACTAAATTTATTTTGTTGTTGCAAACTTTAAAGAACTGGTCGCATTTCGCGACTAACAACCGTTAAATTCAAACACTGGCTACTACTAAATTTTTAATCTCATTGACATGATTTCGCATTGGAAAAAGTAAACAACAATAGCATCCAAACTCATAGCTTACCTAGAAAAGCTGTTGCGTTGCACTGTATGCATACAAATTGGCTTTTCAAGTATGACATGCAATTAGTCGCATAGAAGCCAACCTTGTCAGACAAATCTGATATCTGAAAAACAAGTTTTTGACTTAACTATATGTTAACTTTAAAAAATCACCAATTAAATCAAAATTAAAATAATGCATTTTAAATAATTACAATGATATATAATTTAGAACCACAGTCAAGTGACAAGGTGACACCTGACTAGGCACCCAAAGTAACTTTAAAGGGAGCATATTTACAGCACTTTGGAGCATATTTACCATGCGCTCCCTCTACACAAGGGCATTTTTCGTCAAATATTTTGGCTGCACAGACCGTTTATAGGTCGGCAGTTATTTTGGCAATCGTCGGACCCAAACTTGAGATCTTTCTCATGCAAAGCAAGCGCCTTACTAACGGTACTCTGTTATAGGTTTGCTAATGCCAAGTATGAGGACCAGTAGCTTAGTGGTAGTGCTTTGCATTGCCACGCTATAGGTCCGGGGTTCAAGCCCCGGATTGGGCAAGGTTGACTCATCTTTTAAGTGGGTCGATAAAATGAGGACCAAGCATGGTTGGGAACAAAACACTGGGGAGACATATGCCTAGCACCCCAAAGCACTTGGTCAAGTAAGCTGGAATGGGCACGACAAGCCTTGGCAAACTAACGGGCTGTTGCGTCAAGGAGTTTTTTAGTTTAGTTTTATCCAATGCCTAGTATATTCTATCATATGGTTTCTCCTTACCACAGTCTTGGTAAGGTCGTTGATAAAATCCCCGTAATGCAGGTGTGCATCGTCCAACAGGTGTTTTTGGAACATGGAGTTCATTTCTTCAGATTGAAGCAGAGGACCAAGGAGTCGTAAGCTGTACTTGCATGCCTATCAAAAGAAAGGGAAAAAATTACACCCCACCACTATTATCACACTAACATATACTTTTTTTTTAATATAATAATAATCTTTCTTAAAACAAAAACAAAAAATGACAAAGAAACCATATAAAAATACTATGGCACACGGAGGGAAAAAAAATCCCTTACAGGCAAACAAAAACATATATAATTAAAATCGAACAAAAACACATATAGTTAAAATTGAACAAAAACATATATAGGTAGTTAAAATCGAACAAAAACATATATAGTTAAAATCAAATAAAAACATATATAGTTAAAATCGAACAAAAAACAAACACAGAAACAAGTGAGATAGAACATAATGTGGCGATCAGCTGGAATACAGATATGATTAATATGCTTCAAATTAAAGGGAAAAATAGAGACCCAAGTCGTTGATATTTATAAAAATTCAAAAAGTCGTTTTTTAAAGGCATAATAATTATTTGTTACGTGAATAGACAGTTTATTATATAATTTAGGGGCAAGATAGAAGAAATGTTTAGTAAATATAGTTTTGGAGAATATACTTATTAATGAAAATACAGAATTGAAATTGAAAATTTTATATTATATTTACAGCTGATCATATCTTTGAGTTTATTAAAAAAATTAGTTTGATCATATTAAAATAAAATATTAATGATCATAACACACATCATTTTGAAAAATATATAGTTTTTGTATTGTTAATTATTTATCTCAGTGATTGAGGGTACTACTATTTTTTCAAATTTCATACCCCAAGAGCATACTAACATAAGTCTACTCTAATCAATACAAGTCTATGAAATTAAATACTCTTTACATCTCTAAAAATGCACTTTGGAAGACCGATGAAATTCTCATTAAAAAATATTTATTTTCAGTCATATATACAGTTTTACTGCAAACTTGATAAATAATCACCAAGCATTTAAATTAAAAATTAGGAGTTTCTCTTGCAAAAGTTTAGTAAAGTTATTAGCAAAAATAAATATCTCATACTAAAAAAATACAGTTATTCAACTTAACAGAAGCATCAATTTAATTTACATTGGATTCAGGAAATTTATAACAAAGTTGAAAATTCAATAATCCATTTTTACTGCAATATTCAAGACAACATAATTTAGAGGAAATAATAATTAATAGGAAGGAATTCTTTGTTAGCCTTGCACCTTTATTGTGTGATTCCTTTGCTTTTCTGCTTGTTTTGTTCATTTTCAGTGGATTAAGTTTCCCTAACAAAACTATATTAAAAAAATGGCTTCCTATGCTTTTTAAATGAGCATTAAATTTTGCAGCTTTTTAAATAATTGAAGTACTTCGAATTTGAATTCTTTTTTGAAATTTTCTGAAATGTCCGAAATTTTAAATGTATTCTAATTTCGATGTGCGGAATTTTTCGAAGAATCACACTTGTCCGTAGTATTTGTAGTTCGGGCAATGAAAGTGGGTGATGGACAGACCGACACAGACAGACTGAACGTTTATACCTTCCACTTTCTACGTTATAAACGTAGTGTGCAAGCTAAAACCAAGTAGGTTTGTAGCAGAATCTGTCACTTAGCTTGCTTCCACACCATCCTTGCCAAACACAGTTATTAATTATATATGAAACATTTACATTCTAAATTTGACTAGTTTCATTTATTTTCTTTCGAAAGTTCAATAATTATTTCTTATTGTTTGTTAAATGAATTTATATTCAAAGAATAAATATATAACATTCCTTGCTTTTAAATCGAAGCATAACACATTTCCTATCAACATATAATCAAAGAACCTCTTTGTGAAATATATTTGACATTTCAAACCGATTTATGTTGCAAAAATAATTTTCTTTTAATTTATTATTTAAAAGATACAAAGTTTTTCAAGCGTTTGTTGCGAATGGCAATGGTGATTTAATTCGAATAAAAAAGGAATCTTATGCTTTTTAAATAAGTATTAAATTTTGCAGTTTTTTTTAATAATTGAAGTACATCAAATTCGAATTTTATTTCTGAGATTTTCAATGCCAATTCTAATTTTGATGCGCTGAATTTTTTAAACATATCACACTTGCCTATAGCATTTGTAGTTTGGGTTATGAAAGTGGGTGACAGACGAACTAAAAAGAGTATAATACGTTCTATTTTTTACGTTATAAACGTAGTGTGGAAACTATTAATTTAGAGGGATGGAAAGAAGCACCTTTATGACATGCTTGTCTTCATCATTCAAATGCAAGAGCAGTGCCACTAAATTCCCATGAACCTGCTCAATGAACTGCTCTTTTGAGGGTCCGTTCCCAAAGCGAGACAGGTCTCCAAATAAAGTGAATGCTGCTGCTCGGACCAAGGGCTTCTCCTGAAATGCAAATTAATTAAATAAAATATTGATGCATTAAAGTAGTTTTAGTTTAGTTTGAATTATCGTCGCACTAGAGCTACACGAGGGCTATTGGCGAAGGGCGTCGTATTTTAGAACCACAGTCAAGTGACGAGCTGTCACCTGAGTAGGCGCCTAATGCAACCGTTAAAGGCGACATCGTACGCAGCGTTAGGACTTTGAAGGATATTTAACATGCACTTCCTTTACACGGGGTATTATTCGTTGGACATTTTTGGCTGCACGGGCCGTTTATAGGTCGGCAGTTATTTTGGCGATGCCCGGACCCAAACCTGGGACCATCCGCATGCTAGGCGAATGCCTAACCGACTGGGCTCCCCAGCCCCTTAAAGTAGTTTTAATAATTTTCAAACAGTATTTTAATTTTAATTTATTGGATTTGATAAAAGTTATATCAAATAAATTTTGGTGATATGTAGCTGAACTATAACGGCTTTATAACTGTTAGAAATTAAAAAAAAAATAACTTTGGTTAAAGAATTTGTCTTCAACCAAAAAAAAGGTATTATTAAATGGTATAATATTCTAATATTAACAAAATGCTATAAATAGAACAGTAATTTACAATGCTTTATTCGCATCATCAAACTCCAAATAAAAACAAAGACAAACCCCGTGAATACAATCATAAGGCTGTGTCCTGACTACAGCATCAAATGCCACAAATGCAACAAAACTTGGCGACCGCCAAGGGCGTCAAGCGATGCAATAGCATGTGGCTGACTCTGCCAAGTCGCCAAGTTTTGTTGCATTTGTGGCATTTGATGTCGTAGTCAGGACACAGCCTTATGATTGTAATGCAAACAATGTTTGGTCTCTTCAAATGCCATTCACCATTTTTTCTGTGTGCCTGTTATGTCCTGTGGTTTCAAAGAGTTGGTCGAATTCGAATAGAATTTTCGAAAAATGCCTTAAACTATGACTTTTTATTTGAAAGAAACATTACGACATTTTAGTTTTATGTAACAATCAAAAAGGCCTAGTAAAACCACGTACTCTTATAATTTTTTATAAATATCACAATTCTCTATTTTGAAGCAGGTGTTGAGTTGCCAAATATGACACTCTTTCTTTGTCTGTCAACTTTGGTTTTATTTAATTGCTATTCTTACTCTGCGAGGTTTGAACAGAGTTTTGCTTGTACTTTTAATTCAGTTCTTGTTACTGTTTGGAACTGCCGCTTGAAAGCGAAGGGGGTAGTACGAATCAGACTGTGTGAACAACATTTCTTTATTTGGTAACAGATGTTCTACGACATTATGTGACAAAAAAAAGAACAAAGCATTCTTTTACATCAAACACGTCGAAAGACAATATTGACTTTTTGAACTCTCGCTCTCGTAACTTTTGAAATTAATATTTGTTAATGTATTTGAATTAATATTAAAGTAGAGACACTGCAAGTAGTGTAAATGTAACTTTATTGAATTCAACCCTTTAAGTACTAGAACATGCTCGAACAGATAAACTCAAAACGGACTCAGGCATCTTCTAGTACTTAGTCCATATTTAATCTTAAAATGGACATTGTTTATTATATTTCAAACTGTCTTCAGTGATCATTGTTAAACCCAATACCACTGAACCCATTTGATCACCAAACAGTTACCTTTTCAAACAGGAGCTGGATCCTGTGTGCAATGTTGATAAGGATAATCCTCACTAGAGGAACAAATCTAGTGTATTTTTTGTTAAGACTTATGACCATAGAATATTTGATGCCAAACTATAATAATCCCCACAATTTTAGTTTAAATATTCTAGTTTTATACATTAATATGGATTTTAATATTGCATAATACTTTTAGGAAATAAAATATCTTTTTTTTACTTTGTACTTTTAGTTGAACATACTTCATTGTTTCGGTTTGTAAGCTATCGTCAGTACATATTTAGCTAATATATTAAGTTATTAAAAAAAGTTGACATTTGTTTATTATATTTCAAACTGTCTTCATTGACCACAATCAAACCCAATACCAGAACCCATTTGATCACCAAACAGTTACCTTTTAAACATGCGGCTTGATCCTGTGTGCAATGTTGATAAGGATAATCCTCACTAGACGAACAAATCTAGTGCATTTTTGTTAAGACTTATGACCATAGAATACTTGATGCCAAATTATAATAATCCCCACAATTTTAGTTTAAATATTCTAGTTTTATACATTAATATGGATTTTAATATTGCATAATACTTTTAGGAAATAAAATATCTTTTTTTTACTTTGTACTTTTAGTTGAACATACTTCATTGTTTCGGTTTTGTAAGCTATCGTCAGTACATATTTAGCTAATATATTAAGTTATTAAAAAAGTTGACATTTGTTTATTATATTTCAAACTGTCTTCATTGACCACAATCAAACCCAATACCAGAACCCATTTGATCACCAAACAGTTACCTTTTAAACATGCGGCTTGATCCTGTGTGCAATGTTGATAAGGATAATCCTCACTAGACGAACAAATCTAGTGCATTTTTGTTAAGACTTATGACCATAGAATACTTGATGCCAAATTATAATAATCCCCACAATTTTAGTTTATATATTCTAGTTTTATACATTAACATGGATTCTAATATTGCATAATACTTTTAAGAAATAAAATATCTTTTTTTACTTTGTACTTTTAGTTGAACATACTTCATTGTTTCGGTTTTGTAAGCTATCGTCAGTACATATTTAGCTAATATATTAAGTTATTAAAAAAAGTTGACATTTGTTTATTATATTTCAAACTGTCTTCATTGACCACAATCAAACCAATACCAGAACCCATTTGATCACCAAACAGTTACCTTTTAAACATGCGGCTTGATCCTGTGTGCAATGTTGATAAGGATAATCCTCACTAGATGAACAAATCTAGTGCATTTTTTGTTAAGACTTATGACCATAGAATACTTGATGCCAAATTATAATATCCCCACAATTTTAGTTTAAATATTCTAGTTTTTATACATTAACATGGATTTTAATATTGCATAATACTTTTAGGAAATAAAATATCTTTTTTTTACTTTGTACTTTTAGTTGAACATACTTCATTGTTTCGGTTTTGTAAGCTATCGTCAGTACATATTTAGCTAATATATTAAGTTTATTAAAAAAAGTTGACATTTGTTTATTATATTTCAAACTGTCTTCATTGACCACAATCAAACCCAATACCAGAACCCATTTGATCACCAAACAGTTACCTTTTAAAACATGCGGCTTGATCCTGTGTGCAATGTTGATAAGGATAATCCTCACTAGACGAACAAATCTAGTGCATTTTTGTTAAGACTTATGACCATAGAATACTTGATGCCAAATTATAATAATCCCCACAATTTTAGTTTAAATATTCTAGTTTTATACATTAACATGGATTTTAATATTGCATAATACTTTTAGGAAATAAAATATCTTTTTTTTACTTTGTACTTTTAGTTGAACATACTTCATTGTTTCGGTTTTGTAAGCTATCGTCAGTACATATTTAGCTAATATATTAAGTTATTAAAAAAAAGTTGACATTTGTTTATTATATTTCAAACTGTCTTCATTGACCACAATCAAACCCAATACCAGAACCCATTTGATCACCAAACAGTTACCTTTTAAACATGCGGCTTGATCCTGTGTGCAATGTTGATAAGGATAATCCTCACTAGACGAACAAATCTAGTGCATTTTTGTTAAGACTTATGACCATAGAATACTTGATGCCAAATTATAATAATCCCCACAATTTTAGTTTAAATATTCTAGTTTTATACATTAACATGGATTTAATATTGCATAATACTTTTAGGAAATAAAATATCTTTTTTTACTTTGTACTTTTAGTTGAACATACTTCATTGTTTTGATTTTGTAAGCTATCGTCAGTACATATTTAGCTAATATATTAAGTTATTAAAAAAAGTTGACATTTGTTTATTATATTTCAAACTGTCTTCATTGACCACAATCAAACCCAATACCAGAACCCATTTGATCACCAAACAGTTACCTTTTAAACATGCGGCTTGATCCTGTGTGCAATGTTGATAAGGATAATCCTCACTAGACGAACAAATCTAGTGCATTTTTGTTAAGACTTATGACCATAGAATACTTGATGCCAAATTATAATAATCCCCACAATTTTAGTTTAAAATATTCTAGTTTTATACATTAACATGGATTTTAATATTGCATAATACTTTTAGGAAATAAAATATCTTTTTTTTACTTTGTACTTTTTAGTTGAACATACTTCATTGTTTCGGTTTTGTAAGCTATCGTCAGTACATATTTAGCTAATATATTAAGTTATTAAAAAAAGTTGACATTTGTTTATTATATTTCAAACTGTCTTCATTGACCACAATCAAACCCAATACCAGAACCCATTTGATCACCAAACAGTTACCTTTTAAACATGCGGCTTGATCCTGTGTGCAATGTTGATAAGGATAATCCTCACTAGACGAACAAATCTAGTGCATTTTTGTTAAGACTTATGACCATAGAATACTTGATGCCAAATTATAATAATCCCCACAATTTTAGTTTAAATATTCTAGTTTTATACATTAACATGGATTTTAATATTGCATAATACTTTTAGGAAATAAATATCTTTTTTTTACTTTGTACTTTTAGTTGAACATACTTCATTGTTTCGGTTTTGTAAGCTATCGTCAGTACATATTTAGCTAATATATTAAGTTATTAAAAAAAGTTGACATTTGTTTATTATATTTCAAACTGTCTTCATTGACCACAATCAAACCCAATACCAGAACCCATTTGATCACCAAACAGTTACCTTTTAAACATGCGGCTTGATCCTGTGTGCAATGTTGATAAGGATAATCCTCACTAGACGAACAAATCTAGTGCATTTTTGTTAAGACTTATGACCATAGAATACTTGATGCCAAATTATAATAATCCCCACAATTTTAGTTTAAATATTCTAGTTTTATACATTAACATGGATTTTAATATTGCATAATACTTTTAGGAAATAAAATATCTTTTTTTTACTTTGTACTTTTAGTTGAACATACTTCATTGTTTCGATTTTGTAAGCTATCGTCAGTACATATTTAGCTAATATATTAAGTTATTAAAAAAAGTTGACATTTGTTTATTATATTTCAAACTGTCTTCATTGACCACAATCAAACCCAATACCACGGAACCCATTTGATCACCAAACAGTTACCTTTTAACATGCGGCTTGATCCTGGCATTAAGGATAATCCTCACTAGATGAACAAATCTAGTGCATTTTTGTTAAGACTTATGACCATAGAATACTTGATGCCAAATTATAATAATCCCCACAATTTTAGTTTAAATATTCTAGTTTTATACATTAACATGGATTTAATATTGCATAATACTTTTAGGAAATAAAATATCTTTTTTTACTTTGTACTTTTAGTTGAACATACTTCATTGTTTCGGTTTTGTAAGCTATCGTCAGTACATATTTAGCTAATATATTAAGTATTAAAAAAAGTTGACATTTGTTTATTATATTTCAAACTGTCTCATTGACCACAATCAAACCCAATACCAGAACCCATTTGATCACCAAACAGTTACCTTTTAAACATGCGGCTTGATCCTGTGTGCAATGTTGATAAGGATAATCCTCACTAGACGAACAAATCTAGTGCATTTTTGTTAAGACTTATGACCATAGAATACTTGATGCCAAATTATAATAATCCCCACAATTTTAGTTTAAATATTCTAGTTTTATACATTAACATGGATTTTAATATTGCATAATACTTTTAGGAAATAAAATATCTTTTTTTTACTTTGTACTTTTAGTTGAACATACTTCATTGTTTCGGTTTTGTAAGCTATCGTCAGTACATATTTAGCTAATATATTAAGTTATTAAAAAAAGTTGACATTTGTTTATTATATTTCAAACTGTCTTCATTGACCACAATCAAACCCAATACCAGAACCCATTTGATCACCAAACAGTTACCTTTTAAACATGCGGCTTGATCCTGTGTGCAATGTTGATAAGGATAATCCTCACTAGACGAACAAATCTAGTGCATTTTTGTTAAGACTTATGACCATAGAATACTTGATGCCAAATTATAATAATCCCCACAATTTTAGTTTAAATATTCTAGTTTTATATAATAACATGGATTTCAATATTGCATTATATTTTTAGGAAATAAAAAATATATTTTTTACTTTGTACTTTTAGTTGAACATACTTCATTGTTTTGCTTTTGTAAGCTATCGTCAGTACATATTTAGCTAATATATTAAGTTATTAAAAAAGTTGACATTGTTTATTATATTTCAAACTGTCTTCATTGACCACAATCAAACCCAATACCAGAACCCATTTTGAGCCCAAAACAGTTACCTTTTCGAACATGGGCTTGATCCTGAGAGCGATATTAATGAGGATGTTCCTCACATCTTCTGCTGCGACCTGCGACAGAATGGAGGACAGGCCACTCATGGCACCCAAGGTGATGCTGCAGGTTGGGTCGTCACGGTCATCCATTCCGGTCATCATGGCTGAGAGGATAGTCGTGGAGTAGCGGTCAATCTGGAGAAGAAAGATGGTTATTATATAAGAAAAGGTATTACTTATAGGGTTGAGATTAATGTCTTAAAGTAGAAAATAAAATATTTAATTTGTGTATTAAACAAAAAAAATTGCACCTCATCAAAATTCTTTTGAAAAATATGTTTTTTTTTATTTGAAGAAAACATATTCAAAATTTCGGTTTGAAAGGGAATAAAGTCATTTTCTTCTAATTGAAAATAAATACATTGAAAGACAAAAGTAGAAACATGGAATTTTTAGGTCTTCCATAAAAATTATGACTTTTTGGAAAAGATAGCCAACATTTAGAGGTTTTCAAATTTGGAGGCTTTTTAAGGCACATAGGTTGTGATTTTAGATTGTCAAAGATTTGGAATGTCAGAATGCTAATTTCAGAACTGCCCGAGTTTGCTGACATCAGAAACGGAGGAGAAACTTGGTTTCAAAATTGCAAGAGATCCTCAATTTCATTTGAAACAAACATAGATTGCTGACTTTAGAATATCCACATACACCTGTTTCTCCCGATTTGAGACAACAAATAGGGAAACAGAAGCAAAACATTGGACATCCGCTAAACTGTTCTCATTTTGATCATATACACATTGAAACTATTCCATATCTTTAAGGGTAGAAGTGGGAGAAAAGATTCCCAATTGATCCAATAAGAATTTATTCTTCTTTAAAATAAAATATACAAACTAACAAACAGTTGTCCGCCAAAGAGGGACACTGACATAATGCAAGTAGACGTTCATCAAACAGTACAGAAACACAACAAAAACTGCAAGTACTTGATCCACTCCACTGTTTTTATTTTGTCTTAACATATAGTGAAACCCCTCTAAACCAGCCAACTCTCTGATTAAATCCGGCGATAGCAGATATATTTAACCACAATCTGTGTCATATGTACCAATTCTCAGATTTACAAAGGGGAGAAACATTAAACTTTCTCTTGGTGGCTGAAATCCAAAAAATAGTTATTACCAAGATAAATACGGAGAGTATGCAGGTAAGTTACTTGAATTAATGTCACAATGTTACACTTTTGAGAGTAAAACCGGGAGAAGGTCCTTGGTTGTTCCAATAAGAATTTATTCTTCTTGATAAAATCTACAAACTAATGGAAGTCAACACTTTATCAACTGTTCTTGAAGACAACAAAACTTCAAATACCGGCTCCTTGTCCAATATAGAGATATTTCCTAGCCCCGAGATGCAAAGCCGTCGAACCACCGGTGAGGAATACCCCAACCGGCCGAGCAGACTGTTCATGAGGGGCTCAGTGAGGGTCTTCTTCTCCCGGTAGTTCTGGGAGAGGAAATCGACAAAGAGGGACACGGACACTATGCGGTGGACATCCACTGAACTGTTCTCATTTTGTCTAAACACATAGTGAAACTACTCTAATCCGGCCAACTGTCTGATTAAACGTGGCGATACCGGATATTTAACTGCCTTCTGCGTCATATGTACCAATTCCCAGATTTATGAAGGGGAGAAACTTTAAACTTTCTGGCGCTGGGAATCCAAAAAATGGTTATTACTAAGTTAAATATGGAGAGTATACAGGTAAGTTGGTTGAACTAATGTCATGCGTTTGAGAGTAAAACTGGGAGAAAAGGTTCTTAAGGAAAAGACCGGAGAAAAGGTCCTTCAATAAGAATTTATTCTTCTTAATAAAATCTACAAACTAATGCAAGTAGACACTTCATCAACTGTTCAGAAAAACAACAAATACCTGCTCCTTATCCAATATCGAGATATTCCCGAGCCCTGAGATGCACAGCCGTCGAACCACCGGTGAGGAATCTACCAACCGGCCGAGCAGACTGTTCATGAGGGGCTCAGTGAGGGTCTTCCTCTCCCGGTAGTTCTGGGAGAGGAACTCGACAAAGAGGGACACAGACACTATGCGGTGGACATCCACTGAACTGTTCAGAAGAGGGTTCAGAAATGTGATGAGCTTCGGGACCTGGCCTGGGCAGGATTGGCAGATGGACCTGGAAATTAGGGTAAATTGGTTAGCACTAGTTGCCCATGCAGTAAGAGTAATTATTTTATTTCTAATGCAGAAAGCAAATTACAGAGAGTTATCTTTTTACTTCCAACAGATATCCAAAACAAAAAAAATGAAGCACAGAACAATGATTTAAACATACAAATCAAAGGAAAAAGGCAAAACAAACACAATAAAGTAATATATTAATAAAGGCAGAGAGATCAGGCAGATTTTGAGACTATCTGTAATTTGAAGAGAGGATGGCAGAGGCAAAATTTCTCATAACTTCAATAAACCTGGTATAGTTCAAATTTATCAAAATTGAAATAAACTAAAGATATAAGAATCATCTTTATATTTATACAAAATAAACAATCACACTTAAAACTGGAAGTAAGATTATTTTTTTTGATGATTGAATTAGCTTTGAGTTTAACAGTTTCCAGCATTCAATTCAAAAGGGGTAGAAGTTTTCTAAAAGATTTAAGATTGTCATTTCGGAATTGTAAATAAATAGGATGTGAAAGGGAGTACTAATTGCATTTTGTGTATTGAAATTCAGTTTTAAATCTGTGTGACAAACCAAAAGAAATTAGTCTCACCTTCCCAGAGCAGACACAGCTTCAGGATATTTGTCTGGTTCCTCCATTATCACCCAGTAGCCTCCTTCAGTCATGGATGAAACGATGTTATCTTCTTTGACGCAAAGGAGGAAATTTTTCAAGGTCTCAACACCAAATCTATGACAATAGCTAACTTAGTATAATGGTTATAGACTTTTATTTCCTTAAATAATCAGTTAATAAATTCAAAAAGGGAAAATATTAAATAGCCTTTACATATAAACTAGGGGTGTGTCGACAAGACTTTCAATTACTACTTAATAAATCAATACATTACATATGAAAGGTAATTAAATACCCCATAAAAGGTAATTTTAATAAATTCAAAACCAAAAAAGTTCTATGGCAGCCATAGAGGTAGGAAGGAGGTGTAGAGAGGTCCACCAGTTGAGAGAAATTGAAGCAGGGCTGTCAGGTTTTTCGAGCTACTGTGCATAGCATACTGACACCAAGGTATCCCAAGATGCACTGCTCTAGCCTGCCTCATTTGTGCGCTACTGCGCATATACAAGGACCTCTCCATTCTCCTTCCTATATCTATGATGGCAGCTACCTTTTGTGCATGAGCGTTTTTTTTAAGCCTTATTATAACGGCCGACAGGTACTAGGAATTTGTGTACGAAACTTGAAGTCTGTCTCATTTAGTTTGAGCTGTAAAGTGGCTTTAGACAGACAGACGGACCAACATTCAAAAAGCAGTTTTAGAATCAACACCCTCCAAAATGTGTAGAAAACACAAAATCTCCATTTTGGATTTTTGACCGAAACCGACTGACATATGAAGTAAAGAAATGCTAATTCCTATTTTATTGACAATTCCTAAAACATTCATGAAAATAAATATGTCCTACTAAACTACTAATACCAATGAACTTGTAATAAAACAAATACATCAGTTGTGAATATACATCGGGATGTGACGATAACAAAAATCAACATTCTAACCTGACAGGTGAGGAACTGGAAGACTTGGAATCACTCTTCTTTGACGTAGACTTTATGGCCTCGTTGGAATATACGGGGAGTACGGCTCCTACGTAAGCTCCGCACACAATCACAAGGGATGAAAATATACGGTCAAAGTGCTCTTTGGACACACTTTCCATTTCTGGCACTTTGAACATCTCACGTAAGGCACAGATAGCCTGAAACATTGATGTTCAGCTATCAACCACACAATTATACTCCTTCTGATTACAACACAAGCGTCAAAAACACTCTCTTCTCCTACCCTCTCATGTGTTACTCCAGAAAACAGCATGAACATAGCTGTTCCAAACCCATTGAGCTAGAAGAAACGTGGAGGGAGGTGTGTGATTCACTGAACAGGGCAGCAAACAAGCCGGTTCAATAACAAAACACGGAGGAATAAACGGCACTGCAGCAGAAACGAACCGGGCAGAAAACCTAGAAACTTGCCTATTTTGCTATTGGGTTCGTCTTCGCTGGTTCTTAGTTAGTGATCCACATGGTTATTTCTTTAAAAAGTTGGAATTTAAAGTTAAAGTTAATTTCTTTCGAACTAAAAATGTTAAAATACATTTTGGAGCCCAAGTCAATATGATAGAGGGGTCTCATACAAGCATTGCATACAAGTGTAGGGAAAATAGTTCTTTTCTGCCCTGTTAGCTCAAAAGGGTGCAAGTGGGTTTTCGGCTCGCTGACACCTCACTCCAGTTTCCCTTCTAGCTCAATGTCCAAACCTAACTTGTTTGGGATTCTGCAGTGAGGTTAATCGCAGTTACCTCTTACCCATCCCAAACTCAAGAAGGATGGGGGAAAAAATGAAAAAAGCGACTTTCATACTGTTTACTGGAAAACCCCATGAGGGGTGAAGATGAAGAAAGTGTTTTTGAAGTTTGTGTTGTGATCAGAAGCACTATACGAAAGTATGCAAACTAAACTAATACAAGATATTTTTGCCTACAGGCACAGTAATTAAAATTTAGATATTTTCTTAACGAAATCCATGACCATTGGGTTAATTCCATGTAAATACATACCACAAGCGAATTTTAAAAATATTTTTGTTATTCCAGTTGAAACTTTTATATGTGATTTAGAAAAGTTTGAATTTTACGAATTTTACATAAAAAACTATTATTGTTTTTATCTTTGGCAACACTGAAGTTTCAAAGTGGCTGCTTTTTTTTGAAAGCATGGTCTATGGATTTTCATCGTTTTGAATTCTTGAATTTTAAGTTAAGTATTATTTTTTTTATCGGAGTTTTTGGTAAAATTATTAAAATACATTATAATAACTCTCTTAAAAACACATTTTAATCGGCAATTATAAATAAAATTATTTATTTAAAAAGATAAAAATCCCGTTTTGGCTGTAGTGTAAGTCACCAAAACGTATAAAAGTGTCTAACTATTTAAAATAAAGCTTTGCTTAAGATATTTTCTTTTTATATTGACCTCTGTGAAATTCCACATCTTTAAAATAAAAAGCAATTTCTCGATTTATAAAACATTTTAACTTTGTAGCATCAGTCACAACTTCAGTTTGATTTATCTGTTGTAGATAAGCTATAATATTTATAGATTACTTAAAATTTGTTAAATTTAATTTAAGATGGCTAAATCAGCAGCTGAAAGAAAGAGAGCAGAGATAAAGACTTTAAGATGGGATAAATTTCAAAACTTAAAAGAAAATGAAAGGAAAAACAACTTTACGGATAACACTTCAATTAAAAGTATTCCACCTCTATTGCAATGCTCCAACCATTTGACAACATTGAGTGGTAACTCTCTTCCACCAGTCATGGTCATCTTTGCCTTCAATCATAATAAAGGACCAATTGATGGTCTTAGTGATACAATGAAGAGAGGATAAAAGAAGTCACACTTTCCAGGAAAATTGACCCACATTCTGCTGAAGATTTCTTCACTTTGCATAAGAAATCTGCCCAAACATAACACTATTGTAGTTTTCTGACAACTGTGTAAAAGGTCAAAATAGGTAGATTAAATGATATTTGCTCATCTAAAGGAAAAAAAAAATGTTTACGATTCCTGACACTCAATTATTACACTTTTTTAAAAATCAAGCAGATACCTACTTAAAATTGCCAATGTTTCATTAAATTCCCCAAAACACTATTAGACCGATTTAACAAATGGAAATTGTAAAAGTATTGTAAAAGTGAATACCTCCCAACAAAATTCTGAAAACAAATTTGATGTTGGAAATCGGGCTTTAGTTCCTTTTGTAGGAAAAAATATTATTAAATATTTTTTGGGTCAAATGTTAAGTAAAGTTGTATTCAATAAAAGTGAAACATCTGCAATGGTAGGGAAGTCTTTTGCGTGGCCTGAGAAGGAAGAATTTTCAGATGTTGCTATTGAAGAAGGAATTAAGAAATTACCAGAAAACAACTTTGGTGAACGTTGTGTAACTTTTACTAACTGTGTTTTTACCATGTATGTAATTCTTTACTTACCAGGTTCAAAATTATTTACATATGCTATGTTATTATTACCTTAATTTCAATATCTGTGATAAAATTCACATAATGTAGTGTAAGTTATAAATTGAATATAGTGTTAGTCACACACAAAAATTTTAATATATTTTTTTTGATAGTTCAGCATTTGTTTGTGATGAATTTTTTTAGCTTTATACCTTATGCTTAAAATAAGCACTGGTAAAATGTTGATTTAGTGCACTATGAAGAAGAAATTAGAGTTTTAAATGATAACCAAAAGTCGACTTCTTTTCATGTAGTGTAAGTCACTTTATGAGATTTTGATTATTTTTTAGTAAAATACTACATGAAAATTGTTTTTACAGGTTGCTAAAAATACTATATGTTCAGGAGTAAACTGACATACAATATTAAAAAAAATAAATGTTGATAATTATGAACTATGCAAACAATATTTGTTAAATCGTCAAATGTAGTGTAAGTCACCCGTGGAAGTGCCCATTGGCATTGCTTCTGCTCTGACTGCTCAGTTGTTGCAAAATAAGATGCTATTTTTGGTAATTTTGCTAGATTCCTTTATATTCTTGCCTATTCTTTTCAAAATAAGAGTTTATTACTTCTGGAAGACACCAGGTTATTCGAAAAAAAAAATGGTCTTTTAAAAATTTATTTCTAGTACAACGTAGTATTCATGGAAAAACATTGATGCCTAGATACTAACCTTTCTGATTAATAGGAAGATTTAAGAAATAAGCAAACTTCAATCTTGCCTACCAAACAAATTTGCAATTTATTGCTATTGTACTTGTTACTTTTCATTTCTCACTAATAACTCAAATAGTCAGAAAAATACTATTATGAGATTTGCTCTTATATCATAGGCGTAAATATTGATGTGTATAAAGAAACCAAGTACAATGTTTTCTAGGTTGCATTAATAAAGAATTACAGCATTTTTTTCCTGCTTTAAATCAACTGCATACAGTTTCAAATCATTAATTGGAAGCTGCGTACCTTTTAAAGCTCCTTTTAGTAATTTTAAAACCAAAATAATTAGATAAATATTTTTAACTCAATATTTAGATTCCTTATTGCTTTTTCTATAAAGCTAATCCCATTTAATGAAAATTAAAAATAAGCTGTAATTCCCTACTGTAATAAAGGGATTGTATAAGTTAAACCTATCAACATGCATACTATGGTAGGAGTTTACAGCTAACAGTATGGAGGCTGCAACAACAATTATCTAACAATGGGGCTGCAAACTATTTCAAATAATGAAATTGTAGAAATTAAATCACTCAACACATATCTATATTATGAGCTTACAGCCAGTGGTTTGTGGGCTGCAACATAGGCTATGTTCCTCCCATGGGGATCAGGGGGTGAAGAGATAACATTGTCAGAGAAGATCTCCAGAAAGTACTCGATGATGTGATTGGCTATGCTCTTGTCCTGGCACAGGGTCATCCAGATGTCAATCGTGTTTCTGAAAATAAAATTCATCAATTCATTTTAAGTAGATAGAATGAGAAAACGGCTAAGATACAACATAAATGACAGAGCTAGTTGAAAAATATGTTTAGACCAAAGCTATTCCGAAAAGACAGATAAATTTCTTTCGGAATCGTATTTCTTTTTCAGTCATTTGCGATTTCAGTAATAAATTAGTTTTGTTTATTTTTCATGAATGTGATTATAATTTTTAAAAGTATGTATTGGTTAAGACTGAGCTTTCCAAAATGTTTCTTGCTTTCAGTTTAAACATGGTAGAATCCAAATAAACAAATAGTTGTATGAAACTAATTGTTTATTGGATTAAAGGTGCACTAGAAGGCATATAAACTATTGAAAATACGTCTCATAATTTTAAACTGGCTGCAAGTGATAAAACGGAGCAACCATCTATCCAACAACGTTATTAAATCTAGAGTTTTGTTTGTCTGGGTAAAAAAAATCCCTTGAGAATCTAAAAAAATATGACTGCCTTTTGCGAGATTACTATTGGTCATACTTAAAAAGGAAGAAAACTAATTGCATATATTTTTAAAAATAACCCGGTAGATATACTTAACTGTGGATCAACTTGAGCTGAATATTGTTTTTGTCCTTATTGCAGCCTTTATAAAATTCCTGTACTCGGCATGAACAATCAAAGTCATAAGAGGCCTAAATTTCCCAACTTAACTTCTCTCAACAGCTCAGTGACTGGGAATTATTTTGTGCGCACCTTATAAGCCCGCGATTGCAGATTCTAGGGGCGGAGTTAGTAAATTTTTAGGATGGAAAATCATTTGTGCGTATGTTTATGTGCATGCAAAAGATCCCTTGAGTACCCTTTTAGCTTGGGTTATCACAGCAAAATTAAATCTCTGCATAGTTCAACATCCACAGAGAGCTCAGATTTACTGTAATTTGATCGCCGAAATTGGTAGCGACAGTCACCTAGATGGTTCACAGAAATATGGCTCTCAGTCCTGGGCAATATGTAGTCTGTAAAAGGCTCGATCCCCCCAAAAAATCCGCCCCATATAAAAACTTCTCTCAATCAAACAACTATACATATAGGCAACTGTGTATGCATAAATAGATCATAAGAAATCCATTTCTAATGAATCTACTGACTTTTAAATACTTTATCAAACTCCTCGGCGCAACAGCCCATTAGTGGGCCATGGCCTGCTGTGCCCATTTCATCTTTCGTGACCAAGGGCTCTGGGGTGCTAGGCATATGTCACGGTAAGGTGGTAAGCCTCACGCGGAACCCCCAGTGTTTAGTTCCCAAGCATGTTTGGTACTTTTATCGACCCACTTAAGGGATGAAAGGATGGGTCAACCTCGCCCAATCCGGGCATACATATTAGGCAACTATACATATTAGGCAACTATGTATGCATAAATTGGTCATAAGAAATCCATTTCTAATGAATCCTACCGACTTTAAAATACTTTATTATCAATTACCTTCTAAATAATTGTTAGAGAAACTACATAGAGAATGACTTACATATCTAAAGGCACAGGGGAGTAAAGTAAAGACACCAGGACAGCTGTCAAATGGTGATTGGCCAGGCTCTGGAACACAGCCAGGGCACCCTTTCTGGTGTGGGGGCACTGAATGTGGCCCAAAATATCTCTCACTGCTTCCAGGATATTTGGAATCTAGGAACAAAAGTTAACTGATAGAGAATGTAAGAACTGATAGAGAATGTAAGAAAGTTTAAGTGAATTAAAATAAATAACGAATATGGTCAATAAATGTATCTCTGAATTAAAATTTTGGATTTTTAATGAATTTATATAAGGGTACAATGTTCCAGAAATTAGGAATTTTCTTGTACAAAAAAAAATGAATGAGTCCAAGGATTGAATAGATTTTACAATTGTGCTACTTTTAAACTAGATAGAAGAAAGTATACACTACAGAATACATTCTAAAAAATTAATTAAAAAAACAATCCATCAGCCTTAATAGTTTTGTGACAAAACTCTAGGGGGGAAAAAAGTAATTTTCCGAAAATTGCAAACTAAAAAGGCCAGTTACAAGATAAACCTTAAAACTGTTAATCAAATGCCATATTTTAAGATACAGGTCTATACCCAAAACTGAAGATACAAATAATTATGGGCTTTATCACAGGACACTATCATTTCAGAAAACATCTTCATACGATGGGACTTTTTCAACAAGAACCTACATGTAGGAAATGTCATAACAAAGAGGAAACGGCACATCGTATTTGAATGTGATGCCCTTGCCCATACTCGATTGATAACCTTAGGTATCATTAATGATAAAGAGTTACACCTTAGCTCTATCAGAGACCTGGTTGACTTTATCACTAAAGTAGGAGACCCTAACCAATGGAGCTAAGGAACTTTTTGGGTCTGGGGTCTGGTACAAAATGCTACCCAAAAGCAGAGGTGCCACATATCGGACAAACCCAAATTAAAAGAAGAAGATACAGGTCTTCAAACGGATGAATAAATATAACTTGAGAATGTTGGATGTACCTCAACTCTGAGCTCCCTTCCCCTGTTCTTTATGACTGTATTGAGCACTACAGATGCCCCCGATGAACTCTGGGAATGGGGGTCACACAGGCCGTCCACAAGACACCTCAGGAATGGATAGAGCTGGTCCAAGGGGAGCTTCTCGCAAATAAACTGAAAAGGAAGACATTCAAACCTTGTTAACACGAAATCGCTTAACATGAAATTTCGCTTAAGATGAACTGATGCATTTTCCCCGACAAAAAAAGCTGTGAGCTATTGCTTAAAAAACCTTTTAACACGAAAACGCTTTAGGCGAAATCCCACTTAGCCTGAACAGAAAGTTCAGAATTAAACCCAATTTTTCTATGGTTTGTGCTTCGATAGCATGTATATGTACTTCTCCTTTATATAAGTCAAACCTTGTTAACGCGAACTCACTTAACACAAAATTTCGCTTAAGATTAACTGAAAGCAATTCCCCGGCCTATAAAGCTTTGAGGTAATGCTAAAAAATCTCTTAACGCGAAATCCCGCTTAACCCGAATAAAAATTGAGAATTTGACATTTTTTCTTAGTGATTTAAAGTTTCAAAGAACAAATGAAACAAAACACTAAAAAAAGCGAAAAGTGAACTATACAAAAATATATTGTCTTCTATTTCTGAGAAAATCCTGAGATATCCCTTGATTCGTCAGTATTAACCCAACTGCTGTTCCTTAAAAAATTTCCTTAATTTTCTATAGTATATACTAGTAAAAATGAACTTTATTAATAGAATTACTTATTCTGTACAGTGTATTACTTTGCAAAATTAGAATAATTGTTCGATGTTATTTTTTAAAAAACTATTCAATGGTTCAATGTCAAAAAAAATCCTGACGGTTAACATGAAATTTGGTTAATACGAAATGTTTCGGTGTTCCCTACGAGTTCACGTTAACAGGGTTCGACTATAATATAGTACTCTCCTTATTCTTTAAATATATTAATTGAATTACTAATTGTATGCATGTATATTGTTAGTATATTACAATATAAAATTAAAATACTTTTTAAAATGTTATTTAAAAAAAATATTTACTAGTTCAATGTAAAACAATTCCTGACAGTTGAAGAGCTGAGGGGAAGAACGTGCTAAGTGACATTTTTGAAAAAATTGAGATTTTTGTGTCAATGATTATGTTATTACATCCTTTAAGAATAACAGCTTTCAATTTTTTAGAAAACATTCGATTTCATACATTTTTCGTAAACAAAGTTGGTAGGTGCACACGTTTTCATTACTTTTTCAATGGAAGAACGTGTCAAGGATCCTTAGCATCTTCTTTCACCGAAATTGTCCCGTTTCGGAACGATCGTTCAGTGGAAGAACGTGCTAAGTGACATTTTTTTCGCTGTACAGTTTCGTTTTACTTGCATTAATAACAAAACAAATGGTACTTTTGTAGTTTTAACCAAAAACAATTAAACAAAATACAATTAATATTGCCTAACTAACTTTAATTATTAAATATAACGAATGAAATAACATTTATATTGCATATAACTGGACTTTTAGTGCATTTAGCAAAGTAAGAGAAAAATGCATTTTTATTTTAGAATTTAATCGTAGTTAAAGGTTTTAACATTTTAGAAAATATCGTCTGCTTTTAATGTCTTCTGTTTTTTTATTCTAATGAACATAGTTACAGCAGCAGTGAACAGATGGTATTATTGAAAAAAGTTGCACCTGCCTATGGAGATCGCATAGGGCTTCGCGTTAAAACAACATTGCACCGAACATACATAAAAGCATCTGGTGTGTTGAAAAAATAAATTAGGGGTACGACAATCGTTTTAAAGCCATTTCAAGTTTGATCTCTAAAGCTATCGGATGCATTTCCTGTAATATCTTAATTATTAAAATGGAAAGAAGCAAGCGGAAAGCTGAATTTTTACTCGAGAGTGAGAATAGCAGCTTATACGGTAAGTTCAAATTTAATCAAGATATAGCTTTGTTATGTAAAAACTAATATATTTTTTTTATAATAATTGGTCTAACGTTTTATACTTTGTCTCTTTATGTTTATAAATTCTTTAATATTTATTTAGTTATAGATTACTTAAAAAAAGTGTTTTGTGTCATGATTGTAAAAAAATTTGCATGAACGATTATACAAAGCTGTTGTAGTAAGCCAAAAAAATAACAATAACCTTTTCTACTAATCTCCTTGAAATCATTGTCTATAGTTTTAAAGTTTTCAAAATTCGCCAGAAATTGGTTGGATCCGTAATTTATCAATGGTAAAATTTATTAATTAGATATTAATTCAAATTATTTTAAAATTTATTTTTCAAAAACTTGCAAACTACTTATTGTCTTATTTATAAACCTTTAAAATAAATATTTTTTATTCACTTGCATTTGAATTTCTTTTACTATCTTTTTGTATAATTTTTTTAAAATTTGATTTGTCTTATCATTTTCAAAGTTTTTAAGCAAAAATTCTTATCATTACTATTTGTAATTACAGTGATAATGATATTCTTTAAAAAAAAATTTCAAACTAAATACTTGCTCATATGGCATGTAACAAGTTCGTCGAACAAGCTTATAACAAGATGTTCTCAAGGAACTAATATAGCCTACTTTCTTTTAACTTAAGTACTCACAGAAATCCTTATAGTAGGGACTAACAGACGGACGAACAAAATGTTTCAGATCGACTAAACGACTGCCAAATTCTGAAGCACTTCGGAGGAAGAACGTGCCAAGTGTATGAGGTGTCAAGCGCGTTTTGTAAATGACGTGTTATGACGTAAATTACGGCTAAGCCAAAAGACACCAAGCATTTTGAAAAACCAAACTAAAATATCATGCCGAAAAAACTATGATTTTGTGAATGAGAGAAAAGTTGCAAACTAAAAACTTTGAAGCTCATTATCTCGTTTTTACCTTTTTGTCACTTAGCACGTTCTTCCACTAAGCTCTTCAGTTAATATGAAATGTTTCGGTTCGCGTTAACAGGGTTCAACTGTAAATGGTTTGAAGGGGGAAAAAGCTAGAATATTGTCTTTCAATGATTTTGGTTATTAAAGGTATGAATATATATATTTCAAATTCAGGTATTAAAGAACCAGTTCTGAAAGAATCTACTTTCCTGTTATTGAAATGCTAAAGAAATTCATATTGTGCAGACAAAGCGTGTAAAAGATTAATTTGCGAAAAAATAAATGACACAACAGAAGTTCAAAAGAGGTACAGACAGAAAAAAAAAAGAAATCTCCACGATGTCAATACACTACTTTCCATTTGAGCTGGGGAGCCCAGTAGGTTAGGCATTCGCCTTGCATGCGGAAGGTCCCAGGTTCGGGTCCGGGCATCGCCAAAATAACTGCCGACCTATAAACGGCTTGTGCAGCCAAAAATGTCCGACGAATAATACCCCATGTAGAGGGAGTGCACGTTAAATATGCTCCAAAGTCCCAATGCTGTGTACGATGTCACCCTTAACGGTTGCATTGGGTACCTACTCAGGTGTGGGCTCGTCACCTGACTGTGGTTCTAAATTACGACGCCTGTCGCCAATAGCCCTTGTGTAGATCTAGTGCGACGATAATTCAAACTTACCAAACCTACTTTCCAATAATTATCTTCAATTAATAAAAAAGTAGGTAAAAAAGGGACAATACTTTCTTTCAATAACCTTTGTAAATTTAAAGTTATTATTAATTAAAAATATTATAGCATGAAAATAAAATGAATTTGTTTAAATGGTTAACTGTACTTCTGGAAATCTTTGAAATAATTCCCCAAAACAATAGGGCCATAATTAAAAGTCTGAAGAAGTCTCTTTTAAGGAGATCAGAACTTTCAAGTTAAGTAGAACATTCTAAGTTTGATTAGATAAAGATGCTAGATAGTGGTACCTCATTTAAAGCATGCTTTGTTTAAAAAAATTAGAAAATTTGTAGATCTTACAGGACTGTCAATAAAACTAGGCCAATTGCCTTCTTTTCGAAAGCTTGTAAAGAATGAATTTGTCAATGTGGTTCAAGATAAAAAAAAAAGAGAATACCTTTCCCAAATTCTTTGTTACATTGAATAGGGACGAGGGGTCATCACTAATGATTAGAGACTTCAAGTAGCTCAATGTGATCCCAGGACTTTCATTGAAAGTAACAGCCGACACTAGAAAACAAGTAGGATAAATTAGTTTTAAGACATATGGTTAAAATTCCTTGTACTACAATATTTACAAGCATAAATGTGCTGTTGGACAAGAACAAATGGACAGTTACAGTCCTGGTGTCTTATTATCAAGCATGGGTTTAAGGGCTTGTTTCACGTGGGATCTGACAACAGCTCCGCGGTCTTGTTTTCATGTCTCTCGAATTACTCTTGTTTTGGTATTCGAGAATGAGTTTTCGAAGAGAATATTTTAGTTGTTATTTTTTGGAAATTCCAACTTCTTTCAATGCAAGTTTTCCTTGATAAATGATTAAAACAACCAACCGCACAGCAAGGAGTTATAATTTTAAAAAATAACAACTAAAATAACTTATTCTTAGAAAACTCAATTTCGAATATCAACAAAAGTAATTTGAGAAAAATGAAAACAACACCGCAGAGCTGTTGCCAGATCCCACGTGAAACAAGCCTATTGGACAAAAGGAATTAATTTAAATTTAAATATTTTTTAACAAAAAATTTAATTTCAAAAATCACTTAAAATGTCAAGAGGAGTCCATTCAATGCAACAAAAACAAGATATTTATTTCAAAAAGTTAAGATTATTACTTGTAGTATAGATTATACAAATATTTTTTGTATCTTATTTTCCTGTCTTAATAGATCAATGTTCTCATTAAACAAAAATGTAGAGAAATTTAGTTTCTTTTTATATATATCAATTAGAGAATTTTTGAAATCTACTTTATATTTTAAGGAATCAGGTTTCAATTATTTAAATGCATGTGTTAATATAGAACAGTTATGTTCTAAAAAAATTAATTCCAAAAATACCTTGAACTTTCATTGCCATGGCAACAGCCACATCAATCGAATCAAAGGCCAAGTGCCTGACTGTGATTTGGGGATCGGTGCACCTTGGGACAAGTTTTCCAAGAATACTCCCCAGTGTTTGGAAAGGGATGTAAGCCTGAATTTAAAAAAAAATCAGATTAAATTAAAGTTATGTTTAGCATGGAAGAACACATTGCAAATAACACACAAACTGCATTAGGTATAAAAAATTCTTTTATATGTACTGTATACTAATGCTATTAAAAGAATTCAAAAATGGACAAATTCAAAATTGGATAAATAATATATTATAAATTCTCTGTTCTTTAAGTAAAAATTTCCTTTATCCACAAGTGTCAAATTTGAACATTTCTATAAAAGTTTTATTTTAACAAGTAAAAAAATTATAATAGGAAACTTGCACTTCAAAAACGTACTAGGATGTTAAAAATTAATATTCTAATTGAGTAACCAAGGCCTAGTCTTTCAAGTGACAGTGCTCCTCTGCAATACAGTAGGTCAGGGGTTCCAAGTCCCGGATAGGGCCAAGTAAACTTTGCCTTTTATCCCTTAAGTGGATCAATAAAATGATGACCAAGCATGCTTGGGAACAAAATTCTGCAGGTTCTGTGAGAGACAGGCCATCTGACCAGGACATATGCTTCACACCCCAGCTCTTGGTCAGGAGAACTGAAAATGGACACAGTAGACCTTGGCCAACAATGGGCTATTGCATCAACGAGTTTAGTTTAGTAATTAAGTAATTGTGATCATTATTATATGTTTAAATATCCAATATAAATAAAGAGTGCAGGGGAAGAACCTCTTCATTGCATAGTAGTCTGTCTGCATCAGGTTTGCTTGGCGAAGATAGCGAGTCAGCGCCTAAACTGGTGTGAAGAAACCAGATTTGCCTTGGTTCTTCTCACGGGTTTACTATATCTATGATCAAAATTATTGCCAGACAAATAGACTGATGCTTGAACCGTGAAAGAAGAACCAAGGGAAAAACCGGTTACTGATTGCCACTACTCACCAAGCACATATAAATGCTGACCGATTCCCTGTCAATGAAGGGGTTTTTCCCCTGGTACTCTTCAAATGCTTTTATGCAATACTTACATCCCCTTCTGCAGCTTCTGCAAAAGATCGCAGTATGTGCAGGGATGAATGCAGACATCTCTCCCTCTCGACAGCATTCTTCGAAACCATCCATTTGTGCAAGATCTAGGAAGGATATTTGGTTGGCTTAATGTTACACTACAGTTATGCAAGGGCTAGCAAACTATTTGACAATTGAAGATGTAAGCGGTAGAACGTGTTAAGTGACAAAAAGGTGAAAACGAGAAAATGAGCTACAAAGATTTTCGTTTGCACTTAGATACCTTAAAAACGGTAATTACAAAAAGTAAAAAATATACTTTAAAGTTTATGAAAAGGAGGAATATTTTTATCTTTAAAGGAGGGACTAATATGTTCATTGACACAAAAATCTCAATATTTTCAAAAATGTCACTTAGCACATTCTTCCACTCAGCTCTTCAATTAAGGACTTTTTTAAAGTCCATCAAGTTAATTAAAGAAAAAAAAAGGTCCTCCGGTCATAATTACGAAATGGAAGGACTTCAGACTCATTATAATTTTTTGATTTAAAGTATAAAGATCGTTATGAAAATGTTTAAGGAATTATTAAAAATTAGTTTTATTTTTAAAATTCTGTTTGTTTTGTAATTTAGGCTATCTGAGGAATTTCAATAGTTCCAAGAATCAGACCAGGAGAGTTCACTCACTAACAGCGATTGTAAATAATATTTGCCATACAAAAATGATCTTTCTGCTAAAGTTTATCTAAATAAACAAAAATTAAGACAAATGAAGACCATTGTGATGAACAAATTATGCAGGACAAATTAAGTTATTTGAAAACCAAATAAAACAAATTGTACAAATTTAAAGTCAACACATTTTTATGCAGAGAAGTGTTAGTGGTATTCACTAATCGGTCTTCTTTAACCTCATAACAATCAAGTAATTTTCACGAAAACGATCGTAAAAGTGACTTTTTTACACTATATATATTTAATATACATATTTTTTTGCTATTTATGTATATATATATATAAACTACATTTTTATTTGTTTGTGCTTGAAATTAAATTTTTTTCCTAGGAAATGTCCAACGAAGTGAGAAATGGTGGTTTAAACCTCACCATGTCATTTTCACAGTAGCAAGAAGGAAGGGATTATATTAAATAAAGACAATTGAAATAAAATCTCACCTGAAGAATATCCTCTAAATTGGTGAAACTCCGGTCCTTCAATACCAGCTTTTGCAGGAAAAAGTTGAGAGCGTCTACGGTTGATATGAGCAGCTGGTCGAAATCCAGAATCGGGTCGATGCCTTCATCTTTTGGTTTCTCGAGAAGAAAGTCTCGGGGTAAAGAGTAGACGGCACTCACTGCCACCTGTATAATGCTGCGCTTCTCTTCCTCTTTTAATGAAGGCTCTAATGCCCTGTTGTGTTGGTTAAGGAGAGCAAGAATATGATGTTTGGAAATTTTTAATTTGAAAGAAATTTCCATGTGATCAAAAATTAGTAAAAGCATGAAGAATTACGCAAGTTTAATATGTAATATAGAAATTTGAACACTATTTGATTTAAAAAAAAATATTTATTAGATTTTTAATGCTTGCTCAGATTTACTCAACTCGATTTAATGCTGTTGAAAATGTAAATAAATGGAGGAATACTGATGCAGTAGTGGAAAATTTGTACTATATAAAGCAATTTCAATCACCGTAGACAGTGCTTGTCTGTTTCCTTCTACGTCTTTGGTCAGGTATGGTGCATATGATGTCTGGGAATTAATTATGCTATGTTGTAGATGATTGAGAGATATTTGCTACTGAGTCCCATGACTGGAATGGAGATAACTATTCTATTTCTGCACATTTTGCATTTTCACAGTGGTCTACAGAGAAGCCCTCAAACTAATAGACAAGGTTCAGTCAGGCATCTAATTTTAAACAAAAAATCATGCCAACATCAGTATGAGATGGTAATTATTCTGATGGTTGCTGACTAGTGGCGATGGAAATCGATTGTGCCATAAAATATAATTTACTTTAAATTCAAGTCATCGTTATTAAGGGCACTCCCGTGCAACGCAGTGTTTATCAAGCTTCTTGTCTTTTTGTGAGGGTATTTTGGGGGCTAAGACACCTCTTGCCTTTGAGGCATTTGTACCAACCCCAAATCCCTAAAAGTGATTCGGCGATAGGAGCCACCCTCTACACGAAGACGAAGAGTCCATTGCTTCCTCATGCGGTATGGAGGGAAGCACCAGAGGATAGCACCACTATGCCTCTTCCGTTCAAGTCTACTTTGCGAGTTTCTCGTTCCAGTCTGCTACATGTGTTCCTTGTTCGACAGCTATGCAATAGCGAGCTGCACTACTACGCTGTCTCTGTTGGGTCTACTACTCAGGTTCCCCATTCAAAAGCAACAAGATAGTGAGCAGCACTACCGACCGTAAGTGGATCTATTTAATTTTTAGAGACAGAGGCCAAGCACAGGGTCTCAGTTTTGGCTTGTCCCCCCCAGAGGTATTGATTTGGTATGGGAACTTGGAGGACTTTGTTACCACGACAGACTTTAACGTGCATCAGTCACCATTAGCATACATGGGGTTCTTGAGCTGGCAGGGCTCGAACTCGCAACCCAAGGGATGTCAGTCCAACACTCTACCAAACCGTCTATCCCAGCCCCCTATTTACAAAGCTAGTAACCTACAAGCCACAAAAAACATGCAAGGATACACCAGGCTAGCCGACGCATTGAGTGCCAGCGCCCGTATGTTGGAGCTGAGCGGCAACCCTGCTTCCGTCTTCAAGATGCTCCTCATGAGGCCTAGAAGCTCCCCCCTGGATCGCAGCTCATCGAGGCACTTCTTCTGTTGCTGACCCAAGTGGACTGCATCTGCGATCAGCTTCACAGTTTCCAGCATGCTCTGCTTAACTATGGGGTCCTGGGAGGAATCAAGTTCAGATATAGTACAGTCTATAGTTGCTAGTTTGAAGTATATGATGCAAAAAATACCTTTTCTCATACAGATTGTCAAAGGTTCAGACAAAAATATAGATTGTCAAAGGTAGGCAGGGTGTCTTTGAATTATGACACACTGCAGAGTACTTTTTTTAAGACTGTTTCAAAAAGTATCTAATTTTTTTAATAACTTATCTGCAGAAATCTCCAATCAGCAAATGGAGAAACTTAAAAACATCGGCAAGTCAGCACACCCCTAATCCTTGGAAAAATTGAGTAGTCATAAAAAACCCCAAATCTGAACTTTTTAAATTCAATTAAAAATTGTTTGCACTCATAATGTCCCAGAAGATAGCACTTACCAATAGAGATTGAAAATTCTCGTTTCCCACGAAAAAACCCCCTGAGTTTTAAATTTTTTCAAAAAAAATTCCTGATAATTCCCTGATTTTTCAAGAATTACAAAATTCCCTGATAAGTCCAGGTTTTCCCTGTTCTTCTTTCGCTGGACACCCTGACAAATACGCTTGTTTTTCATATAGCAATTATTTTGTAGATGTTAAATATGTCGCATGTTATAATCTATTAAAAAAACATTTAACACAATACCAATAATGAAAAAATAAAATCATATTAATACCAATTCAATAATAAAACCCGCAATAAATATAGAAATCTCGTAGATATATAGAAAAGGAGTTACTTTGGATGCCGAGTAGAAGTTAGCTACACATCTCAGAATTGGAGTTTCTATCCTTGAGGAAATCTGGGTAATGGGCGTGTTGATTGTGATGTGACCGTAGCAAAGAATTATGGTAGCTCGCAGTTTCTCGTGATCAGAGTCTCCAGTGAATTCCTAAAGAAATATATAAATGTTTAAAATGAACATCAAAGAGTTTATACGCTACATTTTATACAAAATAAGGTCCTATACTGGTTTATTATTACAAAAGTAAAAGAAATTACACTTTTGGATATGAATACATGGAATATAAATATTTACATTAAGTTTTAGCATAGTTTAAGAGTCACCACTGTTATCTGTTAAAAACAGTTCCTGTTTTAGATTTTGTAGTTAACATTTCATAAATAGCAAAATGTTCACTTTTATTTCCCTGCAAGCCCCATTTTTTTAATTTCACAATTTGACTTTTATAGATCTAAATTGTAACAAAACACTTATTGTTATTCAAAAATATTTTTTATAAGATTTTTAAAAAAGATTCTTTATAACTGTACAATCCCCGCATCACAATAGTGCTGCTGAATGAGGCAAAAATGCGATTCTTGATGATTTGTTCTTATACCTTCCTCAATTGAACCACGAAACCATATAAATAAAACTTCCGACTTTTCTGTTCCTTTTCCTAGATTCATAAAAGTGAGTTTTATTTTATTTTTTATATAACCACATTATTTATTGAGATCCAACTAAAATTTTGGCATAATGTACAATTGTTAAATAAATAGGTTAGAATTGAGACGCCCATTCTAGAATTTCAGAACTGCTGAATTACTGAACTGCTTGATCATTTTAATGAACAGCAGAAATATAAACACTTAAAAACCGTCTTAGATACATTCCTTGCATTTACAAACAAAATATTTTAAATCTACAATAATGTGTATAAATAGGTAGTAAAAACATGAAATAATTTCTATTATTAGAAAAAAACGAAAAATGACAAAAAAAAACAATAGAAAAATATTATGGCATCCCAAGAACAAAAAATAATCCGGTACAGGCGAACAAAAACATATATGGTTAAAATCGAACAAAAACAAACCCAGAAACAAATAAGATATAACATAATATGGAAATCAGCTGGCGTACAGATATGATTAATATGCTTCAAATTAGAGTGAAAAATAGAGATCCAAAGTTGTTGATATTTATAAAAAATTCAAAAAGTTGTTTTTTAAAGGCATGATAATTATTCATATTTGTTAGGTGAATAGGCAGTTTATTATATAATTTAGGAGCAAGAATTTTTTTTTTTAGTAAATATAGTTTTGAAGATTGTTGGAAATAATCTACAAATACTCACCCTAATAAAACCAAATAGGCCAGCATTCTTCTTTGCATCTTTGGCAACATTCTCTAACTTGACTAGGACGAGGTCCGAATAAACAGAGCCACAGAGACCAACAGCCAAAGCACAGCCCTGTAGGAACATAGTAATAATAATAAACATTTATAACATAAATTACTAAACCATAAAATACTAAGTAGATGCAATACACAAGAAGGGCTTATTAATACACAAAAGCCCAAATACTTTTTTTTCTTAAAGTATGATTTTACTAAATTACATTTAAGGAACAGCTATGATATAATAACCTGTCTTGATTTGGAGATATGATTTGCCTTAAGTTGTCAAGCAACGAAAATTCCCAAATGTGGTTAGGGTAAACACTCCAATTCATATATCACACAACTTGATAGGCATAGCAACCCTATGTTAAATTAATAAATAGTAAATTGTCAAGCTCGCCAATGAACAGACTGGCCATTATATTATAGCTGTATCACATTTAAGTGGAAGTGTCTTGCATTGTCGTGCCACAGGTCCGGGCTTCAAATCCCGGATTGAGCGAGGTTGACTCATCCTTTCATCACTTTAATGGGTCAATGAAATGAGGACCAAGCTTGCTTGGGAACTAAACACTGGGGGTTCTGCGTGAGGTTGACCACCTAACCGAGGCATGTGCCTAGCACACCAGAGCCTTTGGTCACGTAAGCAGAAATGGGCACTGCAGGCCTTGGCCCACTAACGGGCTGTTGCGCCGAGAAGTTTAGTTTAGTTGTTTTGTATCACATTTAAAGTGAGGTACTGAAAATTTCTGTGACATATTAAGATTATTGTCATTGTATTACACAGATCAACTTTTTGGGATATTTAAAAAAAGCTTAAGAAATTAAAAAACAATATTAAGTTAAAATATAAGTAGTATTTATTATTAAATAACACATGCCAAGCTCAAGATTTGAAATACAAGTTAACTGGTAGGATGGTGTAGAATAATAATTTGGTAAGAGTAACTCACTGTTCTCTCTGTGGCATTGAAGTGGTTGACATTTTGAAATATGGTATCCAGAGCTTCATTGAGAAAGGGTCTATTAGAGACCCTTGCCATAACCAATCCAAGAATTAGCAAAAGAATATACTAGAAGAAAGAGAAAAATAATTATGAATATTCAAAAACTAAATAATAATAATTATTCCTAAAAATACTGTGAATTACTACTTCATAACATAATGGTTATATGGTTTATTGTTTTTTTGTGTGGAAGGGGCTTTTTAACGTCACAAAAATCACTATTGCTAAATATCATGAGTCCTTGTTTACGCCAGGTATCATAATTCCTTGACTAGACTATAGTAGGTTTTGGGGTAGTTCGGATAAACTTTTTACATTAAAACTCATTGGTGGGCATATACAGGGCGGCATTAAAAAAGCCCTAAAACCAAGGTGAAGCATTCCAATCAACAATATGTGATTCATTTTGATGCCTCTTTTAAAATTGCCACCCTGTATAGTGTATATAGGTAATGGGTTTGGAATGTACTGGTTTGCATTCAAAAAAGGATTCCTCCGAGTTTAAAATCAGTATTTCTTGCTTCTAATTACAGATGACACAAACACAATCAGTGCCCATTTATATTCATAAAACATAACAATTTAATCAGCTAAAAAAACATTCTATTTTAAAACACACCCTTCAGAAGTAATAATACAATTTGCGGTTTTATAGAATTCAATAGAATTTGAGGTTTTCAGTAGTAAAATACACATTTTTGATGTGCTATGAAAAAACAAACAAAAAAAAAAGCTCTATAAGTTTTGCAATAAATAGTTCATTAAAAAATTTATTTTAATGAAAAAAGTTTATAATTTTTCCGCTGGAAAACTTTTTTTTAAGACTTGCGAAATCTGCTTGACCCTCTAGCTATTCCATTTCTTAATACAATTAATAAATAAGCTGCTTTGGTATTGGCATCTCAAAAGCTTGAACATTTCAGTTTATATTAGAAAAGTAAGAATAAAGAAAAATCGTAAAATGAAGTTGTGTACGGTCGAAGAGTTTTAAAACCTGCAGCAATGTTTTAAAGCAAGAGTTAATGAATGAAAAGACAGGAATCAAATGTTTGTAAGAAAATACTTGATGATGAACATTTTTGTTGTGTAAAATAATATGGTTAAAATTTAACTGATAAAAAGTAAGAAAGGGCTTAATAATAAAAAATTACAAAAAAATACAGAGATATTTTGACTCACTTTATCTTGGGAGCTGTCTTTGTAAAGGGGGAACTGCCAGAGGAGAGACTTTCCAAATGTCACAACAAATTCTTCTTTGTCTATATGGTCCAGTGTTTCACAAGCCAGTTCTTTCACCTTCTTTTCCCACACAGACTGGTCCCACTCTGTGATGTCAGTAACTGTGCACATCAAATCATAGTTAAAGTTCATAAAACTTATTTAAATTATTTATTTACAAGATGATACAATTTCTTATATGATGGGTTTTCAAAGCGAGGAGTAACATTTTATAAACAATTTTAAGAAAAAACTCCAAACATATTTATCCTTATAGCAACGTTACTTGAATTCAGTGAGCATAAATGAGAGAATACATATGAACTTGACTTTTATTCTATTTCACGGAGCCAAAACAACATAATTTTCGAAAAAAAAGACAAACTGATTTTTAAAAAGAACTGCGCGAGAGGTTAGTTGAGTCATTGCGAGATAAAATGTAATAATTACTCTCGTGAAATAATCCCGCACAAAATATTTTACAGTTTGCTACAGACTCCCCCCCCCTGGATCCACTGACGTCCCGGCAAGGATCCAGCAAGAGTGTCTTGTTCAGTTCTTCTTGAGACGACCTCTCTTGCGTAGAGGGTTTACAGAACTCCTGTTGTAGTGAGAATCACGGCAAGGACGTAGAGCGGAAGTGTGGTACACTCCTAAGAGCACGTCTGGATTATTTGGATTTGCCACGTCCACTTCATAGCTGGTTGGCGAGGGTTGAGTTTTCACTATATACGGTCCGTCACGTCGTGGCATAAACTGGACAGATTTCTTTTTAGCTTTTCTGCTTAGAGGATGAGTGGTGACCCAGACTTCATCGCCAGATGCGTACTGTACTGCATTTCTGCGCTTTTTGTCTGCATACCCCTCTCGCTGATCTTGTTTTTCCTCCACTCGGTTTCTTATCTTGACTCGAATTTGCAAACTTACACAAGTGTGGTGTAGTGGCCACTGGGGGCGCATTTCCTGTGTCAATGCGATGCTCCAGATTTGTTGTAGGACCTCCCCCTGAATTGAAGGTGTCCTGGAACTCCATTATTAACTTGTGCAAATGGGTTGGCTGCTTAGGAGGTAAGCCTTCTCTTTCTTCTTCTCGAAGTTGATGCATGGTCAAGAAGTTGACAGCAAATTTCTCATCTCTTCCTGGTGAACAAGTGGGACATTTAGTTTTGATCACGCCTATCCTACCACAGCCATAACAACTGACAGTTGGCCTTTCCACATTTCCAGTTTCATTTCTAGGGTTAGAGGGTAACGTTTTTATTTTCTGTGGACCAGGTTTGGAATTTCGGTTAAACTCGTTACCTTGACGACACTTCGGAAATTCATTCCTTCTAGGCTCTTGAGATGTAGCCTTTTGCCTTACGCTTCTAACTTCTTCGTAAGAGTCCAACTTGTTCGCAAGTTTAATAGGATTTACCAGATCCGACCAATTGTCTAGGAAATGGTCTCGGACATCGGGTGGAACGCGTCGCTTAATTTGATCACTGATCATCAAGTCACACAGAGGTTTAAACTCTGTAATTCCAAGTCCTGATATCCATCCGTCAAAAAAGTTCTGCAAATCAAAGTAGAAATCACGCCACGCAGTGTCAGGGCTTCTGCGATGTTGCGTAAACAACTGACGAAACTTCTCGGCACTCATCCTAAAAGTTTTAAAAGAATTCGCTTCACATAGTCGTAATCCTGAACATTTTCTTCACTTTCTTGAGCAATAAGTTTAGAGTTGTCTTTTGGGAGAAGACCGACCAAGTACACAACCCACTTTGTGACTGGTATCTTTAAAAATGTTAACTGTCTTTCGAACAGGTTCAGGAACAAACTGATGTCATCACTTTTTGCATCGAAGTTAGGAATTAACTTTTCGAATCCAAATTTTGGAAACTCTGTGTCGGTTGACAAAGCAGAACCCGATGAAGAATTCGGATTTTCCAAATGAGATTGCAATCTCAGTTTTTCTAGTTCGAATGATCGTTCTTGTTCAAGATTCAATCGTTCTTGTTCAAGCTTCAATCGTTCTTGTTCAAGCTTTTCTTTAGCGATTCTTTCTACGATGATTTCTTCAAGAAGTGTTTTCACATATTCAAGATCTTCTTTATAAACTTCACTTTGCTGAATGTTATTTTTTATTTCTATAACTTTGTTATTTACATCATACTCTATATTTAAGTCATCAGCTAACCTTTGCAAGTCTGACTTTTTAGCTTTAGCAAGGAATGACATGGTGTCAATGTAAATCTTCTAAGCTATCAAATATTAAGTCAGACTAATATATACTTGTATACTTTGTTAACAAAATTGCTAAGCAGGTTTGTCTACCTTTTATTTTAAAAGTTAAAAAAAACACATTCTTCTTGTTGCAAGTATGAACACTTATAAGTAACAATTCACTATAACTTCATTAAAATTATCAGGGATAATAAAATAATATTCTTCAGGTACTAAAGGTAGGTATACACATGGAATTTTATAAAAGAATTCCTATCATCTTGGATTTATTTCGACCGAAATGTTCCAAAACCAAATTTGAATTGGATAATTCAATTTTCCTTTAGTTCCTGGGTTCACAATTAGCCAAAGACAGAGTAAAAGGACTTTACTTATCTTTCTTCTTACATCAACTTTAACATCGGTCGATGCCGTTATTTGATATCCCAATCGACGAGCTTCCATAACCAAACCGTTGAAAAAGTCGCCATCTTGCATCGTTTCACTACGTTGAAAATAAGACTGCTAACTTCTTTCTACAAGTTCAGAGTTCACCAAACCACTAATTCAAAAATCGTAGATCGGGCCACGAGTTGGAGCGCCAATTTATAGCAACGTTACTTGAATTCAGTGAGCATAAATGAGAGAATACATATGAACTTGACTTTTATTCTATTTCACAGAGCCAAAAAAACATAACTTTCGAAAGGCAAAAAAGACAAACTCATTTTTAAAAAGAAGAACTGTGCGAGAGGTTAGTTGAGTCGTTGTGAGAGAAAATGTAATAGTTACTCTCGTGAAATAATCCCGCACAAAATATTAATACAAAATAAGTTCGCTACATCCTTCTGTTTTAGTATAAGGGTAGTATCAAAATATTATTGATAAAAGTTTGTGTAAAAAATAGACTATTTTTTTTCAGAGATAGGTAGAAGGTTTTATTTTTATTTCAAAACAAATTTTGTCATAAGGTCAAAAATTCTAAACGGAAATGTTGTGTTTTCTATACGTTTTTGGAGGGTGTTGATTCTAAAAAAGTGGTTTTTGAACATTGGTCTGTGTCTGAATCTACTTTACAGCTTGAATTAAAAGAGCTAACAACTTAAAATTTGGTATGCGAGTTCCCAGTACTTGGCAGACATAATAAGGTTTTCATGAAAATTGTGTATATGCGAATGGTAGTTGCCATAGAAATTTTAAGGTTTTAAAGTTATTGAATTTAACCTTATAGGGTATATAATTACCTTTAAATATCTAGATTTATTGATTGGCAATTGAAATTAGAGTAGTGCTACAGCCCCCTAGTTGTTATAAGAAAAATCCATATTATTATGAAACTAATGTAGCATAATCATACCTTCCAAGTGTTGAATCAAAGTAGGTATGGTTGTATCCCAAGCCGATACAAAGCCCTTGTTTATGGCAGGTGCAACAGCTTTCATGAACTTCAGCATTTGCAGTCCCCTGCCCCTGTCCTCGTGCGGATGTCCAATCAAAACAAGGAGCCTTGCAAGTAAGCTTTGAGGTGTTGTGATTTTGGCTAGGGTAAAAAAGGGATTTGAATAGCATTAAAGAAACAGTCAAAGAATTTTTTATGAAATTTGGAAGGTTCGTTTTTATGTTCAGGCGTATTCATATATCAGTCAGCTTGTTCAAAATGAATACACCTTTTGGATTTCTTATTTATACTAAAGCACACATACAATTGCAAAAATGCAATTGTAAAAATTAGCTTTATTTTTTTTCTACTAAAGTACATATATCTGGGGGAAAAAAACCAAAAGTTTTAGAAAAGGAAGTTTGGAGGTTATGGGAAAAGAAAGTAAAAGTTCACAGCACCATTAACTTTAAGCTAACTTACATTCAAATTTACCCATGTTAAAACATTTTAAAAATATACAAAAAGGTTTCCTACATAAAAAATATTGCTTAATATAAAATCTGCATGTTTTTTTAAAAAAAATCCTGAGTCCCATTTAGTAACAATGGACATCACAGTAGACAGCCTTTTAACCGATTTAAACGGGCCCGTGGGCAAGCTGGTTAAGCAAAATTCCTGTTAAATTGGAGAAGTGAAATTACGAATTGGATGTACATTTGATTGCACTTTTTTACTTTGATATATGCTTCATAAATAAATACATAATTAAAATAAGGTTATTTTATTTAGCATATTAAAGCATTACAAGCTACATATCATTAAAGAACAATAGCCTTTATTGTTGAAGCCTAGAAAATCCCAAACTTACTTCACATTTTCAGATTTTTTTGACATTAGCATCAGATCCTTGAAACCTGTAATTTTTCGATAATTTTTACATTTAAAGGATAAAAAAAATTTGGGCGGTTAAAGCGGATATCCTATTAAACAGAATCCGCTTAAGAGGGAGTACACTGTACAATTTTTCTGGCAATGTACAAAAATATTCTTTATGAATGATGGACACAGCCGATGATAAACCTAGTACCTACTCACCGATGGATCCGAACTCTATTTTGAAGTCTAATCCTAGCTGTTCTCTCCTCTTTGAGGCCAGAGCTGTGAGGCTCTTGGCAACAGGACTGAGGGCAGAAGTCAAGGTTTCCTCCAATAAGCAGTCCAAAAGACTAGGCCACAGAATCTGAAATTAACACCAGAATTATAAACACAGTAAACGATTAAAATGTTTAAAGTTGCATTGAAAGCAATGAGTTTTAAAGTGACTTAGTTGATTGAAGAACTATTTAATTTGCTTGTTATTAGTTTTGCCTCAATTTAGGTTTTGAGAAGCTAAATATCCCATGGACACATTTATAAGCAATATATTTTGAACCTACTTGTTTAACTCCAGAAGAGATTTATTTAGTACAACTTAAATCAAGCGCTACACTACCTTTACCTTTTTATATAAATGCTTACTTACACTATCCATTTTTTCAACAGTACTTGTTAGCAAGTTCATGACATTCTCACACATTCCTCGAAGGGCTTCATTGCTCACATAGCTAGGATCGGTTGGTCTTTTTCCCTAAGTAAGATAAATATTTTTGATTGTGAATCTGTTCACATTTCTCATCAACTAGTAATCTTTATTATTACAAGAACAAAAAATAAAGCAGAAAAAAAAATACTATGGCACTCCAAGGGGAAAAAAATCCCGTACAGGCGAACAAAAACATATATTTTGTTAAAATCGAACAAAAACAAACACAGAAACAAACAAGATAGAACATAATGTGGCAATCAGCTGGCATACAGATATGATTAATATGCTTCAAATTAAAGTGAAAAATAGAAATCCAAGTCGTTGATAGTTATAAAATATTCAAAAAGTTGTTTTTCAAAGGCATAATAATTATTTATATTTGTTGGGTGAATAGGCAGTTTATTATATAATTTAGGGGCAAGATAGAAGAAATGTTTAGTAAATATAGTTTTGGAGAATGCTGAAATTCGACAAATCGATGGCATAATTTTCTAAAAAACTATATTACAAAGTCTGATAGGTACTAGGTATACATGTACCATATTTAAAGTCTGTAGCTCTTTTAGGCCGAGATTTAGAATGGTTTCTGATAGACCAATATTCAGAAATAACTTTTTCAGAATAAGCACATTCCAAATGAGTTGATAAAACAAAGCTGTGTACCATTCTTTTAGTCAAGCAGGCAATATGTTTACTTTCATTAACCCATTGACTTTATGAATACCTTTAACACCTTCATTTCTGAATAAAAACATCAACTAAGTTTTTCAAATTAGTTTTTTTTTTCTGAAACTTAATTTGTCTGACATACTTTGTTCTAGACTAGGGTCTTTATTTGTCTCAGAGATCTTATTTAGATAAACAGGAGCAGAAAGATCATTTTTGTGTGGCAAATTTTCTTGCCAACCGGCATTAATAAGTTAAAAAATATTTTTAACTTTTGTGGAAATATTCCACTTATAGGTAAATTGTCTGGCATTGAACGATACCAATATAAAAATATTATGAAGTGAGACTTACTATTGGTTCGTCTGGTAGAGCACACTGGTGCACAATAAACTTGACCAGCTCTAGACCCTCATCAGATTTTAAGTGGTCATGATGGGCAAGAGTGACAATAACCTGAGCTATCACTTTCTTCACCTAGAATAGTATAAGTTTTAGAATCAGTAAAAAAAAATCTAAACAATTCCAGTTCGAATTGTGTTAAATTTAAACATAAAATGTTTAAAACATACATCAAAATGACACACTATTTGTTCAAATAAATAATCTAAGTGATAAATTAGAAGTATTCAATTTTCACTGTGATATTCACATATTTTTGAGATCAAGAAAGCATATTTGTTCTTAAATAAAAAAGATATTAAAAAAACAAATAAAATATATACAATAGATTAAGCAATGTCTAACCCATTCTTTTTTCATTGTTCCACCAGCTTTTTATGCATATTGCCATGAGGTTTAAAAGTAATTTTTTAAAACCTAAAAATATCCTTGATGAAACAAAAACAGAATCTGTAGCTGATATTCCGATTTTAAGAACTTCAGCTCAATAGTTAAATCTCATTAGGCTTTTATTGAAAATGCTCGATCCCAAAACACAATTTGAATATAAGAAAATTACACTTTAAAGTTACAAAATAATCATTATTAAAAAGCTTATCTAAGAATAAATACTCAGTAATAAAATGCACTAATCACTGTTTAGCAAAAACACTTCTTTAAAATGAAAACATAGTATTTTGTTACCTTATTCGAAGAATCCAAAATTGGCTTGATACCATTGATGATTAGTGACACTTTACTTGTTATATGTACATCTGAATCATAAAACAAATGTTAATTTTGTTAAATATATTGTAATGCAAATAGTATACAATATTTACTACCAATAGTTATTTCATAGCAGTTTTCACTGGGTACTGTGTTATTTCCTCCAAAACTAGTTAATTTTTTAGGTTTTGAGAATAATAAAATTCAAATTAAGGTAATAATTTTTATAAATTCAGCAACTTTTTAAGGAACAATTTAGAATTTTAAAATATAATAATAATCTATTATTACAAAAACAAAAACAATGTAAAAACACTATGGCACGCCAAGGTGAAAAAATACAGTACAGCCAAACAAGAAAAATTTACAGTTGAAAAAAAAAATAAACAAAAGAAAAAATAATAAAATGGAACATAAAGTGGCAATTAGATGGTACACAGATAGGATTCAATTTACAGTGAAAAATAGAAATCCAAGTTGTTAATTAATAAAAAAATTATAATTCAAATAACCTTTTTTTCATTTAAAAAAAAGGAAAAAATGACTAAATTCTTCAAAAACACTTTTCCCCCACAATTATAAAAAAAAAGTCTTTTAGACCTTAAAAAAAAGTAGTTTGTAAGTATTTCAGTGGCTCCTAAACCAGCGCTTTTAAGTATATTTAATGGCTTGTTTGAACCTAATGTACAATTTTGAACACGTGACTTACCACAGGAGTTGATCAAATGTTTGAAGACTGTTAGCGATCCTATTTTGTGCGCTTCATTACTGCTCTCCAGTCTTTGAAGCAGGAATGTAATCAATTTATTGGCATAAACAGATGCTGAAAGACAAAAGAAATATACATAAGTACAGCTATTGATGCCCTTAAAATGTAAAATTAAACACAATACACTTCATAAAAATATTATTATAGGAAACACATACTAGCTGAAAATATTAATACTCATAAGTACAGCTATTGATGCCCTTAAAATGTAAAATTAAACACAATACATTTCATAAAAATATTATTATAGGAAACACATACTAGCTGAAAATATTAATACTCATTACTGAAGAGTCAAATACTTCAATTTCAGTCTTTACTTCACCATACTATGAAGCATGAAAAATATATATATAAAATATCTTTAAAGTTATTTTTAATATCTGATTTGTTATTTCAACAGATCATGAGCGACACATCAGATGCAACGCTGACTAGAATTACAATAACAAATTGAAACAACAGGAGGGTTGTTTCACGTTGTGGATGGCAACAGCTCCAATGGTTTGTTTTCATATTTTTTTTTGTCTGGAATTATTTTTGTTTTGGTATTCGGAAATGATTTTTCTAAGAATATTTGACTTATTAATTTTTTTAATGCCAACTTCTTGCTGTGCAGTTGGTTGGTCAAAACACTTGTTAAAGAAAGCTTGCATAAAAAGGAAAGTTTCTTTTCATCTATATCTGTCGTTTTGAGAGTGAAACCGAAGCGAGAGTTTCTTCTGCTTCAATAACACCAATAAATAAACTCAAATAAGAAATTTGGCATTTAGAAAAAGCATTTACCTAACACTGCAAAACACCTCAAAACTTCATTATGATTTCTAACTCCTGACGGCTGTGAATAATCTGGTACACTGCAAATCTAAAAATAGGACAACTATTAATATGATCTAATAATAAATACATAATACAGTAAAAGCCCGTTTATCCGGCTCCCGAAAAACCGGAAAGCTCAAATATCCGGAAAATTTAAAATTCCGATTTGGCGACGGAATTTAGCGATAAAATTAAATATTTTCGCCAAAAATTGCGATTTTTGGCCAAATATAGTAAAAACTTTTCCGATTTTTTTTCTAAGAAAAAATTTCGTTTGGTGACAATATTTGGGGCAAAAAGTGTTTTTGGTTTACATTTTAAAATATCCTACTGGTTTTGGACCATGGGTTGGACAATTTATGTATTTAGATTTTTAGCATTTGAAAGTAACGGTCGATTTTTTTTCTTAATATATTAATATTTTTTAATACAAAATATTGTAGTATCAATTATATATTATCATTATAAATGCAACATCGCCTATTTGCATATAAGATGCAGCCATTATGTCTTGTATTTTCCGGAAAAATCAGCATTTTTTGGTAACCTTATTTGGCGACTTCCGATCAACCGGAAAATTCGATTATCCGGAAGAGTCAATTTCCCGAGCATACCGGATAAACGGGAGTTTACTGTACAAGCAATAAGCATGTTATACTATCTAACCTCATTAATTAAAGAAGTTTAAGTTAGTTCAATCTGAAGCTATTGTTTATTTCGTTAAATTTTGATAGTCCAAAAGTAGCAAATCCAAACAGTTTCTTTAAAAAAATAATTATAGGTCGAATTAACATTCACTAGAACTACAAATGGGATATTAGTAATGCATGGTAGTTTTAAACATCGCCAGTTAACAGGGCCAACACTTGAGCAGGCACCAAAAGAAACCTAACTGCAAGATTATGTGTAACATCAGGTTATTGGATGACAACAGATTTTATGCTCACCATCCTCCTTACAGGAGAATGGGAGCGATAGCCGAGTTTCCAAACCGAAGTCTCTCTGTGTTAATCCAATGGAAAACTATAATTTTCTAAGCCAAATTACTCCGACTGTATTGAATACTTTTACAAACGTTTTTTTTTTACATGATAAATGTAGCTAAGGGCTCTATAATACCACTTTCTGAAATTCGTTTGAATATTTTATTGTAAAATTATTTATTGAAAATTCAAAATATATTCGAACCAATTTCAAAAAGCAGAATTAAAGAGCCCAGTAAGCCATTAACATTTATCAGATTAAAAAATCAATAGCAAAAAAAATTAAAGCCAGAATAATTTAGCTTAGAAAATTATTTTTCATCATAGGATTTAGACAGAGAAAAGATTTTGGTTTGGAGACAACTCTTGCTTTCACCCCCCCCCTTAATAGATTTTTCTTTTGGAGTTATACAATCTGTTTTTGAATGGACCGTGTTCAGGGTGGTAACAATATCCGTGAAAAAAAGTTCCCTCATATTTCCATGATTTTCCTGATACTTTCATAAAAAATTCCCTGATTTTACAATTACTTTTTAGTTAAGTTTAGTTTGAAGTATTGTCATACTAGAGCTACACAAGAGCTATTGGCAACAGGCATCGTAGTTTAGAACCACAGTCAAGTGACGAGCTGACACCAGAGTAGGCACCCAACGCAACCGTTAAGGGCGACATCATACGCAGCGTTGAGACTTTGGAGCATATTTGACGTTTGATAATAATTGACAGATTTTTGCTTCTGCGGGATAGGAAGATAGTCGAGTTTACTTTTGTAGCTCCGGTTCAGGCCAATTGGACCAACCAGAATACTTTCTTTTGATCAAGAAGTGTCCGCTAGTATAGTGATCGCAAGAACAACCTAAACCCTGCTGTTTAAATAATCCGAAATGGAAAAAATTTCCTGTTATTTTGCGAAATTTGATAAATTTCCTGAGAATTCCCTGATATTTTGCGAAATTTGACAAATTTCCTGAGAATTCCCCAATATTTCCAGAATTAAAAAGTTCCCTGAGAATTACCCGATTTCCAGGTTTTTCAAGTTCTGTTACCACCCTGGTATTTAATATAAGGACCTAAAGAACAATATATTACCAGCTAGGCTGGGCTCTTGCACACCCAACATCAAATGCACAAAGATAGTCCGAAGTAAAGTTACCTGTGGGAACAGTGCAACCAGCAGACTGTCAAGTTGGGAATCAAGAACTATGCTGTGGTTGGAAGTGGCTGCATCCAAAATCATACACAGGCCCTGGAACACACAAATGTTAGAAATACATTTAAAGTTAACAGTAGAAACTATGAGAAGTTCAAAAAGAGATAAAAACAGGGATTTTAGTAGCACGTTACGTGTAACACCCTTACTTGTAACAGTTATTTTTTGGGTAAACACAGTTGGATTTTTCAGAAAGTAAATGTAACCAAGTTACTTTTAGTGGTAAGCAAGTATAATTTTTTTTTACTTTTCCATTACTTCACACACTGATCTTCATGGTTGTCGGATGCCAATTTTGAAATGTCACTTCTTCAAAATTCAATGAAAAATTTGTAATTCTAAATGCAGTGTTTTATTTGTGCGTATGTTAGTTTAACCTTGGTTCTCCTTGAAAAACGGTAAGATGGTGAAAGTGCAATTTTTCTTATAACCAGACATTTCTAAACTACTTAGTTACTTTTCATATTAAGTAATTGTAACTAGTTACTTTTCTTATTAAGTATCTGCAACTATAACAGAGTTACTTTTTTTTACTGGAGGAACTATTACTTATGAAAGTTACTTATGACAAGTAACTTTCTAATCCCTGGATATAACGTAATCGGAAAGATTTTAAAAAAAAATATAGTAGACACCTTCTAAACCAGTTTAAATGGGACTGAGGGTAAAAAGGTTAAGCAAAAATGTGGTTAAACTGGAGAAGTGAAATAAATTAAGGATTGTATATGTGCATTTACTTGAACATTTATACAGTGATGATATTGGCCTTATAAATAAATGCACAATTGAGATAATGCGTCATTTCATTTAAATGTATTAAATTATCATAAGTTACATAACATTAAAAAAAAAGCTCAGTATTTTTTTTTATTGAAGCTCAGAAGTTTGGCTGCATCCATCATTTTTTAAAACTTAGCATAATATGGGAATCAAAAAACAAAACAATGTTTTTTAAGCTATTTTATACACTTTAGGGATAAAAAAATGTGGCCGGTAAAGCATAGCATATAACTGCTAAACATAGAACTGATATAAGCTGCAAAAATAAATTTCCGTTAAACATATCTAATATAAATAAATTTTCTCTTTTAATTGTTGTGAGTGGCAATGGTGATTTAATTCCAATAAAAATTGCCTTTTAACGCTTTTTAAATGAGTATTAAATGTTGCAGTTTTTTTCTTCAAATTCAATTTTTTTTTCAGTGTCTTCTAATTTTGACGCCCTGACTGTTTTGACATATCACCTTTGTCTGTTGCATTTGTAGTTTAGGCCAGGGGTTCCCAACCTTTTTGCACCTGCGTACCACTTGACTTTTTGAGAAAGTTTGACGTACCACCAGACCTAAATACGCCTAGCACCCCAGAGCCCTAGCTCACGAAAGCTGAAATGGGCATGGCAGGCCCTGGCCCACTAATGAGCTGTTGCGCCGAGGAGTTTAAGTTCATTATTCAACACTTATTCTGCTTCTGTTTATTTTTAATGTACAAGAGAGTTCAGAAAATCAACTCTCACACAGGTAACTTCGTAACAAATGGAGTCAAAAATAGCAGCGCTTGCCGGAAGCTCAAAGGATACTATGTTTTACATACGATCCAGATGTTAAAGACTTCTCTTTAAAATAATGTTAATGTTTTAAATAATGAGTAATATGTATGCGTGCTCACTGCTTATGCTTACAGGAGCTATTAATAGCATCATGTTGCTCACATCACTCACGCGTACCACCTGAAATTTCCCCGCGTACCACCGGTTGGGAACCCCTGGTTTAGGCTATGAAACTGTGTGACAGACATACATAGCCTTTACAAAAGCTTCCAATTTTTATGCTAAAAACATAGTGTGGAAGTTAAAAAGATATGTTTTACCCGAGTAGCATGTTGGTACTCTTGGTGTCTCCTATAGATGGATAGTACAGCAGGAATAACTTTTGGAAGGTGCTCTTCCAATTTTTCAGCACTCAGCAAATGGGTCATCTGACCCAAAGCCACAACCACTTCGGAACGAACCTGTGAAGAATGCATAAGTTAAAAACTGCAACAGCCACATAAAACCACTTTCAATTAAATTAAAATATTTTAATTAATTTCAACATCACAGCAATCCAACCCAAACAAAAGTTTAGATTTTATAAGTTTTTTTTCTTTTACAAATTCACTAGACATTAAAAAATTGTAAACTATAACTTTGTCTTTTGAATTTTACTTTGGGCCAAAATATATTAAAAATAGAAGAAAAATTAATTGATTAATTATTTACCCAAAAAAAAAGTATTAATTGAGATTATTAAAAAAAATGTCAACACAATAAAATAATTTCAAACATTTTATTATGATTTGAGATCATAATTTTCTATTGCTTTGGCAATTCAATGATTCAATTTGATTATAGAATATATATGATTTTTTAAAAAAAAAGTTTTGTAAATAAAAAAATCACCTTTGCTTCCCTAGATGGCAACCAATTTGTAAAAAGGATATCATATGCGCTGCTTATTTCACTCACGAAAGCTTCCTTTTTCACAGTTGGATCGGGGGCCTTTTCAGCATTAGCTATGTATTCCAAAATGGACTCACAAAACTTGGACAGAGCTGAAATAAGTTAACGTTGTAGAGTTAAGAAGATAGCGATACTTGGCATGAAAAAAACACGGAGCCATCAGAACCAAGCAAGCCAAATAAGCCTACACAAACCACTCACTTAATGTTAGTTCATTCTAAAACACATCTCATCATTTTATTCATTAAAATGTGTTAATTAAAAAAAAGACTGTTTGCGCAAATGTTGGCTATGGTATGAGATCTGAACTTACACAAAATGGTAGTAATTCCCTTTATTGGTAAGAAAAATATGTTGAAATTATAGTTTTTTTATAGAGTCAAAAAGTCATCAAGTAGATTTAGTAAGCCTGTACAAAATCTATTTTAGAATAGCGCCAAATAGTTCTTCGAGATCGGTTGATTAGGCTTACTACAGAGCGATTGATGGCTTCACTTGGCAAACCAGTTTTTGTATTGGTTCTAGCCTTCAGCACCTCTATCTTCTTCTTAAGGTAAATCTGTACCTTGGAGGGCTTAATTTTTTATTTCTTAATATTTTCAGAATAGAAGAAAAGTATGAATATTAGAACTACATTAAAAAAAAATTATTATTTTTCAGTTTATGGACAAAAAGGTTGACATTTCACCCCAATTTTTTCAAATATTTAAAGCCCTACCCCTTCCTTAATTTTTTTTTACATCATTATACAAGTGTGTAGAACAAAGCTATGTTGAGACATTTTGAAAATAATAATAAATAATTTTTTGGCAAAATTAATTGTCAAGGAAACTCAATTTTTTGAGAAAAAGAACACATTTTTAATGTAAAATGTATTTTTTTAAAACTCAGACAATCATTTTTCATAAAAACTCAACATAGGTTTGTACATCATATGGACATCATGTTTACTACATCATATGGAATAACACAAAAGAAAAATGAACTTAATAGGATGATTTTCCTCTGAGCCTTAGCGGTTCGAAGAAGGTGAAAAGCTCTGACATATGTTTCCGAGAAAAACACGGTTAAAGATTATAGTTGAAAGAAATGTACTTATACACACCATCTAAATTGTAAGAAAAACACATGAACCAAACTGCTGATGATTACTAAATTTGGACAACATATTCTGCAATATGTAAGGTATCATTTCTGATAATTTTTTTAAAGAAAATTTCAAGTTATTTTTCGATTTTTATGGTAGATGTCTACCTTAACTCTATGCAATATAACAAGAGTAAAAACGAGCTTGAACCTGAAGGTTACATATATAGCTCCAAAGTGGTTACTTTAAAAATAAGAATTAATACCATAAGCAAAGATCCACTTCATGTTTTCTGATTTAACCATGCCCAGAAGGGGAAGCATTGTACCAAGTATAGCTTTTATAAAAGGAACCATTCCAAAAACTGAAAAAAAATTATATATCACTAAGTGCAAAATGTAAATAACTAAAAAAATGTAATTGGGAATTAAAAAGTTCAGTGAAATATATCAACTAAAAATATTGAGTTCATTTAACACTGTAAGGGTAGAAGTGACACAACTGATGAGTTGGACTTTTCAAGTTAAGTTCACTAATATGCTAAATTTTAAGTTCTAATATTTAAAACAAGTTTTAAATAAATGTACACAACTATTTAAATACAATTATAGCAAAATTAAAACTTTTCCAGAATTAAAATTGAAACCTCACACGACCCACAAGAGAATATTTGTCAATTTTTTTATAATTGAAATTAAAATAACATCCATTCATAAAAGTATTTTTATTTAAATATATTTTCAATAATTATCTTGTCTAAAGTTAAACTATAAAAAACTAAATAGTGTTGATGTTTACCATTTGTAGATGCCGTTACTAATATATGCAAAATTAAAAGTTCTATTATTTAAATACAAGTTCTAAATAAATTTACACAATAATGAGAATACAATAAGCACAATTCAAAAACTTTTAAATAATTAACTTTAAAACCTCATATGGCCCACATAAGATTTTTTTTTTAAAATTTGATTATCAAACTTAAATAATATAATTTTATAAAAGCATTTTTATTAAACTACCCTTTCAATAATTATTTAGTTTGAAATTAAAATGTAATAAACTAAATTATGCTTAAGTTACCATTTGCAGATGCCAGGTTTGCCATAGTTTGCACCACAAAAAAATGTGGTAAAATCCCTGGTTGAAATTTCAGCAAAAGTTGTTCCATTACTTCATTATGAAAATTTCGCCCTAGGGACACCAGAATCCCGCTTGCTAAGTTTTGCCACTCGGGAACTATTTCCTAGAAGTAACAGGAAAACAGTAAGGTTTATTGTCGCACTAGAGCTACAAGAGGACTATTAGCGGCGGGAGTCCTAATTTAGAACCCTAGTCAAGTGACAACCCGACACCTAAGTAGGCACCCAACGCAACCGTTAAGGGTATCGTACACAGCTTTGGGACTTTGGAGCACATTTAATGTGCACTCCCTCTATTAATGGGGTATTATTTGTTGTACATTTTTTGGCTGCACGGGCCGTTCTATAGGTTGGCAGTTATTTTGGCTATGCCCGGACCCGAACCTGGGACCTTCCATATGCAAGGCGAACGCCTTAACCGAGTGGGCTTCCCAGCCCCGGAAAACAGTAAAGAAAAAACAAAAACTACTTCTATAGAAAGTATAACATGAAAATTAGACCTTCTTGCATTTTTTAAAGTCAGCAAGTTAAAACTAGAGTTATGAAACGCCACACGACTTTTAATTATCACTCACTAATGGACAGGATACCCTAGAATTAGGTTAAAGATTTGTACAAGATATTCATTTTTCAGCAATACTTTTAAAACCTAAAAAGTTCTATGTCGGATACCCTGCTTGCATGATTTTATCCCAAACCTTATTATGATGTCTCACATACCAAATTTCATGTTGATAGCTTTTTTAGTTCAAGCTGTAGAGTGGTTTGAGACAGATACAGTTAAAGTTACACTGTTTATGCAGTCTCTGGACAAATTATTAGACGCACTGTATTTTTTTAGTCATTTTATGCTTCTTAAGAACTTCTATGCAATAATGGTATATTTAAACTACAATATTATTATTTTCATTAAATAATTGTTGTAGACTACATATTTGTATTTATTTTAAGTTAATTATGATTAAGATTAATTTATATTAATTATTTATTATAAGATTATTTATGTGTGGAATCATCATCCTGAAATGCAGGAGACAGTACAGTCTTGCATTGATAGCATGTCGCGCATAATTAAAGCTTTGATAGCGGCTTAAGGTGGCTCAACTGAATATTGACTTTTACTAACATTCATTTCACTTTTCTTTAAAACTTAAATAAACTTATGCTTTTCTAAATTAATGCTGTTTTATTTATGTCAAATAAATCGGTAATTGATTGGATAATATAAAAATAAAAAACAAATCAATTTAAAATAATAAAACGGTACAATATCAACCGACAATTAATATTTTACATGAAATCTTGCAGTGCGTCTAATAATTTGTCCAGGACAAGCTGTCTGAGGCTGACTAATGTTCAAAAACGATTTTTTTAATCAGCACTGTCCAAAACGTGTAGAAAACACAGGATTTTTGAACAAACAGGATTTTTGAACAATATCACAATACTTTCATTACCTTATATTTCATATTGGGTAGTTAAATGTAAAAATGGAAAGTTTTCTGCAATCTAGTCTATTAGTAAAAGAAAGTAATATTTACTTTATAGTTACAAATTATAAACATGAGAAATTTAAGAGAGTTTCTGCTTGTTAATGATGAATTAAAACATACATAGAGAGCTTATTGGTTCTAATTTTATTCATGACAAAATTGGGAATTTCCTTCGATGTACTCTTAAAAGTGTCTGCAAAACTTTCATGAAAACTAAAAGGATTTTTTAACCTAATAAAAAAAAGTTTCACAAACCAAGATATTTAAACTGAAAAATACCAAATATACTTTTAATTTATTAAATCCCTTTTACTCTGATAATATCAAAATTCCCATTTGTTGGGATAAAAAAATGGGGAGGATTGGCAAGGTATAATCATAAACACATAAAGTTTAAAGCAAATCGTCAAACTAATAATTTATAGATCCAATAAAGTGCTGATGATATTTAATTCAAAGTTAAAGGCCAGTATTGTCTTTTGAATTTTCAAACAATGCCAATGAACCAGGAAGTAGAAAGTGCTTTGAAATGTGTTTCATAATTTAAAGATAGAACAATGAGTTGGAAAATCTTTTTTTTCCTTAACAGGAAATGACTTTCACAAAGAGAAGCATTACCTTGGTGTTCACCATCTCTTCTACTGCCAATTTTGTCAAATCTTCAGCAACATTTTTTGTAATGGAACTCAGAGCTTCTTTGCAAATCTTTTCAACCACTCCAAGGATAATTATTTTGTGAACTAAGGCCAGCTATGAAAGAGATATGATATAATAACTATAGTAATAAATAAAAAAAGGTATTTTGAAATGCTGAGAATTTGAAGTACTGTGTTCTCTCACATTTAACTCTTAGAGGTTTGAAAAAGACATATAAACCAGTCACCCAACTCCAACACACATAATTTAATGTTTTAAATTTTATAATACAGTGTTACCTCCTCTAACGGACACCTCTAAAAAGCGGACACCTCTAAATAACGGACATTTTCTCAAGTCCCAGTCCCTTAACATAGGTTACTTAATGTAATCTCCTCTAAATAACGGACCCTCTAAATAGCGGACGCATTTTTTTTATTTTTAAAAATATAATTCGGCTATCTATCCCAATAAAACACATTTTTGTATCCAAATATTTTTGCATCCTCATTCTCTTATCGCCAAACGACGTATTGGTGACTGTTCTATGACCTTCTAGTAACCTTAGAATGACCACCATAGCTTTACAATGGTTTCGACACGCCCCCACGTCAAATTCCCCCATTATTGGCGAAACCTTCTCTTTCCGAGAATTAAGAGGGAGTGAATGCAATCGTCCCCTAGTCCACTTCGCGAACCTATTTGACCGCTTACCTGGAGTTGTGTCCGATTTCTAATTGCTTATAATCCTCAAAAGTCGAGTTGCTAACGAGAGCTGATTTAGATTAAGTAAAATAATGTCTTTAAAGAGAAAAAGGTAAACGTTAAAAGAAAAAGTCGATATTTTGGATGTTGCTGAAAAAGAAAAGCTAAGTGTGAAATCTACTGCAAAACGTTTTAAAGTTGGAAAAACGCAGATAGGCCAGCTTTTAAAAGAAAAAGACGAAATTCGGAAACAGTGGATTACAAATGCGAACGAAAATTCAAAGAGCAAGTTTCGCAAAACGGAGACCAGTGAAATAGATGAAGCTGTTATGCGATGGTTCCGATCAGTGCGTGCCAAAAACATTCCTGTCAGTGGTGTTCTTCTTCAAGAGAAAGCTAGAAAAGTTGGCCAATCTTTGGGAATTGAAAGTTTTAAGGCTTCTAATGGATGGCTTGAAAAATTTCAGAGACGCCAAAACATTTCTTTCAAAGCAGTTTGCGGCGAAGAAAAGTCTGTAGACCTCATTCAAGTCGCCGACTGGATCAAAAGACTTAAACCATTGTGTGAAGGGTATGAGGATCGAAACATTTTTAATTGTGATGAGACTGGTTTATTTTACCGCATCCTTCCGGACAAGACTTTGTGCTTCAAAAACGAGAAATGTAGTGGTGGCAAAATTTCAAAAGAACGTTTAACCATCTTGCTATGTTGCAATATGCTGGGAGAATTCGAAAAGCCACTAGTCATAGGAAAAGCTAAAAAAACCAAAATGTTTTAAAAATATCGACATACGAAAACTATGTGTTTCATGGAGAAACAACAAAAAAGCATGGATGACCACTTACATAATGAGTGATTGGTTGATAGACTTAGACAAAAGAATGAAAAAAAGTCTAGGAAAATTCTTTTATTCATGGATAATGCCACATCCCATCCCTATGATTTGAAGAAAAATGTAAAGTTAGTGTTTCTGCCCCCGAACACGACGTCTGTATTACAGCCTCTAGATCTTGGAATTATTCGCAGCTTCAAAATTGGGTACCAAAAACTTCTACTTAGGCACATTTTGTCAAAGATTATGACATGTCAATCCAGCGAAGAGTTGTCCAATGCGGTATCTGTGTTAGATGCCATATCGTGGACAACGTCGGCACTTCAGAAAGTGAAACCCGGAAGTGTCCTGAAATGTTTCAAAAAGGCAGGTTATTCAAGCACACGCGAAGAGGATATTCCCGAAAATCTGCCTGCAACCGATAAAGATCTAGAAGAACTAGTGTGTCATCTAAACCCAAATGTTTCATATGAAGATTACGTCCAAATTGATGACGATTTGTGTATTGAAGAGGATATGGACGTTTCCGATTTCATTTCGTCGAACACAACAACGACATCGATTTCTGAAGATGAGGAAGAAGAAGCTGCAGGTTTAGAAGAAGAAGACACCTGTGATATTAAAAACTATAATGAAGCTTTGAAGAGTACCCAGGAATTAGGAAAGTTTTATCTGCGCAAAGGAGACACTAATGGACTTACAAAGGTAAACGAACTCATTATTGATCTTGAGAAGCAGGTATTTAATGTCAAGAACATGAACCAAACTGTCCTAACGGATTATTTTAAATAAACAGTAGTACATATTTTGTCATTATTCTTTTAGAATAAAACTAAATTGCATAGATTTTAAAGTACAATCAAACATTTACTCCTATTATAAATCAAAGTTATTAAATTTATTTCCTTTAGTTTAATTAGTAATTTTGACCTTTCGTTAGGCGACGTTTTTTTTTTCAAAAATAAAAATTTAACCCCCTCCCCCAAATAACGGACAAAAGGTCCGGCACCGCGAGTGTCCGGTATTCGGAGGTTTCACTGTATTACTAAATTTTAAAATTTAAAGTATAGAGAGGTCATTCATAATCATCTTTTATAGAAATAAAATTTAAAGCAATTTAAAGAAATTAATTTATTTTAAAATTTTTATCTCATGTAGTGCAAACAAATACTATGCTTTAACCAAAATGTGTACCTCTCAGAGGGGTTAGAGATTTTTTCCCCTCCAGGGATTCTATATATGCATGGCAATCTAAAAATCATACAGTGTCACTGCAGACGTTCAGGATTTGTGGACAAATTATATAACAATAGAATTTCTTTAATATATATATTTTTTAATGCTTTTAGGTAATGTGCATTTGCTTCTTGTTTTTATGTTAGTAGCCTAGATTGCTACTAAATGCTTCGTCAAATTTTTAATACTGTTGGTCACATGGCTAATGAATTAAACAGGTACTTTTACACAAAATGGATACCAGTTCAAAAAATGTGATACGACCCAAATGAGTCTAGCTCTCATTGGTCCCATATAATTTAATTTTGGTTTTATGCAACTGCAGCTCGTTTAACGGAAAATTACAATATTTTAAGAAGCAAACCTTAGGATGTCTCTCCAGGTAGGAATGACAACTGCTGAGAACCAGGTTGGGCTGGTGTTTGCCAATGTTGAAGAGAGAAGTCTGGATAGTTTGGGTGACGTTGTCATTTCTGTCCAGTGTTGCATCGATCAAGGCAAAAACAATATCTGGCATCATGAAGATAAATATGTTAAAATTAAAAATATAATGAACAGACACTGTAAAAATTGTTGAAAATCATCTAATGGGCAGATATTTCAACACCTGTTCTTTTTTACAAAAAAGATAAATTAAGTATTATTTAATAATTTAAAATACACAAATTAAGAATCCTAGGTGATAATAGTTAAGAAAAAATCGATTACAAGGTAATCCAAACAAGCACCACCTATCAGTAACTTTATGGATACCAGTTAAAGGTAAAATTTGGTTGGTCATATATTCGGAAAATTGGGTGCTATATAGCTTTGTACTAACTACTTAAAAAAAAATTGAATTTGATAAATGAATCAAAAGTGCAAAACTTACTATCTATTTGGCCTCCAGTGGTTCTCAAGCTATCTTCACCTGACCCAGGCATCATTATTTCTGAAATTTTAAAAATGAGCTAACATTTAATGGGGTTGTATAAAGATTCATTTACCTAATTAAAAAAAAACATATTACAAAGATACAATTTCCTGATTAAATCAAAAAATTAATCCTTAAAACTTGACCAATAAAAAACGGTGACTAACTTAAGTAGTACAATGCTAAGCAGTACATGACACATATGAATTTCACAGATGACTTGCAGAATTCCTTTTGATTTAAAAAATTGGTTTGCCTGAATTATCATTACACTTAAGTTCCATGTGGGCTATTGTCCACTAGAAGGCTGACACTTGAATGGGCAATTACACAATCTACTAGCAGCAATCCTGCACTAAATGAGGAATTTGGACAATGTTTAATTGCACAGCATGCATATACTACACAAATTTCTTTTAGAGGGATATCTACACACTTGGTTTATAGGATGGCATGGGTTCAAGGCCCAAGTCAAAATTTATGCTAGTACTAGCATAAAAATTATGCTATTTTTTGCTACAATATGCTTCCTTATGCTAGTTTAGCATGTCATGCTTATGAAGGTAGCATACAGAAAAAAGCATTTCATGCTATAAACTAGCATATGATGCTAATAGCACTGCAAGCTTCTCAAAAGCATGCTGAGTAGTTACCTGACAAGCTATTTTGCTTTTTTATGCTAACTAGCATAAAATGCTATACAATACATGAAAAAAGCATCTTATGCTATAAAACTAGCATATGATGCTAAATAGCACTGCAAGCTTCTCAAAAGCATGCTGAGGTAGTTACCTTGACAAGCTATTTTTTTGCTTTTTTATGCTAACTAGCATAAAATGCTATACAACTACCATGCGGAAAAAAGCATCTTATGCTATAAAACTAGCATATGATGCTAAATAGCACTGCAAGCTTCTCAAAAGCATGCGAGGTAGTTACCTTGACAAGCTATTTTTTTTAGCTTTTTTATGCTAACTAGCATAAATGCTACACAGAGAATAATGTACTACAAAATGCATACTATATGCAACGAGAGCATATTGTGTTATAAAATAGCATATAATGCTAACAAGCACTGCAAGCTACTTAAAAGCATGCTGAGGTAGACCTTGACAGGCTATTTTTTGCTTTTTTATGCTAACTAGCATGCTATACAACTAGCATACAGGAGAGTTACATGGAAGTTCAACAAATTGAAGGCGAATTAAATGTGCAAACATTAACACTATGGAGACAGGTAAGTAAAAATTTATTACAAAAAGGGGGAAAAGTAACGGTGATTCTGGCCATAGTAGCAATGTTTCTTGAAATTTGCTCGATTGATCGTTGATCGGATTTAACGAAAATCACCGGCGATATCGCATCCGTAATCCGAACGTTCACGAGACGACATCGGCAATCTTTGAACGAAATTCTATCAATAAAAGTCATTGATTCGATATCGGTCAAAGGTGAAAATTCGATCAACGTAGGTTTCATCGGAAAAATATGACGAATCGATATCGCAATCTATAAGAAACTGAAAAATTTGGAAATACAAATCGCGTCAAATAATTTCGAAAACTTCATTTCTGAAAAAATCAAGTTCAAACTGGAAATCGTTATTTTTTATTTACTTATCTACAACATTTTTAATTGCGGGCAAAGCTAAATATTTTAACTGCTTGATAACTGATTAATTTTATTTACTTTGAAGTTAATTTTTAATTTCTTTTGCCATGATTAATTTTTGAAAAATAGAATAAATAAAATAGATTTTTGAATAAATACTATAAATCATAAAACTTTTCAATACGTAAGTTACCAACAGTTATTTTGAAATTTGACATTTCTATTAGTGTTGTTGACTTAAATAAAGTAATATTTAAAAGGAATTTGAAACCTGCAAAAGAAAAATCAAAATGTCTTAATCAAAAACATAAAACTCTTTAAACAACATCCTTTACTACAAGCTTCCATAGCCGCGACGACAAAAGCGCCTCCCCGTGGACCCAGAGATCGAGAGTTCTGACCTCCTGCCGTTCAAGTATATCACCATCATATAGGGTATGGTGGGGTAAAATGGGTATGAAAAGCACCATATCTTCATTCAAACTCATTTTCAATTAAAAAAAAACAGGAAATATGCAACTTTTTTGTGTGTATTTGTGCAATGGGTTCTTTATCTTCATCCCCAAGGCATTTTCATATTATATAACCCTTTTTTTAATTTGCAAACTTATATGTAATGTTTATACCCATTTTACCCCAGAGGTGGGGTAAAATGGGTAAGAGATGGGGTAAAATGGGTAGTGATCAAAAATCAATAGTTAATTACTCAAAATTTAATTCAAACTTGATTTATTTTGTTACCACAACTTATAATAAATACAATTTACTTCAAAAAGCTATAATGGCCACGATTATTAAGCAGTGGTTCTTTTAAAATGTCGACAATTTGCGTCCTCGATACAATATCGGTGTCGTCATTATCTGGGAAAGTATAAAAGTCCCCAATTGAAGATTTAATTAAAAATTTAACTGTGAGATCTTCATCGTCAGTGTCAGTGATTTGACCAATAAACTTCTTTATGGACTTCTTTCCTGCATATTCTACGACAACCCAATTGCCTGGAAATATTTCTTGCAAATCAGAAGCAGTGGAAGTTGAAGCGGTTTCGTTCACATTCAACTGTGATGTGCAAGTTTTGTTAGGTGAAATAACAGAAATACTTTTACATTTCCTATTTGAGGCGGGCTTTTTCTTTTTTTCAGAACGGTCAGTTTCTTCTTTTAAAAGGCGTTCTGCTACTTCAGGTGCAGTCATCACTTCCCCTCCCTTACTCTGGACCCGTTTTCTTTTTCGTCTGGCATTTTCTAAGGCTTTTCTTGTGCCTTGTGATTGCAGTGGTGAAAGTGTAGTGAGGATGGCCATTTTTAAATCCTTATATGGAGAAGAAATAATTGAAGTGGAAGCTATGGAATCGAATGCCTGTACTGAAAAGGTTTCCGTATTAGCTGTTGTTACATCATCACTCACTATTCCACAAGTATCTTCCATTGTAGCTGTTGTTGAAGGCTGTGTTACATCATTCCTTATTTCGCATGTATCTCTTTCTGTTAATACAATTCTGTGTTCAACAGCTTTCTTGTTAACTGGGTAAAGCCCTGCTCCTTTGAAGCCCTTTACTGCATTTTCACACTTCAAACTTTCAAAAAGCTGTTTCAGCAGGTAAGGGAATGTAGCCTTGGATATTTTCTGAAGCCGGCTCTCCCTGTACCATGTCTTCAGAATTTTTCTCCACGAGCGCTTCACTGGAGCAAAAACACCAACATCCAACGGCTGCAGTGCATGGCTTGTGTTTGGTGGTAGGCAAATGATAATGATTTCATTGTCGATGGCTTGCTTTATCGTCTTATACGTCAAATGACTGCCATGACCGTCAAATATAAGGAGGACGGGCTTTTCCAGCTGTTCTACGTGTTTGACAAAATGGCCCATCCAGGATTCAAATACCATATCGTGCATCCACCCGGACTCTGTGCAGCTATACCATGCACCGGGCGGTCCACCCTTCGTCCAACTTTCATACAAATGTTGGCTTTTAAATACGGTTAAAGGTGGAAGAAAATTTCCTGTTGCTGATACACAAAATAAAACACTATACATTGCTTTACCAGCATCTGCCAATTTCAAGTAAGCAATACGACTTTTTCTCGGCACAAATACTTTTGTTGCGCGACTGTCTGTTCCTAATCCAGCCTCATCAAGGTTAAATATACGATCTGGTGCATTTTCTAAACCATTTTCAGACAAGACATTTGTATACATCTGAAAAAAATCATTCACAACTTCAGCAGACAAATCCTTTGCCCTTGATTGGGTTAACAGTTCAGGTTTTCGTTTTGTTAACTCACTTGACCATCTTTTCTCAAACCCTCTTGCCCATTCTATTCCTACACTCTTACAATTTGTGTTGTTGGTAGTAGAAATGTATTGCTGTGCAACGTTAATGACGTCCTGCCGATCAAAGGGGAATCCACATTGCGCTAAAAATTGCAATGCTTGTACAATGCAGTTCTCTTCTTCTGTGGTCATTATAGTAGAGCGTCCAGATACCTTGTGTGATGGTTCAGAAACAATCCACCTTCGAAGTGTTTCAAATGGAATTCCATATTGACGTGCAGCTGCTAAGATCGTTTTACCTTTTTTTACTTCCGAAATAGCCAAATCCAAATCGGCAGCTGAATATGAAGGAACTCTTTTCCGTACATAATTTCTTGGCATCTTTCCTTTAACAAAATCAAAAGAATTACATAAGTAAGAGAAATCCTTAAACCCATAAAATGTGTATTTTAATGCTTTTACTAACACAGTTTTACTATTACCTAGTACTATTAATTTTTTCCCAAAAATAATAAATATACTTTAAAATACCACAATAAAGTATAGTTATATTAGCAGTTATATTATTACTAATATTTTATACCAAAATTATAATATTTCAAATTATTTTCATCTGTTAAAATTTTTAATGTTTACATTTCTTAAGCCTAACTAGTACCCATTTTACCCCACCACACAAAAATATTCATTAAACATAAAATATTCAAAATATTTCTTACCTGTGTTAAAGAAACTGTAGATCAGAACCCCTTTTAGTGATGTTTAAAGTAATTAATATTGTTAAAGCTAGAAAAATATTAGTTTTCTAGAAGTTTTCAAAGGCTATACTAGAAAAGAATAAATTCCTGAAATAGAAACTAGGCAATAGATGTTGCCAGATTCAAGATATAAACTTAGATGAGGAAAACAAATGTTGCCAACAAATGTCTGAAAATAATAATACAAAGTTAAAATATTTAATTTCGAGTGTACTATGTGATTCATTGTAAATTACAAAAACCTACCCATTTTACCCCACTACCCATTTTACCCCACCATACCCTACTGATAATGCCAGTCTGAGACTATAAAGCCCATTTCACACGGTGAACCTTCTACACGGAACTGCTCTGATAGGGTTGTTCGACTGCCCAGATTCTGACGTCACACGTTCCTGGAGGGTTGTTGTGAACGATACTTATCGCTAATCTTGGCACATTTTTTCAATTTTTTTATTTGTTTACATAATAATTACGAACAGTTTAACCAGATAATATAATTAATACGAACAGTTATAACCAGTACTATATTGAAGCATATGTTTTTCTTTTTAAGTATTCTTTGCCTTATCCTATACTGTAGAAGCAGGTAACTTTGGCCATGTGAGAAAGGGTTATAGTAATCATAAATAATGATTTACTTTTTACTTCCTGAATCTGACTATATTTCTGAATATCTTTCCAGTTAAAAATTATATAAAAAAATATTATTCTACTTTTGGCAATACTATATATACATTCTTAGGAGCATTTAATGACAAAAATCTACTTCCAACTTTTGTCTGGAACATCTAAAAAAGTATTGAAAACAAAAAAAAAAACACTATACTATACTTTTATTCATGGGGATAAATATGCTATATTTAATTATTGGTCATCGGGAAATCCGCATGCTGCGTGCTTATTTTAAAAACTAATACCATTTTTTAAATTTATAAAATTTAACACAAACATGCTTAAAAATTTCAAATATTTAAAGTGAGAAGAGCGTGTTAAAATCTCGATTGAGCAGGAGTACAAAAATAAACATTGGCGAGCATAAAGTAGATTTTTTTTCTATTTGGCAAACTCGATTTCGCCAACAAGACATCAGAGCTATACTTGATGCTGATTGGCTACCTATATCTCGTCGCAGAACTTTTTCGTGCATGCACGAAAAAATACCGTGAAAAAATTCTTCATAGCGGTTCTCCATGTTATTCCTATGGAAGAACCCTGCAGAAGGTGCACCGTGTGAAATGGGCTTTAGCTGACCAATAAAAGAAAAATAGTGGCGCCATCTAACTTAAAACTTTTGTACATATCATATCTTATTTAGCATAATTTTATAGCATGTGATGCTATAAAATTATGCTAAATAAACAACAGTTAATAGCATGTGATGCTGTAAAATTATGCTAAATAAGCAACAGTTAATATCATGTGATGCTATAAAATTATGCTAAATAAGCAACAGTAGATAGCATGTGATGCTTTTTTGTTTATGCTAAAAAGCATAAATTGTGTTCGAATTTTAATCATCTCATGCTAGTTTTCATGCTAAACTAGCAAATATTTTAAGCATCTCATGCTAGTAGTAGCATCTTTTATGCTAGTTAGCAAAGCAAAAATAGCATAAATTTTGACCTGGGGGACCATATTTGATCCAAGTCCTAGCCTAGTCAAGTCTATGACCTTTAAGCCTGAATATAAATACCTTATCTACTTGAGCTCGTAAAGAAAGAGTAAAGCATATTGGTACAGCTATTTATTATACAATAGCTGGATATAGTTGTTTGTTCACTGACAACTTTTACTGAGTATGAAAATGTAATGCAAGGTTGCTGTACCTATTGAGTTGTATGAAATATGAATAGGAATACTTGCACATTGGGGCACTTTTGTTGCTTGGCAACATAATGCAAATTGAGACTGGCCATTATATCATAGCACTAAAGTTTTGATGTATATAGGATCGGAGGTAGTCAACACCAAACTCGAAACATGTAAGAACACGATTGAATCTTGTAGAAGCATTTTAATTTTATTAAGTTTAAAGAGGCTGTTGCAATTATCAATTAAAGATTTTCATAGTATTACAAATATATTTAATGTCTAGCAAATGACAGTGTCTTATAGCGTTCCCTTTGGGCAACCAGCCCCTTGTCCTACCTCCGCATAATTCAAAGTTTAAATTCGTTTTTCACGAATCCGCACATTCCAGTCTTGGCGCGGGCATTTCGAGTTCACAAATGGCGCTCTCTGCGCCCACTTGGCGACGAATCGTACAATAGCTGTTCTACTTTTTTAAGAGCACTACTAGGTGGAAACATCAAGCATCCAATTAAACTATATTTTCTCCCTTACCAAAATGTGTTAGGTGAAGTTTATTCTTTGATAGACTTTTGCTCAGTGTAAAACCCCCTTATCAGTAGGTTTTTAAAATTTAGTTTTCTAACATAAAAAGTTTAAACCAAACCCCAAATAAAACCAACAACTTTAATTGTAAGAGAAGTAGTGCTCATTAAATTCAAGTAGAAAATACAATATAGTTTTTCACTAACTATTGTTCACATAAGATTTTGTTTACAGTTTCAAAAATATTAAGACTAAAAGTTATTTTATAAGTGGGAGGAATATGAAATTCCAGAAGAAGACTAATCACTTCATACATTCTGAATAATAATACGGCATGTCAATAATACTATAGAGTTATATTCAGTCATAACTAAACGTTTGTTTATATTTGTAATGACGATGTTACTTTAGCCGGTACAGCATTTTAAGATTTACAAAAGATAGAACTTTTGTCTTTCTAAACTAAACCAAGTAGCTTCAAAATAAAGGAGAATTATCATAACATAATAGACAATTTTTTAAATACATTAATGATATGGTATAACTTACCCAAGATGTAAATAAACTGTCAGACAATAATACAGCGATCAAAGAGACGAAAAGAAAAATTTAATTATAATTTCTTTTGCTGAATATGTTAACCATAACGGGTAAACTATACCTCAGTTTAAAATTATTTAATCAACCATTTATAATTTTCCGTAAAAATAATATTTATCAAAATTCCAGTCTCGCATATCATGTGATTCTGACCTCCGCTGAATGAATCCGAAATTAAGATTTTTTGGTCTGTCAACAACAACCTGTTGCCATATTAGTAATAAATTCTAGAAAGGGGATTTAAAAATACATGTTGTCTTTAATTAATTGAAAATAAGAGACAAATAAAGAAATACAAGGACATTTTTGATCAATGGTGTATGTTATTTGCTTTAATTCCTACATTGAAATCATTTGGTGCAGTTCTGTCTTCAACCATTTTGTGGTTTAGTTTATGTAATAATTTAGTAAACATATATGGCAACAAAAGCGGTTTGGTGTGTGACATTTTCGTTTTGTTTTCGTTTCGTCTTGATGTAAATGTAAACACAGACGTTTCCTTTGCCTATACCTACAATGAAATTCGAGCTAGTTACTGTCAAGCAGCGGTCTACCGAATAAATAAATGATGTAAAACGACACTAACTTTCTCTTTTATTTTTTGGCAGAGTTATTTTACAGCCTAGTAACAGTAAGCATTGTATTCTGTGTAGTTTATTTGTTATGAAAATGTATACAGTGTTTTAAGCAACTACGTTTTGTATTTCATGTGGTGTGCGATCTAATATATAATACTAATAATGATGATAAGTAATTTCTTGAAATGTTTGAGAAAAACTCAGCCGAACATTTTGGCTTTGAGCTAATTAAGGATATGGATGTGCGTATGTTTGAAATCTGTTAGTTTGAAGTGAAATAAAACAGATCAAATGGTTTTTTTAATAGATTGATTTCAACGTAGGATTTCTTTTTTGTACGTTTGATTCAATTTTCTATAAATAAATAGGTAAATAGCAAACGAATGTATTATTGTAAAAAAGTTTCACTATGTAAATTACTTAATTAAACTCTTGGTGGTTCTTGTGAAAAGTAATTTTTACATTTTATTTTAGTGGATATAAATTTTTTGTAAAACTTTATCTGGCTTGTAGTAATAACACCTTACTAAAGCTTTTACACTTCTAATATTTTTTCGTGTAGATTGACAAAACTCGAAATAAAATTGTATGTAGGTACTTTTAACAACTTTTGTATTTTATTAGTCTATTATTTCTTTACAGTTTATTTAAAGATGGAAGTTCAGATTGTTATAAAAGCTCCAAATCAAAATGTTGGCGAAGATCATGTTGTGAATTGCAATTTAGAGTGGACTGTTAAACAGCTCAAGGAACACTTAAAAAAAGCATATCCCAATAAACCTGTAATTATGTTTTACAAATTTTACTTTTAGTAATTACACACTCGGATCAGATTTACTGTACGGTCCCCCTTGGCGCAATTTTTTCGGATTTGGCGATAAATAATTCTTCTGGCAACCTGTCTGACTTTGACTGAAGATTCGAATTCTATGACTTCACACCAATGATGTTTTCCGGCAACCCTATCGGACTGTTATTTGAGTTTTCATAAGAAATATTCCCATACGATCTTTTCTTTGAATCATGGTTTTTAAAAAAAGAGTCGCCAAAAATACAGACTTTTAGCGCAATTTTGGAAAGTTCGCCAAGGGGGACTGTACAGTAAATCTCTACCTACACACTCAACTGTAGATCAGAACTTCTTGTTTAAGATAACATAATTAAAATTATACGAGGAACTAGAGAAAAATTAAATTTAATACAAGTATATATATAAGTTGATTTATTCTATGTATTATTATTCTCATAAATATGGCTGTTCAGTGTCTGAGAGGTATACCTGTCCGCCCTATAAGCCCAAGTTTGGGGGTTCGAGCCCCAGCTGAGTCGTCGGATTTTCTGGATGGGAAAATAGTCAGCACGCATGTAATATGATTATGACACATAAAAGATCCCTTGAGTACCCATTTGGCCTGGGTTCTCTTATCAAAATTAAATCTCGGCAAATTTTAACATCCTCAGAGGGCTCAAATTCATTGTAATCCGAGCGTCACAATTGGTTGAGAGAATCGCCTAGATGGTGTCACAATAAAATGGCACTTAGTTCTGGGTAATATGCCGAGTCTGCAAAGGCTTAGCCGCCAATAAAGCAGCCCTGTTGGGAAAAAAAATCCCAACAATATTTGTTATAATTTTCATTATGAATATTTTTTCTAGAAAGTTTTAAGAAATTGCAGTACCTACTCATCTGTTTTTTAAAAACTTTTATGAATAATTTAATTAAAATTGTTGACTACATGCCTACTAATATAATAGGACTTTAATATAGCTCTGGTGGCTTTTGTTCTAACATTTTCTGATAGCCTAAACTATTTAGAATTTATTAACTTTAAATTGAACTAAAACTATTTTTCTACTTAATTTTTTTCCCCCGAAAACTTATATTAGTCCTACTTTTAGATAACTTTCGTGTTTTGACCATAAACTAACATAGAATTTAACAAAAGGTTTAAAAAAAATTCATTTCAGTGAGATGCATAATTATAACCTGAAAAAGCATAAAAAAGTATATATTTAAAATAAATTCCGGGACGTAATATTAAACCTGCTCTTATTGTAGTTTGTTAAACTCACTAGTTATTGATCATTGCTTTTAATTGCACCTTAAAAGTGTGTATGCCTCTAAACCTAACTAGAACAATACCCTGAGTAAGATCAAGTTGGAAACTGTAAACTTTTATTCACTGCTTGAATTTTAAATATATAATTTTAAGGCCAAAAATTTTCCTTGTTGATTAAATTCATGTTGTATTTTTTAAATTTAACTTTTTTTATTCGTGGTACGTAATTGGTTTTAAAATAACCCTTAATAATTATTTTTTAATCTTTGATTTTTTTTTACAGAAAGTAAAGGAACAGAAGCTAATATATTCAGGACATTTGCTGCTCAACCACTTACGTCTAAAAGATATTTTAAGACATGTGAGCAACTTTCTATTATTGTTTCTTTCATTATTTATTACTTTCATTTTTATGATTATATTTAAATCGTGTTCATCTTGCAGGATGATAGCAATTCCTCTGTACATATTTTGCACTTAGTGTGCAACAGTGATTCATCTTTTGTACAGGTATGTAGAAATATTTATTGTAAATGTGATACATCCTTCTACATTTTAAAATTATTATGAATAATGAAATGTATACCATGCATAAGGCATTTCCAACCCTGTTCCCTGTAAATTCCCCATGTCTTACTGCTGGAAGACAAAACCAGTTTATGGCATTATTGAATCCCAGTAAGGATTCTTCTAACAATGCTCAGAAACTAATCAGCACTTTTGCCACTTCCTTGTCAACATTTTAGTTTTTTACTCGATATGTCAAATTTAAATAATTTTAGAACAAAATTGAAAATGTAACAGTTGTAAAGCAGAAAGAGTATTAAAACTTTTGTACTTGGAACATTTAATCTACAAGCACTATTTATTGAGCTATGGATTCAGAGCAATTTTACATGTACTTGTACCAGGCTAAGCTTTACATGGTGTTCTATATTTTTTTTACTAGGATTTGTTATGGTACAACTCTGTTTTATTTGTTACTATAAAAGTGTATAACATCTAGTATTGTGTATAATCTCTAAAAGGTTTCCGGTATTTTTAAAAGTTTTGGCAATGTCTCGTAGCCTCAGACTAAAAGAGTTCTTTTCTTTCCTGTATGGTTTGCTTTTAACAAATAAATACTTGTTTTGCTCATAATTTGTAATATTGTGTAATAAGTGTGTAATAATATTGTGTGTAATAAGTGTGTAATAATATTGTGTGTAATAATATTGTGTAATAATATTGTGTGTATTGTGTGATAAGAGTTTTATCAAATACTATTTGGTTAAATTAAAATATTTGGACTGAAGAGTTTTAGTTAAAATGTTAGGTTATAGTTATAGGTTTTGTAAATAAGTCAAAATTGTCTTTTCAAAAAAATATTTTTTAAAGCAGGAATCTTATTCAAAAATTGATCAGTGCACTATTTTATTCATGCTTTTGACAAAATGATGCTTGAAAAATATCCTATAGTAAACGTTCAATGAACATAGGTAATATTTTGCTTGGTGATGGAGGAATTGGTAAGTCATTCCATCCCATTTATCACCTCTTGTGTCACTAATAGGTATAACTGGTGAACGAAACCAGTGTTCTCATTTCTCGGCTGGGTAAAAAAGACTAGAGTGTTGTAGCAAATGTGAACAAATGGACATACAGTCCCTGGACAAATTATTAGACGCACTGCAAGATTTTCATGTAAAATATTAATTACCGGGTGATATTGTACTGTTTTATTATTTTAAATTGATTTGTTCTTTTATATTATCCAATCAATTACCGATTTATTTGACATAAATAAAACAGCATTAATTTAGAAAAGCATAAGTTTATTAAGTTTTAAAGAAAAGTTAAATTAATGTTAGTAGAAGTCAATATTTAAAAATAAATACAAATATGTAGTCTACAACAATTCTTTTAAATAAAAATCAATAATATTGTAGTTTAAATATACCATTATTGCTTAAAAATTCTTAAGAAACATAAAATTTCTAAAAAAATACAGTGCATCTAATAATTTGTCCAGGGATTGTATAATTATAATCGGCTCTTTTTACTTAAATGTTTTTACTTCTTCTTACGACTGTTTTATTATGATTTTTTATAAATGTTTCAGCCTAGTCAAACTTGGGCACTTCCTGTGACAAGACCATTGCCAATGGCGTCTGGACAATCAACTTCCAGTACAGTTAGGCAGAGAAATTTGACGTCGGTGCCACCTACGAAGTATGACAGGTTTATCTTTGCATTTAAAGAATATTCGACTCTTTTATTCTTTAACAAAACTAAGTGTCAAACCTCAGTTTGAGAAATTTGCTTCTGTATTTGAGTTTTTAAAAAAAAAACCTTTTGAGGGAAATACAAATTGGAAAAAGCGCCAAGTTGTTTTCATTGCATCAAATTTAAATTTTAACTCATGATTTTCTCTTTTAAACATATTTGAGTTATGTGTTTGTAGCAATATTTTTGAAACTCTCTAATACTTTAAATTCAAAATTGTCAGTTGACAGAAATTTTTTTTGTTAGTAAAATATGTTCGGGCAATATAGTTTCTGATTGGATTTTTTTTGGTATTAAACAGTGTTTTATTTTCGCACACTGTTACGAATTTTTAAAGTTTTTAATTTAATATTGGCACAATCATGTATTTTAATGCTTCAAAAATTTCTTTGAAATTTTATTTAGAAACAAGGAAAATATTATTTAGATTAAATTTATATGCTTCCCCTCCTTTAAAATTGTTGTTCTAAAAATGCTACAAATAAAGTTCCTCTAATATGTATCTAGATATTATATACACATAAACAGAAAAGAAACACATTTAAAACTGAAATATTTTATTTAAAAATGTTACTGCCACTAGGGAATACTAATTTCTTATTACATCATTTCAGTACGATTTTCCCCCAAAACGTGGCTCCTCAGGCTACGATTCCTGTGTTTATGCCTGATACTCAAATGGTTGCTCAATATGCTGCAATGCAACAGATGTATGCTTATTACTTTTCACAATATATACAAAGGTAAATATTTATCTTCATTTGTTCAACATTTAATTTTCATAGCTTGGTGATATGTAATTTAAATACATTTGAAATTTGAGAAATAAAAAGTTTTAAAAAAAATTACATTTCCAGATTTAATTTATGAAGTAATGATATTGGAAGTTAAATTTTAAAATATAATCAAAAGAGTTTATATTATAAACGATTTTGAAAAAACAACAGCCCAAAATAAATTTATGATATTTCTGTTCTTGCACATTAAAATCTCATTAACAAGAATTTGCTTAACATCAAATATTTCTTAAGATGTACTGAAAGTATGGTCTGTTAAGCATTGAACTTATGCTTGAAAATTCTCTAAATTGTTGATCAATTTAAAATAAAAATTCTGCTTATAATAAATTAAAATTCTTTTTTTTTGTTGAAATTAGCAGATTTTGAAAATATAATATTGAGATAAATTGTGAATTTTAAACTACATTCTACATCAGCAAATATCACCACCTTGAACTTGAATTGAGAGTTTAATTTCAATCAAGAAATGGCATCTTGGAAATCATCATATTTTAATTACAAGAGTAACCTTAATTTGAGAAATTTGCTTGCTAGAATTTCTTTTAAGCTAAAGAAAATTTAGCAATTTTTTTTCATGCAGTTTTATTAAATGAAATTGTTGCTGTATATTTATACATTAATTTTTCCTCTTAGGTCCCCTGATGAGTAAGCATAGTACTTTATATTAGTAATATAAAATAAGTACCTATATCATTACTTTTTATCTACTTTAAGTATTCTTGCTAATTGAAGCATAAAATTTTCCAAGCAGTTAGCATGGAATTTTGTTTGACATTAAATATTTCTTTGAAAGTATTTAATATTAGGGAGGTTTCAACTCTACTTCAAATTTTTATTCCTTAACAATAATATTTATTGAATTCGCAAAGAAAACAAGTAGGTTTGTTACAGAATCTGTCACTTAAACCTCGTCCACACAGTATTGGTGCTCAACAAAAAACGCACTATTTATACACCTCTGAAAGAAATTTGCCAAACAGGGTCTTTAGCTTATAATTTATTTCTAATTCCAACTTTTAAACGCCAAAACTAACTAATTTCATTAATCTTCTTTCGCAAATTAATAATTACTCATTATCGTTTGCTGAATTTGTTTGAAATTCGAAGGATAATGATGCAACTTTTTGTAATAAATATCTTTTAGTCGCCACAATTTCCCATATTCCTTAACTTTCTTTCGAAAAAGAGAATAATAAATAATTAGTAAAATTGATGCTTTAAAAATAAAAGCGAACTTTTGCTTATTTTTTATTCAAAGTTAGAATTCGCTATGCATCTTTCCTCATACATATGTAATAAACCGTCAAAAGAACTCTATTGTGATATTACAACAATCCAAACTAAATTATATTATATAAATAAATATTCTTTCAAGAGTTTTATTTTAAATAAAGTTTCTCATACTTTTGACGAAATGGCAACAGTGAATATATTGAATAAAAATGGAATTCGCATGTTATTTCAATGTGGATTAAATTTTGTTATTTAAATTTTAAATATAATTCTAATTAAAAATTTTTACTGAAATTTGGGATGTAGTCTAACCTGATTTTTTGCTTCAAAATGACACATCCCACTTGTTTGTGCAACTTGCGGTTTGTTCTGTGAAAGTGGGTGACGGACGGACTGAACGATTATAATACCTTCCACTTTTTCCGTTATAAACGTAGTGTGGAAGCTAAAAATATGGACAATTTTTAATATTTTGAATATTAGATTGGAAATAAACAGTTGTTTTTGTTGTTGAATTTTGTTGTTAAGGAGAATCAATCTTTGTACAGCAATCATTTTTAGTGGCAGTAATTTTAGTAACTTAACGAAAAATTCTTTATTATTTCCAGCACTTATAATCCAGGAGCAGTTCCGGCCTACAACCCACCCTTACAAGGTGTTGCCAACTACCAGGCTCCAGTAAACGAAGCTCCTGTACCAAATGTCCAAGAATTGCAGTTGCAGCCTGAAGCCAACGATTTCCTGAACCGAGATTGGCTGGATCATGCTTTCCAGTGTTGTCGGTTATTCATGCTTATCATGCTTCTGTATTGCTATTCAACACCAGAAAGATTAGGAATTGTCCTGTTTTGTGCGGGCATTGCTGTTATGTGAGTATTGTGAGAAGGATTAGATTTTTAATTCTGCTCAGCCTTTGAGATTTTAATGCCACATAAGGCTCAGTAGATGCGTTTTCTACCAGTATCTATTTCAAATACGTGTATCAATACTCATCTCATTGTAGGATCTATTTATATATATATTATATATATATATATATATATTATATATATATATATTAATATATATTATTATATATAATATAATATAATATATATATATATTACTTGGTTAGAAAATTGATATTCCGATACTGATACTTATCTCCTTGATAGTTAACATATTATTTTAATAATTATTAATTATTTCTGTCTTTCACATGCTGGAAGGAATAAAGTTAGAATTGTTCAAATTTGTGAATGCCATTAAGACTCATTTCCAAATAAAATATTAACTTTAAGATTTTTAAATTTGTTTTTCGTCTAAACAAATTTCTCCTACATAAGTTGTCGGGAATATAGTTTTCACTTTTGCTTAATTACATAAACTTAGACAGAAAGCTCATTTTCACTTGGCAAAATTTTCTTGCCAATAGTTGTTAATGGGTTAATTACTATCATTCATTTGAGATAAAAAAAAAATCAATGGTTGTAAAAGTGTAGTATTTGTCATCTAACAAACAGTTTAAGAGGGGCTGTCAGTCCCATAATTCATTAGTTTTGAAATCATATCTTTTGTAAAGAACTGCTTATGAGTGCTGAACCATATTATCCCATTTTCACCAGGTATAAGAATTATTATAACATCAATTTAAAACAAAATTCAAAAGAAAATAACATTCTGGTTATTTAATTATTATTAAATAAAGTTTTAAAATAGTGTCGCCATCTGCTAGGCACTTGAGGAATTTTAAAATTTCAAAAATATGTAATCAAATAACTAGATAACATTTTCGTTTCAAATTTGCTTCATTTCGATGCTATATCAATTCTCGTTCCTGGGGGAAAAGGGCTAACATGGCAAAGCAATGCTTCGGCGGAAGTTGTGGTTTCAAAACTAATGCATTAGCTTTATGGTACTGACAATCCTTCTTAAGTTCTCTTTGTGTTCTACTTGTAGGTACCAAGAAGGCTGGTTTCAGTTTTTGAGGAGGCCCCCCTTTGCAGTCCCAGCAGAAGTTGTTCCACCCCAAGATGCTCTGAATGTTGAAGACCTTCCTGATTTTGAGAATTACGACGAGGAACCTTTGCTAGTCAACCCTGATTTTGATGCCAATGATGTAAGTGGTATTAGTGAATTCTGTACCAGCTCCATGGAAGCAGTAGTATTGGCTTACATTTTTTTTTGTTCAGTGGGTTTGAATGTGATGTCATAATGACAGGGGGATTGTGCTGATTAGTTTTATCCTAGAATTTTTTTGCCTACCACGTTGTTAGTTTTATAATGTGTAAAGCTTTAGACATATCTGTAAAAGGCTAATTCCATCTCACTGGAAATTATTTTAGCATAACTCGCAAGTTAAAAAAGCTTTTTAAATTAAAAAAAAAGTTGAATAAAATAAAACAGGTTATATTATATTTAGTTGCAGTAAGTGTAAATCAACTGTTCAACTAAATTTTTTGTTTATTTAATGATCATAAAGGCTAATTTTGCATGGAACTAGCCAAAAGTTCTTGGCCTGGTTGAAATTTTGAAAAAAAAATGATTTTTTTTTCTTGCCACTCGCCTTTTAATAGCTATGCTTTTACTTCATGTTCTATTACAACTGGAACAAACTATGTATTTTTTTGTAGCAACAGTTTAATATTACACACTTTTGAGTTTGGAATGTGGAAGTGGGTGACAGACAGTCAGAAAACCATTTTTAAAATATTCCTCATATTATGATTTAAACTTAGTGTGGAAGGTTGATTGGTGATTAACATATTTGTCATTGCATAATAAACGTTACTTGCTTTTCAATGTTTATGCTAGAGAGAATTTTATTGCTTATGATGAAATAAATTACCTAAATTTGTCCTCTTAACTTAAAAAAAAACTATTTAGGATAACTTTGGAGAATACGAAATTGAAGCGACCATGGACGGTGACGATCCACCCCACGCTCATCCTCAATCCGACGATGCCAATAACAACCACATCTTCTCGCCCCTCACCTTCCTTTCCACGTTCTTCTCTTCTCTGATTCCAGACCCCCCTCCACCCCCCATCAACATCAACTGAAGTGAAGAAGGGCGAACTTTAGCACCCAAGTAGTGGCAGGATGTATGGGAATGTTTCAGATGATGTAACACTGTTGTTTTCATTTGTATCGCTGGACTGCGATTTCAATGGTTACTGTGGTTTCATGTACTGCAATTTCATTGATTCTTCATTTTTATTCTCAAAATGACCAATATAGATAAAAAACAAATTTTCTTTCGATAAAAAATTTCGTTAATAAATATTTTGAACAACCAACAGCACAGCAAGAAGTTGGTATTTAAAAATTTAATAAGTAAAATTTTCTTAGAAATCTCATTTTCAAATACCAAAACTTAAGTGATTCCAGGCAACTAATGAAAACAAACCATTAGAGCTGTTGCCATCCACAACCTGAAACAATCGCATTGTTAAACATGATAGATATGTATTGGGATCAAGTAAATTTGTAAAAATTCATTGATTTTTAATTTGGTGTTCTATAAAATGGCATTGTTTCCGGGTTATAGGAAGTTTCCTTGTTTCCTTGTTCAAATTCTTTGAAATAACTACTGTTATAACCTTCTGAGGAATAAGCAAATTGGTTGAAGTCTAAACTTGTTTTCACTGCATGGGATTAAAATTCAAATTTTTAACAGAAAAGTTAAACTTCTTAAATTTTTTAAGTCATATTTCTATTGCAGATAATTAAAACTTACTCCTCCATATTTCAATTTTTAAAACTTAGTAAAATTATAAATTTTATAATTTTTTAAAAATTAGGTGTTTTGCTGAAAAACCTGACAGGTAGGTGAAAGGTTTATACGTCTGGTATCCTTTAGAGAGGGTTAAGATCATCCTTTGGACATTATGTCAAACGGTATAAATTAAAAAAAAATTTCTCCAGAACGAGGTTAGTTGACAATCCGACAAAGCCATATCAGTTTGTGGTCATGCAAAGTATTACCTATAATTTCAAGTTGCTTAAAATGACCATTATGTATTATGCTATGCAAATTATGCCAAACAGTAAAAATTTCTCTTAATTTTGATACAAAAGAAGTTGTCTAAAAGCTTATTAAATTTGAATCCCGCAAAATGTTGTCATTTTACTGTCTTACAAATGATCTTTTTTCATGCTTGGATAAATTGATATAATTTCGTAGCCATGACATGATTATACGGTCATACCAAATCATGCCCTTTCCTGGTTGAACAATCTGACATGTTTTAATTGTGGTAATTTAGAGTTAGAAATGATGCCAACTGAAGTCATTTTTCACTCCCTGCGACTACTTGGGATTTCATTTGTGTGTTCTATAGAACTACGTACTATGAAATGTAATGTTGTTATGGGTATTTGTTGATGCAATATTTGAATGCATAGGTGAACATGCATTTTATTTTTGTCATACCAAAGTATAATGAAGTTGAACTAAGTTATTTTTCAAAGGTTTAAATTTCAATCAATAATTTAAGTTATATACGTATTTATTTATTGTATATTCTTTTGAACTATTATATATTCTTTATCAGATATTATCTGTTCGTTTTATTTTTAATACATTATTTTTTAAAATTCAAAATAAGTATTTCTCAAGTAATTTAAAATACCTCCCTATATACAAAGAAAAATATTGAAAGTTCGACTTTATTATTATATATTTGCGACTCTTAAATATACTATAGGTAAAAATATGCCTTCTTTATCGTGTACCCTTTATTTTTTTATCTTTCTTATTTTTACAGTTTTACTAAAAATGTGTGCACACCTATGCACAAAAATTGCATCTTTTGTTATACAGGGCGGTTACATTTAAAGTTCCAATTTTTAAATTTCTGTAAAATGAGAACCACTTGTCAGAATGGCAATATCAAGTGAAATGCTTTAAAAGATTGTGGCTTAGTGGTAATACCCAGTGACTAAGTGATGATGCCTTGCATTGCCATGCCACAGGTCCGGGTATCGAGTTCCTGATTGAGCGAGGTTGACGCATCCTTCATCCCTCAAGTGGGTCGATAAAATGAGGACCAAGCATGCTTGGGAACTAAACCCTAAGAATTGCGCATGAGGTTGACCACCTAACTGGTTCATAAGACTAGCACCACAGAGCCCTTGGTCACGTAAGCTGAAATGGTAACGGCAGGCCTTGGCCCACTAACGGGCTGTTTCACCAAGGAGTTTTAGTTTAGTTTGGTTTATTCAAAGAGAGTAGGAGATTTCAAAAAGACGAAAGAAAGAATTTTTCGACCAATCTTGCTGCACTTCTGCCCTGCTGTTGGTCTTCAATTTTTGTATTTGTAACGTATGCAAGGGCACTCATGGAACAATGAAACTTTGGCAAAGAGCAATGGAACCATATGGAATAAGATCAAAATTCTGTTGATAGATCTTCTTTTGATTTGAGTTTTTCAGATATGTGGCACCTATTAGATAGGCCAAGTCTTGGTTAGTTCAGATAAAAACGTTCAAAGTGGTTATCTAAGCATGTTATGTCCTTATACTCTAGCTATTCTACAAACAGATTATGCAGGACAAGAATAAGTAACCCTGTTCATATGGGGCTGGTGTACATTAAATTTGTTGTGTGTACTTGCTATGAAGGGATGTAGCTTGGGAGTCTATTTTGTTACTGGAACACAATTCAAAATTACAAGGTTTGCTGCCAGTAGCCCTTGTGTAGCTCTAGTACGATGTTAATTCAACCAACACCCAAACTTTCCCCTGATATTAACTCTATTGAACTATACCAGATGACGTACAGCTTTTAAGAGAAGCAGTGCATGCTGGGAAATAACAAGAGTCTGGTACATCTCTGTAATACTATTGCTTCATCAGTGAACCTGACAAGTGTTTCTTGTTTTACAGCAATTATAAATTTAATTGTAATTAACCTGTACCTTACAGAGTCTCTTTCTTTCAGAAGAAACAATTTTAATTTACAATTTTACTTTTGTTATTTCCGATTCACTGAGTGTGTTAATCGCGGTAAAAGCGAGTTCAGTGAGAGAAGTTTTGGTGCGTGTATGTTAGCATGTGTTTGTGTAATTAAACATTCAATAAAATGATATGTGTGTTCATTGCAGTTTCTTACTTAAGTTCAAACTATACGACGCGACGGACCAGTGAGGTCCTGATTGGTTAAGGCTACCTTTGAGGGGTTTCAATTAAAACGTGCAGGAGAAAAATTTCCCATCAAAATTGTGGGCCTACTCAGCTGTCAGCCCGTCGCTTGACTGGAGTTCTAAATTGCGTCGCCAATAGCCCTAGTGTAGCTGTAGTGCGGTGATTTTGCAACTCAAACCACAACTCATTGATATGGTATATATGGGTCTGGTGCACGTTAAGTCTGTCATGGTACTGAACTGACGAAGCCGCGTACGATATTTCTTTAGGTTGTCTTAAGAATGGCAGATCAGGTTTTGTCAAATCTTCACTTGATCACATTTTAAATCATGAAGCATTTTGCCAATAGCCCTCTTGTACGATGTTAATTCAACCAAATGAAATCAGATTACACGCGGTTATTTGAGATTACGTACCTGTTATTTTGACATTGGCATTGAGAATGCCTATTAGGGAGTAGCATGCATGACTGGTGAAGGGGCTGGAGATTTTATGACTCCTAAAAATGGACAAGTGGAATAGCCACGCCTACAGTGACGTCACAGTTACGTCAAACGTCGTAAGCCCCACAACAAACCACCCGGCAGCTAATTCGTCTAAAGTAGAACGGTTACGCCTACAGTGACGCCATAGTTGTCTTTCTCTTCCACAACAAACAACGGTCCGCCGCTTTCGAACTGTCCAAAATTTTCCGTTTCGAAAATTGCAAAATTTTCAAAAATATTGCATGCATAAGATCTTACTTAATTTACTTAATTATTTAAGTTTATACTTAATTCTGTAGCTGTAATGCGACGTCAATGCAACGAAACCTTCCTAATCTATTAATTTTTCAAAACACAAACTGACTATAGTTTACATTTCAATTACCGTATATGATAAATATTCCTTCCTATAGATGATAATTACCTTCTCTATTTACATCTGTTACATTCAAAATTAACCAATCCAAAAATTAACGAATCAGCGACGAATGAATTTATTGTCAATCTCGCAAAATGCAATCATTTCTCTCCGAAACTTGGTGAACGCAGCACAAAACTCAGCCAAACAATGGCAACTGTCGCAAACAATCAATGCGAGTTATTAGAAATCGCTTTTCGTTAAGTTGTGATGGCTCTTTTAATGAGGACCTAAGTCAGCGAATCAATAATGCCATTTCAGCAATCGAGAATACGGGAATGACAGCGGCATTAGCTGGATTGTTAGGGGTTGATCAACGATCTCCTGATTGAGGACCGCTGTGGAACGGTGGGTTAAGATGTCAAGTCATGGAGAATGTCTTTACAGGTTCTGTCCTCGCCTTAGTTATCCTTTAAGCGGACCATGCACTGTAAAAAAACCCTTAATTTTACTTTAAAAATAATATATTTAAAGAAAAATACTGTTATTTTCTTTAAACAAGCACACGGTCAAGCGCTATAGATATGGTTCAGTTTTGGTTTCCCTTCCTCAGAAAAGGTATATAGTTGCTTGAAAAAGTTCAGCATTTGGCTACAAAAATGATTAAGGGTTTATCTGGTATCGATTATGATAACAGATTAAGTTCTTTAAACGTGTATTCCCTGGAAAATAGGAGAACAAGGGGCGATTTAATTCAGCTATTCAAATTCATAAAACAGGGAGATGGAGGGCTTAGGTTTTACCTTAAATAGCTGGACATGATCAGAAATTGAATAAATCGTGCTTTAGAAGGGAGGTAAGACAACATTATTTTTACAATAGAATTGTCAATGAGTATAAAATGTTTTACCAGATTATGTTGTGTATTCGAAGAGAGTAGAAGAATTTAAAAAGAATCTCGATAGTTATTGGACACTAGAATTAGAAGATATATTTTAGACCAACCTTGCTGGGCCTCTGACCTGTTGCTGGTCGACAATTTTTATATTTGTCTTTGTAAATTTGCATTAAACTGCCTCGGGGAAAAATGGGAATAAAAAGGAGCTTGCTGAAACTACGACTTGTCGTGACTCTTCGACGCGAATTAGACAACGATCAATAATATATACTGGATAGACATCTTAATATTAAGAAAACTCGACCATTGCAGGGTTACCTGGACAAAACCATTTGGCTTCTTCTCCAACTACGGCGCTGAATTTTGGCTCCTTTTAACTTGTGCTTTCATAACTGTATCGCCATCATTCAGCCATGAAATTCTAAATGCTTCGCTAAATGACGTAACTTTTTGTTACTACGTATGGGGGAGACAAAATGGATCGTGTTTTCTGCGGTACGTTAGCACCGAGGGCAGTCCATACACTTCATATTATACATCATTATGAGTATCTCTGTCTCTTGAAATTCTGTTACATGTCAGCTTAGGTGTCGACTTCGTTCTTAACCGCGATTCGTAATAACGAGACGTTACTTCCAACCCGTTCTTTTAGTCACTCCTACGTAGTTTAACGCCCATCGTCAAAATTGGTTGATTTTAAAATAGTGTCCGGGTGGTCTACTCAGTGTGTTTGATCGCAGCCCATTACATTAACAGTCTGCGCACTGTACCGGGTGCGGGTTCGATTGCCGCCTTCGCCCTGGGTGTACTTTCTCGCTCTGTGTCAGTATAAATTCTGTCTGTGTCTGTCTCACACGACGAAGATTTATAGCGGATCTTGATGAAGCGCACAAACCGGAAATACATGTATCAACCAACCAACCAACCAACTTTATAAACAAATATAGGGTTCGTTTGTACTTGAATGAATGTAGAATTTGGTTAGTAAACTGATTTGTTTCTGAGATATAGGTATCTATAAATAAATACTAAAATATATATCAGAACATTTTATTGAAATATCGTTTCCCAGCGACATAAGTCAGGACCTGGCTGTTTTAAATCTCTTTACATGTTTAGAACCAGATAGCCGGAAACTTTACCAGATGCATGGGTCCGGCGACAAGGATGACAAGGAGTCATAACTTGCAGACACCTAGGAAACATCCCACATCCTTGTTTGGTTCATCCGAAATTAGTTATTGCAACATTTCGTTTCCTCCGCCAACGTCCAAACTTCCTACCATCCATTAAACCCCATCGAAAAGGAAAAATTCAATGGAGGATCAAATGAGGTGTATATGCTTGGCACGAAAAAAGGGGAAAGCTATCTGAAAGTCGCCAAATAGGATAGATAAATAGGGTGGTACATATAGTATGTATTTTTTCGGTGTGTGTGCTTGATCAGAGACCAGCTTATAAACCGTCGTCAAGTACGACAGACACAGATGGAATTTTTAGTGACATTGAGAAAGATAGTACCCCCAAGGGCAAGGCGAAGGAGGGAATCGAACCTGCACCCGGTACAGTGCGCAGATTGTTTGCGTAATGGGCTGCGATCAAACCCACGAGGCCACACGGGCCCCTCGCAATTAGGATAAGTTAGATTTGAATGATTTTGGCTGTCTATTTCTAGCCTCCGTAAGGGTCTTTTGCGCAGCCAAATACGCATCGTAATTTTGAACCAAGTTGTCAAGTGACGAGGTCGACACATGAGACAACGGAACTTTCGAGATACATCGTACGCTAACGTAGTCAACTCCACAGATATAACGAGCACGTCCGTCTCAGTATACTCGGGAACCTTCCTGAATTTTGAATGATTATTTCCTCCTTGTACGAATACGTTTAGAGTATGGCTGTGATTAGAACCGGGAATCTTCTCAATGAGAAACCGGCTTCCATTTAACTCGGCCATTTGTCTTATGATACGCACAAGAAAAAAACCCTGTGCGCCCTCATTGAGATTTAGGGATTGCAAATTAAAATTCAAAATAGGACAGTTAGTGTAGATATAGAATGTTTGAATTAAAACTATGTTATAAACATTCCCTTTCAAACAAGATAATTAAACTGCTGTTTGTTAATTTTATGGTATGCAACCAAAACTTCCATCAAAGCAAGCCCATCCGCGGAATTTTGTGTTGTGAGAGGGAACTAGGTATGGCGATGTAGGAACACTCGTGTTTCTAGTGCTTAATATTTGCCAAGACTGATAAATCAATTTGATTATTTACACTTGGTGCGGATTGATGTTTGGCAACAAATTTGGCATATCTATTCTTAAAAAAATAAGAGTCGTGCGGGGCCCGGGTGGCCTAGTGGGTTTCATCGCAGCCCATTACGTTAACAGTATGCGCACCGTACCGAGTGCGGGTTCGATTTTTGCCTTCGCACTGGGTGTAGTTTCTCCCTCTGTGTCAGTAAAAATTCTGTCTGTGTTTATCTTACTTGACGAAGGTTTATAAGCGGGTCTCTTATCAAACACACAAGCCGGAAAATATATGTACTAACCTACCTAAGAGTCGTGCTTAGTAGACGTGCTTAACTCTAAGAGGTAGGTATTGATGCAACACAGCACCAAATGATTATCCAAAAAATCGTCTGTTTGGGCTTATCAATTAACAGATAATTGCTTCACTTGTCCAACCTATTATTGCATCGGTTTAAATTCGCCACCATCTCCAGCTCATTCGAACCTCGATGAAAAATCCCGCCCAAATTCTACAAAACAATCCGCCTCATCTCTTCACTTCAGATCACCCGCACTTTTACCAAAGAGTCCATTAACTGCGACCGTACTCCCTTCGGCTGCGATTATTAGCATCGCTATTAAATAATCGCGGGTCGCTAATTACACCTTTTCCGACTTGGAAGGCGGTCACTCCTGATCAGGCCATTGTTCGAAATCGTCCCCCTAGATTAGAACCCCCCCTCTTTTCGAAGTGGGGGTGGGTCTGTCTAGGAACCGGAAGTGCTGACTCACCGGAAGTATGCAGCCCCATGTGCCCATTTCGAACGAATCCGAGTTTTGCTCGTTTTCTGTGTGTTGTCGCCTCTTTTCGAATCAAACCTTTTGACGGATTTGTTTTAGAAGAAGAGCAAATCGGAATGTTTCCGATGATGTAACGCTCTTGTTTTCATTTTTATCCGTACTGAATTTCGTTGGTTGCTTCGGTTTCACTCTCAAAATGACCGATATAGATGAAAAGAATATTTGTTTTCTATCCAAGCTTTCTTCAACAAATGTTTTGAACAACCAACAGCGCTGCAAGAAGTTAGCATTTAAATAATTTAATAAGTAAATATTCTTAGAAAACTCATTTTCGAATAGCAAAACATAAGTAATTCCAGGCAACAAATGACAACGAACCGTTGCAGCTGTTGCCATCCACGACGTGAAACAACCTCATTCGAGTTGATTCGACTCTTTATTATGGGTAACTTTGGACTAAAGCTAAAACTGTAATGCTTATAATTGTGAGAAAAGTCAACTTAACTAAATTAAATATTATGTTACCGCTTAGAAAGTAAAATCTTTTCGAAGATTGTGTTTCCGAGAAGTTTTAATGGGTATGTTTCAGGTCTTGGGTTGCAACAGAAATGTTGAATGAAAATTAATTCTTTCTCGAGCCTTTGGTTGATGAATCAATGTCACGTGTGAATAGAGCAATAATCGGATCACCGATCGGAGGAAAAACAAGAATGAAAGCTGGAAAGTTTTACGTCACCTGAAACAAGCCGATTGGGCCACGACCTGGACAAAATTTTGCCTAATTTAAAAGAAGTAGATAGGTATACTAAAGAAATTTTGATAGCTATTTTCACAATAGGCGAATATTATACTAAAAGTAAAATTTCAGTGCAACAAACTTTTTTTTATGTAAATAAAGTAAAACCAAAGAGAAATTGTACCACTACGAATGTCACTTACTAGTCCAAAAAGGGTCTGAAGATGGCAAATATATTGTCTGTAAAAGTTCTTTCCCTACAAATGTAGTTTTACCACGGAATGAGAAACTTTTGTTTTCAATCCCCTCGCTGTCTATCGGCAGCTAGACATTGTTCATGAGTCCATACACTATCAAAAAATTTAGGGCAAGCAAAGGGTCGGTCGCAAATGTCTCCTTAGGTATGCTAAGGCAAGCGATGATATGCTGCGGGGACTCGCTCTCTACTCCGTACTTACTACTTAGCAACAACGGGAAAACTTTATCGCTTTGACTAAAGGGAGGGCCGGAGCTCTCTATTGAATCCCATGTTAAAACGACATTTTTTATGTACCTTTTTCTCAGAATCTATTTCATACTTTTTAATGAAATTTTTACTAGTTATTAAATAGATTTTCATCTATAATTTGCTGGAGGCATTTTTAAAAATTATGTTTAGTTTTTAAATTATTAATTTTTAAGTGAAATTACACATTTTTGACCTAAAAAACTGTAATATTAAAAAGAAAAAAAGTTAGATAGTTATATACTGAAATACCTCCGGTGGGTTTTAGAAATCAACTTCTTAAATACGTATAAAAAATTTCAGACTGATACTTATAGTAGATTCTGAGAAAAAGGTACCCGAACATTAAAAAAATAAGTTTTGCGATATAAGTGTTTAAAGTAAACAATAGTGGTTTCTTGCCTATACAACATAGGGGGATTTTACCTAAATAACATTTAAAAAAAAATACTAAAAATACTTCTAGTTCTTGAAACTTTTATTTTAAGATATCGTTGTAAAGCTCAGATTGCATAGTTTAAGAAACACTAAAATCATTGAAATCTCATTTTTGAAAATTTTTGGGGGTCTGGTCCCCCTAAATAAGCAACTCCTCAGGTGGCCGCTGACATATCTCGAGAACACCGTCTAGTCAGAATTATCGCTGGTAAAGTCAATGGAGCCCCCAGGAGTTTTCCCCCATTTTCTTTAGTTTGAAGTATCGTCGCATAGAGCTTCACGAGGGCTATTTGCGACGGGTGTCGTACGTTAGAACCACAGTCAAGTGACGAGCTGACACTTGAGTAGGCACCCAATACAACCGTTCAGAGCGACATCTAACGCAGCGTTGGGATATTTAAGCATATTTAACCTGCTCTCCCTCTTCACGGAGTATTATTTGCCGGACATTTTTGGCTGCACGGGCCGTTTATAGGTCGGCAGTTATTTTAACGAACCTGAACCTGTGACCGAAACCTGTGAACTTCCGCATGCAAGGCGAACGCCTTAACTGACTGGGCTCCCCAGCCCACTTCTCCGCAAATTCCAATCGTGGGGTGGAGGGACCCTCCAAGTTTTTAAGTCATTATTTTTGTGATGGAGCACAGCTCGTCAAAAGTTATTAAGGTATTTGAACACAAGGGATCAGCCGAGCCCTGCTTTGCTAAGTTATTAGCAACCTCATTTCCGTAAACCCACATGTGAGGGAATCCATTGGAGGTGCACTTCATGATCCTAGGTAATATATATGTCTAAGTAATTTCAGAATACAGATGCAAGCGCGGTCACCCACATTGATCCAGCCTGCCAAGTGCTGTATTGAGCTTCGGCTATCCGACAAAATCCATACCGGTCCATTATTAGCTTCATTCAAAATGCCCACAAGAACAGCCTCTATAGCCAACAGTTTGCTTCTGAACATAGAGCAATTGTCCTGGTCTCTTATTTTGATTTTCTTGCCTTCGATAGAAGTCTTAATATATACTTCACGCCCGATTTGATTTTCTTCATTTTTACTCCCATCTGTGTAAATCTGGATATCTACTTCAGTGATTTCGTTGATTATCTCACGTGCCAACTGCTTCATAAAAGCCGGGACTGTACTTGCTTTATTCACGGAATGTTGTAGTTCGGTATGGAAGAAGACTCTCTTTAAACCCTCCGATGGATCAATACAATTTTTGAGGGAGATTTGACCTCCCGGCTGAATAAATTCAACTCCGTAGCCAGGCTCATTGTACTGTATTTTTTAAATCTTTGGTTGCTTTTCCACCTTCCTAGAAAATTCGAGATACGATTATGTGGGAAATAGCTTATAAGTATGTTAAAATACTTCTTCAAGCCAACTCTATCTCTGAATCTCAGAGGCTGTAAGCCTGCCTCATACAAAACGATTTCATTAGGGCAACTGTTTCTCAAGCCAGCGATTATGCAAGCTGCACTCAACTTTATAATTTCTGTAAGTTGTTATTTGAGGCACAAAAATATACAGGTAATCCATATTCTAAAATATGTATAATAAGAGCAACGTACGTATTTCTAAGAGTTTCAGTGTAACCGCTCCAATCTCTTCCTGAGATGTATTTGAGTACCTAATTTCTTCCTGGGGTAAGAAACTAAGCGCGATAAATAAAAATCTGTAAAACTTGTTTCCCTTTGAATGTAGTTTTACCGCGGGATAAGGAACTAAACGTGATAAATAAAAATCTGTAAAAGTTGTTTTCTTACGAATGTAGTTTTACCGCGGAATAAGAAACTAAACGTGATAAATAAAAATCTGTAAAAGTTGTGTCCCTACGAATGTAGTTTTACCGCAGGATAAGAAACTAAGCGAGATAAATAAAATCTGTAAAAGTTGTTTCCCTACGAATGTAGTTTTACGGCGGGATAAGAAACTAAGCGTGATAAATAAAAATTTGTAAAAGTTGTTTCTCTACGAATGTAGTTTTACCGCGGGATAAGATACTAAGCGTGATAAATAAAAGTCTGTAAAAGTTTTTTATCTAAAAAAATGTACCTAATTTTTAAAATTTTATTTGGCATTAAAAAAATGCTATTCTTGAAAAAAGAATACAAAGAGCACAAAAGTTATGCAATAAAACTTAAAATTTGATTGCGGATTTTTTTTAATTTATACATACTATACTTGAAAATCGGTATTTAATTTTAAGGTATATTTTGAATTCAAAAATAAAATCATTTTTACTGTGGTTTTTGAATATTTTAATTGAAAATATTTGTATTTGTACGTTTGTAAATATTAAGTTTTCATAGATCAGTCGAATTGTATACTCTCATTGATGAAAGTTTTCTTTGTGGGTGCATATTCACGATTTCCTTTCGTTTGCTTTAGATACAACAAAATTCAAACATATAGTAAGTTTCCCATACTTTTTTTTAAAAATCTATCTTAATGTTTAAAAACTCTCTACGAAATAGGTAAATTGGTAAAAGTGTAAACTTATTTTCATGAGATAAAGATGGAACTCTAATTATCCGAAGCAATTTGGATCAAATCCAGTTACGAAAACAAAAATTTCGGATAATTGTATTTTGCCAATAATATAGAACTACAATTTGAAGTGGTGACTTAGCAGTCCAAAAAGGTTTCATCTAGCGTAAATTTAGTACTAGTAATCAAATCTGTGTTTCGTATAATCGGAGTTAATGTAGGTAATATGAATTCATGCAATGGGAATGTTTCTTATGATGTCACGCTCTCCGTACTGCGATTTCATTGGTTGTTTCATTTTCTTTCCGACTACGATCTCATTGGTTGTTTCGGTTTTAATTCACGATCAGAAGGCGGAAATGAAAAGAAACTTTTCTTTTTACGCAAGTTTTTTTTTTAAATAAATGATTAAAAAACCAACATCACAGCAAGAAGTTGGCATTTAAAAAAAATAACAAGTAAAATATTCTAAGAAAACTCACTTTCGAATAAAAAACAAAAGTAATTGAGAAAAATAAAAACAAGACGGCGCACAGTGGTCTGGGAGCGGCCAAAATGCCAAATTTCGAAGTGTTCGCAAAATGCAAAATGAATAGATATTTAAATTAATAGATAATTGAATAGTAAGATTACCAAATATAAATCATTAAAAATAATTTTTTGAGGTATTTATAGTTACGAAAAGTCAACAAATGAAAAATAGCCCGTTTTGAGGCGATACAATTGAATTCAAAATACACGATTTATAATTTTATTACACAATTTTTTTGCATGTTTTTGAGTTTTATAAAAGGTTTTATTTTATTTTAGATGATTAAAAAATACAAAATAATTTTTAAATTAGTTTTTGATTTTAGTTTCAAAAATACTTTGTTTTTAAATATTTGAAAGAGTGCAACTTTCTTGCTCCACTGTGCTCCAAAGTCTCATTAAAATTAACTAGTTTTCCAAATCTTATATAAAAGATAAATCTAAATTTCAACTGCGGAAACGTACGGAAACCATAATTACAAACAGAAGTGTCAAAATCTAGCTGTTCAAAAATCGTTGAAAAGCACAACGCTGCCGCGCGTTGCTCCACGGCAGCTGTTAATCTAGAAACAAAGTAACAAAACCGACAGGTGTTTCGACCACTTTACTTACAGTGTTTGATTATAAATATATAACTTAAATACTTGTATTATCTTTGTAGGAGAGAAAAGGTTTGACTTGTTTACAATAAGAATGTTTTCAAAAGATGCCCATTGGCCCTTGGGAAGAGGGGGTTGAGTTACATGCCAAACTCTGTTCACAAGGTATTGTTTCATGGGGGGAAAGTGATTTCATCATATATGTTACCCATAGGAAGTTTGACCAAAGAAGCCCAAGAGGCCAAAAACAAAGACTTTCGGTGGTACAGACGAGAACACTCAAGAAAAAGTACAAATGAAGATCTTTCTTACTATTTCATCGCACCCTTACAACTTTTGCGCAAGGCCTAAAACCAACAAAACATTAGAGCTACACGAAGACTAAAAAAAACTATTATATTAATATTGTAATCTTAAAGGATGTTAAACAAATTTATTATATGTTTTTAAAGCCAAATAAAATTTTTTAGTGCTTCAAAACAATTTTAAGATTAAAATCCTTTTTATGAATCTGTTCTATCAAAGTGACTTTTACTTAGTTCCTAAAATACGTGTAGTTTTTGTATTTCAGATTTGTTAATATACTTTTAACTCTAAGATCATTATATAGTACTTTTAAATCAAATACGATATTATTAAAAAATTATTTATTTCCTAAGCCGTATTAAAATTAAACGAAATTTCATTAAAAAGTCTTTAGATGAATATTAATACCATATTTGGCCTTAACATCTTCAATAATAAAATGCTGTTAATTAATATGGTCTTAAAAAACTGTTGACGGTTAATTTGAAAGTATATGTTCTGTGTATTCATATTTTTGTACGATATTTTGATATTAAATTTGATATTATTCCACAACCTTTAAAAGTTTAATATTAAATAATTATTCCACAAACTTCAATGTTAAATATTTTATAACTATTCCACAAACTTCAATGTTTAATATTATATAATTCATGCGTTCAAAAATTAGTAAAAAAAATATTCACATTAAAAAAACTTTGGTTTCAATTAATTTTATAAGCTAAATTGAGAGCAGAAAATATTGAAAATAGTGTACATATTTTTAGCATGACGTTTCATTTTTTAAAAGATTTTGTTTGTGTTTTGGCTTTTTGTGACTGATTACGTATTACCATGACCTAAGCATACGCATATGCACTTGCCCAATACATGTTGATTAAAACGTTATTCTTTATACGCAATTTTCACATTACATCTTCACATACTATTTTTTGCATTAACTGTAACTTAAAATACATAGGTTTTACAAACTTAATTGTGTCCTATATCGACTCAGATGGGTCAAAAACCTACAAAACCGAATTTTTATACATTTTTGTCAAACCACAAAAAAATAAATGAATTTTGACCGTTTTTCAGCCTTTTCCGACCACTGTGCGGCGGAGCTGTTGCCAGATCCGACGTGAAACAACCCCATTATACAGTATGTTTTAAATTTTTAAATTAAGAGTTAATTAATGTTTAATATTTTGTAACAAATGTTAAAAAGAGCTTCTCAATTGCCTTAAATTTAAAAATGTATTAATAAAAAACTGACAATACTTAGAAGAATTTATATCCTTCAGGTATGGTTGAGAAAAAAAAACCACCTAAACCAAAACCTCACCCCAAAACATTAAAAAAAGAAATCTTTCCCTACAAACTAAAACCCACAAAAAGTAAATCTCAAGGAACGAAACACCTCGACACAAAAAACAGAAATAAGGGCTGACCAGAGTCGAACACGTGAGACGGCCCTTAATCAAAAGAGGGCGGACCTGGTCCGACCGGAAGCCGACTTGCGCATGCAGAATGTCTCCACCTAATGGATCGACTTCCGGTGACAGACTGTCGACGGAAGTGCCGCCATCTTACCTTTCTTAGCCTCGAGCCCAGGAGTCGGGAGATGCGGAGGAAAAGAACGGACGGTTTGGGTGCAACTGTTGCTTTCAATGGGAATGTTTCAGTTGATGTAACGTTCTTGTTTTCATTTTTATTCGTGCTGGGTTTCGTTGGTTGCTTCTGTTTCACGTGCTGATATTTCACTAGTTGCTTCGGTTTCCCTCTCAAAAGGACCGATATAGATGAAAAGAATTTTTTCTTTTAACGCAAGCTTTCTTTAAAAATTGTTTTGAACAGCCAACAGCATAGCAAGAAGTTGGTATTTAAAAATTTTAATTAGTAAAATATTGTACGAAAACTCATTTTCGAATACCAGAACATAAATAATTCCAGGCAACAAATGACAACAAACCGTTGGAAACTGTTGCCATCCCATCCGTGACGTGAAACAACCTCATTACCTAGTATGAAATATAAGATGATGAAAGCTTTTTGATGGGGTTGGAAATCATAAATGGAGATTTTGTATTTTCTGTACGTTTTGGAAGAGTCTGATTGTGAAAAAGTGGTTTTTAAACATTTGTTGGTGTTTCAAAAACATACGGATGTCAAATTTGGTATCCTAGTTCTTAATACCTGTCGAACGTCACAATAAAGTTTTTGAGAAAATCTCACATGCGCAAAAGGTGTCTGCCTCAAATTTTTAACGTTTCTAAAGGTATTACTAAAATACGAAAACGGCTACGGACTCGGTTTCGGACTCTTATGGAACAGTTTACTATCACATGTTGTCTATTCGAAGAAAGTAAAAGAATAAAACGGAATTTAGACCGCCATCGCCATTGGGACTGGTATAAAAGGAATAGTTGTTACGGTTTACCTTGCCTAGACTTGGCCTGTTGTTGGTTAGAAATAATTTAAAATCTACTTTTGTTTTTTGATTCGAAAGCGTTAAAAAAATAGCGCTGATTTAAATAAATATTTTTCTTAGAAACATCTGACTTCAGATAGTTATTTTTCTTCTTGTAATTGATACTTATGTTTTATATCTTGCTGCCATTTATATGTCTCTCTTTCCGTACTATAAGGAATTCAGTGATTGCATAAGTAAGCAGGAAACTAGGCTATTCTAGCTCTTTCATAACTACTTCTTTTCCATTTGTATCTAATTCCTTCAAAGTTATTCATTTTGTTAGTGAAGTAGATACTTTTAAATGAATAATATCATGAACATCTATGTGTAGTAAATTCAACCGTCGTTTATTGTGTCAGCAGTGTATATTTACGAATTTTACCATTTAAAAAAATTTATTTTTCTTTATGAACGTAATGGATTCGAATAATATACAAACAGATAACAACTGCTCTTTCAATAGAATGTATGGCGAAGTCTGAGCTCTCTTAGCAGTCTGTGTACCGAGCGATGTTTCACTCTTGCAGTGCTGATTTTAAAACATTCCATTCTTTTTCTTTTGTTGTTTCGCGGTCGTCGCAAGAGTTTTCCTACGGAAACGGTTTGACTGTTTTACAGGCAACTCGATTCGTTGGGTGTTAAAACTGCTCTAAGAGATTCCAGACCTCTTCGAGATAATAGGAAAAACATTCTATTTTCTCTTCTTTTTTCGAATATGTTGTCTTGTTGGATAGGATTAGATGGTAGAATAAATGAAAGTTTTCCTGAGTGGTAATTTTCGGTGTTTTCGAAACTTGTGTTTTCGACAGTGTTGGAGAAAATATTTTGATTTGGTTTCTAATAATTTGGTTTCTTATAAACTCTTATTCTATAATTTTGTCACATTTTTTAAAACAGATTTCGTTATAGTATGTAAATTGTTCAATTGAGTATTCAAAGTTTTGGCTAGAATAGAATATTCAATTTTCTATATTTGAACATTTTGTAGAATTGAGTAATACTTGCACAATTGAGTCTATATTTTTTTCTATTATAAAGGTTTTAAGAGACTTTTTAAATTTTATCACATGGAGTAGGATCAATGGTTTCTTAAAGTTTAATGATTGCGGAATTATATTTTATTTAATTTACTGATCGATTTCGTTTTTCGTTTTTGGAAATCACAATTTGTGTGTAACAGAATTCTGCAAATCTTCATAAGAGTTAATACATGCATTAAAGTTAAAAGACAGTTGTGGCATTTATTGATGGGTTTTAAACTCGTAAAGACGACAGGCACTTTATAATAATAATAATCACAATGCAGTATGAGTTTTAATGCAAATTGCAAAATAAAACCAACAAAATCCAAATATAAAAAACTAAATATAATTTAAGCCATTAGCACTTTAAATTAAAAGTTAAAATAAGTTTTCGCACATTAAAAATGTTTTTTTTTCATATTATACAGTTATTTACGAAAATTGAAACAAAGTTTATTTATTATAAGAACAAAATATTAATGTTACACTGAATCAAACTAGAGCTATCAAACCAGCGAAAAATGGGAAAAAAGGGAAAATACTTAAAATTTGTAATAGAATTAATTATTAGAAATAAGTAGGAGGTATTAATATTCCTTTTCTGCCCTTTTTCCGATATTTTCAACCCGACCCAGATTACAATAAATTCATGGTTTTACTATACATTATACATGCTTAGAATAAAATTTACAACGCAAGCTATCAAGAAAACAAAAAATATCCCCGTTAAGTCAAAACCTAAAAAATAGACTTTCTTATTTAAAAAAAAATTGTCATCTATTTACCGACACTTGACCCCCCAAGGCCTCCTCAAACATTATAAAAAAAAGGTGTGGAACAGGGTGGATACGAACAATATTGTAATAGAAATAGAGGGAGGGGTAAAAAACAGGGCACACGTTCGCAAATGTAAACTGAAACGTCGGGTAAACAGTAAAGAAACTGCTGAAACACGTGGGGTAAAAATATATTGGGATTTTTTTTAGTCTCCCTTACTCGATGTGTTTCGGTCGAAAGATAGAAAAAATATGAGGTGTTGGATCGGAGAGGAGATATGTGTGAAATGAAATGAAGAAATTGATGTTTGTTTTTGAGGGGGCGTTTCTAGATGTCTAATATATGTTTTTTTGAATACATGGTACTGGATTGCTCGGTAGTCTGCTTTGCATTTTTTTTGCAGTCTGCATTTTTTTTTAAATATGGGAAGGTAAATAATTGTTAAGGTTTGTAATTATTGAAATTGGTTTACATCAATTGAAATGTAGAATAAATGAGAAGAATTAAAAGTCAACAAGATAAATAATCCAGGAATTTCTAAAATAAAAAAATGTTCTTGAAAATCCATGTATGTAAAGGATGTTTCACTACGACTGCTGTTTTTAGTAAGAAAAACACTTGACAGGCATTAAGATAATTTGTATGTCTCGGTAGAAGTTCTTAAACTACGAACGCTGTTTTGCAGTAAGAAAAACACTTTGCAGTGCGAGAATTAGGACAAATCTGTAGAAGCTGTTTCACTACAAATGATGTATTGTAGTAAGAAAAAACACGTTGCAAGTACGAGAATTTGTATGATTCTGTAGAAGCTGTTTCACTACGAATGCTGCTTTGTTGTAATCTGTAAGATAAATACTTTGCAGTGCGAGAATTAATACAACTCTGTAGAAGCTGCCTCACTACTAATGTTGTGTTGTAGCATAAATATACTTTGCAGTACGAGTTTTTGTATGTCCCTGTAGAAGTTGTTTCTCTACGAATGCTGTTTTGTAGTAATAAAAATACTTTGCAGTACGAGAATTAATACAACTCTATAGAAGCTGCTATGTTTTGTTGTAGCATAAATATACTTTGCAGTACGAGATTTTGTATGTCTCTGTAGACGTTGTTTTACTACGAAAGCTGTTTTGTAGTAAGAAAAACACTTGGAATTACGAGAATTTGTATGTCTCTGTAGAAGTTGTTTCACTACGAATGCTGTTTTGTATTAAGAAAAACACTTTGCAGCACGGGAATTTAGATGTCTCTGTAGAAGTTATTTTACTACGAAGGCTGTTTCGTAATAAGAAAAACACTTTGCAGTACGAGAATTAATACAACTCTGTAGAAGCTGCTTCACTACTAATGTTGTGTTGTAGCATAAATACACTTTACAGTACGAGATTTTGTATGTCTCTGTAGAAGTTCTTTCATTACGAATGTCCTCTAGTCGTTAAAAATATATATGTTTATCCTTAAAAGTTTTTACTATGTTGTGTGTCTTGCATTTTCTGGTAATTATCAGGAAGAGTGAGCGCTCTTAAAAAGGCGACAAAGGTCCAACAAATTGGCAGTCGTTGATTGTCCGAAAACCTTTCCTGTTCCAAAACCAACTGCTTCTGGGTGTTGCAGTTTGTTTCTGAGACTGAAAGTACACAAATCTGCCAAGAATAATTTAGAGATGCATTTTCCTTCTCTTGCTTCGTGTTTTATTTCGATTGAATTATTTTTTTTAGAGCTATAGACTAGGATTATGGATGACTGGTCTCGTATTTTTTAGTTTCAGTCAAATGACAAGGCTTTTCTTCTTAGTGGTACACAAGCCCATTACGACATCAAGACTTTATACTACAACTGATTTAACGTAGAAAAGCGTTCAAATTATAAACTAAAAGTCCACACAGTGAAATCAAGTTTACACCAATTCGAATTCAAGTTTCGACCAATACTTCCTCTTATCCCCCACAGGTATCGTGAAGAAAATTCTGCATTTCGCAGTACAGTTTAGTTTCTTATTCAACTTTCAGGCTATAAAATTGTTTAAATAGGTTCCATTTTATTTTGTAGAGGTTTTTGAAAGACAAACAACTCAGATAAAAAAAATGAAATTTTAATGACAATTTTATAGTCGAACAGTTTATCACTGAAACTAATCTTTTCCGGCTACTCATAAAACTAACACAAACAACACCAACAAACCTACATTTGTAGCCGGTCCCCCGAAACCAATACAAAGTGTGAATAGCTCCGTGCGAAAAGCTTATTAGCTTCTACAACTGACCTCGGCGCTTCACGATTTAATATAGTTCGCTATCTAAAGTCGAACCGATATGTTGACGCGTAGGAGCGGCATTAGCATGTAATTGTACCCCTGGGTGCCACCCCCCTCTGCGATCACCCCCTTTTCATGGGGGTACACTTTGGGGGGTACAAAAGTAATGAGATAAGTCAAAGTGATTACCGTTCGGATGTTTGTTGGCGTTGGTAGAGGGATTGGAAGGTTTGAGTGTTATTGAAAAGGAGGTTGTAGCGAGTTAATTTATTTAGAAGTACAAAAAAATATTCATTTTATTTCTAGTCTTGTATATTGTCTAGTCTAGCCATGTATTTAGGTTACACATTTTCAATAGCTGGAAAAGGTACGAAAATCATATTTTTTACAGGAGACTCAATAATAATTTTTTTTTCAGCATTGTTATGTTTTGATTAGTGACAACAACTTTTTATGTTGGTTGGTGGTAGACATATAGTTCAGGTTTTTGTCTTGGTCGAACCCGCTTAAAACCGTCAAGAAGCACACCAACAGAATATGGATACATTTGTTAAAGGCATAGGGTCCAGTCTGTCACCCAAGATATTGGTATGGGAACTTGGACTTCGACCAACAGATAACGAGCACTATGTATATGAATCTGTCGGATTCAAACCCGAACAAGGCTCAAGTAGCGCCTACCGCGCGCGGGGGAATAAAGTCTGTCTCAAAGTCTAGACAGAACTTTGAGTCACAAATTGCGCGAAAGGTTTGGTGCAAAGTTGTGGTAGTAAGAATGGGAAGGTATAAATAATTAAAAAATATAATGAATCACAAAGAAAACAACAACAAAACAATTTTATTTGAATTAATAGTGAAAAGTACCACAAAATAAATCTGTCTCAAAAATAGAGATAAGTCAAAGTGATTACTGTTCGGATGTTTGTTGGCGTTGGTAGAGGGATTGGAAGGTTTGAGTGTTATTGAAAAGGATATTGTAGCGCATTTGTTTTTATTAGAGTTATAAAAAATTGTTTGTTTATTATTCTGGGCGTTTTTTCAGCCTAGTATTTAGTTATACACTTTTAAATAGCTGAAAGGGAAATTTCCAAAATATAATTTGTTTGACAGGGTATAATTAAGATATAATTAATTTGCATAGGTTTAGGAATAATAGTGACAATACACTAATTGTCCAAACTAAAAGTCTAGAAGCGTTGTTCGTGGTATAGGTTAAGGTTCTGAGTAGAAAGATTATTGCCTTCGAAAGTAAAATGATTTAATTTTAGAGATAAGTTTACATTTTGATAGCAAAAGTTTGCACAGGAATGAAAATATATATTCTTGGAATAAAACAATGTAGTGAGAAGCGTATCTTACCGTTAGTACAATCTAAACTGCCTTCGAAACCAAATGAATCGAGAGAATGTTCACGTCTGTGAACACAGGAATGATCTTGTTAAACATTGTCAAGAATCAACAACACCATGAAAATCCATTCGAGGTGAACTTATAGACAACCAATGAGCTTGTTTCAACACTTTGTCAAAGAAAACAAAACAACCAATGAAATCGCAGTATGGATAACGTGACATCAAAAGAAATATTCTCTTTAAGTGAATTTTTTTTTGCTTTTAGATTTGAACATGATTAAAAAAGCCATATCTTAATAAATTTAAAGTTTCAAATACGGATAATCATGCAGGGATAGCCATAAAAAAGTAACTAAATATAAGTTATAAACTGTAATTTTTATATTTAACTACAAATCTTTATCCAAGCATAATTTTTTACCAACTATTTTAATAAAAAAACATTTTTAGCATAGAATAAAAGTTTATGTTTTTCACTTTTTTTTTCTGAATTAGTAGAAACTCATAGCTGATCTGAAAATTTAAATTTCTCCATTAGTGCAAATTCATCTTCAAAAACAAAGTAAGAGAAATCCATAATTAAATTTGAATTCAAAATATTTGCTGCTCTTTCAATTAGGAAGAAAAAATAAGAAACGTCGAAAACATGCTTATAACCTAATCACCGCGTCTCTATTTACTTTGAACTTTCGCGAAGATTAATTCTGGTATATATCTACAGATGTTAAAAAAATAAATTCCATAATAAAGGTTTTATTTACAAAAAATGTTTTCTTTGATCGTTAAATAGTCCGAGCATAAAATGAACATAAAATTTACTTTTGTTTAAAGCGCGTATTTTTTTAAAAATTAGTTTATTTAAGAAATTTTTTCACTCGCTGTTTTAAATAAAAGAATAATCCCTGTGTTTGGAAAAAAAATGTTTATCGGTAGCTTACCATCACTAATTGACGGTTTTCTGTTATTAAAGAAATCCATGAAAGTTACTTAAATACTATTTTGGGGTACAAGGAATTACTGTTTTGCCTTTTTAAATAACCATTTCTGACAATTAATAATTACTTGAATCCGAGATTCATTCTCAGAACGTTTTGAAGGCAGCTTTAGTATTCGATCAGCACTTCATTCTATTTAGCTTGCTGATTTCTATAGATTAAAAAAACTGCTTACCGGCTTATAATTACTATAATGGGGTTGTTTCACGGAGGATCTGGCAATAGCTCTGCGGTTTTGTTTTCATGTCTATTTTGATGTCTTTCAACAGTGTTTCCACCAGTTTTAGGAGAAAAACTACGAAAAAAATACCATTTAATTCTAAAATTACAAAAACATACCATAAAAATACTAGCAAAGCGTTTCACGTTTTTTTAAAGTCACTAAAAAGATTCCAAAATTCAGCTAGTATTTTTACGATATTTTTTTGTAATTTTAGAATTATTCTAAAATTACAAAAAAATATCGTAAAAATACTAGCTGCATTTTGGAATCTTTTTAGTGACTTTAAAAAAACGTGAAACGCTTTGCTAGTATTTTTATGGTATGTTTTTGTAATTTTAGAATTAAATGGTATATTTCATAGTGTTTTTCTCCTAAAACTGGTGGCAACACTGTTGAAAGACATCAAAATAGAAATGAAAACAAAACCGCAGAGCTATTGCCAGATCCTCCGTGAAACAACCCCATTAAAAAAAAATATTTTAATTATTACTTTGGTTTGCTTGATTTAGTTAAAATAAACAAATGAAACTATAAATAGATGAAATTATTGCTATATTTTGAGAACATTATTTTGTTAATGAAATTGCAAGGAAAATTTAACCTAAAAATAAAAGTTTCTTTTTTATATAAATTTTGATATAAATTTTTTTCTTTGGGTTAATTATTGATATCGTCGTGTATTTTTATCCGCACAAATTATGAGTGTTACATATCTAGCATTTTATAGTTTTTTTCAACAAATATGCTTCCAATTAAATGAGAATAGCAGCTTTAAAAGAGGAATTAAAATGTATATTTCACACTTTTGCATTAATTTATGCCTTTAGATATAGAAATTCTTTAAGTAATAATTTTCATTAAAGGCACTATTTAAATAATTAACTTTTTCATAAGTCAGAGATTAATGTTTAGCAATAATTAAAAGTTAGTAGCTGTGTTTATTTAAGTTTTAATTTGTAGTTGATTGTTAATGATTTTAATAATTCTAATTATTCAGTGAACACTAAAATCAAACTAGTTGATTTTTGATTAAATATGCAATTTCGAAAATATTTTTTTAATAAAAAAACCTAATTTTCCTGTATGTGTCTAAGTTAGACAACTAACGTTTTTTAAAAAGTTATTTACATTTAAAAAAAAGTCCTCTGCTGTTATTGCAGAATTAAGTGTTAAAATATGGAAATATTTTATATTGCAATGTCACGTCATTTCATTTTAGCGCGCGATGTCGTCTCATGCTGAGCACGACCGGCATCGTATCTTTTGTAAAAATTGAACAAATTGGTCTTTCTAAGGTTTTTCCATCGACTTGTAGTTTGGATATCTTTTGTCTCTATCGTTTAATAAATGTTCTTCTTTTTATGTCTTCTGCAAAGTCCACTATTCACTCTGCAAACTTAACATTAAGAATATTAACAACTAAACGTATAAGTTATTTTTTTTATTCTTCACACGAAAAAATGCTTTTTTACCGATTAGATGTTTGGTTTTGTATATTTTGTATCGTTGATAAGTCTTTTTGCAATAATTTTTCCTTTGTATTGTTTTCATATTTGAAAAAATTTGCATACCATTACATTGCAATGACTTCTATTTACTGCATTTCGGGGCCAATTTTTCCAATCCCAAACCCCAAAAAAGATAATCCCTGAGCACATCCCTTGATCCTCCAGCCAATACTAAGCCCCATTAGCCCTCACTCCAAGCTGATTAAACACTCCACACACAAACACTGAGCTTCTCGGGTACGAGGAATACAGATCAGCAGTCGCCAAACAATTCAACTCCACCAGCGGTATAGAGTGCCTCACTTGAAGGGTGCCTTCTCTGGACGGCATGGACAATGATCCTACTGCGTCATGTAATGGGCATATTTTACGTCGTGAGTGGCAACAGTTCCAGAAGTATTGTTTTCATGTTTGATCCTAGATGAATTGAATTAGTTTTGGTGATAATTTGATATTATTTCAATTTAATGTAAAAATATTGGAATTGCTAAAGAATTGTTGTCAGTGTATGTTTTCATAGCGATTTTCTTTGATTTTATTTTATTGATTTTATTTTATCTTATTGTTCGTTACGTCGTTGAAAGCTGGAGAGACAGGTTTACCATCACTTATCACCAAGAGCACACACACATATATATATATTTGGTTACCAAAAAAATAATAATGACAGGCAAACAAAATTAATAGCGACAATAATAATGATAATAATGACCAACTTGATCAAAAAAAGAAAAATGAAAAAAAAATCACGTATAAAACTATTTTATTGCAAAGAATAAAATTTACAATGTCATTCTTATTGTTAAATAATGATCCTTTCATTTCATTAAAACCATTTAAAATAAATTTAATTTGATCATACCCAAAAGTTTGTTCTCTGTAAAACAATTTGAACTTCCATGTTTTAAAAAATAAAAACACTACAAACTACAAACTTCCATTAAAGTCTATAGTGAAATCATCATTTATGCTACTGGAACTGACCTGGAATAGCGAAAAAAAGATCCTCCAAATGTCGGTGTGTTCTTGATTTCGGGATCCTTGTTTGCACTGATGTCGATATGCGTACTGGTGTGGTCCGTGTCCTGCCTAGGACCCCTCACAGTGACGCGTGACCAGGACATCGAGTAGTTCTTGTGCTTGTCACTCATAGAGGGTGGGGGGAAGGGGGGGGGGGTTACAATCTCTGAATGAAGCCAAAGAACTTTATTTCATTTTTTCCTTAATCTTTTAGTTTAGTTTAATTTCGTCACACTAAAGCTACACGAGGGCTATTGGCGACGGGCCTCGTAATTTAGAAACAGTCAAGTGACGAGCCAACACCTGAGTAGGCAATCAACGTAACCGTTAAAGGCGACATCGTACACAGCATTTGGACTTTGGAGCATACTTAACGTGCACTCCCTCTATAAACACGTTTGTTGGGTAATTTAATCGTTTCCGGCTGTCTATTTCTAGCCTCCTTAAATTTTTTTGTTGAAATAAAAATAAGGCATTCAAATGAAATGTTTTGTGAGGTCATCGACAAACGTCAGTAGACTGTCAAAGAAAATATGACTAAAGTTGATTATTTCGTTTTTGTTTTCAGTACTACTATTCAACATAAAAATACAAATAACTTCTTAAATAAAGCAGTTATACTTTGGAAATTTCGCAAACAAGTTTAGAAGATTTCAAAAATTAATTTCAGCCAATAAAAAAAAATCGCAAATTTTGTTATTTTTGTGGTACCAAGTCCCCTTAAGCGTTTTTTTTTCTCTATTTGTTGTCAAGTTATTATTTTCTTTTTTACATGTTTGCAGTCAACATGATCTACACACAATTTTGAATCAAATGAAATCATCTTACTGTTCGAAACAAATACAGTACTTTTTTTACAATATACCTCATTGGGCAACGAAGGTTGCATAAAGTGAAAGAAGATAAGATGAAGTGAAAGAAGATTAAAGTTATTTTTTTTACAAAGAAACAATATGAAAATACTTTGGCACGCCAAGGTAACAGGCAAACAAAAACATATATAGTTAAAATCGAACAAAAACAAACACAGAAACAAATAAGAACCTACCGAGTATATGCGGAGTACGTGCTCGTTAAATCTGTTGGGTCCGAAAGTCCTCTAAGTCCTCATACCAAATCAATACCTCTGGGGGTGACAAGCCAATTCTGGGGATCCTCTAGTTGGCCTCTGTCTCTAAAAATTAGATGGATCCACTTATGTGTGTGTGTTGTCTGTTGTGTCTGTCTTACTTGACGAAGGTTTATAAGCGGGTCGCTGACCAAGCACACAAACCTGAATATATATGTCTACCAACCAACCAACCCACAAATAAGATGGAATATAATGTGTCAATAAGCTGTCATACATATATGATTAATATGCTTCAAATTAAAGGGGAAAATAGAGATCCAAGTAGTAGATATTTATAAAAAATCAAAAAGTTGTTTTTAATGTCATAATTATTATTTATATTTGTTAGGGTGAATAAGCGGTTTATTACATAACTTAAGGCCAAGATAGAAGAAATGTTTGGTGAATATAGTTTTGGAGAATGTTGGAATTTGAAAATTTTTATTTGATCTGATATTATAAAAAAAATTCATAAAATTCACAAAGTGCTTTACTGCGATAAAGATGCAGGCAAATTCGAAAAAAAACACATTGTAGTGTACAGGGAGTAAATTAAGCTCTCGAAAACTTAGACAGTTAAGTGATTGGTAGTTTAAGAGTTTAAAAAATTAATTTTGTATTGAAATAGTTGGTTTTAAATTGGAATTTCGATTGGGAAAAGTTGCATATCAGGATTGAATCGGCATTGTCACAGCCATGAGTGGAAACAGAAATGCTGAATGAAAATAAATTCTTTCTCGAGCTTCGATTGGTGAATCAATGTCACGTGGGAACAGAACACCAATCGGAGTGCCGATCGAAGAAAGTAAGAGAATGGAATCTTCCAATTAACAAACAAGCCAATTAACCTTTTAGTATCAATAATGTTGGCTCATGATCCGGAAGAACATGTAATAGCTGTTTAAAGCACTATACATTTTAAAAACGACAAAAATTTAAGTTTTTTTAATGCTATTTGATTTTTTTAAAAAAAGATATCCGTAGAATATTATCAATTTAAACGGCTCCTGTACCCGTATACATACATCAAGTTCTCCACTCTAAATCACAATCGAACTTTGGCATTGACGTTTGAGTTTTCCTATCTCATAGTTTGAGGGGTGAGAAAAGAAGGGGTTTCAAAAATGTGGTAATGAGCTGGCTTATCACATAAAATTCCGCCAACTTGGTGTATTATCGGCTTTCACATTGAAGCCAGCCCACGTCGTTAGTATGGGACATGGGCTACAGAATTTGCGAGAAATAGCCGTATTGGCTACTTTCACCACCACCTTTTTGTAATAATACAACTGAAACTATCAAACTGAGTTGAATATGTAGAGAAATCAGCTGTTATAGTAAAATCAGTCAAAAAACTAAAATCCTCGGTATTTAGCTTATAATTTTTATCGGTAATAGAAACTTTTGAGATTACTCTTTAAGTCTTAACTATTAATCAGCCTTATTTCTAAAATGCAAGAGGCAACTCTAGAATACAAGATTTTCTTTACATTTTTTTCAATATTTATTTTAATTAGTTAGTTAGAATTGTCGTTGCACTAGAGCTACACGAGGGCTATTGGCGACGAGCATTATAATTTAGAACCACAGTCAAGTGGCGAGCCGACGCCTGAGTAGACACTCAATGCAACCGTTAAGGGGCGACATCGTACGCATCTTTGTGACTTTGGAGCATATTTAACGTGCATTTTTCCTACGTGGGGTATTAGTCGTCGTAAATGTTTTGGCTGCATTGGCCGTTTATAGGTCGGTAGATACTTCGGCGATGTCCGGATCCGAACCAGGGTCCTTTCGCATGCAAGGCGAAAGCCTAAACCAACTGGGTTCCCCAGCCCATATTTAATTTAAAATTTTGAGGATTAGAGAAGGTTTTGCCAACAATATTTTCTAGACAACACCAAACATTCACAAACTTACTAATCTCTAAAAGTTGTACTATAAATCTTAAAAATTGCTGTTAAATTATTAGTTTCGCCTATTTAAAGGACCTATAGTTATCTCGATATTTTTTCCGAAATCTGCAACATTTTTTATTATGCAGTTCTAGTGTTTTTATATTTAAAACATGTAGGTTTGTAACAGAATCTGTCACTCAGCCCGCTTCCACACAACATTTGTGTTCAACAGGAAAAAAGTCGCCAAACACAAAATTAATTCTATTATAAACATTTAAACGCTAAATTTGATTAGTTTCATTTATTTTATTTCGAAAATAAGATAATTATTTCTTCGATAATTATTTAATAATTATTATTGTTTGCAAAAATTAGTTTAAATTTCAAAGAATAAATATGTAATATTCCTCTCTTTTAAATAGAACCAAAAAATTTCATATTAACATATAAACAAAGAATCTCGTAGTGAAATATATTTGACGTCATTTCAAACTGATCGATGTCGCAAAAAATAAATTTCTTTTAATTTATTATTTAAAAGAATTAAAGTTTCTCGAGCGATTGTTGCGAATGGAAATGGTGATTTAATTCTAATAAAAATGGCTTCTTATGCTTTTTAAATGAACATTAAATTTTGTAGCTTTTTATAAAATTACAGTACTTAGAATTCGAATTTTTTCTGAGATTTTCAATGTCTTCTAATTTCGATGCGCTGAATTTTTTGACGTATCGTACTTGTCCGCAGCATTTGTAGTTTGGGCTATGAAAGTGGGTGACAGACGGACGGACAGACAGACAGACTGACTGAACGATTATAATAGCTTCCCCTTTTTACGTTATAAACGTAGTGTTGAAGCTAAAATATTTTGTAATGGCAACCTTTATAGGTGTGGGTACAGTTAGGAATCAATGTCTGCCATAAAAATTGTAGCGACGTTGTTCTCAGAGGTTTGCTCTGCACTTAAATTTCAGAATTTGCGTTCTTTTTAAAAAATATTTGTGTCTTGCTTATGTGCTCTATGCCATTTAATTGGTATTAACGGTAACGACTCAGCAGTTTATATTGCATAATGATTATTCAGTTTTTGGGTGGCCTTAAGGTATCTCCACACGCTGAAAATGCCATTTTCGGAAATATTGATATTTTTTTTATTTGTTTACATGATTACCCAGATTTTCTTGTTTCTAAAACTGTCTTAATTCTAACAGTGACGCAATTAGAACAAAAGTAGTGATTAATTTAGTAAAGGTAAGTAGCCATACAATCAACCGGAGGTTAAAACTTTAAATGCGTTTTTCTCGCATTTCAGTTTTTCATTAAATGGCTTCAATTGGAAAAAGATAACTCAAAAAGTTATTGAGTAATTTTAAAAATTACTTTTTCTACTTATTTAAGAAATTGTTGTCTAGGGAATATACCTAAAAAAGTAGGAAGAAATATGTTTATTATGTTTTCGCCTATTAATCATTTTTACACACCGTAGAATTTTTTTTCGACTACTAATAAAATGTTTTGGTTTTAGGTATATTAGGGTAGGCCCTAGACATAAGTTTACAGTTTAACTTGGTGGTTTTATTTTCTTAGTAGGGCGAACAGTTTTTTTTCTAGCCTAATTGAAGTTTTTGACAAAAAAACTGCAAAAAACATGCATAAAATGACCATATTTTAAAAAATTTGGTATGTATGTCAAATTTTACTTGCTATATATAGTTATTTATTCCATATACAATACACACAAAAAACTTCCAAAATTGTTTTCTAGTATATATTTAAAAAAAAAATGCTCTGAACGTGTTGGGCCACCTTAAGTTGCTATTTGTCTCTAAAGTTTGATAAATTTATATTATATCTATCTTTTTAATCTTTAATTGGCATGTTTGAAGGGACGTACTTCATTCCTTTCTCTTCAGCAGTTTTATTGATGGTGCCGACAATTAGTGTTTTGACATGGTAAGCTCCGCCCACTACAGTGTTTATATTGGACAAAAATCCCCAATCACAAATCCCCATATTTTCATTCCTGATGAATTGTTTCCACTCAGTCCGTGAAACATCTAATTAAAAGATATATAAAAATAGAAGTAAGATACTGCAAGATAAGATGTATATTGATTGGTTTGCAGAGTTGATGTTTTGAAAATTTTTTGTTTTTGATTTATTTTTATATGTTTAAAAATTATTCAATCTTTTATCATCATTGAGATTATAATTCCTTAATAATATGGAAATATATTATTTATAAACTATATTGTTTATTATTCGTTGTTTCTATATAGATAAAAGAATTTATAGGACATGCATGCTTTTTAAAAGGTTAAGACAAAAACGATATAGAAATTCCAATTTGGCATTTTTAACCAGAGTTTCTTGTGAAAAGAAGCAGTTTAAGTCTATACCAAATAACAGACAACATAGAACAGACATAAATTGTATTTCACGTCTCTCATTCGCAATCGTCAGAGTCCGGAAGTTTCTCGAATAGTTCCCTGTGTTCGAAGCCACTCAACCAGACGATTTTAGCGAGAGAGAGAAGTTGAGTTGCCCTTTTGTTAAGAGGGGAAATTTTCATTTCCCTCAGCGGATTTTCATCTTTTCTATTAGGTGATTTTCTAATTTTTATTTAACGAGCATTCCGTTGTGACACGAAAATTTGACTAAACGTCTATTACGTAGTTAAAATCAGAATTTCGTGTGACCAAATGAATAAAAACAAGAAGTTCTTAAAGAACTAAAATAGCCTACTTTCCTGTTACTTAAATACTTACTGAAATTCTAATCGGGAAACAACTAGGTTCATAAAGTAAATATCATCAAAATCGTTTCTACACTAGATTTAGACACATTGAAAAAAATCGAAACACAGCATCCAGCTATAATTTAAACTTCTAAAAGCCAAAATCAATTATTTTCCTTAATATTCTTTCAGAAATAAATTATTATTTATCGTCTGTTCGATTTATTTGTAGTTAAAAGAATAATTAAATAATTATTAATAACAAAAATAATGAAACTGAATGCATTAAAAACAAGAAGTTCATAAAAACTAAAATAGCTACTTTCTGTACTTAAATATCTTACTGAAGTTTCTATGGTAAAAACTAGGTTCCTAATAATAGCATCAACACCGTTTGCTAACTAGATTTATAACTAGAAAAACGAACTACATCCAGCTATATTAAACTTCTAAGCAAAATCAATTATTTTCTTAATATTTTGCAAATAAATATTATTATCTCTGCTTGATTTATTTGCAGTTCGAAGAATAATTAATATTTATTAATACCAGAACGTAATGAACATCCGAACTGCATTAAAAATAAGATGAAATTAATAGCTATTCATGCAAGGTATGCTTGCCGCTAACTTGGTAAAATAAGAATAATCAAAGATCCAAGTGATGCTACATTTTAAGACGTCATTCCAGACTGATTCTGAAAAATATTGCATCAAATAGTTAAATAAAGAAAGTTTGCTCATGCCCTTTGATGGCACAGTGATTTAAATGACTCAAAATTGAATTTCAATGCTAATTCAATGGGAAATTCGCCGAAAGATAGTAGATTTATGTCCGTCTGGACGTACAGACAGACGGACAAAAAGTAGGAAAGTTGGGTATCTGAGGTCATAGCTTTCTAACAAAAAAAGAATTTTTAAGATCCGACGGATAGAACCGATTTTGGAAGGGGGTTACGGACAGAGGAAGACAGACAGACGGAAAGACAGACAGATATACAAACAGACAGATGTACATCAACCGCATTTCAATACCTACAGTGATTTAAATGACTCAAAATTGAATTTCAATGCTAATTTAATGGGAAATTCGCCGACAGATAGTAGATTTATGTCCGTCCGGACGTACAGACAGACGGACAAAAAGTAGGAAAGTTGGGTATCTGAGGTCATAGCTTTCTAACAAAAAAAGAATTTTTAAGATCCGATGGATAGAACCGATTTTGGAAGGGGGGTACGGACGGACAGACGGACAGACAGACAGACGGACATCGAACGCATGTCAGTACCTACTTTTTCATTTTTTTTAATTCTTTCGAATTAAAAAAAGAAAAGTAGGCTAATAAATGTAAATTAAAACTAAGCAGAAATGTATGCAAAAAACATGCCTTGCCGCTTTCTTGGTAAACAATTAATGAACAATCAAAGAATTACATTGTGCTACATTTTATGTTGCATTGCAAACTGATTCATGAAAAATTTTTTTTGCTTAAAATATTTTTAAATAAATAAAGTTTCTCATGCCATTGTTGATTTGGCAACAGTAATTTAAATGACTCAAAATTGAATTACAATGCTAATTCAATGGGAAATTCGCCGACAGATAGTAAATTTATGTCCGTCCGGACGTACAGACAGGAGGGTAAAAAGTAGGAAAGTTGAGTGTCTGGGGTCATAGCTTTCTAACAAAAAAAGAATATAGACAGGCGGACATCGACCGCATGTCAATACCTACTTTTTAATTTTTTTAAAAATTCTTTCGAATTAAAAAAAGAAAAGTAGGCTAAAAATAGTGAATACTTTTGCGAAGATTTAACTGAAATAAAGTTGTTTTCTTTTGGTGCCTTTTAATATCATATAACATTTAAGCAGATAATATTCAAAAATAAGTTATTCATATTTATTGGTATATCTATATATCTTATTGGTATATCTGTTTCTATCTACACTGTTAAATCTTAACTATTAATTTTTTCGCATGCTTAGCAGTTTTTGCCCAAAGGCGACTTGATTTTTAAATTAACCAAAATAAACTTTACACAAAATATCACACATATTTTCTAAATTTAAGATAACTACTTTATAGAACGAAGTAATTATATTTACCATCGATTTTTTGCTAATTAAAAAGCAAAAAAAGAGACGCTACAAATATCACACACTATTTCGTTTGAATTTTTTTTATGGACGTAATCTCACCCCAGGGTCCACTATCCGTCCGCTTAGGGTTGTCGGCTGTTCCGTCGAAGGCCAAGCAAAAAAAATCTAGGTATTTCAGAATTTTAGATAAAACAAGAAGTTCTTAAAGAACTAAAATAGCCTACTTTCCTGTTACTTAAATACTTACAAAAATTCTAATCGGGAAACAACTAGGTTCATAGCAGTAAATATCATCAACAATAGTTTCTACACTAGATTTACACACATTAGAAAAATCGCTAAACACAGCATCCAGCTATAATTGAAACTTCTAAAAGCCAAAATCAACAATTTTCCTTAATATTCTTTCACAAATAACTTATATTATTTATCGTCTGCTCGATTTATTTGTAGTTCGAAGAATAATTAAATATTTATTAATAACAAAAATAATGAAACTACTCCAAACTGCATTAAAAAATAAATTTAAATTAAAAGTAAGCAGAATTGTATGCAAAAAATATGCCTTGCCGCTTTCTTGGTAAAAAATTAATGAACAATCAAAGAATCACACATTTTATGACGTCATTCCAAAATAATTCATGAAAAAATTATTTTGCTTAAAATATTTTTAAATAAAGTTTCTCATGCCATTGTTGCTTTGGCAACTGGGATTTAAATGACTCAAAATTGAATTTCAATGCTAATTTAATCAATTGGAAATTCGCCGACAGATAGTAGATTTATGTCAGTCCGGACTACAGACAAGCGGACAAAAAGTATGAAAGACTTTTGGTCTCTGAGGTCATAGCTTTCTAACAAAAAAAGAATTTTTAAGATCCGAATGATAGAACCGATTTTGGAAGGGGGGTACGGACAGACAGACGGACAGTCGGACATCGACCGCATGTCAACACCTACTTTTTCATTTTTTTAAAATTCTTTTTCATTTTTTTAATACTTTAGAATTTTTTTAATTCTTTAGAATTTTTTTAATTCTTTAGAATTTTTTTAATTCTTTAGAATTTTTTTAATTCTTTAGAATTTTTTTAATTCTTTAGAATTAAAAACAAGTAGGTTTGTAACAGAATCTGTCACTTAACCCGCTTCCACACAAAAGTTGTGTTAAACAGGTAAAAAGGCGCCAAACACAGCATTAATTCTATATTAAACATTTACATGCTAAATTTGGCTAGTTTTATTTATTTTATTTTGAAAATTCAATAATTATTACTTATCGTTTGCAAAAATTAATTTGTATTTCAAAGAATAAATATGTACTATTCCTCGCTTTTAAATAGAATGAAAATATTTCATATCAACATACAAAGAATCTCGTAGTGAAATATATTTGACGTCATTTCAAACTGATCGATGTCACAAAATAAATTTATTTTAATTTATTGTCTAAAAGAATTGAGTTTCTCGGGCGATTGTTGCGAATGGCAATGGTGATTTAATTCTAATAATAAACAGGGCCTTTAGCTATTTATAATTCAAACTTTTAAACGCCAAAATTAACTATTTCCATTAATCTTCTTTCTCAGATTTAATAATTAGATTAAATTAAATTACAGTTCGAAAAATATATAATTAGTTCAAATGATGCTTTAAAAATAAAAGCGAAACTTTGCAAATTTTTTATGCCAAGTTAGAATTCTCTTTGCATCTTTCTTCATACATATATAATGAACCATCAAAAGAACTCTATGGGCTTGATTCACGGAGGATCTGGCAATAGCTATGCGGTTTTGTTTGCATATCTATTTTTATGTCTTTGAATAGTATTGCCACCAGTTTTAGGAGAAAAACTACGAAAAAATACCATTTAATTCTAAAATTACAAAAACATGCCATAAAAATACTAGCAAAGCGTTTCACGTTTTTTTAAAGTCACTAAAAAGATTCTAAAATGCAGCTAGTATTTTTACGATATTTTTTTGCAATTTTAGAATAATTCTAAAATAAATTCTAAAATTACAAAAAAATATCGTAAAAATACTAGCTGCATTTTAGAATCTTTTTAGTGACTTTAGAAAAACGTGAAACGCTTTGCTAGTATTTTTATGGTATGTTTTTGTAATTTTAGAATTAAATGGTATTTTTTCGTAGTTTTTCTCCTAAAACTGGTGGCAATACTATTCAAAGACATAAAAATAGACACGCAAACAAAACCGCATAGCTATTGCCAGATCCTCCGTGAAACAAGCCCATTGTGATATTACAACAATCCATTGACGAAGGTTTATAAGCGGGTCGCTGACCAAGCACACAAACCTGAATATATATGTCTACCAACCAACAACAATCCAAACTGAATTATATCACATAAATAAATATTCTTTCAAAAGTTTGTATTTTTTAAATAAAGTTTCGCGTACGTTTAACGAAATGGCAACAGTGAAAATTTTGAATAAAAATGGAATTTGCATGTTATTTCAATGTAGATTAAATTTTAAGTTATTTAAATTTTAAATAAACTTCTAATTTAAATTTTTTAATGAAATTTGGAATGTAACCTAATATGATTTTTTGCTTCAAAATGTCGTATCCCACTTGTATGTGGGACTTGTGGATGGCAACAGTGAAAATATTGATTAAAAATGGAATTTGCATGTTATTTTAATTTAGATTAAATTTTTAGTTATTTAAATTTTAAATAAACTTCTAATTTAATTTTTTTAATGAAATTTGGAATATAGCCTAATCTGATTTTTTGCTTCAAAATGACGTATCCCACTTGTCTGTGGGACTTGTGGTTCTTTCTGTGAAATTGGGTGACGGAAGGCCGGACAGACAGACGGACTGAACGATTATAAAACCTTCCACTTTTTACGTTATAAACGTAGTGTGGAAGCTAAAAGAAAAGTAGGCTAAAAATATTAGAATGAATTATTATTTACAAAAGACTGAGAGAACTTAATTGCTTATTTATAGCACAACAAAATGTGTATTTTTACTGCTAAAAATCACAAATTTCACTGCATCCACTATAAAGACTATTTTTCAAAATTCTTCTATAAACATACTTCTTAATATATATTTTTTGAAAATCATATTTACATAAAGAATGTAATATGTCTGAAAGTTTTCCGAAGTGAAGAGGTAAAAGAATAATAAACTTGTCAGTCCAAGTTTGCCCCTGTACACCGGCTTTGCATCTACAAGAGTAGTGCAAAAGCGAAACGGGTTTTACAGATTTAGGATTCATAATGAATTGTATAGTTTCTAATATTTCTTTCAACTTAAAGTATAAAGGATGGTGGTAAAATTATTCTTACGCAAGCTTATTAATTTCTTTACGATTTTATAAAAAAAAATATTTAATATATTTTTTGACACACTTTTGTCTAAAGTATTGTACAGAGGGAATTTTACGAATGAGTAGAAAGATTGAAAAATAATTTATTGATGTATAAACAGTTTCAAATAATATGTCAATAGTGATAAAGTGTACCGATTAAGTTTTATAATAGAAGTTTGTAACAGTTACTGTTAATCATAAGAGTTTCATAATATTATTTTTATAATTGCGTGAAAAAGTCTGACTTTTACACTATAATTTTAATATCAGATGCGTGCAAAAAGTTAGACTTTTTGAAACAGTGAAATTTTTTTTACCGCTTTTGAGGGAAAAAAACATTAAGCGCTTATTCGTGTCCCATTTGACCCTACAGTTTCTGTCCTATTAGACCCCACCGTCTTATTATTTATAAATGATCCAACACAGAACCACGTATATTTCACCACAGAAATTGATGTATAATATCTTAATCTATGATCTGTCTTCTACCTAAAACTGTAGTTTAATTCATGAAAAGTTTTTATTTAATGCTTTTTAAAAGTGTAATAAAAGATACAGTTTTGACTTACTTTGGATTCTCCAAAACAACAATTCTTCTCTCCAGTTCAACACATGTTTTAAATGGTTAATCTTTGTTGTTAAAATGTGAAGTCTAACTGTTACAATGTTGTAGAGTAGAAAATTTGTAAAAAAGTATATATTTTTTTCACTTTTGGCTTCTTGTCACATTAGCCCTGCGTCCCATTAGCCCTAACTCTCCCCTACTTTTCACATGTGTTGCATAAATAACAATTATTTTGAATAACGTGTCAAAAACATTAAAAGCAAACTTTAGATTTACCAAATATTAAGAAAAATTATCGACAACCAGCTACTGATTTATAGTTTATCTTGTAACCAATATAACTTGTGTACCAAAACTATTTTAAGTTTGTTCATTTCTGAAAAAAATTTAAAATATATACGTAATATTTAAAGCATTTAAAAGTTGTTATAAATTTTTTAATGAACTAAATGATTTTTAGATACGTTTCATTTAATAAATTTAGTACATATCAGTTATTTTAAAGGCAGGTAGGCTTATGCATCATGCACGCAAAATGTCAAATTCAGCGGGCCTCTCTTGATCACGTCTTGGACTGCTTGGGACTTGCAACGAAGGATCTTTTCTCTTCTCCCCTTCTAGTACTAGATTTTTTAAAGGTCTTGTATGGTAACAGATCTCTATACAATGGGGAAACTTTGGCCCTTATTTTAAAATAAAGTATACGGCATGTAGTCAAGAAAACTTACTATAAAATACAGAAGAAAGTTATTTTGACATTAAAATAATTAATAATTGTAATTTTAAAGATATTAATTAGTTATAATTAAAACAAAAAAATTGTTTAGATATTTACATGCAGTTAGTGCTGCCATCTGTAGTTTGTGAATATTTACTTAAATTTGTTTTATTTATAACTAATTAATATCTTTAAAATTATACTTATTAATTATTTTAACGGCAAAATAACTTTCTACTGTATTTTTTGGTAAGTTTTCGTAAGTACATGCCGTATACTTTATTTAAAAACAGAGGCCAAAGTTTCCTCATTGGAACTGTATAGAGATCTGTTACCATACAAGACCCTTAAATGTCACTGATCTAATGGGTCTTTTATGATTCCGTCTGACCAACCAAGGATAAATAAATAACATCAACAGAACTTTTTGGATATAAACTATATTAGTTACTACCATTAGAAAACACATGTGGAGCATTTTCCAGTTTATTTTGTCTCTAGTATCATTTCTTGCAAAAATAGTTGGGAAAAAGGAACCAATCATCCTATAGAGAAAATGATCGTCATTTTTTACATTATGTTCTAGTATTGATGAATTTATGTTTACCTTTATTTTTGTAATGTATCTCTCATTTATATTTTATACATAATTATTGTCCAAAACACTTCGTAATTCCATAATTGCTGACTTTACTAGTTCCTAAAAAATTCTTATTTTGGGGTTGTAAGGTAAAAAAAGAGACATAAAGCATTAAAAAAGGAGACAGTACTTTCTGCCACCAGTTTTATGGAGTTAACTTTAGTTTGGGTAAAGTAGGACTACTCCTACTCGATTATGTTACAAAAACTTTTACGTCCCTGATTACGATTAATTAAAAAAAAACCTAGCCGTCGGTTCTTAGGTATTTGAGTTCGAATCTAACTTCTGGTATGGATTTTTCACAGACTTTTGGAATTGACCCTAAGCAGTAGGTTCTGGTCTAAAATATCAAAATTGTTGCTAATGAACACCCTTTGAACTTCCACGTTCCAACCAAATCCCTTTCCACAACCTGTCAAACCATCCCTTTCTAAATCAAAACATCCCTTTTTCCCCCTATATTAGGGATTTTCACTCAAAGAAACCACAACACCAGGGCGATATTTTTCCAACCTCCTCTAACCCTCAGGGCGGTGCCTATTTTCCTCCAAAATCGAGAAGAAGTGAAAGTAGATACCAAAGCGCAGACGATCTAAAGGGGGGTGGGCGAGAGCAGACGACGTCATTTATCAAGGCCCATTGTGCTCTGCTGTCATCTCGCCCGCCTCGTTAATTCGAATCCAGTGGAGTAAATAGTGGACTGGAATAATAATAAAAAGTATGACAGGGGAGTGACGCGATATTGTGCCGCTAGGTGGCGCTGTTTGTTTGTTTTCTTTGTGTGTTGGGATGAAAGGTGGATGGATTTAAGTAAAGCTATCTTAGGCATTAAACAATATCGGATTGTTATAAGCAGTTTCTTGGTATATTTTTAATCATTTCTGTAAGTTGAAAACCTAACAAAGTTAGCTTTTAATTTAATAATAATCTATATTTTTGCAAAAAGAAAGACAAGAATTCATGAGAATATACATTTCTAGAGGAGTATACTAAAGATTCCATTCAGGTGAAAAGAATAATAAGGAACACTAACACATACACTGTTAAAAATTAGGCACGTTGTTTCACCAAAAATATGGTTACTAGTAGCTGCAACGGCTGGGGTGAAACGTTAAACCATATTTTTGGTATTCGGTTGAACCATTTCTCAGGTGTTTGTTTCCAAATACAGAAAAATGGTTCAACCAAACTCCGAAAAAAAGGTGAAACATTTCACCACACAGCCGTTGCACCTACTAGGAACCAATATCATGGTGAAACCAAGCACAAAAATTTTAACAGTGTAGGTAACAAATAACAACACACAAATAATAATGCAATGAACAACATTTTCTAATTAAAAAAAAATGGGAAGGTTAAAACTGAACCTGTGTGCTTGGAAAAGGGGGGGGGGGTACTACTGGGAGACAGACGGACGGAAGTATCCACTATATTAACATATATACTTTATTATTTTATGATCCCTTTAAAATGAAAAAGGTGCACCTACAAAAAAAAACTATCAAAATTAAATATAGCGTGTTTCCAGAAAAAAAAAACAATTCTATTCATAAGTACAACACCTTCCCAACATGGCACAAAGGATCATAGTTAAACGAAACCAAAGTTTTATCCACACACACACAAAAAATCACAGCTTGTTGAAAGCAACCATGAAATTGGCTGTCCCTTTTGGGATATGCAAAGTCAGCTCCACATCCAACCGAAAATAAAGTAATGGAAGAAGAGGAGAGAGAGAATCAAACTCCTGCACTCTGTTGGATTTCCCAATGGGGATGCCGAGTTAAATTTCATTTACAACAGAATATCACGGGCCAATTTAATTAATAGAACCGTTTCTTTTTTGTGGTTTGGGTATCAGAGTATCAGCTGTTATTTTGTTTTACGTGGCGTTTTGGATGCATTGAAGATTGTGTTTTTTGATTTCCAAAGTACTTTAGATTAAATGTAAATGTTTATCGTAATAAGACATTTGGTTTATTTTAATGGGATTTCTAAAGTACCAGATTTTCATTTTGGAAACCACCATCACCAATATCTATATCATTTGGCTCATTTTGAAAAGCCAATGGTATACGTGTTGGTGATATTTTTATTATATTGAACATGTTTGTATTTTATATATCTTTAGTTTATATTTTATATATCTTTAGTTTAGGTATCAGAGTATCAGCAGTTATTTTGTTTTACGTGACGTTTTGGATGCATTGAAGATTGTGCTTTTTGATTTCCAAAGAACTTTAGATTAAATGTAAGTATTTATTGTAATTACACATTTGATTTATTTTAATGGGGTTTCTAAAATACCAGATTTTCATTTTGGAAACCACCATCACCAACATGTATACGATTGGTTCATTTTGGAAAGCCAACGGTATGCATGTTGGTGATATTTTTATTATATTGAACATTTTTGTATTTTATATATCTCTTCGAAAACATTTCTAGTATAGACGCAACATAAACTAATTTCTAAAATCGTGTGAAAGATTAAACAACAATTACACTCAGCTTTTAAGTTTATAAATTATATTTAGAGTTTTAATTTTCAATATTTGCCATTATTATTGATCGTGTGATTCTACTTATGATTTCCTTTTCAACCAAAGCATTCATGGCAACTACTCTATTCTTCAACGAATAAAACACGAAAAAATATATATTCACAGCTCTCTTATTGAATAAGTAAAATAGGCTATCTCCAGCGAATGAGTTCTTTTGACAAAAGTATGTATATTGTTGTGGAGAAAAAAGAAGGACCGGAGTCTATTTTCCGACCCCCTTGCACCATTGAAAACCATAAGGAAGCCGTGAGTGGATATCTTTTATTCGAAATGGCAGATAAAACAGACACTGGCACTACTTGTTGAGAAAGAATAAAAATAGAATGCCGAGGGAACGAGTTCACAATCGCACAAAAACATGATTCTGCCGTTGCCACAACCCCTTTTATTATTATCGTTATTATATTCAAAAACTATTTTTTTCTTTCAATGTGGTGTCTTGAAGTGCGTAATATTTTCTTCCTTTTGTGGCTGTTTGTGGAAAAGGAAAAAAAAACATTAGTGGTAAGAATGACGTAGGGATGTTTGCTTCTAAAAGATGTGAAGCCATAGACCACTCAATTTTAAAGCCACAGAAGCTCTTTGTGACGTCTCGCTATCCGTACGGTTCGGATTGACGGCTCTTTCGAAGAAAGAGTACGAATCCTATTTGCTCACGGCTTACTATACATTTCAAGTTCCAAGCAGATTCATTCCTTTCTTTCCGAAGAGCCAACTACCCGAACAAGACGGATAACATGACGTCACCGAGAGCTTCTCTGACCTTATTAGATGAGTCGGCCGTGGTGAAGCCGTCTTAACCCAATAAAGACGACTTTGTAAATACCATTAACAGCTTCATTTCCAAATAAAAACGTCAACCTTAAGTTTCTTTAAATTCGTGTTTTATGTAAATTAATTTGTCGTAAATAAATTGTTTAGGACTAAGAATTTAATTTGTGTTGTATTTTATTTATTTAGAAAAACTTAAGCAAAAAGCAAATTTTCTTGTCAATAGGCGTTAATGGGTTAAGGCAGCGTCGCCTTCTTATTCTTAGCTCCATTAAAAAAAAGAATGGAACCTTTTTCGTGTTTGGCGGGAATCTGATGGTGGCTGTCAACAAATCAGATTTTATTCGTCGTTGGAGAAGCTCGTAAGGAAATAATTACGTGGCCTTTCAAGCAGAGAGGTTAGAATTATACCGTGATGCTGCAGTTTCAAAACCAATGAAAAACACCGGTTTTCCATTTGAAGCCATCATTGTTTCTGCCATACAAAAACACTTAGCGAAATATTTAGTGAGGTGTTGCACACAATAGACGATTAGAACGTTGGTTGGTTGGTTGGTAGACATATATATTCAGGTTTGTGTGCTTGGTCAGCGACCCGCTTATAAACCTTCGTCAAGTAAGACAGACACAACAGACAACACATAAGTGGATCCATCTAATTTTTAGAGACAGAGGCCAAATAGAGGATCCCCAGAATTGGCTTGTCACCCCCAGAGGTATTGATTTGGTGTGGGAACTTAGAGAACTTTCGGACCCAGCAGATTTAACGAGCACGTACTCCGCATATACTCGGTAGGTCTTCAGTGGTACCGGGACTCGATCGCAGGACCTTCCGATCCCGAGACCGAGACGCTGACCACTAGGCTCACTACGGCCCGATTAGAACGTTGTGGAGCGCTGTTTGTTTGTTTGATAAAATACATCATTTGACGTACTGTGCTTTCCCTATTGACGTGGCCGTACTAGTTAATACGAATTTGTTTCAGGTTGTTTTATTTGTGGGGTATAAAAGAACATTCAAGGCAACAGTGACGTCACCGTAGGTGTGCCCATTCCAGTCGTCCATTGAATAAATAACGCTTTGAATCTTCCTAAAGGGGCTGCATTTGTTTTGGCTGACTTGGCCTTTTGCAGACTCGGCAAATCTTTTAAACTGAGTGTCGTTTTTTGGGGCACCATCTAGACGGGCCTACCTAGCAAGTTTGACGCTCAGATTATAACTAATCTACACTCGTTTTGTATTTTAAAGCTCCTGAATCAAATGAGTACTTAAGGGATCTTTTATACGTACATAATCATATGACATTTGTGACCTCGATTTTCCCATCTTGAAAATCTGCCGTCTCAGCTAGGACTCGAACCCACCATTTTAGGGTTTTGAGGACACAAATTTCATTTGCAGTGCAAATTGTGGTTTGTTTGGGCTTACCCCATAGATTTGGCAACTTTTAGTTAATGGTTTCACAAATTTTTGTGCCAAGCATTTAAAGTTTATTCTCTCCTTGATATTTCCAAGTTTTTCTAGCTTCGAATTGAGTTGTGGTTGATATTCAGAGCTAAAAAGTTGGACATTTTTCGGGTTCATAAAACCCCGGAAACGACCGCTTTACGGCAGAGGGCATAACAACCTTTTATAAGATTCGCTTCCTCTTCGGTAAGTTCTAAACTTACACCGACATAACTATTACTACGGTATTTAGAAGATTTCTGAACATTCAGGACTGTTTTTATAGCGGATGTGCATGATATACATAGCAAAAATAAAAATATATTTTTTGTTGTAAAGGTATGGGTAGTTAAATTGTAGTTATGAAAAAATTTACTACAATTAAAATTCTAGTAGTTTCCATTACATAAAAGAAGAAACTAAATAGTTTAGTTGTTTTATAGCTTGTTGTTTACCAATGAAAATTGCCAAACTTTCATTAAATTAATTGCTATGGGCTTGTTTCACGAGGGATCGGGCAACAGCTACGCGATCTTGTTTTCAATTTTCTCGAATTACTTTTGCCTTGATATTCCAAATTGAGTTTTCTAAGAATATTTTACTTGTTATTTTTTTTTTATTTCCAACTTCTTTCAATGCAAGTTTTCCTTGATAAATGATTAAAACAACCAACAGCATGGCAAGAAGTTGTAATTTAAAAAAATAACTCCTAAAATACCTTATTCTTAGAAAACTCAATTTCGAATATGAACAAAAAAAAATCGAGAAAAATGAAAACAAGACCGCAGAGCTTTTGCCAGATCCCACGTGAAACAAGCCCTTTTTATACTTTTACTTTACTGAAATAACATAAAATTTTGTCATGAAAGGCATCGTATTTCGTTTTTTGGTATTTTTAAAAAAAAATAATAATGGCATTTTTATTGCACTTAAAAATACAGACAGGAACTTGAAGGAAAATAAACGAATAAAATAGTAATAAAGTAGTCAGATCACCAAGGGTCACAAGGACCATATTGGCGAACATAAAAAAAGTAGATTCTATGAATTCATAAACACCGTTTGCATTAACATTAAAAAAGTTCACATGACTTGTTTTAAATACCAAAGAAATCCAATAAAAACAAACTCAGTTAATACGTATTGCTTTCAAACTACTATATTTTCGTGAAAGCCATTAAACTTCTAAAATCTTTTCATCGAATATTCGATCCAATACCAAAAATCTTTCAACTTGTTACTCAAACCAAATCTCAAATATTTCCGTTTTTCCACAAATGCAAATACCTCAGACAGAATCAAATAAACTTCGCCCAACCCGATAAAATACATACGCATAAAGCAATCATCTCCAGAGTTTGCAAAACCTTCGTATAAGATTAAAGTCCCAAACTTACAGGTTTAGAAGTTTAAGAAGTAGCAATAAAACACACCCCTAGTCGTTTATAAGGATTGGTAATGTAAGCATATTTAGGGGGTTTGGAGCAGTAATGGAGTAAGTCGAATGGGAATGTTTCAGATTCAACGCTCTAGGTTTTCATTTTTCTGCGTACGGCGATTTCATTGGTTGCTTCGGTTTCACTCTCAAAATGACCGAAATAGACGAAAAGAAACGTTTCTTTCTATGCAAGCTTTCTTTGACAAATGTTTTTATCAACCAACAGCACAGCAAGAAGTTGACATTTAAAAAAATTAATAAGTAAACCATTCTTAGAAAACTCATTTGTGAATACCAAAACATAAGTAATTCCAGGCAACACATGAAAACAAACCGTTAGAGCTGTTGCCATCCACGACGTGAAGTGAATGCAGCCGTAACAAAATTGCATATTTTCATTGAAGATATCAAATTGATAAAATACATTGACAATACACAAAAACTTTTGTGTTCAAACACTATAAGTGTAACACAAATATTGCAAACATTACATTTTTCTGTTGTTTCAATACCTGAATTGTGTTGACGGCATCCGAACACAAATTTATGTTGTTTCAGCACAACTGATGTTACCTGGCGGAGACGATTATTACATTCATGCTCGATTGATACAAAACTGTAAACTATATTGTTTCTTAAAATATGTGTAACAAAATTATAATAGTAATTTCAAAATTTATATTTTAATAAGCTTTATAATAATATTATCGTATATACATTTTAGCTTCCACACTACGTTTATAACGTAAAAAGTGGAAGGTTTTATAATCGTTCAGTCCGTCTGTCTGTCCGTCCGTCTGTCTGTCTGTCTGTCACCCACTTTCACAGAAAGAACCACAAGTCCCACAGACAAGTGGGATACGTCATTTTAAAGCAAAAAATCAGATTAGGCTACATTCCAAATTTCATTAAAAAATTTAAATTAGAAGTTTATTTAAAATTTAAATAACTAAAATTTTTTTATCTACATTGAAATAACATGCAAATTCTATTTTTATTCATATTTTCACTGTTGTCATCCACAAGTCCCACAGACAAGTGGGATACGTCATTTTGAAGCAAAAAATCAGATTAGGATACATGCCAAATTTCATTAAAAAATTTAAACTAGAAGCTTATTTAAAATTGAAATAACTAAAAATTTAATCTACATTGAAATAACATGCAAATTCCATTTTTATTCAATATTTTCACTGTTGCCATTTCGTTAAACGTACGAGAAACTTTTGTTAAAATAAAAATACACTTTTGAAAAAATATTTATTTATGTGATATAATTCGGTTTGGATTGTTGTATTATCACAATAGAGTTATTTTAATGGTTCTATATATATGTATGTAGAAAGATGCATAGAGAATTCTAACTTAACATAAAAAAAAATATGCTAAGTTTCGCTTTTATTTTTAAAGCATCAATTGTACAAATTATAAATTTTTTGAACTGTAAATTAATTTAACAAATTATAAATAAGTGAATTTTCGAAAGAAATGTAAATGGGAAATTGTGGCGACAAAAATATTTATTAAAAAAGATTACATCATTATTCTTCGAACTTCAAACAAATTTAGCAAACGATAAAGTCTAATTATTAAATCTGAAAAATTAGATTAATGAAAATAGTTAATTTTGGCGTTTAAAAGTTTGAATTACAAATAGCTAAAGGCCCTGTTTTTATTAGAATTAAATCACATTTGCCATTCGCAACAATCGCTCGAGAAACTTTAATTCTTTTAGACAATAAATTAAAATAAATTTATTTTTGCAACATCGATCAGTTTGAAATGACGTCAAATATATTTCACTACGGAATCCTTGTATGGTGATATGAAATGTTTTCATTCTATTTAAAAGCGAGGAATATGACATATTTATTCTTTAAAATATAAATTAATTTTTGCAAACGATAAGTAATAATTATTGAATTTTCGAAATAAAATTAATGAAACTAGCCAAATTTAGCTTGTAAATGTTAAATATAGAATTAATGTTGTGTTTGGCGCATTTTTTCCTGTTAAACACAAATATGTGGAAGCGAGTTAAGTGACAGATTCTGTTACAAACCTACTTGTTTAAGATTTACTACAGCTATTTAAAGATCTGAACATCATTTCAGCATAATACATGCGCAGCGTCTTCAACACAAATCTGTGCTAACCATGTATTGTTACTTGATAGCAATACAGTTTTTGAGTTGTTTCAACATAAACAAAACTAGAAAATAAGTTTCCAGAATAAAACTATTGAAACCATAAAATTACTGACTCTTCTAGCATTGATTACGGTATTTGCCAGTTAAAATAAGTTTTTAACCCGGTGCATGTTCGTTTGTTTTAAGATTGATAAATGGACCATTGGAATCCGCAATCTTTAAGTAACAAGTGAAGTGTCATACCATTAGATTAAAGCCAAAAGAAGCAATCTTATTAAAGCTTAACACTCCCCTAAACTGTCGTCATTGAGAACAATTTTTTGGAAGAAATAGTTTTAAACTGTAAATAAGGTAAATAAAATAGTTCAAGACCGTAAGGTAAGTGAAACATTTTTAAACCGTCGAAAGTATGGGAAAATTCTATTTACATTGGAATTCACTATTTTTATGTATTTATAAATTGTAGGTTATATCTTATTTCAATTAAAACTTTGAAAATATAATTATTGATCAATTTTTGTGTTGAAATAGTATCTTTCGACGCAAATTTAATTTTCGACCCCAAAATACCAAATAATTCAAATTTGAAAAACGATTTAATCGAAATCAAATTCAGATGACATATCCCATTTTAGTTCTGGGTCTCCTTTTAAATATTGACTCCATCGCTACTTCTGCGGCAGAGAAAATTGGACGAAAATTTCGAGATTTCCAAGCCACGATAATTGGCCTAAGGTTTATTGAAATGAACAACTTTGCCGCAGATTTGTTTTCAAAAGAGTTTAGAGATATTAAAATATCATCGGTTTACGGTGAATTTACGATGAGTTTTTGCTCCCCCTTCAAATGTTATTAGCAAATATTGAATCGACGAAGATATTGATCGAGATCTTATGAAGACCTCGGAATATTTTTATGGGGAATATATTCTTGTCATGAATCTTGAGTTAGTTCTTGGAGTATATTAAATATCTTATTTTGAATATATATGTGCGTACTTATGGCAAAATAAGTCTGGGACATGTTTTATGTGTAAAGTCTGAAATAAGAATCATATAAATACCACCTATTCAGATGTAACTTGAAGTTTAATAGAATCGAAAACTTAAAATATTTTAATAACTTTGAAATGGTTTTTAAAGTGGGTTGAAAAAATATGTTTATTTATTTAAATAAATGTTTGAATTAGTAGCCTGTTCAATCGTAGTTCGATGATAAATGTTGAATCTATTGCGAATGTTCATTTATGGAAAACTCTGTTCTTTGATTTTTCTTCTAAATGAAATAGATACTTAACCATAATAACAGTTTTAATAGTTATTGTGCCGAATCTATTACATTTTATGCATAACTATTTACATTTATATCTATACACAAGGAGCAGCTTCAGCTTCAAAGCGATGCATTCCATCTAAACTCCAATTTTTAGCAATATAGGTAGGTAGGTAAATGTACTTTCCGTTTTGTGTGCTTGATCAGAGACCCGCTTATAAACCTTCGTCAAGTAAGACAGACACAGACAGAATTTTTACTGACACATAGAGAGAAAGTTCACCCAGGGTGAAGGTTGTAATCGAACCCGCACCCGGTATAGTGCGTAGACTGTTAGCGTAATGGGCTGTGATCAAACCCACTAGGCCACCCGGGCCCCTTAGCAATGTGTGATCGGTCACCATTTGTAGGGCTGACTACGGCTGCTGTTGGACTAGACTAAACAGAATAGAGAATCAGGCTTGACATCCAAAAAAATTAGCATTGTATATAAACTAGTCGTATAGGAAATTACTTCACCGTGATTGTTAGATCAAAGCTGAACTTGATAGAACGGATCAGCATTGTACAGAACGCTACTCGAGTACTGTACATTACCCAGACAGCACACCAATGTGGGATCCACATGGTCCGACGTGGGCCCACGTGGTTCAGATGGGCGCTGGTGGGCCCCATCAGCCCATCACCAAACTATGTGAATCCCATGTACTACATTTTAGCAAATTATGCGCTAATTACGATAAAATATGAGTAAAATATTATTTATTTTGTAATAATTAGGTGACATTAATGTATTTGGATGCTAAAAATTTTATATTTTACGCTTTTTCTAGAAAAAAATATAACCACGTGGGTCTACATGGGACATTATGGGCAACCCATATAGATTTCTGTGGGCTATCCAAAACAAGCCCACGACATTGATTAAAGTAATTTAGAACACGGTTTTCATTCTTAGTCAAATGGAATGTTTATAACTCAAATAAAATAGGTTTCATTGTTAACTAAAAAATATTGTACCATAAAAAATATGTATCCGTATAATATTCTAAATTAATCCCTCGAGGCAAAGTGAAATTATATTTGATAAAGAAAATCAATACCTTGAATTTCACGGTGTAATAATTGATGTTGTTCAGTACTAATGCATTTTTAGAAAAAAAAATAGTACAATTTATGGCTATTTTAATAAAACAGAGCTTTATAGAAGAACCCGAATGGGCCGTTATGGGACAACCCAGGTGGGCCGAGGTGGGATGGCCCATCTGACCTATAAAGTGAACTGCTGTCCAAATACAATATTTTTTTAATCCTCCAACTGTATATTATGCAAATTAGTAAAATATATATTAATTGTTTCGGTATATTATTACTAATAAAAAGATCGTTCAACTTGAAAAGCAAAATTGATTGCTCAAGAAAAATTGTACTGGGCTGATATGGAGAAGCCCAGGCGGGCCAATGTGGAAGAAAACCATATGGGCCTATGTGGGATGGCCCATGTGGGCCGACGTGGTTTCACCGAAAATAAAGGGGGTCGTTTCTTTCTGGGCCCCATATGGAAGCCCCACTAGGAAACCACGTGGGCCCATATGGGGGTGCTACCTGGGTACATACATTAAGCTCTTCTCGTCTCACTGACACATAAAGCATCCAGTATACTCCTCCAAGTCTCACTATTTTTGGCGTGGGCTCTGGCGTCCTTCAAACCCGATAATCTTGAATTGTTTAGTTCTTTTTATAATTGTCTCTACCATGTCATTCTGTGTCTTCCTCTTTTTTGTTTTCCATCAGGAGCCCAGAAGAGCGAGATGTTTGATAGCTTCTCCCTGGGCATCCTGAGTACATGGCCAGTCCATCTTAGTTTCTTTTGGAAACTTCTTTTTCAATTGTGCAGATGAGCTTGTTTTATTATATACTCATTTTTTCTTTTAATTGGCCTTATTTCTGCTTCTTCAAATACTATAATCTTAACAACGCTACTCGAGTGAAATGGGTAAAATTAACTATTACTACATTACTATTAACTCAAACAAAGCTGTTCTTATTAGATAACTATTTTTACAGCTTCACTCAAGCGTCCAAAGGTGTTGTCTAGTACATACACTGTTATCCAATAATCTTTTTTTTGTCGAGGCTTTGTGTTGGAGAATCTGATTATACAGGTACAAAGAGGCGTCTATACTCATTAAATCTGTGGAGTCCAAAGTCGTGACTGTGTTAGCCTAAAGTTGTTCAAACCTTGTTACATGATTGCTGCACAAAGTTATACCGCGTAGGGGAGAACGGGGAAATCGCGCCATCCTAGGCAATGCCGCCACCCCCTGTATCTCGCTAGCGGTGTGTGTGGAGGGGGTTCTGTAAACACTGATATGTAGCAGGAAACACGGTAATCACTAGTAGAGAGGCTTATGACCATGCGGTCTGTTGGTGTGACGTTATAAAAAATACGTTTTTTAGTGAGTTTCATTTAATTTTGAGTCTTCTGAAACTCAGACTGTTATCCCTAAGTTAGATAAATAAGTTACATATCATTGAAAGTGTAATAATTTGGCTATGTTATCACGTTGTTAGTTTAGACTCTAGGCTATCTCTCTTCCCCTAAACAAGCCGTCTACGCCATTTTGTCTTACCGGGGTTATGCCGCCACTTTTCCCCGGGTTTATGCCGGCATCCTTTTCTTTCCAATTTTTTGCTTAGATTCGAACTACAGAGATTTAATAGCCATTTACTAGGACAACTCAATTTTTATTTAAAGAATAGTATGACAGAGACTAACTAATAGTCATTTATTACACGTGTTACTTTGTTAAGAATAGTAAGACTAAGCAGAGACAAGTAATAGTAATTTACTACGCTTGTGATTTTTGTTGAACTTCTTAATTAATTTCTTCATTTATGAAAACCTATTTTAGTGCTATATGTTGTGCTTTATTACATCCTTTTCCATTATTCATAGATTATTTGCTGTGTTTTGATGGTGTGGCGGCACAACCCCAGGTACCGGGGTAATACCGCCACTCTGCAAGCTTTAAAAAAACAATTTTATTCAGTTTCTATTAAAGATTTCTAGTTTCAAAAATCACTACAAGATATGTCATGAAATGTAGTATGATATGTTTGTTACAATTTACAATTATTCCAACACAACTCTGCATGAAAATTCAATTTCCCTTAAGGTAGCGCGATTCCCCTGGTCTACCCTACTTGATTGCGTTTAAGCTCCTCTTGGATGCTAAAAACAATCAAAAGTTTAACACATTATATCGAACCAACTTTTAAAAAAAATCCTTGACTTCTTTTCATGTCTATCTTCGTCGTGATCGAATACTGATCATGGAGCCCATATGCACTAGTGGGTTGGATAGAAGTCCATTATGCTAATAGTCTGCGCACTTCATAGAGTGCGAGTTCGATTCCCTCCTTTGCCCTCGGTGTACTTTCTCTCTCTGTGACAGTAAAAATTCTGTCTGTATCAGTCTTACTTGACGAAGGTTTATAAGCGGGTCTCTGATCAAGCACACAAACCGGGAAATACATGTACCAACCTACCTACCAACCAACTTAAAAAAAAATCCTCGACCTCATATGGCTTTCATTTCTTTCTTCGTCTTGATCTAATACTGATTCTGAGACAATTTTTTTTAACTGAATTCTACAGCAACCTTTTCAGCTACAAATCCACCTGACTTCATCACCAAAAAACCACCCCCTAAAAAACCCTCTTTGTTTCCCCAAAGAGAAACCCCTCACACCTCCTTTCAGCCAACCGAACAAGTGGCCGCTCCCGGGGGGCATTTACAACGTCCCCTAGTACACCCCTCCCAAAAACAAGGGGAATGGGGAGCATTTATGTTACTTTCTGCCAACAGTTAATCATTGCATAAATATACCAATATCATTTGTCAATTGTGCATAGGGTGACCAGACACGTACTGCATTTCGTAGTACAGTTTAGTTTGTTATTCATTAAAATAGCTATAAAAATTGTAAAAGTAGTCTCTCAATTTAATTTTTTCATAGTATCTCCAAATAAAAACAAACGTAAATAAAAAAGGACTTATGAAAATTTAATGATGATTTAATAGCCGAAAAGTTGGTTGGTTGGTAGACATATATTTTCAGGCTTGTGTGCTTGGTCACAAAGACCCGCTTATAAACCATCGTCAAGAAGGACGGACACGACATACACACACATATAAGACAGATGCTGCCATCTATCGCCACCTCCACAATTTAGACATGTCCCTGAAGGGGAGAAAGTTGAAGAGTTAGTCATCAAAACAAATCTGATAAAGCTAACTGTGCAACTGCTTCAGGCACACATAATAAAAAGAAACTCACTTTAATAAGTTGTTGGTATACAGACACAATTAAGACACTAATAGTTTTAGTATAGCTCTAGTGTGACGTGATACAACTACACTAAACTTTTATTTATTACACCGCTGGTTAATTTGTTTTTCATAAAATTAGAAATAATCATAACTGGTTGCCCATGTGTTGATTTCTAGCTCAGTTAATTCAATGGAAAAGAAAAAGGAAGCACATAGTAGGGGTAGGTACATATATATTACAACTTGTGTGCTTGATCAGAGACCCGCTTATAAGCCTTCGCCAAGTAAGACAGACACAGAAAATTTTTTACTGTCAAAGAGAAAGGAAAGTACACCCGGGGTGGAGGCGAGAATAGAACCCGTTACAGCGCGCAGACTGCTATCGTAATGGTCTGCGATCCAAATCACTAGGCCACCCTGGCCCCAAAAAAGCACATGTGTAGAGAAACTATGCTACAGTTCTACATTTAAGCTATTTTTTGTCTGTTGCACGCGTTCACTCCAGCCTCTTGATGACCGTTTTATTGAAAAGTTGAGTTAAATATTTAGCTCACCAGAGCTACAAGAAGACTATAGGCGACAGGCATCGTAATTTTGATCCACAGTAAAGTGACGAGCCATCACCTTAGTAGGCACCCATTGTAGTTGTTAGAGCGACATCGTACGCAGCGTTGTGACTTTGAAGCGTATTTAGTGTGCATTACCTCTACACAGGGTATTATTCGTGAAAAATTTGGCTTTAAATAATGTTTATTGTTATGCAGTCAATTTATGGGCCCCAACCTGCCCTCAAGCGCCGCATCAACTGGGTTCCCTAGCCCGCCGTTCTTTTTTAAAAGAAAAACTGTCCTAGTTACCAAAAAAATAATAATTTGTAAGCTCTATAATCAAAGACTGGACATCAGAAGCTATACCGCATGCTGTTTCGGTCAAAACAAGTTTGTTAGAGCAAAGCGTTCTTTTCCAATCATTTTTTATAAACCCCCAATCTGTAAATCCCCGCGCCGAACTGAGGATTGAATACAAATCACACCTCGTTACGGTCCCTTTCAGCAGCGAGTCATCACTGCAACCGCAAACGGGGCACTTTAATAGATAGCACCCCCCCCCCCTTGTTAGGTGTTAAGGGGCTTTACTTGAAAGAGATGCTCTTTCTCTCTGATGGCCATTGATTTCGACACACAGAGTACCGTTGTACATGATCTGGATATGTGATTAGGGGTGTTTTGGCGGTGTTGAATTGCAAAAAATACCAATGTAAAAAAACTGTACATTTCATAGCAATGCCCTTCAATTTAAAGTTTTCTAAATTTAAATATAATAGTATTGACACTAATAAAAAAAACTATTGCCATCTTCCTTGATATTTCTAAGGCTTTTGATAATGTTAATCATGGGTTATTAATTAAAAAAAACTTAATTTATATGGTTTCCGGGGAAATATTCTATTTTTTTTCCAAATCATATCTTCACAATAAATAACAGAGAGTAAAAATTAAAAATAATTTCAGTGATTTTATTTTCTTTAACAGTGGAGTTCTTCGAGGATCAATGGACAAGTTGCATGAAACGCGAAATTCATAATATATGTGTTTTTCTGGTACATTAGAAGCTGCAGATTCCGAATGTAAGGTTAAATATTCACAAATATGTTTAATTTCAACAAAAAATGCATTTGAAATTTGCCGAAAATGTACGTCACTGAAAACAGCTCTGACGTCAACTGTTATGTTTTTGGCGATGTTTCGATCTATGCTGTAATACACTTTATAAAATAGTAAACCTTACAATTTCTGCGAAACCTCATTAAAAGAAGAATACAATATTATTTGTAACCAGTTCATATCAAGGAAGTTTAAAACAGCTTGTTCCAAGTTTGGTTGTTAGTTAAAATACACACACTAGAGCGCGTATGAGCTATTGCAGAACTATTGACTGTTGGATCTGATCGGAATAGTCGAGTGAAATCGTTCAACGTTTGAAGAAATTAACTGGAATGAACATGACATGTTTCTGTAAAATAGCATAACTTTTTAAAGAGTTTGATAAGGATGAAAGCACGTTTCACAGTTTCAAAACCGATACAGTGAAACATGATACGAAATAACACGCCAAGAACAAAAAAAAAGCCAACCGTGACGTCATCTGTTATACTAAGAGAGGTTTAACAAAAGTGACGTATCATTAACTTTGAAAATGAATTTAAAAATAAATATATCTTTAAAACCAGAAATACTTGAGTTTTAGAGGTTTTATAATATGCTTAATCGAATAAATATGTTTGTGGAAAACGCTGTAATTATTATTACCTTTGTTATTTCTTATTTTTATAAATGATTTTTGTAATTTAGTTATTTGGCAATATGATTTCTTACGCTGATGAATTTTTACTATATTCTTGTGCAAATGTTAATAAATTACTTTTACAAATTGAAACAGGTCTTATTAATATCGAAAAGTGGTTAGCAGCTAATGATCTTTGTTTAAATCTAAATAAAACTAAATACATTTATTTCAGCTTAATAAGTGCTAGGTTCGATTTTAACAACAAATTCCACTATTCGTCATGCAAATCCAGTATTACCAATGGCTTGAGTTGTAATTGTTACACCCTACAATCTGTATCATGTACAAAATACTTGGGTCTGTACATCGATTCTAATTTAAAGTGGAAAAGTTATGTCAATGAATTAAGTAAAAAATTTGCGTTTTATATTAGTAAAATTCTATCACCTTAAAATCAAAATTGACAAAAATGTCTTAGTAACTTACTTCAATCAATTGTGGATGTTTTAGAGTAGGGTATATCTTTATAGATACTTAACAGATGTTAGTGTCATCAGACATTGCTTTTAATAACGTATATTGAGTCGTGGCAACCTTATGGCAATCCCTGTTCACCAATGTCACCAGAAGGTGAGAGCCCAATAAAGGTGCTAGAGGTCATTAAATTTGCGCTAAATCGCATCAGGAGTTAGAAGGAAGATTTCGGTAACCCGTCAATATTACTAGTTGTCGCGACTTTTTGCGTAAAATTCGTTATTGGGAACAGCTAGCGTATTATGGCCGTAATGCTATTTGGCGACTTTGGGGTTCGTGAAATAGTAAACACAGGGTTTCTATACCAACAAGATTGATGTAAACATCTATTGAGTTGAACTGGAATGTTAACTAATTTAAGTACGTTTTCGCTACTTGGCTTCAAAAGGAAAGTCGCCAAATCGAGACCGGCCATAATACGCTAGCAGTACCCGTTATTGAGTAACTTAAATAGATATAAACCTTCAAAAACATAAAAATGTTATACAAATTGTATTTAACATCGGAGAAATGGCGTGTGATGAGGCTGTTTCATTTTTTTGAGTTCTAAAACAATGAATAAATGAGTGCTAATAAAATCAACGTCTAAAAAGAACATTTTCTGACCACTCGGAATTCGTTTTTATCTATTCCCCATTTCGCTTTAATATCAACAAGATTTTATCTGTAAAGCAATATGTCATCCATCACAAGAAGCCACAAGAAGTGCTGTCGACCAATAGCTTATTCGTGTCTATTCTCTGTGTGGAGAAATCTAGCTGCGTTTGACATGAATGTTACTGGTATTTTGTTAAGAAGGATTGTCATTCCCCCATAGAGCTAATGCATTAATTTGGAATCACAACTTCCACAGAAGTATTGCTTTGCCATGTTAGCCCTTTTGCCCCAGGTATGGGAATCAACATAACATCAATATGAAACAAATTTGAAACGAAAATGTTATCTAGTTATTAAATTATATATATTTGAAGTTTTAAAATGCCAAAAATATACAGCAGATGGCGAAACATTTTTAAAACTTTATCATATAATAATTAAATAACCGGATGTTATTTTCTTTTCAATTTTGTTTTAAATTGATGTTATGATGATTCCAAGACCTATTGAAAACGGGATAACATGACAAGGCAATTCTTTTACATAAGTTGTGATTTCAAAACTAATGCATTAGCTCTATGGGACTGAGAGACCCTCTTAAAAATGATTTATACAAATGGCTAGGTTGTACATTTTCCGTCTGCCTATTTCCAGCGTCCGTGGAGCTTCAGCACAGCCAAGTTAAGCTTCGTAATTTAAAACTCCGTTTAAGTGACGAGGTCGTCACCCGAGCGGGCACCCAATTGAACTTCGAACGACATCGTACGCTAACACCTTCGCGACTTTCGACTCCAAAGATTTAACGAGCATGTGTATCGCAGTGTACTCGGCCTCCAAAGTGAATTTTGAGGTAGTTGTTTTCCAGCACTCCTACACTCTTAAAACAAAAGAGTGAAATCCACTCCTATAGGGGAAGTGCATTTTCGGCACAGGAAAGGAGTGGAAATTAACTCAGACCGAGTTAAAACCACTCGTTTGTTTTAAGAGTGTACGTCTATAGCAGGTCTAGGACAGAACAGAAAGTAATATAACTATCATGTAGTACAAAACCACAATAAATAACCCATTGTTTATTGACGTGGAATAATTAGACAACAATTCAAATTGAAATAGAATTCCAACAATGATATAAGCAGGAAGGGAACATTATTTGAATCTTTTAAAAACGTCAATTTTTGTGTTAAAAGAATTAAATATGACAACAATGAAATTCTAAATAAATTTTAACAAAGGTATAATAAACGCCTTGTCCCAAAAATATAGACAATAGCTAAAAAATGCAACTCCAAGTAAAAATAAGAATGGTATAAAATTTTCTCCATGTATATATAGTTAAAATCACTCCATGAAATATAAGTTAAGGTTAATTTATTTGAAAAAACAACTAATGCAGAATTTAGTAAAAAAACAGAAAATGGGGTGTCTCATAATTATAGACAATATTTGTTTTGTAGATTATATTTAAGGTTAAGGAACACAGTTACAAATCTGAGTATTTAATCGTAAGTCCATTACCTTTAATCACTTCAAATACACGCTTTTCCCTCGAAAGTACTAAATTTTGCATTATCTGGGGACAGTTCATACCATGCTTGCTCTATCGCTTTTTTAAGATCGTTGTTCGAAAAATATTGGTGTCCATTTTACATTCTTAGCATGGAAACTGGAAAAAAATATCTCCTTACGACAGATTGCGTCCAATTTTAACGTATCGAAAAATATCATTCACAGAAGACTACTGAAATTTAAACTAATAACTTTCAAGAAAAGTTTGAAGAAACCATGCTTAAAATTACACCACAAAACTGGACGTTTAAACTGGGCAAAGAAAATGATGTCTTAAGGTGATGAATGGATGTTAACAATATTTAGTGACGATAAGAAGTGGAGCTTGGATTGATCGGATGGATATAAATTTTACTGGCATGATTTAAGAAGCGAACCCAGAAGTTTTTTTAGGAGAAAGCAAGGTGGAGGATCGTGATGTCTTGGGGTGGTTTTGGATTTAATGGACGGACATTTTTGGCAACTTGTAGCAAGAAAATGAACTCCCAAGACTATCAGAAAATATAAAAGGATCATTGTATTCCACTACAGGCTTTGCTGGGAGGACCAAACTGAGTATTTCAACTAAACAGGGCGCCTTTTCATGTGTCTAACTCGACAAATATGTGTTTCACCATGAATAATATCAATGTCATAAACTGCACATCACTTAGTCCAGACTTAAATTCAATGGAAAACGTGTTTGGACATTTAGCGCGAAAAGTATATGAAAATGGACACCAATATTTTTCGTCCAAAGATCTTAAAAAAAGCAATAGAGCAAGCATGGTATGAACTGTCCCCAGAGGTAATGCAAAATATAGTACTTTCGATGGAAAATCGTGTATTTGAAGTAAATAAAGGTAATGGAATTACGATTAAATACTACGATTTGTAACTGTGTTCTTTAACCTTAAATATAATCTACAAAACAAATATTTTCTATAATTATGGGACACCCCATTTTCTGTTTTTTTTTAAAAATAAATTCTGCATTTGATATTTTTTCAAATAAATTAACCTTAACTTGTATTTAATGGAGTGATTTCAATTATATATACATGGAGAAAATTTTATCCCATTCTTATTTTTAGTAGGAGTTGCATTTTAAGTTTTGTCTATATTTTTGGGACAGGGTGTAGTTTGCTTTCAATTTTGACACTATCACTGCAATCTCCAGATTGTGTGTATGTGTTTCTATGTTTATGTGTTTGTATATGTATGCGTAACACAAACAAGTCTCGGTAGTAAAACAAAAAGTTTCGTTTCTGGAGGTTAAGAAGGCATTCACTGCCTGCTAAAAACAGTGCACTCAGCAAGGCTCTCTCAATTATAATTTGGTTTGTGTCCAGAAAGGACATTTATTATACCCAATTCTGGTTAATTATCGACCTCGGCTACTGGGGGACACACAAATTACTATTTAATTCAAACTTAAAATAGACATAAAATAAGAGTTCATTCTAGGCGTTATACCGACGAAGTTGGTTGGTACATGTATTTCCGGCTGGCGTACTTGATCAGAGACCCGCTTATAATACTTCGTCAAGTAAGACAGACACAGACAGAATTTTTACTGACACACAGAGAGAGAGAGAGAAATTACACCCAGGGCGAAGGCGGGAATCGAACCCGCACCCGGTACAGTGCGCAGACTGTTAGCGTAACCCGAAGTTACTTTCTCAGTTTCAAAGTTTTCTCAGTTTTTTTCTTCAGTTCCAATCATCCTATACATTAAACTGGCAAGAGAAAAAAATATCCCAACTATAAATAAAACCATACATCTGGGGTTTGGTGCACGTTAAATCAGGGCTGGTCAAAGTCCTCATGCCACGTACGTTGTCGCCATAAGGTACGACGCCCGTCGCCAATAGCCCTCGTGTAGCTCTAGTGCGACGATAATTCAAACTAACCTAACCTTGTTGCCATAAGGTTGCGTTTGGTACCAGTTTAGTTGAACCGCTAGTCATTTGCCTGATTTTGAAAATTACAAGGACTCATCGCGAATAGCCTTCGTACCTATTGAACCAAATTTATTCAATCAAACCAAACCGTTTCTAAGGTAGAAGCGAAATTTCATCGAGGAATTTTTTCCGTCAGGGAATATTCGGCTCCATTGCTGTTATTTCAAGCCACTGCATATAAAACTGAATTTAAACCTTTAAAAGACGCAAATTTTTATTGCCAAAGTCTAAAATTGCTTCCTTTTACTTTTAGAATTTTGTGTGGAGCAAATTTAATTTTATTAATGTTTAGTTTGTAAAAAATCGATTTAAATAGTAATCAATAATGTCACCGACCAGCTTAGAAATGAAGTTCTAAGTTTATCTGGGTAAATTACCTAGGTTAACAGTTTAATTATGGTCACTCTTTGTAGCTTCCAAGTTATAAAATCATGCATTATCCAGGAATTTGTAGACCTGAAAGCCAACGCTTTACCAACTAGGCTCTCTACATGTTTGTCCAACTAGTGAAAGCACATGTCACCATTGAATGCCTCGGCGATTCTCAAAGGCTGGTCACTGCGAATTTCAATGTGAATCTCCCAGTCTCTATTGAATGTAATTTTTTCTGGAGTTCTTTAGAGTCTACTAAAATGTACTAAGAGCTGTTTTATACGAGTTTTAGATGGCTGATGGGAATCAAACTTATTTTTATACATTTTATTTATAAAAAATATTAATTTATCTTACTTGTTAAGAATATTATTTCATAATTATTTCATGGCATTTTACTAAATAACAATAATTTTAATCGATAGCAAAAATATTAGTTTTTGTTTTTACATATTTAAGAATGTTTTCATTCCTGCACTTTCTGGAATTATAGCTGATTTGGACAATGCAATATTTACATAGCTTAATGAAACGAATGTTGTGTACAAACTTTTCTTTCAGTAGAACTAAAGCTTTTCTTTGTTCGTGTATCACGTTACATCGCTGTCCCACAATTTCGATTAATTTCTTCGCGTAAGATAAAATATCGTCAAAACATCTTTTCTTAGGAGCTTCAAGTTTTTTGTCAGAGTTTTAAGACCAGATCCTTAATTTCGCCACCGAAAATTTACGCTTCTAAATGTTTATATACAAAGGAAGCTAAAACATTTAAAGAATTTGAGAATATTTTTGAGTGCAAATATATCCTATGAAAGAAATCGCACATATGAATCTCGAGCGTGATAGTCCACAATCTTAATTACCAAAGTGAGTATTAAAAAAAGTTTTTTTTTACATTATTCTACAAACTACTCTAAAATACCGATCATACTTACAAATTTTCATTATAGAAACACAGATCAATCCACATTGCAACGAAAAATAATGTCTGAAATTTTACAGATTCCGTTTTACATTAGCCGAGTTCTTTGTATTCATCACTTTCACTTTTATATTTTTAAGAGATAAAGAGAGAAAAAAAAGGTCACTAAATATTCAATTCCTCATCACAGGTTATTAAAACCAAAATAACTGTATGGAGAATTCACTCTCACGTTTGTTTGAAAAGATTGCAACACAATTTTTGTACTTAAAATAAAAGCAAAAGTTTAAGATTATTCTGGATAAGTTTAATTCTCAAGCGCCAATAACGATTACCAGTTAGCCACAGACTATTATTCCAACAAAAACGTTTCCTTTTATTTATAAATTCATAATAATTACAAATTGCAATAGGCACTAGAAGTAACCAATGAATTGAAAAACCATTAATGGAACTTTTCTAAAGAACAAAAAATCGATTTCGTTAATTTGTTAATTTTTTCATGAACAGGGAATTTTCATTTCTAATATTCTATGCCGTGTACGTTGTCTTTATTAATATACGTTATTTTCAGTTATAGTTTAGATTTGGTTCTTAATTAACTATAATTGCTCAGTCATACATAGAATGGATGCGAGTTGTATTGAATTACACCGTTAAACAGCAATCATTGTAGCTCTTAACTCTTTAACGATAGTTGGAAAGAAAATTTAATAATAATCTTTATTATTACAATAACAAAAAATAACAAAGAAACAATATAAAAATACTATGGCACGCCAAGGGGGAAAAATCCCGTACAGGCGAACAAATGAAACATTTTTTTTCTCTAATGGGGCTGCAATATTGGCGGTTAAGCCTTTTGCAGACTCGGCATATTCCCCAGAACTGGGAGCCATTTCTTTGTGGCACCATATAGGCGACTCTCGCTACCAATTTTGACGCCCAGATTACAATGAATCTGGCTCTCTGTGGATGTTAAAGTATGCCGAGATTTAATTTTGCCGAGAGAACCCAAGCCAAATTGACCCTCCAGGGATCTTTTACATGCCACATAATCATATGACATGCGCGCCCAAGATTTTCCCATCCAGAAAATCCGACGACTCAGCCGGGGCTCGAACCCGCGATCTTGGGCAAATGAAACATATATAATCGACAATGAAACATATATATTGACAAATGAAACATATATATCGAATATATGAAATCGAACAAAAACAAACAAAGGAACAAAATAAGATAGAACATAATGTGGCAATCAGATTACATACAGATATGATTAATATGATTCAAATTTCAGTGAAAAATAGAGATCCAAGTCGTCTATATTTATAAAAAATTCAAAAAGTTGTTTCTTATATGCATAATAATTATTTATATTGGTTAGGTGAATAGGCAGTTTATTTTATAATTTAGGGGCAAGATAGAGGAAGTGTTTAGTAAATATAGTTTCATTATTATAAATTTGCAGTATGAAAATGAGCTGTCTTCTTAAGTTTACTACGATGTTAATAACTTGGGAGCGAAAAATTTTAAGAGCCATATTTGGACCTATCAAAGAAGGTGATGTCTGGAAAATGCTATACAATTTTGAAGTGGCTAGACTATTTGGAGAGAAAGACATTATTAACATCAGAAAAACAAAGAGAATTCAATGGCTGGGACACATGGAAAGAATGGACGATAGCAGAGGCACAAAGAAAATTTTCAAGGGGCAATGTCAGGGAGAGAGAGGAAGAGGAAGACCTAGAAAAAAATGGAGATAGATGAAGTGGAAAGAGATCTGAAGGCGATGAAAATTAAGAACTGGAAAGCGAAGACCAGAGACAGGCGACTTTGGAGTCACATTGTTAAAGAGGCCATGGTCGAGCATGGACTGTAGTGCCAGGGAGTAGTAGTAGCTTAAGTTTATCTGAGTAAACATTATATAAGACGAATTAATTTCATTGTCCTGAAACATTCATATTTGACGAATTAAATTACATTCAAAACGAATTTTAGAAGTTTTTATTCTTAAATGAAGGTGTTAATGGAGTTCACAAAGTCGTTGTTAATGGGTTGATAGAAGTTTTCATTTTAAAATTCATTTTGCTCAAAAGCAAGTAAAACTCAAGTTACATGATTGTCATACTGAAGTTATGAACTGCTAATACCCAGTTCGTAATTATACAACCGTACCAAAAGCGAAAGTAAGATAGATCTAAAAGAATTTCTTTTAAAAAGAAAGAAAAAAAAACACAGACTTTAACTTCAAAGACTTTCTCTTTTAGAATGGAAATATCAGTTACTTTTAATTTTCTCTTAAAAAACGTATTTTTCTATTTACAACTAAGTAAAGAAACTTATATTTTTTGGGGTGTTCTTTTTTCCCGAATAAAAAAAATTCCTTTCCTGTGTTCTCCCGTAGTTTTTCCAGGGCCGTTTCCGCATTAAAATTCAGTAAAAAGGAGTTTTTAAACGCAGTTGTAAGATAGCGAAATTAAAAAGGGGAAAATGAGAATGAAGTGAAATGATAAAACAGAAATAATAAAAAAAAGGTGGGAAGGAAAAAAATGGCTTGAAGAATTATTTAAAAAAAAAGAACAAAATGAGAAATTCGCCGAGTCGTCTGTTGAAAATGAAAAATGTTTTGTGTGTAAAACAGTTTTTTATTAAAGCGCAGATGAAAAGAGCAGCTTTAAAATAAATAATAATCATAAAAAAAGATAAAACACATAAAAGACGTCTAAAGTAAGAAAAAGGAAGAGATGTAACAAAAAAATAGAAGGAAAAAAAGGAGACAGGAACAGAAGATAATTTTCAGTCCGTAAGAAACAAACGTACATTCGTTTGAAGAAGAAGAGTTAAGAGGAGAAAAAAATGAAAAATGGTTTGCGAAAAAAGAAGGGGGAAGAGTAGAAATAAAAAAAAAAGTTCAAAGCCGTTTTTTGAAACATTAGCGATGCTTGAGTCATTTATGTCTATTGAAGTGTTGGAGAACGGGAGGAAACCATTTCAATGAAATATCGCCGGTATTGGCGATAGTAATCTATCACACATATGTTTGTATACTTTAAAAAGATTTTTATCCTAAAAATATCAGCCTCCAAATGCTACAGCAAAATCCTGCTTAGATATTTGTTATCCCCTTCGCCCCAGAGGTACATGAATTTGGATCTTTGTAGAATTCGCTTCAAAACTTCATTTTACAATTTTTCCTATGAATTTTCTTTGAGAAACAAGAATATTCATGTATTCTAAAAGTACCAATACCGAAGCAGCTGCTTTATTAATTTTATTAAAAATGGAGTAGGAAGAAAGTCAATTTTTTCAAAGGTGAATGCATTAGACATATTTTGCATTAAAACAAATGTTGGAATTGACTGTTAGTCACAAAAAGCAGACAGAGCCTGTTTGTTTATTCTCATAACACTAAATTTATATTTATTTTTGCCGCTCGGAATTTCAAATTCTACAAAATTGACTTGTCCCTCAGCATATATTAAACTTTACATTTTTCAAAACTGCGTGCAAAACATACCTTGAATTTTTGAAAAACTTTGTTTATGTAAAACAAGAAATTCTTAAAGAACTAAAATAGCCTACTTTCCTGTTACTTAAATACTTACTGAAATTTTAATCGGGAAAAAACTAGGTTCTCAACAGTAAATATCATCAACAACCGTTTCTAGACTAGATTTTTACACATTAGAAAAAAATCGTTAAACACAGCATCCAGCTATAACATAAATTTCTAAAAGCCAAAATCAACTATTTTCCTTAATATTCTTTCGCAAATTAACTTAATATTCTTTATCGTCTGCTCGATTTATTTGTAGTTCGAAGAATAATTAAATATTTATTAATAACAAAAATAATGAAACCACTCCAAACTGCATTAAAATAAAAAAAGAAAAGTAGGCTAAAAAATTCACGTAGGATTTGTTTCGGTAGTTTAATTAGTAATATTTAAATGTTTGACTTTTTAAAAGTGTGCCACTGAGGTGCACAACAATTTTAATGGATGTTGAGGTTTAGGGGCCCTTGAGAGTTTTTTTTTTGTTACATTATTTTTTTCCCAGGAAATTATTTACCTTAACTTTTAAGTTGTGATATACTTGCTTTACTACAATACTTAGATAGCCCACGTCCCACAGGGTTAAGCTACACAAACTGTCATTGACAATATGTCAAACGAAAACTGGATATTGATTTATTTTTATCTATCACCCTTCCCTTGAAAAGAATACAATGTCGTTGTCAGTTTGGCGACATCCGACTCAGCCACTTGGCAGACTTGTTGGCGGTTTGGCGCGTTGATAATAGATGAAGAGCTGTGGGCGTGGCCTCGTTGACGTCACACGAGACGGAATAAAAAGCTGATAAGAGAAGCTTCAATCCAAATGACTAGTTGAGTAGTTCGCCATTTCTGCACAATCACCACTACTCGGCGTCAAAAGGGGGAGTTAAGGAAAACCGTAATTGGATCCATGATATTAAAATGCATACGAGAATGAATGGATTTCTCATTAAATGGGCATTGATATTTTTCTTTCACTTTCACTAGTCGAATTGATTTTTTTTGTTAGAATTTTTTTTATTATCTGATAAGGTGCAGAGAATGTGATACTTATTAAAAAGTAATTGATTGGTCTATTAATATCAGGATATAATAGAGTATTGCATGAAATTGCTTTGTTACATGCTAGACAAAACCCTAAACATTGGCATGTTTATGTGCATAAAATGAACTATGACAACCAATGTGACTTCTATTATTGGTCATCATAGTTTTAATTTGCTGTGGTCGTATTAAGATTTAAACCAATGTTTATGCTACTTAATTTGTTTGTTCTAAATTCTATTTTGTCGCATTTTTAATCTTTATTTGGTGTCAGTATTCTGCGTTTACAAGTGAAATCGAAGGAGCTACTATTATGTTAATATCGAGTACTCTAGTGTTGAACTACCATTCAATTGAATGATATAACATGTTACTTTCTCTTACTACACAACCCAAAATAATTACCGTATAATTAACCCAACTTAAACGATAAAGGAAGAGTGAGACCTATTGGCGCAATTTTGACAAAAAAAAATCAAATTTTCGTCTAAAAAGAGCACTTCAAACACCAAATCAAATCCACAATTCAAACGCAAACAACTCAAATTCAAATTCTTAACAAAATACTTCTATTACCCAATATTTCATATGGAAAAACACACACTAAATCACTTCGACTTCTCTTAAATTTCAATCATTGCGATCCTCTCTCTTAAAAAGACCTCCCGATAAAAAAAGCTCTCTTTCTCCGATTTGCGTATATGAGAGCTCAGCATTGATTTCCGGATGTATTTACTTTGTAAGTCGATCCTGTTTTTATTAAAGGAACCAAGGATAAGATTTAATAGATAAGGCTTTTATTTTTTTAGATTAACGTCATGCTAGATAGCCCCTTTCAAACGTGATAGGTGGAGGTATGGAGTGATATGTAGGTCTTTTTGGTGGATATGACGGTCCAGGACCGTGGTATCCGTTCGAAGTCGGTAAACTTCAAAGGAAACCTAGACTACAGGGTCTTTTCGTACCAGACACGTATTTTTTTGGATTCAAAAACGAGTTGTAGGGTTGCTGGTTTGGGTAATTTCAATACAGTAGCCCTTGTAGTTAATAGACGCCGTCTACTGTTGGAATGACTTTAACCCTCTGAGGGATGCAGACGCATAAACTCGTCACATGACGGTGGAGTTTTCCCAGCAATACACATAATTAATAAAAACTTATAAATTTTATAATTTTACTAAATTTTAAAATTTGAAGTATGGAGGGATCATTTATAACCATTTGTTACCGAAATATAATTTTAAAATATTTAAAGATTAAATTTTCGTTAAAAATTTCAATTTTATTTCCATTCAGTGAAAACAAGTTTACACTTAGGCTGATTTGCTTATTAACCAGGGGGTAAAGTTTTAAATAATTTCTGTAACTAGAGAAATGTAAAACGAAACATCAATTTAAATGGGTGTCAGATTTCAAGAGGCTATGAAGCCCGGATGGCCGAGAGGTTTGGACCATTACGCTAACAGTCTGCGCGCTGTAACGGGTGCGGGTTCGATTCCCGCCTTCGCCCTGGGTGTACTTCCTTTCTCTGTGAAGTAAAAATTCTTTCTGTGTCTGTCTTACTTGACGAAGGCTTCATAAGCGGGTCTCTGATCAAGCACACAAGCCGGAATATATATGTACCCCTCCCCCCCCAAGAGGCTATAAAGTACAATTCGAATTTTAAAATATCTTATATGAGACAGGCACATGCACATGTGATTTTTATTTGATGTAATTATATGATGCTGAAGGCGTTAAAAATGGGACTCTTTAAAGCACTTAATGCAGCCTTATAGGGCAATCGTACACAGCATAAAGACACGACAAACTAAATTGGCAAACTGAATTTACGTTACAAAATATTAAAATAAGTGTTGTTTTTTAAAATGATCCAATATTGGATTTAGATTTCCTAAACCAATGATATTCAATATGAAACTCAAATGACATTATTTTATGCATAATTTAAAAGATTGTAATGCTGTATAATATTTGTAATACGTCAATAATTTGTAGCTAGTGAGTAGTTGTGCGAATGAGAAAAAATTTGTCGTTTTTACCATTGGAAAACGTATTTTGTTCGTATTTTTATAAAAAAGTGATTTTCAAGTCTTTTTGCATGGCACTATTTAAATCTGAGACTACAAAAACAGTGTTTGTAACGTTTTCCTAGAATAACTTTTTTACTAAAAAACAAGTTTTAATTCTGAAGAAATTCCTCAATTTGCTACAGTTTTACAGAAATTTCTAGTACTTCGCAATTTTTTTCAACAATTATTTCACTGATGTTAAAAGAACGCGCGCAATCAACTATCTAAGTTCGTAGTGAAAATATTTGATCATTCATCGTCATAAAATGGTTTCTTTAAATTTATTAAATATAAATATTTCTATATGTTGTGAATAATTTTTATTTCTAATAAAATAGCTATTTTATCTTTTAATAATAAATTCTTATTTTTTAATTCGAAGTATTAGATTCGATTGATTTTAATGTATTTAATGTGATGCGTGAATTTTCGTTAACATTTACTTTGTAAAGGTACAGACAGTGGCTGCAACGTTTAGGACTTGCCTTTGAGCTTTGAATCGTGTTGAATACCCATAAATAGGTTTTTTTGTAATAATGTGCTTATTGATCTATTGGTTTGTGTCGATCTCTTTCTTTGAGTGTTTTGATGCTATGGTCTTTCGGGTTGAGTAAATAGACCTGAGGTTGACTCAGTTGCTTCGGCGTAACATTGCCCCCACCAAGAAAGTCGAAGTATACATATATGAAAATTGTTCCGTTTTACGAAAATAAGATAGTATAATATGTAAAAAAAAGTCTTGTAAAATACAAAAACAGTTCATGTATGAATACATAAAAAAGTTGCTTTAAATTACAGGATTATATTGTATGTTATATGCAAAATATATAAGTGTTTTTACAGTTCATTTGTTAAGTATATAAGAAATTATTCTAGGAAAAGTTTTTTAACATGAAAAAGATGTTTGTGTTTATATATGGACAATGATCAAGTCTTTTTGACAGTGCTAAAACAAGGTTCATTGTTTTTAACATGAAAAAAAATGCATGCCGGAGATTCATGGGAACAGTAAAGTTTGTCGTTTTGAACATGGGAAAACAGGATGTTTGTTGTTTATAATATGGAGAAATGATGCAAGTCCTTTTTGCATGCTAAAACAAGGTTCATTGTTGTTAACATGAAAAAAAATGCATGCCGGAGATTCATGGGAACAGTAAAGTTTGTCGTTTTGAACATGGGAAAACAGGATGTTTGCTGTTTATAATATGGAAAAATGATGCAAGTACTTTTTACATGCTAAAACAAGGTTCATTGTTTTTAACATGAAAAAAAATGCATGCTGGATATTCATGGGAACAGTAAAGTTTGTCGTTTTGAACATGGGAAAACAGGATGTTTGTTGTTTATAATATGGAAAAATGATGCAAGTCCTTTTTGCATGCTAAAACAAGGTTCATTGTTTTTAACATGAAAAAAATGCATGTCGGATATTCATGAAAAAATGATGTTTGTTATTTTTAACATGGAAAAAATGATGTGTGTCACTATTTCATGGAAAAGTTATGTGTGTCGTTTATAACATTGAAAAAAGATGATGTAAGTCACAATTTCATAGAAAAAGAATGTCGTTTTTAATATGGAAAAAGGATGCATGTCAAATATTAATGGTAAAATGATGTTTGCATGTTTTTAGTTTATGAAAAAATGATGAACGTTTTTATTACATGGGAAAACGATGTTGGTCGAATTTTACATGGACAAACGATATTTTGTCGTTTTTAACTTGGGAAAACAGTGCATGTGGGATACCATGGAAAAAGGATATGAGTCGATTTTAAACTGGACAAACGATGTTTGTTGTTGTAACGTGTAAAACTTATACATGTTTTTATTTCATCGGAAAACGATGTTTGTCGATTTAACATGGAAAAGTGATGCATGTCAGATATTAACCCATACTATCTGACATGCGTTTGTGAATACCATAACACTTTCATTTCCAAATAAAAGTGTTAACTGTAGGTGTTTTTAATTGCTTTCATATGTAACATAATTTTTTTTGCATAATTTGCACAGTACTATGTCTTAATTTGTCTTTTATTTTTCATTTAATTGGATAAATTTATGGAGAAATCTTATTTTTGCCAGGTAAATTTTCGAGCCAATCGTCGTTAATGGGTTAATGGAAAAAAAAAAGAAAAGATGTTTGTCGTTTTTAACATGAAAACCTCATATAGGTAATCATTTCATGGAAAAATGATGCATATCACTATTGAGGGTATATAAAACAGTTACATTAAAAACATGTTTTTGAACTTCTATTATTTGGAAAAATGGTGAAAAAATATGAAGCTTAAGTGCTTTTATAGTGTATATTAAATACTCGTGTATGTAAGTTCTGCCATTATACCTTCTAAAAAATGATACATGTCGCTTTTTCTGAAAAACGTTGTACTTGGTTCTTGGTAACTCTACGAAATAAGATTCAGCAATACTTTCAATATTAAGATTTAGTAAAATTACAAAATTCCCATTAAAGTATAATTTTTAAAAATATGTTTTTGGAAAAACTGATAATGTTTATGCATTTTACCTGAATCTCTTGTATAGTTAAATACATGTTTTTTTTATCATCCTCTCCATGAAAAAATTAGGCATAACCATGGATGTAGTTCAATTTATGCTCTACATTTTAATCTAATTACATTAAATATCATTAATAGTCAATCGAATTTGGGAAACTAATAGAAAATTTAGTGTATAAAAGTATGAAATTAGATGTAAATTAATTATAGTTTTTGGCGCAATTTGATTTTAAGTTGCTAAAACTTGTGTAGAAAGAAGCCGTTAAGAGGGACTGTCAGTCCAATAGAGATAATGCATTAGATTTGAAATCACTAATTTTGCAAAAGTATTGCTTTGCTATGTTATCCCATTTTCACCAGGTATGAGAATCATCATAACATCAATTTAAAATAAAATTGAATAGAAAATAACATTCGGTTATTTAATTATTAATTTATAAAATTTTAAAATAGTGTCGGTATCTGCTGTAATTTTTGGCATTTTAAAACTTCAAAAATATATAATTAAATAACTAGATAACATTTTCGTTTCAAAATTTGTTTCATTTCGATGTTATGTTGATTCTCATACCTGGGAAAAAAGGGCTAACATGGCAAAGCAATACTTCTGCGGAAGTTGTGTGATTAGAAAACTAATGCATTAGCTCTATGGGACTGACATCCCTCTTAAGTGATGGTTCTGTTAGTAATAAAAATATATTTGTTTTAATAATGTGTTTAATCAAGACAGTAAATTTCTTTATAAATGTTGTTTAAAAAATTAATCATCTTCTTTATGGCCCAGCGTTTTTTAATAAACAATGCAAAATCACTTCCTTTATTACAATTTGTCAAAAATTGTTTATTTTATAATTAAAAACTGTATATATAACTGAATAACTTTATTCATAAAAACGATTAGACTAATTGACCATTTAAAAAAAGGCATTTTATAATTAGGAAAATTCTTTTATAGCTTGTATAATGCCAACAAAACAATAGATTTTATGTACGCTTTTTGCTGAATATATAGGGGAGCAACATTTTTTAGAAATAGACTTTTAGTCGATTCTAGAAATTGCAGGAATGTTTTATTTTATAGGGATCGTCTGCAATTAACAAAGTTTTAGAAAAATAGAACAAAAGGCAGTTTTTTGAGGCTATGAAGTAAATTGACTTGGAGAAAGAAAAGACAAAAAACGCATTTCATTAATTATTCTCAAAACATTAAACCCTGAAAAACTTTACGAGTTGTTTTAATGACCATTTCGAGAAATGGCGCACAATTAGGTGGGCAGAAAGGGTTCTATTATGGACCCTGGTTAAAACACTAAAATTCTAAACAGCTCATTAAAACAAAATGCAAGAGGCTTATTTAGAACTGCCCAATGCATAAAAAGTATTGCGAAAATATTTAACATTATAAAAGTTCTTATAAAATTAACAGAAAAACGAAATTGTATAAGATTTTTAATTGGAATGTTTTGATTTCAAACTATTGTCAATAAACAGTTTTTGAGAAGATATATTAATCTAATTTATTACAAATAAAACCAAGATTTTACTCTTTATTTTTACTTCATAAATCATTAAACAATAAATTATCACATCTAACACTTTTAGTGTGTAGTTGGTTGGTTGACATATATTTTCAGGCTTGTGTGCTTGGTCACAAAGACCCGCTTATAAACCGTCGTCAAGAAGGACGGACACGACATACACACACATACAAGACAGATGCTGCCATCCATCGCCACCTCCACAATTTAGACATGTCCCTAAAGGGGTGGGAAATAGTCTCCAGGGACCTGTGCCTGTGGTAAACTGCGCAATGACCGACCACAGGACTTTCGAACCCAACATGTTTAACGAGCACGTACTCCGCATATACTCGGTGGGTCTTCAGTGGTACCGGGACTCGATCGCGGGACCTTCCAATCTCGAGACCGAAACGCTGACCATTAGGCTCCCCATAGCCCCCTTTTCGTGTGCAGAATTTGTTATGTGTGGATTTAAAAATAAAAACTAGCACCCAACAACAAAATAGAAACTGTACAAACCATTTCAATCAGGACAGTTCAAACTAAAATACCATGAAATTATGTCTCGTAATTTGAAATCGTAGACTAGTGACAAGATTCAACGAGAGTCAAAAGACTCAATACCTGAGCTGGCATTCAACAGAAGTTAGGAGGAACGGCTAGCGCCGCCGTTGCAACTTTGGACCCTACGTATTTAATAAGCACGCATGACTTATGTCTTTCTTGGTGGGGGGCAAGTTATAAGCACGTATGCTCCAGTGTACTTCATGCCCTAGTGATTGGCAAAACTTAGTACACAAAAAAAGTAAATAAATATCTCAAAAGATATTTCTTAGATGTTATTAAATGGCTAAGCTGTGGAATCCACGTGGAATATAATCCGAAAAAAATACAGCAAAGCTTAGAGATAACAAGGCACAGTTCCCTGTTTCGATGCTAGACCTAACCCAAGTTCGAGGCGAAGAATAAACGTCTAAAAGTTTTCTTTCATTTCTAAAAACAGGGTTCTAGGAATATTTCGGTCTTTTTTCTTATCAATATTACACAATCGAAAAAGAATAATCCATTTTAATGCCCGACTTCAATGTTTCAAAGTGTGAATTTCGCTTAAGGACCCTTTCTACTCTTCAGGTTTTAAGAGGCCCGTGTGGTCTAGTGGGTTAGATCGCTGCCCATTACGCTAATAGTCTGCTCACTATAACGGGTGCGGGTTGGATTTCCGTCTTCGCCCTGGGTGTAATTTCTCTCTATGTGCCAGTAAAAATTCTGTCTGTGTCTGCCTTACTTGGCGAAGGTTTATAAGCGGATCTCTGATCAAGCACACAAAACGAAAAATACATGTACCAACCTACCTACCTACCTTAGTATGTGTTAAAAATACTAGACCCCAGTTGTACCATCCTACCTACCTACAAAATTACTACTACTATTACTTATATATTCCGGCTTGTGTGCTTGATCAGAGACCCGCTTTTGAAGCCTTCGTCAAGACAGACACAGAAAGAATTTTTACTGTCACAGAGAAAGAAAAGTACACCCAGGGCGAAGGCGGGAATCGAACACGCATCCGTTACAGCGCGCAGACTGCTGGCGTAGTGGTCCAAACCACTCAGCCATCCGGGCCCCCTACAAAATTACTTTTATAAATTGTATTGGTAGCTGTGGTGGCGTGTGGGTAAACTCTTCTACATCCTTTTATCAGCTGCCTAGGAATCAAATACGTTTGGGGTTTATACTTCTTTTGCAATTAAATGAGCCTTAAGTTTATTTCCATACTGTGTTAGGATGTTTGCTGGAGATCTTGTGAAGTTAGCCACCCCTGAATTGGATTATCGATTATTATTAAGCCCGGATATCCAACACCCATGGAAATGTTATATTCTAAAGCCTGGTTTTCCTAATCGTCATAATCGTATCGCCTATCACGACCATCACGGTACTTTGAAAAAAAAATAGCTATGTATGCTCATGTGGAGGGGCCGGGATAACCTGGTCGGTAAGGTCTTGGACTGGCATCCCTAAGGTTGCGAGTTCGAGTCTCGCTGCCTTCCGAAGACCCCCGTGTACGCTAAGGGTGACTGGTGCACGTTAAATCCGTCGTGGTCACAAAGTCCTCCAAGTTCCCATACCAAATCAATACCTCTGGGGGTGACAAGTCAATTCTGGGGATCCTTTAGTTGGCCTCTGTCTCTAAAAATTAGATGGATCCACTTGTGTGTGTGTGTGTGTGTAATGTGTCTGTCTTACTTGACGAAGGTTTATAAGCGGGTCTCTGACCAAGCACAAAAACCTGAATATATATGTCTACCAACTAACATCATGTGGATTGGATAATGTTTCAATAACGTAAAGTGAGGTGTGACTTTCTATAAGGATCGCTATATTAACACTTTCGCTAAGCAGGATTTTTGTTTCCGAGTAATATGTGGTAGGAATATCATTATCGAATACTTAGTTGTACAGCTGCCTGGACGGGCTGTGGGGAGCCTAGTGGTCAGCGTTTCGGTCTCGAGATCGGAAGGTCCCACGATCGAGTCCCGGTGCCACTGAAGACCCACCGAGTACGTGCTCGTTTGGGCCGTAGTGAGCCTAGTGGTCAGCGTCTCGGTCTCGGGATCGGAAGGTCCTGCGATCGAGTCCCGGTACCACTGAAGACCTACCGAGTATATGCGGAGTACGTGCTCGTTAAATCTGTTGGTCCGAAAGTCCTCTAAGTTCCCATACCAAATCAATACCTCTGGGGTGACAAGCCAATTCTGGGATCCTTAGCGGATTCTGTCTCTAAAAATTGTAGGATATCCATTATCGAATATTGTTGTACAGCTGCCTGACCTTGGAAGTCTAGTGGTCAGCGTTTCGGTCTCGGATCGAAGGTCCACGATCGAGTCCCCGTGCCACTGAAGAACCCACCGAGTACGTGCTCGTTAAATCTGTTGGGTTCGAAAGTCCTGTGGTCGGTCATTGCGTAGTTTACCACGGGTACAGGTCCCTGGAGACTATTTCCCTCCCCTTCAGGGACATGTCTAAATTGTGGAGGTGGCAATAGATGGCAGCATCTGTCTTGTATGTGCGTGTATGTCGCGTCCGTCCTTCTTGACGAAGGTTTATAAGGGGGTCTCTGTGACCAAGCACACAAGCCTGAAAATATATGTCTACCAACCAACAACTGACTGGGCCATTTTAGGAGTAAAAGGGTTAAGAAACACACTTAAAGGAGTCACAAGTTTTATGGTAGACTTGAAGTTCGTTGAAAATACCAACCGAATGATACAGACGTATAAACTTGTCATGGGATTGCCTGATTTTCCAGCGGCACATATTATATTTTTAAAAAATTTTAGAAATGTCAAAATTTTATTAAATTTTAAACTTTAAAATACTGAGGAGGCTATAAAAATCATTTACTGCAAAAATAATTGTTTCAAACCAAAGGACATTTAATTATAATTTAAATCTTGAGCAGCAAAAAAAATTGTTAACATTTGGACCCCCAAATTGCTGAATGCCGAACTTTGCTCCAATGAATAAAAACACACTCGTTCAAAAATGTGAATGTTTCAAAGATTTTATTTGACAATATATTACATTTTTGTAAATGACTAGAATTGTTTTTCTAGGATACAAACAGAAAAATGCATTTGACTAGAAAATAATCACAAAAAATAATAAAGATTATACAGTAAAATTAAATAATTACCTTTGATTTTGGTATTTTACAAATATAAACAAAGAAAACTAACTTTATATTTACACACATATACATTAACTTTATAGTACATGTAAAATGCAAAAAACAATTTTACAGAAACGTAAAACATCTATATCTATGACTAGACAGGTGTTAAAAAAAGTCTAAAAAATATATTTAGTATAAAAAAATTTCAATAAGCAAAACTGATCTTCAAATTTCCAAATAAATAAAGTAAAATGGAACACAATTTCTTAACTTTTTGTAAAATAATATCTGTTCTTATTTTAATACACAAATTTATAAATCTCTAAAACGTTGAAATTAAAGCAGCATATGCCTTTACTATTTTAAATTGATATCATCTTTATACAATCTTATTTTATATTCTATGATCCTTTATTACAGATTATCGTTGTTACTCAGGTATTTACAGCTTTTTCCTTGTATATTTACTATTCATCACATTTAAATGTTTTATTCTGTCCATTAAACGTATATTTACAACGCAGTTTTGATACTGAAATATAGACTTTTCAATCTGTTCATTGTCAATTTGTAGAGGTTTTTTTGGGTGGGCAACAGACAAAAATTAAGACGAGAGAACACTCTCTTAAAGTAATCCTTAACCAATTGACAGTTTTAGATGTGCACATCAACTCTATGTTTTCTTTATAAACCTATAACAGTTCTGAATTTCTAAAAATTGTTCCCGTATCTTATTCTTAGGCAGCTAATATCGGAGAAAAACAATCTAGATAACAAAATTAAAGAATGCAGTTGCAAACCGCGAATTCTCCAAAGTACAAGTAAGATACAGAGTCCGGTCTGTAAATTTGCGGCTTTGTCCAATTGAATTTACTATTGTCATAAGTCGCCAATGAGCGGACTGGACCCTATATCTTAGTTATACTTTGGAGAATGTGAGTTTACCTTACATCTTTCAATTATTAAGTTAAGTTTTTGCTGTAGCGTCCTCTGGCTAGTTAACATAAGTAGTCATAGCAGTGTACAATGAGCCGACTAGTTCTTTCCTCGAAAAATAGTTGTTTTAGGTGCTAAAGTAGTTACCAAAACTGATGATTAATCATCTTCCAGATAATTTTTTGTTGAAAAGATTTGGGGAATAATCAAGTGAATTCTAGGATAAAGGATAAAACATATCGGTATAACAGCCCATTTAAAGTGAAAGAGCGTGATTCTCTGCAATTTGTCATAGCTGTGGATTTCAACTCGTTTCCTCGTCGAATACTTCTTATACACAATCTCTTGAATACCATAACTGGAGAAGATTATGTCTCTAAGGTATTTGATGGATGGATGAATGTTGAAATTTGCAGCGATGACACGGTAAAATCAGCCCTCAACATTCTAGATTTAAACGTTCGCCAGTACTTTATATTATGGAAACATTTAGTATTTAGCTTCATGTTTAAAGTCATGTTCATGTTGCTGTCCACAGCTAGAAGTCAAGGTTTTACTGAGTATGCTTCTAGTATTTGCATTCCGTTGTCGCTTCAATGAAAACATTAAAATTTAGAAACATTTCTGTCAAGCAGACACGACCTATCTGTGTGGATAAAGTTCATTTAAAGTTGACGTTACAATTAGGAAAGCATCAGTTAGGCAACCAAGACATTTCAAAGTCACTTTGATGATGTTCCTGACTCTATATCTCTTTTATTGTGGACTACATAGTAGACGATATCAATTGATAGACATAGCCACTTTCACTACTATCGGACAGACTCCGACAACAGAGCAATTCTTTTAGCTAAAAAAATGTTTCAGTTGGTCTCTGGCTTTATGGCAAATTTGATTTTTATGTTAGCGCCTAGCACGCAGTTTGTCAAACAGATATCTAACATAAACAGGACATGCAGAGTCGTCCTCTTATCTAACGAGTCACTTTTAGGGTGGTGTTAAATATTGACATGTTCCTTGTTTAGCATACTAAAACTCGTAGTTTTATGAGTTGAGCTGTTTCATTGCTGTCGTCAATAGCTAACAAGCGTATTGACGTCCAGCACTTAGCTTCACGTACTTCCATGCTGACGTCATACGCTAACAGGCTTTTTGTGTTCCAGCAACTAACTTCACGTACTTCCATGCCCACATCGAATGCTGACAAGCTTCTGGTGTCTTTCAACTACATTCACAGACTTCCACTGCGTCAAGCGCTTCAAAATGCTTTATGCTTACAGATTAAGCTTCTTGATGTACACAGCACTTAAGCTTTATGCATTTCCGCGCTGGCGTGAAATGCTACAGCCCCCCTGATGTCCAGCACATGGTTCATGAATTTCCATACTGCCGTCAACCGCAAAAAAGCTTTTCGATGGATTTGAAAGCCCCTGATGAAACTGACGTCAAAACTTGACAAACTTCATGAAGTTCACCATCTAAGCTTTACTGTAGAGGTAAAACGCCGGATAGATATTGTCACACAGAGACGTCCGGCAGCGAAATCTCCGCCTTGACCTGTGTCCAATCCGGAGGAGGGGGTTGCAGCAGCCAGTCCGGCAGATGGTAGCCGGACTCCTGCTGCTGACGTCATGCGTAGTGGGGGTAGGAACCGATGTGGGACGTCACGTGCCCGGGGTGGTGTGGCATCGAATGCTGGGAGGCGGCCGCAATGTTCGAGTACAAGTTTGCACTCGGGTTGGTCCAGTACGACGTCGGGGCCGGGAAAATGCTGCCCGTGGTGGAGGGTATGCCCGCGTGGGCCCCGACAAAGTTCAGCTTCGGGCTGTGGTGGTACCCCGACATGAACAGGTCCGACTGGTACTTGTAGGCAGGGTCGGCCGCGGTGGGCTGGGTGGCCTGGGCCAACCCTTGGAAGTCGAACTTGTAGGCGTACCGCTTGCCGTGCACCTTGGTCATGATGTTCTTGTCGTAGTAGTATCGCAGCGCCCGGCTCAGCTTGTCGTAGTTCATGTTGGGCTTGGATTTGCGCTCGCCCCAGCGTCGCGCGACCTCATCGGGATCGGTGAGCTTGAACTCGCCGTTGGTCCCCTCCCACGTGATGCAGTTGGCGTTCGAGGAGTCCGACAGCAGCTCGAGGAGGAACTGCCACAGCTGGATCTGGCCGCTGCCTGCAAGCCGAGGGAGCTCATTATTTAAAAGCATACTATATCATAAAGTATTGAACAACTAAATAGACATACAATTAGTCGTAAGTATAGTCCACCTGTCACTTCTTAGCATCTTAAATATTTTTATTGTGATAGGGTCCACTTTGAAATCAGGTAGAGAACCTAAAGGAGGAAGGATTGCTAATCCCGTGGTGTTTGGCGAGCATAGAAGATTGCTAGATTAGTTTGATTGGTAATAATGTGTCACACTAAAACTAAAAATATCTAAAACTAAAAACACACTAAAAATAGCACACTAAAACTACACATGGGTTATTGGTGAAAAGAGAATTGACCATGACCGATGGCCATGGCCGTTATCAATTGCATAAACATTTCTTTTCTATCATGACTTGATCGTCATTAGATTCACATCTGTAGTATGTATTATTTAGCACATTCAGTATCACCTCAGGGAACGCTATAAGTTAAAATATAGCTATGCAATAATAGTAAAGCCGATGCAAGTTCAAACTGCCCTTCACTTGAGAATCTGTTTCTAAACCTTAAAGAAATATGCTCCCATATAAGCAATGAATCGCCAAATATAGTAACTCTCGCCTAAACTTAAATCTTCAGTACCCTTTTTCAAAGTGGACTCGTCCATATTCAAAATATTTGAGATGCTAAGAAGTGACAGATGAACTATACACTGTTAAAAAATTGGGTGCAGAATTGCCATGGAATCCTAGAACTTTCTAGCTGCCACCACTAGTTGGAGCGTTGATTCATAAAATCGGTAAATCCACACTTTAAATAGTGGTATAAGCTAGAAAGTTCCAGAACTCCGGTGCAGTCTTGCGCCAAACTGTTTAACAGTTGTAGGTAAAATATGTAGCCCTTCTAGTGTGATGCTTAGAGCTCTGGACTGCATCATTTGGAGTCTGGGTTTTATTCAATGAGACTCATGGCACAAGAGTGAGATTTTGTTTCGATACAATTCTTTATAATAGTTAAACTCATAGTTTCCTTGCACAGAAGCCACGACCATAGGCGGAGCTATAGAACGCGCGGAGCAATCAGATGAAGATGAAATTTCAGCCGTTTTATTTTGCCAGATGAAGACAAAATAAAACGGCTGAAATTTCATCTTTATCTGATTGCTCCGCACGTTTTATAGCTCCGCCTATGGTCGTGGTTTCTGTGCAAGGAAAATATCAGTAATTCTCGTTTTGATTTTTTTTTGTTTATCAACAAAATTATTTATATTGAACTTCCGATAGGTCAGAAAAGTTTAACTGTTTTGGGTTGACTGTTTTTATTGATTATAATGCATTCGTATAAAAATATATAACAGTACTATTTCTACTCCATATTAAATATAGTATATTTATTTTTGTTGTAACTCTTGAACTTTTCAAATGCATCAACTTTTCCCAACCCCATTTCCCCTTTTAGTGAATGTTGGAATGAACCAAAGACCCGATGATAAATCGAAAACAACGAACACTGCGGTGACGTCACGGAGGACACGTGGCAACATGCAAGGACAATTACACGTCGGCAGTCCTATACTTATTCTGGGGATCTACTTTCGGCGACTTTTCCCTCTTTTGGCACTTTGTGGTGTTTCTTTTAATTTTGAAATTGTGATTAGAAGAAATTTTTCGTATAGCATTATTTTTATAAGTATTTTAAAACAAAAAGGTTTTATAGAAAAATAATAATGCAATTTTTTTAAGTGTAGAAAAATGTGCTTTGGATTTTAAATAATACCTTTGAATACCTTTCCAAACACCTTCCAGAATCTTATATTATTTATAGTCAATAATTAATTAAACTTCTAGTTATGCTTGAAAATCTCAGATTCTAATTTTCTGAAATTCTTTTAGGCAACAAGAAACGACTCTATTCATGACGTTTGGCGACTACTTGGCGATTGTTTAACTCTGCAGGGGGCAAACCTGTAGAGAACACAAGACAAAAGCTCGTTTGGGTCCTTTTCTTTTAGGGGGAATCTTTTGAAAGTTTCGCTTTGTTGGTATCATTCACCCAAAGAGTGTAGGCAGGGTTAACAGAGTAACTAAAAACCATTAGCAGCATGTCGCGACTGCCTAACTGGAGCGTGTTAATCAAAAGGGAACTAAAAAACATTCTCATAATTTTAGTAGGGGCTGGAGAGCCCAATCGGTTAGACATTCACCTTGCATGCGGAAGGTCACAAGTTCGAGTCCGGGCATCGCCAAAATAACTGTTGACCTATAATCGACCCGTGCAGCTAAAAATGTCCCACGAATAATACCCCGTATAGAGGGAGTGCACGTTAAATATGCTCCAAAGCCCCAACAATGCGTACGATGCCGCACTTAACGGTTGCATTGGGTACCTACTCAGGTGTCGGCTCGTCACTTGACTGTGGTTCTAAATTACGACGCCCTACGCCAATAGCCCTCGTATAGCTCTAGTGCAACGATAATTCAAACTAACTTGGCTTAACCTAACATAATTTTAGTTAGTGAGATTGTTTTGTGTTCTGAAAAATCTATTGGCTGAGGATCCCAGTCACAAACGCTCATGATTTGCATGGGAAATGCCTCAGGTTCGGATTCGGGCATTCAGATATTTGTAACCGCCGCCCTATAAATCCTTTGCGAAGCCAAAAACCGTCCAACGAACGATAACCTTTGCAGAGGGAGTACACGATAAATAAGCTCCAAAGTACAGACGCCACGTACGATTTCGCACTTTAGTTGCTTATTCAGGTGTCGCCTGGTCACTTGACTGTGGTTCTACATAATGACGCCCATTGCCAATATCCTTCGTGCAGCTCTAGTGCAACGTTATTTCAATTTAACTAGCTGATCAACCAATTCTGAAAATCATTTTAATAGAGTGACAATTTTAATGTGTACATAAAAAATGGATGGATGTTTTAACATTTTGTTCTGATTTACATGCTTGAACGACCTCTATCATATCTGTTCATATAAACTTTTTCATCAAATTTCTGTTTTGTTCAACAAATTCGTTGTGTTTTGAAAATGTTAATGCTTGCTCTATGGTAACTTATGACTTAGCACAATGAGCCCCTTCGTACACGATAATCATGTTCATCTCTTCTTATGTAATCAGTTAATATATTTGTTTGGTAGAACAATCATTTAATAAAAGTATTATTTACAAAATACTAATGGGGTTGTTTCACGGAGGATCTGGCAATAGCTCCGCTGTCTTATTTTCCTGTCTCTCGAATTACTTTTGTTTTGGTTGGTTGGTAGAGATAAGAGAGTTGGTAGAGTGATCAAGCACACCCACCTGAATATAGGTCTACCAACCAACCAATTTAACCAAAACAAAACACTTCGAGAGACAGGAAAACAAGACGGCGGAGCTATTGCCAGATCCTCCGTGAAACAACCCCATTCTACTGATTAAAATAACATTTTTTCGGTACTAGATAGTTCTGAAATTAAATTTTAGCCTTTTAATTCCTTTTGGAATAATTTAATCCCACTCAAAGTTTCGACTTAGGACACCTTGGGCATTGTTTTAGATGTAATTTCGTCAAGAGCCGGTTTTGACTCTAGACTTGGTGGAGTTGAATTAAGGTAACGTTAAAGTTAATGGAAGATAATGCGAGAAGTTGAAAGAGAAGAATTAACAGCTGCAAAGGTAATTAAAAGCAGGAAGTGGCGAATTAAGAATTTCGTAGCAAGGATTTAGGACATAACTTGAACTTTTAAAATGCCCTTTGTTCTGTAGAACTAGAGAATTGTAGGTTAAAATTGAATCTTAACATTTTCGCTGCGTTCATTTTTTTGCCACATAACATGTCCTATGATTAGCATTGTCGAATCCTTAATTCTCCGTAAGACATCATCCGCAGCGAAAGTGTTAATAGAAATACTTAAGTGTGCATTTTTAGTGTAAATGATTTTATCTTTGCTAGTATAGTAATGGAGTTCAAAAGTACGAATACTTAAAGCTTGGTACTGTTCAATCCATTGAAAATATCTGTAACTTCAAAATTTGCTGTAGATTTTGTAGATTTGTTATTTAGTTAACCTCATACAATATCCTAAATTGGCTTATGGTGGTTTATGCATATAGATCAGTTGTACATTTGTTATTTTGTTTTTAAAAGATTTTTTTACTATATATCTGTAATCTGTGCATTTCAAAGGGGCGCAAGATATATAAGAAAATAAAAAGGTAGCTTACCGGAGGTTGCCAACCGACTACTCGTTGGGCCAAACATTTGATAAGGATCTACAAGAAAAAAATTGAAGATTACTTACTGATATTAATGCACCAACTTAGCATACACTGTTAATAATGGTTGGTAGACATATATTTTCAGGCTTGTGTGCTTAGTCACAAAGACCCGCTTATAAACCTTCGTCAAGAAGGACAGACACGACACACACACACATACAAGACAGATGCTGCCATCTATCGCCACCTCCACAATTTAGACATGTCCCTGAAGGGAAGGGAAATAGTCTCCAGGGACCTGTACCCGTGCTAAACTGCGCAATGACCGACCACAGGACTTTCGGACCCAACAGATTTAACGAGCACGTACTCCGCATATACTCGGTAGGTCTTCAGTGATACCGGGACTCGATCGCGGGACCTTCCGATCTCGAGACCGAGACGCTGACCACTACGCTTCCTACGGCAACTCTGTTAATAATTTGGCTTTTGGTTTCACCAAAATTAGGGTTTCTTGCAGTGCAACAGCTGTGCAGTGAAATGTTTCATCATATTTTTGTAATTTAGTTAAAAACTTTCTCTGATTTTAGTTTCCATATTAATAGTTCAACCAAATATCGAAATGATGGTGAAACATTTCGCAGCAGTTGCAGCTTCTAGGAACCATGATTATGGTAAAGGCAAGCACAAATTATTTTAGAGTGTAAATAAAAGTTCGTCAAATAGAGCCGACTACTGTACAGAGAGGAAGACACTTTGGAAACAGCGCATTGATTCAGATATTAATGTGAGCCACAGAACAACTTAACTATTTTTTAAATTTGACGTTGTATAGGGGCATATGCCAGATGCACATTAAAGCTGTTTGTAGTCAAAAGTTTCGAAGTGTTCTAAAATGGCTACCTTTTTTAAATGATTAGGTTCGAAACGTACGTGTACATAGCTGTTGTAAAGATGCTAAGATAAGTAACGCCGCCCAACCCAACCAGTAGAAATGTGCCACATAAAATACTTGTTAACGAATCCAAACATACATAAAAAAATACCCCCAAAAGTCTTCAAAACCGTTTAAATACGGGAATAATATGATATATTCCCTCCAATCCAATAACTCAGCATAAACATACGCGCATATCTACGCGCTCGGGGGCACCCAGCGTACGGTTAAACGTCGCACTCCAACATTAATACTCGGTGCATCAATATTAGTCATATGCTTCATGTCAGGGCACCGTGTGTTTGTTTGGCCATAACGCCGTGATGGCGGGGGATGGAGTATACTTGACGTATATATACGGAGATATTGCTGTGGGTATAGAGATGGGAGATTTTTTGGTGTATATTCCGTGTTATGGATGAAATACTAAGTTGCAAATTTATATGGTATACTATTTATTATTATGTTGTTTTAATTTACACTCTTAAAACAAACGAGCGGTTTTAACTCAGTCTGAGTTAATTTCCACTCCTTTCCGTGCCGAAAATGCACTTCCCATATAGGAGTGGATTTCACTCTTTTTGCAGAGTGGGTAAATAAATAAAAGAAAACAATCTACGTCCTACACTCTTAAAACGAGCGGTTTTAACTCAGTCTGAGCTAATTTCCACTCCTTTCCGGTGCCGAAAATGCACTTATAGGAGTGGATTTCACTCTTTTGTTTTAAGAGTGTAGATTTTGAGAGCAGATTTTTACTTTGTTTGTAACCAACAACAAGGATGGAGGATCCTCTACGTATATATATGGAGATATTGCTGTGGGTATATAGATCGATATATGGTAGTTTTTTTTTGTTGTTATGGTTGAAATACAGGGATACATTTTTGTAGTGCACTATTTATTATTGTATTGTTTTACTGCAGAGGTACGAAATGCACGATTGCAAATTTTTAATTTGTTTGTAAACAACAACAAGGATGGAGGAATCTCTACGTATATATACGGAGACATTGCTGTGGGTATACAGATCGAGATATGGGCGATTTTTTTTTGTGTATTCCGTGTTATGGTTGAAATACTAAGTTGCAAATTTATGGTATACTATTTATTATTGTGTTGTTTTACTAGAGATTTTGAAAGATGTACGATTAGAAGAATTTTAATTTGTTTGTAAACAACAAGAAGGATGGAGTATACGTGACGTGTATTTATATATACGGATATATTGCTGTGGGTATATAGATCGAGTTATGCGTTATGGTTGAATTGGCTTTTGGGTTATGGTTGAAATGCCAGGGTTACAGATTTATACTGTACTATTTATTATTGTGTTGTTTTATTGGAGATTTTTGTGTGAATGGTACAAAATGCCCGATAGCAAATTTACAATTGTTTGTAAACAACAACAAGGGTGGAGGATCCTCCTTAACGTATATATACGGAGATATTGCTGTGGTTATAGAGATCGAGATATGGGAGATTTTTTGTGTTCTCCTTGTTATAGTTGAAATACAGAACTACATATTTATAGTATACTATTCATTACATTTTTTATTGGAAATTTTGTGTAAAAGAGAACAAATTTTTGTTCATTTGTTTGTAAACAAATAGATATTGCCGTCGTGCAACAACTTTGAATTCATATTTTATAGTTGGACATGTGATATCCATTTGGGTAAATGTATTGAAAAGTTACAGTAAGTAAGTTACAATAAGTTAGTATCTTTTGTCGTTAGTGCATATTCGTGCATGGAATTCCCCAAACTCTTTTCGATTGTGTGCATGATCTTATTGTACTGTACAGTTTAATTACATCTTAATGTTGCAGTCAGCTTTGGTGCCACTTGCTATTTTTTGCTGCTTTTTATGGTGCAACCTTTCTCCGTCTTTACGATGTAACCTTACTTCTTCATTGCGGTGTAGCCTTTCTCTGTTTTTTTGGTAGAGAATGTTTAACTTTGGTGTGAGTTTACTTTATTCTGGAACATTACACCATGAAAACGGAGACAGCACTTGCGGCCACCGCTTTTACGGAGAAACGTTTTAACAAAAAGTTTTACAGTGTTCTACTTTTTCAGTTTGCTAAAGATCGATACACCGTACACGATATCTTTATACTTTCTGCATGTCTTTAACAAAACTAATAAAATTGGCAATTATAATCCATTACTTATGTTTCTTATAATGATAACGAATAAATGTATTATTAAATTTTTCTAGTGATCTTTAAATTTCGAAGAATAACTATAACCTGAAATAAATTAGAATTTTTACAATTTGATTTTTCATTCGAAATCTATTATTCAAATCATTTATTCAACTTCAATTCAAACAACAAAACTTCATTACTCAATTTACACAGAAACCAAAACGACCTATCTCTGCACATTAATAAAGCATCCCATAACTCACTTACCACGTTGAAAACAAATTTTTCGTTAGAGCAGAAAAATCCCTCCAAAATCAAATCAACTCCAGCTAAGTATCAACTTCCGAATGTGTTTATTCGATAGAATGCACGGAGGGACAAAGGAAGAAAAATGGCCGGATTTCTGTAAACAAAAATCTCTCGCGAAAAGCATTAGCAGTGAAAAGCTTTTGACTAATGATTAAGCTTGGGGAAGCGTCATTTGTTGGGAAAGAGTTTGTTGGAGGAAGAAGCATAAGTCATGGGGAATAAAGGAGGGTTAGTTTGCAAAGTGTGAAGTTTATGCGAAGAATAATTTTGGGGATTGGAATTTTGAAGTAGAAATTATAAGTAGCCTGACCATATTTATTTCAGTGGTCAACTTTTTAAATATGAAATCATCGTTAAATTTTCCTAAATCATATTTTGTTTACGCTGTTTTTGTTCGAGAAAAGTATAAAAACCAAGACTATTTGAACTATTTTTATTGCTATATAGTTGACTAACAAACTAAACTGTACTTCGAAACGCAGTACCTTTGATCCCCTTAAATATAAGTGCTACTAAAAAAATGATTTTTTTTTGTTCTGGATGAAAGAGTTTCAAAATACAAACATGCCTCATGTATGGAATATATTGTGTTAATGTTATGTGTTCTTTAACAGACAACAGGCAGTTCTTCAGCAGTTCTACCATTAGAAAAAATTATTATAATTGGTAATTTTAATTCTTTTCTGTTTCTTCAACCGATTTCTCGACAAAGAGACCAAAATATTTCTCTGTTTTTGTTCACCGTAAGAAAATGTGACTAGCAAAATAATCGGAAAAGTAGCCAGAAATAGAAAAAAATCTACCATAATTTATTCCACAAATACTTCTAATTTATTATAGTCTCTAGAAAGTAAAACAAAATTAGAACTAGAAATTATTTTGATTAAAAGAACATTTTTTTAACAAACACTTAAAAAAAACACCTATTGAAAAACAGAAGCAAAAATCCAGCCACTAAGAAACTGTTAAATAAAAAATCACATTAATCTTTTTTAATCACTTTTTAAACTTTGGCAATCATCGGTACACAAAGAAAATCAAACCCCGGGCCCTGAGAGGTATCCCAAAAAGAAAGAGACCAAACCAAGCAGCAAACTTATTCAAGGCCTCCTTGCAGCCAGTTTCTCAGCATTCCCGTCAACAAAGAGCCGTCCAATGAATCATATTGTTTTGTTCTTATTATTGTCAACTGGCGCACGGGAGGGAAAAATGAACGGCCCGCTTTTGTCTTAATTTTGTGAGGCTTATTTGGAAGTGGATAGGTAGAATGCGGGTATGGCATTGTAGACGTAAAATGTATGTGCCATACCGAGTACTATGAAAATTGATTGTCAGCTCTTTACCGTGTTTGAAAACTACTAGGCGTACGTTAGTGTGTTAAAGCTTTTAAAAAAACTAATTATAACTAGGTAGGTAGGTTGGTACATGCATTTTCCGGGTTGTGCGCTTGATAAAGGACCCGCTTATAAACCTTCGTCAAGTAAGACAGACAGACAGACAGAATTTTTACTGACACACAAAGGGAGAAAGTTCACCCAGGGCGAAGGTGGGACTCGAACCCGCACCCAGTACAGTGCACATACTGTTAACGTAATGGGCTGCAATTAAAACCCACTAGGCCACCCGGGCCCAATTGTAGACTTTAAGAGTATTTTTTTTAAAAGGGGGACAACTTGTAATAGTTGATTGCTGCCGTATTCGGTATTTGTTTGGTATTCGCAAATAACAACTAGAGTATTTCGAAAATAATACCCGGACATTTTCAAGTTTCTAGCAATGAACACAAATAAGGAGAATCAAAACTTTGACTAACTTTTAATCTCAAAAATGTTTGAACGACACATAATAAGTGACTCTGGAAGTCGCCTTTCTTTTTTTTTTAAAACTATTTACGAGAAATAACAACTAGAGTACTCATAAAAGAAAAAATAATTTTCATGTTTCTTAGTGTTTATTTATAAAATATGAAAGATTTTCAATAAAAGAGACGGCACACAACAAATCTTCATCTGGGGACAATTCCCATTCCTGTGCCCTCCATTTTCCCACCTCTCATCAACTTACTCGACGAAAATCTTGATTACTGCCACCTGCGACATATTCTACAAAGGCAAGATGAATTTTCTGGCTTCAAATTGCCTCTGCCCCCCCCCCCTTCTTCCAGCAGCCCCAGCAAGAGAGATTGATAATATTATTCCTCCTCACAAACTCTTTTAGCCCTCGCCATTCTAGAGGCAGTGTTCGTTCGAAGTCAAAATAGAAGCAATTTCCGTTCTCTGGAAACACTCCCTCTTTTCCCGAGCTTTTCCTTGAGTAAAAATCATCATTCATTTAATTATGAGATTTCGCCTTGGATGCCGTCGTAAATGCTTTTGACGAGATGGAAGACTGGAAAATCAATTTGGGCTTCAGGTTTTCGTCAGGTGGTGGACGATTGTCACTTTTCCATCAAATGGCAATCATTGTTGGGTCTGGTGGTCTTTAAGTTATTAAGGATTGCATTAGGAATAATTATTGGAAAAGACGAACATTCTAATGAAAACATTGATAGAAGCAAAATTCTTTAACGATTTATCTTACTATCTAAAAGATTTCTGAGTGATTTTCTTTTTTTTTTCTGATATTAATGATAAATAAACCTGTCAGTCGCTGCCTTTAATTTAAATATTAAAACAATAAAAAGAATGACAAACGCAACTTTAAACACAAAGGCCGCCATTTTTATTCAAATCCCAAGGTGATATTCCAAAACATAGACAATAATAATTCACACAGCTTACAGAAATACAAAGCGCCCTCGTGCGGAGCAGGGCATTTAACTAAGTAGGAGCGCGTGCATTAATTAAATATGAACAATTATATTAGAAACCTTACAAAACCCAAACAAAAAAGTGCTTACACTTAACAAAGTATAGTACACAAAGTAATACAGTTAACGAAAAAAAAAGTGTTAAAGTGATGGATGCAGTTGTTAAAAAACGAAATCAAAAAGTTACAAATAGTAAAATAAAAAAATCGTAAAGGTCACATGATAAAATGTTTAAAAAAGATTTATCTGTCAAAGGTTTTTGTGTACAAATCGTAAAATGAGTATTTAGAAAATAAAAAGAGCTTAGAAATTCACATTTAACATAGATTTTCTCATAACATTAAAAAAATAATAATAAGTCTATTCTACGGCATTTAATACAACATTAAAAATATCAGCAAAATTTAAAATCAACCTTTCCATTGTTCGTTGCTTCTTGATTATATAAAATGTTTCTAATAACTGCTAATGGATATATCATATTACGAGATACTAAACATTGAGAAAACCTAACAATTATTAACCATTCACTGCTTTTCATTTGACTAAACATCCCATTCTCAACCCAACCTTCATTCAATTATCAGTGGTTCCCAATAAAATATATTACGGAAAAAAAATGCAGTCGCTTTGCCCCATCTTTCGTTCGTATTTTCTCATACAACTTGTTCCACAAATTATGAGGGCAAATTGGAAACAAATTTGATTACTGTTAGTGGACCGAAAATAGAAAAATAAAATGGTATTTTTGTTATGTTTTGTTTTCCACTTTTTGGAAAGAAATGGGAATGTTTCAGATGATGTAACGATCTTGTATTCATTTATATCCGTACTGGATTCCTGGTTGCTTCACTTATACTCTCAAAATAACCGATATAGATGAAAAGAATTTTTTTCTATGCAAGCTTTCTTTAACAAATGTTTTGAATAACCAACAGCACAGCAAGGAGTTGGTATTTAAAAATATAATAAGTAAAATATTCTTAGAGAACTCTTTTTCTAATACCAAAACAAAAGTAATTCCAGGCAACAAATGAAAACAAACCGTTGGAGCTGTTGCCACCCACGACGTGAAACAACCTCATTGTCAGCCATTCAGGAAGAGGACTTCCGACGTCCCTGTCTGGCTTTTTTTGGCCGGGTCGAAAGGCCGGAATCCCAAAAACCTTGGTCCATAAGTTTACTAATTATTTACCAGTCTTCAAAAGCTATCAAGTTAGTTCTTAAATCCTTCTATTCTCTTTGCATATACAACATAATCTGTTAGAGCATTCCAATCATTGTCTTTCATAACTCTCTACAAAAGTCATAACTCTTTTACAAAAATTTGCCTTTGAGTAGCAAAATAATCCAGTAAAGATCACAAAAACCTATTGAGTCCTTTTACGTAAGAGTCTAAGAAACAAATTGATAAAAAAAACCCGCATTTCTCAAAACAGACATGCCTCTAACTTCAAAAGTTAACTCTAAATTCTTCCTCCTCTTCAAAATCTAAAAGTATTTTCTCTTCAATACGTGACGCAGGTTGCAAAAGATTTGCGATGCACTTTCACCCAATGCCTCCCTCTAAATTTCCCTGCGGTACTGTTCTATTATGACGGCGAAAGTTGTTCGAAATGTTGGCCCTAACTCACTTTCTCAGAGCTGCATTGGAAGAAAAGTTTTATTTCAGAAAGACCTCATCTTGGAGGTGTTTAGGTATTGCTGTTGACGGATTTCTGAAGCGAATGTTTCAGATTTAGAGTTGATATTTATTGAAGAGTTCCTTAGGTACAGAAGTGTTTATGGAGTAGAATTGTATATGTTTATAATGTAGAATTGGTATATGTAGTAGAAGTGTATATGTTGATATTGCAATGCGATTTTTGTTAACGTTGTAAATGGCAAATGAAAGAAGTATAATTGACTTAGAATTAAAGCTGTATTAAACATTTTTTATGTCCAAATATCGGAAAATCAGCTTTAGTTATTTTTTTAAGTAACTCAAATTACTCTGGGTCGTGAGATTTTTGTTTGTTTAAGAAGTTCGTTTTTTTTAAATTTGGTATTGCAACAATTATGTAAGATTATTGGATAAGTATAGGAGAGTGATACTAAAGTAATGTCAATATAGTTCTATATATTATATAGTACTAATATAGTACATCAAATCTCTTAATTTCCCTGGAATGCAATGCTTTTAATACGATAAATTAATTTAGTATGTGTATTAATATATTTTATTAATTTCGAACAACTTAAGAATCTAAGTTCATTAATTTGGAAAACTATTTTAAAATTTAAAACCAACTTTTTTATAAATGTAGAATAAACTTTACAACACTTTAGATCCCAACGATTTCTAAAGCGATATTTGACACCAAAAATACAAAACCGCACATGTTGAAATTCCCTTATAAAACCCTCCTAAATATCCCTACTTTTTTGCCCCTTCATTGAAGAGCTTAGTGGAAGAACGTGCTAAGTGACAAAAATGTGAAAACGAGAAAATGAGCTTTAAAGTTTTTCGTTTGCATTTATATGCGTTCAAAACGGCGCTTGCAAAAAGTAAAAAATAAACTTAACTTAGAGTTCATGAAAAAGGGGAAACTTGTCATCTTTAAAGGAGAGGATAACATGTTCATTGACACAGAAATCGCAATTTTTTCAAAAATGTCACTTAGCACGTTCTTTCACTAAGCTCTTCAATAATGTACTTAATATTATTGAATAAGTATAGGAAAGTGATACTGAAGTAATGTCAATATAGTTATTGCATTACTTAACTGCATCTCAAGTAGCATTACAAATAGTACAGCAAATCTCTTAATTTCCCTGGTATCCAATGTTTTTTATGAGATCATTTAACTTGTGTACTATGTGTATTAATATTTTTTATTAATTTAGAATGAACTATTTTAAATTAGAACAACTTTAGAATCAAAGTTCATTAATTTGAATAAACTTTTAAAAATTTAGAATCAACTTTTTATGAATGTAGAATATACTTTTTTTTATGAATTAGATGAAGTGATTGAAGTGAGTGAAGAATTAGTTGGGAATGAAAGTAGAATAAACTTTACAACACTTTAGATGTATTTTTATTTCAATTGTAAAATATAAGTAATTGATAACATATTTGCTTCAAAAATATGGAGTGCATTTTATAAACACTATCGGTCCCAACCATTTCTAAAGCAATATTTGACACCAAAAATACAAAACCACACATGTTGAAATTCCCTTACAAAAACTCCCTAAATATCCTTACTTTTTTGCCCCTCCATTTATATTCACCAGCCGCCTCTCCGCTGTGTATTTTGGACCGAAAATCCCTAAAATCCCGAGAAACAATCAGCGGTATTTTCCCTCTAATCCCTTCTAAGTCCCTACGATCCAAGTGGACAGCTTTAGTAGTGGTCAGTTCGGACTGTTTTTTTGTCTTTTTTTATGACTGGGTGGACTTGGACTAGGCGGATTAGGGTCCGCTTGTTTTTATCACTTCGGATCTAGTGTTACGGGGGTGTTTGGTCACTAAATATGCATTGAAACGGGAGGGTTGCTGTCGTTGGAAGTTTATTGCTGTTTTGGTGAATTTGGATTTGCCGATAACATGTTGTTGTAAATTAAGTTCACATGTGTTTTAAGGTAGTTTTCATCTACCAATGGATGAATAATTAGAATACTAGTTCAATCACACGTATACGCATAGTAACTACAAAGGTAACAAATGAAACAGGATAACCACTCTTAAAACAAAAGAGTGAAATCCACTCCTATAGGGGAAGTGCATTTTCGGCACAGGAAAGAAGTGGAATTTAACTCAGACTGAGTTAAAACTTCTCATTTTATAGTGTAGGACGTAGATTGTTTTCCTTTTATTTCTTTTACCCACTCTGCAAAAAGAGTGAAATCCACTCCTATAGGGGAAGTGCATTTTTGGCACAGAAAGAAGTGGAAATTAACTCAGACTGAGTTAAAACCGCTCGTTTGTTTTAAGAGTGTACCTCACCCACTAGTTTCCCCTCTTGAGGTTTAAAAATTAGTCTCGCCTGGTAATCTTTGTCATGTAAGTGAGATCGTGCATTTCATATTGGGAAAATACTGTTCTTATAAGTAGAAAAGTTAGAATGACACACAAGCCCAAAATAAAAAAAAAGTGTGACTTTTACGTCCAACACATTATTTTCTAAATAGTTTGCACAAATAATAACTTTTCGAACAAAATAGAACTTTATTTCGTAAACTACTCCAGCCTAAGATCCTTAATCAGTTAATTGTGCCAAAGAAGGAGTTGAACGAAACACATGCAACGTATTTTTTTGATATTCCAATTTCAACTAGAACTAGCCTTCTATGCGCAGTATTTTTCGGAGACATTATGTATTATTCCGTTATCCACTTTCTAAGGTATGTACTAAATGCAATCACGACAAACTTAATGATGATGATGTCGTGTCCATTGATAAAGATTATATGGGACCAAAATTCGCAAAGACTGCTTCAGTGATCTGCAGACAGTGGTCCTCATAAAGGTATTCGTAGGGCGAGTTGGTGATTTGCTGCAATTTTGCCAGGATGGCTGGACAAGAAAAAAGATGTTTTGGATCCAGTTCCGAGCCGGGGCAGTTTCTGCAGCTGGAATATTTCCTAGTTCCATCTTTTTGGATTTCCATCCCTTTGAAGTGGTCTGTACTTAATCTAGTTAGGGTAGTTGCATTTACCCTATTGGTGTTTAATTCGCAGATGTGGTGTTTAATTTTAACACTTCTGCTGTTAAATTTTGTTTTGGCTACTGAGTTGATGTCATTAAGAGTGGTTTGGGGAAGAACGTCATTGTTGAGTGACAAACTTAATAACTTTCCGTAATTCGTTGGGTTACAAAGAAATTTTAACAAAATAATCGCACTTGAACAACTCAACATACTAAATTTTTTTAATATCCATAGGGTACTTTAGCTTAGAGAGCAGTAATTGAGATACAGGCTTGATTCTATTCCATTCTGCTTGTATATGCATCTATAATGCTATTGTAACATAGCAATCCATGCAGTAGATTCAGTAAATGGACAATGAACTTGGCGACTATTTGGGTTTGATTCAGCTCGCCAACCATCACAGAAGTTGTAACCCTCGGATTATTGAGGGGAGTGGGAGACGAGGGTTACTTAATTCGAAAGTCCGGGAAATCGAACACAAATGATCACACGGAGATCATGACCTGGGGTCGGGAAAAAACGTGACCCCCATGCAAAAGAGAAAATAGACGTTTCTCTTTATTTTTAGAAGTCTTCTCCCTGCAGATTTAAGTAATGTTTTTTTTCTGGGTAATTGAGTGTTTGCAATGAGTGCAGGAAAAGCAATGTTATAATTTTGATTTTGACAAAATAAGGAAACGGTAAGACAAAATTACTGAGGTATACGTAGTTTCAAAAATGTCCCAATTTAAAATTAAAGGAAATTAAAGCAGATGGTGAAATTGGGTTTCAGATAATCAACAAGTGGAAAGAGTATTAAATACTTTTATTATGTTATATGACTAAAACATTTTGCAAGGTAAAGCTTTAAAAAATTATCACTGTTGGAAGTGTCTAGTTTATTTAAAAAAAAGGGCCGACTCAAATGCTGTATATGACGGTTCCCCACTGAAAATGTATCCACATTAACTAATCCATATCCGTAATTGTTTTGATTTATTAGGCTTTGGACTGGTTGTCAATATTTTTGGTACACTAGGACGCATGACATTTATTTCGAACCGTAAAACTATGTACTTTACAATATAAACCCATTTTATAAAATTGTATTAGTAATAGACCAAACCGAAATCAATCTTTGAACCCAAAGGATGCTTTCTCATATTTTCCAATTAATGAAAGTTTACGAATAGAACATATAAATAAGCACCTGGCTCCAGAGAAAAGGTAGTAAATCTACGTCGTAGTCGAAAGCCGTGTCAGGTTTTAATTTAACGAATAATGAAAAGAAGTACCATTTCAAAAAATTATGGGAGCATCTTGCGTACATTGTTAAGCTTTTTCAGTTCCAACTTTTGTTATTTTTATTCTAAAAATCAAAATTGGTGAAACAAGTTATTATGCATCCAGATGAAATGTTCAAAAACAGGGGAAAAAAATCTAATTTTTTAACTAAAATTTAAGGGGGGATTTGGAATTAAATTTTTGAATAAATTATAACAATAATTTTTCAAAAAATTTAATTGTAAAACAAAAAAATTGTTCAAATCAATTTTTAAACACCTAAAATGCAAGCTGAAATTTGGGTCAATTATTCTTTAAATATTTAGAGTGAATTTGTTTACCATTTTCAATTTTATTTAATTAAAACAAACATTATTTAATTCTTCAAAAAAAGTTCTTCCATCTAATGAGAAATAATGAGCTCAATTATGTGAAAAAAAATAGCAAGCTGCTATTCCAACGGAATCATTGAGGGTGAAAGGGTTTAAACCTGCGTTCCCTAATGAGTCAAGTGTAGTTCAAACAATGCAAACAAATAAATTACCTTGCATGTTTCGTATGTGCGGATGCGGGTGAGCATCAAGAGAGGACTTTGTCATCCCTCCTATTGCGTTGTGAGGATAACCTGCAAAGACAAAAACAAAATAAGTATATCATTAAAAACTTTTTAAAAAATGCAGGAACTTAAAGTAAAAAAGTTGTAGACCTTGAGGAATCATGTCATAACCTTAAAAATAATAAATTTCGGGATCCTCAGTTAGCAAGTTGGTTCTACGTTGAGCCTTTGAGTCCTCGAGTACACGATTGTGTACATCTATTTAAGCAGTGTATAAGTATTTTAAATATACAATTTTTATGAGCTTTTTTTAATTTAAATAAGCCAGCAATGAATAATTTTTCTTGCAAATTTTTAATGGAAGCTTATTATTTTAAAGTATAGATTAAAAATAAATACTGACATTAAACCATCTGCTTTGTGTGTGTAACAGGAAATATTTCTCTTGTAACACTGATTTATTATACACGTTCGATCAGTTATAGAATATTGTGTACATTTTTTACTCATTTTCATGAAAATTAACATCTTGCATTGCACTCTACGTCAAGAAAAGTTGACGATTTCATTCCATGTTTACACTCATCATTTGAGTGAAATCAAACGTTTTTTAAAATTCTTATACAGTAGATACACTCCAATTATCCGAAGCGTTGTTGATTATCCGAATTTCAGAAAAAATTCCACCGGCCTACCTATTACTGTTCTCCTTTTGTTGGATGTCACGCCTAGTAATATGCTTGGTTTAGTTTATTTAGTTATTTACTGAAATTTCGTTCACTATATGTCACAAGCTTTCGACGGAGTGTATTTTACGTAAATATTGACTAAAAAAAAAAAATTACTCCGTAGTGAAGCAATCGAACCAAACAGCATATCAACAACAAACCAGAAGGGTAGGAATATATATGCGTTGGTGTGCTTTCAAACTATTCGTAGAAACGCAAGAAATAATTTTTATTAATTTTTATTACTTTTTTAAAAGAATAAAGTTTCTCGAGTGATTATTGCGAATGACAATGGTGATTTATTTCCAATAAAAATGGCTTCTTGTGCTTTTTAAATGAGCTTAAAATTTTGCAGTTTTTTAAATAATTAAAGTACTTTGAATTTTTTTATGTCTTCTAATGCCGATGCGCTGAGTTTTTTTTGTCATATTACACTTGCCTGTAGCATTTATAGCTTCGACCGGCAGACCCGGCTTTTTCCGTGTTTTGTGCATCAATTTTTCTAACAATAATCGTAAATTTCAAAATTTAAAAAGTAATAAAATTTTATTGATAATGAACTTTTTTTTCATTTGGGAAATATTTTAAGATCACCTCTTCAAATCTAAAACTAATTCTGACTCTTTAAAACAAATATATTATTTCAAATAAATTTCATTTAAAATTTACGAAAGTGGATGACGGACTGAACGATGAACGATTATAATACCTTCCACTTTTAACTTTATAAACGTAGTGTGGAAGCTAAAATATCAACGATATCATGTTTAACTGAGATCCAGCATCCTCCTACGACCCCTCGTCCTAATCACTCCCCCCCCTTCTCGTTAAATAACCAGCTAATCTCCGTCCCCTGTCCAGTGAACCGCAAACTAATCTCTACACGTGGCCCTCCACACACGATAGGCCTTTTGGCCCAGGGTTAATAGACCTGCGATCGTATGAATAATGAGGCCTAGGCCGGGGTGGGCCTAATCGAGCGAGAATTGGTTATTAGGTAGGATCATCATGCCTGTATTAAGTGTGCTCAACTGATTTGGGGGCGAATGCGAAAAGAGCAACGTGCGTATGTGGGGGATTAGCTTGTTCAAATATGAGAAATATGCAGTTTCAGTGCAGAGAAATTACAATAAAGTTTCTTATATTACACGAATCTGGTATGTTTATAGGATAGAGTAGAAGTTGCAAATTTGGACTATCAGTATAGCCCTTCGAGCGGCAGACCCGGCTTTTTCCCTATTTTGTGATGTCGCCTTTAACGGTTGCGTTGGGTGCCTACTCAGGTGTCGGCTCGTCACCTGACTGTGGTTCAAAATTATGACGCCCGTCGCCAATAGCCCTCGTGTAGCTCTAATACGACGATAATTCAAGCCTACGTACCGTATTTTGTGCATCAATTTTTCTTACAATAACCGTAAATTTTAAAATTTAAAAAGTAATAAAATTTTATTTATAATGAACTTTTTTTGGAAATATTTTTTTGGAAATATTTTTTTAGAAATATTTTTGAAAATCTTTATTTGGGAAATATTTTAAGATCATCTCTTCAAATTTAAAACTAATTCTGACTTTATAAACAAATATATTACTTAAAATAAATTTAATTTAAAATTTATGCAAGAAAAACAACCATACATTTTTGGGCCGTTCGGAAGGATAGTCCGCCTGTCACTTCTTGACAACTCAAAAAATTCGATTGTGGACGAGTCGACTTTGAATACAGGTAGAGAACCTAAAGGAGAGTCAGGGTTGCCATGATTTTTGGCGAGCTAAGGGTTTTGTGGGGTTAGTTTGGTTGGAAATAATGTGTCATACTAAAACTACACATAGGTTATTGGTGATAGAGGATTATAATTAATTGCTGATGATCATTATCATTTGCACATGTATTTTTTCACACACAGAAACAGTTTGTTTTAGAAAACATTTACAGAACAACTTGGGAATGTGTTCTGTGGATGAATAGGTTGTTCGGTGATAGGAAATACAAAGATCCCTACTCGATATCGACATAATATCGCGGTACTATAATGATATCAAGAAAATATTAGAATAGACTTATAAACTGACAATATAATACAATAATCACTTGGATAAACAAAAGATGTAGTACAATCTCCGAACAAAGTTGATATGGTATTGTAGTTTTAGAATGATATCGATACTAGTTGTGCAAGAGACATCAACGAACACCTCCCGATGTTTAAACGATGTTGCTAAACCAGTGATATCAGAAATATGTATTTGAATGATCACAGAAACAAACTAGATCGTACAATAACCGCAAGATATTAAAATTATATCGCAATCTCATAATGATATCGAAAAGATATTATTCGATAGTGTGTTCTACTAGATGTTCTTGGAATGACGTGCAAATTGTAAAGGAAGTAGTTATACTTGAGAATAAATAATTCTAATCTTAAAAAAGTATAAAAGAATTTTTAAATTAAAATAAAAAACTTTTCCTTTTGTAATTAACAAAAATTACACATACGCTTTGAAAAATTAAACAACACAAAGAAAAATATGCAATGGCAAACTCAACTGCGCAACGTCCACTGTAGAGTATAGCAGGTCTGTAAAACCCGTTTTCCTTTTGTGGTAGTTTTGTAGCGGCAAAGCCAACCAGCAGGGGTAAAATAAAACGAAATTTTATAACATAAATAATTTTTTTGCTAGTTGCACGCAATTGAATTTGTATTTGAATACATTCACATACGAAACTACAATTACCTTCAGCATCATTTTTTTTTCAACAACAGATATTTCATTTTTTTAATAGCGGAGCTTTTAAATAATTTATTTTCATAGAATTCACCTTAAATTGTAGCATGTTAGTTTACAACTACATTGGATACTTCTTATAGTTTACGAATGAACTGAAAGATATTTCTTAGTGTAGAGGATTGTTCTGGATATAATTATCAAATTATGTGGACTTGGGATTAAATACGGTTCTTCAAAGCCTAAGTTGTCCAATGAAAGTCAACTTACAACAGGACATTTCAAGTCAAATATTCCCAAACCTATTTCAAGGAAAGAAAGCAACCCTTCCCATATATATCTTTCAACCCGAAATCGCATCCGAAAAAGAAAACTCTCCCACTCTTGTAAGGTCGTCATTCATAGGAGGGTTTAACGATCGGAGGCGTCGAATCAACCAATCAGGATCCTCGTAACAGATCTGATGATGAGAGTAGGAAGCGGAAGCGCCGAGAGGAAAACGTAGACTCTCCAACGAATCGGGAAAATCGGGAGAAAAAAAAACCGGGATAAGATATTTCCTTGGGTCTAGTTCTGCCAAAAAACGGATGCAGGAGAAATCTGCCAAAAAATAATCATCCGAGTTCAAATAAATCTCGAAAAGGTGGCGGAAATTTCAATCCCACCTAGGTTCCAAGCTATATACAGTCCCTGGACAAATTATTAGACGCACTGCAAGATTTCATGTAAAATATTTATTACCGTGTGATATTGTACCGTTTTATTATTTTAAATTGATTTGTTTTTTTTATTTTTATATTATCCAATCACTTACCGATTTATTTGACATAAATAAAACAGCATTAATTTAGAAAAGCATAAGTTTATTAAGTTTTAAAGAAAAGTGAAATTAATGTCAGTAAAAGTCAATATTTAGTTGAGCCACCTTTAGCCGCTATCAAAGCTTTAATTCTGCACGGGTGCTATCAATGCAAGACTGTACTGTCTCATGCATTTGAGGATGATTATTCTACACATAAATAATCTTATAATAAATAATTAATAGAAATTAATCTTAATCATAATTATCTTAAAATAAATACAAATATATAGTCTACAACAATTCTTTTAAATAAAAATCAATAATATTATAGTTTAAATATACCATTATTGCATAAACACTCTTAAGAAACATAAAATTACTAAAAAAAAATACAATGCGTCTAATAATTTATCCAGGGACTGTATGCATTTTATTTACTCTTTAGAATACATGAGCTTTACAGTCTTCCAATGAGAAAACTAAATTTTTGTATCACAAATGTATTTTAATAGTTATGTTTTATTTTGCTTTTTAATGACAAGTGTATTTTGTAATTAATAGTTATGTATAGTTTAGGTCATACATTATATATGACGTGATTTAACCAGCTTCTATTCTTAATTTTCTACTTACAATATATAATTTTATCAAAACAAAGACACCCCCCCCGAAAAAAAAAATAAATAAACTGTCCATCATTCTAGTGTATGATATTTTTACTGCAATTTAAATTAAATAACATACGATATAACTAGTTATGTAAACACAAAACTATGTAAACTTTTCGTATAATTTCATCTTAAATAATAATAAGGAGATGGAAATGCTATGGCCATAGAATTAATCATCTCTAGTTTTAGCAATCAAAGTGTTTTTGAAAAAAAAACCTTTATAAGAAAGTATTCTATATTTTTAAAAACTGTGTCTTATTTAATTTTTTTAGTAAAACATTTTAATATTAACAAAACAAACCATTCAACAAATAAAATTCACTACATAAAAGGTTTTTCGCGAAACAAAAGTAAAATTTAAATTGAATTTCGCCAGACTAGGTATATACCAGAACATGTAAACACTTAGATATCAACATAGATTGAACATTTTTGCAATGATGCTTTCGTGGAATCGTACAGTGGGATCCAAACGCAAACGGCAAAGGTGACTACAGTCGTTAATATTATTTTTAAAGGGGGGGGGGGGCGTTCTTTTCTTTCGAATGTTCTATATCTCTCGTGTTTGAAGGAAATTGGGATAATTTGAATATCGGTAACAAGGGAAGTGCCGAATTATCGAATGTTCTAATGATGCGATTCTTATTTCCTGCAGAGCATCCGATTTTGGATTAATAGAAATACGATATTCTGAGTTTGATGTTTTTAATTTAGGGATGATAAAAGCGTGAGGAATTGAGGATGTGGTAATGTTATTAATGATGTATAATGTTCAAGAAATAAAATACTTGAAAAAAATACATTTGTTTAGTGAAATATTTTATATCTATATGAAGCATTTGAAACCTTGATTTGATAAGAATTAATGATGTGAATTTGGAAAGGGCAAAAAAGGAGGAAAAGTTTATAATTTGTCAGCTAATGACGTTAAATACGAAGCTATTGTCAAGGCAAATTTAATTTTGAATTATATTTTTAATTTTTTTTAACGAAAAACTCAAAAACCTACAACCGAAATATAGCAAAGAATTTCAAAGTACGGGAAAAGACAATTTTTCAAAGTACGGAAAAAAGAACTATTTTAAAAGTATTTTCAACGTCCAACTAATTTTTTTGCTGAAGAAATGGTTGTTAATTTTTTTTAATATTTTTTAAAAATTTAAATCTGCATTTTTTAAAACTAATTAAAAAACTTAATTAACTTATGGATGAAATTTTTTATTTAGTTTAGTTACGTCCAACTAGAGCTGTACACAATTTTTCCGTGATTGACAAATGAATTTTGACTTCATTACAAACTTTTCAATCATGTACTCAAATGCAAATGTCCAATTTCCATGTTCAAGTCCAGAATTTTCAATGATCATATTATTTTTCAGCTAAAAAACTTATCATACTTACAATAATAATTTTCGTTAGATTCTTACTAATTATACTTTCAATAATAATTTTACTTAGAAAGTATCTTGCTTGTTGCTGCATTAGCTTGACCAGATTTATTTCACTGGTTAATTTTTTAACTATGAAATCATCATTAAATTTTGATAAATCATATTTTATTTACGTTCTTTTTGTTTAAAAATCTACGGGAAAACTTAAAGAAGACTACGCGCACAACTGTTATGGCTAGAAAGTTGAATAGCAAACTAAACTGTCTAAACACAATAACTGTATAGAAAAATAATTTTACAAGCTTTGAAGGTATACGGATTCAAATTTTCAACTGTAGGAAAAAAAACGTTTGAGAAAGCAATACTGGAGTTAGTAGTCATGTCTCTACACCCTACAGAAACGAAACCAAATCTTCTCCCTCGTTCTATTACATTGATCTCTGGTGTTCTCTTTCTTTCATAGACGGCAGGTCGCATTGTCCATTCGGGGGAGGGGAGGGGGTGCAAGACATCAAACACCAAACGGTAATGACTTAGTAAATAACTCCACCGCCCTCCAGCGTCAATATGCCGCGTTATACTACACCCCTGTATCCACAAGAGGGGGTGGTACTCACCCCCCACCCCCCTTGGTCTATTTAAACACTGTTGCGCTTTTGGCTTTTGTTCGACCAGAGTATTATCGAAGAGACGATGATTTGGGACTTTTTATAAGGTAAAAGTTCGTGGTATTAATGAAATAGAGTAAGTGTAAGCTTGGGGGTTTTTATTAGCAAAAAATAGGGTCTTTAAAATTTTATTGGAAACTTTAACCTGGTAAATTTAGTCAAGTAAAACTTCTGATTACGAATATCAATTCAGAATTTCAACCCAGAAACACTTTGCTGAGTATTATAATTTGAAGGAAATAATAAAAATTTTCCTTCAAATTATATTAACTCAGTAAAGCACCGATCGAAACTCCTGATATAGAAATAGCTTCTCACATTTTTATGGATAAAAATATATATCTGTATTAAAATAGTTCAATTTATAGATAAACAATAAATAATATAAATAGTATAACATATATATGGTAAAATGATAAAGATGATTCTTAAATTTAAAGGAAATTGGCAGTGGTCGGTATCAAACAATTATGACTTATTTCTAACATTAAATGGCAAAAATAAATTTCGAATTTTATGAATATTTCCAGTACACATCCTAAATTAATTTGATCGTTTTGCACGAGTTTTTGAGTCAGTATAGGTTTGACAAAAGTAACTCAATATCAACCAGTGTTCTATTAAGAAAGAAAAGTTACGGCAACTAGGAATTTCGGATAATTGGCGAAAGCTTCCTTTCACAGCCCGGAGATTTTTTTTCACCTAGGCCGATCCGTCGTGTCTTTATTAGAATACTAACCTTGGTGAACATGAGAGGCCACTTCTCCAAGGTAGAACAGATTTCAGAGGGCCCCTTACGAAAAATTTTGTGTATTATTTCCCTTAATTATGGTGTTAATTGTCTGAAGTATTGAGGTGTTTTTTTTTTATCTTATCGCATTGATCAGACCAATCATGTTGAGTCAATGCCTAAATCAAAGTAAAGTCTAACAAAGAGGAGGCCTTAAACAATAAAAATTTACTAAAATATTGAGAGTCCACAACATTTAGCGTAAAAGAAACTGAAATTTAGGAGCCCCTAAAATTTGGGAACCCTAGACCCAGGCTTAACAGGCCTTATGGAAGATGCAACACACTCTTAAATTCTTCCCTCATCTTTATGAAAACCTTTGGTTATGCTACGACAACGATACACAGCCTCTTTCATCTTCCAAGTCAGGTACAGCATTCTAGGCAGTCTCTTTTGTGATGTGGGATGGGGAGGCGCAAGAGGAAAATGATCAATGGGATGCGGAGGATGACACTTTCGGATGCTGCAGCAAGTTGCTCGGAAGAGGAGGAAAGGATCATCTTCCTCCGGGATGTGGGAGGAGGGATGGTGTCCATGCGTTTGAGTTATTACCAGTGTTAGAGATGCATAAAAAAATTATAGGCGCAATCTGTGCGACTAACCCAAAAAACTAGGCGCAAATGCAGAATATCTAGGGGCAATTTTTTGAAAAAATAATTGTTATAATCATCATTAGATATACCATTAATTTTAATCATCATCAAATCTTTAAGGCTACTGACGTTTATTCTATTTCGACTGTGTGAGCATATGTTATTTCGTAGTATTTTTTTCCTCGGTAGGATTCTTTTATTCTAATTTTAAAAAATGGAAAACGTTTATATTGATGATTCTTAAAACTAGTCACGACAACTGCGACTAAATTAATTTTATGGTCGCAAAACGAAAACATTTGGTCGCATTTTGCGACTAGCGACCGGAAATTTCGAACCCTGGTTATTACATCACATTTTTTATTGTAAATAGGGAATATCTCTAATATTTAGTAAGAATCTAAGTACAATTATTAATGTAAGTATAATTGTTATTAGAATTTTTATTTGCATTAATAATTTTAATTCAATTGCCATTTATATTAAGAGGTAAAAAATAGTTAATATTTCGGATGATGTATGTAAAAATCGTAACTTTTAAAATCAACAAAATGCTTCAGAAATTATGCATGTTTTACTTAAATTTATTACGCAATTTATTCTCGGAAAACTATCTTCGAAATGAAATAAACTCATGATTCAATTCATTTACTATTACAGTCAAACAACACTTGTTTCAACGGAGCATTTCAGCAAAAATGAATCTGGCATTTTACATCTGAAGGAAATGTATTTCATACAATTTTTTACTCAAAATCCAGCTCTCTCTAATTAACAGTACTAAAAATTTATTTACCTTATATGAACCGACATACGTAATGTTCAATTATTTCAAAATATGGCAGTTTGGAAAATTTTCTAAAGGAAGACTTCAGCTGCCATAATTGGGCAATGTAAAATAACAGCAATGATACTATATAAATGTATTGGCTTGAAAATTTTCACAGTTATTCAAAATATATTTTTTTAATTCGAAACAAAAGGCTCCCATCTAAACTAATTTCTACCGAATCTATAGTTTTAGTAATTTATGAACAAGAACCAGTTTTTAATGACATTAACAACCGACAATGAAGCTTTGATCCAATGGAATCAGTACTCAAAACCTTTATCAAATTAAAACAAACAGTAGATATCTTTCTCATAACTATAAATTAACGCAATTACAACAAATCCACTCTTTGATAACAAACATAACCTGCAAAACAATGCCTAATGAACCAACCACTGCACAGATATTATTACTCGGATGAAAAGGTAATTAAAATTAAATCAGCATATTTCAGATGCCATACCTGTAATTGATACACTGCGGAATTGTAAGCAATTAAAGATTCATCAGACCCGCATAAGCTCGTTAACAGTGACGCAACTGCGAGAGTTTCCATAAAGCAATCAAATTGGGAATCAAGACACGCCGCTTAATGAATCCGCTAAAACGAATTCAATTTCGGCGAATAATTCCCAAACCTTCAAATGGTTTGAAAAATTTAAAACGTCTATAAATGAAGCAGTAAATGGTTAATTTTCGACTGAATCTAATTAAAAACACACTGCCCGCGAAAAAATTGGTAAAAGAGCGCTTTTTTTATCACCAAATGCAGAGCTAGCATGTAAATATGTGTTATTTTGTTATATTTTTGAAAGAACACCACTTCGTCCCGCAAAAACGGAGTAAAAAGGCGCTGTCTTTGGTATAGTCCGCTGCCACAACTTAGCATCCCAAATATTTTGATGTGGAAGCGTCCACTTTGTAAAAAGGTAGAGAACCTAAAGGAGGCAGGTTGCCGATCCCATGGTGTTTGGGAGCCAGGAGATTGTTGGGTTGTTTGGTTGGAAATAAAGTGTCACACTAAAACTACACATAGAGCGAGAGGAGGAATATAGTTAATTGCTGAAGGTCGTCATCAATTGCACGTGCATTTCTTTACTATCTTGACTGGATCGTCAATAGATTTGCATCTGTAGTATGTATTATTTACCATATTCAGTATCACTTCAGGGAACGCTATAAGTTTTAAAAAAATGTCTACGCAATAATAGTGAACCATGCAAGTTCGAACTAAGTTGAGAAACTGTTTCTAAACTTTAAAGAAATATGCACCTGCAAAAGCAATGAATGAATCGCCAAATATAGTAACTCTGGCTGAAACCAAAATCTTCCATATCCCTTTTCGTTTTACGAGTGGCAGTTTGGACTCGTCTAAAACACACGTCATAGATGCTAAGAAGTGGTGGGAGGACTATAACAAATTCCATGAGTTTTAATACTGTATATAAGAGGATAAATATTTGTAAAAGTATATCCTTGTTTAATTGGTCCTCGGATAGAATAAAATAGAATAAAAAAACAATTGAATGATTTGTAGTATCTATTTATGAACTGTCACTCAAAAGTCATCGTACATCTCTGATAGTTTGAAATTTTTATAAATTTTCAAGTACTATTAATGTAATACTAATTCATGGTTTGTAATAAGTGTCGCTGTACACGTTTTATTGCATAAATACAGTCTCAAATGTAATTTGATTGTTGATCAAAATGTAGCTAAGGACCAAAAATGATTTGGACCACCCTAATCTTAAAATCTATAACAAAATTAGTCATTTTTATGAAATATTAACCAAACTAAAAGTTCAATTTCTTAAAAACACTAACATTTATCTGAATTTTTAAAGAAAATATAAGCATTTAAAGAACGCAATAGTTCATTATTGCAATTTATATTGTTTATAAAAATATTATATCTTATTAAAAGGAGTAAAGAAACAAGTGTTTGAAATGAACAAGTGATGCATAAATTCAAAGCTTTTCTACCGTACATCAACTTTAAAAAATTTCGTTTAAAGATTTTTAATGGACACTTCTGAAGTGACTAATAACTTGTATTTATAATGGAGTAGTTGTCAGTCAAAACCGTTTTCAAAAGATATAAAATCAGACGGCACAAGTATATTTAAAAAATATTAAATGTATTTTTAAAATGAGTTTGAATTCAAAATTTATACGATTTATCCTCAAAAATATAAATTGGCAAAATGATCTATAACAGCTTAATTCTTACTTTCAAACAAAGTGTTTGAAATATTTTATTAGTCTAAAAAATAAGAATTAGGTGCAATTTTGAAGAGATGATCTCTATTTCAAAATCATTTCAAATAAGAAGACGTATCAGAATATCATTGAAAATTCATTATTTATAATATTCTATAGTTTATGTATATTGCTGGGAAAGTTGGGCATAAAATACGGAAAAACCGGGTCTAACTCTCATGCGGTAAAAACTTTTGCTGCGTATGATGCTCTAGATACCATGAAATAATGCCATTCCTATGACATTTTGCGCGGCAACAAAAATCTTATGCAGCAAAAGTTTTTATTAAGCGTTAAGTGATGCATACAACGCTACCAAACTACAACACTGAAAGCGAGAAAGAGGGGAAAGTTTAAACGAAATTATCCAAACCAAACCACGACTCATTAAAACGGCCCACGCCACAAACCCTAATCAAATATCGCAGCGGTCATTAAGCCTAACACAAGGGACTTATAAAAGACTTCGCATTGAAAGACAGGAAGCGCCGGGGTCGTTCAATTTGCCCGGCCGCTCCACGGATGCTTCCGACAATAACTGAGCTCAATTCGCAGTAGTAAATATGCATGTGATAAGGTTTTGAGGGAAACTGACCGGTTATGGTTCGGCCATTTTGTTCTGATTTTTAGCGTAATGGCGGCAGAACGGGAAATGGAATCGCTGTTCCGAGAACAATGGCGGGCACTCGTCAACATTCGAATTTTGAGAATTGAACGTTCGAAAAGAGGAGATGGTTATGAATTTATTTACGCGGGAAAGGGTGATCTTGTGATATGGAGGCTTTGTTAAGGTTTCTGGACGGATGCCAAGTTGTGTTGGAGGTGTGTTGTTTTTCTGCGGTTTGTTAGATTTGAGTTTTAATGGAATTAATTTTTCATTACGTTTGTTGAATACAATAATAGACAATTAGAGGCCATTAGGCGTCCATTTTATATGGACAGACCTTTTGAATGACTGTCCGGTTTCCTTTAAAGTATATTTAGAACTTTCATAAATTGCTAATCTTTCCTATTATTTCAACAGTTATATTAGAATGTATTTAATTTATTTTTTTAGAAAAATATTTCAACTAGGTATTGAATTAGAAACTGAAATGATAAGCCAGTTACAGTTTTCAAAATTAAACTTCACGTATATAGATTGCTGTACTTTTTTTGCATAATACTATGCTGTAGAACCTGTTTCACCTTTATAATAGATTTATTGCGGAAAAGTATTAGTACCGGGGTAACTATTAGAGCAAGGTTATTAGCAGGGGTAACTATTAGAACTTCAACATGCGGGAGCGTTATGTAATATGATTAAGTTCTTAAACATTTTCAGATTAAAATACGAGATGGAAGATAAAAAAGAGCACAGATAAAGAAGAGCAAGTCCACAGATTTATGAACATGTCCTGTTCCAGTGTACTCGGGGACCCTCGTGCTTTTTGAGGGGTTTTCCTGCACAAATACGTTTGTAGTATAACTGCGTTAGGAATCGGGAGCCCTTCGAGAAAAATGTATTTCCATTCAGCATTTCTGTTGCCACTTAATGCCTGAAACATGACCATTATACCAATATGTGTTTTCCGGTTTGTGTGCTTGATCAGAGACCCGCTTATAAACCTCCGTCAAGTAAGACAGACACACACAGAATTTTTACAGACGCAGAGAGAGAAAGTACACCCAGGGCGAAGGCGGGAATTGAACCCGCTCCGGTATAGTGAGCAGACTGCTAGCGTAATGGGCTACACTCTTAAAACAAAAGAGTGAAATTCACTCCTATAGGAGAAGTGCATTTTCGGCACCGGAAAGGAGTGAAAATTAACTCAGACTGAGTTAAAACCGCTCGTTTGTTTTAAGAGTGTACGATCACACCCTCTAGGCCGCCCAGACCCCATTACACCGATTTCAACATCAACACCGCGCTAATCCAATGGCACTGTAACCTCATCCCCCACCTTACAACATCAAAGCCAGTGATTTCCATCCCCAATGAGACAGACAGAAACACGGATAAAATCCAATTTTGTAACGTATAAAGTACAATTGCGGCTAGAGCGAATCATCTGTAAACAAAACAGAATTTGCCGACCGCTGTACTGGGTTGGCACCTGCGGCTTTTTCCTACGTACTACGGCGGGATCGATTGCAAGGGATTCGCTCTTTTCGGGTTGCGAGAAATGTTCGTGTAGCTAGACCCGGTTTTCATTTTATCGAGCAGAACGTTGTTGAACTCCAATTATCCGAAATCCAACCTAATGTTAGTGTAGCTAGACCCGGTTTCATTTTATTGGTTAAGAATCGAGCATACAATCAACAAAATGCACATGAAATCCAATCATCCGAAATCCAACGTAATGTTGCTAGACACGGTTTAATTTTATTGGTTAAGAATCGAGCATACAATCAACAAAATGCACATGAAATCCAAGCATCCTAAATGCAACGTAATGTTGCTAGACACGGTTTTATTTTATTGGTTAAGAATCGAGCATACAATCAACAAAATGCACATGAAATCCAAGCATCCTAAATGCAACGTAATGTTGCTAGACACGGTTTTATTTTATTGGTTAAGAATCGAGCATACAATCAACAAAATTCAAATGAAATCCAATCATCCGAAATCCAACGTAATGTTGCTAGACGCGGTTTCATTTTATTGGTTAAGAATCAGGCAAACAATAAACAAAATGCAACTGAACTTAAATTATCCGAAATAATGTTCTGCTTCATCTATTCGTCTATACTTTTAGGTCTTGCCTTTTCAATTAATTATAAGGTATTTTTCTTAAAAATAGTTTTCGCTCCTATTTTCAGCATACATACACAATAATAAATAAAACAAACCCATTTTTATCGGAAAAAATCTGATTTTCCGAAGTCTTGATTTACGGAATGGGAACCAGTCCCAGTGGACAATTGGAATGGCCACGCCTACAATGATGTAATTGTTGTCCAATTTTAAACCATAAAATTTATAGTAATATTCAGAGTTACATTGTTTACAACCTAATGGACTCTAAATAATAATCTTTTAACGCATCATGAGTAACTGTTGTGGAGACGTTGTATTGTTTTATTTCGGAGAAAAATACAGTAGGTCAAGTAAAAATGACTAGGATATAATTCAGTCATTTTTAATCAAAATTTGATTATTCAACAGACAATAAGTAATATTTTGCAGTAACTTAAGTCAATTAATAAAAGCAAAATCTTACCTTGAGCTTGTGTAGGTGAGGGAGAACCCCAGGCACCTTTGTATGCGGGCTCTGAAATAAAAAGATGGAATTTAATAAATTGAAAACTTTAGTCATTATAACCGATCTGAATTTCAAGGAAATATTTATAGTGTAAAGATGTTTTTAATTCAACTTATTTATGGTTACAGTTCTTTTTTAAGTTTTTCAAGCTTATCTCACTTTTTGGATATGTAGTAAATTAAATATAAACACTTAATAATATTTAAATGTTTTAATTGAATTATCTATTTTTAGCACGGAAAATTATTTGTAGTGATAAAAGATTAAATAAGCAAATATGAAAGCGTTTCTGTTTGTAATGTTTAATTTGTCCTTACATGATCAATGTTCCTCCAAAGGTTTTCCTGTTATATCATCGTATAACGACATTTTTTTTAATCAAAATAAAATATTTTAATCAACCCTCCGAGATATACAGACTATAAATCTGTCACCTGACTGTCAGGTGTTTCAGCGACACATATATATTTTTTAAAAATTGGTAAATCTTATATTTTACTAAATTTTAAAATTTGGTAAATTATAAAATCAGATAAAGAAATGTGGTGGGTGTAAATTATAATCATCTTCTAAAGACATATAACTCTCTCAAATTTAAAGAAATAAAAAAATTCAGTTAAAAGTGTAATTTTTAATCTCGTAAGTAAAAACAAGTTTCCGCTTCAGCTAATTTGCCTGTCCCAGGGCAAATTAAAAGACCAAATCTATGATGGAGATTTTTCTGATAACCTCTTTTTGCATACTAAAAAACTCCCAACAGTTTTAAATAATTATTTTAATACTACTTCATATTTTCTTAATACTTTATAAAAAATCATGTTCCAAATAGATTTAAAATACATTGGCTCTGCTTCACAGATAAATAAAAGCACAAACGCGACTCGAAATTTATTTGAATGTCCTTATACTCATCACATTAGAAATTTTTCCTAAAAGAGCAACATGGAGTTATTACCAAAACCTGTTTCACCCACTGTTTTTGCAAGAGCAGGCATATCGAAAATTTTCACGCTGCAGTGCTTTTAAAGCGTAAAAAATCGATGTTATCAAACGCAACTTTTAATATTACGCTCTCGACTACACTCAGGAAACTCCCAATAAAGCTTCAAAAACGAGACAGAATTGCAATATTTTTTAAAGCCGACCGATGCGAGTATTCAGAGGGTTTTACATACGGATCCCAGCACTTGAAAACTGTTTCGTTTCTTTCTATTTATTTTGATGTAGGATTGAAACGAATGTAAGTGACATACTCGTAATTTGGGAGTTATTTGCGGGAAATAATGTATGGGCAATTCCATATGGTGACGGAATGACATTTTGAATTGTAGAATTGAAATAAAACAATTACCACGAAGCTATTTTCAAAGGAAATTAGTTTTTCAGTTTATATATTACTGTTAATGATTAAAAGATAATAAAAAAAAGTTGATTTTTTTAAAAAAGTATTTTATTATTTCATTTTTGACTAACTTCTTTTTGTGTGACGGAATGACATTTTTGCAACCACGACTGCATCCTGGTACTTAAAAATGGAAACTTCTGTGAATTAACAATACATTGAGTTTTTAAACTAATGCATTATGCATATCTTAAATATGATATATAAGCTATGTTAAATTATAATTTAGAGCAACCTACCTGTAACATGGTTTAAGTTATTAACTGTCATTTGACGTGACGGAATGACTATAAAAGTATCATAAACATATATATTAAATTTAATGTGTGTAAAATAATAAATTTAATATTTTTATTATTATGTAGAATACTCATAAGATAATAAATATTACATTATATACATTTATTCACAAGTGAAAGGCACGTATCGAGGACGATTTCTAACTAGTTGAAATAATGGCTGAATTTGCAGAGCCAACAAATTTTTTTTGTCCACTAGGCATCAATCTTTTTTTCGGGGAAATGTGAATACATGTCCTTTATCCCCCTGCTTTCTTAAACCATAATTTGAAAACTTAGAATATATTATTAAACTTAATTTGCAAAAATTACAAAAAAAATTACATCTTTTTTTATTTTATCGAAGTTGACATTTTTATGGAATTGCCCATATGCTATAAAGATTTTTTTTAAATATCACATTATGTGTCCATTTAAAATATTTCACTGTTAAAAACTGGATGCTTGGTTTCACTAAAAATATGGCTCAAAGTAATTCACCATATTTTCGGTGTTCGGTTGAATCATTTCTGGTTTTTGTTTCTAAAACCTGTAATATAGTTCAACAAAAACATCGAAAATATGGTGAAACAGTTCACCACATACTGGTTGCAGATACTAGAAATCTTTATTAGGGTGAAACGAAGTACAAAATTTTTAACGGTGAAATTTAACAGTAAATATTTAAACATAGCCATTAAGAATTTTTACTTTAAAAGTATTAGTAATGTTGTGATATTATGTTAGGTTGCAACTAAAAATTGCTTTCTATTTAAAATTTAAAAAAAAATGTTGCCATGCAAGATGCACTTATCTAAACTTTGAAAGGTGAGTCTTCGAAAAATTTAATAATACACTGTTAATTTTTTGGTTTGGTTTCCTCATAATAAGGGTTTGTAGGAAGAAAACAGTAATTATCTTAAAATTGCATTAGAATCCTTAATAAATTAACTTGAAATGATTAATAAAAAATGGGCATTTGTCTTAAGTTTATGCTTAACTTATATCCAATTTTTATCAGATAATCAGAATTAATTTACTTCTGTTCAACACTACCATGTGCACATAGCTGTGTTAAAGCTTTTTAAATAGGTTGGAAGTAGGCTTCCTGGAGTTTTTCCAAGCACAAGCAGTTGCAAATCAGTTACATTTATGTCAAAACAATAATTCCTTTTGCACCCTCTTCCGAGAGTTATTGTTGTTTACTTTTGTCGTCCGAGTTATTGTTATTGCCACGGATGCACAATTAATGTTTGCTTCTTTTCGGAATGGAAAATTGGTATTTTTTGTTGAATTGAATTTCATTGTTTTGGAGTTGAACTGAAATGAAATTAGTTGTTTTTTGAATTTCATATCGATAATTTTGTGATGCATTTATTGCTGTTTGTAAGAAAAAGGTTCAAGTATTAAATTTTAAGAATACTTAAGTATTAGTAAGTTAGTTAACTAAAAGTCAATATATTTCTTCATAAGAGAAATCTAAATCTTCAATGAAAAAATTCTAGATATTTGTTCAGATATTATTTTTTTTACCTAATTAAGTGCCTAAGCACCTCATTTAGAATTAACATTCTTCAAGTAAAGCCAACGAAACTTTTCTTTACTTATTACGAAAATGCCTTCTATTTTGTGCATGGACTGTGTCATATAAATATTATATTTTTTGGACATTAAATGTTAGGAACTAAAATAACGGATTATTAATAAAAAAGAATATGAATTAAAAATTATTAATAACATGTCGTAAAAGAATATCTAGTTTCTATATTAGTATTTACTATCCAGTTTTTATCATTTACGTACGGTCATATAAATATATATTTTTACTTTATACTGCACTAATTTTTCCTATGTATTTTAAAACAACAATTTAATGATTAAATTTAACTTAGTACCTTTTTATTTCTTAATTGGTGCTGATAATAAATTGCTAATTCTAGTGTTAACCTATAAATAGTAATTATATAAATTCAATTGTATCTTGCCACATAGTCTATTAGACTTGTACTATAGTACAGAATAGATGAATAACTATAGTTATTCATCATTAAAGAATTGAGATAAACAGAATAAACAATGTCTTGATAGCAATTAAATTAAGTAGATAGTTCTTTTTAGTAGTTAAGCACTTTGAACATTCATAAGAGTAGAACCTCGATTATACGATCTAATTGGGACCAGAGATAGGTCGGATAATCGAAAATCCGGATAATAGAGAATTTTCATGAAATAGTAAAACTTATAGTACAGAAGACAGCCAAAAGTCCGCGGACCTGATATTCGCCAACGTACGAAATACTTGCAGGTTTTCCAGTTGTAAACATTGAATTTAGTGTTTAGTTATCTCTGAAATTGGCACTTTCTGCAATAAGAAAGTTCTACAACGTTATATGGAATTTCTATTCTTATTTTTTTTAACTACTTACGTCCACAAAATATCAAGCAAACCAAATCGAGCTTTTAAACTAACCAATTTCACTCCAATAAAAAAATTAAACTTCCTAACTAAGCATACTGTTACTTTGAGTAGTATTATTAATTAGCTTATTAAAAATCCAATCTGCATTCAAAATATAAGGTTTGAACTTGTTTAATGTTTGTTTGAACATTTTTAGAAGTTTTAAAACTCGTTTTTGATATACTTATCTAGTTTGGTGAAGCGGTTTAACATTCGACAATACTATGAAATTCGAAAATAGATATAATATGTTCCCCAAGAGATTTAAAATAAAAAATATATATCTAATCTAAATTTATATTAAATTGTAAGTATGGTTATTAAGTGTGGCTTCTAAATTCAAAACAAGCAATTAAAATACAATTGTGTGCAAAATTATCAGTAACATAGGTTTGTATTGTTTTCAAGTAAATTTTTTGTTGCAAAATTGTTCAGAATAGGCTTTTTCAAGTGGTGTTTATAGGCAGTAAGAACATAGACAATATTTTTTTTTACGTCATTAACGTTATAATTTTAATTTGTTTAAATAATATATAAATAGTAATATTGAAAATATTTAGATAAATAACTCATAGATATATTAAATACAATTAGTAAGTAAAACGTAGTAAATTTGTTATACATTTGTTTAACTGTTTAAAAAATAAAAAAATGTAGGGTTTATGGAAAATGTAAGGATAAAAACTTTTTTTATATCCTTACATTTTTCGTTGTGTGTGGGAAAATAAAGGGGATCATGATAAATAAAAGCAATAATGACACAAACTTTCTGCATGTTTTAAAAAAAATATATGAATAATTTTTTACGGAAGAATTTAACCCCAAATAAAATTGTTTTAAATTTTTAAATTTTAATATTGAATGTTTTGGGTTTCTTGAATTTATAATGAATGATTACGTTTTGAAATAGATTCAAGGGAAATAAAATTTGATTTAAACATTTGTAAAACATTAATAATATGCAGTTATGTGGTGAGAGTTGATAAAATTAATGACAGTTGATTAGTTGAGGATGATAAAAATGGTAGAAAATTAGTAAAACAAAATTTGTAAAAATGTAATAATGATTAAAAATTTTAAAAATTACCTTTATTATTTTTTAAAATAGTTTACAAAAGTAAAAATAATGCTTATATTTTTTAAAGAAGAAAATTCAGATTAATGCTTTTAATAACTCAGTTAGGCGTCATAAATATTTGAAAATTTCAAATTTGGAATTACTTACAAAACTAATATTTTATGTGTAGGAATTTTCAAAAATTCTGACTTCGATAATTAAATTGTAAATACGTATGCTTTAAATAAAAAACATTTAAAATTGCATGTATTTTTATATTAGTTATTAGAGTTTGGTACGATAATTTGAGAAATTTATGATTGAACATTTTTTCTTTTTAAACGAAAATTATATTGTCTGGCTAGTAAGATATTTCATAAAATGTTTTCCTAGCATTTCCAAAACACAACTAACACCAATACATTATTTTAATGTCCTCAAAATATAAATATCTTATGAAATATAAGAATTATTAGTTAATGTCAGTAAAATCCCCAGTAACCTAAATTTACATTAAAAATATCATACTTTTTATACGAATAATAACGCACATTTCTTTATTTAAAATGCAATCTGGTGCTCAACATACAAGTTAATAGAAAAAGACGACAAAAAATTACATTTATTATCTAAGAATGCAAAGTATGTAGCTAGTCATTCTCGTGAAAATTAAATAGTGCTATACTACCGTAAACAAAACAAGCCCAAAAAACATCATCTATCCCTCTAATTTAATAAGAAACGCTAGATATTATTTAATTCTATCACTATTCTATAAAGAAGGTTTTATTTATTCAAATGCATATCATATACAGCTGAAGTCTCATATGAATTCTATTAGGATTCCTGCACTGTAAAAATTGTGCTTGGTTTCACCATGATATTGGTTCCTAGTAGCTGCAACGGCTGAATGGTGAAACGTTCCACCATATTTGGTATTCGGTGAACCATTCTCAGTTTTGTTTCCAATCAGAAAAATGGTTCAACCAAACACCGAAAAAGGTGAAACATTTCACCATTCAGCGTTGCAGCTACTAGGAACCATATCATGTGAAACCAACCAATATCATGGTGAACCTAGCACCAATTTTAACAGGTGGTTCAATTCATCATTTTGGTTTTAATTGACAATTGGTATCATGTGCTATTTGTGTAAGATTCTTACACAAATTGCATATTACCAATTTTTCAATCAAAAACAGTGAAGGTACGAAGTTCAGAATTCCAAAACAACTCTCCAGCTATTCATTGTCAAAACTTGTTTTATAAATCTAATAACTAAAGGTTTTCAACTCAATGACAAGTATATAAAAATTAAAGTTTCATTTTATTTTTCAAAAAAAGTACAAAAGTTTGTAGAGTCATAATCACTAAAGATCATCACTAGTGCCGTATGTAAATTCACTTACTCCTTGTTCTCACGCAATCAAAACTTATACTAATAAATAAAAAGGCGACAAACACAGCATTAATATTCTATATTAAACATTCACATGCTAAATTGGCTAGTTTCATTTATTTTATTTCGAAAATTCAATAAATTATTACTTATCGTTTGCAAAAATTAATAATATTTCAAAGAATAAATGTGTAAATATTTTCTCGCTTTTAAATAGAATGAAACATTTTATATCAACGTACAAAGAATCTCGTAGTGAAATATATTTGACGTCGTTTCAAACTGATTGGTGTCGCAAAAATAAATTTATTTTAATTTATTGTCCAAAAGAATTAAGTTTCTCGAGCGATTGTTTGCGAATGGCAATGGTGATTAAATTCTAATAAAAATGGCTTCCTATGCTTTTAAATGAGCATTAAATTTTGCAGTTTTTAAATAATTGAAGTACTTCGAATCGAATTCTTTTCTGAAATTTTCAATGTATTCTAATTTCGATGCGCTGAATTTTTCGACGTATCACACTTGTCAGAAGCATTTGTAGTTTGGGTTATGAAAGTGGGTGACGGACAGACAGACGGACTGAATGATTATAAGACCTTCCACTTTTACGTTATAAACGTAGTGTGGAAGCTAAAACTACTTTTGTACCACCACATCTTGCTTAACAAATGCCATTATTTATATTACTTTTATGACAAATGAAGAGCTTAGTGGAAGAACGTGCTAAGTGACAAAAAGTAGTAGGAGAGAAAATGTGCTTTAAAGGTTTTAGTTTGCACTCACACCTATTGAAAGTGGCACTTTCAAATCGTAAAAATATGCTAAACTTAAAGTTTACGAAACTTGTTATCGTTAAAAAATTAGTAATAGTTTAATGACACAAACATCTCAATTTTTTCAAAAATGTCACTTAGCAAGTTCTTCCACTAACTTTATAATTATGTAATGGGATCTTTTTACTTTTTTTTATAAATGTGTAATATACACTTCCAAAATTTAAATATAGACTACAATAAAAGTTAACTTTAAAAATGCAAATTGAATTTTACAAATATTCATCTTTTAAGAATGGAAACGAATCTCATCATCTAATTCATGAATTTCGTTCTTATTTTAATGATTGACACTTATGATGTAACATGTTTAAAAGTCTTGAACAAGACATATCCTTTTACTAATTTTTTTTCAAAATTTCATTTTTGTTTGTTCATCTTAGGCAATTGTCAAAGAAATTGGAAATTTAAATTTTCCTGTTTTAACATTTTAAGAAACAGAAACTTTACCAAAACAATTGAAATTTCAAATACGTGAAATGGATCTGTATAGTAAGAGAATGGTTAAGTTTAGCTTGAACAAGTTAGTTAGTTTATGAAAGAACAAAAGATTTTGTATCCTAACATTGTAATTTTTAAATCATTCTTATGGAAACCATGTGTTTAACTGTCTGGCATTATTGTTAACAATTCTCTAATGAAAAACAAATTTTTTAATTCAAAACCACCGTAAGTTTCTTTACCAAATCTGTCAATACACCAATGTCCATTACTAATTCAAATGCCAATAAACCAACGTACCTCCCATTGAATATATATTCATATAAACCAATTCTACCTCCTTTTCCAAATCTAATGCTACTTTAACCAATGCTATAACTCTTTGCTTCCATAAACCGATGCTGTCTTATTATCAAATTTTCAATGCTTTTAATCCAATGCTACCTCCTCTACCAAACCTTATGCTAATAAATCAATGCTACCTCTTCGCCTCATAAACAAATACTATCTAATTCTCAAATATGTAATCATAATAAACCAATACTGCATCATTACCAAATCTATAATTCTAATAAACAATTTTACGTATCTTATTACCAAATCCAATGCTAATAAGCCAATATTATCTCACAAATAAAACTGATCATATAAACCAATACAATCCTATTTAACAAACCTTAAACAAATGTTACGTATTTTATTACCAAATCCAACGCTAATAAACCAATCTCATCTCACATAGAAAACTGATCATTCAAACCAATAATGTCCTCTTTACCAAATCTTAAACAAATGTTACGTATCTTATTACCAAATCCAATGTTAATAAGCCAATCTTATCTCACATAGAAAAATTATCATGTAAACCAATACTACCCTCATTACCAAATCTTAATCTAATAAACCAATGCTACCTCTTTGTCTCATAAACATATACATACTATCTAAATACCAAATTTGTAATGATAATAAACCAATACTGTCTCATTACCAAATCTATAATGCTAATAAGCCGATCTTATCTCACATAGAAAACTGATCATATAAACCAATTCTACCCTCGTTACCAAATCTTAAGCTAATAAACCAATTCTATCTCCTATAATGCCATTTAAAAGGCCATCTGCTTACCTGTGAATAGCATGGCGGGCAGGTTAGGCGACGCGTAGAAGTCCGCGGTCTTTCCTTGCATCCACAGCCTGTAGACGTCGGCTGCGGTCCCGTAGCGGCACGGCAGGGCTAGGTCACCCTTGCCGCACTGCCCCTTGCCGTCTGCCGCGTCAATGGTTGAGACGAGCCATCGCAGTGCGGGCAATCGGATGGTGAGCTCAATCAGTTGTTCTCTTGAACTAAATCAGTTGTTCTCTTGTAATTTTGGGCAAGGTCAAACTGTTGGAAGGGGTCTTCTCTGTTAAGTGGAGCAATGGGTCTCGTACCTTTGGGCAGAGGTCAAAAGGCTGTTGGAAGGGATCTTCTGAGCTAATGTTGAGCAATGGGTCTCGTGATTTTGGGCAGAGGTAAAAGGCTATTGGAGTCTATGTTCTGGCTGGTCTCGTAATTTTGGGCAGATGTCCAGTTGTGAAGGGCTGTTGGAAGGGTCTCTTTGGGAGTTGTTGATGACAATAAATGTTTGTCTGTTTTGGTTGGTTAGGTAGAAGTCGACTTCAGTTTTTGGTTTCTGTTGTTATGTATTTTTTAATCAAGAAGTCCTTTTAACTCTGGTTGCTTGATAGCTTGTCTTTTCTATGGCTAAATTTTGAGGGTTCGTTTCAGTTCTTCGTCAATGTAATAATTTACTTGCTGCTTGTGATTATAATGTTAATTTCTTCTGTATGTGTCTTTTTTCATTTATAGTACAGTAAATAAATATGTATTGAAAATAACTAATACAGAAGAGTTAGATACTAGTAGAAATTACTATTTTAAAAGAAAGCGTAGCTTTCAAAATATATTTGTTTTGAATATATAATTATAAATTTTGCAGCATCAAATAGTTCTCAAACAGAGTTTTTCACACCGTAATTGGTTAGCAAAGTACTTAAAATTTCTATGCTAAACGAAATGTTATCTTCAAAAATTTTCATCAACATCCTCTTTATGGCTTCTAAATTACAGAACATCGAACTTCGATAAATTAGACCATCAAATGCAAAAAAGCCATTAATCCAGCATAACTATTACGACGCTTAGCAATATATTATGGATGAAGAAGTAGCAACATATATTCATAAATTCTTAAGCATCAGGAAAAATATGTATAAACTTTTATAAGTATTTTAAAAGCATATTTGTCAACAAGACCAAACCATTCTTTTTTAAGAAATTAATTATTAGTTGGATATCACTCAGCAAAACATTCATAATTTCTTCTACAAATGCTAAAAAGTATATTTTGTCCACCTTAAAAAAAATCAACTGTCATATTTCAAAACATCGTTTGACAAAATCCATGAAAAATAAACATCAAAAATTCAAGCAAACACCCAAATACCTCCTCGTGCACCCCATTCACAAAATCGTCTGCAAGAAAGGGTAGCAGCAGCACACACTCTCCTCAACAAATCGATCTTCCAAAAAACGTTCTCTTCTCTCTCCTTTCCCAAACGATTCTGAAACCGTGTCCCGCTTCCCCCAACTGTTAATCACGACCGCAGACGACAGCCAATGGGAGCGTCCGATGTGCATGTCAAGTGCACCCCTCTCCACCCAATCAGCGAGCAGGGATTTTCTATCGTCTGCGTTGTGCGGGGGTGGGGGATGGAAATGGAGAGAACGAGGGGTATGTTTTTACGTGTTTTTTTTTTGGTTGAAAAATGTGCATTTTTGTTTATGAAATGTTTATTTTTATTATGTTGTTTGTCGACTAATTTTTTGTCGAATTTTATAATGAATTCATTATTTTTTTTAATTAATGCAATGCAGCATGTTTAATTGTTTTATAATATTTTTTACAATGGTGCATTTTTTAATCGCTTATTTTATAATGAACTGTTGTTTCGATATTTGTACCTTTCATTCATAGATTTTTTTTTAAAAGTTTGCTTTACTATTTCACATACATATTTTTGAAAAAACGTGGCACGTTGAAAGTTTTATATTGTAGTTTTTGTTAAAATATTTAGTATATATTTTTGTGTCCATTAAAAATTTATGCATTTGCAGACTTTTATTCACATAGTGTAATGCTGTTTCAGTTTATTGTAAATGCATTATACACGCCACCGTTGATTGTCTTTCTTAAATCATGTTAACATACTTACAAATTATTAAGTAAAAATTATGTAACTTATCCTTCTTAACATAATTGACCCACAATAATAAATGCGTATAGTTGAAAATGAAAAAGATTTTTGTTAGTTTTAAATCTATCTTTATCAGAATGCCACGAATCAGAAGAGTACATCAGAGTCTTTTGCATATAAAGTTAAATGAACCGTAAATTATTGTTAAAAGAAATTTAATGCATCATTAAATGTTGAAATGGAATCTTAAACGCTTCCACTTTTACTAAAGTCGAAAGAAAAAAAATCGTAGCGAAACGTCATACCTGGTCAATACCTCTTTTTTACATGAACCAAAATATTGTATTTCATATTTTTCGAGTAAAATATATACATCAATGACTTTGAAACACATTCATTTATGTCAAACATAACTCTGCTGAATGATAGACGCCTTATCAACTGGGTTCTCACACTCCAGCAACAACAAAAAAATGTTTTTTTGTAAAAAAAGAAAGGACAAAAGGCAAAAAAAAACCCAGAAAAAAGTGAAAAAACGAGGGCAGAAACAGAAACATAAAACAACAGAAATTAAGAGAAAAAAGAAAGAAACGGTAAATAAAAAAAGTGAAAAGAAAAAAAGGGGGAAACAGGAACATAAAACAACAGATATTAAGGAAAGAAGTTTTTTTTTTAAATGAAAGGGTAAAGGGAAAAAAAGAGAAAGAAACGAAAAAAGGGAAAATAAACAGGAATATAAAACAGCAGAAATTAAGGAACACATTTAAAAAAAAAAGAAAGAGTAAAGAAAAAAGTGAACGCGCGCGCGAAACGAAAGAAGGGAAGAGAAACAGGAACATAGCAACAGAAATTAAGGAGCAAAATTTAAAAAAGAGAAAGTAAAGAACAAAAGGAAAGAAACGAAAAAAGGGAAAAGAAACAGGAACATGAAACAACAAAAAATAAGAAACAAAATTTTAAAAAAAGACTAAAGAACAAAAAGAAAGAAACGAAAAAAGAGAAAAGAAACGGGAATTTAAAACAAAAGAAATTAAGGAACAAAATATAAAAAAAAAAGAAAGAAGAAAGAAAAAAAGGGGAAAAAATAGGAACATAAAATCAACAGCTCTTCCTAAACAACCCCCTCTTTCGATGTTTGTGCCCCAAGAAATGCTAATGAATTGTGCTCCGCTTCCTTCCCCAAAGGAAAAAGGGGGCTTCCTCTCAGGATACGGGACTCCGGATACCCAGGGATTTCCTCAATCTAAGAGAACATACCCCTCCCCCCTCTTTTCGAACACACCTATCTTTATGTACTCCCCCTCCCCCGCATTGTCGCAGGGGTGCTGTCGATATTTTTTCTCGAGGCATGAAAATACCCGGTTGTTGTTGTTGAAGGATTGACGTTGAGGCGGTGTTGTTATTTACTTCCAGTTGAAGTGGAGGGTTTTGAGGATGGAATAATATTTTTATTGGAATACAAATATTGATGAAATATACGTTGTTGAAGGATCACTAAAGTACTCATTATAGTATAATAGAAGTATCTATAATAATAAAAGAAAGAGTCTGTCTGTCTGTGTGTGTGTGTGTCTGTTATCGGATCGTAAAAGACCTACTTATACTGCCCACAGGAATTCGAAATTTTAAAGATAGATTCCCTTTAATACTAACGTGTGCACCTGAGGCTTAGTTTTTTCATATTCGTTCCATTTTTAGAGAAAATTCGAATTTTCTGAAAAAAATACACCACTTTCGCTCAAATCCGATCATTTTTTCTCTTTCCTGATGCCATCGGCTGAAAAAATTAAATAAAACTTTTAACGAAAACATTTAAAATTCAAAATGTTTATTTTATTCTTTTGCCATTACTTTCAGAAACTAAATTTATTATTTGAAAAATAATTGACACGTTTCAAGTGACGTAATTCCGCCAGTCTTCATTCCCGGATTTTATTGTGGGTTTATTTGATGATTTTTTCATTGGATTTTTCTGTTGACTGCATGTATGCATATTTAAGCAATAAATGTATAGTTAAGCTATTACTGGAACTATGATGGTTAATAAAGGCCATCGCACTAGAGCTATTAGTGTGTTATGTCTTTATTTTTTCGCCAAATACGTTGCCAAACTCGCCAAATTATTAACTAAAATTCGCCAAATAGGCAATTTCTTTTATAAATAATTTATAAGCTGGTCGGTTGTTCGAAGGTCATTGTGTTAGAGCTGTATGATGGGTGTGGGTAGCTATATTTATTTTCTCGCCAAATTATTTTCCAAAACGCGCCAAATGAGCTAAAAGGTTCTATGTATTTATGAGGGAATTGGGATGACATTTATGAGTGCATTTTATAGCGTATTTTTCATTTTGGAATTTTAAGGCAATGGAACGGGATTTTATAATTTATAACGAGCGGAAACAATAATAAGTTTATGATCCTAAAACAGGGTATATAGTACACATATTTGAAATCTATTTGATATTTTTTTATTCCGTGCGAAGAACGGGTATAAATTTGCTAGTAGTATATATAGAAATTACAAGTTGTTGTTGAAGGATGACTTTGAGGCGGTGTTGTTATTTACCTCCAGTTGAAGTGGAGGGTTTTGAGGATGGAATAATATTTTATTGGAATACAAATATTGATGAAATATACGTTGTTGAAGGATCACTAAAGTACTCATTATAGTATAATAGAAGTATAGTATATATAGAAATTACAAGTTGTTGTTGAAGGATGACTTTGAGGCGGTGTTGTTATTTACCTCCAGTTGAAGTGGAGGGTTTTGAGGATGGAATAATATTTTTATTGGAATACAAATATTGATGAAATATACGTTGTTGAAGGATCACTAAAGTACTCATTATAGTATAATAGAAGTATAGTATATATAGAAATTACAAGTTGTTGTTGAAGGATGACTTTGAGGCGGTGTTGTTATTTACCTCCAGTTGAAGTGGAGGGTTTTGAGGATGGAATAATATTTTTATTGGAATACAAATATTGATGAAATATACGTTGTTGAAGGATCACTAAAGTACTCATTATAGTATAATGGAAGTATAGTATATATGGAAATTACAAGTTGTTGTTAAAGGATTGACGTTGAGGCGGTGTTGTTATTTACCTCCAGTTGAAATGGAGGGTTTTGAGGATGGAATAATATTTTTATTGGAATACAAATATTGATGAAATATACGTTCTTGATGGATCAATAGAGTACTCATTATAGTATAATAGAAGTATAGTATATATGGAAATTACAAGTTGTTGTTGAAGGATGACTTTGAGGTGGTGTTGTTATTTACCTCCAGTTGAAGTGGAGAGTTTAGGATGAAACAATATTTTATCGGAATACAAATATTTTTAAAATACTCCTTGTTGAAGGAAAGTACTCATCACAGTATAATGAAATATAATTGAAGTATCGTGTAAAAAAGAAGTTACCCGATGACGTGTATGTTTTTTCTCGAGGCATGAAAATACACGGTTGTTGTTAGGGTAGGGTAGGGTACATATATATTCCGGCTTGTGTGCTTGATCAGAGACCCGCTTATATAAGCCTTCATCAAGTAAGACAGACTCTGAAAGGATTTTTACTGTCACAGAGAAAGGAAGTACACCCAGGGCGAAAGCGGGAATCGAACCCGCACCCGTTACTGCGCGCAGACTGCTAGCTTAATGGTCCAAACCACTTGGCCATCCGGGACCCACAATTGTTGTTGTTGAAGGATGATGCTGATATGGTGTTGGTATTTACCTCCAGTTGAAGTGGAGGATTTGAGGATAGAATTATATTTTATTGGAATACAAATGTTTAAAAGATACCCGTTGTTGAAGGATCAGTAAAGTACTCATTACAGTATAATGAAGTATAATAGACGTATCGTGTAAAGAAATTACCCGTTGTTGGGGAGGATTTTTCTTATGTTCTGAAATTACTATTGCTGTCAAGAAGTGCAGTTGTTATTTACTTCTTGTTGAGTAGAGAAATGAGGAAATTGTAATATTTCCGTCTGATACAAAGATTAATAAAGTACTCGTTGTTGGAGGGTGACTAAAATACTCATTACAGTGTAATGGAAGTATCGTATAAAGAAATTATCCGTTGTTGTAGATGTTTTTGTGTTATGAAAGTACCAGTTGCTTTTGAGAGGTGGAGTTGTTATTTATTTCCAATTGAAATAGTGGAATTAGGAAATAGCAATATTTTAGTTGAATACACATATTAATAAAGTACCCATTATTAAAGAGTGACTAAAAACTCATTAGATTATAATGAAAGTATAGAATATATAAATTACCCATTCTTGTTGAAGGATGACTTTGAGCTGATAGTATTTATTTACCTCAGATGAAAAGGAGGGTTTGTGGACATATGTATTAATATTTTAGTGAAACACAAATATAATCATAAAGTACTCGTTGTTGTGGAAAGAATAAAAGAGTTTTTCATGTTAGCCTTTTTCTATTGCTTTTTTTTTAATTATTGTCCCGATACCATTTCTGACTTCAGCGTTAATGATCAGTAACAACCAAAGTTTAGTGCGTAGAAAAACAATTTAAAACAAATTTTAAATTCTTAGAATAAACTAGGGGGGTGTGAGACTCTAAACGACTTTCTATAACTACTTAAACCCTTTCAGTCCCAGTGATGCCATTTGGCATCATCATTTTTCTGATCATAATTAAAACAAAATAATAGGGCTGACATCTATTGGGATTAATAAAAAATATTTTCTAATCGAAAAAAGTTTGAAGAATCGAATGATGTGCTTTTTGATAACATAAATGGCTATAGGCGATCAGAAAAAAAATTCTAAAATGATGATGCTAAATTGCTTTTGGGACTGAGAGGGTTAATAATAGCTATTTGATAGGCTAGTATTCAGCTGTCCATTCCGCCACTGCGATTTTTTTTAATTATTACTTTTCGTTCTTCAGCAATACCTTAAAAAAACCTTAAAAGTTGTTTCTCCAAGCATTATTGCTCGAAAACCTTATGACGTCGTCAAGTACTGGGAACTCTAGTTACAAATGTGAAGTTCGTAGATTGTTAGCCTACTTTTCTTTTTTGAATTCGAAAGAATTAAAAAATGAAAAAGTAGGTATTGACATGCGGTCGATGTCGGTCTCTCTGTCCGTACCCCCTTTCCAAAATCGGTTCCATCATTCGGATCTTAAAAATTCTTTTTTTGTTAAAAAGCTATGACCTCAGAGACGCAACTTTCATACATTTTGTCCGCCTGTCTGTACGTCCGGACGGACATAAAACCACTATCTGCCGGCGAATTTCCCATTGAATTAGCATTGAAATTCAATTTTGAGTCATTTAAATCACTGTTGCCAAATTAACAATGGCATGAGAAACTTTATTTATTTAAAAATATTTGAAGCAAAATAATTTTTTAATGAATCAGTTTGGAATGACGTCATAAAATGTAGTACAATGTGATTCTTTGATTTTTCATTAATTATTTACCAAGAAACCGGCAAGGCATATTTTTTGCATACAATTATGCTTAGTTTTAATTTACGTTTCTTATTTTTTCGTTTACTATTTAAACTGTCTCTCTCTTTCTGTTGTTTAAATGCGTAAAAGCAATTTCTTCGTCAAATAACAAGCAGGCAAATAAGTGGTTGCAAGGGTAAACACGTCAATTAAACCCAAGTACCCTTTTACTCCAAATCCTTTTTCCCATTTAGCTATGTAAACAGTTGCAGAAGGAGTAATTTGTTCAACCCCACTTTTCTGAAGAGTTAAACAAAATACATGACATCAGTATATATATTTAGCAATGGGTTAAATGTTACTTTTCATCAGTTGATTCCTTTAAAAGCAATGCTTTAAGCTGTTTGAAAAGCATATTTTATAAAAATGCAAATGAAACCGTTTATTAGCATTCTATAACCGTTTTTTTTATATAAAAAGCCGTAACCGTAAAATGTTTTGAGAATATCAGTTTAAATTGTATTTCCTAATTTCAGCCGAAATGGTCAACACCTGAGCCGGCCCCCAGCATAACCCATCGTCAAGATATTTAACCTTAAGCATATTTAATGTTCATCAGTTCTATATACACGGAATTAGTTCTGAGTCATTATTATCACTGCATGCAAGATCCGTTTATAATATGAAAAGATAAGCCGCGAGTTTGAGACATACTGACAGATGTTATGATAGGTTCATTTTCAAAATCGGTAGCCTCGATCACCCATTTGAGACATGATAACCATTTAAATGGATGTTTTTTGTTACATTCCTGTTACTACGGAAGTTATTTCAAATTTTAAGAACTGTAATGGTTCGATAGCGAATGATATGGAAATCAGTTTTTAGCCCCTAATTATAGGTAGTCGCTTATTTGTATGGAGAAAAGACTTATAACAGTTCCAACACAACTTCAATGGTCTTTTTAAAAGTAGAATTTAAAGGCAGTAAATTTTTTGAATGAATTATTAATTACAAAAAACTGACAAAACTTGTTCATGCATTTGTATCACACAATTGTTTCGTGTGATATTAGGGGTTGAGACCTCAAAGTTTATTGAATTGACGTGACCCTCAGCAAGTATTAAACGCCAATTGCCTTAAAAATTCTTTGCAAAACTTTTTTTTGAAAAATATGTTATTAGAAAAATATGTTTAGATAAAGAATATATGCGTAGAATTTTGATGATGTCACAGTAGGGTAGTTTGGAGGACCACCCAACTAGACGGCTCAGAATAGTTTTCTGCTCAATTGACTCCTCTAACTTACTCTAGGGGCCCGGATGGCCGAGTGGTTTGGACCATTACGCTAGCAGTCTGCGCGCTGTAACGGGTGCGGGTTCGATTCCCGCCTTCGCACTGGGTGTACTTTCCTTTCTCTGTGACAGTAAAAATTCTTTCTGTGTCTGTCTTACTTGCCGAAGGCTTATATAAGCGGGTCTCTGATCAAGCACACAAGCCGGAGTATATATGTACCTACCCCCCTACCAACTTACTCTAAGCAGTCATTTCAAAACCTAGTTCAATTCATTTCCGATCATCATCAACTCATTCCACAATCGAAACTCAAAAATACGCAAAGAGTCAGCCAGCGATCAACCCTTCCTTTCCTACCAAACCAATTACCAACCCCCTCCCCACCCCCGGTTACAGTTAAAGTATTTGCTCTCCTATCTGGCTTGCATTGACGGATACGGGACATTAGTATGGGGATCTTCACAAAGGGACGGCTTTTGACCGATGGTCAGCGGCTTCCGTACAATGACCCCCCTCCCTCCCCCCGGCAGAACGCATTTCCGGGCAGTACTTGGGTATCACTTGGGTGAAAGGGGTAGTCCTGTTTGGCTAGTAAATGTCAGTTTGGCGTTTATTTGTATCTAACCCTCTGAAAGATAAGCAAATTGACTGAAGTGTAAACTTATTTTCACTGCATGAGATTTAAATGTAAATTTTTAAATGAAAATTTAATTCCTCAATTTTTTTAAAAAATAAATGTAATTCTGTAGTAGGTGGTTTTAAATGGACTCTTCATGCTTTAAGTTTTAATAAATTATTAAATTTATAAATTTTTACTAATTATGTGTGTTGCTAGAAACCATGAAAGCCAGGTGACAGGTTTATAGGTCTGTATCCCTCAGAGTATTTTATTATTTTTTTTATTTCCACAACCAAGTTAAATGCTTTTTTAGTTTCTTTAAGCAGTTAAAAACAGAAAAAAGTTTTTACTTAAAAATAGTTCATTTTTTCAGAAAAAAGACAGGATTTTCTGCAAATATATGTTTTCTGCAAGATTAACATATTTTATTTTCAGTTAGTAGTTTGTACAGTTTAGTAGTTCTAGTTTTATTTAACCTCTCGAGCGTTAGATCCAGATTTTTCCGTATTTTGTGCACTAGTCCTTCTTACAGTAACCTTGATTTTCAAAAGAACATCTTTAAGATAATCCCTTCAAAAATAAACTAACTCATTCTGACTAAACAAATACGTAAAATTTGAAGTTTTAAAATTCCTGCAGTTAAAACAACCACACATTTTTTGCCCATTTCTAGGCTGTTCGGAAGGTTAACTTTACGCTTTTAACTTTCATCTTGCATTGTTGTTGTTGTTGTTGTTATCGTCGTGTCCATGATAAGTACAAAAATTAGATAGGTCCGAAGCTGTCGTAGACAGCTTTTGCGACTTCAACCACGGCCAACTTCAATAACAAGGCCAGAGAAGCTCTCCCAAACATGTGCTTAGACAGAAATTTTGACTTCACTGTTCCCAGTGCCGAAGATCGAGAAACTAGTTCGGACGCCTTCGGAACCCTAAAAATGTGGTCAGCCGTGAACGAGTGGTTCCAAACAGGTTTTGAGACATCTTCGGAACAAAGTCACTCGGAACTATGACGTCAAAATTTCCGTCCCCGAGCTTGTTTGGGAAAGCTTCTTCGGCCTTAGTAGTTGAGTAGGCCGTGCTTTAACTGTTTTTTCAGGAAAAATAAAACTTCTGGTTCTTCAATGCTAATTTTGAAGAGCCTGGCTTGAATTGCTGGGCAGCCAAAGATATTCTGCGGGGACAGTTGGACACCGAGACAGTAGTTTTTGCAGTCTGTTGAGTAGCTTCTTTGTCCTTCCAAATGAGATTATCATTCCTTCTAAATGCTCTGTTCGCAATCTGGCTGTTATTATTATTGAAGCTATTGTACAGTTACAATTTGGAGCAGGATGGAAAATTTAAAATTATTTTTGATGAGTCTACGGCTGGCAACTGCATTGGCGTCAATGCAGTTGCCAGTCGTAGACTTGTATTAATTAAAGTCATACCAAGTGTATCTACTTGGCGATATTTCGGCCCTTGGCAACTCTTTCTTGGCAGTCCTTTCCCCCTGACCCATTTCCATGTGCATGAGGATGAGTGACCCCTTAGAGGGTGGTCAAGATCTGATACGGAGGGGTCACTTAATGACCACGCCGTCGCTTTATCACGGCCCTGAATCAGTGCTTTTCGTTAAGGGAAGATGATGAACAGCGTGGGGATATATTTGCTCTATCATTGGACTGAAGCATTGTCGTTATGTCAGCTTTGTTTGGTTTCCATAATACAAAATTCGTTGCAAAAAATTTAAGTAATTCAAAATTTAAGGGGGGAATGGGCGCGTTGGACCGCGGGTATCCAAACCAAAGTACTCAGTGTTAATCCAATGGAGACAAAATATTTTATATATCATATTTCTCCGGCTGTATTGAATATTTTTACAAACAGATTTTTTTACGTGATAAATGTAGCTGACTTACAGGTCCCGACCTTCCCACTTTTTGAAATTGGTACGAATTTTTTTTTAAATTTTCAATAAATAATTTGCACAAAATATTCGAAGCAATTTCAAAAAGTGGGAATATAGAGACCTGTAAGTAATCTACATTTATCATTTAAAAAAAACCGTTTGTAAAAATATTCAATACAGCCGGAGAAATGTGGCTTATAAAATATTTTTTCCTCATTGGATTAACACTGAAGCACTTTGGTTTGGAGACCCGTGGTCCAGCGCGCCCATTCCCCATTAAGATAAATGTTAAGTAAATTTAAATATTAAGTATTAAAATGATACAAGGTTTACAAGTTTAAATAACACATTTGATCCAATGTCAGTATTTTATTCTAATAAAAAATTTATTAAAAAAAATTCTTCACTTATCAAATCATAACCATTGTTTCTATTATTACTTTCAATGACTCAATAGGAAATGTAAGGTAATGAAACTACAGTCCCTGGACAAATTATTAGAAGTACTGTATTTTATTAGTAATGATGAAAACATACCAAAGAATGCCATATCATTAAAAAAGATGTCGATATATGTATTAAGTATAGCAGATAGTATTTACTATTCAATAGCTTAAGTTTAGGAACACAAAAGTCCTTCTAAAGGTATTTTGTTCATCATTGATTGATACATGAAATCTTGCAGTGCGTCTAATAATTTGTCCAGGAACTGTATTGCTATGGGGTCGAAAATCTGAAATATAGATTTTGAGTTTTCTGCACGTTTTTTGATTCCAAATATGCGGTTTTCGAACTTTTGTTTGTATGTACTGTCGTCTAACCTCTCGAACGAATAGATTTGAGTTTTGCACTTTTGTTCAATGCGTTTCGAATTTTTGTACAACGTCTGTCTAACCTCTCAAATCTGAAATATAGATTTTGAGTTTTCTGCACGTTTTTTGATTCAAATATGCGGTTTTCGAACATTTGTTTGCTGTCAGACTGTCTGTCTGAAACCTCTCAAATCTGAAATATAGATTTTGAGTTTTCTGCACGTTTTTTGATTCCAAATATAAGGTTTTCGAACATTTGTTTGTCTGTCAGACTGTCTGTCTGAAACCTCTCAACAGCTCCAACTAAAAGAGTTACGGACTTCAAATTTGGTGAGTTCTTAATACATACCTGTCGACCGTCAACGTCATAATAAGGTTTTCGATAGAAACGCAATGCGCTGGTCATGCAAAGTAACTACCATAAAGCTTTTGAGGTTTTAAAGTTGATGAAATTATCTTATAGGTTGTATAATTAACTTTAAAAGTATATTGATTTAGCGAAAGTACTTGAAAGTGATGTAGTGTTACATGCCTCAAGTTTTTTTTAAACAATTTATTAAGTTTTAATGTAATTTAATAAGCAAATTATAAATTTTAATAAAAAGCATATTTGACCACAGGAAAAAAAGTTAAGCACATATTTTTGTAACATTTTTTCGGCTCAAACTAAAATGTGGAATTCTTTATACAACCGTAACCAGCGACAAATATTGTTCTAAACAGAATGTAAGCAGCAATTTTCAAAAGTGTATCAGGACAGTTTTCCCTCTACATTTTGTAATGGAAATAAAATACTGAACTTTAATACTGGTAGTTTACTCATGATTTACATATTTTCCACGAGCTGCACAAATGCCCTTTTAAACTAAAAACTTCCCTACATAGCAAACATTTCTATTACCCATTCTCACTTGGAATAGGGACTTCCGGACCATCCCTTGGTCACGTGTTGCCACCTTTTTGTTTCCAAAAGAGTGGAGCCACCCCCAAAAGGAACGCACACGACCACTCCAAATACTACCCTAGTACCGAAGATTAGTACTTACCAAAAGGTCTGTATGGTATTTGCGATCAGTTGAAAAAGCAGGTGTTTTCGGTTCCTGTTGGTCTTGCTATTAGGTTATTGCTGTTAAAACTTCTTACTTTTCAATTGAAGGCCTTTTTTCATTTGTACACATCGATGGCAGGAGTAAGAAATTAGTTTCTATTCCTCCCCCCTTCATATTGGTTTGGAAAGATTTTTTTTCTGGCATGTAACAAGTCATATGCGAATTTTCCAGTAAAAAAGCATAAACTGTTGTGTTACGCTAAGTTCTAGCCTTATGGGACTTTAAGGGTTGATCTAGTACCTTTTCACGCCTTGAGCTTACGAAACGATACTCCTAGTTTTGTCCCATAATCTTTAATAGTGCATTTATTTAATCACACAGCTTAACGCAAAAAATTCAGTAGGGGGCAGTATCTTAATTTGTATGATTTTACTTGACTATTTTTTTTATAGTTTAAAGTTCTATAGTTTTTTAGTATGACAATAATGTAAGAAAACAATTTTAAAGTGAGAAATTACATTCTGACAAATGTTGAATCGATACAAAGCAATGAATACAGATTTTGACTAATAATTTACTTATATGTCAAGATAGAGTTGTCAGTAACTAAAAAAAACACCCTTTTTATTAATTAAAGTATTTAATAAGTAAATGCTAAATATACATTTTAGGCAAAACTTACCTAATTTAACTGCTTAAATTATATTATTATTTTCAATAATACCACCCCCTGAACATTGATAAAGAACAGATGAATAATAAAAAGTCATTATTGTTATCAACATCCTACTGCGTAAAAAAATCAGCATCAGAATCACGGAGCTGGAGGAGTTAAGAGTCCTTTTGTGAGTGAATGGATGCTAACGAGCGGCGGTGGTTAAATACAGGGGAGGGATGCGGAAGATGAAGTGGGATGCTGTTTGCATCCCCATCCTCATCCCAGAGGGATGATACAAGAGGAGATAGTGCAGTGCAGTTTGATAGTTGAATTAAAAGTCCGTCAAAGTGTGCTGGCTGTATCGTGAAGTATAGTAGGTCTAATTTTAGATTGCACGTTTTTCGATTGCATATTTCTAGCTTACAGTATAGGGTACTTCACAGTATCGCTAAAATACCTTCCAATATTAATTAAATTATAGTTTAAACCCAAATATAACAAACGTATATATTAAAATGGCTTTTTTTTCATCGGTACGTCACGTGATCGCAAACACGTCGATTTGGCTGACGTCACTAGTATGTATAAACAAATCGGTGTGATGTTTTTTTGTTTGTAATTAAACTGGTTTTAATCTTACTATTAAAATAAGAATTATATAGATAATGGGTGGAGGTTTTACAGAATCGGATAGTTAAAATTTGCTTAAAGTAGATTCCAAAATGGTGTTTCAAAGTTTGTTTATAGTTACTAGTGACGTCTAAGATAACACGTGACAGCCACAAAGCGTTTTTGGGCGTAATTTTTTGTCCTAATTTTAAAATTCATTTTTCTACCTTTTTATGGGGTATTTGAAAAAAAAAATACGGGTCTAATATTTTTGGCATAAGAATATTTTAGGCCAATAAAAAAAATTTAGTCAAATACCCTATTGAACCACGTAATTTAGAACCATAGTCAAGTTACGAGGTTCACACTTGAGCGGACACCAAAAGCAAACCAGTGGCGCCGTCGTGTGCATGTTTGAGACTTTCGACTCAGCAGATTTAACAAGTACGTGCCGACCCGGCGGCGCAACGGTTAGGGAGCTAGCCTTTGGAGCCTCTGGGTTCGGGTTCGAATCCCGGTAAGGCATGGATGTTTGTGTTTGTCGAGTATATGCGGAGTACGTGCTCGTTAAATCTGTTCTGTCCGAAAGTCCTCCAAGTTCCCATACCAAAACGATACCTCTGGGGGTGACAAGCCAATTCTGGGGATCCTCTAGTTGGTCTCTGTCTCTAAAAATTAGATGGATCCACTTATGTGTGTGTGTTGTCTGCTGTGTCTGTCTTACTTGACGAAGGTTTATAAGCGGGTCTCTGATCAAGCACACAAACCCGAATATATATGTCTACCAACCAACCAACCAACCAACCAACAAGTACACTCTTAAAACAAAAGAGTGAAATTCACTCCTATAGGAGAAGTGCATTTTCGCACCGGAAAGGAGTGGAAATTAACTCAGACTGAGTTAAAACCGCTCGTTTTAAGAGTGTAAGACGCAGATTGTTTTCTTTTATTTCTTTTACCCACTCCGAAAAAGAGTGAAATTCACTCCTATAGGAGAAGTGCATTTTCGGCACGGAAAGGAGTGGAAATTAACTCAGACTGAGTTAAAAACCGCTCGTTTGTTTTAAGAGTGTACGTATGTCGTACTGTACTAAGAACAAATATAGACAAACACGCAACACAAATATCCATGCCCATGCAGAGATTAGCACCCGTGACTTTCTGACTGCTAGGCAAGCTCTCTGACCATTCAGCCGCTTTGTCTGCTTAAACAAAGTATTCTGACTGTATTATGAAGTATAATAGGTTAGGTTTAAGTTTACGTTAGCGTTAGTCTATTTCAAGCCTCCAAAATGTTCCAACACAGCCGATTACGCTTCTTAATTTAGAACTTTGGTCAAGTGAGGAGGTCGATATCAGAGCGGACACCCAAGGCAAACCAGTGGAACCATCGTGTGCTTGGTTGGATTTAACGTTCGCGTATGTCAAAGAGAGCATAGTAGTAAGAGTTCTGTATCAAATTAGAAGATTTTACAGTATTGTTAAAGGTCTACTTTACTTATTCTTGTAACTGTTGTACATAATGTGACACCGTAATTGCGGCGAAAATTGCCGGAACTGTTGCTTGCTAAACGGGGCTTATGAGTCCTAGATCAGATTTATACATTTGAATGTCTTGGCCTAGATGTTTTTTTCTTCAAGAATATCACGACCAATATTTTGGTTGGTTTGAAATTGCAGTTTTAGTGAATTTTAGAAATTTCCCGAAGGGCTCATGATCTAGTACGAAAACGAAAGAAAGTTACGGAAACAATGAATCACTTTCGTATAGCATCGATGTGAATTTTTAATGAAGTAATTTTTATAAGATAATGATAAGCGACCAAATATCCCTTAGTCTCCAGCTACTCTTGCATAAGCCTTTTATCCTTCCTACCTATCCCTTAGTCGAAAATCTTTAAAAATCATTATGCTTCTTCAAGTGACGGATATGTTCCAAAAATTAAGAAATAAACCCTCACCCTCATTTCTGATTTCAATATACACCCCCCCCCCCCCCCCCCGTCCGATACACATCTCAAATATAATCCAAACCCTCGCATATTTCCCTCCCATATTTGAAATTCAGTCATTTGTACCGGGCACGCGTTAAGTACAGGGAGAAAGGGCGCAACAGTTACTGGGTACACGATTCTTATTCCTTTTGTCAAACGAACAGGGGTGGGTGGGATCTCAAGTTAAACATTCTTAATTATTCGGTAGATCGTGAACGAGATCGTCTGTCGCATGAGCGGTTGCAGTTACAGAGTCGATGCAGTTAATGGAAAGGGTTTTTGATTTGATTGGCGGAGAGATGTCAGTGTTTCTTTTGGTATTTGGGATCATTTCTAAATGATTATGGACAGATTATTTTGAGAGCTGTTAACCAGATGATATATTTCGAGAAATTTCGAAATTCGGAAAAAAATTGCCACCACCAAAACTTTTTAGCAAGAACAGGTATTTAACACCATATGAAAACATGGAAGTAATTTGGATAAAGAAAAGGTTATGACTTGAGTTCGTTTGAAAGGTTGTTTTAGCATAATTGTGTTTAAATTGAAAATATTAATTTTTAGCTTTAACAGATTACCAATTAAATTTTCCTTACATATTTTTTTAATTACAATGGTATTTGATTAATAGGTTTTTTAAAATTATTTTTAATTTAAGAAAACACAGTAAACAGTAAAAATTTTACAAGTAATTTTTAAATTTTTTTAAGTAACGTTTTTTTTAACAATAAGTAGTCTATACCATAAAGGCAGTATGATATACGGTGAGTTAATTTACGTTTATTTTCAAAATGTAATTTACAAACAAGTAGGTTTGTAACAGAATCTGTCACTTAACCCGCTTCCACACAACAGTTGTGTTTAACAGGTAAAAAGGTGCCAAACACAGCATTAATTCTATATTAAACATTTACATGCTAAATTTGGCTAGTTTCATTTATTTTATTTCGAAAATTCAATAATTATTACTTAGCGTTTGCAAAAATTAATTTATATTTCAAAGAATAAATATGTAATATTTCGCTTTTAAATAAAATGAAAATATTTCATATCAACATACAAAAATCTCGTAGTAAATTTATTTGACGTCATTTCAAACTGATCGATGTCGCAAAAATAGATTTATTTTAACTTTTTGTCTAAAAGAATTAAAGTTTCTTGAGCGATCGTTGCGAATGGCAATGGTGATTTAATTCTAATAAAAATGGCTTCCTATGCTTTTTAAATGAGCATTATATTTTGCAGTTTTTTAAATTGAAGTACTTCGAATTCGAATTCTTTTCTGAAATTTTCAATCCATTCCAATTTCGATGCGCTGAATTTTTTGACGTATCACACTTGTCCGTAACATTTTTAGTTTAGGCTATGAAAGTTTGTGACGGACGGACTGAACGATTGTAATACCTTCCACCCAGCAAACAATACTCTACTCGCCCATTATTGGGCCAATACTGAAATGTCGGCATCTCCAGTATTGGCCCAATGCACGGTGGCCGTAACGGCGTCGTCACAAACGTGTCCGCCCTTGCCAGTACCGGCCCAATGTTACGGGCCAGTACCGGCCCAATGTTACGGGCCAGTACCATGCCAATACTTGCGATCCGGGATTCATGGAAATTTCGACGTTGGGCCAGCATTCCGCCAGTACAGTTAAAATAATATTTGGCTGGGCTGTACTAGCCCAGCATTCTGCAGAAGTTCTTATTTGGAAATTCGGCTAAAATGTGTGTTAGCATCAGTACTCTGCCATTAAATTACATTGATTCGCGGAACTAGTCCAATATTATGCCAGTGACTTTAAATCACGGCATTAGCCCAATACCGTTTATATTTTAATCACGGCATTAGCCCAGTACCGTTTATATTTTAATCACGGCGTTAGCCCAGTACTTCTTATATTGGAATGGCAGCAATTGTGTTCTATTCCATCCAGAAAATCCGACGACTCAGCCGGGGCTCGAACCCGCGATCTTGGGCTTATGAGGCGGACGCGTTTGACCTCTCAGCCACTGAGCCGCGTGTGTGTAAATGTGTGTATATTAATTTAAAATTTATTTCACAACAAATAGAAAATAAAATTCAACTCTCCTTGTTCTTAATTTTGAACAAAATACTTTAAAAAATGTGACAATTCGTAGAACAGAGGCGCATTTTGCTTATTATTTCTGACATCTTATATCAATTTATTGTTTTTGCAATGTCTTTTATTTTTTTTTCACTTTTCGGATGCAGGTGAAAAAACTGTGATCGTAAAATAAAAAGTCAAGACTAATTCATAGATAGAAAACGTGGCCAGTTTTTATTGACCCAATACCGTCCAGTTTATATTAGCCCAATACGGGTCAGTTTTTATTGGCCCAATTCTGTCCTGGTTATATTGGCCCATACCGTCCAGTTTGTATTGGTCCAATACTTATAAGCATTCATTTAGCCAATACTAATTAGTCCAAATAGGTGATTTTTAGAAGATAAATTGTTTCATTTTTCCTATGTCTAAACACGCAGCAATTGTGTAAATTAATCTTTATCGAAAAGTTTATTAAAAACCCTACTAAAAGCTGGTATTCCGTTTTAATATTTTAAAATAATTGGCTAAAACAGTGTGGGGAATGAAAGCCCCCCCCCCCAGTACTGAAAGATCAACGTTGGCCTGGTACTGGCCAATTGTTGTTAGGCCACTACATAATGTCCCGCACATCGCCGTAACAGTAGGGTTACAACGGGTATCAGTATTGGCCTTGTATTGTGGCGAGTGCACGACTGACCGGTGGACAGCAGTAGCCAACACTGGCAGCACTGGGCCAACAGTTCGCCATCACTTCAATGTTTGCTGGGCACTTTTTGCCTAATAAACGTAGTGTGGAAGCTAATAACCGATTTTTAGCTTCCACACTACGTTTATAACGTAAAAAGTGGAAGGTTTTATAATCGTTCAGTCCGTCTGTCCGTCTGTCTGTCACCCACTTTCACAGAAAGAACCACAAGTCCCACAGACAAGTTTGATACGTCATTTTAAAGCAAAAATCAGATTAGGCTACATTCCAAATTTCATTAAAAATTTAAATTAGAAGTTTATTTAAAATTTAAATAACTAAATTTTTTTTTATCTACATTGAAAAAACATGCAAATTCTATTTTTATTCATATTTTCATTGTTGTCATCCACAAGTCCCACAGACAAGTGGGATATGTCATTTTGAAGCAAAAAATCAGATTAGGTACATGCCAAATTTCATTGAAAAATTTAAACTAGAAGCTTATTTAAAATTTAAATAACTAAAAATTTAATCTACATTGAAATAACATGCAAATTCCATTTTTATTCAATATTTTCACTGTTGCCATTCGTTAAACGTACGAGAAACTTTTGTTTAAAATAAAAATACACTTTTGAAAAAATATTTATTTATGTGATATAATTCGGTTTGGATTGTTGTATTATCACAATAGAGTTCTTTTAATGGTTTCTAATAATATGTATGTAGAAAGATGCATAGAGAATTCTAACTTGGCATAAAAAAATATGCTAAGTTTCGCTTTATTTTTAAAGCATCAATTGTACAAATTATAAATTTTTGAACTGTAAATTAATTTAATAAACTATAAATAAGTGAATTTTCGAAAGAAATGTAAACGGGAAATTGTGGCGACAAAAATATTTATTAAAAAAGATTACATCATTATTCTTCGAACTTCAAACAAATTTAGCAAACGATAAAGTCTAATTATTAAATCTGAGAAAGAAGATTAATGAAAATAGTTAATTTTGGCGTTTAAAACTTTGAATTAGAAATAGCTAAAGGCCCTGTTTTTATTAGAATTAAATCACATTTGCCATTCGCAACAATCGCTCGAGAAACTGTAATTCTTTTAGACAATAAATTAAAATAAATTAATTTTTGCGACATCGGTCAGTTTGAAATGACGTCAAATATATTTCACTACGGAATCCTTGTATGTTGATATGAAATGTTTTCATCCTATTTAAAAGCGAGGAATATGACATATTTATTCTTTAAAATATAAATTAATTTTTGCAAACGATAAGTAATAATTATTGAATTTTCGAAATAAAATAAATGAAACTAGCCAAATTTAGCTTGTAAATGTTAAATATAGAATTAATGTTGTGTTTGGCGCGTTTTTTCCTGTTAAACACAAATATGTGGAAGCGAGTTAAGTTACAGATTCTGTTACAAACCTACTTGTTTTGTATCAATAGAACCAATTTACTTAAATGTATTTGTAATTATCTTAAAATATAAACGCAGCATTTTACAACAAATCATTGGGTATTTGTCAAATAACTTTTCAATATTTAAAAATTCCAAAAATATCTCAAACGTTTACCCTCTCAGTGTACATTAAAACAACTCTCAACAAAATTCCACCCATTGTCCAGAAAACGCGCCATTGTTCGACGAATAAAGGTCTTTAGAAACCAGTCGTTTGGAAAACTTCCCATGGAAGTCCTAATTACTAATTTAGAAACAGATTTGAAATGTTATTCCAGTCCTTCAAAACGTAATTCAGTACGTCATTACGGCTAATGAGGACAAGAAATGTAAGTTCTTTTGATTTTTGGACCGTAAAGGTTTGAATGAGATCTTGGTACTTGGCGAGAAAACAGATGAAATCGCCTGAAAGCCGCCAAATCGGTACAGCTATGATATAAGGTCTGTCCATTGGCGAGCTTAAAAATTTAAAGTAGGGTTGCTATACCAATCGAGTTGTTTGAAATATGAAGTGGAATGTTTACCACATTCAGGTATTTTCAATACAAATCGCCAAATCGAGATCGGCCACTATATCATAGCTGTTCCACTAAGTCAAAGTGGTAAGCCCAAACAAACCACATTGCCTACTGACGCGACCAACTCAAATTCTATGTAGGCTGTTCTAAAAAAGAAGAAACCTGGTTTCTGACAGTATATTATACTTTTAAGGTTCCGAAAAGACTTTGAGAGCACACTGTTAAAAAATTTCGTGCTTTGTTTCACCATAAAAAAAATTTCTTATAGCAAAAGTGATTAATGGCTTCCGTTGGAGAAAAGGTTTTGAATAGATTTTCACCAGTTTCATCTCTATTTCATTCTAAACTCCTTGGTAAGATCGAGGAAAAAGCCTGAACTCATTTGTCGACTGTCTTCCTCGACACAGCCAAACTTTGGCATTGTTGTAAGTTTTGATGTAAAAATCGCCGTTTTTGTTTGGATTTGCAAGAGTTATTTGTGTTCGAGGAAGTTGAATTGAAATCTCAAACACAAAGGAAACTCGTTAATACTTCCAAAATAAAGTTTTGAGACTGAAATGCAAAATGGAGTCGTTGTGGCTCGTATTGTGCCGTGCGCACACTGAAAAAGGTGAAATTAAAAGTTTGTATATTTGCTATAGTAGATATAGTATTATGATTAAAATTTCATTGTAAATGAATAAATAATTGCCAAAATAAACTAATTTTTTTTACGTTAGCGCTTATAAAAAATACGCTGCAAAAAATATGTGTTGTATTCACAAAAAAAAAATATCAGAGGGTATGCCGGAAAAAAAATCTCCAAATAGTTTATAGAGAGATTCTTATAATAGCTCTGAAAATTTTCTGAGGTGTAGAATTTGAAAACAGAAAGAGGTATAAGGGAAGTCTGATATTTCTATCTCGCCCATGGAAATTTTCCTAACTTTAGGAACTTTTTCTCAGGAACTATATGAGATATCATTATGAACATTTTATATTTTGTTCCTTACATGTAGCTCTCTTTGATTTAAAATGAAAATATTTCAAAGTATAAAAAATTACTTTTACAGTGATTTTTTTTTAAAAAAATATGTATTAAAAAACAAAAAAATCATATTTAAAGTTAGATAATTTTTTGAAGTGAAGATATTTAAAAATTCTACAGTTTAAATCGAAGAGCTATATGCAAGAAACAAAATATAGAAAAGTTCATAACGATATCTCATATAGTACCTGAAACAATGTTCCTAAAATTTAGAAAATAACATGGGCGAGATAGAACCATCCGACTCCCCTTAAATGCAACAAAAAGAAAAGTAATCTGATTAACCATATAAAAAAACATCTAGAATATATTATTCTATATTTGGTCATCTTACGGTATTGCTTCCGAGACACAAAATTCAACAACTTCAATTCTTTAATTTATGCACACACCCTTCCATACTACCAAACCCCCAAAAACTGACCCTATGCTGTATTATCCACCTCACTCTCTCTCTCTCCATCCCTAGAAGAGGCGCAAGAGCAAAAAAAGATCCTCGGAGGCAGGAAGAGCACAAAAAGAGGAGGGAGAGCACCCGGAGAAGAAAAAAAACCCACATAAGATGGAAGGAACGCGTTTACAGGAAGTACATCAGGATATGAGGCGGACAGACGGATAGAAAACGGGAGATGTGGGGGGGGGGGATGCTTCCCCCTTAGGCTAGGGGATCTATGGTAAGGTGTTTTTTTTATTGAACAGGTGTTTGAATATTTTGTAGTTTATTAAATAATTGGATACTTGCGAAAAATAAAGATTTATTTTAGGGGATGTTCGAGTAAGATAACGAACTAGTCATTAAAGCTCGCTGACAAGAAAAGTTGTAATGCAAAAATAAGATTTTTGTTTTTGTTCATCTCAATAAAACTAATGCATACCATTGGCTGAACATTTTATGCAGGACAAATTCACATTAAAATGGAATTTTTTTAAAAACTAAAAGTTAAGAAAGGTAGTATTGTTATTCTCAAATGGGTCTGCTGTGGGTCTGCTGTCGAGGTTAAGCTGCGGATAGACCTTATCAGTTCAAGTATAAGTTAAAAGATTGTTTTTAAATATATTCAATGAAATAGTGAAAAAAAGTTATGGAAAACGGTTCTATGAAAAACCAAATCAACTTAGCAATTCCTCACATAAATTCTTGAAACAAAATGACGTTGATTAGACCCCTAAGGAATAAAAAAGTATCTTATAATATTTAAAAGTATTTGGAAAATTACTATTATTTAATATTAAGTTTTACTTTGCCAAAGTTTTCCAAACATTACTCTCCCTTTAAGGTAGATCTATTCATAGTAAGACTAAGCTCCGATCTTGAAAACTTCTTATCACCAAATCTACGTTTTAAAGTCGAAAGCTGTTCGTGATTCGGGATGCAAACAAAACAAGCACACAAAAAATAATAATTGATTAAAATGCATGCGGTATGATGAGACTGGCAGATTATTAAGTGAGTAATCAGTTACGTTAAGTCTTTGTATTGGCATAAATTACGTTATTATTTTGTAAAAAAGTGTTTCAAAGTTATAAAATTAGCCTAGTAAGTTAAAAAAAATCCAAGTATCTGAATTTTAATTTTGTGAATTTGAGCCATTCATAGATCTGCAGTTATTTTGGCGATGCCCGGACCTGAACCTGGGACCTACCGCATGCAAGACGAAAGTCTTTACCGACTGGCGATGAGCCCAGTGGTCACGTCTGGTCTCGGGATCGAAGGTCCTGCGATCGAGTCCGGTACACTGAAGACCTACGATATATGGGAGTATGCTCGTTAATGCTGTTGGGTCGAAAGTCCTCTAAGTTCCCATACCAAATCAATACCTCTGGGGGTGACAAGCCAATTCTGGGGATCCTCTAGTTGGCCTCTGTCTCTAAAAATTAGATGGATCCACTTATGTGTGTGTGTTGTCTGTTGTGTCTGTCTTACTTGACGAAGGTTTATAAGCGGGTCGCTGACCAAGCACACAAACCTGAATATATATGTCTACAACCAACCAACTTTACCGACTGGGTCCCCCAGACCTATCGAGTTGTATGAAATATGAAGTGGAATGTTTACCACATTTGGGCAGTTTCGTTTTGCGCTAATTGTGAATAACATATAACAGGCCATTATAACATAGAGCTGTTCTGGCAATTTGAATAGGGCCCTATGGGAAAGCCCTAAACTCCGGAAGGGCCTGGATAAAATCAACCCTCATATCAGAATGAGGAGATTATAATATCCTGATGGCAGTGGTCACAGTGGATGGATCAATTGGTATAAAATAAAGTTTACATAAAAAACCTACTAATTAGGGTTATTAAGGGTTCACCCGTGCAACGCCGGGTTTATAAAGCTAGTTTGGAATAAATATTTGGTCACCCTATTTCCAGGTCCCCATGAACACGTGTTAAAGGGATTGTTTTTTTAGGTAGGTCAGACACTGTTGAACCAGCTCGACGGAAAATTTCAATGGGCTAGGTCAATCCACTTCATGAGGGCTCGGGAGCACAATCGGTAACGATCCTGCCTTGAATAAGGTCACAGGTTCGGATAAGGGTACTTCAAATATAACGACCTATAAACTGTTGGAAAATACGAAGCCCGTCGCCAATAGCCCTCGTGTAGCTCTAGTGCGACGATAATTCAAACTAAACTAAACTATAAACTGTTGATGCAGCTAAAAATTCCGACAAGTAATATCCCGTGTAGTGGGAGCACACGTTAAATATGCTTCAAAGTCATGACGCTGCGTTCGATGTCACTCTTAAAAGTTGCGTTGTGTGCCTAGCTATCAGCTCGTCACTTGACTGTGGTGTTCTAAATTAGGACACCTATACGTCAATAGTCCTTGTGTAGCTCTAGTGCGACGATAATTCAATCTTATCCTCAATACCTCATATAAGATTTGAAACTTTAAAAATCAAAACGTTCACTCTTTTCTAACAATAAATAGGTCCCAAACAACTTCTTGTTCTTTTCTTTCTCATCTGGAGGCCCAAGAGCAGGAGAAAGGATGGAGGAGGAGGAGATCCGGACATGATGTTCTTTTGAGCCCGGGCATCCAATAGGGAGGATGGTCAGGGAATCTGTGAACCAGGGGATGGGGACGTTTTGTCAACTCACCGCGCTGCGGGTTGCTCCGATTTCGAATCGAATTCGCGACAGATAAAGACTGGAATTTCACAGAGAATCGCCTGACTTTTATTTATTTATTTCTTCTTTTTTTATTTTGTGGGAGAGGAGTATTTTAGAAGGATTTCGTGTAGGGAATTTTTTTCGCAGTTGGGTTTTTGATATGGGCTTTAAAGAGGATTGTGGTTATTTGAATGTCCTTGATGTTCGGACATGGAAATTGGTCGGTGAAGATTGGACTCTAGTTCAATTTGTAAAATATGGTAATTTCTGGGGCGAGTGGCTAGGAAATTTTGTAGATTTTATTTTTGTCGTGAATTTTTGTATGGGTTTCAGACATAGATATCATAAATAAAGTATTAGATTGGCAGATCACGTGACCTCCAATGCTAACGACGGGACGCGCATGGAGGCCAAATAAGAGGCAAAATAGCCAGTGTTTCTGCCACTTTAAGGAAAAAAACACTACGAAAATATACCATTTAATTCTAAAATTACAAAAAAATATCGTAAAAATACTAGCTGCATTTTGAATCTTTTTAGTGACTTTAAATCCTTTTCTAGTATTTTTTTTTGTATTTTTAGAATTAAATGGTATTTTTTCGTAGTATTTTTCTCCTTAAAGTGGCAGCAACACTGGCCATTTTGCCCTCTTATTTGGCCTCCATGCGCGTCCCGTCGTTAGCATTGGAGGTCACGTGATCTGCCAATCTAATACTCAAACTATGATATCTATGGTTTCAGAGTGGAAATTAGGAGGATGGTCAATTTGAATTGACTGTCAACCGATTACGAAAATTCGTCGATGAAAATAAAAAAAAATGCTTATCTCATAAAAAGATTTTGTTGGTTTGTGTAACTGGAAGTTTAGTATGTAGATTTTGGGTATAAAATCAGAATGATGGTCAATTTCAAATGGAATAAATACGGAAAATTGGTTCTTCCGTTGAGTAACATTGCAGAAACTTTACTTTTTAGCACGCAGTGTGCTACACGTTTAAGAACACAGAAATTCAGAATTATCTTAAAACAGTTATTATGCAGAGTTGAATATCATTCGTCGAATGGTAGCGTATGAAATTTTTTATGCTATCAATATTTTGAAAACTTATAGTAATATTAGAGAAGTCAGGGATTGTAATTTTTTTTTAACGCAGGTAGGGTGCCTCTGATAAAGGCAATTTTCACTTACACTTTCCTACATTCACTGGGTCGATGAAATGAGCCCCAATCTAGCTTGGGAACTAAACAATATAGGATTTGCGTCAGTCTGATCAACTCATCGTAATATCTGCTGCACTGTAGACCATTCCCCATGGTTTCACAATATGAAATGAGCATACCAGGTCTTAGAGCTCTATGCATTGTCACATTACTGAGTACAATTCATCATACTATTAGCCCTTTGACTACGAATTTTAAAAAAATCATTTTTTAACTTGTTTATTATTTAAAAGTTCACAAATGAGCCGTTAGTAGCCAAAGGCTTCGAGATGTATTTAAGAGCAGTGAATCATTAGAAGAATTTTATCCATTTACATCAGTATTTAAGAGCAGTGAATCATTAGAAGAATTTTATCCATTACATCAGTATTTAAGAGCAGTGAATCATTAGAAGAATTTTCCATTACATCAGTATTTAAGAGCATGAATCATTAGAAGAATTTTATCCATTTACATCAATTTAAGAGCAGTGAATCATTAGAGAATTTATCCATTTACATCAGTATTTAAGAGCAGTGAATCATTAGAAGAATTTTATCCATTTACATCAGTATTTAAGAGCATGAATCATTAAGAAGACATTTTATCCATTTATATCACCATGTAGTTAATTTACAAATGACACAGGTGAAATTGTGTTTTTAATATACAAAAGGACCCATCAAATATTTTGATGGAACATGATATCGAACCCATAGACTTTTTCCGTCACTTAGGAAACATCCCCCGCGTGCAGCTACAAAATGGCATCTCTCGAGATATCTCGTATCGCCGCGGGACTTTTCCCGGACCCCCCCCCCCTCCCCCCATCCAAGAAGAAGGCCCATCAAAAAAGGAGGTCCTCTAATCGTCTGAGGGGATATCTGGACACTGGTATCTCTTCCATTCACTTCTCTTCGCGTCCCTGCTATCGTCTGCACTCAGCCCGGCTCGATTAAATGATGATTCCACCATGGTTCGAATGGGACAAGATCGGTTTTACGAATGCTTTGGAGTTGGTTGCGTTAAAATGTCACATAAAATGTTGTTAATTAGTTTTAAAAAAAGTAATAGAACAAATAACAAAAATGCTTAATTTCTAATTTTACATTTATTATTTTAGATTATTTTGAACTAAATTGTATACTCAACAATACTAAAATCTATGTTACTTAAGTGCTTCAAAACATCATGCAGCAGGTCCGGGGTTCGTTCCGGATCGAGCAAGGTCCACTAGCTTGAACCAAACATGCATGGGAACTAAACACTGGAAGATTTTCATGAAGTAATGAGGTTGAATACCTGACCAAGACTTTTGTACCCCAGTGCGCTTGGTAAGACGCCGTCTTGACTTCAGGTCTTGAGTGACAACACAAATTTTGAATGAAAATTAATCTTCCTCGAGCTTCGATTTGCCAATTTTTATCATGTGGAACTGAGCCTCAATTAATGCACCGATCGAAGAAAGTTCAGGAATGATAGCTAGGAAGAAATAGGTCATCTGAAACTACCTAATTGAATTATTATGATCTACTTTTAAACAAAAAAAAATTTCCAACGGGGCTGCAATTTTGGCGTTCACGCCTGACCAGACTCGGCATATTCCCCAAAACTGAGAGCCATTTTTTAGTGGCAGCATCTAGGCGACTCTCACTACCAATTTTGACGCTCAGATTACAATGAATCTGAGCTCTCTGGGGATGTTTTTTTCCAATGGGTCTGCAATTTTGGCGTTCACGGCTGACCAGATCGGCATATTCCCCAGAACTCAGAGCCATTTTTTTAGTGGCACCATCTAGGCGACTCTCACTACCAATTTTGACGCTCAGATTACAATGAATCTGAGCTCTCTGGGGATGTTTTTTTCCAATGGGTCTGCAATTTTGGCGTTCACGGCTGACCAGATCGGCATATTCCCCAGAACTCAGAGCCATTTTTTTAGTGTCACCATCTAGGCGACTCTCACTACCAATTTTGACGCTCAGATTACAATGAATCTGAGCTCTCTGGGGATGTTTTTTTCCAATGGGTCTGCAATTTTGGCGTTCACGGCTGACCAGATCGGCATATTCCCCAGAACTCAGAGCCATTTTTTTAGTGTCACCATCTAGGCGACTCTCGCTACCAATTTTGACACTCAGATTGCAATGAATCTGAGCTCTCTGGGGATGTTTAAGTATGCCGAGAGAACCCAAGCCAAATGGGTACTCCAGGGATATTTTACATGTCATATAATCATATAATATGCGTGCCCATGATTTTCCCATCTAGAAAATCCTACGACTCAGCCGCGGCTCGAACCCTCGAACTTATGGGCTTGTGGGAATGCCATAGAGAAGTAATCAAAGCATTGATTTGCCAATGACAAATACCTTACTAAGATATTATCTTTAATGCTCTTTTCTATGCTACTACTTCTTATTCAAAGTCGGCTCAGTGGCTGAGAGGTAATACGTGTCCACCTCATAAGCCGAAACATGTTGACAATACACCTTTAACAGTGGGATCGTTGTTTGTGCATTGCAACGGATCCAAAAGGGGCTTCTTCTCTCTTTTCATCTCTTCCTTGCGTCTGTATATTATGTCGGTAGTATATTTCGTTCTCAGATGGGAATTTATGACTTGGTGGTAGAATTGACAAGGGTTTTTTTTGTTGCAGGAAAATGGAATTGGTTTGAGAGATGATTTAATGATTATAACAATTTAAGTACTTATGAAGATTATACTAGAATATAGTTCAAAATAAAATAAAATATATTTCGGATATTATTTATTTTTTTTAATTTATTTCATGTACGATTTTGCAGGTAACAAGTTTTCTGTGGAACATAATTTTTTTTTCAGGTACTTCTTTTAATTTTCTAAATGTTAATAGTCGTATACAATGCGTTCCGGAATGATTGGTTCACTATTTTTTTTGTATTGTTTATCCATAGAGTAATATTCTTCTAAAATATCTTCTAAAATTAATTATATTCAGAACATTCATAATAATTTTTCTGAAATTAACTATCTACTTAAACTAAATAAGTATTTAAAGCGTTTTATAATTATTAAAAAAAGTAAGAACATGAAAAAATGTCTGATTTTTTTTAATTAATAGAACTCATAGCAACACAAGTATTAAATTGAGAACACGGTAGTCTTAAAACTACACTCTTAAAACAAAAGAGTGAAATCCACTCCTATAGGGGAAGTGCATTTTCGGCACCGGAAAGGAGTGGAAATTAACTCAGACTGAGTTAAAACCGCTCGTTTTAAGAGTGTAGGACGTCGATTGTTTTCTTTTATTTCTTTTACCCACTCCGCAAAAAGAGTGAAATCCACTCCTATAGGAGAAGTGCATTTTCGGCACGGAAAGGAGTGGAAATTAAATCAGACTGAGTTAAAACCGCTCGTTTGTTTTAAGAGTGTAGCCTTTGAGCAAATAAACATTCACTTAAAATCAATTTGCTTAGATATACACGCATAATTTTAGGAAATAATTTTCTTTTTGGACCTATATATATGTAGTGACCTATGTACTACTTACTTGAAATTCTCACTTATTTTTCTTTAGATTGATTTAGTTTATAACAAAACATTTGAGTTGCTTACTCACACTAAAAAAAATTCCCACGTCAGAGAAAAAATTGTTCGCCAAGCATAAGTCCGTTCTGAATTATATTCGGAAGGTGTAGCAGCAATAAAAGTGTCCCCTTCTCCCTCCCCGCACAACCCTTTGATCCGGCCTGCCAATCCAAATATCCATTCCCAAAATAGCTTATGAGTAGACACACCAAAACATGTTTTTGATCTGCAATGGTTGAATGAGAGGTAGGTAGGTTGGTACATATATATTTTCCGGTTTGTATGCTTAATCAAAGACCCGCTTATAAACCTTCGTCAAGTAAGAAAGACAGAGACAGAATTTTTACTGACGCACAGAAAGAAAGTACACCCAGGACGAAGACGGGAATCGAACCTGCACCCGGTACAGTGCGCAGACTGTTAGCGTAACGGGCAAACCCCCCCCAGGCCACCCGGGGTCCCTGGTGGAATGAGAGTGCTATTTAGTTTTGCATGACGGAAACAATGTGTAATTGGTAATATATATTTATCACCAAGGGATAACTGTGAGTTTCTTCAAAAGAAGAAAATAGCTACTTTAGTAGCTTAGGTAAAGCTAGGATATAATGGCCGGTCTGTCTATTAGCGACATTTGGTGAGCTTGGAAATTTAACGTAGGGTTGCTATACCTGTTGAGTTGAATAAAATGTGAAAGAGATTGTTTATCACAATTGAGCATGTTTGTTAATTGAGCAACGTATCTCGCATCGCCAAATCGAGACCGGCCATTATATCCTAGCTGTTCCGTAGCTTATGTTCTTTTTAAGATGTGACTTTTTGGGTGCACAGACCATTTATAGGTCAACAGTTATTATGGTAATTCTCAGGCTCTATGCTGAGACCTTTTGCATGCGAGGCAAGTGCCTTACCGACTGGGCTCCCCAGCCCTCGTAACTACAAGGAAGACATCGTACGTGGCGTCGTTCTACAAGGTCATTCGTTGGACATTTAGCGCTGTACAGAACGGTTTTAGATCGGAAATTATTTTGGAGCCTGGTAGCTTTCGCATGCAAGGCGAATGGCTCAACCGATCGAGTTGTCTAGCTCTGTATGCAAGAGTACAGATCAAAGATTGTCAAATATTTTTTTTAAAGAACACTGCATTAAAAAAGTGAGCGTTTTCTTAACCCCGAAAATCTAGATTTCTCAAAGCTCTTAGGTAGTCAAATTACTTAGTCGTTCATAGTCATATCAGTAGCAGTAGGCTTCATTGTTTTTAGTTTAACTCTTTAGAATGCAAACGAAAACAGACTACCGAGGTCTCAAACCAAACTCTCAGCGATATCAAATAGCAAAATTGATGACACTTCCACTCGACGTATCTGATTCCCACAACCATTTAACCACCGCATATCATGTCCCCGCACGCGAGGGATTACCATGAGAAAGAAAGAAAAAACCACCAACAAAGACTGTTCACTTTGCTCTTCGCGTGTTGTATCCCTTAACGACGCGTATTCATCGGGACATCCCAACGCAAACGCAAAGCAAATGCAAAACGCAGTCGAGCCGAACGTGATTGCGTTTTTCCCACGAGGAGGACCCCTGTGGGACGCGTGTCCCATTTATCACAACAACACTTTGTCCCGCTTGACAGGTAACCTATGCACATTGTAACACCCTCCATGGGACAATATGGGACGCGTCGTGTGGGAGGGGGTTGGGGGGAGGGGGAGAGTTTGGATAGGTTTGGTAATAGTAATCAAAAGGGATTGTTATGAGGTTGGATGGAAATAGTGAATGGGTTTTTTTTAACTGTGGGAATTAGAGTGTCGATATCAAGTACGTAAGTAATAAAAATTGTGGATTTGAAATCTGTAAATTACAAAAAAATAGTATACTTCTAAGCATTCTACACCAATTGTCTAGGCCCAGGTAGGCTCGCCACTTGACTGTGGTTCTAAAATAAGACGCCCGTCACCAATAGCTCTCGTGTAGCTCTAGTGCGACGATAATTTAAACTAAACTAAACTAGGCACAGGATTTTCGAATTTATATCGCACCGTACACGGAAAAGTGACATATCGGACAAATATGTTTAGTTTAGTTTGAATTATCGTCGCACTAGAGCTACACGAGGGCTATTGGCGACGGGCGTCGTATTTTAGAACCACAATCAAGTGACGAGCCGACACCTGAGGGACAAATATGACTTTTCGAGTTATAAATGCTAAAACGTTCAAAATTAGTAATTAGAACAAATCTGAAATCGATTGGTAGAATAGTTCGGACACAGTTAGCGGTTCCTTTGTTTTTCGATAATGAAATGCAATGAAAAAAAAAACTTCAGGTGATTTTTCTAGAAAACTAGCTTTTTGACGAAAGGTCACTTTTCCGCGTACGGTGCGATATGTGCTCTCAGAAAGGGAAGCTCAAAGTTCACGAAATCTTCATTTTTCACAAGATGACGTCGTGAAAAATGATCCAAGTAAACCTTTCGTTGCCGACCTGGCGGCGCAACGGTTAGGGAGCTAGCCTTTGGAGCCTCTGGGTTCGGGTTCGAATCCCGGTAAGGCATGGATGTTTGTGTTTGTCGAGTATATGCGGAGTACGTGCTCGTTAAATCTGTTGGGTCCGAAAGTCCTCCAAGTTCCCATACCAAATCAATACCTCTGGGGGTGACAAGCCAATTCTGGGGATCCTCTAGTTGGCCTCTGTCTCTAAAAATTAGATGGATCCACCTATGTGTGTGTTGTCTGTTGTGTCTGTCTTACTTGACGAAGGTTTATAAGCGGGTCTTTGACCAAAGCACACAAACCTGAATATATATGTCTACCAACCAACCAACCAACCAACCAACCAACCTTTCGTTAAAATGTGGTATTTTTTTTGTCTGAGAGTATGCACATTTTGTGAAGCTTCGTTTCCTCACGAGAAAAAGATTGTTAAAAAGAAGGACATTTTTTTTGACGATAGAAGAATCGAAAAACCTAATAAGGAAAAGTTTATAGATTAATGTAAGTTGTTTGCGTTTTATTTAAATTTCTGATTGCATTATTGTTATTTTTTTCATCTCGTTAGAGAGCAGTTGCAAATCATTTAATTTATTAGTTTAACAGACTTTTAATTTTGCAAATGACTGCTAATAGCGAAAAATCCAATTAGTAAAAGTTTAATATAGAACTAAATGATGTGTTTGTAGCTTTTTCAGACAACATGGGGGAATTTTGTGTGAAACGTAATTTATTTTAATTTTATTTCATTTTAATTTTAATTTATTTTAATTAAAATCCATTTTATTATAATTCATTTTAATTATAATTCATTTTAATTTTAATTATTTTAATTTAAATTATTTTAATTTTAATTCTTTTTAAATTTAATTATTTTAATTTAAATTAATTTTAATTTATTTTAATTATAATTCATTTTAATTTCAATTTATTTTAATTATAACTAATTTTAATTTAATTTTTATTTATTTTGAATTTACATTAATTTGTTTTTAATTTTACATTATTTTGTGTGAAACATCAATTAATTTAACTAACTTATAGTTAAAAACATTCACAGCCAAAGCAGCCAAAATTCATCCCTCCTTCAATCCCCAGCCACGTCAGGCATTCAAATGGTCCCATACAAGGCAGTACGGGGGACACGAAAGTCAATAAAGGGTGATGAATTGAATGTTTTGATTGAAGGGGGGGGGGGAGTTGTGACGGTTTTTAATGGGGTTATTATTACAGAGGATTTGATGGCTGAGCTCTTGGGACCGCTCTCATGGTTGAGCGGCTTAGGCACGGCTATTCATGTCGATGGGACGGGATGTAACTAATAGGCTAGTATGTAGTGAATTAATTCACGGCTGATTTGTTTTTGTATTCAAATTTGGGATTTTTTTAAGTTCGTCTTTTGTAGTCTTGTCTGTATCGTGGTTTCATTTTGGTCTACAAAAATCGGCTATTTTGCCGGTAAACTGCACTAACAGCAACAATGAGTTTTGAACTGAAATAAGCAGTCTTTTACTAACTTTCTAGTAGGTTGAAATTATTGAGTTCTTACAACAATGAATGAAGACAACAACAATGGGAAGGTTTCAGGTGATGTAACTCTCTTGTTTTTATTTTTCTTCGTGCGGTGATTTCATTGGCTGTTCGGTTTTACGTACTGTGATTTTATTGGTTGCTTCGGTTTCACTCTCAAAATGACCGATCTAGACGAAAAGAAACTTTTATTTCTATGCATGTTTTCTTTAACAAATGTTTTGAACAACCAACAGCACAGCCAGAAGTTGGCATTTAAAAACTGTAATAAATAAAATATTCTCTTAGACAACTCATTTTTGAATACCAAAACATTAGTAATTCCAGGCAACAAATGGCAACAAACCGTTGGAGCTGTTACCGTCCACGACGTGATACAACCCCATTAAGTTATTATATTAGTCTAGATACTAGTTTACAAGACAAGGGCAACGACGGCAGTACTGAGGTCGAGTTTTGGAATTTTCGACTGGGATCAAGTGATAAGTTCGACACTTGAACTTGAAACGCAATCTTATAACGACGTCTTATGCTAAATCTTGATTTTTAACTGCGACTGATCTAAACTGCACCATTCCCCACACATAAATACCTTTATTTTTTGTACGATTTTTATTTGTTTAGTATGGTGATTTTTATTGAAGCAAGTTCCATCTTTTAGCAGAGCGATGTGCCAAACATTAATAGAGATGACCTTAAACCTCATTGTCTAAACTTTTGCATCGCAGTGTATATTGGGTTTACTAAAATAATGAAGTAGCCACATGGAACTATAATCCAAGAAACCTTCAGAAGTATAATTTGACCTCAGAAAAGGGTTAAACATATTTTTTCAATGTAACTTTAACATTGCAAAGAGCAACTAAAGTTGAAATTGAGTTTTAATATATGTATGTAAAACATGAACTAGAGGCTGCAGTTATGTGATAACATTACAAGTGCATTTTAGACTTTGCCATTTGTTTCAAGAAGAAAAAAATGGAGCTATGGAATAAGACTGGAAATCTGAAGAAAGATATTGCTTCATGGATCTAACCTGAACAGTGCAAAGTCCCATCTGAATTCAAATGTATAAATTATCGAAATGCATCTGTAATAGGTGGTAGTGGAGTGCGAAAAAAACAAGTAGGTTTGTAACCGAATATGTCACTTAACCCGCTTCCACACAACAGTTGTGTTTAATAGGTAAAAAGGCGACAAACACAGTATTAATATTCTATATTAAACATATACATGCTAAATTTGGCTAGTTTCATTTCTTTTATTTCGAAAATTCAATAATTATTATTTATCGTTTGCAAAAATTAATTCATATTTCAAAGAATAAATATGTAATATACCTCGCTTTTAAATAGAATTGAAACATTTCATATCAATATTCGTACAAAGAATCTCGTAGTGAAATATATTTGACGTCATTTGAAACTGATGGATGTCGGAAAAATAAATTTATTTTAATTTGTTGTCTAAAAGAATTAAAGTTTCTCGAGCGATTGTTGCGATTGGCAATGGTGATTTAATTCCAATAAAAATGGCTTCGTATGCTTTTTAAATGAGCATTAAATGTTGCAGTTTTTTTTTTTTTTTAATAAATGAAGTACTTCGAATTCGAATTCTTTTCTGAAATTTTCAATGTATTCTAATTTTGATGCGCTGAATTTTTTGACGTATCACACTTGTCTGTAGCATTTGTAGTTTGGGCTATGAAAGTGGGTGACGGACAGACAGACGGACAGAACGATTATAATACCTTCCACTTTTTACGTTATAAACTTAGTGTGGAAGATAAAACTTGTAGGTTATGAGAAAAGGTACTTCGAACTTTTCAAAACACTATTGTGAGATAATGGCGAAAACGAACTAGTAGTTGTAAATAAATCTTATTACATCGGTGGCACTTTTAAAATCTTTTTTAATACTCTTAGTTATCGTAGAAACAAAATTCAAAAAGTATTGGAAGGAAGAAAAATCAGAAGACAGACAGACGGACGGACTGAACGATTATAATACCTTCCACTTTTTACGTTATAAACGTAGTGTGGAAGCTAACAATCATTATTGTACACTGTAATGAAAAGGCTGTTATGAGCAATTTTTAATTCATTCGATTAGGCGTAAAAGTGCTGTCGTCGATTTTCGCAATTAGCTTCTAAAAGGACATATTTAAAAAACAATTATGTCCGAAATGCAGTTTTTTAAATAGTTGAAGTACTTCGAATTCGAATTCTTTTCTGAAATTTTCAATGTATTCTAATTTTGATGCGCTGAATTTATTGCCGTATCACACTTGTCCGTAGCATTTGTAGTTTGGGATATGAAAGTGGGTGACGGACAGGTAGACAGACGGACTGAACGATTGTAATACCTTCAACTTTTTACGTTAAAAACGTAGTATTTAAGCTAAAATGAAGGTCTTCCTTACTATGTTTTAAACTTTAATGGTCTGTAAAAAACTTCACCAAAGCTTAAAACCAAACTATTGGAATGTTTTTATAGTACAAACATTATTGAGTGCCGTCAACTAAAAATAGGTTAGCCAGGAGAAAAATATATTCAAATTCATTAATAAAATATTACTGAGTTAAATAATTTTATGGAATGGGAAAGACGAAGACAGGACTTATCTTTTTGCGGCATAAGTCCCTCACAAACTGAGTCCAGTTGGCTTAAGCTTAAAGCAAAGTTAGCTTAAGCAATTTGGCATTAAGCTTAGGTGTAATGGACTAGTTTATTCAATATAGATTTATCAATACAGTTGAAATAGTTTTAGTATTAGTAATTCGTTTTGCTTGCTGTAGTATATTAAATAATCTGATCGGGTAATAATAGTACTAATCATAAATATGGAAACAAGTTTATTCATAGTGTTACTTTTTAGCCTACTTTTCTTTTTTTAATTCGAAAGAATTAAAAAAATGAAAAAGTAGGTATTGACATGCGGTCGATGTCCGTCTGTCCGTCCGTACCCCCCTTCCAAAATCGCCCCCCCCCCCCCCCCCCCCCCCCCCCCCCCCCCCCCCCCCCCCCCCCCCCCCCCCCCCCCCCCCCCCCCCCCCCCCCCCCCCCCCCCCCCCCCCCCCCCCCCCCCCCCCCCCCCCCCCCCCCCCCCCCCCCCCCCCCCCCCCCCCCCCCCCCCCAATGGCATGAGAAACTTTATTTAAACATATTTGAAGCAAAATAATATTTTCATGAATCAGTTTGGAATGACGTCATAAAATGTAGAACAATTTGATTCTTTGATTATTCATTAATTATCTACCAAGAAAGCGGCAAGGCATACTTTTGCATGCAATTATGCTTAGTTTTAATTTACATTTCTTGTTTTTTAATGCAGTTCGGAGTAGTTTCATTACTTTTGTTATTAATAAATATTTATTCTTCGAATACAAATAAATCACGAGCAGATGATAAATAACATTTAATTAATTTGCGAACGAATATTAAGGAAAATAGTTGATTTTGGCCTTTAGAAGTTTAAATTATAGCTGGTGCTGTGTTCGATTTTTTTTTTCTAATGTGTATAAATCTAGTGTAGAAACGCTTTGATGATATTTACTTTAGGAACCTAGTTTTTTTCCCGATTAGAACTTCAGTAAGTATTTAAGTAACAGGAAAGTAGGCTATTTTAGTTCTTTATGAACTTCTTGTTTTAAATGTATTGAAAGTTTATGCAATCAGTTTGAACTTTTCCTAAAGCAATATATAAATGACATTTCTACGCTTATGATTTGTAGATGTCCAATCATATATTATGTTATACTACTTACCAAACAATATTTTTTAGCCTACTTTTCTTTTTTTAATTCGAAAGAATTAAAAAAATGAAAAAGTAGGTATTGACATGCGGTCGATGTCCGTCTGTCCGTCCGTACCCCCCTTCCAAATCGGTTCTAATCATCGGATCTTAAAAATCTTTTTTTGTTAGAAAGCTATAACCTCAGGGGGGGGGGGGGGGGGGGGGGGGGGGGGGGGGGGGGGGGGGGGGGGGGGGGGGGGGGGGGGGGGGGGGGGGGGGGGGGGGGGGGGGGGGGGGTCTGTCCGTTTGTCTGTCTGTACCCCCTTCCAAAATCGGTTCTAATCATCGGATCTTAAAATTCTTTTTTGTTAGAAAGCTATGACCTCAGATACCCAACTTTCATACTTTTTGTCCGTCTGTCTGTACGTCCGGACGGACATAAATCTACTATCTGTCGGCGAATTTCCCATGAATTAGCATTGAAATTCAATTTTGAGTCATTTAAATCACTGTTGAAAATCAACAATGGCATGAGAAACTTTATTTAAACATATTTGAAGCAAAATAATATTTCATGAATCAGTTTGGAATGACGTCATAAAATGTAGAACAATTGATTCTTTGATTATTCATTAATTATCTACCAAGAAAGCGGCAAGGCATACTTTTGCATGCAATTATGCTTAGTTTTAATTTACATTCTTGTTTTTTAATGCAGTTCGGAGTAGTTTCATTACTTTTGTTATTAATAAATATTTATTCTTCGAACTACAAATAAATCACGAGCAGATGATAAATAACATTTAATTAATTTGCGAACGAATATTAAGGAAAATAGTTGATTTTGGCCTTTAGAAGTTTAAATTATAGCTGGGTGCTGTGTTTCGATTTTTTTTTCTAATGTGTATAAATCTAGTGTAGAAACGGCTGTTGATGATATTTACTTTAGGAACCTAGTTTTTTTCCCGATTAGAACTTCAGTAAGTATTTAAGTAACAGGAAAGTAGGCTATTTTAGTTCTTTATGAACTTCTTGTTTTAAATGTATTGAAAGTTTATGCAATCAGTTTGAACTTTTCCTAAAGCAATATATAAATGACATTTCTACGCTTATGATTTGTAGATGTCCAATCATATATTATGTTATACTACTTACCAAACAATATTTTTTAGCCTACTTTTCTTTTTTTAATTCGAAAGAATTAAAAAAATGAAAAAGTAGGTATTGACATGCGGTCGATGTCCGTCTGTCCGTCCGTACCCCCCTTCCAAAATCGGTTCTAATCATCGGATCTTAAAAATTCTTTTTTTTTGTTAGAAAGCTATAACCTCAGATACCCAACTTTCATACTTTTTGTCCGTCTGTCTGTACGTCCGGACGGACATAAATCTACTATCTGTCGGCGAATTTCCCATTGAATTAGCATTGAAATTCAATTTTGAGTCATTTAAATCACTGTAGGTATTGAAATGCGGTTGATGTCCAACTGTCGTCTGTCCATCTGTCTGTCTGTTCGTTGTCTGTCTGTTCGTATGTCTGTCTGTTCGTATGTCTGTCTGTTCGTATGTCTGTCCGTCTGTCTGTCCGCCTGTCTGTCGTTTGTCTGTCTGTCTGTACCCCCTTCCAAAATCGGTTCTAATCATCGGATCTTAAAAATTCTTTTTTTGTTAGAAAGCTATGACCTCAGATACCCAACTTTCATACTTTTTGTCCGTCTGTCTGTACGTCCGCACGGACATAAATCTACTATCTGTCGGCGAATTTCCCATTGAATTAGCATTGAAATTCAATTTTGAGTCATTTAAATCACTGTAGGTATTGAAATGCGGTTGATGTCCATCGTCTGTCTGTCCATCTGTCTGTCTGTTCGTATGTCTGTCTGTTCGTATGTCTGTCTGTCTGTCTGTCCGCCTGTCTGTCCGTTTGTCTGTCTGTACCCCCTTCCAAAATCGGTTCTAATCATCGGATCTTAAAAATTCTTTTTTGTTAGAAAGCTATGACCTCAGATACCCAACTTTCATACTTTTTGTCCGTCTGTCTGTACGTCCGGACGGACATAAATCTACTATCTGTCGGCGAATTTCCCATTGAATTAGCATTGAAATTCAATTTTGAGTCATTTAAATCACTGTTGAAAATCAACAATGGCATGAGAAACTTTATTTAAACATATTTGAAGCAAAATAATATTTTCATGAATCAGTTTGGAATGACGTCATAAAATGTAGAACAATTTGATTCTTGATTATTCATTAATTATCTACCAAGAAAGCGGCAAGGCATACTTTTGCATGCAATTATGCTTAGTTTTAATTTACATTTCTTGTTTTTTAATGCAGTTCGGAGTAGTTTCATTACTTTTGTTATTAATAAATATTTATTCTTCGAACTACAAATAAATCACGAGCAGATGATAAATAATATTTAATTAATTTGCGAACGAATATTAAGGAAAATAGTTGATTTTGGCTTTTAGAAGTTTAAATTATAGCTTGGTGCTGTGTTTCGATTTTTTTTTCTAATGTGTATAAATCTAGTGTAGAAACGGCTGTTGATGATATTTACTTTAGGAACCTAGTTTTTTTCCCGATTAGAACTTCAGTAAGTATTTAAGTAACAGGAAAGTAGGCTATTTTAGTTCTTTATGAACTTCTTGTTTTGACACAGTTCTTAGAAATATTGATGTAAGTTTTTTACAGACAAATAAAGGTTGTCTGCAATTATGTGACAATTGTTTTATACATCTACCTGATGTTTTTTGGGGAAAAAAAAACTTGATTATTGACTAAGTGGCAAACAGTTATTATTTAACGCTAACTATAAAATATCTCCTATAAAAAAATCTTGAATGCAAATGAAGAAAGGTATTGAAACTTATTCTGTGAATTTTTTTCCTCAGCCTTTGATTTGAAATTTGTCCTAAAATCACCGATGTAAATTTCAATTCGCAAACATTGTACGTGGTGTCTCAAATGCCACATGCTCTCGATGTCACCTACTCTCAATCCATTATTTGAACATTACCATGTACCAAAGGGTTGTACTATTTTTTACACAAACCTCGCCAACGTATTCTTGAAAAGAAGAATATTTTTATGCATCTCACAGTATGTGCTACTCTGATTGAAATTTGCATTGCCATAAAGTTTTCTAGTTCTGTGACGAAGGGATACTGTTCTCATTCCGAACGAAGATAGAAATCACAAAAGCCTCCACTTGATACCATTCGCTATGGAATAGTTTTATTGGTAACGTCAGAAAACTCTGAAGCCCTGGTTTGTAAGGACTGGTAGGTAGGTAGGGTAGGTACATATATATACCGGCTTGTGTGCTTGATCAGAGACCGCTTTTAGCCTTCTCAAGTAAGACAGACACAGAAAGAACTTTTTACTGTCACAGAGAAAGGAAAGTACACCCAGGCGAAGGCGGAATCGAACCGCACCCGTTTACAGCGCGCAAAATGCTAGCGTTATGGTCTGTGATCCAAACACTCGGCCATCCGGCCCTTGTAAGGACTGAAAACGCACGTCAAGGCGTGAAAAATCGGACTGCTCGGCGATATCAGCGTCTTATCTTCGCGTTGGTGGTTTGTTAGAATTCACGTCTAGCGATGCGTCCGCATCTAACGCATGCGTAGTGAGCGAAGGCCACTGTTATATCTTTCGAATAGGTAGAAACATCTGCCATTTCGCACGTTTTGGACGCTCGAATCAAACCACGACTGATTCGAGATTTACGGACGCTGAGATCAACGTTATTTTTGGTGCCGCGGTCATGTGACAACTAAGGCCAATAAGACAGCTGGAAATTCGGACGCACAGTTCAGCGGCCGAATTGGTGTTCTTATAAACCAGGGCTTTATGTTTAATATTGTGACAAAAGGAAGTCATATTGTTCATCCTAATAATATTATTTTACAAGTGTTGAAATCTAGGGTGATACTGTAGTAAATTTCATACTATTTAGAAATGTCAGTTGGTGCTACAAGAAGCGATTAATTGAATTTTTATTAATGAAACTACGAATAATGAAATTAACTTACCTTTTTTATGGGATGACTGAGTTTTTGTTCGCACCGGAAGGAGTTGAAATTAATTAGACTGATTAGTCGTTTAAAGTGTAGTCTAAAGATATAGTTTTCTATTTGGTATTTTTTTATCTTCAAAAAGAGTTGTTCATCCTATAGGAGAATTGCATTTTCGTGCACGAAGGTATTGATAATTTAACTCAGATATCTGTGTAACGTACTTTTATTTAAGATGTCGAAGCGAATTAAGTTGAAATTTTCGATTCAAGAAATTCTCTACTGAATATAAAGCACAAAGTAATCATTTAACCATTTTTAATTTGTGGCATCGACGGTTTGTAGTCGAGTTACACTTTTTAATGTATGAAGTGATTTTGTAAAAAAAAGTTGTTTCTGTTAGATCGCTTATACAATTTATGTCTTTAGAAAGTATTAGTTATTTTGTTCATTTAAATTGGGTCATTTTTTGTAAGTACTTTTCATATAATTAAGTGATTGGCGGTACACAAGCATAATACAGAGAATTTTGATAAACAATATTTCTATGATTAGCCAACTAAGATATTCATCAATTTTCATCTAGAGAATAATCGTCAGTGAATGGAATTTTAAGAATTAATTATACATAATTTCTGTGTAAGTTATACGGAATTTTTCGTGTGCAGTAGCTGAAATTTTTTCTGTAAAACATTATTTTTTGCCTAAGTGTTTTAGTATCATGTTAACAGTGTTTAAGTCAATATTGATTTTACAATAGTATTTCGTAAACATCAAACTCATTCTCAACTGTACGTTTATGCAACCAAATCTGACAAACGGTTTGTGTGTAAAATAAATGCAAAACAAAAACTGCAAAAATAACATTGCCTTTACAATAAAGGGACCAAATGTGACTTTTTTTTGCTTCGTCAGTACGGGGTGGGTAAGTTCGTTACCGGGATGGGTAATGAGGGGTTCAATCGGGTATAGGAAATCCCGTCTCAATTTGGTTCCAATTTGGCGTCGCAAATTGCCAAAAGCGATTGGGCCCGCCAAAAAGCACCGCGTTTCTTTCCATTGCTTTGTTTCGATACACGGGGGGATTTGTTTTTCATTCGCTGGGGTCAATTGGTTTTGGAAAAGGGAGAGAGGGATTTTTTATCGGTTCTTTCTCCATCAATTTTCGCTTGCACATTGGTAGTAAATGTAGGAGCTTGTGTATGAGGGTTCTGTTTTGTTCTTTAATTTTCAAAAGTATGTATGATGAGTATCAAAAGTATGTATGTTCGATATTTTTTTTATGAAAATGTATAGTTTTGGACGCGTCTTTGCCAAGTTCAAGCATCTCTGATAAAATATAACAATGCTGCATAAGGCAATGAGCCAGTGGTCAGTGGTATGCTTCGATTGCCAGCAAGCGGGATGAACCGGAATCGAGGTTATCTTTTACCTGAGTTCATAAAATTTAAGACGCTTGGACAACAGTTTGCTGAGTTACAATACACAATGCCTAGCACTAGAGCCCTATGTCAGAAGCTGATTACGCAGTTGGCCAGAGTCGGGTGATCCCGGATTAGTCAGGTTGAATACTTTCATCTTGAATTGAAAAATTAACGTGAATGGACTATATCACTGTTTTCTAGTTACATACGAAATACTTTTCATAGACGCATGTACGGATGAAATGCACTTTTGTAGCAGGTTGGCAGTATAGCATGATTAGCATTGAAGAGTTAGTTTTTTTATTTAATGTATGATGAGATTAATTTAAATGAAAACAAAATTCTGAAGACTGATATATCCTACTTTCTTTTTTAATGCTCACAAATTTTCATAGTACGGAATGCTAGAAAATGATTTAAAAAAATGTCTTATGTGATAGCAGTATAAATACATATAGTATTGTAGAGGTTTATTCTTAATCGAAGTTAAATAAAGAGTTAGATGGAAACGAAAATCTCTTATATGTATGGGTACGTATTTTATTCCAAACTATGATAGATAGAGTTAGAAATTTAATAAATAAGAAACTATGAATGATAACATTTCGATTAAAGCAACTTATGTAGTATATTTCCATGTATTATTATTTCGAATTTATAAAAGGAATGTAGGCTAAAAAAAATACTGCGGATCCAAAAAAGCAAATAATACGTTGAAAAAATATTTTCAATCTATTGAAATGATCAATCACAAATCTATATCATGAAAAATAAAATACTTCCGACGTTCCTTAAGGTAAAGAAATAAAAAATTAAAACCATTCACGATTAATCATCATCAATCATGAAGTAAAAACAAGGGAAATTAGTAATGATTTAGATAGAATATGGTAACTAATCTTAATTCAAAGACTTGACTAAGGTCTTCATCACACAAAAAACACAATGTTTAAAAAGTTTTTGCTTTCAATATAACCAACAGAAAATTGATCAATTTCGATTCATTTAAAAATCTTTTAAATTATCTACAGTTCGCAAACAACTACTAACCGGAATATTTGAAAAAGTTTTGAGTGATTCTCTCTTGTAAAACCATCAAATTTATCCAAACATCAAACAAACAAAACAAGACCACACAAGCATATCATCGCTCAAAATCACCCAATCCAAGATTCAAAAATTCTAAAAATCCCCATCACTTCCCCCCACACTTTCTCCCATTACATGAGTCCCTTCAATCGAATCAAGTCAAATTTCCCCATCTTCCCGTATCGCGGGGGAAAACATAACAAAAGTCCCTTTTGATGCTCCGCTCCTGCCTGCTCCGATCCTCAACCCATCTTTTGACAGTTGGGAGAAAAAAATGCGCTATAAAGAGTGATATTGTTTGGTAGGTGATGTAGGGAGCATAACTTCATTTTTAGAGGGGCTTGTGTTTTTGGATATGATTTTGTGTATTGTGGGTGAAAATTGTATTGGTTTGTATTATTAGGTGTTGATTGTATAGGGTTTGTGTTTAGGTCAAATGTTAGCATGTGTAGAGATGTGAGCCGCGTTGTAATAGACCGCCTTTCTTTAGTTATATTTTTTCTTGCATTATATAGATATATTTTTTGCGACATAACTAATTTGGAGTTTTTTTCTTTTAAACATTCAAGGATTACTGCAAGAAAAATGTACTAAAGTGAGAATTTTTGAAAAGATAATATTTTTTGTTCAATTACCTAATACAAAATGTAAGGTAGTGAAAGTATTGCGATGGGTTTAAAATCCGAAATGAAGATTTTGTGTTTTCAACAAGTTTTGGGAGGTGCTGATTCTAAAAAAGTGGTGCTTGAGCATCGGTCCGCCTGTCCCTGAAACCACATCTAGAAATAAAAGAGCTTCAGACTCCAAATTTAGTACACGAGTTCCTCGTACGTCATAATAAGATTTTCAAGAAAAGCACGTATACGCAAAGAGTAGCTCCCAAATAACTATTCTGGTTTTAAAAAAGGTATTACTGAAAAACGTAAAGATATACATACATCAAATTTGGTTCACAAGTACGCTTTATGGCTTTATCTGTTGAACGTCAAAGCAAGGTTTTTGAGAAAATCTAATGCGTGCAAAGTGTAACTGCCTTAAGGTTTAAAAGTTATTGAAGTTACTATATAGGGCATATAATTACATTTAAATGCAGTTTATTGAGTGGTCATTGAAAGTAGTGTAGTGTTACATACCCCTAGTTTTTGTAAATACTTGACAGTGACCTCTCAGCAATCAGCATACCAATATCAACGTCGTACAGACAGTTTATAGTGACTGAGTACGCAGAACAAAGGAAAATGTTTAGCTCCCTAATGCCCTATGGTGATGTAAACTAGCTATTTTGTTAGAATAAAGTTTAGCAAAATATTTCAGAGAGCCTGTTTCTTAAAAAAAAAGTCATTGTAATGAAAACATTGTAAAAAATGGAGTAACGCAAAGTTTGTTAAATTGCTAAACATTAAATTACATTTTTATAACAACGTGCAAAAAAGTTCGCTTTTTCATATCATATTCATTCATAAATCGTTGCAAAAATGACTTTTTACGTGGTTACGTCACAGACAGTGCCGAAAGTAGTACTTTCGGCACTACTCTTAAAAAAAGAGTCGTTTTGAAACCAAGTTAGTTAATTTCTCCGTACCCATCGTGTCCGAAACTGCACTTATTCTATGGATTTAATTTGCATTTTCGGAGTTAAAAGAAATACAAGAACAAAAATTGTTAAGAAATTAAAAACGACTTAACAGTAGAACCACTTTTAACGCCAAAATGACTTTTATTAAGTGATATTTATAGTACCTTTTGTCCAAGAGGTAGTAAAGTTTAATTAAATTTCTATTAAATACTTTGTCATTTTCCAGGAAAATGATCGCCATGGAAACTAAATGATGTCAATGAAAAATCCCAATCATTTGGTAGAATATCCTTTTTTGAACAACGATTATTAATAAAAATATCATAAAAATATGTAATATGCCAAACACGTGCCAAATAATACTTTATTAAGCTCTTGTCATTTTTCACTCGACCTACGGTCTCGTGAAATAAAAGCCACTCGCTTAATAAAGTATTATTTTCGGCACTAGTTGCTTAAATAACTATTATGCATGAGTGTGTCGTGTTGTTTGAGAGTGATAGACTCTTTGATTATTGTGCAACTATCAGTAACATATTGGTCATTGAATCAGCTGTATGTTTAACCCACTGAGGGTATAAGCAAATTGACTGGAGTGGAAACTTGTTTTCACCTCATGAGATTAAATTCTTATTTTTAAATGAAAATTTTAGTTCTTTAAATTTTTTAAATATTATTTCTGTAGTATACGATTATAAATGACTCTTCCGTAGTTAAAATTTTAAAATTTAGTAAAATTTTTAAATGTGTAATTTTTTTTTTAATTGTGAGTGTTGCCGAAAAACGTGACAGTCAGGTGATGGCTTGGTGCGTCTTTCGAAAGGTTTATTTTCATGGAGTTCTTAAATTCAAAAACTTTTCAATTCGTCTTCCGAATCTCAAAATTAGGTAATTTTGGGAGATTTGCGTTTTCAAAATCATAAAGCGCCATCTACTTTTACAGATGAAAACTAAACTCTAGAAACTAAAACCATTAACTTAAAACTAAATGTTTTTTTCGCCTTTATTTAAGTCAGATGTATTCGTTAAATACACTAGGAAGAATTTTTCTAAGAAAAATATTGGCCCTTATATTAATTGTTTTATTTGTTGATTAAAAAAATTAATTTAAATCAACTATAATATAATGATGCTTTATGTCACAATCAACATTTTTTTTTAACCGACAGAACAAATATATTTCAAAACATTTCTTTACATATTTCAGTCTATTTTAGATTTTAAGAATTATTTCGAGTTTTAAAAGATTAAAATGGAGATTTCCAAATTTCACGACTTATACAAACTAATAGCGCCATCTTTTGATATGTTCTAGAAATAAAAATTTATTGGTATTAGAGACATTTCTCTCTTGAAGTATCTAATAAACAATTATTTTAACTACAGTTGAAACGTATTTAAAGTTGTTTTGAAGAGTAGAGCATAAAGATGTTATAATACTAGAATTTCACAATTTGTGTTTAACTAAAATAAATTTGTAAACATAAATAAGTAACTTTTTATCATCACTTAATAATGAAACAAAAGCGCGATTAATACATTTGATGCAGATCATAAGCTAGAGTCTGATTAAATTTAGGACATATCTTTTTGAAAAAAATTAGTCCTTTTAGTAGCTAATTGCGAAAATTACTCGATGACAGCATTTTTACGCCTAATCGAAGGAATTAAAAATTGCTCATAAAGAGCCTTTTCATTACAGTTTACAATAATGATTGTTAGCTTCCACACTACGTTTATAACGTAACAAGTGGAAGGTATTATAATCATTCAGTCCGTCTGTCTGTCTGTCCGTCACCCACTTTCATATCCCGAACTACAAATGCTACAGACAAGTGTGAGTGTGATACGTCAAAAAATTCAGCGTATCGAAATTAGAATACATTGAAAATTTCAGAAAAGAATTCGAATTCGAAGTACTATTTATTTAAAAAAAACTGCAAAATTTAATTCTCATTTAAAAAGCATACGAAGAAATTTTTATTAGAATTAAATCACCATTGCCATTCGAAACTTTAATTCTTTTAGACAATAAATTAAAATAAATTTATTTTTGCGACATCGATCAGTTTGAAATGACGTCAAATATATTTTACTACGAGATCCTCTGTATGTTGATATGAAATATTTTCATTCTGTTGTGTGAAAGCGGGTTGAGTGACAGATTCTGTTACAAACCTACTTGTTTTTTTCCCACTCCACTACCACCTATTACAGATGCCTTTCGATAATTTATACGTTGGAATTCAGATGGGACTTTGCACTGTTCAGGTTAGATCCATGAAGCAATATCTTTCTTCAGATTTCCAGTCTTATTCCATAGTTCAATTTTAGTTGCTCTCTGTAACGTTAAAGTTACAGTGAAAAAATATGTTTAACCCTTTGCTGAGGTTAAATTAATACTTCTGAAAATTTTCTTGGATTATAGTTCCATGTGGCTACTTCATTATTTTAGTAAACCCCCAATATATGTCAAAATATTACTTTAAATTTAAACTTATTTTCACTTGGCGTAAAGTAGTGAGAAAAACAAGACAAAATAAATTTGAAAGAAAAATATTATCTGGTTACTGTTAAAGGTGGTTACTGGTGGTTGCTGCTGAATAATTAAATTACAAAGCAATTATTTGACACATGTGTCACATTATTTTGAAGGAAAAATGCATTGAGTCGATGGGGTGCCTCTCTTTTTACCCCCCCCCCCCCTGGTAGAGACCATTTAAAATTATATTTTCAGGTTTCATTAAAAAATTACGAGTCATAGGTTAGTTTGAATTATCGTCGCAATAGGGCTATTGGCGACGGTCGTCATAATTTAAAACCACAGTCAAGTGACCAGCCGACACCTGTGTAGGCACCCAATGCAACCGTTAAGGGCGACATCGTACGCAGCGTTGGGACTTTGGAGCATATTTAACGTGCACTCCCTCTGAACGGGGTATTATTCGTCGTACAAATTACGAGTCATATGAAGGACTCATTCCCTACTTTCCTACGGGACAAACCTGAATTCTCTCCTCTACCCATTATAAAAGTCAAGTACACGTCGCTAATTTTAACAACCTTCCCCTCTTATTAACCAGCTTTGTTCCCGTACATAGTATAATATAGTTTCAAAAACTCCCACGCTCGCTACAAGTCACAAACAATGTTCAAAATCAAGTGGCCCTACTTCACACGTCAAAGGCCCGAACTTCATCGAATTTCACCCCACCAGAACCAAACACAATGCGGGTATCGAACCCGGGAACGTGTGTGCGTAGCCCAATCACCCTCTTCATTTACCACAAATCAAATCGATTAACACTGCTGGTGGAACATTTTTGTACGTGGAGCGACACAAAAAAGAGCAAGCGCTGGTATTGAGGATGTTAGGGAAGTAATAACTTGTTGTTTTCCATATGTTATTTGTTGTAAAGAGGAATGTGGGGTTATTACATTAAAAAAATTATATACTTTTGGATATTGGGAGTTAATTCTTTCTACATTGTTCCTAAATATTGAATGTAATGTGGAACGTTCAAAGAATTTCGAAAAATATACGAATAACAACATTGTGAAATTAAGAAAAAAAAAGTAATATAATGTCATTTTTATTTATATATAATTAATGGGCATGTCTCAGGTCTTGATGGGCAACATATATGAAGAAAAAAATTCGATTCATCATTTGATGCTGAATCGATATATCACGAAGGAACAGACCACCAATCGGAGCACCGATTGCATAAGTGCAGGAATAAAAAATAGAAGGAATTACGCGTCACCTAAAAAAAAGTCAATTAGCATTTTTCTAAGCCATTTATTACTATTTTAAGGAAGGATACGAGAAAACCATGAAACTATTATTTATTTAAAAATGTATAAATATAGTTTATTTCTCTCAAGAACAAAAGTCGACAGACGGACGGAAATATTAAGCATGTCAATACCGAACTTTAAATTTTTTACATTATTTATAACTAGCTGTTTGGTGTTTGTGGGAACCCGTTAACAATAGAAAATTGGTCAGATAAGAATTTTGCGATGGGGGTCTCTCTTCAATAAGATTGATTACCTAAGATTTACTTAAAACAGTGGTTATCATCCTGAAACAGATTCGAACATTAATGTAGAAGAGCTCTAGATAATCAATTTTTTCAGTCCTTCCGTTTGGAGCCAAGATATGATGGTTTTCAGATGTATCTGTTCTACTACTCCCAACATACGGCTGACCATGGGTTTCGTCCATGTTCCCCGGTAGAAGTTTTATCGGCCAAGATTAAAAAGAACTAAAACGAACAACACCTATTCACCCGAAACCACTCCCAACTTTAACTCGACACTGGTGACACGCTACGTATGTGCACTGAGGTTCAATCAGGTCCTGCATTGATGTCGCCACGTGTGGCCATGAGAAGAGATGGGCCGCGTCACGGACGGACAGACATGGCCCCCTAAACGGAAGTCGCCTTGGATGGATATCCAGACATCGTTAGGGATACACCCACCCTCCTATTGATTGTTTGCAGGGAGAAGAGTCTATGGGAAAAGGTTGTTTATGAATTGTTAGATGAATTTTATGTTATAAAAAATATGGTTACAGAGTATATATATATGTTGTTCAGTATGGAGGAAGAAATATTTGTTTTATTGAAATCTATTTGATCGTTGAGGAACCGGAGAATCTATTAGAAAATATTGTTTGGTGAATTTGGTATTGGTGGGAGAATTTTATGTAAATAAAGTTTGTAAATATCTTGGAGAGTCTATAGAGAAATGTTGCTAATTAAATCACCAATTAAAAAAAACTTCGTACTTATTTTTTAAAATATATTTAATCTCAAAGAAAAGTCTAAAGAGTCTAGGTGGTTTATAAATATTCAGATAGTGTTAGGGATACAAACTTCCTATTGATTGTTGGCAGGAAGAAAAGTCTATGGGAAAATGTTTGTTTTGTTGGATGAATTGTATTAGTAAGGGAGTTTGTGAAAAATATTGGTAGCAGATTGCAGAATATAGGACAAATTGTTGAGTCCTGGAAGGGAAAATTCTTTGTTTTTAATTGAGTTTATTTAATCTTTGATGAATGACGAGAGTGTATTCGAAATTATTGCTTGTATAGGGGATGAATTTTATGTAAACATTGTTGGTAAAAGTAGTGGGATGGTATTGTTTAATTTTTGTTGAGTCGATATGGAAATGTTGTTAATTTAAAGTGTCAATTTATAAAACTTCAGCTGTAATTTTGTAAATATATCAAAGAAATGGAAACATTCTATAGTTTATAGACCTTATGGATATCCAGACATCGTTAGGGATACACCCCTCCTATTGATTGTTTGCAGGGAGAAGAGTCTATGGGAAAATGTTGTTTATGTATTGTTGGATGAATTTTATTAGTAAGGGAGTTATTGAAAAATATTGGTTGCACAGTATAGGAAAATTGTTGAGTCTGGCGGAAAAACTCATTGTTGTAATAAAATTTATTTGATCTTAAAAATGAGTAATGTCATGTAATCCTTTCCGACTGCCTATTTCTAGCCTCCTTTAGAAGCTTTACCACAGCCAATTACGCCTCGTAATTTAGAACCCTGGTCAAGTGACGCAAAAAGAAGTTCGGGTAGTGTATTAAAAACATTGTTTGTGTATTGTTGAGTGAATATTATGCAAATGGTATTTTGTAAAGGTCGTGAGAAAGTATTGTTTTATCTTTGTTAAGTCTTTGAAGAAATGTTGCTAATTAAAGCGCCAATTTAAAGAACTAATCTCAAAGAAATGTGAAGAGTTTATTGGTTAAAGGTTTTATAAATATTCATACATCTTTAGTTGTACACCCTTTGAATTAATTGTTTGGAGGGGGGAGGAATGCGAATAGTCTATGGAAAATACTGTTTATGTATTAGTGAAGGAGTTATATGATTAGAAAGTTCGTGGGAGAAATAATAAACGATTCATGTTTAAGTAAAACATATTAGCTTTATATGGAATTTTAAAAGCTTATAGAAAAAATTGGGTCTCCTGTATATTTAGCGGCAGGAGACTCCCCTAATACTTATTGTTTTTAGATGAAGATAATACGAAGACCACGGAAAGATATTGTTTATGGATACTATAAAATCATATAAAAAACTTATCTACATTATAAAGCTATTATTGTGTTAAAACAAATTCACATCTTACAATGTGTGTTGTAGAAATTCATTCTACTCTTTATAGATAAAAAAAAGATGATTAAACCATAAATAGCTCTAAATATTTGTTCAAAATATTCAAGCAATAAAATTCATTTCGATTCAGTAAATATGGCAACCCTTGACCCCCTGATCCAAAGGATGGACTCGATGATGGGAACAAGATGTTTCTATCACAAGGGGGCGCTGGCATCAGGGGTGGGCCAGAGCGTTGCCACCCCGTCACGCTTAATTCGGTGGGGGTATCGGATCCCTCCCCTCGTATCTTGGGGGAGGGCTATTATTTCGATCAATTGAGAAGTCAATCATAGAGGGGGGATGTTGTGAACAGGGAAAGTGCTGTGCTTTGGTCTTTTGGGGGGAGAGAGTGATATACTGTTTTATTGTGGGTGAATATGTATCAGGGTTCTTTTAAAGGAGTTGTATGGAAGTGTTTTTGTTGTTTATTTAAGTTTTTTTATTGTTGATAGTACTAGGAATGATTTAAGTGATTTTTAAAGTGATTTTTTTACTGTTTGTAAACACTTTAGTAGCCACCGAGGTAAATGTTAACAATGCACTACACGTATATATAAAATGGTGGGTTTTAACTTAGGAAAACAGAGAATTTAGAACATTTGACCTTAAAAATTGTCCATTTTTTCAATGGTACACACTAAATAAAAATAAAAGAAACTTGTACTCATACAAATTTCCTCAATTATTTTTTTTAATAATTTTCAATTATTTATTTTATTTTTTTTAATAAAAAAATCAAATATAACAACTGTAATATATTTTGTTTAACTTTAGTGCTAGGCTAGCTTAACCAAACCTAAACAAACAGGACAGTTTTTATTTAAGTTTCAATTAAGAGATTAGGCTCTTAGGAAATATTTTCATACAAAATAAATGCTTTGGAGAGTTCAAAGAATAAAGGTGGAAAAAACCCGTAAAGTTGTTTATCAACTACAAAAGTCTCCTAATTGTAAAACAACTTTTACAGATACAATGAAATACCTTTTCTTCAAAAAGATGATTTCGTCATTTCAAAAGATTATATCTCGCCTGGCAATGTGTAAAACAATTTGCCTTAACTTTATAATTTGTGCCGATTCATTATATTGAACAGATTTTTATACTCTATGAAATTGTAAAAGAAATAGGTAATTTCTATTTTTTAGCATTTGTAGCATTTCAAAAGATAGGGTTTCTATCCATATTTTTCATTATTATACATACCGATTCTCAATTCTTTAATATCAAAAGAATATTTTGATTTTTGATAATTTCTTTTTGAAACGGTTATGTTCTAAATGTTATCTTGAAAAGTTCAAAACAAAAAAAAGTAATTAAAAGCCTATAATACTCATGATGCGAATTATTCTGTAGAGATCATGAACAGACTTTTCTAAATAAGAGCAGCTAAATAAGAAAATGTTTATACATCTTTCGTATCTTCGCTTTATGACCCAGTCCATTTAGGAGCTGTCTCTTTGGTTAGGTTTAGGGTGATGCTATTGTTGATAGAACAAGAACATACCGTTGTATTTGATGAATATATATTTTTACTCATATTTTAAATACCGAATTATATCTTGGCTAAATTCACTAGGACGCAATTTACAATAGGTTTGGTTAGAATATGGATACACAATCTTAAGAACGAGGTCTGGTTTTTTTTTCAACCTCCGATTGGCTGTAACAAAAAGACGGGTCAAAATACAAAAAAAAAGAAGATTTTTTTACCAAAAGTAATATACAATACTGCTTATTTCTCCACATAATCATCTTGGCGATTAAGGTATTTGTTATACCTGTAAAAAAGCTTTGAAATACTCTCTTCATAAAATGTAGCCGCCAATGATTGGGAGGGAGATGTTGACGGTTCGTTTTAAAAAAAGTAAATTTGGAAGCTTTACGTCAATTTTTTCTGTCCTCCAAGCCACTGCTAGTCCATAATTCAATTATGTGAACCTTTGAGTTTCCCTAAACTTGTCAATCGCTGAACAATAACCGCTGTAGCGACAGACTTGCTTCCTTGGTCCCCTTCTCCATGCATCAACATCGGTATTGTTCATCTTCATCTTCAACATCAGTATTGTTCAGCGAGTTGACCAAGTGTTTAGGGAAACTCGAAGGTTTACCATAAGTCAATTATTGATAAGCATAATGGCTTGGATTGTAGCGCTTCCAAGTTGACGTAGAGCTCAAAAAAACCGTCACAACTCCCTTCAAATCATTGGCGGCTACATTTTATGAAGAGGGTATTTCAAAGCTTGTTTACAGATACGACAAATGCTTTAATCGTCAAGGTGATTATATGGAGAAATAAGCAGTATTGTACTTTACTTTTGGTAAAAAAATCTTTTTTGTATCTTGACCCGTCTTTTTGTTACAGCCCATCGGAGGTTGAAAAAAACAGCCCTCGTACAATTCTATATCACATTTTATTGTAACATTTAATTAGTAGATGTATAGTTTTTTTTTTTTTTTTTTTTGGGGGGGGGGGGGGCTATCAGTTATTTACAAAGTTTAGTTATCATTTTGAAGGTTTTCATTCATCAAAATTTCTTTTAAGCTATTTAGAAACCAGTGTATATAAATATGTCATGCTGACGAGGCGTGGTGGGTTACGGTGTCATCCTGTTGAGGATACCATCCGTTAATTTATTGATCTAAAACATCTGCGTCCGTGGTTCTATTCTCGTCTTAGCCATCCTATACAGCTCGTTCTGAGCAAAAAAAAACTTCTGTCAATAAAATACGCGGTGTATATGGGACTGGTGCCGGTTAAATCTGTCGTGCTCTCAAGTCCTGACGCTGCGCACGCACGATGTCTCTGAAAGGTTGCGTTTGGTGCCAACTCAAGTGTCGGCATCGTTTACCGGGTTTCAAAATTGCCAAACCATTCGCCCTTATCCCTCATGTAGCTTTAGTGCGATAAAGTTTCAACCAACCCATAAATATGTATCTTGTCTTAAAATGCCGATAGATAGGTAAGTTGGTTTATGTATTTTACGGCTTGTGTGCTTGATCAGAGACCCGCTTATAAACCTGATTCGTCAAGTAAGACAATGACAGAATTTTTACTGACACAGAGAGAGAAAGTACACCCAGGGCGAAGGTGGGAATTGAAACAGCTCCCGTTACACTCCCCAGACTGTTAGCGTAATGGGCTGCGATCAAACTCACTAGGCCACCCGGACCCCAAAATGACTATTTATGACGTCGCGTCGTACATCAGTTCATGCAGTTATCCACACAAAATCACTATCCTAGCTCGGAGCTCACTTCGAGCCTCATCCATTACGTCATTAAACCTCCTCAAGATGGCCACCGCTCGTTTCGTGTCCTTTTTATATCCTTCCGTGTGGCAACACCACTTCTTCGAGTCAGCGGCCATTTCCTGGACAGACGCCATATTGGCGATGGAAGGCCCGAGAGTCTAAACTACGATTCGACTGCAGGTTTGAAGAGTGCCCTGAGTTTGGCGACTTGGCGTCGAAAAATTTAGGTATGCTGGTGATTTGATTTGGTTATTTCTAGCCTTCGTTAAAAAAAAATTTAACGTTTTAATTTAGAACCACAGTCAAATGATGAGCCGACACACTGGTATGAAATATGAGATAATGTAAACAATGCGATGGGGGTCGAAAATCCAAAATGAAGATTTTGTGTTTTCTACTCATTTTTGACGGTGCTAATTCTAAAAATAGTTTTTTCCGATCATTGGTCCGTCAGACTACTATTGTCAGACTACCTGTTTGTCTGTCCGTCATCCCCAAATAAAGAGCTACGGACTTAAAATTTGGTACACGAGTTTCCAGTACATGTTGGACCTCATAATAAGGTCGCAAAAAAAATTAGCGCATACGCTAAGGGTAGCTGCCATGAAATTATTTTTGTTTCAAAGTTATTGGAATTACCTTATAGGGTATATAAATACCAATGTATTGATTCATTAAGTGGTGATAGAAAGTCGTGTAGTGTCGCCCTCTCCCCCAGTTTAATATAAAGAATTCGATATGACCCCCTTAAGCTCTTCAGTGGACTTAAAGACTAAGCTGGCCGAAATTGAGTGACTGGTGAAAGAGAATTTTTCTCCCTATCTTTCTCAAAGAATTTCCCCTTTTTTTATATTTATATTCATTCATTCTCCTGTATTATTATTATTCCGAGGAAGGAACATTAGTTTCCGTAGGGGAAATGGACCGGTTCTTTACCAAATACACTCGGATGGATGTGGATAATCTCCACAGATATTAGGCAGGAGGGAGGGAATTTCCTGAGATTTTGAGATGTGTGTTAGTTTAACAATTGGGACTGTTTGTTTATTTTTTCGTGATTTTTTGTTGTTATAAGATAGAATATTTGATATATATGTCATAATATATGCTGTATTTATAGCTATTATTGGTCATTATTATTTTATGAATGATTTTTTTAAAGAGGCTCTTTTTCCACGCGAAAAGATGATATAGTTTTTTTTAAATCATATGCAGCTCATTTTTGCTATTAAATATATATGCAGGATAAAAAACAGGAAACAATATACAGGATAAAATATGCTTTTTTTGGTAGTGTTCTTTTTCATGAAATGACAATTTTTTAATACTTTTTTTAAAAAGATTGTCCATTACAATTTGCATAAAAATTATATATATTTAGTTTTAATGCTTCGGCCAACAGATTTATAAATACTTAAATTATTTGCCTTTAGACAAAATTTTTACTTTTCGAATTGTTCTTTATTCGTTATATAGGTTTTTTTTATTTAATTGATATTTAAGATATTAGTTTATTGTTGATGCTCTTGATAAATGGGTTTTAAAAGTAAATAATAAATAAACCATTTTCAGAAATAAACAAGTAGGTTTGTAACAGAATCTGTCACTTAACCCGCTTCCACACTTCTTCACCCGTTTCCTATGCTTTTTAAATGAGCATTCAATTTTGCAGTTTTTTTTAAATATTGAAGTACTTCGAATTCGAATTCTTTTCTGAAATTTTCAATGTATTCTAATTTCGATGCGCTGAATTTTTTTGACGTATCACACTTGTCTGTAGCATTTGTAGTTTGGGATATGAAAGTGGGTGACGGACAGACAGACAGACGGACTGAACGATTATAATACCTTCCACTTTTTACGTTATAAACGTAGTGTGGAAGCTAAAATTTGGTAATCTGATGATCATACAATGAGTTTTCAGTAAAGAGTTATAATGTAGATTAGTAATCGAATCAGCAATTCAAAGTGTCAACGCGAAACATCCATGCTTCTTCAATCCACAAAATACTCATAAGAGGGCATTTGTGATTTTAAAAGAAACTAAAAGTTTATTAATAAATTATGTGTCGAAAACTCTGGACGAGGATCCTCAGGGCAAATCGATAAGCATGTACACTGTAAAAAAACTTGTTTTTACAGTTAATACATTATTTTACAGTTAACTGTTTTTTAGAAACACAGTAAAACTGTATTATCTTCGTAACGACGTCACACCACATCCTCATGCCCTGCCCGCGGGGAAATTAAAGACGCAAGAGTCACGTGATTGAGATCATCGCTAGCACAATACCCAATATTGCTCTCGCGACCGAGTAATGACTTTGTCCAGACGGTGTATTGCTCGCAGCCATAGATTCCTGATCAAAACGCCGTCCATACCTTTTCCCAGACTCTTGCGTGCGAGCCCAACTGAACCATTCTGCGACTAAGTATTACCTCGCGAGGCTAGTATTGGTTTTATTTTAGCAGGGGGAAACTGTTAAATTACAGGGGAAAACCATTGAATTAAGAGTTTTTCCCTGCTAAATTAACAGTTTTTCTCTGTTAAAATTACAGTTTTCCTGTAAAAGAATTACAGTTTTAAACTGTAAAAAAAACAGTTATTAACTGGCGTCTAAGTTGACAGTTTTTAACTGTAAAAACAACAGGATTTTTTTTTACAGTGTATCAGTTAAAACAAATAAGTTATGAATTATACATAAACGTTATTTTTTTATATACAGCGAAACCTCAAAGAGCGACCATCCTCCCGTTCCCTAATAAATAAATTAGTCGTAAATTGAGGTTGGTCTCTCCTGAGTACAAAAAGTGAATTAGCTGGAAAGTTAAAATAGCATTTTACATTGAAATGGGATTCGAACCATTAAAAAAATTACAAAAATCCATTTATCATCTGCTGTGTACACTGTTAAAAATTAGGCACTTTGTTTCACCAAAAATATGGTTCCTAGTAGCTGCAACGGCTGTGTGGTGAAACGAAATCATATTTTTGGTATTCGGTTGAACCATTTCTCAGGTTTTTGTTTCCAAATCCAGAAAAATGGTTCAACCAAACACTGAAAAAAAGGTGAAACATTTCACCACACAGCCGTTGCAGCTACACTCTTAAAACAAACGAGCGGTTTTAACTCAGTCTGAGTTAATTTCCACTCCTTTCCGAGCCGAAAATGCACTTCCCCTATAGGAGTGGATTTCACTCTTTTTGCGGAGTGGGTAAAAGAAATAAAAAAACAATCTACGTCCTACACTCTTAAAACGAGCGGTTTTAACTCAGTCTGAGTTAATTTCCACTCCTTTCCGGTGCCGAAAATGCACTTCCCCTATAGGAATGGATTTCACTCTTTTGTTTTAAGAGTGTACTAGGAACCAATATCATGGTGAAAGGAATCAATATCATGGTGAAACCAAACACAATTTTTTTAACAGTGTAACGTTACTACGTAAAGCAGGAGTTAGCACTAGCTACCACCACTTTTCTGAAGTAAACTCCTTACTTTTGTAACGTTACTCTATAAATTTGGAGTAACGTTACTCCATGAAGCCGGAGTAACGTTACTCTATAGTTTTACAGTATCTTAGTTAAAATTAGTTCCTTGTAACTTTATCAAACTCACTAAATATATAACAATTTATTAAACCATTAAATCATTTTAAAACCTCATTTTTTGGGCGAAAAAGGGCACGTAATTTATTGAAAAAATTTAACCAACTTGACAGATGATGAAAATAATGATGTTCAAAAAAGTACATTAATGCATTAAGCTTTAACTTGCTTTTATGTGTGATTAAGTATACCAAAAAGCTGTAATTTTTTTCCAAATCTACCAGCAATTAATCAAAAATTAACCGGAAATATATGATACTTTTCTAAAACGAATGAAGAACATGAAAACTTTTCGATTATTTTCTCAACAGAAAAAAAACGTAATAAATCGATTCTCCAGAACAACTTCGAAATTTAAATATCGATATTGTTATCAAGAACATTTATTCCAGAATTCGAATTTCCACATTGAAATACAGTTTTTCCCCCTAAAAGTAAGGGGTTATCTAACATTTTATAATGAGGAAAGCTACAAAATTTTCATGAGAGTTTTTTTGTGGTATTGTTATTAAAATTTATATTTCGTTGGCAGCTTAAAACATCGATTAGATATTTTTTATTGGAAGTTTTATTTTGTTCTTTTCCATAATCCAACTCACTTCCTATGCTAGACAGAATTTCGCAAAGGTGCTGCCCCCTATCGGCGTGTCGACAGCCTCCAAAAGGCAGACGAGATAAGTGAACAAAAGATTGTTCTTTTTATTCTTTTTTTTTTTTGAAACTCGGATACTTTTTAAATTAAAATTGCGCGAAAAGATTTTACGAAAAAAAATAATAACAAAATAAAATGGAATTCACCCCTCTCTCCATTTTTAATTTGTTTTTATAAGACTGGGGAAATATTGGGGAAAATTTGACACTGACTTAATTATAATAAAGACTGTAGCGCCCTCTAGTAGAAAAGCAAGACCTCCTAATCGTTAATCACGGCGGCGTTTTTTTCACTGCCTACTTTTGACAACAGTATTTTCTTTTGTTTTATATTCCAGCCATGATACTGACATAAATTTTAAGTTTTTTTTAGGGGTATCATTGTTTAAAAGGTTGGCTGGAATTATTGATGTTACTTTTCTTTAGCGTTAATTTGCTAAAATTTGCTACACAAAAAATGTCACTTTATTAATTGATAAGTTACATGTGCTTTATCGGTTCAGCGTATACTTCGTTTGCTGTAGCCGTTTTTTCTATCACGTTAGAATTTTACAAATGAACATCTAAACACTCAATATATAAAATGTAATGATTATGAGTAAAAAAGAATAAATATATTTGTAAATGTCAACTAACTCACTCAATTGCTTCCGCTAAAACTGTCAATACATTTTACCGAACGTCTTCTACATATTTAAATAAATAAATAAAATTGAAATTGACATTTTACTTAACGATTTCTGTAGAAGTTGTTTCACTACTAAGTTACTTCTGTGGATGAAAAACAACTTAACGGCGCTGATTTTACGAACTTCTTCTACATATTTAAACAAATAAATAAAATTTAAACTGATATTTTCCTAATGATTTCTGTAGAAGTTGTTTCACTACTAAGTTACTTCTGTGGATGAAAAACAACTTAACGGCGCTGATTTTACGAACTTCTTCTACATATTTAAACAAATAAATAAAATTTAACCTGATATTTCCCTAATGATTTCTGTAGAAGTTGTTTCACTACTAAGTTACTTTTGTGTATGAAAAACAACTTAACGATGCTGATTTTATTTTATCCTGAAAAGATTCAAGATAAATCAATATTAATTCTAAAAATGACGTTTTTTTCTCGTCTGGACAATAAAAGTTTAATTAGGTAAAATGCTGGACGTAATTTTGCATTAGAACTAATTTTGTTTGAAGGACATGTTCAATATACATAAAATGATGTTGGATTCTCTTACTTGACTTTGCAAGTTGAACATCGTATGATTTCTTTTTTAATATATTGTTTTTATTGCTGAAATATACCACTTAAACCTTAAGTTTTAATGATTAATTAAAAAAATAATTTATTTTGTACGATAAAATTATTTTCGTCGATTAGGAATAAATTTGACTTAAAAATATTGATGTAACGAACTAACTGTTAACTTATGTATATGTTATGTTTGTAATTTCATCCTTCGGATCGACTCTTATGTTTATTACTTTTAGGTTGCTTTTAGAACTTACTCATGTGTTGCGTCACTTGATTATGGTTCTAAAATACGACGCCCGTCGCCAATAGCCCTCGTGTAGCTCTAGTGCGACGATAATTCAAACTAAACTAAACTAAACTACTCATGTGTTGCCCTCATCACCTTTTCAAGGTTGAAATAATGTGGCCGGTTACCACTATCTTATATGTAGCTCTAGTGCAACGTTTCTTCCATATCCAAAAACTAAGGCAGTCAAACCTTGTTAATTCAAAGTCTAAGGAATATGTAGAATAGGGTATTTTACTAAAAAATTTTATTGGCTTAAAATATTCTTAGGCCAAAAATATTAGACCCATATTTTCTTTTTTTCAAATACCCCATAAAAAAGAAGAAAAATGAATTTTAAAATTAAGACGAAAAATTACGTTCGAAAACGCTTTGTGGCTGTCACGTGGTATCTATGACGTCACTAGTAACTATATACAAACTTTGAAACACCATTTTGGAATCTACTTTAAGCAAATTTGAACTATCCGCTTCTGTAAAACCTCCTTCCAGTATCTATATAGTTCTTATTTTAATAGTAAAATAGATTAAATCCAGTTTAATTGCAAGCAAAAAAACATCCCACCGGTTTGTTTATATACACTAGTGACGTCAGCCAAATCGACGTGTTTGTGATCACGTAACGTACCGATGAAAAATAAGCCATTTTAAAATAATTTTTATGAATTATTAAAAGATTTATTTTGCAAAAAAATATATACGTTTGTTATTTTTGGGGTCAAACTATAATTAATTTAATATTGGAAGGTATATTAGCGATACACTCAAGTTGGTTGGTTGGTAGACATATATATTCAGGTTTGTGTGCTTGGTCAGCGACCCGCTTATAAACCTTTGTCAAGTAAGACAGACACAACAGACAACACACACACATAAGTGGATCCATCTAATTTTTAGAGACAGAGGCCAACTAGAGGACCCCCAGAATTGGCTTGTCACCCCCAGAGGTATTGATTTGGTATTGGAACTTAGAGGACTTTCGGACCCAACAGATTTAACGAGCACGTACTCCGCATATACTCGGTAGTTCTTCAGTGGTACCGGGACTCGATCGCAGGACCTTCCGATCCCGAGACCGAGACGCTGACCACTAGGCTCACTACGGCCCCTACACTCAAGTACCCTATTAGTTCGTCGTAATCTAAATGCAACCTAGCTCAACCGAAACCATGAGTTGTAAATATGCAGGAAGAGAGGGTTAGGTTGCAATATCGTCGCAATTCAGCTACACAAGGGTAGTCGGCGACGGGCGTCATAATTCAGAACCGCAGTCAAGTGACGAGCCGACATCTGATTAGGCACCCTTTGCAACTTTAAGGGTGATATCGTACGCAGCGTCGGGACTTAGGAGCATATTTTACGTGTACTCCTTTTATACGGGGGATTATTCGTCAGTGCACAGACCGATTATAGGTCGGCAGTTAATTTGACAATGCTCGAACCCGAACCTGAGACCTTTCGCATGCAAGGCAACCGGCCTTACCAACTAGGTTCCTCAGCCCTCCAGTAGGAGGAGAAATAGAATTTCAATTAACAATATTTTTTGGGGCCTGGGTGGCTAGTGGGTTTGATCACAGCCCATTACGCTAACAGTCTGTGCACTGAACACGGTACGGCTTCTATTCCCCGTTTCGCCCTAGGTGTACTTTCTCTCTCTTTGTCAGTAAAAATTCTGTCTATATCTGTCTTACTTGACGAAATCAAATTCGGCATCTGGGCATGGCTATTTGTGTTGCCTGTTTGGATTCCCACTCAGGTATCAACATCGTCACTTGATCAGGACTCTAAATTACGAGGCAAAATTAGATGCCTTAAATTAGAGTCTAAAACATACATCACAAAATATCGGGCCCGGATGGCTTAGTGGGTTGGATCACAGCCCATTACGGTAACAGTCTGCGCGCTGTAACAGGTGCGGTTCGATTCCCGCCTTTGCCCTGGGTGTAATTTCTCTCTCTTTGTCAGTAAAAATTCTGTCTGTGTCTGTCTTACTTGACGAAGGTTTATAAATGGGGTCTGATCAAGCACATAAACTAGAAAATACATGTAACAATCTGCCTGCCTACCTAATAACACTATTTTTAGATTATTGGTACGCTTCCCCGCCAATTGTGGCACCCCCACCCTTTGGGTGTATCACACGCGGGTCGGTCGCACCGACAACCGGAAGTGCGTTTTGTCCTCTCCCCCTTCGTGCACACTGACACGAAAAGGGGGGGGGGGGGGGGGTCTTACAAAAAGAACGAGACACAAAAAAAGTTCCTAAAAATAAATTATTTTCCACCGACCTTCAATATCGTCGCCATTGTGTGACGTGTATTAACGAGAAACGCGTTATCGTCCCAGCTACACTCTTTCACTTCACTTCGAAAAGCGGTTAAAATTTTTATCGTCTGCTTTTTTTTTAACGCTGTTGTTCTTTTTTTTTCTTCCAATATATTACGTTCTTTTATTTTTCGGGTTATACTTGATAACGTCTAGCAAGGACATTGTTTTGCAATTTTTTTTAGAAAAATCTTTTGTGTTTTTTTAAATATTTTTTTTTCGTTTCTTCGTTGTTGGCATGGATTTCCGTTTCATGAAAGAATTTAGACATTTTTAATTTTTTTACATAGAACTTTTTTTCCTCAGGAAGGATGTGTGAAGAAAATATTTTTTTTTAAAAAAAGGTCAGTAAACAGGTATGGAAAATTCTTTTATGGCCTGTTGTCACAACAATAACTGATATCTGATAGCCTAAAGCCGAATATCTTAGGTTTGACGTTAAAAAGAATAAAATCAAAATGTTCCACGCGACAATTTTTATTTTACCTCTACCACTCGGAAATTTTTTATTAACAACTATTGTATAGTTGAACGCCTAAACGCCGCACTATGTTGTCATCCAACAATGATTCCCATGTTATCTCCAAAGTTGAGCAGAAAAAGAGATGTCTACATTAATTAAGTCATTATCTAAAGTTTCTAAATCTGAGTGCTAGAGTGTTCTCAGATTTCGCTGAATGCTTGCCTAAGACGTCGGCTTGGTCATTTGACAGCCATAGTCACAAAAAGTTTATTAGCCACACTGTAAAAATACAGCACATTTGCAGCATACTCACAACTCTTTCTGCTGTATTTAATTGAAACCGCTGCTGTAAGCACAATTTACAGCACTGTTACTGTATTTTCTCAGCTAGCGCCCTCGCCGGTACCTACCATGACCTTGGCCAGTGTTTTTCGTTTCTACCAATCGGATATTCAAACTGGAACGTGGTCACACGTGCTTAAAAATTACAGCATACCTTGTAGGCGTTAGAATATAGCACTCGTGCTGGTACACGGGATAGATTTTTTTTTTACTACTCATTCATAAAGATTTTGTTGGAATGACTTTTACAGATCAGCGTCTCTATTTGCTCGTCCAATAGACTCATTTTAAAAGTTAGAAAAAATGTCCACAATAAAATAAATAATATAGAGCGAGAGTCCAGAGCCCCCCCTGACCTAAGTTATTTTCTCACGGATGAAATGTATCGGATTAGGTTTGGTTTTCATATATACTTTTACATTATGCATACCCGCTACAGTGGACCGACGGCCAATTTACGGGTACCGGGTGCAAAAGGTAGGTAAATTATAAGTTAAATTGGGCTCTTGGACTAATATGTTTTAGATCTAATAAACTCATAGATATTATAGCTATAGTATTAGATTGGCAGATCACGTGACCTCCATTGCTAACGACGCCGACGGGACGCGCATGGAGACCAGAATAAGAGGGCAAATGGGCCACTGTTGCCACCACATTAAGGAGAAAAATACTACGAAAAAATACCGTTTAATTCTAAAATTACAAAAAAATACCATAAAAAAACTAAAAAAGTGTTTCACGTTTTTTTTAAAGTCACTAAAAAGATTCCAAAATGCAGCTAGTATTTTTATGGTATTTTTTGTAATTTTAGAATTAAACGGTATTTTATCGTAATATTTTTCTCCTTAATGTGGTGGCAACACTGGCCCATTTGAATTCTTATTCTGGTCTCCATGCGCGTCCCGTCGTTAGCATTGGAGGTCACGTGATCCGCCAATCTAATACTTTTACTCTATGATATCTATGAAGAAACTACATCGACATTTGGCACTTTATCACTCCCACATTTTGTTATTTAGTATTTGTCACGTCGTTAAGTGGTATTTCGATGGAAAAAAACTTATGTCATTTTGTGTTTTATCCACATTGTCCGGTAATAAAACACAATTTTAAGACGTCTTCTAATTTAAGACACCAGTGCATGAGAGTAGACGACGAAACCCAAATTCATGAACAAGATGTCTACAATGCTTAAACTAAACTAAACTCCTCGGCGCAATAGCCCATTACTGGGCCAAGGCCTGCCGTGCCCATTTCAGCTTTCGTGACCTAGAGCTCTGGGGTGCTAGGCATATGTCCCGGTAAGGTGGTCAGCCTCACGCGGAACCCCTAGTGTTTAGTTCCCAAATATGCTTGGTACCCATTTTATCGACCCACTCAAGGGATGAAAGGATGGGTCAACCTCGCCCAATCCGGGATTCTATCCCCGGACCGGTGGCGTGGCAATGCGAAGCACTACCACTAAGCCACTGGGACTCGTCTACAATGCTTAGCAAATTTAAATAAATCCTTCGATAAGAAAATATTCCAATTTAGACCTTACAGGAAATTTTAACCACTTTCTGTTCATCTATCCCTAATTGAATAACACCACTAAGCCTAACATAAAGCCAACTCCGTCCAATTACTTGAGCCGAACCGTCAGAATTTCCTGTGCAATTAGTGTTAAAACAACGGCTGGTCCCACAATCTTTGTCCACGCTACTAGGCATAAAATTATCAAACAAGAGAGACTTATTAACAGTGGATCGCTTCGATCTAAATGGCTGAATACCGAAATGGGGGTGACGAAAAATATTTTGTATGTGTCAAGGAAATAATCTTATGTTATTTCTAACAGTTATTTTTTCAAATGTATGAAGTTAAATAATGAAGTGTTTACTTCGTTGAATTTTTAGCTTCCACACTACGTTTATAACGTAAAACATCGATCAGTTTAAAATGACGTCAAATATATTTCACTACGAGATTCTTTGTACGTTGATATGAAATATTTTCATTTTATTTAAAAGCGAGGAATATTACATATTTATTCTTTAAAATATAAATTAATTTTTGCAAACGATAAGTAATAATTATTGAATTTTCGAAATACAATAAATGAAACTAGCCAAATTTAGCATGTAAATGTTTAATATAGAATTAATGCTGTGTTTGGCACCTCTTTACCGGTTAAACACAACTGTTGTGTGGAAGCGGGTTAAGTGACAGATTCTGTTACAAACCTACTTTTTTTCTGTTTAACTGGGTGTTTAAAACGTTTGCGTTTAAAATAATATTTATAGTTTATAGTCGTTTTGGTAACAAAAATGTTTTTAATTTTAAAGTGGTTTTTTATAATTGAGTATTTTTTATAAGAATAATTTAAGTTCAAATTCAAAAACAGGGAAATTTTTAATAAAAATAAACTAATTTTTAAGAATTTGATCATTTCATATGTTTCCCAGATGACTAGGGTTAAATACATCCAATTGGTTTATTTCAGGTGACGTAATTCCGTCCAGATTTCATTTCTTGTTCTCCTTCAATTGCTGCTTCGATTGGTCCTGCGTTTCTACGTGACCATATGAGGCTCGAGAAAGATTTTTTTTATTCGGTAATTTGGTTGCCACTTACGACCTGAAATGTAGCCATTTAACTCTAGTGATAGTTTGGAAGCTATTTGTTTATTGCCATATCAAGGAAATTTTTTTTATGAATCTTACAAATTTATTACACTGTTACAAATTAGGCACTTTGTTTCCCCCAAAATATGGTTCCTAGTAGCTGCAACGGCTGTGTGGTGAAACGTTCCACCATATTTTTGGTATTCGGTTGAACCATTTCTCAGGTTTTTGTTTACAAATCCAGAAAAATGGTTCAACCAAACACCGAAAAAAAGGTGAAACATTTCACCACACAGCCGTTGCAGCTGCTGAGAACTAATATCATGGTTAAAGGAACCAATATCACGGTGAAACCAAGCACAAAATTTTTAACAGTGTACAAGTTATTTTGTATATAGAACAAATATATAGAAACCAAACCAATCAAATATTTGCCACTTAATGGACTCTTTGAGCCAACACGAATTTCCCTGTAGCTAATAATGCCAGCTCAAAAACCAGACTATATAACAGTTACAGAAGATAACTAATGTTGCAATTCAACAACACTTTCATCACACTTCCAAACATTATCAACAATCGCGTTCGAGCCCCCCGTTGTAACCAAATTCCTCCAGCGGAGATTTAATAATAATAACTTTTATCTTTTTCATTATGATATACCTCCTCCCCCTTTTCGTTTACGATGGCACAAGATTGAGGGAGATAACGTAACTGGTTTCTGTTGCCCTTATGTGGGTGGTTGGCTATTTTGAAGGGGCTGTATTATATATTAGAAGAGTCTAAAAATGTGTATGCTGCATGTAACTCATCATACTGCACTCTTAAAACAAACGAGCGGTTTTAACTCAGTCTGAGTTAATTTCCACTCCTTTCCGTGCCGAAAATGCACTTCTCCTATAGGAGTAAATTTCACTCTTTTTCGGAGTGGGTAAAAGAAATAAAAGAAAACAATCTGCGTCCTACACTCTTAAAACGAGCGGTTTTAACTCAGTCTGAGTTAATTTCCACTCCTTTCCGGTGCCGAAAATGCACTTCTCCTATAGGAGTGAATTTCACTCTTTTGTTTTAAGAGTGTGAGTAAAACAAAAGAAAATTTATATTATTATTGTTATTGAGTTTGACGCTGTCTTTACAGTTACAAATTTAGTGCTTGATTTCATCAAGGGGCTGGGGAGCCCAGTCGGTTAGGCATTCGCCTAGCATGCGAAAGGCCCCAGGTTCGGGTCCGGGCATCGCTAAAATAACTGCCGATCTATAAACGGCCCGTGCAGCCAAAAATGTCCGACGAATAATACCCCGTATAGAGGGATTTCACGTTAAATTTCCTTCAAAGTCCTAACGCTGCGTACGATGTCGCCCTTAACGGTTGCGTTGGGTGCCTACTCAGGTCGACTCGTCACTTGACTGTGGTTCTAAAATACGACGCCCGTCGCCAATAGCTCTCGTGTAGCTCTAGTGCGACGATAATTCAAACTAAACTAAACTGAATTTGATTTCATTAAAAATATGGTTCCATGTAACTGCAATGGCTATGTGGCAAAATTTTTCACCATATTTTCGGTATTTGGTTAACCTTTTTTTTAATAGGTTTTTGTTTCCAAAACCTTAAAAATTATTTAACCAAATACCGAATATATAGAGAAACATTTCACCACATAGCCATTGCAGTTACATGGAACCATTATTATGGTGAAAATAAGCATACAAGTTTTAACATTGGTCACAACTCAAGAATAAAATGGGAATCTTCCCAATGAACAATGTTCGGTTGATGAAATTAAATTGAAATAAAAAAAATAGAAAAACGAAAGTTTTAAAAACATGAAGAGTTAGTAAATATTAATTGCATCAGAAGTGTAAATCTTTCGAAACCACATTATAATCGCGGTGTGTATAAAGAGCTTATGTATATTTAAAGTAATGGATTTTGGTCAAAAGTTTGAATGCCTATTTATGTTTCATTGGGTGCCAGCTCAAAGGGTCCACGTCATTTTCACATTAAAAATGTACATAGAGTACAATTTTCGTGATTTAGATCTGTAAACAGATACTTAACTCATCAAGATCTGTAAAATAAGGAATAAAATCATAAATTACAACAAGGCCGAAATTCGTTTTTTAAGTTATACAAATATGTTCTTTAGTTAGTTAATGTAATCAGTAATCTTTTTTTTATTTTATAAGCACACAAAAAAAAATAATACAAAGCAAGAAAATTGCTTTTAAAATCCACACATATTATATTCATATGAGATAATTGTTAATAGAATAGATAAAATTACCAAAACTAACACAACTATTTTCAAACCTAATTTAGTAATAAATGTAACCCTTTCATTCCCAATGACAATTTGGCATCATCCTTTTAGAATTTTTTTTTCTGATCGTCTATAGCCATTTATAATATCAAAAACCACATCATTCGATTCTTCAAACTTTTTTTTATTAGAAAATATTTTTTATTAATCCCAATAGATGTCAGCCCTATTATTTTTTTTTAATTATGATCAAAAACATGATGATACCAAATGACATCACTGGGACTGAAAGGGTTAAACATACAATGTATCTATCGGAGATGTTCTTTTATGATCTTCAAGATGCGATGCTGTGAACGTGGTTGATAAATTCTGGTCTCTCCAAGAATGAATTATTTAATCAAATTGACGATTATGTGATCTCTAAATTTTTGACAATGCACATTGTATCAGACATTTTATTATTATTGTCTATAGTATGGTAACCGCGCGGTTGTAATTTGTATATGATAATAAATGTTTGGTTAAACAATTTGTCTTCTCATTTGCTGTCCAGGGATATTGCGGTATAGAATCGAGTACATTGACAAACGGGGTTCCCTATTTAATTGTAGTCCCACGCAATTAAATCGTAAGTTTATTGAAGGTTTTTTGAATAATCGAAATTGTTATTTAACGCAATGCATGCCAGTGTGTTATGACACTATACGCCTATTGATCTTTTCTAAAAAAAAACATTAATTAAGTCATATGGCTAAATTAATTACGTATTATTTACATCAAAAAACCCAACTTACCACTAATTTTACCAGCTCTACAATAGGCCTACAAAAAATGGCATTGCAAATATATGCGACCCCCATAACGACATTTGACAACTTTATGTACTCCCAAAGTGGCTTTCATCCCTCCCTCCCTTCAGGGGGTAAGACGAAATGAAGTGAAATGAGTGCGCAAACGATAATATCTCGCGGTCCACCCCCCTCCCCAGCCTATGCATTATCAATTTGTGACCAATACGTGTGGTTGATTGCCAATGGTTAACAAGGCGCTAAAGTGCTCTAGAGGAGCTGGGGAAAATACATTGAAAAGATGGATTGATTATTAGATAAGTGACAATAGTACTGAATAAATAATCGTATGTTCGAATTGGCATTGGTGATGAGATCTTGCAATGGATAAATGTTAGTTATTCTTAGTTAAGAAGATGTTGTCTTGTTGAGTTTTAATGGTGATTGTTTTCAATTTTATGTTGTTAACCCTAAAAGTAAAAAGGTTAATTTCCTTGAAATATATTGTTGGCTGATATTTTTTATTGTTTGCCTATTAAAAGAATTAAAAGTTATATAATTATGCTTGATAACACGTTTTATATTTTTTTAATGAAATTTTGTTAGCGTTACTTGTTTTTTTTTGTGTAATTTTTGCCCTGTTTAATTTTCCAAAAGACGGAAAATCACCAATTAAAGGATCAATACAATGCAAAAAGGTATGTACACAGTCTTGTACTAAAGGATTCATAGCGGTTAGAGGATTGGTAAGCAATATTGGTCAGTCCCATGGAGCTAATGCATTAGATTTGAAATCGTAACCTCTATGAAAGTATTGCTTTGTCATGTAAGCATTTTTTACCAAGTATGAGAAAAAGGGATAGGGTAAAATATGAAGCATAGGAATGGAAATATATAAAAAATTAAAAGGCACAAATTCGTAGAACAATACTCATTTAGTTATAATCTTTTTATCTCGTTATAAGCCAATTTTATTAGCTTATTTAAATAAATAGATACAAAAAACATTTTTAATAGCTAGAAGTACTTAACGATTCTGTACGCTGTACCCAAACGGAAAGCAGTTCATATTTTGAAGGTCATTTTGCCTAAACTGGGGTTTATCCTAGGAAAATCATTCAAATTTCATAAAAAGGTGACAATTAATTTATATTAAGACAATGTATTGCGCTTCGTGGTATTTTAAGGAACTAAACATAACTATTTAAATAAAAAGTTTCGGTGCCTTCTTGACATATCTGATATGCATTTCCGATTGAATAATAGAGTGATAAACGTGGTTTGTGTTGTAATATTTACCATTTACAGCATACATTTAACAATTCTGCCGAGGGCAGGTAAACTGCAGTAACTAGCCTAATACTAATGACCTTTGTCGCAAAAACTCAATTACGCTATCCTAGTAAAACGAGTAGGTTTGTTACAGAATCTGTCACTTAACTCGCTTCCACACAACAATTGAATCGGTGAGTGCAGAAACAACGTCAGTCACAAATTTCAAATTTTTCAGGAGGGAGAAAAAACGTAATAACTCCTCCACTCCTTCTGCACTCAACACTCGAAACAAACGTCCTGTATTTACGGAACTACTCAACAGACTAACGTAAATTTTGCACCCAAGACGCATCTTGCCTTTCTACGCTTATTTTCATTGAAAACGAGTTTTCGGATTTTTTTTTGACTGAAGTGGTTTCTGCACTCACCGATTCAATTGTATTGAACAGGTAAAAAGGCGCCAAACACAGCATTAATTCTATATTAAACATTTACAGGTTAATTTTGGGCTATTTTCATTTATTTTATTTCGAAAATTCAATAATTCTTACTTATCGTTAGCAAAAATTAATTTATATTTCAAAGAATAAATATGTAATATTTCCTTGCTTTTGAATAGAATGAAAACATTTCATATCAACATACAAAGAATCTCGTAGTGAAATATATATTGGACGTTATTTCAAACTGATCGATGTCGCAAAAATATATTTATTTTAATTTATTGTCTAAAAGAATTAAAGTTTCTCGAGCGATTGTTGCGAATGGCAATGGTGATTTAATTCTAATAAAAATAGCTTGCTATGCTTTTTAAATGAGCATTAAATTTTGCAGATTTTTTTAAATAATTGAAGTACTTCGAATTCGAACTCTTTTCTGAAATATTCAATGTATTCTAATTTCGATGCGTTGAATTTTTTGACGTATCACACTTGTCCGTAGCATTTGTAGTTTGGGATATGAAAGTGGGTGACGGACGGACAGACAGACAGACGGACTGAACGATTATAATACCTTCCACTTTTTGCGTTATAAACGTAGTGTGGAAGCTAAAAATTGGGAACGAGAAAAAATTTCAAAGCAAAAATGATCTAATCCACTGTTGTGGTTACTGCAGTTTACCCTTATTCACTTATTACCAAACTTAAAAATTAGCAAATAAATTGGTATTCAATTCAGCTACCGACAACACACAAAATTCCCCATGGAAAAATCATCTTTTCACGCTGCACTTGCCACCATTGCGTGCAAAAGCAGTGATGCTACATTTACAGCGCGGGAAAACAATCTTCCCTTTCGCGCGCGCGCGCCAAAATGCATCGCCACGTGACACTGACGTCACTTCCGTCGCGCGTGGGAAAAAAGCGGACGTGACGCGGAAAGTGAGCGTAATGATGTGATGGGGAATATTTAAGCGATTACACGCTTGGTAATGATAGGCATTTATTTAGTCATGGTATATGGGGTAGAAATAATAAGGGTTTATCCATGTAAAAATAATTGTGTTTTGTATCTAGCGCGTGTTTGGGATGTCTAATTGAGCTGGGTTGATAAAAAAATACATCAACACACTACATTCTCACGAGCTTATAAACAATGGCATTATCAGAGATTTGATTACATAGAGTTGTTAATGTAAAAATGAAACTTGTCGTGTTTCATTTACTTTGGAAGACTAGAAATTACCGGGGATTTTTTTTTTTCAAATAGTTGATGATGCAAACGTATTATGATAGACCAATCTACCGAAACTCATAAACATTTTTATAGCGAAGTAAAAATGGTACGACATAAATACAAAACCTATGAATAATACTATTCGCGAATAAGAAAAGAACTGCCATCATACTCCGTGTAGCTTGATCGGTAGAGTACTCGGATGCTGATTATTTGTCCCGGTTCGATTCTAGCTAGTGCATGTCTCCCGAGTTGGAATTTTAATTTGAAAACGTTAATTATTATTTTCCTGGAATCGAGATGATTCTGTAACATTCTTTGGTTTTTCGATTTAGATGTTTCTCGAATGTTCTGTAGGATATAAAAGCTAAGCCCAACCAGGTTTTGGGTTGTTCTCTAGAGAGTTGCGTTTAAATTCAATTATTAGCTTAACCTTCCGTGTAATCATTCCTATCTTCATGACAATATCCTATGAGAAACTCAAACCTTTAAAAAAATGTATTTTTTTTGATATAAAATCCTTTACACTGGTCAAAGCGATTTCTTGTATAAATTTCCGGCAAATACCTGTAAATTTTTTTTAAAAAAATTGAAATGTTACCTGTTGGTACTTGTGAAGCTCCGGTTTGTGCGGATACGGGCGGCTTCTCACGGGACGATGGTGGTAGGGACGCTTCGGACGCTAAAATAGATTGTTCAGTTATTAATATAAAGAATAATAATAATAATGCTTAGTTTGAGGTATCTGAAGTGAGTAAGTACTGCAGTACTCACTCTGCCTGAGGAAATGCAAGTGCGCGTATAGCACTTCTCCGTTGTAGGGGGAGGTGAGTCGACCGAAGTCTTCCCTGGTGAGCTGACACAGTTCCCTTCCGACCACGTTGAACCGCGTCGTGTCGACATCGTGTAAAGAATATTCCTTCACTGCCCACTCCAGCCATTGGCGAACGTGTTCGGGGCTCCACAGCACTGGGTCTAGAAAAGGAAGACTTAGTGTTAATGAACGACTGGAACGGCCAGGCCTACGGTGACGTCACAGCAACTTCAGTCGTTTTCTTATACCCCCCAAACCAGTTGAAGAGTTCAGGGGGAAAACAACTTCATTTCATAGGAATCTGCATTCATCAGGATTTTTTGGCATTAATAGCGAGTCATCGCCTAAAACTGGTGTAAGGAAACCGGTTACTCACTTTGTTTTTCTCTCGCGGCAACCCTGATTCACGCCAGAGATCAGTGAACACGAGTCACACGTTTGTACCGCGAAAGAAAAACCGAGAGAAAAACCTGTTTCCTGTCGCCAATGTTTGCCAAGCACACCAGAATATGGAAAGATTCCTAAGCAATGAAGTTGTTATTCCCTGTACTCTTTAGTTAAGTTGTCCAAACTGGAACGTGCAAGGTTATGGCGACATCACAGATACAGCAAAAATTGTCCTCTTCGATCCCTCAAACAAACCATGTTCCGCCCCGTTCGAATCGTCCATTGAATGTTGATAAATGTAGAAATTTTATTTCTTTATGTTTTATTACGGGTTTATGTTAGTTCGTTCATCGATGTTTCTTTACCCGTTAAAGGCTGTATAGCATGGAGACTGGAAAGAAACACATTTTAAGTGAGAACAGTTTAAAATAATATCAGGCGTCAGGTTCATGGTATAAGTTTTCCTTCCAATTTACCCTTTTACTATTTAATTTTATGCTTCCATAGCTTTGCAAAGTAACTTGCAGATTATCTTTAAAATTGCTAAGAACGCTGAAACTTTATACTGGCCCACGACCAACTTCAATAACAAGGCCAGAGAAGCTCTCCCAAACATGAGCGTAGACGGAAATTTTGACGTCACTGTTCTCAGTGCCGAAGATCGAGAAACCAGTTCGCACGCATTCGGAACCCTAAAATTGTAGTCAGCCGTGAACGAGTGGTTCCGAACAGGTTTCGAGTCAGGTTGTCTTCATCTTCGGAACAACGTCACTCGGGACTATGACGTCAAAATTTCCGTCCCCGAGCTTGTTTGGGAAAGCTTCTTCGGCCTTAGTAGTTGAGTAGGCCGTGACTGGCCATGCATATCCTGGGAGCCCCTTAAAAACTAACATGAAAACTATTTTAAAAATATACATTTTAATTTTCGAAGTTCATATTTTAAAACTAATTGTCATTGTCATTCTTGCTCATAATCTGAACCTCTTTTGACAAACAACCCCAAACCATAGGATCTCTCGTATGTTTGCCAATGAGAAAATATATCAGTTTGGGCATTTCATAGTGATCCCTGTTTTCTCACGTAGCGTAGGAGCGTCACGTAGCTTTTGAGATTTACAAAGTTGCTTTTTTTTCCCCTGTAAACTCTATTCGGAATTGAGACTGAAAACTAAATTTTCTGAGAAGTGTGTATGGGGGGGGGGAGGGATTGATTGGAATTGGAAGGGAAATAAACTAAATCAGGAATATTTGACAATTGAAATTCTCTCTACAGACAAATGGTTTTTGTATTAATAGTTTGACAAAGCTGAATTCTTTAAAATTTGGAAACAATCGCTCAGAAGTATTCATTTCATTCGAAATTCACATTTTGTGTAAAATAAAATAGAATTCTCTTTTGAAACATGACTTTTCGAACAGTGTAACTTAGCATCTATTCACCGAAACATTGAAAATCTACGAACAAATTCAAATATAGTCGGGAAAAACCTTTCTCCTGGGAAATATCACGGAATCTCAACAATAAACAGTTTCATATTATAACAAACTCTAGCTCAACTAACTCAATTAACTAACCCCAACACTTACAACACAAAACTACCACCTAACCCCCATACAACTCAATGAATTAAAACACAATGTGTTTGATGACAATGAACAAGTCACCTTATTCATGACCAATTGGTCTGATACCCCGTCACGGGAGCTACGGGTTCCCCCGTTACACTTGGGTACCCGTTACGGGTATACATGAGGTCGGTTGACGCGCCGTGACGGATAATAGGGAGACGGATAATAGTAGCGATCGCCTTTTTTAGAAGGTTCCCAGGGGTGCTTTTATAAAGGGGCTGTAATTTTATTTATTGGTGGAAATTGAATGAAAAATACTGGTGGTAGTTTTGACTTTTGTAGCAGAAAATGAAGTATGATGTTTAAGGTGCAATTGATAGACTTTGAAGTTGGGTAAACTATTTTTATTTTCCCATGATTAAAATTTAGTGGGGCACTTTCTATAAATGTTTCAATACCAGGACTAAAAATTGATTTTTTTGTTTGCGTTTAGCAGTTTTGAATGAACATGCATACTAGGGACGTTGTTGTGTAATTTTATACTTCTTTCTATACTTGAATTTGCGAACTGAAACTATACGAACGTGTGCTACTAGCTGAACATTTTGTATGAAATTTGCATTCGGATAAACGTATGTTTGCGGTTAGTCCAAACTGCCCATACACGGATTGACAGAACCAGGGACAGGACATGTGAATTTTTTCCAAACAACGCCACTCTTTCACCAAGACGTAACCGAAAATTTTTTCACTCGTCAGTGTATGGTTTTGGGTGCCCACGTGACATGTGAAACCAATCACTGACGAATGAAAATGCTTTCGGCAATGGCTTGGCGGAACAGTTGCAATGTTTGGCGAAGGCTCACATGACCTGTCTCTCCGTGTGGGAGCAGTTTTAGAAAATTCTAAATTCTAATTGTGTTGATGGAGAGTATCTCGGTTTCATTTTACCCCTCGATAAGCATATCTAAAACCAATCACTACATGAATGATCGCTGGCTCGTTTGAAATCAATGAATATTTCAAATCCCTCCCAACTCATCATCGACACACAATAGAAATCCCGTCGTAAAACCTACCGGAAGTCGGAGACACGTGACAAGTGGCGTCACATCCGTCTCGAGACAAAAGTCAAACGACCGCTCCATCTACCGGCCTGGATAACAATCAAAAGACGCGATAAAATAGATAAAAAAATCATAGTATCATTCGCTCCATAAGAATTAGGGGGGGCGGTGGGGGGTTATTGTTGTCGATCAGGGGTGCAGAAGGAAGGGTACTCCTCAACTCTAATTGCCGTTTCGTCTGCTCAATGCACACGTGGAGGGGCGTACGTCGAATTGTGTTGATGCTCCTTTGGGGGGAGTTTTCGTTGATTTTTTTGATGGCAGGGGTTGATTGATTTTTGTGTTGTTGGCTGTAAAGAATGTTATATATCAATTATAATGGTTGGGTTAGTTGTGCATTAGAGCTTCATAATAATAGGTAATGGTGTTATTTTCAAGAAAAATAATTATAAATGGAATCGCGGGATAACTAAAAGAGTGAATGCTATTGGATCAGCTCTTAAAAATTAGTAACAATAAGTATTTAAACCATATTCTTGTAATTATAAAAGGATGAAACAATCTAAAGTTTATTAATATTTGCATTATTTTTTGCAGATTGTAAGTCACACTCATATTCGGAGTCCAGGGGAAAAACCTCTTTATTGACATGATATCTGTCCATATTAGACCTCTTTGGCAACGATAGCAAGTCATCGCCTTGGTTCTTTACTCGCGGCAACCCTGATTCATGCCAGACACGAGTCCCACGTTTGTACCGCGAGAGAAAAACCAAGGGATCAAAAGGATTCCTGTTGCCAATGTCCGCCAAACAGACCCGAATGCGGGAAAATTCCTAGTCATTCAAGGTGTTCTTCCCCTGGACTCTCAAATGGCAATTAACGACGACGCGACGTAACGTTTACTGTTGCTCATAATTGGACATTTGGGTACTAATTGGTTTTCTGCTTCAAATATCTATAGGGAAAATATTTTTCTCCTTGCTTGGAAAATGCATTCTCAAGAATAACTTTGCTCGGGAAATATAGTCAATTGACCAACCGTTACCAAATACTGTTAAATTTTTTTTGGAAAAATCGTTTAGCGTTTCAGCACTCAGTTACTTTAGGGTTTCCATCGAAACACTTTTTGTCAATTCAATATACATAACAAACACCGATTTTACTTTTCTCTAGGATACAATATCAAACTTTTCAATAACACATTGGAATGCAGAAAGAATACAAACATCAAACTAATATTATTGTACTCGGTATTAATGGTACGTAGGAAAATGCGTGTAATACGTCGCGCAAAAATATGTTATAATATTAATTTTTTTGCAAATGCAACAGCATAGGGAACAGAACAGACTGTATCGCTAAAATACCTTCAAATATTAAGTTAATTATAGTTTGAATCCAAATAAAACAAACGTATATAATTTTTTTTGCAAAATAAGTCTTTAAATAATTCATAAAAATCATTTTAAAGTGGCTTTTTTTTATCGGTACGTCACGTAATCACAAACCCGTTGATTTGGCTGACGTCACTAGTATCTATAAACAAACCTGTGTGATGTTTTTTTGCTTGCAATTACACTGGATTGAATCTAATTTACTCTTAAAAGAAGGACTATATAGTTAATGAAAGGAGGTTTTACACAAGCAGAGAATTCAAATTCGCTTAAAGTAGATTCCAAAATGGTGTTTCAAAGTTTGTTTATAGTTACTAGTGACGTCATAGATACCACGTGCCAGCCACAAAGAGTTTTCGGGCGTAATTTTTCGTCCAAATTTTAAAATTCTATGTTCTCCCTTTTTATGGGGTATTTGAAAAAAAGAAAATACGGGTCTAATATTTTTGGCATAAGAATATTTTAAGCCAATAAAATTTTTTACCCTATTGTTTTTGACTTCCTAGTGCACTCTTCTCACAACACAACCATTGAAAATAGAGTCATTTCTGAATTAGACCTCGACATGTGAGGTTGTGCTTTAGTCATCTGCTTTAGTATTTGTCTTTCTTGGCCGTCTTTAATAGAGGGCCAAAAAAAAATTAAAAATTAATTCTTACATTTTACTACTTTCAATATTTTATATGAACTAATAAATTATCTTTGGACGTTTAATCTTCCTTCATTTCTAGAACGCATCACGCATCGAAAGAATAAGTCTACTCTTCGGAGAAAAATAGATGTTTTATTTTATTACAGGATCGTACTACATTAAAAATTAATAATTTATTAATTTTATTGACTATCGTGTCAGGATAAATTTATAATTAAAAAAATTTAATGACGATTTAAAAGAGTCATCTTTCAACCCCAAATCCGAGTTATCAGTATGCCAAAAAATATCAGAGCATGGACGGAAATAAATTATTCCATTCCAAAAACATCTCCTTACCAAATAATTATTCCACAAAAGTTATCAAATCAAAGAATAAATACAAAAAAACCTCCCCCCACTTCAAGTAAGATATAAACTCTCCACCAACGCAAAAATAAATAACAAAACAAAATGAACACCGCTTCCTACGCAATCACCGTTAATTTCCTAATTAGAACAAAAGCCCTGACAATCAGTTTTTCGAATCTTCGAACAAAATAGAACGATGATCATGCATCAAAGGCGCCGCCTCTCGAATTAGGAAACGGCTAATTGTCTTTTCAACCTCCTTAATTGCATCTTTTCTATTGGAGAACAATGAAAAAATGTCGCCGCGGGAAACTGCATTCTTTGCACGCTGTCAGGCTCGAATAAATCGAAAAAATGTTAGGAACATTTCCCTACAAGCTTTTCATTTTGCATTTTCAATAGAAGAAGAAGTCTGTGGGGAAGTTCATCTTTTTAGGTTGAACAATTGAAATGCAAGGGTCGGCTTCTGATTGGATAAGCCGCTGCCATGACGACACTTATCCTGGCTAGGGGAAATGCAAGATGCTGATTGGTCGAGAAGGGCGAAGGTCGGCTTTATGTTAGTGAGTGGACGTTTTGTTGTTTTGGATGCTGAGTGAGGAATTTATGCTTAGCTTATAAGATTTAGTATTTTGTCGATTCGGAAATAATTTCACCTAAATGATGTAACCACTTTCTCTGTTGTAGTAATCTATAATTTTTTTTTAACAAAACAACCCGCCACATACAATTTAATTAGTATGTATTTGATATGTACGGAATCCCATGTATTTTAATAATTAATTAAATAAATAAAATAAAAAAAAATAAAAAATATTGAAACTGATATTCAAGGCATTTTTTTATAAACCTATTTCATTATAAGTTTAGTTCACTAGAATTTAATCCCAAACCTCCCTACCTTGAAATTTTAAAAAGGCCGTTTTTCGAAAATTGAAAGCCGAGAACAAAAAATCACAGACAAAATAAATAAAGGTTGAATTATCTCTTCTATATCAAAATTACAAACATAAAAAATAACATTATTATGGTTTGCAATTATTTTAAACATTCGAGGGCGATTCCATAAAAATGTCAACTTTGATAAAATAAAAAAAAAATGAAATTTTTACAAATTAAGTTTAAAAATGTATTCCAAGTTTTCCAATTATGGTTTAAGAAGGCAGGACGATAAAGGATATGTATTCAAGTTTCCCGAAAAAAGATCGATGCCACAAAAGATTTATTTTCTCTGCAAATTCAGCCGCATTTCAACTAGTTGGAAATAGACCTCGATAAGTGTTTGGAAAAACCTTTCACTTGTGAATAAATATAAATAACGTAATATTTGATATCTTATGAGTATTCTAGATAATAAAAAAAATATTAAATTTATTACTTTACACACTTTTAATATAATATATGTTTATGAAACTTCTAGTCTTTCCGTCCCGGTCATTCCGTCACGTCAAATGGCAGTTAATAACTTAAACCATGTCACAGGTAGGTTGCTCTTAATTATAATTTTACATAGCTTATAGTATATCATATTTAAGATATGCATTAGTTTAAAAACTCAATGTATTGTTAATTCACAGACATTTCCATTTTTAAGTACCAGGATGCAGTCGTGGTTGCAAAAATGTCATACCGTCACATAAAAAGAAGTTAGTCAAAAATGAAATAATAAATACTTTTTAAAAAATTTCAACTTTTTTTTATAATTTTTTAATCCTTAACAGTAATATATAAACTGAAAATTTCCTTTGAAAATAGCTTCGTGGTAATTGTTTTACTTCAATTCTACAATTCAGAATGTCATTCCGTCACATATGTAATTGCCCTATAGATTTAAACTTTCAATCAAAAGGCTCACATCACTTATTCCATTTTATAATCTCATAAATAAATATATTTGTGGAAATGAGAAAGAATTTTATCAATTGAATTGTCACTGGTTGTTTTAGCTAAGTTCAAATAAAAAAAAATAACGGCAATAGGGCTATTTCACGTCATGGATGGCAACATCTAAAACGGTTTGTTGTCATTGCTGCCTTGAATTACTTATGATTTGGTATTCGAAAATGAGTTTTCCAAGAATATTTTACTTATTAAATTTTTTAAATGCCCATTTCTTGCTGTGCTGTTGATTGTTCAAAACATTTGACAAAGAAAGCTTGCATAGAAAAAAATTATTTTCCTCTATATCGATTATTTTGAGAGTGAAACCGAAGCAACCATATGAAAACGCAGTACGGATAAAAGTGAAAACAAGAGCGTTACATCATATGAATTATTCCTATTGGTGTATGAATTTGTTTTTGTTTTGTACCACTCGTAAAACGAAAAGGGGTCAGGAAGATTTTGGTTTAAGCCAGAGTTACTATATTTGGCGATTCATTGCTTTTGCAGGTGCATATTTCTTTAAGGTTTACAAACAGTTTCTCAAATGAAGGGCAGTTCGAACTTGCATGGGTTCACTATTATTTGCATAGCTATTTTTTTTAAGGTATATCCTTCCTCGAAGTGATGGTAAATAATACATACTACAGATGCAAATATATTGACGATCAAGTCAATATAGAAAAGAAATGCACGAGCAATCGATGACGACCTTCAGCAATTAAATATAATCCTCCTTTTACTAATAACCTATGTGTAGTTTTAGTGTGACACCTTATTTCCAACCAAACTAACCCAACACTCCGCAGGTCGCCAAACACCATGGGATTGTCAACCCTGCCTCCTTTCGGTTCTCTACTTTTTTTCAAAGGGTACTGTTCCACAATCAAAATATTTGGGATGCCAAGTTGGGGCAGGCGGACTATACACTGTATTTTATTGTGATAAACAGACATATACAAATTATAATCGTATATAATTCTTTTCCCATATTCTCTAAGAAAACAAATTGAAGAATGCTCCTAATGAAAATTACCGTCCTTTCCAACAATATTATTCCGAATACAATAAAATAATCTATCAAAACACGTCACTTTTAACACCGTTAATTGATAACTTACCCCCCCCCCCCCGTCCCCCGCCATGCAAAAACCGTTAATTGACATTGATAAACGAAAGCAATATTGCATAAATTTATTTTCACCTGCCTTACCTGACTTCTAAACGAATGCACCTGCGACTTCACAGGTGATATCGTATTTGTAAATTGATTGAATATAGCGAGTCGTGACTTTCTGACCCCAGCATGTGGTTGTGAGCAATCAATTAACGTTTACCGATAATATGGTGATCTCTGATGGCATATGCGGTAATTTTTTTAGGTTGGCTGCTTTGGTTGCTTTTTACTAATGGTATTGGGAAGGTTTTTTTTTTGTTTTTTTGTTTAAATGAAATGATGTTTTTTAAAAGTTAATGAATTGAAACATATTGTCGCGTAGATGAGGGGGAAATACGTTGCATTTATTATAAGTAACGACAACGTAGCTAGATCTCAACTCGAGAGTTTCATAACTCTACTGGCTAGTTACATTGCTTTACATATCGTCGGTAAAATGACAAAACCACGAATGTACAAACACAAATGTACAAAGGAATGGAAAACCGGAAACAGTTAAACCGGGTTTTGGCTTCGGTTAAATGGGCAAAAAGAGTTCTTTAGCTGAACCGGTAAAAACTGAAGAAGAGGTTTGAATAAACTTATCGTCGCACCAGAGCTACACGAAGGCAGTTGGCGACGGGGGTCGTAATTAAGAACCACAGTCAAGTGAGGAGCCGACACCCCTAAACTAAAAGAAAAATTTAACGCAGTTAGATAAATCAATGGATTATGGCATCATAATGGATTTGTATGATATAGGTTCTTTATTTATTAACACTCTCGCTGCGGATAATGCCCTAAGGCATAAAGAACTATGCTACCGGTAATGCTATTCCTATGACACATTACGCGGCAACAAAAATCTTCAGAAAGGGGCACAGGAAGTGCTATTTCTTAATTAAAAATTAGGCGTAACTTTTAATATCAAATTAATTGTTTATAAATGTAAAATGACGTCTTAAAATGAATTATTCTTTCTGATACGGTGTTTTTTGCGATTTTTATATTTTACAGGAAGTATTCGTAAATCATAAATTCTAGATTTTTTTTGTAGAAAAATCGGTATAGGACGTTACATGATTAGCGTTCTAAATTACGACTCCCGTCGCCAAAGCCCTAGTGTAGTACATCTTAGTACACGTTGCAGTATAGTTAGTACACTTAAGACACAGTCACGACGCTGCGTACGATTTCGCCATTAAAAGCTGCGTTGGAGGGGAAAAGGAAGGGTTTAATAAATGCAACTTACCAGCAGGGACGACCACTCTTCTGTCGGCACCTTTCGCTTTTCCACAAATCGAATCAACACCATTCGAACTCCTCGTCGAAGATGAAGTAGATGAAGTCGACGATATGACTGGTGGCGTCCTTCCATCTGCACCATGTGCACCACTTTCTAATCCACCACCATTCACCAAATCCGACGAAGAAGACGAACTTTTAGTCCCAACATCCGCTAGATATCCCCCAACTTTGCCTCCAATATCCGACACGTAACCTCCTCCAGTCTTAGTAGTACCAACGTCCACGGGACTGGAGACATATCCCCCTTGAAAAAGTCCAGGTCCATTGAGGTTGCTGAAGGCACTGGCCCCTAGGTATCTGTTCCTGAAGCTGGCTGCCAGGAGGCTGCTGCTACCCCCACCAGGGTCCAAGGACTTGTTGTTGGGATGTCCTGGTTCGTTGTTGTTGCCTTTCGTCGGACTGTCTTCGGCCATGTAGCATCTTCTGGCTGCGAATCTGTAGGCGCAGCCGGTGGCCCAGTCTTCGGCTGCTGTGGTCGCGCTGCTGAGGCATTCCTCGAGCTTGACCGAGGTCAGTGGAGGTCCGTGTCGTCTTGGGGTGGTCAGGTCACTGACCTGGTGGCCAGGGGCGTGGAGGCCGAAGGAGCAGCTGTTGGGGGTGGCGTCGTACATTGTGCAGAGGATGGACTGTAATTGAGATAAAAAAATGAGATTTTTATGAATGCATGTTTATTGTTTTAAATGATATATTGTTCGTCGGTAAGCACTAGAACATCATTCATTATAACTTTGAGGCATCTTTTACTATTGAACAGGCAGTAAAGGCGAAATAAAAAATGACATAATTTGAACAACTATTTTTCTATACCTAAGTAATTTTCTCAAAATTCTGCTTATTTACATAATAAATACTAAAGAATTAAGTAGTCTTATTTACTAATATTAACAATATTAGAGAAAGAGGTTTACTGATTTTGAGCTCTCAATTTTGCTGATATTTGTTACCAAAAGTAAGTTGTAGCATCGAATATTGCGACTGAAAATAATTATACTACACTGTTAAAAATTTTGTGCTTGGTTTCACCATGATATTGGTTCCTAGTAGCTGCAACGGCTGAATGGTGAAACATTCCACCATATTTTTGGTATTCGGTTGAACCATTTCTCAGGTTTTTGTTTCCAAATCCAGAAAAATGGTTCAACCAAACACCGAAAAAAAGGGGAAACATTTCACCATTCAGCCGTTGCAGCTACTAGGAACCAATATCATGGTGAAACCAACTAATATCATGGTGAAACCGAGCACCAAATTTTTAACAGTGTAATGAAACAATATACAGGGTGGCCCAAAAGTAGCCTAACAGTTAATGTTGTACCATTGGTAAGAACTTTGGATTATTTAGAACAGGTATTGGACATAGCCGTGCTTAGTTTTGTTGGTTAGCTAAAATAAAGTCGTAATACAGCGTATCTTATCCAAAGAGTAGCAATTCGTGGACTTCGATTTTTTTACTTTCGAGATATTTTCGGTTTATTAGACCTTACCGACCAGGCTATCCCGGCCCCGTTTATTTGTTTGATGCTCTAGAAATATGCAAATGTCACCATAGGACGTAACTTCGAATCCCGTCACCTGCCAAATATCCTATAAAAGGATTTGTGCTGGTGGAAAATTTATACTTTTGTTTATAGTGTACACTTTTAAAGCAAACGAGCGGTTTTAACTCAGTCTGAGTTAATTTCTACTCCTTTCCGTGCCGAAAATGCACTTCTCCTATAGGAGTGAATTTCACTCTTTTTCGGAGTGGTTAAAAGAAATAAAAGAAAACAATCTGCGTCCTACACTCTTAAAACGAGCGGTTTTAACTCAGTCTGAGTTAATTTCCACTCCTTTCCGGTGCCGAAAATGCACTTCTCCTATAGGAGTGAATTTCACTCTTTTGTTTTAAGAGTGTAAACCATGGCTGGAAATTTGAGCGAGGGGCAAATATATGTATGTAAATAAAGGTGCCACTTTTGACTTTGGTTCTTAATTACGATGCCTGTCGTAAATAACTCTCATGTAGCTCTAGTACTACGATAATTCAACCAAACTAAACTTAACCTGTATTAAAATAACTGTTTCTGTATAAATAACAGTATACCTAACTAATTGCTAGGCTACTTTTGGGCCACCCTGTATAGTTATAAGCACAATACAGACGTTTATAATGACGCATACAATAAACACACACATGTGAAGTTTTAATCTTATATACATAGTATTAACATACAAAGACTATCTCTTGATAAATGCCTAGCATAGCATATAAAGAAAAATGACACTGAACATATCTACATCTCTCTTTTCATCCACAAATATACCAGGAATATGAAACGCCTAAAATATGCGCTATAAAAGGAGCGACCCAATGAGACATTTATTCATTGAAAGGAAACCCATTCTATATCAGATTGTTGCTTCTTTTGGATTTTTTTCTGGTTTCGCTCTAGGATTTCTGTTGAATTGTGGGGCGTTCTTTAAGGCATTCGGAAAAGGAAAATTTGAATTCAGTTTGCGCAATTTGTATTTTGATACGAGGGAAATTGGATTTTATGCTGGGTAAAAGCTTTTAAAATGTTTTTTATGAATGACAGATGGTGTTAAAAAGGGAATTGTATGCATGTATATTTACGATGGAGTATTATTTATAAACGATGTAATAAACTGTCATTGAGACTCAAAAAAGGAAAAAAATTATCAAACATTTGATAGACTATATACATTTTTAGATGAAGAGATACGTTGGTAAATGTGAACAAAACATGATAAAAAGATACTAGACATTAAATGTTGAGTTGCCTTCAGAAATCTCAGATTTTCGCAAATTGAAACATTTAGTATAACTAATATAATTATTCTGTAGAAAATATAAGATTAATAAGATAAATTATTAAGAAATATTATAGTGTATTTGATAATAAATTATTAAAGTTTTTACTATAAAAACGACATCCCTAGTCAAATACACTTATGAATATGAATAGTTTGCAAAATTGCATTTTTTTTACCCTTGAAAATTTATCAAGTCTATACCAATATCAAATGCCATGATGTTACTTGAAATTGCAATATTCAACAAAAATCTGTTAAGTTAATCAATTACTTAAGTTCTATATAATAATTTTTAATTCGCCATTAAATGTAATTCTTCGATACAATAATTTATTCATCATTAAACCAAATATTCATCGGACGAGCAAATATCCATTATTCTACGACCCAATAGTCATAATGTTATTAAATATTTAGTCTCACACTTAATTCATTTTCATCATTTTAAAGTCCATGACCAATCGCAATAACGATAAAATGCAATATAAACTACTCACAGAAGATTGTGAAAAACAGCCAAAAATATATCTTCGACACACGAACAGGATACATACATTATATTAAATCAACCAAACACAGATTCAATTTCGCAGAGCTACAATCCCTATTATTCATCGTGACTAGTGACCAATCGTAATAAAAACTATGTTCAGATAAATGTGAAAGAGCACTAAAGCAGCAAAAAATATAAGTTCGAGGCACGAACAAGACACAGAAAAACCAAAACATTAAACCTACCAAACACAGAATCAATTTCACCGGTCTACAATCGCTACTATTCATTACCAAACACAATCATACATTCCTACCCATTCATAATGAATAGAATTCCAACCTGAACTCATTTTCACCATTTTAAAGTCCATGACCAATCGCAATAATAAAAGCCAATAAAAACTACGCACAGAAAATTGGGAAAAAGCAGCCAAATACATAACTTCGACACACGAACAGAACACAGACATAATATTAAATCAACCAAACACAGGAATTATATTGCAGAGCTAAAATTACTATTATTCATCATAAAACACAATCATACACTCTTAAAACAAACGAGCGGTTTTAACTCAGTCTGAGTTAATTTCCACTCCTTTCCGTGCCGAAAATGCACTTCTCCTATAGGAGTGAATTTCACTCTTTTTCGGAGTGGGTAAAAGGAATAAAAGAAAACTATCTGCGTCCTACACTCTTAAAACGAGCGGTTTTAACTCAGTCTGAGTTAATTTCCACTCATTTCCGGTGCCGAAAATGCACTTCTCCTATAGGAGTGAATTTCACTCTTTTGTTTTAAGAGTGTAAACATTCAGAAAGAATATCTATCAAATAGCTTTAACTCATTTTCACCATTTCAAAAGCCCATGATTATTGACCAATCGTAATAAAAACTATGTTCAAAAAAATGTTAAAAAGCAGAAAAAAATATAAGTTCGAGGCACGAACAAGACGCAGAAAAAACAAAAACATTAAATCAACCAAACACAGATTCAATAGCTACTATTATTCATCACCAAACACAATCATACCCATTCATAATGAATATCCGTCAAATAGAACTCATTTTCACCATTTCAAAAGCCCATGACCACTCGCAATAAAAACTACAACAGGAAAATGGGAAAGGCAGCATCAGGAGCGAGAGAAAAAAGGATTTCGAGACAAGAACAGGACTTCCTTATTGCGTGCTCCGGTTTTCCTGAGGGAACCGGGAAATCTGGAGAGCTTATCCGGCCTTTTCCTACCTGTTTGCGGAACCCGGACAGTCCGGAGGAAGGAACAGGGTGGAGTTCCCGCCAAAAGCCGGACAAGCTCGTTCGAAAATGGCTCCTTTTCCGATTTGGAAGATGGATTCCAGATAAGTTTCGTGGCCAGACGATATCGGTGGTTAGTTTTGTGGTGGATTTCGAGTTGGCTGGACTACCGTGTGGTTGGCTGAATATTTAGGTGGTTGTTTTGTCCGGAGTTTGGCAGATAGGATCGGTGACAGTAAAATATTAACTTGGCAATTCTACGTGGTTGATAACGAAGAAAATGGATACGTAGTACCTTAGGTAAGTTCTTCTCTGTTCAAAATGTTTGTGCAGAATTGTACCGGAATCAGGTAAAACAACTGTAAATTTACGAACATTTGACTTTCAATTTTTAAATAGGAATCAGCCTTATTTCACTGAAAATGGTCTGACCCACTCAATAAACGGCTTAGAGCGTTAGAAACATAGAGCGAAACCACGACCTACTCAACTACTAAGGCCAAAGAAGCTCTCCCAAACACGCTCGGGGACGGAAATTTTGACGTCATAGTTCCGAGTGACGTTTTTCCGAAGATGAAGATAACCTGTCTCGAAACCTGTTCGGAACCACTCGTTCACGGCTGACCACATTTTTAGGGTTCCGAATGCGTCCGAACTAGTTTCTCGATCTTCGGCACTCGGAACAGTGACGTCAAAAATTCCGTCTACGCTCATGTTTGAGAAAGCTTCTCTGGCCTTGTTATTGAAGTTGGCCGTGGCGATACCCGGTCTTTTTACAGTTTTATCTCATCTATTAGCAATGGGAGATGATGGACATGAGTGTTTTTTTAAACGGGGTGTGAATGGAATCTCTGCTGCCGTTCCCTGACCGTTATTTTACAAGGATTTTTTTTTTAAAGTGAGAGAACTTTCTAGCTGCCACCACTATTTGGAGCGTGAGTTTACCAATTTTAAGGTATAACCCTAATTTGATGCATAACGAAACTGGTAAATCAATACTCCAAATAGTGGTGGCAACTAGAAAGTTCAAGGATTCCGTTGCAATCTTGCAACAAAATTTTTAATAGTGTATATAATGTTAATTTATGCTATGATAAGGGACTGTAATATCAAAATATATTTGATAAGTATAAACTGAGGTTAACAAACCTGTGGCCCAAAAGTGTGGACAAAAGATTGCATGATTCGATGCCCGAGTCAGTGCCCGAGTCAGTTTTAGTGACCAACGTGTTATACAAAAGAAACACTGAAAATATATTTATGGGTTTTTTTTTAATAGTTTTTTGTAAGTATTGACCTTTCCTGTAATTGCATTTAATCCTACCAGCGTCAATGATTATTGTACATTTCTTAAGTAAAGTTTTGTTTTACAGCAAAAATGTTTATACTTATCAAACCCTTTTTATAAAAAATAAAAATATGAATATTTTTTGTTTGTTAATGAGGTCACTCAAAAATTAAAAAATAGTTTTTAACTGTTGTTTAAAGTAATGGTAAGACAGACGGACGGACGGACTGAACGATTATACCTTTTTTTACGCTATAAATGTAGTGTTGGAGCTAAAACACGAAACTGAAATTTGAACGAATGTTAAAAGTATGTAGCTAGTATGACCTCAGACCAAATCCCGTTATCGGTATTCTAAACACAATTTTTTTTCTCCTGTAGTATTTGCTACTGATGACGTTACTTTTGTTAAAGTCTCGAAATAACTAAATAATTTTAAATTTCCTTTTTTTGTGCTAGTTTTTCGTCACATGGTTTATCAACTCAAAGTGTTTCTACTAGTTGTTTATTAATTCTGAGACAAAAAACGTAGGTTTGACTTGCGCAGAAAAGTCAATTATTGAAGGTTTATTTGATAAGTTTAAGATTGTCAATGTCTGCGAATTCATCTGAAAGATTCGCCGTAAAACTTTGGTGTAACGTTACTCTAGCTTAATGGAGTAATGTTAAATCAAATTTATAGAGTAACGTTACACAAATAAGGAAATTACTCCGTAAAATAAGTGTCAGCAAGTGCTGCCTCCAGTTTTAAGGAGTAGCGTCTCACTAAATTTTTGGAGTAACGTTATACCGAAAAATAGATCGAACTTTTTTCGCGTGTAACTTTATTATATATTTTTGGTATAACCATAGATATCATAGTTAAAGTATTAGATTGGCAGATCACGTGACCTCCAATGCTAACGACGGGACGCGCATGGAGGCCAAATGAGAGGGCGAAATGGCCAGGGTTGCTGCCACTTTAAGGAGAAAAATACTTCGAAAAAATACCATCTAATTCTAAAATTACAAAAAAAATATCGTAAAAATACTAGTTGCATTTTGGAATCTTTTTAGTGACTTTAAATCCTTTTCTAGTATTATTTTGTAATTTTAGAATTAGATGGTATTTTTTCGTAGTATTTTTCTCCTTAAAGTGGCAGCAACACTGGCCATTTTGCCCTCTTATTTGGCCTCCATGCGCGTCCCGTCGTTAGCATTGGAGGGCACGTGATCTGCCAATCTAATACTTTAACTATGATATCTATGGTTATAACGTTGCTCAATAACTGGGGAAAGTAAGTAACGTTACCTAGCACAGTTTTAAAAAAATTTATCCGAAAGTAATTGTCTAATATTCAAAAAAGTAAAAAGAGCAAATTGGAAAATTAAAAAAAAAATGCAATTTTAGTTTAAACAGCAAAATAAATTTAATGAGCATTACATAATGCCTCATGAGATGCTTATTATAGAGCAAAAATTGTTTCACTTATCAGCACCAATTGAAATAAAAAGATACAGAAAAATAAAAAAGATAAATATATTTTTTAAAAAATAAAATCACAAATAATTTCACATTTTTAGTCAACGCAGTAGTTTTGAATAATCTTACCAAAGATGTTCACGCTTTTTATGTACTGAACCAGTGTTGTAACCCTGACGAAGGCAATCCTATTTTGTGGTTAGTTAGATTTTATTGCTCTAAATAATACGCAAAACTCGTTAAATCTATTTTTAACTTATTAATTGGTTGGTTGGTAGACATATATATTCAGGTTTGTGTGCTTGGTCAGCGACCCGCTTATAAACCTTCGTCAAGTAAGACAGACACATCAGACAACACACACACATAAGTGGATCCATCTAATTTTTAGAGACAGAGGCCAACTAGAGGATCCCTAGAATTGGCTTGTCACCCCCAGAGGTATTGATTTGGTATGGGAACTTAGAGGACTTTCGGACCCAACAGATTTAACGAGCACGTACTCCGCATATACTCGGTAGGTCTTCAGTGGTACCGGGACTCGATCGCAGGACCTTCCAATCCCGAGACCGAGACGCTGACCACTAGGCTCACTACGGCTCTAACTTATTAAATTAATAATAGTTGAAAATGTTTGATTTTGCTACATTGCCAACATTTTGCATTATTTCAAGAAAATTATTTTATCTGTACTAAGAAAAATGACACTTCAAAATATGTGTAAATCTCATTCATAGTGTTCATTCTCTCAGTGTTTTCATTTTAAGGGGATACGGTACCCAAAAATTGGTCAAACATCAATTTTTCAGTTTTTACTTCTTATTATTCACAATATCTTCCTGAACATTTATTGAAAGTTTCATAATGATATCTTATGTAGAAAAAAAAGTATTAAATATTTTCTGGAGTCATTCCTATAAGTTTGAATACGTATATCGTCTGCTTTCAACCTTTTTTTTCTCTGTTTTGCGTTTTTCAATTCTTGTGTTTAATAAATCCCTAAGGATTTTTTGCTAAATAAGTTAAAATTTTGAAATTTTTAACTTGTGTTCTTATATAAATGATGCACAAAATTGTGCATGAAATAAGGTCTACTATAAAAAATTTTTTTAACAAAAATGTTGAATTCAATAATTTGTATTTTTTTGTAATTTTTTTTTCTGTATAAATCCATGTTACTTTTTGACTGTAGCTCACATTTAAAAATCCATGCACAGTTCTTGAACAAATAGTACTAAAAACAATTTATAAAAGTTTGGTGGAGTTATTCTCAAAATTGAAAGATTAGTAGCGTTTTAAAAATTTTCAAAATTTTGACCTTTTTTTTTAAATAAATGAAAAACTACTTGTAAATATTTGTTTTTATTGCTAGAAAATTTTTATTTTGAGTAAACATTATATAAAACCACTATAATTTACAAGTTTATGTTATTATTTCTAGAAATAATGTTTTGGGTACCGTATCCAATTAAAAGGAAACATTTTGTTTTTAATATTGACGACGAAATGCTTTCTTTTCTAAAATACCAGACATACTCAGTTTCAAACAAGAATACATTTTCTTTGTTAAATGTTGGAAATTTTCCCGCGGTAGTTGGCCGAATGGGTATAGTATTGGAGTTGAAAAAGAATCGCCTACGTTCTGAAAAATAGTAGAAAGATTTCACGATGTTCAATAAACCAATGAATTACTCAAATTTGAGTTTTTAGGCCTATTCCATTTTATTTTTAAAGCTGTTAGGTTAGGTTATGTTAGTTTGAATTATCGTAGCACTAGAGCAGCACGGGGGATATCGTTGACTGGCATCGCAATTTATTTTTGAAGCAGTGAGGTTAAAAAATGGTCGAAATTAACGTTACTCCAAAAATTTAGTGAAACGCTACTCCTTTAAACTGGAGGCAGAACTTGTTGAAGCTTTTTTTACGGAGTAATTTCCTTATCTGTGTAACGTTATTCTATAAATTTGAACACAAAGAATTCTTGAGTTTATACATAATTTCAAACATAAGTATTTGCAAGATTTAAACTTGAAAAATAATTACTCGGAACCATTTCGACTATTCAACATTCTCAGATTTGAGTATTTTTTACACAGTTTTGAAAATGTCGTTTTTAGAATGCTTTCCGAAAACTTAAGGTAAAAGTATAAATGTTTTTGTTAGATATGCCATTTACTGTGTTGTAATAGTTATTTATCTGATAACTTTAGTACAAAAACATTCATCAGGCTAACTTATATGTTAAATTAGTAATACGATTAATTGTTATACGATTTTACACTGGAAACGATCTCATGATGTTAAAGCCAAAAAATTTATGAGCGTAGTGGTTTTAACTTGTTAAATTTGCAATAAGTACATGAAGTGATCTTAAACAGGAAGAATAGCAGGCATGAAAATGAAATTGATTTTGTAGATAACAGTAATTCTACAGTCATTTGTTTATCAAATGACTAAAATCAACTATACACTCAGAAAAACTTCTTTTTAAACAGCACAAGGGACAATATTACAATATTGTGTTGTTTCAATACAAGAAATGTGTTCTAACACAACTGATGATCACTTAAAGGAGACGATTATTATATCCACGCGCGATTGACAAAATATTGTAAACTATACTGCACTCAAAAAAAAGTTTAGTAATCTGTACTAAATTTTGGTAAAATCAACCAAATTTAAGGTGAAATAGGTGATAAATAAAGATTTGGTAAATGCTACCATGAAGATTTAGTAAACGGCATTTGGTAAATTCTACCAAATATTTAGTAGCGGACACAGATCACGATTTGGTAAACGTAACAAAAGTATTTTGTAAATTTTACCAAATACGACACTGCTGTGTTTACTAACAATTTGGTAACTTATACTCATCTAATTTGGTAGGTGTAACTAAGGTATTTTGTGAATTTTACCAATCATTTTGTTTCTGAAATAAGACCCTGTTGTGTTTACTAACAATTTGGTAATTTATACTCATTTATTTGGTAGATGAAACTAAAGTATTTTGTGAATTTTATCACAAATTGTTATATTTACTAAAAATGTAGCTGTTGTGTTTAATAAAATTTGTTAATTTATATTCATTAATTTAGAACAAATATTACCACATATTAGGCAAACATAGCAAATAAATTATAAATAAGTTAATTTAGCTATACACTTTTTTACATAATGAAATAATGAATTGTACCAAATTATAATTGTTTTGCATCACATTTTGCCATAAAATTATCTAATGAACTAAAATTTGTTTGTAAACTTTGCACAAAATTTGGTACAATTCAACATGAAAAAGTATGTTGCTACTATTTCAGCATTTTGTAAGTATGCTATGAAAGTAGAAAGTTTGTACTTTTATTTTATAAAAATAAACAATAACTGACACTATTTACAAAACAATTTATTAAATCAATGCAGGTATCTGACAAAAAAAATAAGTATATAATATAATCTGTATGAATTCACACGTATTAACCCATAATAGAATGTAACATATCACAACTTTAAGTATACACAATAGGCAGTCAGTGTAAAAGTACTGGTTACTACAATAATTTTGACAAAATATAAAGAATTCCTTCGGCTGATTTCACAACGTTTAAGTTACTTATCAGACAAGGTATCCAAACTGAAAACAAATTAGTTATCTAGACAAGCAACTGCTGCATCAGAAATTTGGTATCCTCCTACATGATCATTATGTTTTTAATTGTATTCTACTATTTTATAAAGATACAAAAAATGTTTATTACCAACGGCAATTAATTTTCTGACGCAGAAAAGTGGTAGCTCATCATTTTGACGAGAAATAACACTTTATACGGGTTTGTAATCTATACCATTAAATGTAATTAGTTTAACGACAAATACATCCACATTTTTAAATCTGAATTTGAAATGCACATAAAAAACACTGAATAATTTTGGAAGTTGATATTCTTCCCATTTTCTATTAACAATCGCTCATCGAAAGATCTACCTGAAAATAAACGCTCACACATTTGCAGCTGATATTTTATGGCAAGTGTTTTAGTTACTTTTTACAAGTTGGAATTAGCATATACTTTAGATGCTCCATGTTTTGATTCATACAGCATACTCCATAAATATACTAGTGGACCAAACTTTTTAATAATTCAGGGATAATGTATCATGTAGTGATGTTTAGGTTTAAGATGGGTTTTAAATAGATACACGTATAGTTCTTGATGCTCAACAATAAGAATTTCTCATCGTTTTACCATTTACATGCAATTATATGAAAATGGTTTTAGTCATTAAACACACATTTCTTTTTAATACCAGTCTGAAAGTAATCAGATGAATCAAAATGGTCATATAATTATCTACAGTTTGTAAATCACTGGAATCTTATCACTACTAAAGGTTGTTCTCTATGTGGAGTGTAAAATCTACATTAGAAATTAGCCCGATTCAGCCACATTTAATACACCTGGAATTTGAAACAATATTTCAATATTTTAAAAGAAATAAATTTACCATTGCATAGCACAAGTTTCAAGTATGCCATGTTTTAAATCATTTCTGCTTCCAATTGCATATGAAACAGGTGTCACAAAGAATCCCGAAACATTAAAAAACTAATCGTTTATATTCAGTCGTAGCTTTGGGGTGGAGGTTGGACTAGACGGACATCGTGCAGTGGTGGGTCTTGAGTGGCAACGAGTGGTGGAGTGACCTGAAGAACACCGAGTAAGTAAGAGGCTTGGCGGGCATCATTCGGAAGTGGGACTCGACGGACATCGTGCAGTTGTGTGGCTTGAGTGGTGGAGGGACTTGAAGAGCTCCTGGCATTGAAGAAACTACGCGGGCATCATTCGGAGGTGGGACTCGACGGACATCGTGCAGTGATGGGGCTTGAGTGGCAACGAGTGGTGGAGGGACTTGAAGAGCACCTGTCACCTTGTCTCAGCTTTCTAAAACACATTTTTTAAATATATTTAAAATAATTATACAATCTAGTATAAGAATATAAATTTTTTCTATAATCTAAGTTCAGTACACTTCAAAATTACAAATTACCTTCGAAAGGGAGAACAGTGCATTGTTTTGCACTTTCAAGGCCAAAATATTTTTTTTAAACTTTCCTTTATAGACATATAGCTTTATCTCCTCAATTAAAAATTTTACTTTTAAAGATATTGGGCGTGCCCATATTGAGAGCGCTGTCCATATAGGGCACAAGTACTTAACTTAGAGAACACAAATAGATACTAAAAAACAAGAATATATCTAACATACATCAAAGCATTTCTCCAGAAAAAGAAAATTCTACTCTAAGTGATATTAGAAAACGGGGCCAAATCCTAGTCACTGGTCCAGCAACTTTTCGATCTTGGCGACATTTCGAAAACCACATTTTCCAAACACTGTCTTTGCTTGCGACTTTTTTTTATAACCCTTAAGCTGGTCTCGATCAGCATGCTTGCAACCTTAGTTTCAAATAACCTCTTTTGATTGACGTAAATAGTTGCTAGAAAAAATAATTTATCGCTCTTTATTTTAAGACAAACCAAATTTTTTTTGTCTCTGGGCCAGCGACTAGGATTTCACCGAAAATGCATAAAATTGCCGGACATGCTCCTTTAGGTTAAACAAAACGGTTTATGGTCTGGCTGCCACAACTTAGCATCCCAAATATTTTATTGTGGAAGATTCCACTTTGAATTAAGGTTTTAAGGCGAAGGAGGCAGGGTTGCCAGCTCAAGGCGTTTGGCGAGAAGAGGGGATTGTTGGACGAGTTCGATTGTAAATAATGTATCACACTAGAACTGCACATCAGTTATCGGCAACAGACTGTTGTTGATTGCTGGTAGTGGTTAGCGATTATACGTGTATTTCTTTGTTATCTTAACTTGATCATTAATCGACATAAGAGTGAACCCAATGCAAGTTCGATCTACCCTTCAATTGATAATCTGTTTCTAAACCTTAAAGAAAGATGCGCCCATAAAAGCAATGAATCGCCAAACATAGTAACTCTTGCCCAAAACCTTCCTTACCTTTTTCTAAGTGGACTGTTCCACAATCCAAATATTTGGGATGCCAATTTGTGGCAGCCAGACTATACTCATTTTACTGCACAAATTACTTATTCGATCCCACATCATAGCTAAATGACAACAAATATCAATGAAATTGTTGATATTATATCATAAGAAACTCATTACCATATCCCGCACAATTTTTTTAAAACAAGCTTCTTTGTCAACTCCTGTATAAAAAAAATTGAATGAGTGTTTTAAATGTAAAAAATATATTTTACATGCAACGAGATACCGATTAGGGTTAATCCTAGTAGCTGGTCCGTGACTTTTCGAGCTTGGCGAGGTGACATCTCTTGGCTAGCGAGTAGGATTTTACCGTATTGGTATATAACTTTTTGAAACGAATTTCACAAACACCACACACACATTACGTTTTATAACAATAACTCAAAGAGGTTAATTCAAACTGTAAATAGTATACTTCCAACACCACGTAGCAGTTTTCAAATAACAAACATTAGAAAAATAAATACCTAAAATTTAAACTTTTATCGAACAAATATATATTCCGGACAAAATTTCTACAATTTTCAGAAATACGGGACATTTCGCATTGTTACAGACTCAGAAAGATAGTACAATTTAATATTTGTGAATCAGCCACAAGACCCTAAAAGTATAACACTGTACTGCCGAATGCAGTACGTCTTGTCAGACAACGTATACAGGGCAGAATTAAAAGATATAATAAAAAATATATAAATATTACAATTAAAAATATATTTACCTTTAAACTTCTGAATGATAACACAAAATACGACGTGTTCCGCCATTTCTTTTCTTCTTCTGTGTGACGTAGAGTGACGTAGTAGAAGGTTAGTAAACAGTTCGTCTTCTTCTTTACCAAACGTTTTGTTAATGGAACTAAAAATCCTTTACCAAATAATTTGGTAGGCGTTACAAAATAATTTGGTAAAGGTTAATATTTTTTTGGAACAGTGAATCAAACGCTGTAAACGTATTCACCAAATATATTTGGTTTTATGTAGTAAAATTATTTGGTATAGGCTACTAAAGTTTGGTAACCGATACAAAATATCAGTTACCAAACAAATTTGGTAGAAGTTGAGGAATCATTTTTTTCAGTGTGTATTATAAAATATGTGTAACAACGTTATAACATTAATTTTTAAGTACCGGAAATATTTATGTTTTATGCTTCAGTATAAATATGTATTCGAAACTTTAAAGAGTACACTCTTAAAACAAAAGAGTGAAATCCACTCCTTTAGGGGAAGTGCATTTTCGGCACCGGAAAGGAGTGGAAATTAAGTCTGACTGAGTTAAAACCGCTCGTTTGTTTTAAGAGTGTAGATTATGCTTTTTTGAAGAATATATGAGTGCTGAGCCCTCAACACAATTTGTGTGCTAACAAGGAATTATACAGGGTGTCCGTAAAAGAATGTCCGAGTTTCAAATTGTGACCTGACATCACGCCTTGTGATTTCTTCCTTTGGGGCTTCGTAAAAGATCGGGTCGACGTTCCACCCCTACCCCACGATTTACCAACCTTAAAAGGTAGAATTGCACAGGTTGTTGCTTCCATTACTCCGGACTTGGTGCAGACAGTATGGGAAGAATTGCATTTTCGTTTGGATGTGTGCCGTATCACTAAAAGCGCACACATTGAGCACTTATAGGAAAAACTAGGTTAGTTTTCCTTCAATGTCATGTATGATTTGTTATATTTAGTATAAAATAAACTCCTGTACTATACCAATAAAACTCGGACATTCTTTTACGGACACCCTGTATTATGTCGCAACCCAATTTTTTGCATTGTTTCAACACTACTTGTAATAATTGGGAAAAACACAATTTTTTTCATTAGATGTTTTTTCTGAGTGTATTCCATAAAGCTTGATATTCCATAAAGCTTGTAGCACTTGCTGCCGTTTTTTTACGGAGACGGGGTAACGTTACACAAAACGTTTTAAAGAGTCGAATCGCAATGTTTGAATAACATCCGAGTGATATCTGAAGTATATCATATGACATTGTGCTCCACTGGGATTATTAGCCCCTTATTTGTGCACTTCTTAAAACTTACACACTGTTAAAAATTTTGTGTTTGGTTTCACCATGATATTGGTTCCTTTCACCATGATATTGGTTCCTAGTAGCTGCAACGGCTGAATGGGGAAACGTTCCACCATATTTTTGGTATTCGGTTGAACCATTTCTCAGGTTTTTGTTTCCAAATCCAGAAAAATGGTTCAACCAAACACCGAAAAAAAGGTGAAAATTTCACCACATAGCCGTTGCAGCTACTAGGAACCAATATCATGGTGAAAGGAAAGAATATCATGGTGAAACCAAGCACAAAATTTTTAACAGTGCACAATGATAACCATGTTTTAATTTCAAACTCTTATGATTAATTCTTTATTTTAATTGAACAAAAATTAATTTATTCAGAAAAAATTTACAAATTCCTAAATTTTAACGTGTGTTCAACACCATTCTCAATGTACTAAGACTTTTTTTAATTAAGTGTTCATTGTGTTATAAACAAAGCTATATCTCTGTTATTTTGCTTTATGCAGATAAATCAAACCAAAATAAGTAAATGACTGATTTATTATAATTATTAATAACTTTGAAACTAAAAGACGACCCAGAGGTCTTATATAGGGGAGACCGGGGCTAGTTTTCCCATGGGGTAAGTTTTACACCAGGCCTTATACAAGAAATGAGCCGTTATGAGGCGCCAAATGGCTGCTTGGTTAATGAAGCAACCCGTTTTATGTCATCCACATGAATTTTTGCTCAGTTGGTGTTTTAATATTGTCGTTAGAGCTCTTTTTGTGATTTTTTCAACGTTGAGTGAATTTTCATGCTTACATTCAAACTAAATCAAACGTACTTTTATTAAACTTACAGTTTTATAATTGTGTATACTAAAAGGTGGCTCTTCTCTTTACTTAACTATACATTCGTTTTCAAAATAATTTAAAATTTCACTCGTCAAGGCCTTATTAATGTCAAAATATGATGACGGGGCATGTTTTCCAAAATTTCACGGGGCAAGATTTCCAACAATGCCTTGTAGAAAAGCGTTCCCCAACCTTTATAAATTAAGCTTAATATTCCAAAAATCAAGTTCTTTTTATCGTATGAACACGTACTGAAAAAAGTTTTGCTCTAGATTCAAAATTGTCTGCATAGTAATGAAAACGGAAACTGAATGAACTTGTGCTATTCTGAAACAATATATGGCACTCAAAAAACTATCAGTAATGAATGTAGTAGCCAAAAAGCCTCCAGAAACTTAAATATTCCCCATAGAGTGTGAATAATTACACTGTAACGTAGTAATGTGTTATATTGCACCCAAAGTTTTGTGTCAATTGTCAAAAAAAGGAGGGGGGAAGCAATCATACCAATCTTTAATCAATCAGTTTTTTGTAATTTTTAACAATACTTAGACAACTTTCTAGAAAAGAGCACCAAAGTATAGTTATACAAAAGGGGAAATTTTATGTAAGTTTAAAGGGATCCAGATGATAATGACCTTTAGTTAAATTGGTTAAAATAGTTTGGTAATATAAACTGGCTTTTTTTTAAAATACCTATGTTCTGGGTATACTCTTTTGAGTGTTTTAGTTTACAATAAATCTACGAAAAATAATCACAAAATGTTTTTCAAATGAGTTAAATCATTTAAAAATATAGTTGTAAAATTTGCCCCATCACATTTTGGCAGCTTGGGAAAATTTACCCCACATACGGGGCACGTTTTCCAGCTCAACATGCTTGCATTTAACCCCTTGCTGCCAATAAGTATATTTAATTTTTGGAAAAGAAGTAATGCTAATTTGTGGATAAGTATGTGAGGAAGACAATGACATCTTGTTTACTTCAAAATAAATAAAAGTAAAAAAATATACAGTCAAAAAGAAGAAAACGTGGAAAACTAGCCCCGGTCTACCCTACAATTACTTTAAGCCGCATAAGAAAGCTTATAAAACTTGACGGTGTTGTTTACACTAAAATAAATTACCAACTTTGAAAGTCCAAATAAAATTGAGATGTTTAATGATATATTTTAATATTGATTCTCGATGATTGTAGATCATTGTGGGAATGATTTGTGGAATGTGAAATCCATAATAATAATAAATGAAAACTGACAATAAAGTACCTATAATGACAATGAATTATTCTTCCTGCGGGCAACAAACAACACTTCAATGTTCAGAATGCATTTCAAAACACAATTAAAATGAATAAGATGCTGCCTTAATCCATAAAATGTTAAGTTATTTTTTAAATTTTAATTGGAAGAATTCAAAAAAGTTAATTTTATAGCGTACCGAAAAAAGGGCACATTAAAATTTATTTTAGCATTATTTTAAGGACTTTTGTAAATTTAACCACTAGAATAAAACATTATAAAAATTATTATAATTTAAACGTACTCTTTCAAACATACTTTGTTCATAGAGCAGGATATTTAAAAAAAAATATTTTTAAGAATACCTTTCAAATTGATTAAAAATAAAAATGAAGTACTTTTGAATGTATGAATAAAAATATATATATAAAAAAAAATTCTGAAGTTTCTTTCAATGAAAACAGACGACTGATGATCATGCCTAAACACACATGTGTTTAAATGAAGAAAATTTATAATTTAACACTTTACTCAGAATCAAGTTATAAACATAAATTCAAAAATATATTTTTTGCAAAATTTATTCTTTGAGAAGAAACAGATACATATAAAAAAATTGTATTGAAAATAAAAAGCTGCAAAAATTTAAATAGTTTTTGTAATTTAAATATAACCTTCCATCTAATTAATTTCATCATTTTATATTTCATTATTTTAGGTGCGTTAATGGAAAGTAAAAATAAACAATGCATAATTATTTGGTTTATTTACAAGTTCCAAATCTATATGAAATAAAAATTTATTTAAAAAAATGTATTGTAAAAGTATATAGTTCCAAATTTATAGTAGAATCAATCGAAGTATGCATTAATTAGAACCATTGAATCTAACTTTATTATTTTATGTTTCATTATTTTTATGTGTTCATCAAAAATAAAAATATTCGTCACATATTTATTTGTTTTGTTAACAAGTTCCTAATCTGTATGTATTGAAAGTTTATTAAAAATAATATAATGCATAAGTAATGGTAAATAGTTTCAAATTCATTAAAACATTTATCTACGTATGCATTGTGAATATATAAAAGAAATACTAAAAATGAATTTTAGAAATATTAAATCCAAAGTCTTATTAACCTAAATATTTAGTTAGGATACCAATATTAAAATTATTAAAATAGTTTTTAAAAAATGTCTCATTACAATTCTAGAATGAAGTTTATTAACAAGATCTAAAATCGTGTTTCCATAAATATTTTGATAAATACCGATATTTAAATAATAAAGCTAGTTTAAAAATGTTATTTCAATTTTGTTATTGAAATGTATCTAGTAAAATTTAAGTCAAGAAGGTAGCATAAATATTTAGTTAGAATACTGATATTAAAATTATTTCAACCATAAAGATGTTGAAAAACTATCGCATTTAAATATTTATTAACAAGATATAAAATTCTGTAAATAAACTTCCATAACAAAGAATATATTCTAAGTAAAGATCCTGTTAAGGTATGCATTGTACGATAATATATATTTAGTTAGAAAAATGTGAAAAATAAATATTCAACTAGAATACCGATATTAAAATCATTTATATTATGAGATGGTTAAAAAGTTATTAAAGATGGTTAAAAAAAATTCTAAATTAAATTTTATAATGGAAGTTTATTAGCATGCGATGCCAATAAACAGTTATTTAAATGGAACAAAAAAAGTTAGCCAGTAAAAAACAAATAAAAGTAAGAACACAACTCAAAATTTTAAAAAAATTATCGCATTTAAATTTTATTATGGAAGTTTATTAGCGAAAAAAACTATGTTACATAAATATTTAGTTACAATATCAATGTTAAAATTATTAAAATTATAAAGACGGTTAAAAAATGCCTCATTCAAATTCTATAAATAAGATGCCAATGAACCAATAAACAGTTTTATTTATGGTGAACAAATAAAAATGGCTAACATATAAAGAACAAATAAAAATGGTAAACATATAAAGAACAAATAAAAAATGGTTAACATATAAAGACTACATAAAAATGGTTAACATATAAAGAACAAATAAAAATGGTTAACATACAAAGAACACATAAAAATGGTTAACATATAAAGAACAAATAAAAATGGTTAACATATAAAGAACAAATAAAAACGCAACACAAAACATAAACAGTCCAACCAACCTGCCAATCACCAAGACGATGATCCCAAAACTCAACAACTCAAAAGTCCCAGCTTCTTATTCCAAAACGGGATATCCGATCGGGGAAAAAAGGATAAAAAAACCGGAGAAGAGAATCTCTATGATAATAACAATAATATAGCACACACATATAAGCCGGGAGAAACGGGAAAAACGCTCCGGGCAGAAAACGGGAGTCGGTATGGTCGGGAAGTCAGAGTTCGCGATCCGAAACTATTGTTGGCGGCGCGATTCGATCGGGGGAGGGGGAGGGGGAAAGAGGGGGAGGAAAATTTTGGATACCGATTTTGTTTCGGCACGCGAGGTCGGTGGATATTAGGATTGTGTTTTTTGAATACGGGACTCGTGTTTTAACGCCATTTTGATGTTGGTTGGTTGGTTGGTAGACATATATATTCAGGTTTGTGTGCTTGGTCAGAGACCCGCTTATAAACCTTCGTCAAGTAAGACAGACACAACAGACAACACACACACACATAAGTGGATCCATCTAATTTTTAGAGACAGAGGCCAACTAGAGGATCCCCAGAATTGGCTTGTCACCCCCAGAGGTATTGATTTGGTATGGGAACTTGGAGGACTTTCGGACCCAACAGATTTAACGAGCACGTACTCCGCATATACTCGACAAACACAAACATCCATGCCTTACCGGGATTCGAACCCGAACCCAGAGGCTCCAAAGGCTAGCGCCCTAACCGTTGCGCTGTCGGGTCGGCCGTTTTGATGTTTGGTTAGCTTAGGTTGTACGTTTCCCGGCAGTCTGTTTCTAGCCTTCACGGAACTTTAACGCAGCCAGATTAAGCTTCGTAATTTAGAACACTGGTCAAGTGACGAGGTAGATACCTGAGCGGGCACCCAAAGCGAACGCGTGACGCCATCGTGTGCTTGTTCGCTACTTTCGAATCCACAAATTAAACGTGCACGCATATCGCAGTGTATTCAAGACAAATACAGATCAACACACTTAACACAAATATCCATGCCTATATGCGGGGACCTTTTGACTGACTCGTCATTCAGCCACACAGTCGGCAGGTATGTAGGTAGGTAAGTTGGTCTATGGACTTTCCAGTTTGTGTGCTTTATCAGAGACCAGCTTATAAATCTTCGTCAAGTAAGGCAAACACAGGCAGAATTTTTACTGATACATAGCGAGAAAGTATAGGGCGAAGGCGGGAATCGAACTCGCACCCGGTACAGTGTGCAGACTGTTAGCGTAATAGGCTGCGGTCAAACCCACTAGGCCTCCCGGGCCCCCGAATTTTGGTAATAAGTTTGAGTTTGACTTTATCTCTCTTCTATTTATTTCTTGATACCAACGAGTTCTATAGCAGGGTAGAGGAACGACTCGTACTGAGCTGCCATCGGCAGTCATGATGGCTCACTACGGAGCGGGAATAGAGTGGCAAAAGAGCTAGTTTCGGTTTAGAAGCCAATTGGAATCGAAGCTATTTAGGGGGGTTTCGACTATATTTTAACTGGCTTATAAATTTTACCAAATGCAGCAGTTGATTTGAAATTTTGATACTGAGAGAGGAAGTACACCCAAGGCAAAGGCGGGAATCGAACCCGAACCCGTTACAGCGCGCGAACTGATAGCGTTATGTCCTGCGATCCAAACCACTCGGCCATCGACCCCACATGCCACCTTATATTTTCCGCGTGTTGGTCTATGGTGCTGTTGCCAGGTTCAGTCTCTACCCTACTATAGAACTCTTTGCTTGATACAGTACGAACCTAGCTTTACTGCAGCCAATTAAAGCCCCGTTATTTTGAGTCGTGTTGAATAAAGGACTAGGTAAACAACTGAGGGGGGGGGGGGATCTGACCTTCAAAGGATCATTGGGTGTTTGGACTCTACATATTTAATGAGTCCAGTTTATCCTATTTGTAGAATGAGTTGAATTTTATTATTAGTAGTAAAAATCTGTTTATAGAATTACTGTTATTGGAGGCTTGACCTTTTGGGCGAGAAACATTTGATGTATATTTACTCGTTCATAGAGAGGCCTAAAACGATAAGTAAATAATTAAGGTTATATTTAGTATATTATTAGACTAGTTTGATTGATTTATAGAAGTAGACAACTGTTAACATTAACTAAGCAGTTAAGTCTAACTGCCTACAAAATATTCTCACATTTTAATTTCAATCAGGTAGAAAAGAGTCTAAGTATAGATTATGTTTTGGCAAACGAAAGCTTAAGTTTTTTTGTTTTTCCTATGGGCGAGTGTTTTAATGTAGGATATTTTGGTAAGATGCTCAGAGTTTGAAAACGTGTTTATTCTTTATCTTCGTAAAAATAGAAAAATTTAATTTTAGAAAATGTAAACCCTTTATTCTCATATCATGTTCATTATGTATTATGAATATCAATATTAATAACTTTCCAATTACATATTGAATAAAAATATTTGCTTAAAAATGAAAATCAATTCCCAACATAATTTTAATTGTTTTTGCATATTTTGAATTGTTATGGGTTAAAGAAGATTGAAGATTTGTAATTTTTCTTGATTGTATAAAAAATCATAATTTTTTGGTTTCTTCCCATTTTCTTTTAATGCAAACTTGCTATTTACAAATAAAATTTTATTATCATTCCGTTTATCAATTTGTAAAAGAATCTGGGACTTTAGTAATTAAATAAAAGTTTTCTTTATAAGATTAAGATAAAGTATATTCAGCATTGTTCTAGTAATCTCATTACAAATGCGAAAATAGATTTGCGAGAAACATATTAAACTTACTTTCCCGAATGTATTTTCAACTATTTTAGTCTATTAAAGTCTGGTTAAGAGATGTTTAGGTATAGAATGTGAGTTTTTGAATTCATTCACTTTTAAGGTTCACCCATCCAAGCAACTATTTTCTAAAGCCTATAAAAAGTTTTAGGTAAACAGCAAAAATATCATTCGAAAAAAATTCCTCCGTAGAAATTGTTTTCTTTTATCAACAGATATTTTCAAAAAGTGTGCCTGAAAGTTTGTTTTCATGCACAAGAGTATCTTAAACGTAAAACAACTTTTACAGATACTTTTTTTAAGGTGGAAAAATTTATTTTTGAAATATTACAAGATACATGTCCAACCAGTGGCAAAGATTCAAATTTTACTACAAATGTTCCTAAACATTGTTTACTGGATGTAATTTGAAGTCCACTTATTATCAGAATAATTTTTTTTGTGTTGTTGCTTATTATACGGATGCACAACACAAAAACTACAATTCTTCAAAACAATGTCAACTGTCATTTCAAATCAAGCAACCCCTTTCCCTCCTTTCAAGCCAGACAATTGTTATTTCACCATTCGCAGCCAAAATTATAATTTTAAGACTCAAATCACCACCGCTGTCCACAACCCCCCCCCCCCTCACTTCCTGTCACATCCAACCAATGACCGCTCTCCGCATGCGTGACGTCACTATCCCCTCATTAAGACGGCAGGCAACCGGAAATGACGGAGGGTGACAGCCTAAATTAGAACGAAAGCAACCGGAAGTGGCGAAAATGAATCAGCAAGGGGACATTTACCCCCCTCAAAAGATTATACTTTTAGAGCGAGGCTGTAAATTAAGGTCATCCCAGGGAAGACTCCTGATAAGCCGAGTTTTAAACCCCTTTGTTTGGGGTTTAACGTCTTTATTTGAATGTTGTTGTTGGCAACAGTCGATGACGCGTGAGTTTAGATAAGGTGTTGTTTATTGTTAAAATGTTGGATTCGTACTCAGAGTTGTTTCGGGAGTTTTGACACAATGGGGCCTAGAATTTGAAGGTGATGTTGTAGATGATGAGGAAGAAATCAAAGTTATGCTGTTTAGTAGCTATTACCAAGTAAGCATCATCTGATCTTCCATAAGGTTTACGAAGACCGGATTATGGTCCCCCAATCTTCAGTGAATTTATATTAAAAATTGTTGGTCTGAAATTTGAGAATATATTTTATTTTTCATTTTTGGCATACAAAGTTATTTTATAGCTAAGTAATTAAAAATAAAACTACTTCAGCTGAAAAAAACTAAATTTAAATAGTTTTAATTTTTTTATAGCTAAAACATGACTTTAATATAGTCTTTGATGTAATGTGGTTGATCTAATGTATGTTATTTGTCATAGTACCCAACATATTCCATAAAGGGTCTCTTTTTGTTTGTAAAGGTTATTTGTACATTTGTTTGTACAGTTTATTTGTACATTTTGTTTGTACAGTTTATTTGTACATTTTGTTTGTACAGTCCATGTTATACTTTAAATAGCAATATAGACTTATTCGTTTTCTTTACCTGATGTAAAATGAGGCGTTCATTTGCTGCGTTAAACTCAAAATAGAAGATACAAAAAAAGCCAAAAGCTACAAAAAGTCTGCTTAAAAACCTATTTGACATATGTAGCTCTCTTTTTAGAACCTTTTCATTTCTGTACCAAGTGTGAATGAAATTAGTTATACAACTGGTTCTTAACTAATTTTGAGCTTAATATTCTCTTGTATAACCTCAGTCTGAATTTGTGTACCATTATGAAGAAGGCGAGATTTTTGTGTTTCCACCGACACTTGTAAATTTGTAAACAATTAAATTATTTGACCCAAGAATCAACGTTATTTATCTTCTTGTATCTTCATGCATCATGCGCAAAATTTTCAATATTCCTTGAAGAACCTTTTGTAAGTCATTGAATTTAAATGGTTCATAAAATACCTAAACTGTAATTAAAAAAAGATGTAAGAAATATTTATTTAAGAAATAATATACTATAATGTGCATTGTACAGTTACCGAAGACTCGGCATAGTGGATAGCGCGTCTGAATCCCAACCAGTAGGTCCCGGGTTCAAGTCCCGATTGGTAAGCGCTTGGATGTTTGTCTTGTTGACCTTCGTCTTTATATGTGCAAAAGGAAGTCCAACCTCTTCGGAGGCTCTGGCAACCATCTTAAATGCGAAATACAGGGTGTCCGTAAAAGAATGTCCGCAGTTTCAAATTGTAATTGTCGTTCATCTGACATCACGCCTTGTGATTTCTTCCTTTGGGGCTTTGTAAAAGATCGGGTCTACGTTCCACCCCTACCCCACGATTTACCAACCTTGAAAGGTAGAATTGCACAGGCCGTGGCTTCCATTACTCCGGACTTGCTGCAGACAGTATGGGAAGAATTGCATTTTCGTTTGGATGTGTGCCGTATCACTAAAGGCGCACACATTGAGCACTTACAGGAAAAACTAGGTTAGTTTTCCTTCAAATGTTTATGTTTTTTGATTATCTGTTAATATTTTAGTATTAACATATAAACTCCTGTATAATCATCACCATTACAACACTCGCAAGACATTCTTTTTACAGGGACAACCTTGTATACATGGGCACGGACAAACTAACAACTCTAACGACAGTCTCAAACTAGACATCTTTCGAACCTTAATGGAGCAGAAATCCGATGTTCTCCAAAAGTATCCTTCACTTCCGCCCTCATAATTATATGGAATTGTAATGGCAGTTTAGATGCTCGTATTGTCTTGACTAGCGGAAATTACGACTAAGTAGATGGACCACGGGCATTGAATGATTCGCTGAATGATTTCATGGTCCACTAATGTTTGGTGCAGTTTACTCATTTTGCTTTAAGGTATAATTAGTTCATTCGAATTTCAGACGTAATTGTCTATGCTAACGCAGCGGAAAATTTTACTGTGTGCTTTAAATAAGTTTATTAATTTTGCTTTTATAAAGGAGTATGTGTTTCGTATTTATTGGTTGACCCATTGGACTAAAATTATCTGTTTGATCATCAGTCGAGGTATTCAGTAATCGTGTGCTTTGTTAATGCTCTGGATATCAAAGTAAATATGGAAGTTGTCAAAGCTGCGATTTTAATTGTATGTATAATTCACAACTTATGTTAGAATGAATTCTGACCATTTGGTGAGAAATGTAGTAGTATTTGAAAAAGAGATATTTGTAGCCATATTATAGGTGAATGAATGAAAGAGTAATGGAATAAGATAAAGAAACCTTTAATTAATTGTAACTTGTTGTATATGCAAACCAATAAAAGTCTTCACCAAAAACAAAGCGAACTATCAGTGAATTTTTAACCAGATTATATTACTCTATTGGAAATTATGATTTTTCATATAATGTACAGTATTTTTTTAGTGATGATGAAAACATACTAAAGAATGCCATATCATTAAAAAAGATGTCGATATATGTATTAAGTATATAGCAGATAGTATTTTCTATTCAATAGCTTAAGTTTAGGAACACAAATGTCCTTCTAAAGGTATTTTTTTCATCATTGATTGATACATGAAATCTTGCAGTGCGTCTAATAATTTGTCCAGGGACTGTACTATCTCCATATAACTAATACTTACCTTAAGAAATCTCTTATCTTCTATCATGGAACATTATATTCCAAATACGTTTGACTATTTAAGAGTACTCTGACATTAAGGGCATCCAACAAATAATGGTTCCGTATGATTATAAATATCCTGCTATTAAGAGCATCTATAAATTTAAAGCACCCAAATATGTACCAATTTAAAAAAAACAGACTTATTAAAATTTAAAAAATATATTTAGAACTTATAAGTATTAATCTTTCCAAAATACAAACTCTTCAAAGGGCAGGTTTCAGGTCTTGAGTGACAACGTCAATTCTGGATGAAAATAAATTATTTCTAAGTGCCTGGGTGGCTTAGTGGGTTTGATCGCAGCCCATGACGCTAACAGTCTGCACGCTGTACCGGGTACGGGTTCGATTCCCGAATTCGCCCTGGATGTACTTTCTCTCTGTGTATCAGTACAAACTATGTGTGTCTGTTTTAATTCATGAAGGTTTATAAGCGGGTCTTTGATCAAGCACACAAACCGGAAAATATATGTACCAACCTACCTACCTAAATTATTTCTCAAGCCTCGATTTGTGAATAAATGTCACGTGAAAGCAGAGCACCAATCGAAGGATATTCAGGAACGAAAGCTGTAAGGAATTACGTAATCTGAAACAAACTAATTGAAATGACACTCAACCTTTGGCCATTTGTCACTTTAAGCAACTACAAACGCAGGGTCCTCAAAACAACAATAACCATATTAGACAATAACAACAATTGAAGAGTTTAGTCGAAGAATGTGCTAAGTGACAAAAAGGTGAAAACGAGAAGATTAGCTTTAAAGATTTTCTTTTGCTCTTAGATACGTTAAAAACGACGCTTACAAAAGGTAAAAATGTATTTAACGTAAAGTTTATGAAAAGGGATGAACTTGTTATCTTTAAAAAAGGGAATAACAAGTTCATTGACACAAAAATCTATATTTTTTCAAAAGTGTCACTTAGCACATTCTTCCACTAAGCTATTCAAAAACAAATAATTTATACTCAAATCTATTGACGATCAAGTCAAGATAGAAAAAAATGCAGGTGCAATATTGATGACGGAAATCAGCAATAAACTATAATTCTCCTTTCACTAATAACCCATGTGTAGTTTTAGTGTGACACGTTTTTCCAACCAACTTAAACAAACCCCCTATGCTCGCCAAACAGCATGGGATTGACAACCCTGCCTCCTTTAGATTCACTACCTGTTTTCAAAATGGACTGTTCCGCAATATAAATATTTGGGGTGCTAAGAAGTGACAGGCGGAATTTACCACTCAACTTTGTCTATTTGTCACTTTAAGCAACCACAAACGCAGGGTCCTCAAAACAACAATAACCATATTAGACAACAACAAGCAATAGAGCTCACGACACAGCCGATCAATTTCCGAGACACGTTCGATCAGGTGCGATTAAAAGCACGACACAGGTGAACAACAAAAGGCTCAACAGTTCGAACACGTAGGACCATATAAAAAAATGGAACGCACTTCCTGTGCCTCACTTCCGGAGAGAAGTGTGTCGTCATTAGCCTTCAGAAATGTTACATTGTTTTTAGGGTGATGTATGGACGTGCTTTCAACTGCGATTTGTGTATTGATGAAGATGAAGTATTCATTCAAATTTGGTTCTGTTGGATGGTGTGATCATTCAGTATACATGGTCCCAAGCTTCTACAATTAAGTTAGTTTATTCACTGCCAGTTGCAAGTGTGAATGGCTCAGTGGCTGAGATTTATTATGTGTCCGTCTCATAAGGCTCAAGTTTACGGGTTTGAGCCGGTTGAGTCGCCAGATTTTCTGGATGAGAAAATCGAGGACACTAATGTCATATGATTATGTGACATGTAAAAGATCCCTTGAGTACCCATTTGGCTTGGGTTCTCTCGTTAAAATTAAATCGCGGCACACTTTAACATCCAGAGAGAGCTCAAATTCACTGTAAACTGAGCGTCAAAATAAGTAGCGAGAGTCGCCTAGATGGTGCCACATAAAAAAGGGCTCTCAGTTCTGGGGAATTATCCGCCAATAAAGCAGTCCCGTTGAAAAAAAAAGTTACAAGTGTGGTTTTTATATGAAAATTTTTCGACAAGAATCGTGGATCAGAACAGGCGATCGCCGGGTTGAGTTGTGTTGTGTCTGCTGCATTGAAGTAGAAATTCATAACACAACAGGTTCCTATCTGATAAACTGCAAGGAAGCTTAAATAATAAAAATGAGACTAGCCTTGAATTACTTAATTTCATAAATCTCTTGTATGATAATTGTTCCTTTAAGGTTAAAGAAAACTTAAAAATCTGAATTATTTACAAAATCAATTGCTACTTATTATCCTTTGCCTTTAAATATTTGTATTGTAGAAAGTTGATTTAAAAACCACTTTTATAGAAACCACTTTTTTATAAATCATTCAAGAAAGAAAAACGTTTTGTTAGTTAACCAATCAGTTGTTTCGGTTAAATTTGATTTCCAATGACATAAGTGCTCTAATTGTGAAACAACTTTCACAAAAAATCATTCCAGAAAGAGAAAGTTTCAAATACCATACTAATTTGTGAACCCGGTAAGGTTGTTTTTGAACTATAAAAGTGCCCTAACAGTGAAACAACTTTTACAGAAATCAATCAAGACAAGAAAAGCAAGTGTTATTTTTTACTTATCCCGGTAAAGTTGTTTTTCAAATACAGAAGTGTTCTACCAGTGAAACTATTTTTACAGAAATTCATTCTGAGAAGGGAAAGTTAGTGTTAGTTTGACGATAAGTTGTTGATGAAATATAAAAGTGTTCTAACGGTGAAACTAGTTTTACAGAAATCAATCCAAACCGGAAAATTTAGCGAATGTTTACCAGAGAAACAATCAATAACAAATCCTAGAACAAACTATGATTTATCATTTGTTGTACAACGGCTACCTTGCTTTTTTTTAAGTGACGATCTCACTTCCCATGCCTGTTTGAAGTTGCGGGGCTCACGTGACTGTATTAAAGCTCCTCACGGATGGGAGAAATAGACCGCCAATACCAACAAGGGCACCTTATTGAACTCTTCTGATAGGGGCCAGAGTGGCCTTGTAGTTAAGATCGCAGCCCATTACGCTAAGAGCCTGCCCACTGTACCGGGTGCGGGCTCGATTCCCGACGTCCCCCTGGGTGTACTTCCTCTCTGTGTGTCAGTAAAAATTCTGTGTCTGTGTTACTTGACGAAGGTTTATAAGTGGGTCTCTGATCAAGCACACAAACCGGATAATATATATACAAACCTATCTACCGATTATGATCAACTCTAATATTCCAACAACTATCCATATTACTGACACTTTATTAATGACCCATTTAATTCCCCTCCCAAAAACAAGATCCACCAAACCTTGACCGGCACCAATAGCCTAAAAAAAGCCGAGTAAGCAAAAGGCAAGCGGAGGTCGCTCCCTGAGCTTAGGTTAAATGTACCGTATCCAGCAGAGAGTATCCATTCCCTTTGAGAACTTAGCTCGAAGATGAAGAAAATGTGCTAGGAGATATTCGAAAAGAACCAAACAACAGTTCCAGATTTAGAGATCCTAAAAGGCAAAATATTGAATAAGTATTTTGACACTGATGTTATTGAAACGAGTCGTGTGGTCCAACATTGAATGAAATGTACCCTACGTTTTTTCTCCCTAAGCAAGCAGGGCTGCGGTTTCGGCGGATCAAGCGTTTTGCAGACTCTGTATACTCCCCGAAACTGAGAGCCATTTTTTTTCTAGCACCATCTAGGCGGATTTCACTACCAATTTTGACGCTGAGATTACAATGAATTTGAGCAGTCAATGGGAATTATTTTGAGAGCTAAGTAGGGATATTGTTGATAGGTAGTTTTTTAGTAATTTTATTATGAAACTGGTTATTTATTAATTAAAAAAAAAGAGAAGTGTGTGTGAATTGGGAAAATTTAATTTAATTTTTTTTAAATATGAAATAAATAGATTGAATATGTTGAAGTATGCTAAGATTATCCTACTAATATCTTCTATTTTAACCCCTTCCCCTTTCGCTCCAGTGAAAATGACCCCTAAAGTGTAAACTTGTTTTCTTTGCATTTGTTTAAATTAAAATTTTGTAACTGAAAATTCATTTTCCTAATTTTTTTAAAAATTATATTTCTGTAGTAAATGGTTTTATATGGCTCCTCCATACTTTAAATTTTAAACTTTAGCAAAATTATTGAATTTATGAATTTTTAAAAATTACGTGTGTTGATGGTAAATCTGACAGACAGGTGACGGGTTTATACGTCTGTATCCCTCAGATGGTAAAGCTAAAAACAAATGAAAATAAAAAGTGAATTTATATATTGTTCATAGACATATTTTTATAAAATTATCAAGGATAAAAAAAATATTCACGTTTATTACCATTTTCATGAAAATTATCTGATCTTTATAAACACTGTTAAAGATTATGCACTTTGTTTCACCAAAAATATGGTTCCTAGTAGCTGCAGCGGCTGTGTGGTGAAACGTTAAACCATATTTTTTGTATTCGGTTGAACCATTTCTCAGGTTTTTGTTTCCAAATCCAGAAAAATGGTTCAACCAAACACCGAAAAAAAGGTGAAACATTTCACCACACAGCCGTCGCAGCTACTAGGAACCAATATCATGGTGAAACCAAGCACAAAATTTTTAACAGTGTGGGGTAAGTAATACATCCTGGATCCTTTCTGACTAACTGTATCCAGATGGAGTAACATCTTTGAGGGCTCATTCTTCAACCAAGACCGGATGGGATCCAAGGCGCCACTGCAGCTCTCTTATCTATTCTTTTTTCTTATCTTTTTTTTCTGAGGGATCTTTGCCACAGAGTGGCTAATGATCTTTGTGTTATCGTGGCCTCTCGGTGATCTTTTTTTTTGTATGGGAGTTGTTTGTTTTTCTAACCTTAAAGGGTTGGCTCTTTCTTAGTTGTGGTTGGGGCTGGGGAGCGCTGTTGGTAAGGCTCTTACCTAGCATGAGGAAGGTCCCATGTTCGGGATTCATTCCTTTCCGTGCCGAAAATGCACTTCTCCTATAGGAGTGAATTTCAATCTTTTTCGGAGTGGGTAAAAGAAATAAAAGAAAACAATCTGCGTCCTACACTCTTAAAACGAGCGGTTTTAACTCAGTCTGAGTTAATTTCCACTCCTTTCCGGTGCCGAAAATGCACTTCTCTTATAGGAGTGAATTTCACTCTTTTGTTTTAAGAGTGTAGCATGCGAAAGGTCCCAGGTTCGGGTCCGGGCATCGCCAAAATAACTGCCGACCTATAAACGGCCCGTGCAGCCAAAAATGTCCGACGAATAATACCCCGTGTAAGGGAGTGCACGTTAAATATCCTTTCTTAAAAATTGCAATTAGCCTGTTATGCTAAACAACAAAAAACTCATTATAAATGCGAAATAATTCGTGTTTCGTTTCAAACCAAATTACAGCATCAGATATATGTTCTATCTTAATGCAATCCTAAAGAGTCCCACATGTTGCCGTCAATAGAATTTTATTGTTCAGCCACTCCCAAATTACAATGTTTTAATTATCCTACATAAAAATTATCGCTTGAGAAACAACAAAATAACAACATTTCATACAACACAAACATATCACTAACTTTTCATACTCCATGCCTTTCAATAACCCATCAAAAAATACCAAAATAAAACCCATTTAAAACCCATTTCCTCTTCAAAACGCACGCGTTTTCGATGTCCCAAACCCGAAATTTAACACCAATCTTTTAAGCCACGGCCGACTGCCCAGACGAGTCCATCTTCCCTTGGGGAGGGGAGAAGTGCCGAGGTGGGTGGGGCCAGGGGTGGCCTATCACGCAAGGCTGCGCGCTGATTGGACGGGAGGCAGCGAACCGGATGCGACCGGGGGCAGTGGACACGCGAGCTTTGAAATTGATTATCCGAGGCTCTCAGATAATCGGTCAATGGGGATTATTTTTAGAGCTATAAGTAGGGATATTGTTGATTTTGTAATTGTGTAGTGAAACAGGTTTTTTATAAGTTAAATAAAAAGAAATGGAATGAAGAAAAATGGGGTATTTAAATTGTGTTCTTAGTTTAGTTTGAATTATCGTCGCGCTAGAGCTACACAAGGGCTATTGGCGACGGGCGTCATAATTTAGAACCACAGTCAGGTGACGAGAGTAGGCAATACAAGTTTGTTCTTCTTGTTTAAGGCTCACTAGTGAAGTACTACTATGTAGAATTTTCTTGCAATAATTAGAAAAATCCTAGTTCCGATAATATCGGTTATGCAATTACATTTTTTAAAAATTTAAGAGGTAATTTGGTTATACATTTTTAACTTTAAGGGGGAACGGGCGCGCTGGATCGGGGGTTTCCAAAGCAAAGTGCATGAGTGTTAATCCTGTGGAGAAACAAATATTTTCTCTGACACATTTCTCCGGCTGTAATGAATATTTTTACAAGCGGATTTTTTTTATATGATAAATGTAGCTGACTTACAAGTCCCGACCTTCTCAATTTTTGAAATGGGTTCGAATATTTTTTTAAAATTTTCAATAAATAATTTTACACAAAATATTCGAAGCAATTTCAAAAAGTGGGAAGTTAGAGACCTATAAGTTATCTACATTTATTATTTAAAAAAAAACCGTTTGTAAAAATATTCAATACAGCCGGAGAAATGTGGCAGAGAAAATTGTTTTTTCGCCATTGGATTGACACTGAGGCACTTGAGTTTGGAGACCCGCGGTCCAGCGTGCCCATTCCCCCTTAAACCTTTGTAGCACAAAGCATATTTTTATAGCTTGGTTCACTTTTATTCTGAGCCCTCATTTATTATTATAACTGTCGTTAGATAAACTAATGTTTAATTATTAACACATCTTATATTAATTCGTCAAATGTATAATGAATGCTTACAAAAGACTAGAATCCCCGTTGAATAACAATTCGATGCAGCGGTCTTAAAAATGTCGGGATCGTTAAATGTACTTTTTATGATTTTGGATTCTCTGAGATTTTTGATTTTTAGTATTTGCGTGCTATTGCGGATTTGTATTTTTACTATTAGTAACAAATTATATGTTAAAATATGCTTATGAGAGAGCCCGGATGGCCTAATGGGTTGGATCGCAGCCCATTACGCTAACAGTCTGCGCGCTGTAACGGGTGCGCCGTTCGATTCCCGCCTTCGTCCTGGGTGTACCTTCTCTCTGTGTGTCAGTAAAAATTCTGTCTGTGTCTGTCTTACTTGACGAAGGTTTATAAGCGGGTCTCTGATCAAGCACACAAACCTGAATATATATGTATCAACCAACCATGTTTATGATGCCCCCAAACACAGTATTCCACATAAAATTCTTAACTAGTTTGAATAATAACTTATGTTATTAGCTTTCCAGTGGTAAATGTTCTAGTTTTTGATCTTTTAAGAGCAAATTTAACTAGCTTTAAAAAATAATTTTACAATACTATTGCTAAAATATGGAAAATCGATAATCTGCATAGTTAGGAAATTTATTAATGTTTGGTAAATATTAAAGTAAAATTTTATAAAACTTTGGGCAGGTAAAATTTTTGGGTCGGGAAAGTATTTTTTCTACAACTTCCTCGACAAGAAAGGATTTTTTTTTAAAAAATTCTAACCCTTGCTACAGGTATAGGATAAGATCGCTTGAACGCCACCTATTGGCAAAATTTAAAATTTAGAGCCTATATTTGTAAGGTTAAAGAAAGAAAGATTGATGTATTTTTTTTAACACATTCAAGTTGGATTAGAAACCGTAAATGCATCAATGACTATATTCCATTTGTAACTAAGCCAAAAGGATAATGATAAAATAATTATGATCACATTTGGAACACAAAAAAACAGGGTCCTAAAAAGACTTCGGTAGCGTTCTCATTCCTCCCTCCTTTGGAATGTCACACCACCCTTAACTTAATAACTCTTTTAATATACGTTACGTTTAATGACCTAACGGTGAACAAGTTTTTGCTGAACCTCAAACTTCTTTGTACTGAATTTGTAAAAAAATGGATAAAATAAGCCCAGGCTTTTCAAGCCTATTTAGTTCAGTAGAACTCCAATTATCCGAAGCAATTGAGACCTATATAATTCGGATAATCAGAAATTCGAATAATTGGAGTTAATCAGGAAAAGAAAAAGCTATATTTTAGTCAATTACTTAATGTATTGCTGGGCTGTGGGACAATGTAGTTCTAGTTTCGCTCGTTACCATATATCGTTACCAACACAACCATATCCAAATGGTAAGGTAAGGTAATCGCTTCCGGCTGCCTATTTCTAGCCTCCTTTAGGAGCTTTAACACAGCCAATAACGCCTCGTATTTTAGAACCCTGGTCACGTGACGAGGTCGACACCTGAGCGGGCGCCCAACGGAACTTCGAGCGACATCGTACGCTAACGCCGTCGGGACTTTGGACTCCACAGATTTAACGAGCACGTCTGTCCCTGTGTACTCGGACCCATCCGTGATGAAGATTTTCTACTATTTCCAGCACAGATCCGATTTATAGGATGACTGGCAGTAAGTGGGATTCGAACAACACCATCTAAGACAAGAGGAAGCCCTCGCACGCCCCCCTCGGAAGTCCGTGACGTCACTGAAAGAAGGCTCAAGATTCAAACGGGTTTCTTATCTCACCACCCCCGCTAGAAGGGGTTTTGAATCCCTACCCCATAACCATATAGCAACAAACAGACGTCAGACGCGCGCGACTCTGCTCAACATCCGTTGTTGACAATTTGTCTCGAAGGAAATTCTTCGATTAATTAAGGTTTTTCATGTTAAAATGACAAACAAGTGCTCAGCTGTTGCCTGTAAAAGCAATTATAATAAAGGGCCGAAGGTGTCTCTCCTCTTTAAATTTCCAAAAGATGCCAACCTTAGGACAAAGTGGCTTTCGGCTATTCCAAGAGCGAATTTTCAAATCACCATTTGTTTTCTAATCTTTTTAGAACTCAAGGGTAGGTACAATTCCTATATAGTTACTAATGTTAGAAAAGTTAATCTGTATCCATATCAAAATTACTCAAAATTAATGTTATATTGAAAGATTTATTTGACTTCTTAACATTATTATTAAAAACTAATTCATTAAAATTATTGTCTAACAGTACTTATCATATAATGACTGATACTCCCATTAGTAACTATATTTTAAAGTTCAATCAATGGTTGAACAAACAATGGTGCATCAAATAGTTGCGAAATTTTTAAGTTTCTTTGAATAAAAAAAAATTGTGTATTTCAGGGTTTTTCTATTTGAAACTAGTACTTTTACTACTTTTTCCATATTTCAAAACTTGAGATTTTGCAATCAATTGGGTTTAACAAATTGTCAGTTCTATAATTTTTAAGCTTAGCTTGTCTGAAACTTTCATAATTTTTTTAATTGTTGCTGTTAAAATATCTGATATTAGGGTTTTCTGATATTTTTACGATACCGTAACCTCAATTTGCTTATCTCGGATATTTGTGGTTACTTAATTTCAATGATATATAAATAGTCGCAATTTATTGATAATTCTGTTTTTGAAATTTGCTGATTGTCGTAATTTTGCTATTTTTTTTAATTCCATTGATTTATTCTTCAACCAGGCTTATTTAAATTGGTGGTCAATAATCTAGATTTTATAATGGTTAAAGTTCTGAGATTGTAAAAATTTTACTACCATTTGCCAAAAAAATAATAATTCCTTAAATTATTAATCAATAAAATGAACGATTGTTCACAATCACAACGCAATATTACCTTTAAAAATGAGTTATTTTATCAAAGGCATTTACTTTAGCATAATTAAATATTTATTATAGGGGTATCCAATAAACACATTTGTGTTTGAATTTGATTTTTTTACTCTTAATATTATATACTCCTAAAATTACTTCTCAAAAGGTCCAGAATTTCGCCATTAAAAATAGAGTATGAACCCTGTGTAGATGGAAAAAACTGTTCACATATTTTTGTAGTTTGTAGTGATGTAGACAATTGAAAATTGCAAATGAATAATAATTATGTAAAAAAAATATGTTTTTAATTAACCTTATTTTTATAATAAAGATGTGATGCTTTTTGCAATGAAATTGCTTTTTCCCCAGACTCAACATGTTATTCATTATTTCATTTTAAAGCAACTTAGCTTAAACACATTAAGACATTTATTTTCAATGATTTAAAAAAAAATAGCCATTAAAATGTTTGAAAGAAGTGATATATTTCATGAATTATATTTACCTTAAAAATTGTGGAAGGTAAAAATAGTTGTCGATTAAAATATAGGAATTAATATATTGAAAAAGATATTTCATGCACTATCAGTGTTTTTTTTTGTCACACCGAATATTTCCTTAACTTTTAATAATGTAAATCAAGAAAGGTAGCATTTAATGCTAAGACAAATACTCACGAGAACGCTAAAAATAAATATGTTACTAATTCATCCAAATTTAAAAGACTTTACATGTTTAAAAGAAGCATCCCAACTTCCCCAAGACTTTCCCTCTGAATAACGGGGAGCTTAGGACTCCCTTCAGTGACGTCACAACTAGGAGAACGGGCTTCCTCTTGTCTTAGATGGTGTTGATTCGAACCCCCGCACTCCTGAGAAGGCTGAACCTCTAGGCTGATGCCTTAACCACTCGGCCACGGACGGGCCATATCCAAATTGTAAGGTGTTGTATACGGCAGTTTGAGTTATATTCATCTTTTTGCAGTAGTTTTTTTAATTCAACTTATATCAGAGTGCGGGTTTCTTTTAGGATCCATGTTGAATCATAGATATTAAAAGTTTACTACACTATATATATTCAATATATATTTTACATAAATAACAGATGAGTACGTAAAATAAGAGCAGTTACAGGTATAGTACAACTAACGGACCGACTAACTAACGGACCGACTAACTAACGGACCGACTAACTAACCGACTGACTGACTCACTAACGGACTGACTAACTGACTAAATAACTAACTGACTAAATAACTAAATAAATAAGTAATCTCTAATAATTAAAAAAAATCGAGGAAATAACATATTATTGGAAATTTGATAATAAAATAATTATAAATAATATTGGAAATAACAACATTCAAAAACATAGTAATCGATATAATTTAATGTTAATTATACAAACAAAATACATTGTGTGCACTTGAAACAAGAAAAGATTTTTTAGACATTTGACAGACATCAATAATTTGAAAAAACATTTACCAAAAACGCTTTTCAACCACCAAAACGAAAATGTAAACTAGGATCCAATTTGCTAAGTAATTTTTTTACACGGTCCCTAAAATTCGTTTTTTTACAGTATTTTTTACAATAACTCGGCAAATAATTGTTGTTGAATTAAAAAATTCGGGATTTTTATTCTACTTGATTTTTTTTTTTTTTTTTTTTTTTTTTTTTTTTTTTTTTTTTTAAAAAAAAAAAAAAAAAAAAAAAAAAAAAAAAAAAAAAAAAAAACTTGTGTGATTTTTTGAAATAAGAAAGGTACATAATGAAACAAAACTCACTGTAATTAAATCATTAAATTTGTGGAGGTATCATCCAAATTTAAAGACTTTTTTAAAATATGGCCTTCCCAACTTCCAAGATTTCTATATCTAACACAGATCATGACAAATAGAAAAATTTTTTGGATCTGGTATGGTTGAAGTGATAACTCCCCTTATCTAAAACAATTAGGCGTTGCCTTGAACTTTCGAAAGGGTACCAAATTTAAGATGTAACGCCTTTGATATACATTTTGTTGCCAGTTTTTACTCAATTCTTTAAATCGGGCTTTTCCTGGAACATAGAAAACGTTTACACTAATAATTCATTAATACATAAAAACAGGTGGACATAAATAAAGCTCCAGCATGTACAAAAGTTTATACACGGCACAAATAAACTTTCTTTCGTCGTTCCTCTGTTGGATGTCATGCCTATAGTAATTCTTTGGTCGGTCGCAAAAAAATTACTAGGCATGTCATCCAACAAAGACTAACAAATAGGTCGGGTGGAATGTTTTCTGACATTCGGATAATCAGAACAGTTCGGATAATTGGAGTTCTATTGTACTTGGAAACTGACTAAAAAACCGTTCCAAATGATAAAAAATGAACAATAATCGGGATCTTACTGTAACACACATTAATAAAGCGTGATCACATCGACCACTATGCATGGCAGGTGAATGTATGGCAATATTACTATTCCACAGACGTCAGCCTCGCACAATCTCGTTTGGGCACGTGAGGGGGCGGGACGCCGATTAACGCAGGCACAACAGGAAGCGGACTTTGATTAACCTTTGGACGCACGCAGTCCTCTGTTGTAATTAGTGGACAGCCATTTACATAATGGGACACGTTTTGTTGGCCGAAAATCTTCGAAAACGAGCGATTTGTGTAATGGACTGTCGCTCTTTCTGGTCGAGATGTCGAGGCAGGTATGATGGTCTCTTGACATGGAAGCTCTTTTTTATATATTTAAGAATGGGTTAACGAATCACTCAATGCTTCTATAAGACGTCGATGGTTAATATCAAATTGAAGTTGATAGTGAAAATGTGCGGCAAAATTACTTGTTTGTTTTAAATAAGAAAGGGCGTGCAAATGGCATTGAAGGTCTTGAAGACGTCAATAAATGATAGTTAACGTCTATTATATTTAAGAATGGGCTAACAAATCACTCTATGACTCTTTGAGACGTCGATAAATGACAATTAACGTCAAAATTTAATTAATAGCGAAAATGTCCGGCAAAATGACGTCTTTTTTTATGTAAGAAAGGGTTTGCAGATGGCATCGAAGGTCTTGAAGAAACAATAAATGGTAATTAATGTCGAAATTGCGTCGATGACGAAAAGTCAGTCATACGTGCTGAAGAAAGTCGTCTGAGAGTGATTATAAAAATGTTGTAACGGAGAACAAGAAAACTGCTTGAGAGCTTTAAGGCTTTTTCTCGCCAAATTCAAACACACACAATTAAAAAATTTCAAAAGCAAAGACGCAAAGACAAAAAGCGTGATGTCGGATAAAAAGAAAGGGGTTTGCAGATGGTATTCGAGTTTTCTAAAGACTCCATAAATGGTGATCAATTGGTGAAAATTGCGTCGATGTACGAAGAAGTCAGTCGAAACAGAATAATAAAAGACTTATGAGAGGGAACATATATATATATATTATTGGATAGCGACAACTAGAAAGCGAAAGACTACAAAGCTTTAAGACTATATTATGCCAAATATAACACAAAACAAAAAAAGGGTTGATTTAAAACTTAGAAACACAAAAATTAAGAAGAAATGATTCAAAACAGTTAGGAAACAAGGTTAGTCAGTCCATAAAATATCTTATATTTCAGAACGGTATAATTTAACTTCTCCAACATCAAAGCAAGCCATCCAATTCTGTATAAATCTCTTCCAGAACAAACGTAATTAAGACGCATGTATGTTCGCTACTTTTGCTTACACCGCTCGTTAAAATCATTCAATAACCATTTTTAAAATATGATTCAAAAGTCATAAATGCGCGATTCAGAGCCAAAGACCCATCAGCGCCGGATATCCCAGCCTTATTATTGGCCCAAGGAAGACAATAAAAGCCGACATCAAATCGAACCTCTTTCAGGATTTTCCACTCATAGGAGACCCCTCAGACGGGAACGGGTTCGAACTTCGAACTTTGCAAAAGTGTTCGTATTGACAAAAATGTAACTGACTTATTTTTCATTTTAAAAAAAAAATAGGTTGGAAAATAAGAATTCTAACATAGAGATCTCTGATGATAAGAAAAGATTAATAGTTGGACTCATTGAAGAATTTTTGCTAAATGTGTGCTTTTACTTTTTGAGAGAATGATTTGTATTTTTTTAATTAAGTATTTTTAAATGGTTTTTTTAGAAGTAAGACATTTCGATTTGCGAAGAAGAATCTTAGGTATTAAGCAACGGTTCGGTTTCAAGATTTCCGACATCGCAAGATATTTTTACCCCTGTCCCGTGGAAAACTAACGTTTCGAAATATTCATCAATTTTATAGATCAACTGCATTACAAAAACGTCAATTGCAACTTAAAGACTTGCAATAGAAAATGCATAGTGTTAGTATGTATAGTTAATGTACTATATTCTTTTTGGACTATACCCTTCTATTGTGGTCACGTGGCTTTACACTATGCATATATGCTTTCAATTACAAAATTACCACAATTCGACTAGGAGATATCATTTCGTCAAAGAAGACAGAATTTTAGCATGCATTTCTAAGAGTGTACCACGAAAAAAATTTGGAAATAGGGTACTTGACAGTATCGCTAAAATACCTTCCAATATTAATTACAAAACAAACGAGTGGTTTTAACTCAGTCTGAGTTAATTTCCACTCCTTTCCGTGCCGAAAATGCACTTCTCCTATAGGAGTGAATTTCACTCTTTTTCGGAGTGGGTAAAAGAAATAAAAGAAAACAATCTGCGTCCTACACTCTTAAAACGAGCGGTTTTAACTCAGTCTGAGTTAATTTTCACTCATTTCCGATGCCGAAAATGCACTTCTCCTATAGGAGTGAATTTCACTCTTTTGTTTTAAGATTGTAAATTATAGTTTGAACCCAAATATAAAAAACGTATATATTTTTTTGCAAAATAAATATTTAAATAATTACTAAAAATCATTTTCAAATGGCTTTTTTTTCATAGGTACGTCACGTGATCACAAACACGTCGATTTGGCTAACGTCACTAGTACGTATAAACAAACCGGTGTGATGTTTTTTTTTGTAATTAAACTGGTTTTAATCTACATTACTATTGAAATAAGAATTATATAGATAATGGGTGGAGGTTTTACAGAAGCGGATAGTTCAAATATGCTTAAAGTAGATTCCAAAATGGTGTTTCAAAATTTGTTTATAGTTACTAGGACATCATAGATACCACGCGACAGCCACAAAGCGTTTTCGGGAGTGATATTTCGTCCTAATTTTAAAATTAATTTTTTCCCCTTTTTATGGGGTATTTGAAAAAAAAGAAAAAAATACGGGTCTAATATTTTTGGCATAAGAATATTTTAAGCCAATAAAATTTCTTAGTCAAGTACCCTATTGTGACTTTCACAATTAGAAGCTTCACCCACAGCCAACGCAATTTATAAGGCCAGGTATGCTCTTTGTAATCAGTTTGGAGCGTAGACTGACCGAAGAAGAAGCAACCTGCTTGCGCACCGGCCGACTATAACTCTTCAGGCTCCGAACAACTTTCGAGAGTAGATTTCTTCTGCCTCAGACAAAATCTCAGAACATGACAGAGAGCGTGACGTCACGAAGATTTTCTCTGGCCTTATAAATGGAGTATGCCGTGCCTCATCATGTCCTACTCAACATAGAAGGCCAGAGAAGCTCTCCCAAATACGAATGCGGACGGAAAGTTTAAAGTCATTGTTCTGAGTGCCGAAGATGGCGAATCCTGTTCGGAACCACTCGGAACACTAAAAATATATTCGGCCGAGAACTAATGGCTCCGAATAGGTTTTGAGATAAGGTTTCTACATCTTCGTACAACGAAACTCGGAACCAGTGACATCAAACTTTCCTTCCACGCGAGTGTTTGGGAGAGCTTTTTTGGCTTTATAAATGGAGTAGGCCGAGCCTCATCTAATATTTTACCGAAAATACGAGTTACAGCTATGTTAACCCAACCGATAATTATTCGCCGTTAATTAGAACTCGTCCCTAGCGATAGCTGTTGTCTGGAAAAGAAGATCCCGATTCATTAGCAGCTAATTACATTTCGGGCTAATGAAATTTCTTCCCTTTATGCGCGAGTCAAGTTCATGTTCCGGTCGGGATTTTTGCCGCTTTGATGTCGGCTGCCGGTGGCCATTGTTTAGCGCTTCCTCCGCGATTTGTTCTGATTTTATATTCCCTGGTCTTGTGGACTCGGGGACCGTCATCTTAATCAAATTGTTTTTAACATCGTCGTAGTATGAAAAGTAATATGATATTTTGATTTTCATGCATGTGCACTGTTAAAAAAAAACCTGATGTAAATTTACGAGCATTTGCCCTTTAATTTTTTTTGGCAACAGCCTTATTTGATGGAAAGCGGTCTGACCACAGCCTACTCAACTACTAAGGCCAAACAAGCTCTTCCAAACACGCTCGGGGACGGAAATTCTGACGTCAAAGTTCCGAGTGACGTTGTTCCGAAGATAAAGACAACCTGTCTCGAAACCTGTTCGGAACTACTCGTTCGCGGCTGACCACATTTTTAGGGCTCCGAATGTGTCCGAACTAGTTTCTCCATCTTCGGCACTCGGAACAGTGACGTCAAAATTTCCGTCTACCCTCATGTTTGGGAGTGCTTCTCCGGCCTTGTTATTTAAGTTGGCCGTGGTCTGACCCACATAAACGGCTTTATTCCTTAGACTGTTAGAAAATAGGGCGATTCCCGTATTTTTACAGTTTTAGCTCATCTTGAGCTCTTGGAAATGATGAGTATGAGTGTTTTTTTAACGGGGTGTGACTGGAATCTCTGCTGCCGTTCCCTGCCTATTATTTTAAAGGGATATTTTTTAAACAGTGAATAGCTTGTTTCAAATAACATAGTTCCTTCAAGCTTTCATTCCAACACTTCCGCCATCGGTGCTCCGATAAGTGTGCTGTTCTCTGACATTAATTCTCCAATCAAGGCTTGAGAAAAAATTAACTTAATTCCGCACTTCTGTTGCCACTTGAAGATGTGAAACATGTCGATTGGACCACCGAAATTTTTTCCTAAAATATATTTTTTGTATATAATAAGCTTAATGTCTGACTGTGCAATTTTTGACAAATATTTACGCATAATTGAGTTCCTTTTTTTTTTATTTGTGGAAATAGAATTTATGGTTATATGTGCTCCCGATAAGTTTTACATTTTACAAATATGCAGTTCTAGTTATTTAACTGAATGCGGTACATTATATAGATTAAAATAATGTCCAAAAATTAGCATTTCAATTTTCCTGTTATGGAAAGCAACAGTTTCAGAAAACTAAAAAAATTCCTTAGGAAAATAACTGATTTTTTTTAATGTTTTTAACGAATTTTTATTGCAGAGTATGTTTCTTATTTCTTTTTAAGCAGATTATGTTATAAATTTATAATTTCCATTACCTAATTGGAGTATTGTTGATTACAAATTTATTGTCGCGTAAATTATATAACTCCAAATAGCCCTCTTTAATCTTATTTATAGTACGGGTTTTACTTTTCAGATTGTAACCTATACATAATATTTCTAACAACCGACAGCCTCCCAAATAAAGAACTCAACATTCCACTGCGATACAGATATGAGAACATAGTAGAACAAATTCATCTTATTTAATTAATGCGAAAATCTTAATGAGCTTTCAAGTCTTCAAACATGAATGCCGAGCGGGCGGAATTCTGCTGCCATGCTCAACCGAATCGCGTCTTCTTGGTCACTGCTAATTGTCCTAATGAATGCCGCGGCGCGCAATAAAATAGTTCCTCCTCGCTGAGTTGTATTGTTGCGCGAGTGGGGAACGCTAAGCCTTTTTTAAAAAATAGTTCCAACTTCCGATTTAATTTTTTCTCTCATTATTTTCCCTCCGCACGTTATAATTAGTAATTTTTAGAATGGGGGATGCCTGGTCTTTGTTTTTGACGACTTGATAATTATCATTTGACGCTGGGCGTTCTTACAATGGCGGAGATTTTTAGAATATTCCTGTTGTTCTTTTTCGACGCGTGGGCCGGGAAAAAATGGATGGGGAAGTTTGGCTTCTTTTCAATCATCCTTAATTAAGCAAAGGAGAAGATTGACTTCATTATATTATTCATTATAAACATTTATTTAACATTGTTTCGATTTTTTTGTAATCTTATTTCAATGATTCGGAAGGATCATTATACTGACACATCCTTCTTTTGATACAATTAAAGTACTAATGCCCTTTTACGTGAAAATGTTCGGCAATATTTTTCCTTAATAATGCTACGGTAAATTTGTAATTCTTTTTTCCGTAACTAGCGAATTAACACCCGTTCTTTGCACAAGCTAAAAAAAATAAAACTCAAATAATATTTAATTTATTTACCACTTTTATATTGTCTTGCCTTAGGTAACGCTTGTGTTATATTATTCCAACTATTCCAAATTAAGCAAATTGAATAATAATCGTTAAATAATATTATTTCACCTCCCGACCTCTAATTGTTAAGAATATTTTTATATACCTAAAAAACCTTTATAAAAAAACTCTACAAAACCTTTTTTTTTAAAATCTTATTACCTTTTATATGCCTAAATATCTAGATGCTATGAAAAATGTAAACGCTTTCAATAACCTTCTAAAAAAAACTTTTTTTTAATAGTTTTAAAGTAACGATTTGTAAATACCCAATTGGTGCAAGATTTTTTTTTGTGTGTGTGCTTATAAGTATGTACTTTGAATGCATCCAACTTGGTGAAGTGAAAATCCGGGATTTTAAAGAAAAAAACTTTATATGCAAATAGCAAACCGAACTTTTTTTAATTGATACGAAACATATAACTTTCAAAAGAAATTCCAAACTTCTGCTTCGCTAATTAAAAAAGCACTTTTCTCTTTTTTAATTTTTAGCTTCATAAAAAATACCTATTTACGAAGACTTCTTTTTTCTATGTCTGTTTGAACACGAACACTTTCCAAAAAGCCATACTTAAATAAAAAAAAAAATTGGAATTGAAAAATTCGCCATAGCAATATAGAAAAATCTTTCTTTATCACATTTTTTCCTCTTTTACTTAAAAAAAATCTTTTAATACATTCCACCATCTTCCAATTTCGATAAAATACCTTCAATGAATAAAAAGGATGGATTTTAATAGGACAAAATGACTGCTCTCCTTTGACATTACCCGATGTCGAGGCTTTTTAACCCTTAAAATTGCCCTCGCTTAGTGTAATTATAATTGGACTTGGGAGGGAAAAAATCACATCCCATCTTTCTTTCTCTAAAATGATCTTTTTCCAATTTCTTGCCCAAGGTACGATAAAGTTGTATTTAGCATTTTTGAGTTTTTGGGAAAAGTTTAACATTTTTTTTTTTTTTACAATTTTCATACCTGGCGAAAATATCCTTTCAAACCGAAGCAATACTTTAACCAGTGGTAGAAATATAGGAAAAAAGTAAGGTTGACCACAATGGGAATGTTTCAGATGATGTAACGCTCTTGTTTTCATTTTTCTTTGTACTTCGATTTCATTGGTTGCTTTGGATTCACTCTCAAAATGACCGATACAGATGAATATAGATTTTTTTTTATTTCTATGCAAGCTTTCATTCACAAATTTTTTGAACAACCAACAGCACAGCTAGAAGTTGGCATTAAAAAATTTAATAAGTAAAATATTCTTAAAAAACTCCTTTTCGAATACCAAAATAAAGGTAATTCCAGACAACAAATGAAACAAACCGTTGAAGCTGTTGCTATTCACGACGTGAAACAACCCCATTCGGTTGCAATTGACCCCCACTTCCTTTCCCAGTTTTATAATTATTAATTTATTTTTTTCTTGTCCTAAGTAAATTACCTAAGATCTTAAATAACACAAATTTGAATTTATATAAAGATAAGGGGGGCCGGGGTAGCTTGGTCGGTAAGGTCGAGGACTGTCATCCCTAAGGTTGCGAGTTCGAGTCCCGCTGCCTTCCGAAGACCCCCCGTGTACGCTAATGGTGACTGGTGCACGTTAAATCCGTCGTGGTCACTAAGTCCTCCAAGTTCCCATACCAAATCAATACCTCTGGGGGTGACAAGCCAATTCTGGGGATCCTCTAGTTGGCCTCTGTCTCTAAAAATTAGATGGATCTACTTATGTGTGTGTGTTGTGTCTGTCTTATTTGAAGAAGGTTTATAAGCGGGGCTCTGACCAAGCGTACAATCCTGAATATATATGTATACCAACCAACCAACTAAGATAAGGTTAGATTTTTACGTTTCATTAGAGCTGCTGCACAATCATAAACGAGCCACCGTTGATAGTTTGGGTAAATGTGAATAACGAAAATTATATTTAAAAAACAAAATCGTTTGTTATACTATCGTCAAAAGTGAAAAGCCGCTAAACAAAAAAAAAAGTAATTGAATGGAATTTAGTGTTATTAGAAGTGAGTGGATGCATGGCCATTTTCTTGAAAAGTTGTGACTGTGGTTCTAAATTACGACGCCCGTCGCCAATAGCCCTCGTGTAGCTCTAGTGCGACGATAATTCAAACCTACCTACCTTGAAAATTTAGGTGTCAGGGGGATTGCGTCACCACACACTTCTAGCACTGACTTTAACAGTAGTTAAGAAATGCATTAATTTGAAAGGCCTGACAATACATCTTTAAGTTGGTTGGTTGACATATATTCAGGTTTCTGTGCATGGTCAGAGACCCGCTTATAAACCTTCGTCAAGTAAGACAGACACACAACACACAAAAGTGACAGAAGCTGCCATCTATCGCCACCTCCACAATTTAGACATGTCCCTGAAGGGGAGGAAAATAGTCTCCAAGGACCTGTACCCGTGGGAAACTGCGCCATGACCGCCCACAGGATTTTCGGACTAACAGATTTAACGAGCACGTAATCCGCATATACTCGGTGGGTCTTCAGTGGTATCGGGAACCGATCGCGGGACCTTCCGATTCCGAGGCCTTAACCACTAGGCTATCCACGGCCCATCTTTAAGTTATTGCCCTCTATCCGTTACGTTACTGATATAAAATTCTATGTTTTCACTGCAGTTTTCTCAGTAATACTCGGTTTGAAATACGTAAACACTAGGAGCCTTAGTAAACACATTTCTTATAGTAACTTCCCAATACATTATTTTTACATAAATGTAAGTAAGTACACTCTTAAAACAAAAGAGTGAAATTCACTCCTATAGGAGAAGTGCATTTTCGGCACCGGAAAGAAGTGGAAATTAACTCAGACTGAGTTAAAACCGCTCATTTTAAGAGTGTAGGACGCAGATTGTTTTCTTTTATCTCTTTTACCCACTCCGAAAAAGAGTGAAATTCACTCCTATAGGAGAAGTGCATTTTCGGCACGGAAAGGAGTGGAAATTAACTCAGACTGAGTTAAAACCACTCGTTTGTTTTAAGAGTGTAAGGTAATCGTTTCCGGCTGCCTATTTCTAGCCTCCTTTAGGATCTTTAACACAGCCAAAAACGCCTCGTAATTTAGAACCCTGGTCAAGTCACGAGGTCGACACCTGCACATAAATGTACAGTAAAAAGGATAAAATAAGTACCCCTTTTTGAAGTTCTTAAATAAAGGATTGGCCTTGAGAATTATAATAAGTATCTCATTTAGATTTTTTTAAAAAAATAATTTTTTCGAAATAGTTCAAATGAAAAAAAAACCTTTTTTGTCATTAAATATAATCATGTATTAACAGCCAATTATAAAGTTATATTTTACTATTGAGTGACAAGAATAATCTGTTCATAGATATATAAAAAAATTTTAAACGTTTGTTCTCAAGTTGACAGTTTTCCTAGTTATTTGTTAGGTCAAACATTATATAAGAAACAATTTCATATCTCCACCTAAGTCATAGTGAAAAATTTGGCACTTGGTTTCACCAAAAATATGATTCGTACTAGTTGCAACGTGGTTAAATACAGGGTGGCTTACAGTTAATGTCGGTTTAAATGTACCATTGGTGGGCCGTAGTGAGCCTAGTGGTCAGCGTCTCGGTCTCGGGATCGGAAGGTCCTGCGATCAAGTCCCGGTACCACTGAAGACCTACCGAGTATATGCGGAGTACGTGCTCGTTAAATCTGTTGGGTACGAAAGTCCTCTAAGTTCCCATACCAAATCAATACCTCTGGGGGTGACAAGCCAATTCTGGGGATCCTCTAGTGGGCCTCTGTCTCTAAAAATTAGATGGATCCACTTATGTGTGTGTGTTGTCTGTTGTGTCTGTCTGACTTGACGAAGGTTTATAAGCGGGTCGCTGACCAAGCACACAAACCTGAATATATATGTCTACCAACCAACCAACCAACCAACCAACCAACCAACCATTGGTAAGAACTTTGTGTTATTTAGAACAGATATTTGACATGGTTCCGTTTAGTTTTGTTGGTTGAAAAAATATTTGTTGATTAAATCGTACAACAGCGTATCGGGTCCAAAGAGAAGCGATTTGTGGACTTTGTTTAGTTTAGTTTCAAGATCGCTTCGGTTTATTTATTTGATGCCCGAGAAATAAGCAAATAATGTCTCCAGAGTACGTAACTTCAAATACCGCCATCTGCCAGTTATCCTATAAAAGGATTAATGTGTGTGTTTGCGAAAAATTTGTTTGAGGTGACAGGCGTCCCGGGAACTGATTATCCCGAGGGCGTCATTACAACGCCTGATGCAACAGCCGAACCTTAAGCTTAACTGCCCAAGACCATGCGACAGCATGGCCTTCTTGAGGACGATCCTGACCGCAGATTACAGTTCTGTGAGATAATGTGCAACAAGTGACTGAACAACCAGACCTGCTTTCGATTAATAACTGTTGCTGTATAAATAACTGTATGCATAACTAACTGTAAGCCTACTTTTAGGCCACCCTGTATTTCACCATATTTTAGGTATTATGTTGAACCATTTCTCAGGTTTTGTTTCCGAAACATGGAAAATGGTTCAACTAAATACCAAAAATATGGTGAAACATTTCACCACACAGCCGTTGCAGCTACTAGTAATCATTATAATGGTGAAATTTTTAACAGTGTTTACAATTGTTGGTTGGTTGGTAGGCATATATTTTCAGGCTAGTGTGTTTGGTCACAAAGACCCGCTACAATTGTTCTTCAACTCATTTTATGAACGATATCTGTCTAACCTGTAAGTTACACCTGTATCAAATCAGCTCAGCGCTTGCACCCTTTTCCTGAGTTCCCTCTTTTGACGCTTTCTGGTAATTGGTCCGTCGTATTTCGGGGCGACCTTTTCAAAAGACCCACCAGAACGAAGACATTTATTACTTTTTTATCGCGAGAAAGAAACGACGCAGATTGACGAAATATCCCCGCCATCCACCTTTCTTGATGAATCTGCCCTTTCTTACGGTTATTTTCAGAAGCTAGTCATTTCGGCTCTTGATTTTTTTTCTCGTCTCAATATTTTGGTAAATAACTTAACAAAATTTTTTTGCACGAATTTTACTCTGCAGTGCCCTCACGCGTTTTTAACACCCCAAGAAAAGTGAACTCTCAACTTTCACATCTTTCCATTAAAAACAAGAAGTTCTGAAAGAACTATCATAGCCTCTCTACTTTCCTGTTACTTAAATACTTACTAATATTTTAATATGACGATAAGTAGGTTTGTAACAGTAACTGTCACCTAGACCGCTTCTACACAAGTTTTATACACATTAGATAAAAATCTCTAAGCGCGTCGTTCCCCAATCGTTATTTAAGCTTTTTAAATCAATTAAATTCAAATACTTATTCAATGCGAAATTCTTCGATAAACAGTAGGCAGATGTCTCTTCGGAAGTACAGACAGACGGACAAAAAGTATGAAGTTTAGTTTGAATGACCGTCGCACTAGAGCCATTGGCGACGGGTGCCGTAATTTAGAACCACAGTCAAGTGACGAGCCGACACCTGAGTAGGCACCCAACGCAACCATTAAGGGCGACATCGTACGCAGCGTTGAGACTTTGAAGCTTACTTAACTTGCACTCCCGCTACAAGGGGTATTATTCATCCGACAGTTTTGGCTGCACTGGTCGTTTATAGGTCGACAGTTATTTGGGCGATGCCTGGACCCGAACCAGGGACCTTACTCATGCAAGGCGAACGCCTTAACCAACTAGACTCATTAGCTCCTAAAATTCACTTTAACTTTATAGAGTAACGGCTTATAAATATAATAGCAAATAATAATTAGCCAAGTACATTAAGTTTACAATATAGACAGGATTTAAAGTATAATAAAATAGGTGTGACATTTTTAATAACTAATTACATTAGTAATGATGATTTCTTCGTCAGATTTTAAAATATAATTTTAATTTCTCGTTTAAATTTGTATGAATTTCTTGAATTTTGTATATCTTCTGGTAGCGAATTGAAAGTTTTAGAAGCTAAGTATGCAAACCTTTTTTCGAAATAGGTAAATCAAACTTTTCATATATATTGTTACTTTGAAAAAAAAAGCTTGAAAGATGATGATAGCGACACTATCGACTGCTACTTACGTACTCCCAAATACGAAATAAACTATTGCTTTTTTACATCGGCAACCGACCAATTTAAAAAACTAAAGCAATCGGATCACCTCGACCAATTTACATTTAGAACAACTGGTCAACAAATAGCAATGGCCCATCAGCAGGGCCCGACTTACAACCTTAGGGGCCCTGGGCACGAGCAAATTTGGGGGCCCCAAAACATACCTCGATAAAATATTTGCGTGTATTTCCTTACAGTGTTTACCAAAAAAAATAGCTGAAGTAATTAGCTTGGAAAGCATGCTCAATCCCCCCAAAATAACTAATTTTTGTGAATTGATTAATTCAGATTTTAAACACAATTTCATAGTTAACTTTTGTTCATGAATTTAATTTTTTTGCATACTTCATATTAAAATGTTTGGGGCAGTTGCATTGAGCATAAATGTTCATGAAGAAAATTTGGGGGCCCCCTTTAAGTGGGGGGGCCCTGGGCACGTGCCCCGTTTGCCCTGCCGGAAATCAGGCCCTGCCCATCAGCCAACATTTTTCATTCAAATAACGGTTAAAAATAACCAGGCCTTCCACATTACACTTCGACATTTCTTGAGTGAACACTAATTTTTTCTTCCACCCTTTTTCTTCCTTATTGGACATTAGAACTGCTCTTTTCTCCCTTCTTTATGATTACTTATAAACTCGAACTTTGGATCAATTTGGAAGGAATGGAACTCGTTTAATAACTTTCCTAATTGACTTCTCGAGGTGTTCGTTTGACATAATTGTAACTGTATCAAGGGCTGATTTTGATTGATTTAAAATAACACCTGAGCTATATTTGTGTGGTTGACGATGAGGCCCATATTTGAGAACTTTAGTCAGCAGACGAAGCTGACATGCCAGTTACTTTGGTTGAATTACCGTCGCACTAGAGCTACACGAGAACTGTTGGCGACAGAGCGTCATGGTTTAGAACCACAGTCAAGTGACGAGCCATAACCGAGTAGGCACCCAACGCAACTTTTATGGGGGACAAACTAAGTGGCGTCGAGTCTGTGGAGCATTTTTAACGATCACGTCCTCTACACGGGGTATTATTAGTCGGACTTTTAGCTGCACAGCGCGCATGTTTATAGGTCGGCAGTTATTTTGGCAATGCCGAGATACTGGGACTTTTTGCATGCAAGACAAACGCCTTACCGACTGGGCTCCCCAGCCCCCGCCGACATTTCAGATACAATACGCAAAATGCCTGAAAATCTACATTGACCATATACATTTCTCGCTATTGCTATTAGGATTTTGTTTTCAAATAGGTGTCCTATGTTTTAAACTACGGGAAGAAGCTAGATTTTACAATGCAGAGAGCAATGAATACTCGGTAGCTCAATACGCACATTAGGTTTTTTTAATGTTTTTGGATGACTTCAGAAAAACGTGTATTTTTAAGGTGAAATCTATTTTTAATAAGTTACTCTCTTAGTTCTTTTAATAGCGTACATCAAATGTAAACACCGTTTCTTGCTAAATATCAGTTAGAAGCTTTCCAAACTAATTCAGTATACTGATGAAAATCCCAAGGAGCGAAGATGGAATAAATGTTCTTTCTCCATTTCTTTATCTCTTTCCTTGCTCATTTCTTTCTCAATTTCTTTTTTTATCGTTTATATCTCTTTTTTTTTTATTTTCTTGTGGGGATTTTTAATATTTTTTGTAATTGAAAAGTCGGGATAAGTTTTATTGACGCATTTAAAAGAGAGTACGGGAAAATATGAATCACCATAAAGTGCCCCAATGTGGGAAATATTTTCAGTCCGGCAGTTTTATTATGTATTGTCCGGGAAAGGAGAAATTAGGTGCTATCTTGGATTTTAAATATCGTAGTAAAAACTCTGCCTATTTTTCACAATGCACTTTTATAAATTTCGCATTGGTTTCACCAAAAAAAAAAGGCTTTTAGCAGCTGCAATTGCTGTATAGTAAAACGTTTTACTATTTTCATGGTTTTAGGTTGAACCATTTTGTTTTGGAAACCAAAATCTGAAAAATGGTTCAACCAAATTCCAACAATGTAGTGAAACATTTTACCACACAGTCGTCGCACCTACTAAGAATCATATTTTGGTTTAGTACCAAGTTAGCATAGTTTTAGCACACATTATTTAACTATTATTAAACAAAAAAAAGTTTTTTAGTAGCTGCAACGGCTGTGTAGTGAAACTTTTTACTATTTTCCCAGTTTTTGGTTGAACCATTTTTTTTTTCGGAAACCAAAATCTGAAAAATGGTTCAACCAAATTCCAACAATGTAGTGAAACATTTTACCACACAGTCGTCGCACCTACTAAGAATCATATTTTGGTTTAGTACCAATTTAGCATAGTTTTAGCACACATTATTTAACTGGTATTAAACAAAAAAAGTTTTTTTAGTAGCTGCAACGGCTGTGTAGTGAAACTTTTTACTATTTTCCCGGTTTTTGGTTGAACCATTTTTTTTTCGGATACCAAAATCTGAAAAATGGCTCAACCGAATTCCAGTAATGCGGTGAAACATTTTACCACACAGCCGTCGCATCTACAACGAACAATATTTTGGTAAATAACTTAACAAAATTTTTTTGCACGAATTTTACTCTGCAGTGCCCTCACGCGTTTTTAACACCCCAAGAAAAGTGAACTCTCAGCTTTCACATATTTCCATTAAAAACAAGAAGTTCTGAAAGAACTATCATAGCCTCTCTACTTTCCTGTTACTTAAATACTTACTAATATTTTAATATGAAGATAAGTAGGTTTGTAACAGTAACTGTCACCTAGACCGCTTCTACACAAGTTTTATTTACATTAGATAAAAATCTCTAAGCGCGTCGTTCGCCAATCGTTATTTAAGCTTTTTAAAACCAAATAAATTCAAATACTTATTCAATGCGAAATTCTTCGATAAACAGTAGGCAGATGTCTGTTCGGAAGTACAGACAGACGGACAAAAAGTATGAAGTTTAGTTTAGTTGGAATATCGTCACACTAGAGCTACACGAGGGTTATTGGCAACGGGCGTCGTAATTTAAAGCCACAGTCAGGTGAGGTGAAGAGCCGACACCTGAGTTGGCACCCAACGCAACCGTTAAGGGCGACATCGTAAGCAGCGTCGGGACTTTGGAGCATATTTAACGTGCACTCCCTCTACACGGGGTATTATTCGTCGGCTGCACGGGCCGTTTATAGGTCGGCAGTTATTTTGGCGATACCTGGACTTGAACCTGGGACCCTCCGCAAGCAAGGCGAACGCCTTAACCGACTGAGCTCCCTAGCGAAAAGCAAAATAATCAAAACCCAGCACTTATTAGAATATTTTCTGACATTGATAGATATGAATTTTAATAAACTGTGGATGTAAATTTTACAGTGTATATTTTTTTGTACAATTTTTTTTAATCGGGACTATTAAATTCATATCTTTATGAAGAATATACATAATATATTTGACAGTTCAGTAATGCTCAACAGACTCTAATTAGGTAAATTTAATTTTTCTGGTGAGCTATTCTTGATTTATGAAGTCTTTAAATTTCAATATACATATTGTATTAATTGATTGTGATAATCAAATATATACAGAACATTACTAAGGTTCGTCTATGCAATTTTTTGAAAGCTAATTATCATTTTAAACATCTGAAGACCATTTTAAAGTTAACCCCCCAATCGTTAGACCCGACTTTTTCCGAATTTTGTGCATCATTTTTCTTACAATAATCTTAAATATTAAAATTTTATAATTTACAATTTTTTCTCACAATGTACTTTTTTCACGTCTAGAAATGTTTTTAAGATCATCTCTTTCAAAATAAACCTGGTTCTAATTTTTATAAAAAATATTTTATTAAAAAAAATTTAATTAAAAAATTTATGCAGTGCAAACAACCATATATATTTGCCCATTTCCCGGCCATTCGTTAGGTTTTAAATTCTAGTTTACGCATTTTTATCATAAATTTTAGTTAAGAGAAATGTATAAATTTCCTTTATTTAGAATGTGCCGTTATTGATGAACAAATTGTTTTGTCATTGAAGTTATAAATGCAGTGCTGCCATCTGTAGTGTTAAAACATTGAAATAAAGGTCGAGAAGTATACGGTAAAAGAATTATAAATATTGTTACGTGGTAACCAGAGGACTTGATCATGAAACCCATGAATGAGTGAATCATTAATTTTTTTCAAGCAATTACCTTTTTTTTTATCAATGTATGATTTACATTCTGGTACAAAATGCTCGTGTAGCAGAGGTTCCTTAGAACCTTGTAAGACAGACATTATTTACATTTGTTTCCAATAATATGTGAAAATAGCAATTGAATGCAATTTGAATCGAATTGAAAATTCAAAGAAATTTCTTAAAAGCGCTAGAGTTCTATTTTCGCATTTTTTGTCACAAACCATTAAAATGGCCTGAAAATTAGGTAGAATTTTAAATTCGTTACATACGCAGAAGTTAAAATTACTTTAGTTTTCTCAATGAAGAAAATGTCTCGATACTTGTTATTAATCACCTCACAAAAAAAGGCACGAACAGTAGATATCTTAATGGGAATGTTTCAGATGATGTAACGCTATTATTTTAATTTGTATCCGTAATGGATTGCATTGGTTGCTTCGGTTTCACGTACTGGGATTTCATTGGTTGCTTCGGTTTCACTCTCAAAATGACCGATATAGATGAAAATTTTTTTCTTTCTATGCCAGCTTTCTTTAACAAATGTTTTGAACAACCAGCAGCACAGCAAGAAAATGGCATTTTAAAAAATTAATAAGATAAACATTCTTAGAAACTCATTTTCGAATACCAAAACATAAGTTTGGTTGGTTGGTACATATATATATATTTCGGCTTGTGTGCTTGATCAGAGACCCGCCTATAAACCTTCGTCAAGTAAGACGGACACAGGCAGAATTTTTACTGAGAGAGAATTTACACCCAGGGCGAAAGCGGGAATCGAACCCTCACCCGTTACAGCGCGCAGATGCTAGCGTAGTGGTCTGCGATCCAAAACACTAGGCCATCCGGGCCCCAAAACATAAGTAATTCCAGGCAACAAATGACAACAAACCGTTGGAGCTGTTGCCATCCTTGACCATGAAGCCCATAAATGAGTGAATCATTTTTTTTTCAAATAATGATATCTTACAAATGATCTTTTTGTGGAATTTTATTTTTATCTATTTATGATTTACATTATAGTTTTCTCAATGAAAAAACTGTCTCAATAATCATTATTAATCCCCTCACAAAAGAAAAAGAAAATGCATGAACAGTCGATATCTTAATTACATCAAACACCAAGCCACAAGCAATATGCAAATATTTCAACTGTTTCAAACACAAAACATTGCAACTTTGTGTCAATAAGCGTAGTATATTTTAATAATATCATAGTTTTTTTTAAAAAATTATACTTGTAATTTAATAGCAAAAGAAAACAACTAGACACACTAGTACAACTATATAGGCAACCGAACACAATAACTTGTTTTATCCAATTCTTCAAACAGACATCAATAAAACCCCATCCATCAGAAAACCGATTTTAATACAAACAAATCGTAATTACATCAAACATCTTATTACATCAAACATCAAACTCCGAGCAATATGCAACTCCATTTCAACTTGTTCAGAAACAAAACATTTCAACTTTATGTCAATAAGCGTAGTATATTTTAGTCATATCATAGTTTTTACCTTTAATGCCATTGAAAAAACTGGACACACCATTACAACAACTAGACGCACTCATACGACAACTTGCTACATAACCGAACACAATAATTATATTCAACTTGTTTTATCCATCCCTTCAAACAGACATCAATAAAACCATCCATCACAAAACCGATTTTAATACAAACACATGTAATTACATCAAACATCTTAATTACATCAAATCTCAATACATCAACACTTAATTACATTAACATCTTAATTACATCAACATCAGCTCCAAGCAATATGCAACTATTTCAACTAGCTCAAACACCAAACATTTCAACTTTATGTCAATAAGCGTAGTATATTTTAGTCATATCATAGTTTTTTAATAATACTTTTAATGCCATTGAAAAAACTGGACACACTATTACGATAACTGACTACAAACGAAACGACACAATAATTATATTCAACTTGTTTTATCCATCCCTTCAAACAGACATCAATAAAACCATCCATCACAAAACCGATTCCAATACAAACACAAATACCAATACGTCCTTCCAAATGAACGACCCCTAACAAATCTGCAACAACTTCGATAAAAATAAATATTTCCATAAAAAAAAAATCTGGCTAACAAAATAAAAAGTTATTTTTTTATTATTTTTTCCTCGTGTCGCTCCGGGTGATGGATGAGAATCTGCTTCTTCGGCTCCATTTCCCGCTTTTCCTGACTGGAGCGATCCCGAATTTCCGGGGGAGCCACCCACCGATCTTCGGAGCGGGGCCCATTACTCATCGGGGTATCATGACCGCCATTGTGGGGATTGTTGGTTGGCGACGGATGCGAGGGTTTGGCGAGAAAGGCTGTTTTCTATATTTTGTTGCTGTTTGTTTTAGACTCTGTGAGGAGCTTTAGGACAGCTTATTACGCCTCGTAATTTAGAGTCCTGGTCAAGTGACGATGTTGACATCTGAGTAAAAATCCGAACAGGCAAACACCATGCCGAGATGCCGGATTCGAACCCGGAACTTTCTGACTGATTGTCCAGCTCCCTCACTAATTAGCCTATCATTGCTGTGTAAGAATATGTTAGATTGGTAGGTAGGTATATGTATTTTCTGGTTTGTGTGTTTGATCAGAGACACCCTTATAAACCTTCGTCAAGTAAGACAGACACAGACTGAATGTTTACTGACAAAGAGAGAGAAATTACACCCAGGGCAAAGGCGGGAATCGAACCCGCACCTGTTACAGCGCGCAGACTGTTAGCGTAATGGGCTGTGATCCAACCCACTAAGCCATCCGGGCCCGATATTTTGTTGATGTATGTTTTAGACTCTAATTTAAGGCATCTAATTTTGCCTCGTAATTTAGAGTCCTGATCAAGTGACGATGTTGATACCTGAGTGGGAATCCAAACAGGCAACACAAATATCCATGCCCAGATACCGGATTTGAGCCGGGGACTTTCTGACTGACTGTCCAGCTCCCTGACCAATTATTCTCCAATTGGCTGTCTCAGAATAGGTTAGACTGGATTTTACGTTTTCGTGCTGTCGATGTCTAGCCTTCACGGAGTTCTAACACAGCAAAATTTGCCTAGTCATTTCAAACCCTGGCCAAGGGACTAGGTCGACACCAGAGTTAAAACCCATATCAAACCAGTGGTGACATCATGCGCATGCTCGGAACTTTCGACTCTTTAGATGAAACGAACATTATGTCGCAATGCATCTATAGAATAGAACAAATACACAACACAAATATCTATACCCAAATGCCGGGATTCGAACAAAGATCCTCTGACTGCTTGGACAGTTCTCTGACCCTTCAGCCGCCCAGTCCGCAATTTTTGTACAATTTATGTGGTCATATCCAAAGATAATAATCAGTTGCCAAAAATGAAGCTACCTTTCTTGACCGATTCAGCCATTTATCTGGATCCCTGTCCCTTTAGTATATTGAAAGATTGTTTTGTGTCTGTTGTTCTTTTTGAAATGGGTTCCCATATTTTGTACAATATTATTTTTTGAAAACTTAAGAAACTACGCAAACCCATTTCAAAAAGTTGGATTATAAAAACATGGAAGTCAGCTACATTTATCACATAAACAAGAAGTTCATAAAGAACTAAAATAGCCTACTTTCCTGTTACTTAAATACTTACTGAAGTTCTAATCGGGGAAAAAAACTAGGTTCCTAAAGTAAATATCATCAACAGCTGTTTCTACACTAGATTTATACACATTAGAAAAAAAAATCGAAACACAGCACCCAGGTATAATTTAAACTTCTAAAAGCTAAAATCAACTATTTTCCTTAATATTCTTTCGCAAATTAATTTAATATTATTTATCATCTGCTCGTGATTTATTTGTAGTTCGAAGAATAATTAAATATTTATTAATAACAAAAGTAATGAAACTACTACAAATTGCATTAAAAAATAAGAAATATAAATTAAAACTAAGCATAATTGCATGCAAAAGTATGCCTTGCCGCTTTCTTGGTAGATAATTAATAAATAATCAAAGAATCACATTGTGCTACATTTTATGACGTCTTTCCAAACTGATTCATGAAAATATTATTTTGCTTCAAATATGTTTAAATAAATAAAGTTTCTCATGCCATTGTTGATTTGGCAACAGTGATTTAAATGACTCAAAATTGAATTTCAATGCTAATTCAATGGGAAATTCGCCGAAAGATAGTAGATTTATGTCCGTCCGGACGTACAGACAGACGGACAAAAAGTATGAAAGTTGGGTATCTGAGGTCATAGCTTTCTAACAAAAAAAGAATTTTTAAGATCCGAGGGATAGAACCGATTTTGGAAGAGGGATACGGAAAGACGGACAGACAGACAGACGGAAAGACAGACAGACATACGAACAGACAGATGGACATCAACCGCATTTCAATACATACAGTGATTTAAATGACTCAAAATTGAATTTCAATGCTAATTCAATGGGAAATTCGCCGACAGATAGTAGATTTATGTCCGTCCGGACGTACAGACAGACGGACAAAAAGTATGAAAGTTGGGTATCTGAGGTCATAGCTTTCTAACAGAAAATTTTTAAGATCCGATGGACAGAACCGATTTTGGAAGGGGGGTACGGACAGACACAGACGAGACAGCAGCGGACGACATGACGCATGCCAATACCTACTTTTTCATTTTTTTAATTCTTTAGAATTAAAAAAAGAAAAGTAGGCTAAAAATCGTTTTTAAAAATATTCAATACAGCCGGAGAAATGTGGCTTAGGAAATATTTTTCTCTCCATTGGATTAACACAGATGCACTTTGGTTTGGACACCCACGGTGATTCTGTCTCATTCGTATGGCTCACAAGTATGGTTTGCTTAGGTAAATGGAGGATTTGAACTAGGCGGAGCGGGATTTTTTTGTTTGAAAGAAGGCAATTTTTAACGTAATTATGGCGTCACTGTTGGTTGGTACATGTATTTCCGACTTGTGTGCTTGATCAGAGACCCGCTTATAAACCTTCGTCAAGTAAGACAGATATAGACAGAATTTTTACTGACAAAGAGAGAGAAATTACACCGAGGACGAAGGCGAGAATCGAACCCGCACCCGGTACAGTAAGCAGACTGTTAGCGTAATGGTCTGCGATCTTAACTAAGCCCCAGAGTCACTGTAAACGTGGTCGTCCTATTTTCAACAAATTAGCTGCCTTTGGGGTTTATTTGTGCTGTTTAGGTCAACGGTTGATGAAACTAAGGAAGGTGTGGCCGTTCTAGTTAACCATTTTCGTAGCACTCTCAGCTGCGCATGATAGTTTACTTTGCAAAAGCTTTCTTGATTTTGGTTTAAATCTCCCAAAAAAAACAAAAATAGCTTTATCTCCGAATAGGAGAATAAAATGTAAGATATATCTTTTATTTAAGAAATTAAAAGCTTGACTGTTAAACTAGACATAAATTCATTTCCAAAAGAGCAAACAAGCTTCGCATGCTAATGAGCAACGTTATTATGTTTTCCTTATAGGACATTAAAAAAATATCAAATCAATTCTATCCCCCTGTTTTAAATCCATGTTAAAATAAATGTATATTTTTTTTAACGGTATGAAACACCGCGATTAAACGCACTGTATTTGGTCCGAAATTTTGTCATGAATAATTATTTTACATTTTTTTAAGCTTAATCATTAAAAAAACTAATTAGGGGTGGTATATTTTTTATTGCTTTTCTAAGAATACATTTTTAATTGAGAATATTTTAGTTCATTGATGTGTTTTTCTTGTTTTATTTTTAGCCTACCATCGGAGATATTTCACAAAATTATATTTTTCCTCGAAATGAAAAAATTCCATAGGCTATGTCCTGACTACGCCACAAATGCCACAAAGGCAACAAATGCAACAAAATTTGGCAACTTGGCAGAGTCAGCCCCCATGCTATTGCATCGCTTGGTGCCTTTGGCGGTCGCCAAATTTTGTTGCTTTTGTTGCCTTTGTGGCGTTTGTTGTCGTAGTGAGGACATAGCCATAAGACAACAATTTTTCAAAATGAATCTAAAATTAACAAATATATTAGAAACAGGAAAACACTACTTCATGAAAAAAACTTCCTCATTTGTTTGACATCTCTGCTTCCAACCCCTAAACCCCTCTAAGCAAAGCGTCATTAGCTTCTCTTTTAGAAAAGCCAAAAAAAGAGAAAAAATGTCATTTTTTTTATTTCAATAAAAGAAAAGAACAACATGGCCACAATGGAACAGTAATTAATTACGATGAAAAATGGAACGGGAAGAAAAGCAAACGATTTTAAAAAGGGATTCGTCATGTTAATGATGTTGAACTTTGTCGCTGAAGTCTTTTATTCGAAATGCTTCGGAGTTTGTCGAATGTTATTTTCGATTCGAAACTAATTTGGAACATTGGTTGGAAAATGGTTGTTTGCTAAGTAACAACGTTTTAATGACGTCGCTGTTAATTATTTTGCCATTCTCCCAAAAGTATGGCATGATACTCAACGGAATGAAAATGACGTCTTTATTAAAAAAAAACTCACATGATTTTATGTGGATGATAAAAAATATTTTGTTGCATATGAATCACATGATACATAAAACTAAGTTACTTTTACCGTTAAAAATATGTCTGAAAAGTTCATAATCTTATATGAACGGCATGTACACTCTTTAAAACAACGAGCGTTTAATCAGTCGAGTTATTTCACTCTTTCCGTGCCGAAATGACTTCTCCTATAGATGAATTCACTCTTTCGGAGTGGGAAGAATAAAGAACAATTCGTCCTACATCTTAACGAGTGGTTAACCAGTCTGATAATTTCACTCCTTCACGGTGCCGAAAATGCCTTCTCTATGAGTGATTCACTCTTTGTTAAGAGTTAAGTCATAGTGGACCTAAACGCTGTTAGTACGATAGCGACGCTAAGTATTTTGAAAAGAAGATTTTCACTACTTTACGTCACTACTTCCCCTCAGTAGCTGTTCATTTTATCATTCAACATAATAACTTCGTCTAAATTATTATTTAGCAGTTTAATTCAGTGAGTTTGAACGTATCGACGCGTAAATCGATTAAACTACATCTCCGTGCATATCTGAGTTAGCGATAATGAGAGATTTTCATCTTATATAATATACGTTCTCCATCGACACCATAGATATCATAGTTAAAGTATTATATTGGCAGATCACGTGACCTCCAATGCTAACGACGGGGCGCGCAAGGAGGCAGAAGAGGGCAATGGGGCCAGTGTTGCCACCAGTTTTAGGAGAAAAACACTACGAAAAATACCATTTAATTCTAAAATTACAAAAACATACAATAAAAATACTAGAAAAGCGTATCACGTTTTTTTTTAAAGTCACTAAAAAGATTCCAAAATGCAGCTAAAATTTTTATGGTCTTATTTTGTAATTTTAGAATTAAATGATATTTTTTCGTAGTGTTTTTCTCCTAAAACTGGTGGCAACACTGGCCCCATTGCCCTCTTATTCTGGTCTCCATGCGCGTCCCGTCGTTAGCATTGGAGGTCACGTGATCTGCCAATCTAATACTTAAACTATGGTATCTATGATCGACACTCAAGCTCAATTATGTAAAAATTCACAGAACATTTGAGAGAGAACATAGAGAGGGCTATTGAAGGTGGAGCCACACACACACAGTGGACATGACTCTTAGTCTATCGTTATTCATTCATCTGTAAGCACTCGTATGCCCCAAACGAGGTAGAACATAAATTGGTAATTGTCACATCCTAATGTTGCGGGACAAAATATCGCCGGACATAATGTCGCTTGACAAAATGTCTATATTTTACCTTCGAAAAACTTCCTTGAAAATTGCAGATAAATCTACCTCTTTTCAGTGGACGCGAGATATGTCCCAAGAGATTATGTCCTTTTCATTGTCTGAAAGCGAAATTTCACTAAATTATTATGCACTCATGAGATTAATATTTGGAGTTTATAAAAAGCTTATGTAAAAGTAGTAGTGGCGACATCTATTAGCAACAGAAGAAAACCATGATTCATTAAAAATAGGGAAGGGTGAATTTTTGAAAAATTGCGTTTGTTAAACAAATTTGTAGTAAGTTGAATAGAGAAACCGATCATATTTAAAAGAAATCAAAGTTGTATTAGTATCTGATATTAGTTCCATAAGTCTCATGTCATGTGGTGAATTTTTTTTCTTCCTAATTCCACCATAATAGAAAAGCTATTATTGGGAAATTCATTAAAAATTGATGCTAAAAACTTTTTTGGTTATCATTACACCTACACTAAACTGTTTTTAGTTTGTTTCAAAATTAAAATGGATAACATGCCAAAATGAGTTTCTGATTAATGATAACACAATAAAATCTCTTGGCATGTTAAAGAGAAATTTGGAAAAAAAATATACTTAGTTTCATATCTTGCATGCAGATGGCACCACAAAAGCAGTTTTCTGAACTTTTTCGAATAGCACAAAAATATAACTTAAAATATTATTTTATACTTTGAGAATTAGCTTGATTTATGCAAGAACTTTAATGTCCAAACTGCATTTTGAAATGGTAGCTCATCATATAGTTAATATTTTCTCTTTACGAAAGGAAGGAGCTGTTCAGAAAATCGGCAATTTGGATAATTGAAGTTCCGGTAATTTGAGTTCGGATGGTCGGATAATTGGAGTCTACTAAGCAAGGTGAAGTATATATACATATATTTTACTCACATATAAAACCATACATTCATGATATGTTTTTTTTATTCAAGACGTGCATTGTTTGAAACAGTAGTCAACTGATGAAATATAATGTTAAACACACTCTTAATTTTTAATTAAATTAAATAATTGTTCAAACTTTTGTAATGCTGATTTTATTATATTAAGTATTTAAATTTAAAAATTCAAAAAGTGCATAAAATATTTAGTTTTATTTGATATTTTGAAATCCTCATTTTTTTAATGCCCATGGTAGAGTACATAAAAAAAATTGTAACTGTTTCAGATGCATGAAAATCACAATTGAATAAGGTAAGCTACTTTATTCATATTTATATGCTAAAAAATATATTAAAAACTCAAAATATTTTATAGTTATACTAATTATGAAGTAATTAGATTTTTATCTACTGCTATACTACGTATGAAATATGAGTCTTCCGAAAATCCAAAAATGTAACTTAAAAGAAATAAACTTTGAATCTTAATAAATTATTTTAAATTTAAATAATAAATTGTTATAAATCTCCAAAATGAATTAAATATTAATAATTAAATATTAATTAAATATTATTTATCATCTGCTCGTGATTTATTTGTAGTTCGGAGAATAATTAAATATTTATTAATAACAAAAGTAATGAAACTACTACAAATTGCATTAAAAAATAAGAAATGTAAATTAAAACTACACTTTTAAAAACAAAGAGTGAAATTCACTCCTTTTGGAGAAGTGCATTTTCGGCACCGGAAGGAGTGGAAATTAACTCAGACTGAGTTAAAACCGCTCGTTTTAAGAGTGTAGGACGCAGATTGTTTTCTTTTATTTATTTTACCCACTCCGAAAAGAGTTGAAAATTCACATTATAGGAAGTGCTTTTCGAGAAAGGGCAAAAAAATGAGTTAAAACACTCAAATTTTTAAAGTTAACTAATTATGAAGTATTGACTTGTCCGCTATCTCGTAGAAAAATAATGAAAACCCAAAAATTAACTTGAAAACTTTGATCTTAAATAAATTGATTTTATTAAAATAAATTGTTTTCTCAAATGAATTTTAAAAGATCATGGAATTAACTTGGCTGTACGGAAACTATGAAAAAATGAAAGTTTGGTGGTAGCAGTTGTGTAGATTATAAAATATCTGTATACTAACTTATTAATTTACGTACCTTGTTAACTAATAGTAATAAATAAATAATTGGAAACTATGTACAGAAAATTTATTAATCCTAAAATATCGATGTAGTATTTTCAATGCATTGAATACATGAGGTTATGTACAATTGAGGTATCATACGCCATTATACAAATTGTATTCGTCATATCACAAAACAAACAACAATCAATTCAACCAAAAATTCAAATAATATAAAAATTTAATAATAATTAATAATATCAGTGGAATAATTTCGGGAATAATTACTTTTATACGCCTACAAATGTCAATTTTAAAACACATTTACTAATAAAATTCGTTATTCATGAACATAAAGTATCAGAAATATCATATAGGTAATTTATGAAAATTTTAATATCGTACATATCTGAAATATATTAGGATTTTATAATACTTTCAGATTTTTATACAGATTTCATAAAAACATTGAGCAGTTCGACCATGAAAATTTATATTTTGATTCCAATTGGTCCTTTACAAAACTTCACAAATATGCTCCAAGATCACTAGCGTTTACGAATGCTTGTGACTAGAACAGATGAGAGTGTCAAATTTCAAAATGAACATTTTTACGACCATAATATACTTTTATTTATGTATATTTATATGCTTATGTGTTATGACGTAACGTATCAATGTTATTCATATACATTGATACGTTATTCATATTTATATAGTAAATAATGTCTATCTCGTATCAGAAATTTTACCAAAAAATTCCTGTGAAAATATGGTTTCTTTTTGAATAATAAGTACACGTTTAAATATGGGTTGATGAGGGGGTTAAGTAATGATGAGTAAATATGAGTTAGAGCTAGTAATTCCAGAAAAATTAAATTAAATGCATACTGTGGAGTTATTCCAAATGTATTTTCCTAAAAACAAAGCGACCAATGAAAGGTGGATCCGGAAATGATTCAAATATTTCATTCTATTGAAAAACTAAAGCTCTTGATTTTTCCACGAGTTCTATATGATACATAGATATCATAATTAAAGTATTAGATTGGCTGATCACGTGATCTCCAATGCTAACGATGGGACGCGCATGGAGGCTTTTTAAGAGGGCAAAATTGCCAGTGTTGCTGCCATTTTAAGAAAAAAAATACTACGAAAACAATACCATTTAATTCTAAAATTACAAAAATATTGTAAAAATACTAGCTGCATTTTGGAATCTTTTTAGTGACTTTAAATCCTTTTCTAGTATTTTTTTTTGTAATTTTAGAAATAAATGGCATTTTTTCGTAGTATTTTTCTTCTTAAAGTGGCAGCAACACTGGCCATTTTGCCCTCTTAAAAGGCCTCCATGCGCGTCCCGTCGTTAGCATTGTAGGTCACGTGATCAGCCAATCTAATACTTTAACTATGATATCTATGATATGATATGACAGAGGACAGAGGTTCTTAAAGTTTGAAATGGAGCTACCAATTAAACTGATTGTATAGTTTACGTTTTTTTTTTAATCCAGAAATATCTATCGTACGTATGAAGTATTCAGTGCAATTATTCATTATATTTTTAATTAATTTACTCCTAGAACTCTTATTTAACAAATCGAACTCATAAAATTCAGGTAACCTTTGCTGTTTGATATTACATAGAATAAATTATCATATATATTTTTTTTAAATCCAGAAATATCTATCGTACGTATGAAGTATTCAGTGCAATTATTCATTATATTTTTAATTAATTTACTCCTAGAACACCTATTTAACAAATCGAACTCATAAAATTCAGGTAACCTTTGCTGTTTGATATTACATAGAATAAACTATCCAAAGTAGAACATTTTTCATTGGTATAAGTTACTTCCTGGAGGTGTATGTAGTCATGAGGTAGATATACAATATACACTCTTAAAACAAAAGTGAAATCCACTCCTATAGGGGAAGTGCATTTTCGGCACCGAAAAGGAGTGGAAATTAACTCAGACTGAGTTAAAACCGCTCGTTTTAAGAGTGTCGGACGTAGATTGTTTTCTTTTATTTATTTTACCCACTCCGCAAAAAGAGTGAAATCCACTCTTATAGGGAAAGTGCATTTTCGGCACGGAAAGGAGTGGAAATTAACTCAGACTGAGTTAAAACCGCTTGTTTGTTTTAAAAGTGTACATGCTAATTTTTATTTATTTTGGCTTTGAAATTTAAACTCTTTGAGCATCGCATAAGATTTCAAATGTTAGTTGAAGCAATTTCAATGTTAATCTATATGTATGTAGAAAAATTGAAGGATGTTCAATGTTATAAACTGGACATCAGCTTATTCCTCGATTCCTACTAAGTCACAAAACGTTTTGCATGCTTTCTACTTCTTGATTTGTACACTTAGCTACAAAAAAAAAGTGCATGTACAACCAGCTTGCAATTCTCATTTATTTTGCTTGAACTTCAACCATTCAAGTTCTTTCTGGTCTAATATTTCTAAACATAGATATAGGAATTGGAGCAGATATGCCCCTAGGGGAAAAGGTGAAGCCACTTTTCCACCAGTATCCCATAAGGCAGTTCGCAAGCCAAAACATCCCGCTCCATGATATAAATTCGACTAATAAAAATTATATATTAGATATTAACTAGTTAAAACTTTTTGCCAGTTTTGCTAGCATAAGTTTATCACTGGATATGTTTTGATAATTTCTGGTAGATATGAGATATTTATTCATAAAAGAAGTATAATAAAACTGCAATTTTTATTGTATGTAACTCTTCGGCAAAAGCAGTTTTTTTGCCAATCAGTATCCCGTGATGCATTGCGAAAACGGCGAAAAGCGGCTTCATCACACAATCGCGGGATTTGTATTGCGTTGTACGGGGATAGCGCAATCGATGGGCATATATGCTACTCTTCCTATATTTATGTTTCTAAATGTCAACATAAGAGACAGAACTAAAGATAAAGACATCGTATCACGAAAAACTTGAATAGTCACAAAAACATATATCGCTACTCAAAACATGTATTGGGAAAAATATGACATCTTAAATATTGCTTTTTAATTCAGGTATAATACTTGCTTTTAAAAATTGAGTGTTTTGAAGAACTGGACAATGTCTTCACACCATTAGGAACACACACAAGCTCATCAAATATGAACGTCGTTTCAATCAGGAAAAATCAAGACGCTATCTTTTTCTTTGCGATGAGATTCATATTTTACGTTCTAAAAACACCATTCTTCCATAAAAGGTCCAATGAAGTGTGAATGATCCGTACTTAGACCTTCCCTTTATTTAGGTGGTTTGAGTAAGATTAGAAAGTACACCAAATTTTCAAGGGGAAGTAGAAATGTCCTAAGTTTATGCATCATGTTCTTCTAATATTTATTAATTCAACATTGGAAGGCACTTAATGAAGTTCTGAAGTACTTTCACTATAATGAATATATTTTATGATGAATACTGACGGAATATTTTATGTAAAGGGATATTTTAAGGGGGAATGGGCGCGCTGGACCAGGGGTCTCCAAAGCAAAGTGCATCAGTGTTAATCCTATTGCGAAAAAAAAATATTTTCTCTGCCACATTTCTCCGGCTGTATTGAATATTTTTACAAGCAGATTTTTTATGTGATAAATGTAGCTGACTTACAGGTCCCTACCTTCCCACTTTTTGAAATTACTTCGAATATTTTGTGTTAAATTATTTATTGAAAAATAAAAAAAAAATATTCGAAAAAATTTCAAAAAGTGGGAAGGTCGGGACCCGTAAGTTAGCTACATTTATTATTTAAAAAAAAACTTTGTAAAAATATTCAATACAGCCGGAGAAATGTGGCAGAGAACATATTTTTTTCGGAATTGGATTAACACTGAGGCACTTGAGTCTGGAGACCCGCGGTCCAGCGCGCCCATTCCCCCTAAATGAAGTTCTGAAGTACTTTTACTATAATGAATATATTTTATGATGAATACTGACGAAATATTTTAAGGGATATGTTAAGTGAGCCACATGAAATGATACACTGAAGACTCAATAAATCCACAACCTTTCGCAGGTTTTCAAAATTTCTTCCATAATTTTACTAGATATAATATCGATCACTAACTCACTCAGCGGTCTTTTTGAGCGATGCTAATCGAATGACCTTATTATTATTATTTATTCTACAAGTAACATCCAACACCCTGAATTTGACTTATTTTTCTTGTAGGCGTTGTCAACCCTGCATCGAAAAAAAAATCGTAAACCTTTTATTTTTTGCCTTAACTGAAATGTTTCTGAATATGTTAGAGACTTCCTTTTTGAAGCAGATTTTCGATCCGTCGCGAAACGTTTCCTTTATTTTCAAAGATAAGAAGCTGAATGCCTCTGACGCTTGCGTAAATGATTCCATCCCTTCTCTGTAAACACCACAGCAAACGGGAAAGAAGACGCCTTTCTGGCACTTGCGAGGCCTAGTGGTAAAGGCGTCTAATTCGAGATTGAAACTTCTCAGGAGTGCGGATGTTCGAATCTCACCTACTTAAAGTCACGTACATTGAATGTGTACTGGGAAATAGAAGAAAATTACTTTTAAGAAAATAATTTTTTAAGCTTAAAAATGTTTCTGAATATTTCGGAAAGGGGTTTGAGAAATACTCGGAAACGTTTCTGAAAATTATATGCACCCTATAGCTGCCTCCTTTTTACTGCAAAGTTTATTTTTTTTACATGGTAGAAATTCTTCATTTAGAGTCACTTGTGGGAATTATTTGTAACATATTCTAGTAATTAATTCTAAAATTTAATTCGGGACTTATAATAAGTGACCATCGAGAAATCGACCATCTGGGAAATTGCAGACCCTCAAAGTCTATGACCGTCCTGCGGTCTCTCTACAAGGGATTTTACACACACTAACATTTAAATAACCTTCACATTGGAAGAGTACAGGGGAAAAAGAGCTTGATTGCATGGGGATCTCTCTGCATCAGGTTTTTTTTGGCAACAATAGCGAATCATCGCCTAAACTGGTGTTAAGAAACCGGGTACTCATTTTGTTTTTCTCTCACGGCAACCCTGATTCACGCCAGAGATCATCAGTGGACACGAGTCACACGTTTGTACCGCGAAAGAAGAACCAAAAGGAAAAACGGTTTCTTGTCGCCAATGTCCACCAAGCACAAAAGAATACGGAAAGATGCCTACGCTATCAAGCTCTTTTTCCCCTTGCCTCATCACGTAACCGCTTGTTGTCGAGGCTAGATGCTCTACTTAGTTTGGCCTTTGTTTTGATACTCGTATGAAATATCAAGTCCACCGACTTTTGCGTCCTATGTTTCGAGAAGCCATTTGCGAACTTAATTCCAAAGGCACAAGGCAAATCTTTCTTTTTAAGGCACTCATGGGAAATATTTTGAAATGCTCAGAAAAACTATGCACCTTTCCATTAAAGAGACAATCGTTCAGTGACCACCATCACACTCTAGTACACTGAAGGCCCTCCAGATCTATAACCGTCCGGCGGTCTCTCACTATTTCTGTGGTAGGTTCTGCAGATATGACATCAATCACCGACACACTCGGCCTTCTAGGACGATAAGTCTCATCCCCAATAACGAAGTCCACCGACTTTCCGACCGGGAACAGCAAGTCCACTGACTTTTGCGTCCTGTGCTTCGGGTATCCATTCGCGAACTTATTTCCAAAGGCACTGGGCGAAAACACTTGCAAGGAACCTCTAGGAAAGTTGCCGTTCTGGAGAAGATTGTTCGTCGGAAGGGGCAGGCTGAGGCGCCGAGGCCTAGGCTTAGGCTCCTCTTCTTTCAGAGCCTGGACCAGGCTCAGGAGTTTCTGGATTTTGTGGTTGTTGTGGTTCTGGTCTTTGAGCTCGGGAGCTGGGTAGGACTGCATGCGCTTCAGGACGATCCGGTTGCGAGTTTTGGAGACCCGACTCTGTAAAAAAAATGTTTTAGTGTAAGTAAATATCATAAAGACAAGACAAAACTAATATCACTAGAATAAGCTGTCGGAAACGATTACATTACATTAAAAGAATAATGTGGATGTCCATACAACTCCCTATGTAAGGTAAGGTATTGCATAGAATTGGTTTGTTTCAGGTGACGTAATTCCTCCCAACTTTAATTTCCGACCTTCCTTTTATTGGGGCTATATTCCCACATGACACTGATTCACTAATCAAGGCTAAAAAAATTATTTTCATTCAGCATTACTGTATGAACTCAAGACCTGAAACATGCCCATGGTAATATATGGTATGTATTGTAGAATATACCATTGTATAACATTAATATTGAGTAAATTATCGAGTATTCCATTGTACAATTATTTAAGTGAAATACACTTAATTTCATTAAAGAACATCCTACATGATGACTAAAAAGTAAAGCAACTTTTGAAACCTTTTAAATGTATATTTTGGGTTCAAATAAAAATAAAATAGGATTAAATTAAAAGATAGATTTGCTTCAGAACAAAATAGAAAGAAAAATTTATATTGTTAGGAGAAACTTACATAATACCATATTGTTAACTAATAAATTTTATAGATAATACCTGTTAAAAAGCACTGAATTTTATTCTATTCAATTTCTAGCAATTTTTTGTTTTTTGAATTCTATTCTGAAATATTGCTTACAATATTTCCCCAACATTAAAAAATATTGCAGTACATCGTATCGAATTTTAGTTTAGTCATTTGCAGAATTTTTATGGCAAAGCGTCATATAAACATTGTAATGCTTTGTCAAACATAGTCTGTTGTTTTGCAGAAAAAATAGCTGTTAGTTGGTTGCCAAAAAATACCGTATAATTACAAAGAAAATTTGTTTATTTAAACGAACAACTTGTAATTTTAACGCAAAAGCTGTTTTTCAACAAACGAATTGAAATGAAAACTATATATTTTCCCCGGAAATCGAACTCCCGATCACCCCTAGTGACAGATGAGGATACTGACCACAGTATCACCAAATAATATTACACTTTTGAAAACGGGCTCATACCACGGACTTTTAAATCTGTTGTCCAGCTTCCCCAACTGAGTTATTTTGGCACACAGAGCTTCACAAACTGTAAAAATGCGTGTTCGGTTGCAGTCTAGTACTCTTTATGTGGTTATAAACATAAAAAAAAAATGTTTTTTACTTTAAACAGCATACCGGGTGGTTATAAAAAAACGCTCGCTATTCGGAGAGCTCTGTAGCTTGAATGAATAATCCGAATGCAACAAACATCGAGACACTTACTAATCAAGAAGGGGGGAAAAGAATGGAATCATAAAAATAAACTCGTCTCTTGACCAGGGTTCTAAATTACGAGGCGTAATTGGCTGTGTTAAAGCTCCTAAAGAAGGCTAGAAATAGGCAGCCGGCATTTTAATGTAATGTAATCGATTCCGGCTGCCCATTTCTAGCCTCCTTTAGGAGATTTAACACAGCCAATTACGCCTCGTAATTTAGAACCCTGGTCAAGAGACGAGTTTATTTTTTTTTATGATTCCATTCTAATCCCCCCCCTTCTTGATTAGTAAGTGTCTCGATGTTTGTTGCATTCGGATTATTCATTCAAGCTACAGAGCTCTCCGAATAGCCTACGTTTTATTACATATAACCACCCGGTATTTTAACATAAAAAACTGTAACATAAAAAACTGTTTTACTTTCAATAGCAAATTTGCAGAAAAACACTATTTTTACTCGAAACAGCTTTTTTTTACAGAAAATAACAGAAATTTCTGTAAATGTTTTTTTTCTGATAGCTTTGGTTAGTTTGAAATATCGTAGCACTAGAGCTACACGAGGTTTTTCTCTGTAAATTTCAAAAATAAAAAAATACGGTGTAAGATTTAAGGATTTATTTCAATTTCATTTTGAAGAAAATGCAACCCACCCTAGACGCGTCGTGCAGTATGTGGTAGACCGAGTCTAGCCGTTGCCCGAACCTCTGTTGCGTCTGGTAGATGGAGGAGGAGAGTTTCCTTTCCACCCTCCGGATCTGCTTGCATCGCATCATGCGCGAGATGTAGTTGAGGATCATGGCCAGGTAGCCCAGACCGAAGATGATCCACAGCACCACGAAGGTCTTGTACACGCTCACGTACTCCCCGACGAAGTTGCCTGGGGAAAAAAATTATATTGATTAAAATTTAAATTAAACATTAAAATTATTATGCAGGGTGGCGGAAATAAAAATGGCCCTGCTTAGAAGTAGGGATAAGAAAGGAAATGCTGCTAAGTCAAAAACCAATGCAAAAACAGGTTTGCCATGTGAAGCCATTGATCGCTGCAATATTAAGCCCAAGCAGACGCCTGGCGTACCGGTATCTATGTCATCTTCACCAGTGCACTTATCTGATCAACGCAAACTTTACAGAGTTCGCACTAAGGTCTGAACTCGCCAATAGTCCATGTAAAGTTCTAGTCTAGTAAAAACCGAACCAACCAATGAAAAAACAGGTTTGCCAAGTGAAGTCATTGAACGCTTGAATAATTTATGAAATCGACTTGGAGGGTTTCTGCCGGATTCAATAGTTATTCTCGCCAAGCATCTCCCTGCATTCATAGCTCCATGTCGGGGCCACTTTTATTTGCGCCACACTGCACTTTTATTAATTTTTAGTCAAAGAATTTCAATGGACAATTGAAACGGCCACGCTTACGGTGACGCCATCACAGCTGTGTCAAATGTTGTCTTATACTCCACGAACAAATAACAGCAAACAATAAACATTGTATAAAATAATAAAGCAATAAAAATTGTTTTCTACCCTAAAAAAAACACGTTCCGCCCTGTTCGAACTGTCGATTACACGGAGAAAACCCCTTCATCGACTTGGAATATGACCATATAGAGGTCTGCTTGGCGAGTAGTGACGATCGGAAACCAGTTTCTTCCATGTATTTTGACACAGTAACCGTAATGTATAATTAGGAATATTTAGTTAAATTTTTTGACTGATTGTGATGAACTGAACACCGTGTAATAATGACTATAAATTTATTTATAATTATTAAATTTTATAATTAAATAATAAATTAAATATTATTATTTTAATAATTATTGAATTTATAATAACCAAAGATGCTGCAATAAAAGTGATTTTATGAATTTGGATTTTATGTCTTTTTGAACCTGTCACAACGACCCGGTTGTGACATTTTTTACTTTTTTTCTAATTTGCTCCTATGAGTTAGCTATTGTACTTAGGGACAAAATTTTGTATTTATACGTAGACAAATGTTACACTTTACTATTAATGCAACTTTCATCCAGCTACCAGGCATACTAACGAATTTATGAGCGATCCAATGGAAACTGTCACAACCTTACCCAGTCTCCCCTACCTGACTCTTTAGAGACGCGACGTGTACCGAAACATGACGCCCACTTTTTGTTTTGGTTATGTTGAACTTAGTAGCAGAGGGACTCGACAAAATAATAATGAAAAAAATGAACTTTGTTACTTTTTTCAACTGAAGCGGGATGGGCGCCAATTTGGCAAAACGAAATGGCGCGTCGTGCCAAAGTCCTGTGCGTCCCTGTTCGACACACAAAGACGGCTAACATCAAAAAGTCGTCCTTTGTTTTGGCTTAGAGGTTACAAAGCTCCTGGTTCCGTCTAGGCGAGGAGGGACTACACGTGTTTACCAACATGGCGTTGGCTAATAGTATTTTGTAATAATTGTGAGGGACTGACAGAAATGAAATGAAAATCTTTGTTACTTTTGTTCAACTAGAACGGGATGGGCCATTGGCAAAAGAAATGGCGCAGTCGCAAAGCGATGACGTCCCTAGTGACACACAAAGACGGTACATCAAAAGTGTCCCGATTTTGGCTTGAGGTACAAAGTTGTTCGTTAGGGAGAGAGGACTCGTGTTACCAACATGGCGTTCGCTATATGTATCTTTGTATCACTATATTGTGGTCAGGATGTCAGGTGTTTGTGGCAGGTCCCAGAAATGCAGAATGAAAATAAATTCTTTCTCGTGCCTCGATTGGTGAATCAATGTCACGTGAGAACAGAGGACCAATTGGAGCACCAATTGAAGGAAGTTAAGAAATGAAAGCTGGGCGGTCTTACGTTCAGCTTCTCAAACAAGCAAATTTAGTTTCAGATGAAAGTTTTAGCTGCAAAAAGTTTTTAGTGTCATAATAGTTGTTTGGTGAAAATAAAATTATATAATTGGCTATATAAAATATCAATATGACAACGTACCTAACTGCGTATGTTGGATCTGCGTAAATCTACAATTCTACATCAAAAATCTACACTTAAATTTAAAAGTAAAGCTTTTACGTTATATGATGAACATTTTGACTCTTATGGGTTAAATTCAATATAATGTCTACAATAAATTAATATTGACAAATTCCATCCCAGTATTTAAAAAAAAAGGAATATTTAATGTAAATTATGGAAAATTAGGAACTTTCACGTTGAACATAAGAGAGAAGTTTTTTTCCTGTGAAAGGGATTTCTTCCTAATTAAAAAGAGTTATCAAAAGAGTGGGAAAGATTAACTAGCCTGATACGTGGATTTCATCAACCAGCATGCCCAAGTGTTTGTGGAAAAAACTTAAAAGTATAAGCATTTTCAATTTCAAGACTTACTGGCATATGAAGAGTACAGGGGAAAAACCGCTTAATTTCGTAGAAAACTTTCCTCATCAGGCATCTTTGGCGATGATAGCAAGTAATCGCCTAAACTGATGTAAGGAAACCAGTTTCTCACTTTCTTATGCATCTTCTCTCACTGCAACCCTGAAATTCAGTTCCGTGTTTCGTTCAAAATACTGTTCATCATCATGTTAAGCTTTAAAAATAAAGTACGATTGATTGTAAATCAGGAATTTTTCTAAAACAATTAAGAGAAATTTTAAGATTCGCAAATTAATTGAAAAGTCCTAAACCCCGACTTTTCTACCTACCGAGATTGGCGAGATTCACGCGATGCACGATTCCTACGCTTTGACCAAGCGAAGAAGAAAGAGAGAAACCGGTTTCCTGCCGCCAATGTCCGCCAAGCAGACACAATTATGGATCGACTCCTAATAAATCAAGCGATTCTTCCCCTGTACTCTTCGTATAAGCAAGACTTATTTATCATCAAAGCTTCCATCTACCAAGGACAAAATAGACGATTGAAAGAGCATCCTATTAATGTAACGGGATTATTTCTTTGTTGAAAAGACTCATGTGAAATATGGCATGTCATAATGTCATTGCATTTTTAAAGGAAGATGGCCGCTTACAATACTTTGTCAATTAATTCAATTGTTCTTCTCTGTAAAAAAATACCACTTTTCACGTATTCATAGAATTACAAGTATTCCAAATAAAGAATGGTGGTTAACTTTTATTCTCTCGCAGCTTTGCGTACGATTTGGAACATCTAAATGGCGAGAAAATATTCTTGGCTAGTTTCCGAATACGCACTCCTTAAAGTGTAGTGAATTTCCCCCATAAATTTCCTCAACGAATTGTGCTCATTGGTACACAACTTCATGTTTGTTTTGAGGTATTTGACATTTGGCTGTTTGTCAAACATTTAGTCTAACTCTTTTACATTTTTTTTATATTCAATGAATAATGTTTATGTAGGGCCGGATTTCTAAATAGGCTGTAGCCTAGAGCGGCAAATTTTTGGGGGCGGCAAATTTTACGACCAATTAAAGCGGCATTCGGTATAAAAAAATTATTATAAGGATACTAATATTTTTAAGAAAGAAAACAAATAATTTACATTACTGTGTAAATCACAAACGTATATATAGTACTAAAACTAATATTTAGTAGTAAACATGGTATCTGCCAGGGCAATTTCCCCCCGGATTTGGAAGCTGAAAGAAAAATAGTACAACAGTTTAAAAAATTCGCCTATTATTTCGCTTTCGATTTAGAGTTTAAAGGTACATAGATGATTCTAATATGTAGAAAGAAAGAAAAAATTGTCAAGAAAACTATATCTGGCGGCAAATCGATCCTAGCCTACAGGCAGCAAATCTTTAAATCCGGCCCTGTTTATGTTGATTCTCAAATCTGCGGAGTACAATGTCCTGGCGACTCTAAGTTATGATTCGTGCCCGTTTAGGTTTCCTCTTTGTCCCTTGACCAGGATTCAAAATTACATGTCGTACGAGGATGTTTTAAAGTCCCTCTTGGAGGTCAGAAATAGACAGCCGAAAACATTCAAACGTTTGAAACTGTGTTATGATCTCCAACATGCGTTAAAGAAAAGGATAAAAAAACAATAACAGAATAGATTGTAGTAAAATTTTTTTGCTAATATTAATTTATATTAAATTTCAATAATTACAATGTGCATGTACTACATTCATTTGCGAAACTGTGGGAAACAATGTTACTCGTAACTTACACGGTTTTTTTCAGGCATTTCAGTTCTATGCTTATTTAAAAATAGATACTTTTTCTTGGCCGGAATAAAATCGAGCGGACAAATGTGTTTTTAAAGAGATAAGTTTTATGCGATTTTCAACAGCACCTTGTCATACACAAACACTTAAAATTGAAACTGGAATATCGCCAGTCGGCATTCTTAGCTATGACTCAACCAGCACGTCTCACCGACAATGCTCATAAAGGATTTGAAAGTTAGAACGAAATTGGATATCGATCCTTCGCGTCATTTTAACCTCTTAACCGGTACAACTCATAGCTTGTTAGTTGTTAATTTTAGCGAGCACTACTGTTAATTGTCGCAAATGCCGAAAAACGAAAATACGAAAGGTTTTTTTTTAACAATCAGGGGAGTTCCCGCCTGGCTTTCTGGAGGTCTTTTACTGATGGAATAGAAGAACCTGTTTTGTCGTCTTAAAGAGACCAGTTCATTCCTCACACGACACGTGATTGTGAAAAATAAATAAAATGGAAAATTTTTCAAAGAAACCGTGCGAATTTATTCTTTTATAGAATTATCTAATTTCGTAAGTTTTATCTCTGCCACAAGAGTATTTTGGAGTTATTCTAAGATCATTGGTTGCGTTCAACGAACGACTTTGTAAAAGTGAGGAGAGAGAACTTGCTGGCTTCCGTTTAAGAAGAAAGCTGGGTTGATTAGGTAGTTGAATTTTAGAATTGTTTAACACTATGTTCAGTTGAGGTAAAAATTAAAAAGTAACCCAAACAAAATCATTTCAATTTAAAATTTCACATCTATTTTGGGGAAAAAGACCAGTAAACAATTCTAATGTGTCTCATTTTGATCAGTGCCATCCGGAATTTTCACCCACCTGCCACAAAGTCGCCGAAACCGATGGTGGACAGCGTGATGAAGCAGTAGTAGAAGCTGTCCACGAAAGACCAGCCCTCCAGCCACACAAAAAACCCAGCCGGTACCACAAGGAACAGCATCAACCAGGGCACCAGACACTTGGTGGCAGAAAGCGCCAGCGCCAGGTGAGAGTTCCTGGCGCGCCTGGCTTTCTGGAGATCTTTGACCAGCCGCTGGCTGTAGTAGCCGCCGATGGCCGCCAGCAAGATACCTGTGAGGGGAATGCCGATCATGGCGTACACGATGCAGAAAAGACGACCTGGGGTGGTGGATGGAGACAGGTGTCCGTAGCCTGGAAGAGATCATTGTATTTTTAGGTCAAAATATAAAGTTTATAAAATGTAGATTTTTTTTGTGGCGGCTGTATGGTGATAAAAGGTTTTTTGTAAATTTATAAAGATTATTTTGTACATTTGTACGTTTATCATGAAAATGAGTTTTTTCTTTGGCGATCGTGATCAGGGCCCGACTACAAAATTGGTACGTGAAGCACAAGCTATATAGCTGTCATCCGCACACGCATATGCAACGCCAAATAACATGTACGGTAGATGTTGCTGATTTACTGACTGCGTTAAGCCCTGGTATGTAAAGCCCTGGTTTGTAAGAACACAAAATCGGACGCTGGGCAGTGCGTCCGAATTTTCCGATTTCTTATTGGCCCTACTTGTCACGTGACCGCGGAACCAAAATTTACGTTGATCTCAGCGTTCGAAAATCTCGAATCAGTCGTGGTTTGATTAGAGCTTCCAAAACGTGCGAAATGGCGGATGTTTCTACCTATTCGAATGAGATAACGGTGGCCTTCGCTTACTACGCATGCGTTAGATGCGGACGCACCGCCCTAGACGTGATTTCTAACAAACCACCCAAGCGAAGATAAGACGCTGATATCGATGAGCAGGGCGTTTTTTAACGCTTTGACGTGCGTTTTCAGTCCTTACTACAAACCAGGGCTATCAGCCATCTAGATTATAATAAGTATCACAGTATATAAGCTGAAGCAACTTGGCCTTGAGGTACGTTTTGGTGGGCACAGATTGTTGTTATATCCTAGGCACACAGTACACAGGCTAGCCATACTAATTTTTAATGGTCGGATCTGAAATCGGATCCAGGCAATCGTTTTTATTAGATATGTTGATACAGTTTGCATGAATATTAGATCGTTGTTTAAATATATTTTAAATGTGTTTTAATTTAGTCTATAACAGGTTTAATATTAAAAAAATACTAATTCGTGTTTTAACATGAAAGGTAAAGACAATATGAAAATTGAAACTCTTCAATCAGAAACTTAAAGAAAAGAGGCTGTCTGTGTACTGAAGCCCGAATCGGGCTCCGTGCATCATCCTCTACAATACAAAGCGTTTTAAAAGTACCAGACGTTATATTTATCAGAATTGGTTCAACATCGCACGAGCGCAACGCTTGGTCTATTAGCCATCCCCTCGTTATTCTGAACCATGACTACAATCAGGATCTTACCATGATAAGCTGAGGCCCAAGTCCCGGATGCATTTGGAAGCCCTTTTCCGAATGATACTGTTACTTAATATATGAAGAGCTCAAGTGCAAAACAAGTTATATCAACTAAAACCCAAACCTAGTAAAATGGCATTAGTCCCTCCTGGCATAACCCACAAAGTTGCAAACCTGTAACTTCCCATGTTGTATTGGGGGATCAAGGCTAGACTTTCACAAATTTTTCGGACTTCAATACTACATTTTTGTCGAGATATAGTCAATAGAACATGGGATTTAACTTGATTTGCACAAAATAAAGGATTTAACTTGTTTTGTACGAAACGGCAACACTCTGATTTAACTTGTGCTGCAGGAAACCTTCCTATAAAACTTTTTTCTTCCTTTTTATTAGGCCTACAGAAAATATTAAAAATCAATTGAGCGAAATCAAACTGGTACTCTCATGCCTGGGCACATGATAGGTACATTGAATGGCAGTCTAAACAAACTTTGTTAAAGGTTCGGGGTCGCAACACCCACAGTTCTGGTAACCTTCTTCAATATCGTCTGTCGGATTTTCAATATCTTCAAGCGTACACTGCAATAAAAATTTAGTGGAATTTGCAATCGTTGGAATTTGTAACCTGGCATTAGGTAAAGTATTAAATGTGATAAAAAAATTTTGCTTTTTCTGTTGGTTCAATTATTATTTTAAATAAACTTTTCCTTTTAGAGCTCTATAAGCAATTATCATATTTTTTCTTCCCATTACTCTAATATTAGGAATTTGGCTTTACAAATACTTTAATACTATACTATATTTCCAATTTATATAGTGAATTTTTATGCCGATTGACATAACTTCAAAATAATTTTTAGCATTGTTTAAGGGAAATGAACCCTTTACATCAATTACTATTTTGTTTTCAAAATTTAAAAATAAAATTTGAGTTTGAAGCACTGAAACCGTTCTAGACTATGAAATAAATACAGCCCAGAAAGTCGGGCATTATCGAGTTGAACTGAACAGCATCCGCCAACAGTGCGCATGCGCTTGCACCAACACAAGCTGGTTTCTCGCACGACGATTGGTTGTATGATTAAACTTGGTTTGCACGAAACACCGCGCACGATTTAACTTGATGTGCACAAAACAATTGTTTTGCTTTGCTTGCGCAAGGAACGATTTAACTTTTTTGTGTATATCAAAATGTTGGTGGATCCCTTCCTACAATACCTGTATGAAAAGCTAACCAACTCAATTTTTTACAAAAAGTGATTTAACTTGTTTTGCAATTGAGCTCTTTATATAGTGTGTCTCAAAAGTTTAGACAAAAAACATTTTGAGTCACAAAATTTCACTGAAAAGGTTTATTTAAAATTTTTTTTGGTAGTATGGATGAGGCAAGTATATATAATTAAAAATAGCATGAATCACAAAGAAATCAACCAATAATAAATATTAATTGAATTAATTGTAAAAAGTTACCAAAAAATCTGTCTCATAAATATAGACAAAATCGATTAAATGTCATTTAATGATCTAATTTCGCATTTTTTTGGCTAGAATTCTATTTATGTTTGATATGATGAATTAAAAAACACATTTTACCGTTGAATTTTGACCATTTTGTACCATTCCTGGTCTAATTACATACCAACAGCCAATATAGCCGTTTTAGCTTTTTTAAGGGTAAATATTGTTGGCGATTTGCGTAATACATATCCTAATTAAATGTAAATAACGAATATATGCCTAAAAAAATAGTACCGATAAGTTTTGCCACCGATTCGTGCATTTGAAGACATGTAATGACGCATTTTCTGGTAAAAAACGGCATTTATGAAAATTTAAAATATCCAAAAAGACCAAAAAATGGTCTGTTGTGCACCTTAACACGATGTAGTTTGCCTCTCCTTCAAAAAAGCCAAAAAAGTCCAAAATTTTAACCCAAAACCACCCCCATAAGATTCGATATTTCTCCTCAAATTTGCTTTTCTCGAGTTTGAAAACACCGGTTTTTTTCAAACCGGTGAAAAAGAATCGGTTTAACCGATATGCAAAAAACCGGTGAAAGGATACTCAAAAACCGGTTTCAAAAACCGATTTTTTTAAAAAACATGAATAAATGCACATGTTTTCGGCTGCCTATTTCTTGCCTCCTTCAGGAGCTTTAACACAGCCAATTACGCCTCGTAATTTAGAACCCAGTCAAGTGACGAGGACGACACCTGAACGGGCACCCAACGGAACTTAGAGCGACAACGTGCGCTAACGCAGTCGGGTTTAGTATAGTTTAATATGAATTATCGTCGCACTAGAGCTACACCAGCGCTATTGGCGACGGGCATTATATTTTAGAACCACAGTCAAGTGACGAGACGGCACCTGAGTAGGCACCCAACGCAACCGTTAAATTGATTGAATGTTTGAATACTAAGAATTTCGTTCCTCGAATATTACAAATCTAACTTCAAAATGTGTGAAGTTAAATAGTGCGATAAATATTTTAGGCCAATATCCCTCGTGTAGAACGGGGTGGGGAAACCCAGTCGGTTGGGCATTCGCCTAGTATGCGGAAGGTCTCAGGTTCGTGTCCGGGTATCGCCAAAATAACTGCCGACCTATAAACGCGCCCGTGCAGCCAAAATCTCCGACGAATAATACCCCGTGTGGAGGGAGTGCACATTAAATATCTTTCAAAGTCTTAACGCTGCGTACGATGCCGCCCTTAACGGTTGCGTCGGGTGCCTACTCAGGTGCCGGCTCGTCACTTGACTGTGGTTCTAAAATACGACGCCCGTCGCCAATAGCCCTTGTTTAGTTCAAACTAGACTAAAATTCAAACTAGACTAAATATAAATCTTAATTGCCAAAACTATTTCGGATTGCCGAAAGCTTCCTCGTCGCTGGACCAGGGTTCTAAATTACGAGGCGTAATTGGCTGTAAATAAGGCTAGAAATAGGCGGGGCCGGAAACGACAACATTAGATATTAGATTACAAAATTTTCGGATTTCCACAGGAGGGTTGGTTGACTTTGCATAACATCACACAACAGAGTAACTTTTCATGACAGTGGTTATGCTTCTTTACAACCAAGATCAGTATTACTAATTGGAAACTCCATTCGAGTTATAAAAAATATTTTTATTATATATATAATTAAACATTCTTCGAGCAAATCCAGAGTGATAGTGTATTAAGAACTGTGGTGACTTTTACGCCTAACCTTTTCCCTAATCACGAGGCGTTTCCTCGTAATTTGTGCCTAAAAATATTTATTGCACTATTTAACTTCACACATTTCGAAGTTAGATTTGTAATATTCGAGGAACGAAATTCTTAATATTCAAATATTCAATCAATTTAACGGTTGCGTTGGGTGCCTACTCAAGTGTCGTCCTCGTCACTTGACTAGGTTCTAAATTACGAGGCGTTATTGACTGTGTTAAAGCTTCTGAAGGAGGCAAGAAATAGACAGCCGAAAACGTGTGCATTCATTCATTTTTTAAAAAATCGGTTTTTGAAACCGGTTTTTGAGTATCCTTACACCGGTTTTTTTCTTATCGGTTAAACTGATTCTTTTTCACCGGTTTGAAAAAAACCGGTGTTTCCAAACTCGAGAAAAGCAAATTTGAGGAGAAATATCGAATCTTATGCGGGTGGTTTTGGGTTAAAATTTGGGACTTTTTTGGCTTTTTTGAAGGAGAGGCAAACTCTATATCGTGTTAAGGTGCACAACAGACCATTTTTTGGTCTTTTTGGATATTTTAAATTTTCAAAAATGCCGTTTTTTACCAGAAAATGCGTCATTACATGTCTTCAAATGCACGAATCGGTGGCAAAACTTATCGGTACTATTTTTTTAGGCATATATTAGTTATTTACATTTAATTAGGATATGTATTACGCAAATCGCCAACAATATTTACCCTTAAAAAAGCTAAAACGGCTATATTGGCTGTTGGTATGTAATTGGACCAGGAATGGTACAAAATGGTCAAAATTCAACGGTAAAATGTGTTTTTTAATTCATCATATCAAACATAAATAGAATTCTAGCCAAAAAAATGCGAAATTAGATCATTAAATGACATTTAATCGATTTTGTCTATATTTATGAGACAGATTTTTTGGTAACTTTTTACAATTAATTCAATTAATATTTATTATTGGTTGATTTCTTTGTGATTCATGCTATTTTTAATTATATATACTTGCCTCATCCATACTACCAAAAAATTTTTTAAATAAACCTTTTCAGTGAAATTTTGTGACTCAAAATGTTTTTTGTCTAAACTTTTGAGACACACTATATATACCGGGTGGTTATAAAATAACGCTCGCTATTCGTAGAGGTCTGTAGCTTGAATGAATAATCCGAATGTAACAAACATCAAGACACTTACTAATCAAGAAGGGGGAAAAAGAATGGAATCATAAAAAAAGAAACTCGTCTCTTGACTAGGGTTCTTAATTACGAGGCGTAATTGGATGTGTTGGCCGTAGTTGGCCATAATTGGCTACGCCTCGTAATTTAGAACTGAGACACTTACTCATCAAGAAGGGGGAAAAAGAATGGAATCATAAAAAGTCGTCTCTTGTAATTGGCGTAATTGGCTGTGTTGGCCGTAATCGGCCATAATTGGCTACGCCTCGTAATTTAGAACCCTGGTCAAAAGACGAGTTTCTTTTTTATGATTCCATTCTTTTTCCCCCTTCTTAATTAGTAAGTGTCTCAATGCTTGTTACATTCGAATTATTCATTCAAGCTACAGACCATTCCGAATAGCGAGCGTTATTTTATAACCACCCTGTACTACAAAGTTGTAACATCAGAAAGTAAGATCCATCATCAAATATATAATATTCAAACAAAAAATATGGGGCCTCATAGAAATTTTAACATCAAACAAAATTGTGAAGTGTGAAATAAAACTTATAGATTTAACGCCACTTTTGGGGCCCCTTAAAATCACTAGCCCAAGGACCGGGCCGTGTAGGCCTGGGAAACGGTCAGGGCCTGACTCCAATGATAGTCCTTACCGATGGTGGTGACGACAGTGATGGCAAAGAAGAAGGCGTTGCCGAAGCCCCAGTTGCTGTGGGTGTCGTTCCCTTCCTCGTCGATGAGAGACAACTTGTGGGCTGCCGACAGACGCATCATCAGGCCTTCAACCTCTTGGCGGCTCACGTTCGGAGAGCCCAGACGGTCCAGCGTGTCTGTAATACAGGACACAAGAAGATATCAAGCAGGGATTTCATACCCAGAGCCAATAAGGAGATTTTTCACAAATGTTTTTCTTATTTAATCCCTAAATACAGTAGAATCTCGATTATACGATCTAATTGGGACCAGAGGTAGGTCGGATAATCGAAAATTCCGAATAATAGATAATTTGTTATCAAATAGTAAAGTTTTGCTATTTTAAAATTCCTGCATTACCGATTTCACAAACGCCGGAATTTCCCCGTTTCAGAATCACTGGAAATTCCCGATTTTCAAATTGTGAAATTTTGTTGATTTCAGTATCGCCAAGATTCCTCACATTAGAATCGCCGAAGATTCCTCACTTTAGAATCGCCGAAGATTCCTCACTTTAGAATCGCCGTAGATTTCTAAGACAGGTTTCTTCTGTGAACAACCAAGAATCTTTTTGTTGGAGAAATTTTTTGATTTTGACTTAAAGACGGTCGGATTAACAGAGAGTTCCGAATAAAAGAGATACGGATAATCGAGGTTCTATTGTAATACCATTATTACCTTGATGATCTGTAAATTAAACTAAAAATCACCGTTTTGAAAAATAAAGTTGAATCATTACCAGCTTTCAGTAGATTTTCAATTAATATTTGGGAATTAAATTGTTTATTTTTAAAATAGGACTGAGGCTTTTGTCTTATTTTATTATCATGTCCATCTTGTATTCTTATTATTATTTTAAATGTGTCTTGCTTAATTTATATTCACTTGTATGGGAGTGCAACACTCTCCAGAATGTTCTATATTCTACTTGTTTTATATTGTACTTAGTTTGATAATAATTGAAAAAAACCAATGTTGTAAGCTTTGAAAAAATAAAATCGATGAAAACGCCAATTTTTTTTTATAGTTTAGCTTAAAAAATAAACTTGTGTGTCAATTTTTTGTGTACAGCTTGATTTTGTTCCAGTGATATGAAGATATATTTTCTGAATTTTTTATTTTAGTTTTTAGCGTACACGAATTATTTGAAATAGTTCCGTCATTTAAGAGTAAATAACGCCTCTTAATTGAAAAAAAAAGTAGTTTTGAACATATTTATAGCACAATCAGTTGTCTATTTCACTTTGATAAAAAACGTGTTCCATTTTGCTTGTCTTAAATGAGTTATCTATGACCCTTTTTAAAATAAAAAAGTTGGTCTGAGAAAATGAAGTGTCTAGGTTTAAACTTAAAAAAACTCTAGGAGTTATTTTTTGTGGCTTTGCTAATGGATTACTCACTCTATCTTTTTTTGTACTGTAAAAGTTTGCCAAGTGGTATATAGTTAATGCATCAAAGTCATACGCCTATTTAGCAAAGCACGTGTATAAGAGAGTTGAAAGAAAGTTGGCCTTTAACACTCCAAGTGCAGTTTTTTAAATTAATCTTTTTTCGTACTGAAATTTAAATTTTAGTCCTTTTACGATATTATAGCATTTATTTTTTATGAAACACAATTGAAATGTAAACTGAATAGATTATTTGAAAGCTATTTAAGTTAACTGTTAAGCATCTCATAAAATGTGCAACTTATTTTCAGTTTTGAAGGCGTGAAGAGTCGAACACCCGGCATGATGGTTTCTACTCTCGCTTGTCAGGGCTTGAAAGGGTTTGAATCCTAGGTAAGGCATGGATATTGTGTTTTAAGGAGAAATTGCTCGTTAAATCTGTGATTATGAAAGTTGACCTTTTGATTTGCATTTTGACAATTTATTTCCTGATTTTGTAAAGAACTTCATTTTTTTTTTCATTCATTGAAGCATTGGGGGAAAATCATTTTTTATATAACATTTATTGGGATTCCAACTGCTACTCTACATAAAGACTTAAATATAACGTTTGCAATCGAATTTTTGTTATTTAACTAGCAAATGAATAACCGTTCTTCTAATGGCCTTAAAAATTTAAATCAAATTGCATTTAAATATCTATACCATTTAGTCTACTATAAGGAAACAGTTCTGGTATTGTTCTCTTCAGTTATATTAACTCAATATTCCAAAATACTTTTGTTTTGTGTGACACCATTCATTAAAAAACGAAAAAGTCGTCATTATCAACTTGGACCGTCGTCGTCATGAATTCCCACAAAAAAAACATTTTAGATAGCTGAATTACAATTGTAAAAACTGTTTCAAGTCCTAATTTCAAGTAAAACTCCAAATTATGAAGTAAAATAACATATTTCGAACTTTTTTTGCCGATAATTTTGCGATTTTGGTGAACTTGGGGACATATTTGTTTCGAAACATAGTTAAGTCAAGATCTCAATTCTGAATCAAAATACCATAATTAGACGAAATTGTTGGCATATTTGGCAAAAATAGGACACGTTTTCACTCAAGTTAAAGTCAAAATCACAATTTTCGTGGCAGAAACATGCTTTTTTTCATTTAGCTAGTTATTTGTCGATAATTTGACAAGCTTAGGGTCACATTTACAAGAAAATTGAGATCCACACAAACTAAACTCTTTTACGACCCCCCGACTGCGACAAACCAGAATACAAAAATAATCTATTTCGCTCGATTAGGTACTTTTGTGAATTTAAAAACATATTTGGCGAATAAATGATGATCCCTATAAGTTCAAGTCTAAATCTCGATTTTGAGCGAAAAATCTATTACACTCATTTGGTGTGTTTTTGGTCCTTTTTAAGTCCTAACGCTGCGTACGATGTCGCCCTTAACGGTTGCGTTGGGTGCCTACTCAGGTGTCGGCTCGTCACTTGACTGTGGTTCTAAAATACGACGCCCGTCGTCAATAGCCCTCGTGTAGCTCTAGTGCGACGATAATTCAAACTAAACTAAACTAAACTCGAACGACCAAGCAGCATTCAGAAAAGCGTACATTTCGGTCATTTGTTGTGCTTTTGGTTGGCCTTTATAAAAGTTTCCACTTTTTACGTTATAAACGTTTTTTACGTTAGTGTGGAAGCTAAAATGGCCATGAATCAAAGAAGGGGGAAATGTAAGACGAGTCTGATTATAACTCCTATCCCTCAACCACAACAAAGGGCACCCTGTTCCGTCTATTTATAAAAGGACACCGCACTTTTGAATCATTGGGAAAATATTCAATTTTCATAGAAAAATGCATGCAGTAGTTTTCATAGAGGACTGAAAAACACTACGATTTGCGATATTTTGCTTAAATGGTGTTTAATAAATAAACGACAGATGACCTAATTTAGAACCATAGTCAAGTGACGAGCCGACACCACCGCCCGAGTGGGCACCCAATCCAACTTTTGGGAGCGACTTCGTACGTAGTGTCCCGACACATTTAACGTACAATCCCTCTACACGGGGTATTTTTCGTCATACTTTTGGATGCTCACAGACCGTTTATCTGTTGGCAGCTATTCTCGCAATGTCAGGGTCCCAACCTGGGACCTTTGGCATGATAGGCACAATTCTTACTGACCAGGATCCCCAGTCTAGATTAACCCACCCCCAGTCTAGCCCACCCAGAAATGTGGAACTCTAAGAACATATGATCTCAAATGTGAGATTTCAATGCATTTGCTTGTAATAATGTTGTTCTCAGAATAAAATGAGAACATTCTAGTACTCGTTTTCAAAAGTTTCACTAACAACACCGGTTAAGCTTCAACTGGTTTATAGAAACCGGGTTTATCTCAAGAAACTTCAAGAACCTAAGACGAAACATTTGCAATGGTGTGGAGTGAAGTTATGCCGAGGGGACATACTTTGTGAAACGGGAACTTTCTGCATTGTACCAAAGTACTCAACAGAACAGTTTTTATTGTGATTATGTGATATTTATGTGGGACAGTGCATATAGTTAGCCTGTCACTTCTTAGCATCTCAAATATTTTGATTGTGGAAGAGTCCACTTTGAAAACAGGTTAAGAACCTGAAGGAGGCAGGGTTGCCGATCCCACGGAGTTTGGTGAGCATAGGAGATTGTTGGGTTACTTTGGTTGGGCATAATGTGTACACTTACAGATGAACTATTGGGGGAAGGTAGGATTATAGTTAATTGCTGAAGGCCGTCATCAGTTAAACGTGCATTTCTTTTTTATCTCGACTTGATCGTCAATCGATTTTGCATCTGTAGTAGGGGAGAGCGGGGCTAAACCGTACACACATTTTTTTACCTAGATTTCAAGCTAGACGATCGCGTCAAGTGCTATAGTCTAGCGGCAGATCGCGCAAGTTTACAGTATAGATATCGTTTAGTGTCTCAGTAAAAAAATGTTTTTAGCCTTTTTCTTCTAATTTTTGTTCAACTAAATAAAAGGTAAGTGAAGTATATTTTCTTGTATGCTAGTAACTGTATAAGATCATAATGAACTACTTCTCTTAAGCTGTCTTTTGGTTGTTAGAGATGATTGGTTAAGTGATAGAATTTAAGGTTATTTTAATATATTACCGCGAGGCACAGATTGGGGCTAAATCGTACAGAAGTGTACGGTTTAGCTCCAAATGGTTTGCTATGACAACATACCTACATCGATTGTAACTTACGACGAAGGTAGACCTAACAAATATATTAAGTTTTATATTTCTTCCTAAAACAATTTTTCAAAGTCCCCAAATGAAGCATAACTGGAAGAGCCAGCTAAAGTAAAAGAGCTGAAGCAAAAAAATTCAACAACTGCAGGGAAAGATAAAAGCTGAAAAGGTAGGGAAGAAATATTCAAAACAGGTGAACATGGGACTCAAAAGTAAAACCAAAGCGAATCATAAACCTAAGAAAACAATTTCTAAAACAACAGTATCTGCCAAATCTAAAAGCGAGAGAAACATCAAATTTTATGATTCCTCATTAGAAGACGAACTTCCTTGTATTAAAGACATTGTCTAAGACGATTATTTAGATGATGTGGACCCAATAAAGTCATTTCTTGATAAAGGGATCACAAGAGAAGCTTCCGGCTCCAAGGATGTTTGCATTTTATGCGGTGATTTCGCCAAGGACAAAGAGCTGTGGTACAGGTGCTGCTCATGTTCAGGGTGGATCCATTCAGCTTGCAATGCTGCGGAGTCTGCACACAACTACATTTGTGATTTATGTACAACGCTTAACCTGTGACCTTTCTTCTGCTATCTTTAAGGTTTGTAATGAAATCTTAAATTTTTTTAATTGAAGTTAACCGGATTTTTTTTGGACTGTAATTTGTTCTAAAATTGTACAATTGTAATATACAGTTTCTTAGTTACGATCTTTATAAGTAATAAAAAGTTTTTGTAGAAGTTTTTGTATGGCATTACAATCATTACTTACCTAAACAGAAGATTTTTAAACTGTACGGTATAGCCCCTTCTACTGTACGGTATAGCCCCGACCCTCGGTGCTATTTTGTATAAGGTAACTTTTTTTAATAACCAATTTTTATATGTAAAAAGTGGAATAGTTCCAAAATGTTTATGTATGACCAGTAGCCGAATAATCAAATTATATCTTGCTTTTGTTTATATAACCTTTACTTTCGAATTTGCTATGTATCGACGAATCTCCCTTATGTGTGCGGTATAGCCCCGCTCTCTCCTACTACTATTTAACACATTCAGTATCAATATTCATTGGGAAACGCTATAAGTTAAAATATAGCTATGCAATAATAGTGAAACCGATGAAAGTTCGCACTACCTTTTAATAGAGAATCTGTTTCTAAACCTTAGAGAAATATTCGCCCATAAAAGCAATGAATCACCAAAAATAGTAACTCTTGCCAAAACCGAAATATTTCTTACCCTTTTTCAAAGTGGACTCTTCCACAATCAAAATATTTGATATGCCAAAAAGTGATAGGTGAACTATGTATATAGTCCACCTGTCACTTCTTAGGATCTCAAATATTTTGATTGTGGAACGTCCACTTTGAAAAAGGGTAAGGAAGGTTTAGGCACGAGTTACTATATTTGGCGATTCATTGCTTTTGCATGAGCATATTTCCTTAAGGTGTAGAAACAGTTTCTCAAGTGAAGTGCAGTTCAAACTTACATCGGGTTCACTATCATTGCATAGCTATATTTTGACTTATAGCGTTTCCCGAGGTGATACTGAATGTGTTAAATAATACATACTACTGTTGTAAATCGATTGACGATCAAGTCAATATAGCAAAGAAATGAGTGCGCAGTTTATGACAGCCATCAGCAATGAACCACAATCCTACTTTCTCCAATAACCCATATGTAGGTTTAGTGTGACAAATTATTTCCAAACTAACCCAACAATCCCTTATGCTCGCCAAACGCCATGGGATTGGCAACCCTGCCTCCTTCAATTTCGTTACCTCTTTTCAAAGTGGGCTCTTCCACAATCAAAATACTTGATATGCTAAGAAGTGGCAAGGCGGGCTATAGTTGTATTGTATCACAGAATACTTGGTTGAATTATTTAACATTTAGTTAGTGTAGATAATAATACATAATTAGGTAAAAGCGATGACAGGCGAACTATACCCACCTTCGAACTCAGTCCTGAGCTCGTCTATCTCCTTCCTGAGCTTCTCCTCGAGCGGGCTCTCCAGCAGCATGAAGACCAATCCTCCGAGCAGCACGTAGCCGATGAACACCAGCAGCAGCCCCAGGAGTTCCTTCTTGCTCACGATGATGCCCTGGAAGCAAGAAAATTATAAAAGTTAGAAAACGATGTACACTGCAAAAAGTAAAGAGCCATTTGCTGGCTTCAAAAAATGGTACAACTAAAATAGTCTACTGTGTTCCATACTAATCCTATAAAGACCTGAAGAACGACAGACATACGTACAAAAGTTTGTATGATTTACGTGCTTGATGTCGTAACTTAACAAAAAAGTCTGACAACTTGAATATGAGTTGAAAGCTAGGTATAAACAGAAAGATGGACAAAATAAGAATTTTCCTAGATGGAGAAATTTTCGGGAAACTCCGTGAATCTGAAATCGTGAGACTCCATATCTCTACTATAAAACAAAAAATTTGCACTTTTCCCAGAACTCCGCTCAGAAATTAAAATTAATGTTTTAGCACTTTCTTTTTGCCAGGATGTCTCAGAGATAACTTAAAACTACACTGTTAAAATTTTTGTGCTTGGTTTTACCATGATATTGGTTCCTAGTAGCTGCAACGGCTGTGTGGTGAAATGTTTCACCTTTTTTTCGGTCTTTGGTTCAACCATTTTTCTGGATTTGGAAACAAAAACCTGAGAAATGGTTCAACCGAATACCAAAAATATGGTTTAACTTTTCACCACACAGCCGTTGCAGCTACTAGGAACCATATTTTTGGTGAAACAAAGCGCCTAATTTTTAACAGTGTAGTATTCAATGTGTACTATTGCGAAATCCTCACGGGACCATCATTTCAGCGCTCCTCTGTACCATAAGTTTTAGTGTATTTAATGAAAATTTTAAATTATCCGAAATTTGTGGATTATCCAACCTACCTCCAGTCCCAATAAGATCGGATAATCGAGATTCTACTGTAATAAAAAACGAATATCCTTCACATATTTTTTACAAATCCTTAACCAATGAAGATCAATTTGAATTTGCGACTAATTTAAAGAAAGTTTTTAGCGTCAATATAAAAGCACATGAATCTTTAGAAATCTGTTTTTAACGGAAAATATTTTGTAACTACCCAAAGTTATAAGTCTGATACTTTTTAACAGCAAATAAAAAAATGTAACAAAACGTAACGCAAAATCAGTTACTTACTTTAAATATCGAATCAGGATTCCGACATGCATCAAAACGTATTTTTATTTCTTTTTTCATACATATTTTTTTTACATTAGCTTTGCACTTAATATTAATGAAGCGGGTTTTTTTATTAATAAACATTTTGTTCGTTCTCACAGGTAAACAATTTGTCTCCAAATGATTTCCCTGTAAACAAGAACAACTAAACGAAAAAAACGGTAAAGAAGTGATTATTTAAAAAAAAAAACAAATTAAACTTAGTTATTCCCACTAGCTTAAATTACATTGCGAAATTATTCTTAAAAGTCGGCTTTTTCCAAACCTATTATTACAACTACTATTACCTTTACGTAAAAATGATTTAAATAAGGAACGTTTCTGGTAATTAGCATTAAAAACAAGTTGTGTCTGCTCATTGTATTTAATTTCAAGGAAAAAAATGCTTTAGAAATATATTGAAAGTTACTGATAACAGATTTGTATATACATAATACCGACTATTTTGTGTTATTGGATTTAATTAAAAAGGGAACTTTTTGATTGCTGTAAGCAATGCAATAAACTACTTTTAACAACACTTTGTTTTGAGTTTGTGATTCATTATATTCGATAAAATTTATGTTTTTGCCAAGCAATTAGTATTACTAAAAACTTTAGCCCATAAAAGTCCGCTCAATAGTCGAATAGGCAACAGGGGTTAAGACCTGCAGTATTCATTTTAACTCACAAAACTGAGACACACCAAATGAACTTCTTAAAATGTTCATGAGTGTTTAAGTATAACAAATAAAACATAAATGCTCAAAGACTGCATGACGCTATTCTATTTGTTGGCTGCGGTAAACATTTTACTATCGCTCTCTTTGCTTTGGTTGATAAGTGTTTCCGTTTCTTTCTCATCTTATTTATAGAGAGGCAAAACAAAATTACATTGTTCGTGAGCTCTTTTAACTATTAAGGGGACGCGGTACCCAAAAAATTAAATCCAGTATTTCTATCGCTAGCATTCAAATTAAACTATTTTTACAAAGAACTAACATTCAATAAACATATACGAAAAAATGATTAATATTGAAACGTAAGTTTTTTCAAAAAATTAAATATTTAACGTTTTTTCAAAATACTACTCCTCCTACAATTTAAAGAATTTTGTAATGGATTTTTTTTCAAAATGTTCCCACAACACCTATTAATAAAAGTTGGTATGGACATTGATCTATCAGTTAAACAAAAAAAGTTATGTTGCTTTATGTATAAAAATGGTCAAAAAATAAGATTTTTTTGTAAATTTCCGCCTTCATCATTTAAAAAAAAAAAAATCCATTCACACAAGACCTTATCTCATCCAACTTTTGTTAAACGCATACGTTTCAACACAGGAAAAAAATTTGGAGCTCTACATTAATTTACCTAAAAGCCTTAGGGTTTTAACCATTCACAAGCTGAAAAAATTAAAAAATTAAAAAATCAACTTAAAATTTCAAAAACCATTTTACCAAAGCACTATATCATTTTCAAGCCGACCCGGCGGCGCGACGGTTAGGGCGCTAGCCTTTGGAGCCTCTGGGTTCGGGTTCGAATCCCGGTAAGGCATGGATGTTTGTGTTTGTCGAGTATCGGAGTACGTGCTCGTTAAATCTGTTGGGTCCGAAAGTCCTCCAAGTTCCCATACCAAATCAATACCTCTGGGGGTGACAAGCCAATTCTGGGATCCTCTAGTTGGCCTCTGTCTCTAAAAATTAGATGGATCCACTTATGTGTGTGTGTTGTCTGTTGTGTGTGTCTTACTTGACGAAGGTTTATAAGCGGGTCTCTGACCAAGCACACAAACCTGAATATATATGTCTACCAACCAATCATTTTCAATAAACCTCCACCATTATAAAAGAATCCTTTTTTTTACAATATCCTTAGCTCACAGCATTCGAGCATGTTTAATTATTTTATGGGCAGTCCTAAATTTTGGGTAATGCATCCCCTTAATGTAATTTGAAATACATATACTTTTATCAGTTGATTGTACACACATTTTTTTTTCACGTGGCATGTGTCCACTAAATGCAAGCCGGTTTGTTCTGAATGAATTTCGGCCAAATTCTTTTGAAAGATGTCAAACGGAAATTACAATACGTTTCAAAGAGAGTAAGCTTCGATTTCTTGTTGTACCTTTCTTTGTAGTAATTTAATATATTGTCTTGCAGAGAAAGAAAATTTAGTGTAATTCGTAATAATAAATTTGCTCTTAAACTCATGCTATGTCACACAAAAGATTTGGTTAGTGCAAGTATTTATTGTTCTTATACATAACAGTTCTCAGTTGCATTTTTAAGGGTTTTTTTTCCCTGCTGCAAAATAACTCCTAGATTTTGCATGCATGAATTCATTTAACTTGAGTTAAAAAAAATCATTATTCTATTTTACAAAAGATTTTCTCATAACTAACTAAAACTCGAACAGATAAATAAATATCGAAAGGATGCAATATATGTTCCTGTATTTTATTGTATAGTTCCATCAGGCCTTTCCAAATAAGGATAGCAAAACCAGTGCAATAAAATAATGCATCCAATATATTACTTTCAAACATTCAAGTGACAATCGCTATTCTGAACTATTCAATTCTTTGCAGAAACAATGGAGATAGTTCTTTGAGAAAAATTAAATTTTAAAATTGAAATACTACCACCATCTTTATTCCACGTGTCAAGAGAATCTCTTTCCCTTTCGGAAATCCGGCAATTGGTACATATGACACGAAAGAAGTTTTAAAAAATGAAATTCCGAATGTAGTTAAAAACCCGGTTTGCCGGATTGAATCCGGAGAGTTGGTTTAGTTTAGTTTAGTTTAGTTTGAATTATCGTCGCACTAGAGCTACACGAGGGCTATTGGCGACGGGCGTCATAATTTAGAACCACAGTCAAGTGACGAGCCGACACCTGCCGGAGAGTTGGCTACAATCAAAGGTGAAAATCCTAAACCAACGTGAAACTTCAACTTATTGGTCAAACTTTCGTAAAAGTAAGTAACTAGGTAAAAATTCTGTGAAGCAAGTGAAAAAAAGTAATTCTCAGTACAATCTAAACAGTAAATGTCTCTTGAGGTTACCTACCTCAAAACCAGGTGATCTTCTAAAATTCGTTCAAAACTCTTCCGATCGAATGGATGAAAAAGACGAGTATCAAATTGAAACGTTCTTTTTAAAATTTACATTTCAAATGGAAAAATATACCCTACAATATGCATATATATATTTTTAAATAATGAATATATCTACATGAATTGTTTTGAATAGTATAACTAGATGAACTTACCATTGGAATACATGTGTCTGGCTGAAGATAAACCGAATAGCCGAAGCAAATGGAATCATGCGAATTTTACAGTAAAAAGTAGCTAAAATTAAAGTAACTATCGTAAAAACATGACAAATCTTCAGTTAATCAAGTAAAACTGTGAACTGTGGTTGAACATTATAAAATCCAGCAGAATTTTATTAAACTAACGATATTTATTCCCAACTGAGAACGTTCTTCTCTGGTTCGCTTCGGGAGCTACTCTGAGGGAATCAAACGGAAGGTGCATCACCCATTCGAAGACCCTTCTTTATTTATTTAAAAATATTCTTTTTATTTATTTTAAATAGAGTAGAAGAAGATATATAAACACGGGACGTCTTTATCTTTCGAATTTCGCGGAATCTTCAAGAAAGATTTGGACGCCGGCCATTTTGGGCGTTTCTGGTCTGTGGAAGCGGTGATGTCTTTCATCGTATGCTAAGGAGGTGTAAGGGCTCGGCGATATCACAAAAAAATATTTAGTTCTTTTTTTAATTCTTTCAGGGAACTAGCAAATCGCTTGGCAGAAGAAATAAATAGAGGTAGGTTTTTTTCATAAATATTTTGTGAAGGACAGGTGTGAGGAAAGATTTGTGGAAGATAATTACCGTGACAAACTTTTAATTGGAATGAGGTCGTTCAACTTGAATGCACGATTGTAATTTTTTTGGAGAATTCCTTAACCTTTTTTATTTTAGTGTTTACTGAAAATAAAGCACATAACATCATAAAGCACATATGGAGAATAACACATCTTCCATACCTAATAAACAAATAGCTCTCAGTTTTCATCAATTTAGCAATGGCCATCTTTCAGATCTAAAGGGGCAACAGAAATGTTAAAATGAATATAAATTCTTGTTCGATTGGCGAATCAATATCACAAAAGAACAGAGAACCAATCGAAGCACCGATCGTAAGAAGAAAAGAAATTTCGTCACCTGAACAATCAAATTATGAAAAAATCTGCCATGAAGCAGAAGCATTAAAAAAACATGCATTCTAAGAATCTGTACTTAGCCATAAAGGAAATTGTATGCCTTTTTGTAACCATATTTCGATTTTGATTTATAGAACCAATTTTTTCTTACAGGAATTCGCACACATTTCAGAAGTTAAAGTGGCGCATTTCAACCAAATTCGATTGAAATACTAACGATGTCACGTTTCCTATATTTTTTTTTATTTAACAGCACGTTTCCTATATTTTTTTTATTTAACAGCACGTTTCCTATATTTTTTTATTTAACAGCAGCTAACTTTATAAATACTCTCTCGGAGAAATAAGAAAACCATTCCACACAAACATTCCACCTTATATTTTTTTTTTCAAAACAAAAACTTATCAGTTTTTTTTGTAATAAACGGATTTCTAGTGATATTTATATTGCATAATTATTCAACCTATGATTTTGTCCAAAAGACAAAAATTACACAAATGTACTTAACTGGTTTTTGATCTTTTAACTCTTAACCCTCCGAAAATTCGACCCCCGGCTTTTTTCGTATTTTACATATGCATCAGTTTTTCTTACAACAATCTTGAATTTAAAAATTTACAAACTTTTATTCATAATGTACTTTTTTCATCTCTAAATGATTTTAAGATAATCTCTTTTAAATTAAACCCAATTCTAATTTAAAAAAAAAATATTTTATTTGAAACTAGCTTTCTTAACCCGGCGTCGCACGGGTTAACCTTTAATAACGGTGATTTGTTTTTGAACTCTTTCTTTTATTATTATAGATAAATTAAATTTAAAATTTATGCAGTGAAAGCAATCATATATATTTTCCCATTTCCTGCAGTTCGGGAGGAATATATATATTTTTCATAACATATATAGAAATGAAAATTAATGCGTAGACGGAACACCTTAAAGAGAAATTATCTATATTCATTTAAAAGAATTTATTTAAAACAAGTTTTCATTAATTTTAAAGTATACAAATCATTGGTGCTTTAGCTAATATACATTGCAAAAAAATACTTATGCATTAGAATGCATTCTGTTGTATTTTGCTGCTGGTGCTGTAACCAGAATTTTCCAGAACTGGTATGCTAACTATACCACACTACTGCCACCAAAAAGCATGACACATACAATAGCCCATTCAGAAAATCAAAAATATGGATAATCTTATTCTTTTTATAGAAATCAGCATACATTTTCATGATTTACTGTATTTACGTTAAAAATAGGAAAACGACATATTTTTATCGAAAACTAGTTTTTAATTCGATGAAAAAGCAACGCTTTTACACATTAAGTGTAAGGATATGATATATCATATTGCTACCATTTGAGTTCGGATAGTCGGAGTTCGGATGATATAAATTCTGCTGTGCAACTATTAATATGTGCCTTGATGCATTTGAATGATAACTTCCGGCATTTAAGACCCGATCCGGAAATTTCCTTCATATCTGATGCCACGGCTGAGTAATTTTTCATCCAAGTCCAAGTGAATGTTTTCGTTGGAGCAGGCGCAATCGTCAAGCAAAATCCCGCGCTAACTCCGTCTTCATCTGGTACAGAAATAGCGCGATTAAGTGACAGATTTCTTCTGCATTATGGGGGTAAGCATATGATGGGAAACTTGGTGTGAAAAAAATGTGAAGCTATCAGAAAGTCGCCCAAATGGGAATGTTTCAGGTGATGTAACGCTTTGTTTGAAATTTTCTCGTACTGCGATTTTATTGGTTGCTTCGGTTTCACTCTCAAAATGGCCGATATAAATTACATGAAACTTTCCTCTCATTACAAATTTTCTTTAACAAATGTTTTAAACAACCAACAGAACAGCAAGGAGTGGACATTTCAAAAAATTAATAAGTAAAATATTCTTAGGAAACTCATTTTCGGATACCAAAAGAAAAGTAATTCCAGACAACAAATGAAAACAAACTATTGGAGCTGTTGCCACCCAAGACGTGAAACAACCAACCTTAGTGATTTAATGGATCCGAAGAAATACACGCATGAATTTCCAAGAAAAAAAGCCATTTATTGCAATCAGAGAAATGGTGGTGAAATTTCAAAATGACTAATATACAAAATCTGAACTAATACAAGGTTATAATATTATTTATCATAAGTCAGATTTTGTAATTATTTAAAAAAAAACATTAACTACTCTGTCAACTGCTCTAAACTGTTAAAAATTTGGTCCTTAGTTCCATTAAAAATATGGTTCTTAGTAGCTGCAGTGTCTGTGTGGTGAAAAGTTTCACCATATTATAGGTATTCGATTAAATGATTTCTCAAGTTTTTATTTGTTGAGAATGGAAACATTTTTTTTTATTTCCTCTGAATGGAACTATTTTTTTAATTCCTGCTAATGGATAAGTTTCAAAACCTGAAAAATGGTTCAACCTAATACCGAAAATATGGTGAAACGTTTCACAACACAGCCGCTGCAGCAACTAGGAACCATTATTATGGAAAAACTAAGTACAAAATTTTTAACAGTAAACTTGATCAATTATTACTACTTTTTCGAAGTTTATAGAGCCATTATTTAGTACTCTACACTGTTAAAAATTGTGTGCTTGGTTTCACTATGATATTGGTTCCTAGTAGCTGCAACGGCTGTGTGGTGAAATGTTTCACCTTTTTTTCGGTGTTTGTTTGAACCATTTTTCTGGATTTGGAAACAAAAACCTGAGAAATGGTTCAACCGAATACCAAAAATATGGTTTAACGTTTCACCACACAGCCTTTGCAGCTGTAGGTAAAAGCTGTAGGTGTAAACTAGGAACCATATTTTTGGTGAAACAAAGTACATAATTTTTAACAGTGTAGTCGTATTACAGCTTGGTTACCTGAAAAAAATATCGCCAAAAAATTACCACCCATTTGCTTGAATAGTTTGGGTCTATTGCAGAAGTAGTCGATGGCTTCACTTGGCGAACCAGCTTTCCACTGCTTTTTAACCTGGCACCATTTAAACTTTATTCCAGCCTTCATGGCGTGCGTACCTTCAACCACAAGGGAATACTACTGTTAAATTTTTAGATAGATGCTTGATATATTTTCCATGAAAAAAACCTTCCTTCCTAGAAGCTCGTTATCTCGGTTGTAATGACAATCGTTAAAGTCTGGCGATTAGTCTCTGACGAAACTGGGACTGTCTGCCAACAATAAGACGAACTGCAAGTCTATTGTAAACCGTGCACGAATTAACGCTAAAAGCAAAGATTTTCTTTTGTTTGTCGTTACTACATGGAGATTTAGCAAAATTGACATTGTTTGCTTACGAAATTCATGTTAAGGGGGAATGGGAGCATTGGGGGTCTCCAAACTCAAGTGAATCAGTGTTAATCCAATGGGGAAAAAACTATTTTCTCTGCCACATTTCTCCGGCTGTATTGAATATTTTTGCAAACGGTTTTTTTTAATAATAAATGTAGGTAACTTACAGGTTTCTATCATCCCACTTTTTGAAATTGCTTCGAATATTTTGTGTAAAATTATTTATTGAAAAATAAAAAATAATAATCGAACCAATTTCAAAAAGTGGGAAGGTCGTCAGGACATATAAGTCAGCTACATTTATCACATAAAAATCCGCTTGTAAAAATATTCAATACAGCCGGAGAAATGTGGCAGAGAAAATATTTTTTTCTCCATAGGATTAACACTGATGCACTTTGGTTTGGAGACCCCCGGTTCAGCGCGCCCATTCCCCATTAATAGTTCACATTTTTTATTGATGTGAAAATATTTTTTCCTTAAATGAGTTTAAAAAAAGTTTGTTGTTGAGTACTTTTTAAAATTGTAAAAAATCGCAATTGCATTTTCTTTACTTTAGTAGAAATAAATAGGGAAGTATAAGTTAAAAAATATCCTATTATGTATAAATAGGTTGATATTTAACAATCGGCCTACGACGTCTTACAATACTATTTTAACAGTTTTAATGGTATTGAAACATTTTCTTATGGTGAATTAAAAAAAAATAATCTGCTAAATACTTTTAAATATCATACAAAAACATTTTAAAGTATTTTATTCCAGTTAAAGTTGCTAGAATTTCAACCCAAATTAACTTACACCACCAAATATCCCCCTTTACGGAACTCTTTAACCCTTCACTGCCCACAGTGTTCCATGCTCAATACTAATTACTTTTTGAGCTATACACATTCGGTTTACTTTTCTTGCAATGTTTCATATTATTTACAAACTCCAATCGGCGCTACAAGTAACGAATTAACTGAAAAATCCTAATAATGAAACCTACCCCATCCTAATCAACTTTTAACATTTACATTTTTTTATTGACGGGACTCGTCGTTTAAAATTTTCCTGTCATATATTTATTGAACGATTTTTGTGAAAAAAATGTATGATATGTCTGTGTACTCGTCGTAAACCAGAGGATCTTTAAAAACGAAGTAGGAATAAAATCATCTTTATCACTTTTCGTGACATTTGAGTCTGTTAATTATCAGATAAATCATTGATTTGAGCGGCGGAGAATAAAAGACATTTTCAAAAAATATTTTTCCAAGCAATCTTTCTAATTGAAGATACTAAATCCTATTAGTTACTTAGCTCAAAAAGAAAACTATTCGAGTAAAGTTTTAACATTGCTCTAAGTAAATAGTTTTTTTTTTTAATTTTTTATTTGCCTAAGAAAAATAGAATATTGTCTCTTTTAAAACTTCTTGTAGATGATGAAGCAATGAAGATTTCATATCTTGACAGAAAGAAGTTGGGAGGAAAAAAAGTGAAATGAGTTTGATTGCTATCTTATAATTAAGTAGGTTGCCATTCTTTTTGTAAATAACAAAAGTTGTTATCACACGTAACAAACTTTTTGTATTTGTATTTTTTATGTACATTTTATTGAAAACTTAAATATACAAGAAGTATATGCTCAGAAAATAAATAAGTATTGTAAAAAAAATTGCCAAATAATTACACAAAAACTCAAATAACAAATTTCAATTAGGGTCATTATCATCTGGATCCTTACAAACTTATAAGAATTGTGTAGCTTCCTTTTTTAATATAGTTTGATGTGGATCTCTAAGGCTATGTCCTCACTACGACATCAAATGCAACAAATGCAACAAAACATGGCGACCGCCAAGGGCGCCAAGCGATGCAATAGCTTGGGGGCTAACTATGCCAAGTCGCCAAGTTGTGTTGCATTTGTTGCCTTTGTGGCATTTGTGGCGTAGTCAGGACATAGCCTTAGGGTAACCTAAAGTATCGCTATTGAATATCGCTATAGTTATCACATGTACTTTAAAGTTTGGTGAGATTTCTTCCCATTTCTTTTTGTCTGCCAATTGACTCCAAATTTTTTCGTGCCAAGTGACACATTCTATTACAGTGCAATCATCATTAACGATGAATGAGAAGTATTTAAATTGTTCGATATCTTTTCTGCTACTACATCCTTTCTTGATTTAAGAACGGCATATACTGCTTCTAAAGTATACTTCAGTCAGCTTTCTTTTTATTACAATGGGGACAATTTAAAATCTAGAACAACATTTTTGTTTAGATTTAGAACTGCATGGTTACATTGATTGGTCACATATTAAAAAGTTGATTGGTCACATATCATTGTGACCAATCAACTGTGATCAATCAATTATTGGTCCCATATTATACATTGATTGGTCACATATTATTTTTTTGCCTGTTAAACTTAGTTAATAAAGTTCCAGAGTCACATTTTTCTAAGAGGCATCGTTGTAGTTCTTGCCTCTCAAAATTTTGAAAAAACTGCACCATTACTATATTTTGGCAACCTACCATTTAATCGTGGTGAAATTTAAAATTTAAGACCACAGCCATGGACCACTAGCCATGGAATGAAGCCTTTAAAGTTTCATGATATTCCATTTGATTCAATTAAATACTCGATACTATTTCTTCTGCTTCTTAGATGGGGAGATCAAAGCCAAAAATATACCAAAGACAAATTCCTGAAGATTGAGATGATGACTGGGGTTTGTAAATCATCTAGGGCCTCTTTGCGAAAAAGCCGCCATCGCCAGACAGATAAATCCTTCTAACATTATTTTTCTTACGTCACTTTTCACTGTGCCTGACGTCACAAGAAATTATAAAAATAAAATTCAGTCATTGCTTAAGGTAGATTTTAAAACAAACACTTTATTAACACAAAAACAAGCATTACAGAATAATTTTTGTTCGTCACAAGGGGGTTAAAAAAAACGTATATGTGACTAAATAATCATAATTATAATTAATAAGACACAATAATAAGACACATTATAAGTTTAAAAAAAACCACAAAAAATAATAAATTTAAAATTACATTGATGATTTTACATGAAAGCATACGAGATGGGTTTGCAAATTATAATTTAAAACTTGCCGCGTTAAGTTTTTACTTTCATTTGTTTCATGTTATTGAAACTAGAATCTAAATATTGGCGAAGAAATACATATTAGTTGAGAACTTTTTTTAAAAATCTCAAATAACTAACTTTCTACAACTCACTGTATGTATTCCTTTAGGTTTTTTTAAGGATTGATATTTAATAAACCGCAAAAATGCCATTTATTATTCAGACTTAAAGTATCGATTGGAGGTCCAGTGGCTTAGTGGTAGTGCTTCGCATTGCCACGCCACAGGTCCGGGGATCGAATCCCGGATTGGGCGAGGTTGACCCATCCTTTCATCCCTTGAGTGGCTTGATAAAATGGGTACCAAGCATGCTTGGAAACTAAACACTGGGGATTCCGCGTGAGGCTGTCCACCTTACCGGGACATATGCCTAGCACCCCAGAGCCCTAGGTCACGAAAGCTGAAATGGGCACGGAAGGCCTTGGCAAAGAAATGGGCTGTTGCGCCGAGGAGTTTAGTTTTAGAAAGTATCGATTGAGTTTTTGAGCGTGCGCGTATGTGTGTGTTGGGATGGGGGGGGGGGAGGAGGTGTATGATGCTTTTCCTGTAATCTTGCAACCTTTATTAGTAAAAGACAACATCTTGCCGTATAAATTTAAACATAATCCCCTGCTCCAACAAACTAAATTAATTTCTTTTGGAATTGTTTGAAGCAATTGCCAAAGTTTTAACTGAATATTTACGACAACGATCAAATAGATTATGACCAAATGTTGAGTTCACAACCATTATATGACGTCTGGTTCAGCATTAGAATAGATACTTACGATATAATTATTTCATATTGGCTGTATACTTTAAAAGGTCGCGACAAACTTGGTTATCCCCCATAACAATCGTATAATTAAAAAAATACGGTCATAAAAGGGCCTTATTGGCGCTTTACCTAAATCGACACTCCAGCCATTGTCGGTTAAATTGGCGGATTTAAGCTAGTTTTAATCTTATTGGTCACGGGAGAGAGAAGGAAGGGGTTAAAGCATAGATATCATAGTTAAAGTATTAGATTGGCAGATCACGTGACCTCCAATGCTAACGCGCATGGAGGCCAAATACGAGGGCGAAATGGCCAGTGTTGCTGCCACTTTAAGGAGAAAAATACTACGAAAAAATACCATTTAATTCTAAAATTACAAAAAAAAAAATAGAAAAGGATTTAAAGTCACTAAAAAGATTCCAAAATGCAGCTAGTATTTTTACGATATTTTTTTGTAATTTTAGAATTAAATGGTATTTTTTCGTAGTATTTTTCTCCTCAAAGTGGCAGCAACACTGGTCATTTTGCCCTCTTATTTTGCCTCCATGCGCGTCCCGCCGTTAGCATTGGAGGTCACGTGATCAGCCAATCTAATACTTTAACTATGATATCTATGGGTTAAAGGAACTGGGTAGTCAAAATTGCCAAAAATTTCGAATTTTCAGTACTAAATTAAATTTACAATCAAAGTTTTTTGTATACTTCATGTAGTAAATTCAGAGCTTTCAAATGATGTCAACTTTTTGCTAAACTTATTCAAGGTTAAAATACCTTATTCTGGTGAGCACACAGAGGGTCGCTATTGGCCTAGAAGGCTAAAAATTGGCACTAAATTGCCTCGGTTGACGAATGAAAGCATTCGTCAACCTGCTAAAAATTCTAGTTCCTTCTACTTTTGAGTAATTTTTAGTATAAATCTGTGTTAGACTACCAACCTAACAAGCGCTCCCAACCCTCATTATACGGAAAAGATTTCCCAGAGATGCGTATATTTTTAGCACTTATGATGGGGCTGCAATCAACGAGACAGCGTCGCAGAGCACGTTCCGCTCCACATGTCATAGCAAGGTGGGAATAAAAAAGCACCGCCCTTTGTAACAGAGGGAGTGCCCTACATTTAAATAGGACCTCCTTTAAAGACTCAATTAATTCATCACAACTGACGCATCTCCTGTGTTCTTGTGGGGAAAAAAGAATAATTTAATTTAATTTTAAAGTATTTTTAAATCTAAGGTGACTATTAATTTTTTTGCCCGGTTTTCTGCGTTCAAAGGGTGTAATTCATTATAAATGACGACGGATCTATGTTTTTGTAGAAATAAACAGTTTAATTGTATTTTTAAACCATTTTTGATTGAAGAGAGGGGATGTGCTGTATTTTAATTTTAGTTTGTTAATTTTTTTTTGTATCTTAAACAGTAGATAACAGATGGATACTATAACAGTAGAACTGAAATATTGTATCGTCGGTATTCTTGTGGGAAAATAAAATTTATATTTAATTTAAAATACATATTTGAATTGGGTGAATGAGGGGAAGTTCATTTCTTATATTTTTTTGTGCAGTATACATGGACGAGAATAAGATGAAACTTGATTAAGAAGAAATTGAATAGTTTGTCAAAACTAATGTCAAAACTGATAAGTATTACCTTTTTTTTTTAGAAAAGAAACATTTTAAATGCTGTAAAGGGGTGATTTGATAGATTGTGATCTCTCCAGGATAGTTTAATTAATATAATGGTAATATTTCTTCTGATGTCATGCTCTCGATACTTCGATTTCATTGGTTGTTTTGTTTTCTTTGACAAAGTATTGAAACAAGCTCATTGGTTTTTATAACGTCGCGCGCTCCTAACTGCGATTACAGTGGTTGGTTTTCTTTGGCAAAGTGTTGAAACAAGCCCATTGACGATTACGTACGGATTATTGACAATGCCCAACATGTCAGAGTATATTTTAGAGTTATTATTCATTAGTATTATTATTGTCTAGTATATATGATAACCACAGTTTTGTATCTTTATACGTTAATAAATGTTTAGTCAATTTGTCTTCTCATTTGTTATTTAGAGATATTGTGGTTAATTTGAGTAATTGATATATAGTTCTCAATTATGAGGTTTTAGCTAATTTATTAAGTTCTTGATAAATGTTATTAACCCAATGTACTGTATTACAACTATACATGCAGCCATTTTTACCCAATACCATTGTTTCACTTATGCTGTTTAAACACAAGTTTTTTCTGAGTACACACAGAGGGTTGGTTTTCACTAAATTTACAAAAATGAGCGGATGGGTCAAAAGCGACCACACAAGAAGTTTGTTTGATTCCTCCAGAGTAAAATGTTCGGCAATCATTAGTCTTCCTAAAATAAAGTGCGCAAAAAACCGATACAAGTGTTTATATGTTTACTGTCAATTTAACGCGAATAACCGCCTGGGTGATTTCCAAGAGCTTCAAACACTCTCTCTTCTTTTCAGCACTTTTAAGACAGAGAAAAAAATTAAATGGTGAAAAGCTCAACGTTAGATAAAGCTAATGCATCATTCCTGAGCGACACAAAAAACCGAAGTAAACTTAACGAAGTCAATATATGTTGATAATATGTTTCGCAATTTGTGTGAATTTGCTAATTATAGAAAATAACCCTTAAAACTGTTCTATTAAACGATTTGTGATACTTCCCTATTACCGTTACTATTATTTAGAGAATTGTTATTCTAATTTTGCAACTATTCGAACGTAGTAAGTGACAATAATAGCTTCAGAGGTTAGTGAGAAACCGCAGGTCTTAAGTCAAAAATAGGTAGTCTGTCTCACTCAGGATACAACTCTTTTTCTCTTTTGAAGAATGGGAAAACGGAGGGAAGGGTCTACACTTTCTCTAACTTTAATTCAGGTACGTTTGAAAGATAACGGTTGCGTTATTTTTTATCTTTTTTACAGTGACTCATGATCACCAGTGACAAGGAATTGTCAGTCCCATTGAGCTAATGCATTAGTTTTGGAATCACAATTTCCACAGAAGTATTGCTTTGCCATGTTAGCCCGTTTTCCCCATGTATGGGCATCAACATAACATCGAAATTAAACAAACTTGAAACGAAAATATTATCTAGTTATTTAATTATATTTTATGAAGTTTTAAAATGCCCCAAAATATTTTGCGAAAGTTGTGATTTAGAAAAATAATGCCTTAGTTGTATGGGACTGACAGTAACTCTTAAGTCAGTTGGATCTTTCACTCTGGAGAGGGGAAAATATCGTACTTACCGGTTTATGAATTATACTCGCTTAAACTGGGGCAATATTAAGTGAATTTGATCTTTCCCATTACCAGGGTTAGAAATTCCCGGTCGCTAGAAAGAAATTGCGACTAAATTTTTTCGTTTTGCGACCATAAAATTAATTTAGTGGCAGTTGTCGCGACTAGTTTTAAGAATCGTCAATATACATTTTTTTTTCAATTTTTTTAAAAATTAGAATTAAAAAATCCTAACGGGAAAAATTACTACGAAATAACAAATGCTCCCCTCCCACCTCCCAAAAAAACATTCCTCTCTACAGACAACACAATCGAAAATAAAACAAATACAAACATGGTGCTACTGCACAAATAGCATATTTGTGATAAAAACAAGAAGTTCTTAAAGAACTAAAATAGAATACTTTCCTGTTACTTAAATACTTACTGAAATTCTAATCGGGAAACAACTAGGTTCATAACAATAAATATCATCAACAATCGTTTCTAAACTAGATTTATACACATTAGAAAAAAATCGCTAAACCCAGCATCCAGCTATAATTTAAACTTCTAAAAGCCAAAATCAAATATTTTCCTTCATATTCTTTCGCAAATTAACTTAATATTATTTATCGTCTGCTCGATTTATTTGTAGTTCGAAGAATAATAAAATAGTTATTAATAAAAACAAGAAGTTCATAAAGAACTAAAATAGCCTACTTTCCTGTTACTTAAATACTTACTGAAGTTCTAATCGGGATAAAAAAAACTAGGTTCCTAAAGTAAATATCATCAACAGCCGTTTCTACACTAGATTTATACACATTAAAAAAAATCGAAACACAGCAACCAGCTATAATTTAAACTTCTAAAAGCCAAAATCAACTATTTTCCTTAATATTCTTTCGTAAATTAATTAAATATTATTTATCATCTGCTCGTGATTTATTTGTAGTTCGAAGAATAATTAAATATTTATTGATAACAAAAGTAATGAAACTACTCCAAACTGCATTAAAAAATAAGAAATGTAAATTAAAACTAAGCATAATTGCATGCAAAAGTATGCCTTTCCGCTTTCTTGGTAGATATTTAATGAATAATCAAAGAATCAAATTGTGCTACATTTTATGACGTCATTCCAAACTGATTCATGAAAATATTATTTTGCTTCAAATATGTTTAAATAAATAAAGTTTCTCATGCCATTGTTGATTTGGCAACAGTGATTTAAATGACTCAAAATTGAATTTCAATGCTAATTCAATGGGAAATTCGCCGAAAGATAGTAGATTTATGTCCGTCCGGACGTACAGACAGACGGACAAAAAGTATGAAAGTTGGGTATCTGAGGTCATAGCTTTCTAACAAAAAAAGAATTTTTAAGATCCGATGGATTGAACCTATTTTGGAAGAGGGATACGGACAGACGAACAGACAGACAAACGGAAAGACTGACAGACATACGAACAGACAGACAAACGGAAAGACTGACAGACATACGAACAGACAGACAGACAGATGGACATCAATCGCATTTCAATACCTACAGTGATTTAAATGACTCAAAATTGAATTTCAATGCTAATTCAATGGGAAATTCGCCGATAGATAGTAGATTTATGTCCGTCCGGACGTACAGACAGACGGACAAAAAGTATGAAAGTTGGGTATCTGAGGTCATAGCTTTCTAACAAAAAAAGAATTTTTAAGATCCGATGGATAGAACCGATTTTGGACGGGGAGTACGGACAGACAGACAGGCGGACAGACAGACAGACGGAAAGACCGACAGACATACGAACAGACAGACAGATGGACATCAATCGCATTTCAATACCTACAGTGATTTAAATGACTAAAAATTGAATTTCAATGCTAATTCAATGGGAAATTCGCCGACAGATAGTAGATTTATGTCCGTCCGGACGTACAGACAGACGGACAAAAAGTATGAAAGTTGGGTATCTGAGGTCATAGCTTTCTAACAAAAAAAGAATTTTTAAGATCCGATGGATAGAACCGATTTTGGAAGGGGTGTACGGACAGACAGACAGACGGACGGACAGACAGACAGACAGACGGAAAGACAGACAGACATACGAACAGACAGACAGATGGACATCAACCGCATTTCAATACCTACAGTGATTTAAATGACTCTAAATTGAATTTCAATGCTAATTCAATGGGAAATTCGCCGACAGATAGTAGATTTATGTCCGTCCGGACGTACAGACAGACGGACAAAAAGTATGAAAGTTGGGTATCTGAGGTCATAACTTTCTAACAAAAAAAGAATTTTTAAGATCCGATGGATAGAACCGATTTTGGAAGGGGGGTACGGACAGACAGACAGACGGACATCGACCGCATGTCAATACCTACTTTTTCATTTTTTTTAATTCTTTCGAATTAAAAAAGAAAGTAGGCTAAAAAATGAACCTACTCCAAACTGCATTAAAAATGTAAATTAAACTTAGCAGAATTGTATGCAAACAAGAAGTTCATAAAGAACTAAAATAGCCTACTTTCCTGTTACTTAAAAACTTACTGAAGTTCTAATCGGGAAAAAAACTAGGTTCCTAAAGTAAATATCATCAACAGCCGTTTCTACACTAGATTTATACACATTAGAAAAAAATCGAAACACAGCACCCAGCTATAATTTAAACTTCTAAAAGCCAAAATCAACTATTTTCCTTAATAATCGTTCGCAAATTAATTAAATATTATTTATCATCTGCTCGTGATTTATTTGTAGTTCGAAGAATAAATATTTATTAATAACAAAAGTAATGAAACTACTCCGAACTGCATTAAAAAACAAGAAATGTAAATTAAAACTAAGCATAATTGGCATGCAAAAGTATGCCTTGCCGCTTTCTTGGTAGATAATTAATGAATAATCAAAGAATCAAATTGTTCTACATTTTATGACGTCATTCCAAACTGATTAATGAAAATATTATTTTGCTTCAAATATGTTTAAATAAAGTTTCTCATGCCTTTGTTGATTTGGCAACAGTGATTTAAATGACTCAAAATTGAATTTCAATGCTAATTCAATGGGAAATTCGCCGACAGATAGTAGATTTATGTCCGTCCGGACGTACAGACAGACGGACAAAAAGTATGAAAGTTGGGTATCTGAGGTCATGGCTTTCTAACAAAAAAAGAATTTTTAAGATCCGATGATTAGAACCGATTTTGGAAGGGGGGTACAGACAGACAGACAGACAAACGGACAGACAGGCGGACAGACAGACGGACAGACAGACGAACAGACATACATACGAACAGACAGACAGATGGACAGACAGACAGATGGACATCAACCGCATTTCAAAACCTACAGTGATTTAAATGACTCAAAATTGAATTTCAATGCTAATTCAATGGGAAATTCGCCGACAGATAGTACATTTATGTCCGTCCGGACGTACAGACATACGGACAAAAAGTATGAAAGTTGGGTATCTGAGGTCATAGCTTTCTAACAAAAAAAGAATTTTAAGATCCGATGATTAGAACCGATTTTGGAAGGGGGGTACAGACAGACAGACAAACGGACAGACAGGCGGTCAGACAGACGGACAGACATACGAACAGACAGACATACGAACAGACAGACAGATGGACAGACAGACAGTTGGACATCAACCGCATTTCAATACCTACAGTGATTTAAATGACTCAAAATTGAATTTCAATGCTAATTCAATGGGAAATTCGCCGACAGATAGTAGATTTATGTCCGTCCGGACGTACAGACATACGGACAAAAAGTATGAAAGTTGGGTATCTGAGGTTATAGCTTTCTAACAAAAAAAGAATTTTTAAGATCCGATGATTAGAACCGATTTTGGAAGGGGGACGGACGGACAGACGGACATCGACCGCATGTCAATACCTACTTTTTCATTTTTTTAATTCTTTCGAATTAAAAAAAGAAAAGTAGGCTAAAAATATGCCTTGCCGCTTTCTTGGTAAACAATTAATGAACAATCAAAGAATCACATTGTGGTACATTTTATGACGCAATTCCAAAATGATTCATGAAAAAATTATCTTGCTTAAAATATTTTTAAATAAAGTTTCCCATGCCATTGTTGATTTGGCAACTATGTTTTAAATGACTCAAAATTGAATTTCAATGCTAATTCAATGGGAAATTCGCCGACAGATAGTAGATTTATGTCCGTCCGGACGTACAAACAGGCGGACAAAAAGTATGAAAGTTGGGTCTCTGAGGTCATAGCTTTCTAACAATTTTTTTTTTTTAAGATCCGAATGATAGAACCGATTTTGGAAGGGGGGTACGGACAGACAGACGGACATCGACCGCATGTCAATACCTACTTTTTAATTTTTTTTAATTCGAATTAAAAAAGAAAACTAGGCTAAAAATCCTATCGAGAAAAAATACTACGAAATAACAAATGCTCCCCTCCCACCCCCAAAACACATTCCACTCTACAGACTCCACAATCGAAAAGAAAACAAATACAAACAAGATGCTACTGCATAAATAGCATATTTCTAATAAAAAATATGGCTTTTATGTGTAATAAACATAGCTTTAATGTAATAAAAAATAGCATCCATGTAATTAACTTTTTTCTAACAATTGCGCCTATATATTCTGCAATTGCGCCTAGTTTTTTGGGTTAGTGGCACAGATTGCACCTACTTTTTGTTGATGAATTTCCAACACTGCCTATTTAGGCGATGACTCGCTATCGCCGCCAAAGAGGCCTAATGCAGACAGATTCCTATGCAATAAAGGGATTTTCCCCTTTTAATCTTCATATGTCGAGAATGGAGATGTCTCAAATTGCTTATCTGCCTTCATTTTATTTTTGTCTTGCTACAAAATCGGCTTCGATTGCAGATTGACATTGTTTTGTGCTAGTTAAATGAAAAGTTAACGTTCTTTTATCAACAAACGTCGGTATAAACTAGGGTTTGCCCTGATTTCTTTGTTAATTGATGTTGATTTAGGTTAGCTAATTGGGATCTTTCATGGTTTGTTAAGTGATGCCCCTTTGTTCAAGTGGAATAGTACACGTGGAATTGATCACGAATAAGGTTTGGTGTCGTAATTGTTAACCTGGCGCCATCTTTAAAGTAGTTTCTGACTAGGAGATTTACTGTTTGTGCTTGATGTATATAATGCATTGATTTGATTTGTACCTCGCACAAGTGTCTGAAGCATCTATAAATATGATAATGAAGTCGTTTGCTTACTTAATATACTAATAATACTCTATAACTAGCACGTTAATACTATTTTCCATAGAAAAATTCATGAAGGATACGTCTCAATATGAGTTGTAGTTCCCATAAATGTCTAAAACATCTCAACTTATGATAGCTGATGTTCTTTGATAAGCTTACTTATACTAATATTATAGGCTTCAACTACCATGTTAATATGCGTTTCCATAAAAAAAAATTAAATAAGGACGCGTCTGGATATGATTTGTACCTCGCGCAAGTGTCTACTTAACATAACTGAGGTCGTAAGCTTACTTAATATACTAATAATACTCTATAACTAGCACGTTAATACTATTTTCCATAGAAAAATTCATGAAGGATACGTCTCAATATGATTTGTAGTTCCCATAAATGTCTAAAACATCTCAACTTATGATAGCTGATGTTCTTTGATAAGCTTACTTATACTAATATTATACGCTTCAACTAGCATGTTAATATGTGTTTCCATAAAAAAATTAAATAAGGACGCGTCTGGATATGATTTGTACCTCGCGCAAGTGTCTACTTAACATAACTGAGGTCGTAAGCTTACTTAATATACTAATAATACTCTATAACTAGCACGTTAATACTATTTTCCATAGAAAAATTCATGAAGGATACGTCTCAATATGATTTGTAGTTCCCATAAATGTCTAAAACATCTCAACTTATGATAGCTGATGTTCTTTGATAAGCTTACTTATACTAATATTATAGGCTTCAACTAGCATGTTAATATGTGTTTCCATAAAAAAAAATTAAATAAGGACGCGTCTGGATATGATTTGTACCTCGCGCAAGTGTCTACTTAACATAACTGAGGTCGTAAGCTTACTTAATATATACTAATAATACGCTTTAATTAGCACGTTTGTACGATTTGCCATTTTACAAGTTTTTAAGAAGGGCGTTTCTCGGTTTGAATTCTTGCTTTATACCTCGCACCTGTGTTTGTAACATCTCAATTTATGACAACTTAGGTCTTAAGATTACTTAATATACTAATAATAAGCTTAACTAGCACATTAATATCATTTCTCCAAAAAAATATTAAAAATGATTTGATTTGTACCTCGCACAAGTGTCTTAAACATCTCAACTTATGATAACTGAGGTTTTCAGCTTACTCAATATACTAATAATAAGCTTTAACTACCAGGTTAATACGATTTCCCATAAAAAAAATTAAGGACGCGTCTCGATTTGATTTGTACCTCGCACAAGTGTCTCAAACCTCTCCAAGTATGAAAGCTGAAGTCGTTACCTTACTCATACTAATATTAGGCTTTAACTAGCACGTTAATACGATTTCTCATTAAAAAAAATAAGAAGCACCCATTTGGATTTGATTTGTAGCTCGTACAAGTGTCTGAATCCTCTCTACCCTAAGCTCCCGAAAGTAAGAGAAATTGCTACACGTGCTTTCTCCTGTGAGAAAAGGAGCAACAAAAACGATATTTATGATTTCCCATGGCCCATATTTCCCGGGATGTTTCAAGATTGCGATGAGTTGGTATTGGAGAGATGTCAAGTGGGAGCTCGTTTATCATGAATGCGAGCTCGGGGGACGTCGTTTAACGTTTAAAAAAGACGGAACAGAGCTACTGGGAGACACGCTTTTGTATTTTATTTTATTGTGTCTCAACTACAGGAGAAAATCCCAATTATAGGGTACACATACAGATATAAGTTAAGAGGGATTGTCAGTCCCATCGAGCTAATGCATTAGTTTTCTAATCACAACTTCCGTAGAAGTATTGCTTTGCCATGTTAGCCCTTTTTCCCCAGGTATGAGAATTAACATAACATCGAAACGAAACAAATTTTGAAACGAAAATGTTATCTAGTTATTTAATTATATATTTTTGAAGTTTTAAAATGCCAAAAACTACAACAGATGGCGACACTATTTTAAAACTTTATCAATTAATAATTAAATAACCGGATGTTATTTTCGATTAAAATTTGTTTTAAATTGATGTTATGATGATTCTCATACCTGGTGAAAATGGGATAACATGGCAAAGCAATTATTTTTCAAAAATTGTTATTTCAAAACTAATGCATTATCTCTATGGGACTGACAGTCCCTCTTAAAACAGAGACAAAACAGTAGGTTTAAAAGCATTCGGTGACCTATAAAAAACATCAAGATCGTAAAGAAAAGAATTTTACAAACGATAAAAACAATTAAAAGGAGAATAAAAATCAAACGCGGTAGAATCCAAACTTGTTGAGAATAAACCTCTATTACGCAGTGAGAAAGGAAGAACCAATAAATTAACCTATGCCAATAAATGAGGGCAATCAATATTATTATTACATAAATTAAAGGAAAAAACAACCAATGATACTGTCTTCTAATTGCAAGAGATGTATCAAAGGAAATACGTTTTTTATAAAATGTAGCAAGCAACAATATAAAGCCAACCTAAATAGAAAAGAACATACCTTGCATATGAAAAATCTTGTAGAAACATTACTAAAACTTTTGTGCTTGATTTCACCAAAAATATGTTCCTAGTAGTTTAACGTTTAAAAAAAAATAGAACAGAGCTGCACTGTAAGACACGCTTTTGTATAAAATAAATAAGATTTAAAATAAAATGTAACAATATAAAGCCACCTTAATAGAAAAGGTATTACCTTGTTTTTGAAATTTTTTGAAGAAATATATTACCTACAGAAGAGCTAATTCCATGCACATTTATACTTTCTGTAGTGTAAGTCACATGTGTAAAAAGTGATTATCACAACAACTATTAACATTAAATGAAAAAAAATAGGGTGATAGCTGATCTACACTTAATAAAACCTAATAATGTGACTTGCTTTATTTAATTTGAAAAAAAAATTCAAATTCAAAAACTTTAATTTCCTCTTAAATTGTGACTTACACTGCAGTTATATGGAATTAGCCTAGAGTAAATCGCATGAATTAAAAAGTTCATAATACTACAACTTTTAACTTTTAATTAAACCAATTTAGCCAAATAGTTTATTTGAACTCCAATATAATAATGTAAACTGTTTTATTTAATTTGATTTTTTTTTTCAAATTTAAAAAACTTTATTAACTTGTGACTTACACTTAAAAATCTTCAGTTATATGGAATTAGCCAGAAAACGTTAAAGATAGTGTTTTGGTAAAGTCTGTTGTTGTTTCTAATCCTCCACTCGTCTGACAGTAGTCAGACGAGCTCCAAAAGGTTGTTGACAGATAAAAAGTCACTGACAGTCAAAGGGTCTGATGTTAAGTCCTTCTTATCAAGTTCAAGACACTGCAGGATGTGCTCAGGGGATGCCTGAGAAGCAGTGCACTTGCTACAGGTTTGAAATGTCTTGGCTTCATCCACGAAGGAAAGGCACTTTATATGCCCGCTTACAAGCCTGGTCACAGCGGTCTGTGAGCTTCTGTCACATTTGATGTTTGGAAGAGTGCCGGGACCTTGTCTGGAATACCAGTGATGTTTGGGTGGATACGCCATGAAGCATTGAGCTTTTGTTTTTCGTTGTAAAAGAGTTTTTGAAAAGTTAAGGAAGTAGATTTAATTGTGGCACTTATGGAGCGCTCCTTTTTCAGTCTATCTGCAACTTCATTGCCATGGATACCAACGTGTGATGAAACCCACTGCAGGTGCATGGTATGATGATGAGATATCAATTTTAATTTATGAAGTATAGAATTACTAGTATCACCATGCACCGAATACCAGTTGCTGAAATGTTGTAGGGAGCTACGGCTGTCTGATAAGATCCTCAGTTCACCAAAGTCAAGGTCTAAGGTCAAAACAGCAGCAAGCTCCTCATTAATTGCCAGCAATTCACTTCGAAATGCAAAGCAAGTGTCGGGATTTCGCTGTTGAATCGTGATATTTTGTGTAGAGGATTTAATAAAGATTCCACTCCCTGCAAGATTGTTGGTCCGACTGCCGTCAGTGTAGACTTGGATAGCGTCATCAGTAATGCCACCAATGACTTCAAGGGCCAACTGTCGAAGGTGGTCCTCAATATGTGTGAATTTGTTGGCGGTAGAATTAAGATCGCAGTGGAAGAGGACATTGGGCGATCAGGACACCTTTTCAGGAAAACAGTTTCAACCTCATGAGAAATAAGATTTAGAGTCTCCACCAAACTAAAAGGGCTGTACTTTTAAGTCTTTGGTTGTTATGCCAGCCATGTAAGAACATGGAAGTACGATTTTGGGACTCATAGCTGTATAATTTATTAAAGTAATTAATGTTAGCCTTTTTTCTAGAATGTTAAATATGTTTCATAGAACATTAAAGTCTACAAAAGTAAAGTAAAGTCTTCAGAAAACTTTAACAGACGGTAGTTATAAGTCCTATTTAAAAAACTGATTTACTTTTCATCGTTCGTTTAAGGGGAAATAGTTGATAGTGGGGATTTAATTCATGCAGTATTCAGTTTCAAAACATAAAAGACAAAAAGATAAATTATATTCATTTAATAACATTTCGTTGTTGGTCAGTGTAATTTAGTTATTATAAATAGAAAAAAAAGAAAAAGAAAATAGATTCATCATAAAGTGCATTTTATGTTCCAACTATTTTTTTAACATAATATTATTATTAATTGCACAGATAACTTTAAAATAGACAACGGTCCATAATGAAAATTAAATCTTAATGGTAATGTTTCACAACGTGGATGGCAACAGCTCTAACACTTGTCATTTGTTGCCTGGAATTACTTATGTTTTGGCATTCTAAAATGAGTTTTCTAAGAATATTTTACTTAAGTTTTTTAAATGCCAACTTCTTTCTGTGCTGTCGGTTGTTCAAAATATTTGTTTAAGAAAGCTTGCATGCAAAGAAGAAAAATTTCACCTATATCGGTCATTTTGAAAGTGAAACCGAAGCAACCAATGAAATCTAGTACGAATAAAAATGAAAACAAGAACATTATATAATTTGAAACATTCCCATTCAGCGCATAAAGGATTAACGTGCATATATTGTATTTTGGAGTCGTAGTCAAGTAAAAAAATCTTGAACGTTTTCTTCAACGTTTGTTCCCCGTATTGGCAAAAATAGTTGTTGATTACGAACGCAAACTCTTAAACAATGGGAAAACGGTGATAACTCCGATTAAAGCCGTTTCCACGATTGCTAATTAGTGTTTACCCCTTAGCGATATCGCAAAAATAGCTCACACTTCCTTTGTCGGGTATGGGACTATCAATTTACAGAAGGGCAGAAAGGTTGCTGAACCCTTAACTCTTTCTTTCGAAACCTATTAGACCAGAGAAAACCTTTTTTCAAAATAGAAAAGTACGCAGAAAAAGGGGTTGACAGAAGCAGACAAAAAAAGCCGCGGTGTTAGTGTTTGAAGCCCCATCTCTTGACATGAATTTGAAAGCGTTGTAAGTACTAAACTATTAAATTTTGTTAATACGAATTGTGAAGGAAATATATGGAGATAGACTAGCGATATTCTTATAGCACACGTGTTTTATTACCTACAAATATACACCTTGACTTATGAAACTCTTTTCAATAGTGTGTATACATACGTATCCCAAATGTAACTTTACTACAGGGGCCGGGATAGCCTGGTCGGTAAGGTCTTGGGCTGGCATTCCTAAGGTTGCGAGTTCGAGTTCCGCTGCCTTCCGAAGACCCCCGTGTACGATAATGGTGACTGGTGCACGTTAAATCCTTCGTGGTCACAAAATCCTCCAAGTTCCCATACCAAATCAATACCTCTGGGGGTGACAAGCCAATTCTGGGGATCCTCTTATAGTTGGCCTCTGTCTCTAAAAATTAGATGGATCCACTTGTGTGTACGTGTGTTGTGTCTGTCTTACTTGACGAAGGTTTATAAGCGGGTCTCTGACCAAGCACACAAACCTGAATAAATATGTCTACCAACCAACCAACTTTACTACAGTAAGAAAAATTTAATATAAATACAAAATTGAATTAGCTTTTACGTATTTTAGGTAATAATTCTACAATTTATAGAAAAGTAATTATTTTACAATGGAAAGCATTATCAATTTTCATTAGAAATGGCTGACCCTACGGAAAATTAATAAGTAGAAAGTAAATAATTTGAGAAAAGGCACTTTTTATTCAATTCTGATGAAGACAATAATAAGTTTCGTGTAATTTTCCTCTGAAGGCCGCTTTATATATTTCAATGATAGCATTTTATTCTATAGTTTCTTTTTCTTCAGTCAAAAATAGATCTTTTGAATTTGTTTTTAATAATTTTAATTATTTTAATTAATTTTAAACTCTTTTAATTTAATAATTTTTCGATTTTTTTATTTTATTTATAATTTTTTTAAATCCCACTTAAAATTAAATCTTTTAAATATATTAAATTGTACCAAACATTGTGATCATATTGATTAGTAATGAACAAGAAATATAAAGTTTAAATAATGTATATCAAGTTATTTATTTTACAGAATTATTTTTTTAGAAACCACTATAAAAAAAAATGTAAAAATGACAGTTACAACTATTGCATTCTTGCGTAGCTATCTTTGAAAGAGTGTTACGTTGACAAGTCGGTTTTAGGAAAAGAGATTAAATTCACCTTAAAAAAAAATTTGGCTGGTAATTTAAGGTACAGACAAAATAATTGGGGAAAGTTTAAAATAGTGTTAAATTACCTATTTTATCTAAACTTAAATTTTAACCACTGCTAAACTTTTCTGGAATAGGGATTCGGTCTTAAGTAACAATTACTTTACTTTTTTATTAGAAAGAATTTAAAGAAATGGAAAATTAGGCATTATAGCATGCTGAAGATTCCCGTTTGTCCGTCTTCATCTCCCAATATTTGTTCTATCCATCGTATTTTAAAATTATATTCTATTTAGAAAGAAAGACATCAGACCCATACTTTATATTTTTTGTTCGTCGGTCTGCTAAAGGTGTCTGCCCACCTATTTGTTGACGAACTACGAATTTAACTAAATTGAAAGTATATTTTTGTTATATGGATCAGTTTGGAAAGACGTCATGAAATGTAACACAATCTTGTTCTTTGTTTGTTGTTTCATTTTTTTATATTTAAATATTCAGAAAATGTCGGACTTTTACTGATTTTTATATTGATACTTGGTAAAGAATAAGATGATTGTGTCATTTAAGGAGTTGGTGACATTTTCCAAAAGCGCTAAATGTCATCGGAACAGATGCTAGGATTTTATCCAAGCACAGATTTTTTTCTTTTTCATCTTTTTTAAACCTTCCTTCAATCATATTAACTTAAAATTTGACGCCATTATGATCAGTGGTTTTTCTTTTATAGCGTTTATGAAGTTCTAATTTTAATTGTAGTCAAAATGAATATTATTATTTGTAAAAATTAACCGATTACATTTCTAGCACGTAGATGTGCCTCAGAAGATATCGTTCAAAATTCGGGGGGTCATTTTCTTTGTCTTTATTAAGTAGTAGATAATCGAAACATTTGCCTGTGTGGGTAACTTGGGTTAAACATCAAACTTTATTATTTACAACTAAAGTACTTTAAGTTAATACTACTAGTAAATCAAGAAAATATTTCCACTGTTCGAAAAAGATATTTGTCAAAACAGTATCTTTTTGATTCTATGTTTTTTGCTTGTATTCAATTTTTTAAGAAAACAAGATGTCATTGCCTTCCTCACTTGCTTGTCTACAAACTAGCAGTGCTAGTTTCCCAAAAAGTAAATATACTTTTTGGCAGCAAGTGGTAAAATGCAAGCATGTTGAGCTGCTGGAAAACGTACCCCGTATGCGGGGTAAATTTTCCTAGATTACCAAAAAGTGATGTGGCAAATTTTCCATCTATTCTTAAAAAGATTTAACAGATTTGAAAAACACTTTGTTACTTTTTTTTTTACGTAGCTTTGTTTTAAACTGAAATGCCTCAAAAGAGTATACCCAGAATATAGGTAAAAATTGTGTTTAAAAAAGCCATTTTATTATACCAAACTATTTAAAAAAAATTCAATAAATGTTATCATTACTTGGATACCATTTAACTTACATTAAACTTCCCCTTTTGCGTAAATATAGTTTGGTGCTCTTTTATAGAGATTGTCTAAGTATTGTTAAAGATTGCAAAAAGTTGATTGACTAAAGATTGTTGTGATTGCTTTCCCTTTTTTTATACCAGCCAATTGACTAAAAACCTTGAATGCAACATGACACTTTACTGTTTTACCGTGAAGTTATTCACGATCTATGGGAAATATTTAAGTTTCTGGATGCTTTTCTGCTACTACATCCATTCCTGATAGTTTTTAGAGAGACATATATTGCTTCAGAATAGTACGAGTTCTGCCAGCTGTCTTTTCCATTACTACGCAGACAATTTTTTAGCTTGAGCAAAACTTTTCTACATTACGTGTTCATACATTTAGTTTTAAATTAATAATTATGTTTTTGGAATATTAAACTTAGTTTACAAAGGTTGGAGCACGTTTTTCTACAAGACATTGTTGGAAAACTTGCCCCGTAAAATTTTGGAAAACATGCCCCTTCACCATATTTTGACTTTAATAGTACCTTTTGACGAGTAGAATTTAAAATTATTTTGAAAACGAATGCATAGTTACATAAAGAGAGGAACCACATTTTAGTATACGCAATGATAAAACTGTAAGTTTAATAAAAGTACGTTTGATTTAGGTTAAAAGTTTTAAATTAATAATTATGTTTTTGGAATATTAAACTTAGTTTACAAAGGTTGGAGCACGTTTTTCTACAAGACATTGTTGGAAAACTTGCCCCGTAAAATTTTGGAAAACATGCCCCATCACCATATTTTGACTTTAATAGTACCTTTTGATGAGTAGAATTTAAAATTATTTTGAAAACGAATGCATAGTTACAGAAAGAGAGGAACCACATTTTAGTATACGCAATGATAAAACTGTAAGTTTAATAAAAGTACGTTTGATTTAGGTTTAAATGTAAGCACGAAAATTTACTCAATGTTGAAAAAATCCACAAAAACAGATTTAATGATAATATTACAACACCAACTGCACAAAGATTCTTGCAGGTGGTCTCTGCCGTGTTGCTTCAAAAATCAAGTCACCAGTTGACTCCCCTTAATTGCTCATTTACGATAAAGTACAGGTGGCAAACTTACCCCGTGGGAAAACTAGCCCCGGTCTCCCCTACTAAGTTGGAGCAAAAGCTATCATCAAGTGCTATTGTACTCAATTTGACGCTAAAAAACCTTTAAACAGAGATGACAAGTACTTCTAGATTCCACACTACATTTATAATGTAAAACGTAGAAGTTTTCATAAATTCCATAAAGACTTTGTCCGTCACAAACTTTCATAGCCCAAAATAAATAATGTAAATTTAAATTCTTTCAGAATTGTATGCAAAAAATATGCCTTGCCGCTTTCTTAGTAAACTATTAGAGAACAATCAAAGAATCACATTGTGCTACATTTTATGGCGTCATTCCAAACTGATTCATGAAAAATTATTTTGCTTCAAATATGTTTAAATAAATAAATTTTCTCATGCCATTGTTGATTTGGCAACAATGACTTAAATGCCTCAAAATTAAATTTCAATACTAATTCAATGGGAAATTCGAAGACAGATAGTAGATTTATATCCATCTGGACGTACAGACAGGCGGAAAAAAGGTATGAAAGTCGGGTTTCTGAGGTCATACCTTCTAACAAAAAGAATTCTTGAGATCCGATGGATAGAACTGATTTTGGAAGGAGGGTAAAGACATACAGACGGACATCGACAGCATGTCAATACAGCAAGGTATACCTACTTTTTCATTTTTAAAAAAATTTCTTTCGAATTAACAAAAAAGAAAAGTAGGCAAAACATTAATTTTTTATGATTTATATCAGTTTAGAATGACGGCATAATCTGTATCAAAATAGGATACTTTGATAATTTGTTTTATTTTTTAAAAAAGAGACAGAAGACGTTCTATTTTCTTTTTTTTAAAGAGCAAACGTGATTTTTCATTTTCATTTAAGCATTTTATTAATTAATATAAATTTAGCAAACAATAATTAATCTATATATATTTTTATTTTCGAAAAAAAATCAATGAATCTAGCCAATTTTAGTGTTAAAATATTTAATGTAGAATTAAATACTGTGTTTCGCGCTTTTAATTCCCTTTTCAGCAAAAATGCTGTGTGGAAACGGTCTAAGTGACAGATTCTGTTACTAAGTGACAGATTACTTGTTTGTTGTCACAAACGCTATTTGTTTGATATTTCATAGCTTTTTACAATATACTTACTAATGAGTTATTAAAGAGAAGAACTTGGTCTGAAGTCACCTTCAAGAACTAAAGTAGTATCATAGGATCGTACAAATAATTAAAATAAACCTAAGGTTAAGCTGCGTGTTGACTAGTCTTTTTTCTGTTTTCGCAAACACTACACCCCAAGAGCTAATCGCCCAAACAATAGTTGTCCCGAATCCTCTAAAAACATGCGTCGGGTCGCAATAATAGAAAAGATTCTTTTTTGCTTCTTCAGATCCTAAAATTAGAACGAAAAAAAGGTTCGGAGAAAGACACGGGGGGACGGTTCTCAGGGTAATCATTGACGTAAGAGACTGCCGAGGTCTTTTCGTTAGGAATCGTTTTCTGTTTCAAAAAACAAAACAGAAAATCATTCTTTTTTAGAAGGATGTTGGATGATTTCATGCATTATAGTAATTGTGGTGTGTTGAATAATAACTGGAAATGTCAGATTTTATTTTTAAAATGTATTAGTATTTTGACGATATTTTATTTTAAACTGTTAAAATGAATTTTATATTTGATTGAGCAGCCTTTTGGTTAGGAATCGTTTGCTATTTCATAAACAAAAAAATGTTCTTTTTAGAAGGAATTTGGATAATTTCATACATTAAAGTAATAGGAATATTTCTTATGATGTCACTCTCTCGATAAGGAGATTTTATTGGTTGTTTTGTTTTCTTTGACAAAGTGTTGAAACAAGCCCATTGTGGTGAGGTTGAATAATAAATGAAAATGTCAGATTTATTTTCTTGAATTTTTTTTACAATTTATTAAATAGTTAAAATGAGTTTGGTTTATTTAAGGTAAGGAATCGTTTGCTGTTTCAAAAATAAAAAACAAAGTCATTCTTTTTAGAAGGAAATTGGATTATTTCATACATTACTTTATTAATTGTGGTGTGGTTGAATAATAAATGAAAATGTCTGATTTATGCCTTAAATATTCCAAAGTAATTTTTACAATTTATTAAACAGTTCAAATGAATTTGGTTTATTTAAGGTTAGGACACGTTTTTTGTTTCAAAAAACAAAACAGAAAATCATTCTTTTTAGAAGGAATTTGGATGATTTCATGCATTATTGTAATTGTGGTGCATTGAATAATAACTAAAAATGTCACATTTTATTTTTTAACTATATTTGTTTTAGTATTTTGACGATATTTTATTATAAACTGTTAAAATGAATTTGATATTTGAATAGTCTTTTGGCTAAAAATCGTTAGCTATTTCCTTAACAAAAAAATCATTATTTTTAGAAGGAAGTTGGATGATTTCATACATTAAAGTCATTGTGGTGTGGTTCAATAATAAATAAAAATGTCAGATTTATTTTCTTAAATTTTAAAAGTACTTTTTACAATTTATTAAACAGTTAAAATAAATTTGGTTTATTTAAGGTTAGAGATCCGTTTGTTGATTCAAAACTAAAAAACAAAATCATTCTTTTTAGAAGGAAGTTGGATGATTTCATACATTAAAGTAATTGTGGTGTGGTTGAACAATAAATGAAAATGTCAGATTTATTTTCTTAAATTTTTTTAATTTACAATTTGTTGACCAGTTAAAATGAGTTTGGTCTATTTAAGGTTAGAAATCGTTTGCTGTTTCAAAAATAAAAAACTAAGTCATTCTTTTTGGAAGGAAGATAGATGATTTCATACATTAAAGTAATTGTTGTGCGGTTGAATAATAAATGAAACTGTCTGATTTAAAAAAAATTAAGTATTACTTTACTATATTTTATTTTAAATTGTTCAAATGAATTTGGTTTGCTAGAGAAGGTGCAAAGTAGATTAGATGAGATATAAGAACATATGCCCGTCTGATAAATCCATCCGTCAAATTGATAGCTAGTGACATATAATAAGCTTTTAAAAAGCCTTAATTTAAAGATTCACTGAATATATGTTTGTCTTTTTTTTATTATTAAGCATTTTGTCGAATTTATATTTTGTTTTACTTTATTATCAATCATAAAAATTAGAACAGTTACAAATTCATTAAACATTGAATTCAATTAATTTAAATGAGTTTAAAATTGGCCTTTGCAGAGCATTTAATCGTATAACGTAATCCCAAGTTCTCACAAAACTAGATTCTCAATAACATATAGCGTATCGTTACTAGTTTATATTATTGTTCTACTATATGCTTCTTATGTTTATTATACCAAGGCAGAAAAAAAACTGTCGTGCCAGAAAATTAAACAGAATTTACAGAGAAAATCTGTCTATTTTTTTTGAACCATTTTTTTACTTTAAAAGCAAATCTGTTTTTAACAGACAAAAAAATACTGAGAAGTATACCACCTCTACATATATACAACCGAGAAATAATGGACTGCCAAAAATCAGGATCGAACCACAGACCTTCTGATCCCCAGTCTAACGATAGCCCAACTGAGCTATTTCGGCACATAGAGTATTACAAAAATATTTCAAATGGTTGTGCGATTTTATTCTTATGAGCTTTACGTGGTTAAAAACAGGGGAAAATGTTTTACTTTAAGCACATATTTTTACATAAAATAACGTTACATAAATATACGTTTTTTTCTCTGAAAAATTAGCAGCTTTTCCGTAGCTCTTAAATATAAAATCTTTACTATTTTCAGTTGTCACTCAAATCTACAATTTTTCTTATTTGGCCTTTTTAAAAACGATTTTAATTAATTTTCGGTACTGAAGGATTTTAATAAATTTACGAGCAATTTAAAGTTTCTCGTACGTTTGACAGAATGGCAACAGTGAAAATATTGAATGAAAATGGAATTTACTTGTTATTTCAAGGAGATTAAATTTTTAGTTATTTAAATTTTAAATATTCTTATAATTTAAATTTTTTAATGAAATTTGGGATGTAACCTAGCCTGATTTTTTGCTTCAAAATTACGTATCCCACTTGTTTGTGCAACTTGCGGTTTGTTCTGTGAAAGTGGGTGACAGACAGACGGACGGACTGAACGATTATAATACCTTCCACGTTTTATGTTATAAACGTAGTGTGGAAGCTACAAAGTCCCATTATCATACATTCTTAGTGTACTTGGACAAAAGAATGCAATTGTGATAAGTAAAGGCATTTTTGTTTACGTATTTATTTTTCATGTACATTAAGATTTATAAATTAAAAGGTTCAAAAATTTGTTCAAAAATAATAATTTCAGTTTTTTGTGCTCTATACGATCATACTTTCTTTAACTTTAATAATACTTTCTAATGATAGTTAAACTTATAAAGAATATCCAATTTTTATCTTTCCTGCAAAAAGAAAACATTTAAAATTTATTAAATTAAATTATCTAGCATATTAATTTTTTTTAAAAAGATAACAGCATTGTACCATGACCCCACGTTTTTAGCTTCCACACTACGTTTATAACGTAAAAAGTGGAAGATGTTACAATCGTTCAGTCCGTCCGTCCATCTGTCTGTCTGTCACCCACTTTTATAGCCCAAACTACAAATGATACAGGAAAGTGTGATACATCCAAAAATTCAGCGCATCGAAATTAGAAGACATTGCATATCTCAGAAAAAATTTGAATTTGAATCAATTATTTAAAAAACTTCAAAATTTAATGCTCATTTAACAAGCTTAAGAAATTTTTTTTATTAGAATTAAATCACCATTGCCATCCACAACATCCGCTCGAGAAACTTTAATTCTTTTAAATAATAAATTAAAAGAAATTTATTTTTGCGACATAAATCAATTTGAAATGACGTAAAATATATTTCACAAAAAGATTGTTTGATTGTGTGTTGTTGTGACATGTTTTGTTTCTATTTAAAATCGAAGAATATACCATACTAGCTTTATAAAACCGGCGTTGCGCGGGTGTACCTTTACCCTTTCTAACGGTGATTTTTTTATGTAAACTTTTATTTTATACCAATTGATCACCTCTCCACTGGTCAGCACTCCATCAATATATTGTAAATTTCTCCCATTCTAATATCAGCATTAATTTTTAAAAGAAGTAGTCCGATTGTATCCAGGCCCTTTTAAGAGTTTAGAGGGCTTACCCATAGGCCGTGTTAAAATATCAGATTAGCTATAATATAATGTCCAGTTTCTATTTGCCCTCCTACACCCGAAAATTCCCGAATTGGGGTGGGTAAACATTCCACTCCATATTAGACCACTCGACAGGGCTGGGGAGCCCAGTCGGTAAAGGCGTTCGCCTTGCATGCGATAGATCCCAGATTCAGGCCGGGCATCGTCAAAATAACTGCCGACTTATAAACGGCCGGCCCATGCAGCCAAAAATGTCCCGTGTCCCGAATAATCCTCCGTGTGGAGTGAGTGCAGGATAAATATTTTTCAAATAACCGACGTGGCTTACGATGTCGCTTTTAAAAGTTGCATTGGGTGCCTAATCAGGTGTCGGCTCTGCACTTGACTGTGGTTCTAAATTAAGACGCCCGTGGCAAATAGCCCTCGTGTAGAGCTCTAGTGCGACGATAATTCAAACTAACCCTAACCCATACAACTGAATGCGAACAGATACCCTAGATTAAATTTTTAACTTTGCCAAAAGCCGCCAATGCCAAAATTCAATCAGCCATTATATCATAGCTGTACCAAATTGCCTGTTTCATAAACATAAAGTACATACGCTATACGTAGAGAAAATCGACACTTATTAGAAGTATTCATCAAATATAGAATAGTTATTGCCTTTCCTGTCATGAGACATTGTAAAAATATCTTCATTTCTTACCATTTTTAAACATCTATTAAATCAAACAGATTAACAAAAAATCGAAAGATTTAAATTCAATGAATAAAATAAAAATAATATTCAAATAACAATCCTACAAATTAAACTCACGTGCTTATACTTAATTTTCGTTCACGCTGAACGCGCAGAAATTTCTTTTTAATTGAAATAAAAAGCATAAATTCTGATCTGACAATGCTATTCATATGGAGAAATCGGCTCACATTTTGCACTCCTACACCCGTTTGGGTTCGAATTTCGAAAAATCGCTTCTTAAATGACGCCTTCATTAGAAAAAGAATACTCTTTTAAAATTTGGTATCTGTACCTCCAGTAGTTTGGGCTGGGAGTTGATACGTGAGTGAGTCAGTGAATGAGTGAATGAGTCAGTTAGTCAGGACTTTCCCTTTTATGCATACAGATTTATTCTGTGAAATATAAATTAATTTAGCAAACGATAAAAAATAAATACTAATTTTTTGAAAGAAAAAAATTAAACTAGCCAAACTTAGCGTGTAAATATTTAATATATAAAATAAATAATGTGTTTCGCTCTTTTTTTTTACTGTTGAACTTAAGTGTTGTGTGGATAGAAGTTTCAAGAGCGAACTTTTTTTTATTTACAAAGTGATCGGATACAGCGTGTTTTAGTGTTAGGGTAATAAATATAAACGAAAAGTTTAGATAATATGGTATAAAATTAAATAAAGCACATTCTAACTGCAAATGTAGGTAATATTTTTTTTGACGGAAGGCTCCACTAATTATAAATCTGGCGGATCTGTCAATGCTAAAAATAATTTTTAAAAAATGCAATTCGACTTCTGGAATTCAGTCATAGATCCGTACATCGGACGAAACCCGTTATTTCTTGAGGTTATTGTTTAAACTTGTTAAAAATAATTTTTAAAAATTAAGAAATAACAATAAAAAAAACTTAGCGTTTTAAAGTAATACAGATAAATTTTGTCCTTTTCTATCCAACACCATTTTCCCCCCTTTGCTTTTAAAATTATTGTTTGGAATAATTTCTTAATGAGTCATTCCCCCCTATCGTGTCGAAAGTACAAATTTTAACGTAAAAAAATTGATATTTCAATTTAATAATGATTGATTTGGATAAGATTTCGTAATGCCACAGAAATAATCAACGCAGAAACTACTGTGTTGATAATTCATACGCTTTTAAGTAATGCAGATGAGTTTTGCCAATTCCTATATAAAAATATTTTATTCTTTGTTATTTAAGTTAGTTGAAATAGTTTTCTATTGAGCTTTCATTTACACTAAACAATTTCAGTCTAATAAATACCTCGAAAAATTAAATGAAAAAAATTTAATGGGAAAAAAACCTTGAGATTTCAAATAAATAATGATTGATTTATATGAGATTCCACAAAGCCACAAACATAAACGCCGTTGATACACTAATATTAAGAGGGAATGGACGCTCTGGACCACGGGTCTCCAAACTCAAGTGCCTCAGTGTTAATCCAATGGCGAAAATTCTATTTTCTCTGCCACATTTCTCCGGCTGAATTGAATATTTTTACAAACGGTTTTTTTTAAATAATAAATGTAGATAACTTACAGGTCTCTATCTTCCCACTTTTTGAAATTGCTTCGAATATTTTGTGTAAAATTATTTATTGGAAATTTAAAAAAATATTCAAACCAATTTCAAAAAGTGGGAAGGTCGGGACCTGTAAGTCAGTTACATTTATCACATAAAAATCCAGTTGTAAAAATATTCAATACAGCTGGAGAAATGTGGCAGAGAAAATATTTTTTTTTCTCCATAGGATTAACACCGATGCACTTTGCTTTGGAGACCCCCCGGTCCAGCGCGCCCATTCCCCCTTAAAGTGATTATCTCTAATACACTAATGCTAAATATATTCATGCTAAACACTAATGCTACACTAATACACTAATGCTAAAGTAATTATCTCTTCAACGAAATACTGTAGGGAGGAAGAAATCCTAATATAATGCTCCTTTGTAAACTATCTTTTTCGCTATTTCAAGTGCCAACGAGTTGATCTTATCCAGTTTTCAAGGCCGCTATGTTTTGTCTTGAGTCAGGAAGTTTAAAACTTTTGGGGTGACTCTCTTCACAACACAACTGTATTTAATACAAAACAAAATATTGATTTAGTTATTTATGTATAGCTAGTTCTTAAAAGTTAAACGCCTTGTACGATATGAATTATGCTTATTTTACTCGAACTATTAAACGCTTATTCATTTTTTCCGATAATTTCTGAGTGTAAAATTAATTAAAATAATTCGCTTTATACAATTTTCTTAATGATCGCTTGAACAATAGGTATAACATTCATAAAAAAGTGAACAAAACCTATTTCAAGCATTGTTCATAAAAACCAACATTTTAGACGATTGCTAGTTTAAAAAAGTTGACGTTGCTAAAGATTTTTTTTTTAAAGTAGACACTTTTAACAATAAATTTATATTTCTAGAGTCTAATAACACTAGCACAATAACATCTACCACACAAATTTTGTTTCAAACCACTATTTCTGCAAAATGTAAAAAAAAGTATATTAGTTTTTTTCAGTCAATAGTAAATGAAAAAGCTGAAAATTCTCTCTACAAATGTATCTGATTTCTGTAGATGAGACCATCACAAGGGAACCACGTGTTTCTGAGGACATGTGCATTATTAGTAGGGTTGTGGATATGTCATACATCGTGTAACAAACTTCATACAGGTGAAAAATAATTCTTTAATTAAAACCGAGGAAAATGAACTAATATTTCAATAACACTGGACAACAAAATTTCAAACATTTTCTGCGACCGGGATGAAAGTACCCAATTCTGAATGATTTCAAAGTGCTTAACACGAATATCACCTTAAAAATGGAAGTTAGCTCTTGTTTTTAAGTTACGGTATGTTTTTTTTACATACATTTTTTCCTCCCACCCCCATGTTGATAATATCAAATAAAACCTGTATGAGCAAAAATTCGGAGGGTTTCTGTAAACAAAATTGACTTTAATTAATTTTGCGTTTGGTACGCCCATGCATTTCGCCGTATTCTATGTAATAAAAAAACAACCGTAACTCAAAAACAAGAGCTAACTTAAACTTACATTTTTTAAGGTGATATTCGTGTTTAGCACGTTGAAATCATTCAGAATAGGGTACTTTCCTCTCAGTCGCATTTTCACTGTTGACCAGTGTAATTAACTGTAAAAAAACCATACGCTTAATGCTTCTGCAACAAATTAATTGTATGCTACTGCATTTGAATGGTAGTAGTAAGTTCTTTAATTGATGACATTTAAAAGTTATTAATCACATCAGCAAAAGACAAATGGTCACCTAAATTACAACTTAATTCAAGCATATAACCACCGATAGCAAACTACGTGTTTTTGTAAACTATTGGAAGAGGCGTGATACATTTAAATTTATCAATACCTCATGTCCAGAATCAGAGCATCATTGCACGACACCTGCAACCAGAAGGTAGCTAAGGTGTCAAAATCTCTGCATCAAGATCCAATGATTATTCTATGAAGTTTCGCTAATACTACCCAGTTGTCAGCACTTTTACTTGACCACGTTCAAGATATCCAATCGTATCAGCAATAGCCATGATGTCGCTTAAATCACAAATTAATTCAAACAAAACCATCGAGAGCAAACCCATTATGCAGACAATTGGAGGAGGCGTGATTCACTTAAAGAATCCACTTAAATACATCAAGACCCAATGTCCGGAAACAGCGCATGATTTCATGACACCTGTGCCAGAATGCTAGTTCAGGTGTCAATCTTTTCTAGCTTTTTAAGATATCAGCAATAGCACGAGTGTCATGCACCCAAGTGCGACCCTAATCCAACAAAATGCAGAGCTATACAACCACGTGTTTTTTGTGGACGTTTGGAAAGAAAGGAGCTTTACCAGACAAACTGTCAGTCCTTTTACTCAATCGCGTTTCCGGAATACTAATCACATCAGCAATAATCAAAATGCCACTTAAATTACAATTTAATTTAAACACACCCTCTTAATTGAATAAAAACTTTCGAGAACGAACCACGTGAGTCTGTATACAATTAGATGGAGTGTGATCCACTAAATTCACACAATGTCCAGAAACATCACATCACATGACTGCAAGACACCTGCGCCAGGATGCTAGCTCAGGTGTCAATTTCTTCAGTCGACATCGTTTCAAGACATCAACCATAGTGTGTCACCCAAATGCGATCTTAATGCAACAAAACCCAGACTGCATGTTTCTTGTGGACGTTTGAAGAAAAAAAGGGGCATTTCCATTCAAGTTGTCAGTACTTTAACCTGTGACCACGTTTCCAGAATACTAACTCATCAGCAGTAACTAAAATATAACTTAAATTGCAAATTAACCCGAACACAATCTTAATTGAAACAAAACCACCGAGGGCGAACCACGTGTGTCTGTAAACAATTGGAAGAGGTATGATCCGCTTAAATGTATCAAGACCCAATGTCCAGAAACAGCTCGTGATTGCATGATACCTGAGCAGGATGCTAGCTCAGGTGTCAATTTCTTCGCTCGACAGCGTTTTAAGATATCAGCCATAGCCATGTGTCACCCAAATGCGATCCTAATTCAACCAAACCAAGACCACGTGTTTCTTGTGGACGTTTGAGAAAAAAAGTACATTATACGAGCCAAGTTGTCAGTCCTTTTACTTAAACGCGTTTCCGGAATACCAATCCCATCAGCAGTAATCAAAATGTCACTTAAATTACAATTTAATCAAACACAACCTCTTAATTGAAACAAAACCTCCAAGCGCGAACCACGTGTGTCTCTATACATTTGAAAGAGGCATGATTAGCTTAAATTTTTCAAGACTCAATGTCCACAATCTGCGAATGATTTCATGACGTCTGCGCCAGGATGTAAATTGTCAATATTCGTAATCCTTTCAAAGACATCAGCAACAGCCAGAGTATCACCCAAATCCAACAAAACTAAGAGCGATACAACCACGTGTTTCTTGTGGACGTTTAGAGAAAAAAAGGGCGTTGTGTGCCACTCACCATTCTCGAGATCATCGGAATCAAAATGTCACTTGAATTACAATTTAATTCAAACACAACCTTTTAATTGAAGCAAAACTACCAAGAGCAAACCACGTGTGTCTGTATACAATTGAAAGAGGTATGATTAGCTTGAATTTATCAAGACTCAATGTCCGGAAACATCGCTTGGTTGCATGACACCTGTCCAGGATGCTAGCTCAGGTGTCAATTTCTTCACTCGACAGCGTTTCAAGATATCAGCCATAGTGTCACCCAAATGCGGCGATAATCCAACAAAACCCAGACTACGTGTTTCTTGTGGACGTTTGAAGAAAAAAAGGACATTGCTAGCCAAGTTGCCATTCCTTTTACTTTAGACTATGTTTCCAGAATACAAATCACAAAAGCAATAATCAAAATGTCACTTAAATTATAATTTAGTTCAAACGCAACTTTAATTGAAATTAAAACACGAAAAACGCGAAATATGTGTGTCTGTATACAATTGAAAGATGTACGATCCGCTTAAATTTATCAAGACTCGATGTCCATAACCTGCGCATGATTCCATGACACCTGGATGTCAATTGTCAATAGTAGCAATTATTTCAAGACATCAGAAATAGGTCGAGTATCACCCTAATCTAACCAAATCCGGAGTGACCGAACTACGTGTTTCTTGTGCACGTTTGAGAAAAGAGGGACATTACTAACCAAGTTGTCAGTTCTTTAACTTGAGACCATGTTTCCAGAATACTAACATATCAGCAGTAACTAAAATATTAATTAAATTGCAATTTAATTAGAAAACAACCTTAATTGAAACAGAACCACCGAGAGAAAACCACGTGTGTCTGTATACAATTGAAAGAGGCATGAATATCTTAAATTTATCAAGACTCAATGTCCACAATATGCGCGTGATTTCATGACACCTGCTACAGGATGTCAATTGTCAATATTCGCAATCCTTTCAAAGACATCAGCGCAATAGCCCGATTATCACCCTAATCGAACAAAACCCAGAAAAATACAACCACGTGTTTCTTGTGGACGTTTGGAGAAAAAAGGGACATTGCTAGCCAAGTTGTTATTCCTTTTACTCGAGAACACGTTTCCAGAATACTAATTACATCAGCAAAAATCAAAATATCACTTAAATTACAATTTAATCAAACACGACTTTAATTTAAATAAAACCTTAGAGAGCGAATTATTTGTCTTTGTAGACAATTGAAAGAGGTATGGTCCACTTAAATTTATCACGACCCGATATCCAGAATAGCATTTCAAGACACCAGCAATAGAGCCACCCAGCAATAGCACGAGTGTCATCCACCCAAGTCCGACTTTAATCCAATGAAACCCAGACCAATACAACCACGTGTTTCTTGTGGACGTTTGGAGAAAAAAGCGGTGTTGTGTGCCACTCACCGTTCTCGGGATCATCTTTGGCGTTGTGGTGCGGCGATCCTTCGTGGAGCAACCGCATCAGTGCCGCGTCTCGCATCCTCAACCCACCGCATGAGAGGCATGGGAAGAAGAGACTCTTGTATTTTTAGTCCCTCTCTCTTTCTCTCGCAGCAGCAGCATCATCGCAACTGCTCTTCCGCATCTTTGGATCTCCTCCAGACACCTCGTGGATCCCCCCACCGGTTGCTTCTTTGGTGTACGCCAATGGGGAACTGTTGCTGAATTTTGTCACTTTATTATTGTACAGGGAATGATGTTCTGTGGGATGCGTTTTTTGGGTTTGGGTGAATTTACGTTGCAATTTAGCTACACGAGAGCTATTGAAGACGGGGCTATGGGAATGTTTCAGATGACGCAACGCTTTTGTTTTCATTTGTATCCGTACTGGATTTCATTAGTTGCTTCGGTTTCACGTACTGCGATTTCATTGGTTGCTTCGGTTACATTCTCAAAATGACCGATATAGATAAAAAGATTTTTTTTTTCTTTCTAAGCAAGCTTCATTTAAAAATGTTTTGAACAACCAATAGCATTTAAAAAATTATTCAAAGTAAAATATTCCTATAAAACACATTTTTGAATACCAAAACAAAAGTAATTCCAGTCAACAAATGACAACATACCGTTGGCGCTGTTGCCATCCACGACGTGAAATGAGCTATTGATGACGGGCTATATAATTTATCTTTACTCCCAAGTGATGACAATATTTCAAGAGCGCATCGCTACCCACTACCGTCGAAAAACCTTTTCGCGTTTTTTCTAGTATTCGTCAATTAGAACAAATGATACTATTTCTAGTTTGTAATAAGGGCTGTACGTGGGCTAGACTAACTGTTATATAAGGTTTTAGTATTGAATTCAGGCATTAATTTTCAGTGTAAGACAGCCTTGAAAAACGCATATTTTCGATACACCCTATTTAATATGGAGGATGATCAAAAACCACTTTTTGTATATTAAACCATCTTATTTCGAAATAAAAAGTGGCAAAATAACATAATAATGCTAACTTTTCGAATATTATTCAAATTCGATTATAATTTTTTCTTATTCTTTAATCCAAAATGTAAAGCTTGAACAACTTCAAGAACAAGAGGCTAGAGTTTTTCGACATTACGTCACTATACACCCACAGGGAACCTGGAGTTTTCCGAATTTTCTATGTTAAAAACTTCATTGTTTTAGGAATACAAAGGGCTCAGAAAGGCTTTCTGAGCCCTTTGTATTCCTAAAACAATGAAGTTTTTTACACAGAAAATCAGATAGCCTATTGACAGTGGCAAATTGCTTGCTTATTTTGGAAATCACCAAAGGCATCAACTTTTTTTATAGCTTTCCAGAATGGTCTCAACAAAGAAAAAAAGCGGTAAGAAAATACACAAAAAGAGTTAAAACTACCAACAACAAATTAAAGATGTTAAACAATGAACAGTTTGATATTTTGTATTCGCTCCACACATCAATATGCAAAAAAAAATTCAATTCTTGTAATAATTCTTTTAGTAATATTTTAACAATACATAACACTATGTTTTGTTTTAAAAGGTAAAAAAACAGGAAATTCTGAACACTGTACTCTAAAAATTGTTCATTTTTTTATATTTTAAATACATCGTAATAAATCAAATGCACACAATATTCCTACCTATTTCAAAAAGTGGGATTATAGAGCCCCCCAGAAAGCCACTTATTATATAAAAAAAACAGTTTTTAGAGATTTTCAATACAGCCGGAGTAATTACATCTGAGTATTTATTTTCATTAGATTGAGAGGGACTGTCAGTGTCAGTCCCATACAGCTAATGCATTAGTTTTGAAATCACAACTTTTGCAAAAGAATTGCTTGGCCATGTTATCCCATTTTTACCAGGTATGGAAAACATCAATTTAAAACAAAAGTGAAAAGAAAATAACATCCGGTTATTTAATTATTAATGGATAGAGTTTTAAAATAGTGTCGCCATCTGCTGAATAGTGTTGGCATTTTAAAACTTCAAAAATATATATTTAAATAACAAGATAACATTTTCGTTTAAAATTTGTTTCATTTCGATGTTATGTTGATTCAAATACCTGGGGAAAAAGGGCTAACATGGCAAAGCAATGCTTCTGCAGACGTTGTGATTTCAAAACTAATAGATTTGCTCTGTGGGACTGACCATCCCTCTTAACACAGAGATGTTTCGGTTTGGAACTCAACCCTATTCTCCTTTGAAACATTTGGACCAAACTAAAACCTCAAATTTCTAAAATTCGTTTGAGTAAGCAAAGATAAACTAAGGTGTTTATCCTTGGCCTTCGAGGAATAAGGTTACTGCGACTCTAATACAGGGTGGCGCAAATAAAAGTGGCCCCGGCGTAGAGATACGAATGCATTGAAAAGCTTGGCGATAATAACTATTGAAGCCGTCTGAAAGCCTTCAAGTCAAAATAAAAGATATTTATTCAAGCGTGCAATGCCTTATCTTGGAAAACCTGTTTTTGCATTAGTTGGATTGTATTAGCATCGCATTAGAGCTACTCATGGACAATTGGCGTGTTCAGATCTTATTGCGACTTTGTGAGTGTGATTTGATCAATGTACAGGTCTAAATGATACTCACAGTAAATCAGAGGGCGATCATTGTAGAAAGTTTTATGAAAACAAATTTGTGAAAAAATGGTGCCAGTGGTTTGTTATAGAATTTAATGGTGTAAAAGTGCCAAAAAAGGGTGATATGCAATGATTATTTACGAAATGGCGTCATACAGGAACTGTTTTGAACAAGTCCAAAAACATTTCGAAACGGGTCCGAATACCACATTTTGTGTCTTGCAATCAATTTAGAATATTTTGTATTAACCAAGTACAAAAGGTTAGGATAAATAACGGCTGAAATAATCACTAGTGGGAACTTTTTTTGCACAGCTGTACAGTGTACAAACCTTCAGTTTACATTGCATTCCAATTAGCTTGTAAAACCATAGCATAGTTGCCAGCAAATAATTCGCCAAGTGTTTATTTGGACTTAATGTTGATGCGATCAATAGCTTCACTTAGCAAACCTGTTTTTGCATTGGTTTTTGAATTGGCAGCAATTCTATCTTATTCTTATCTCCATGACGGGGCCACTTTTATTCGCGCCACCCTATACTATTGCTTCTCTCTGACCGGAGCAAATGTGTAGTAACTGAAATAAAATGTCGTTCTTGTCGCTCAGCCAGCTCAAGTATGGTGGTTTCGACTCTCTTGTCAAGCGAGTGGGCCTGGGTTCGAATCCCGGATAAGGCATGGATATTTGTGTTGTCCTGAGTACATGCGGAGAACACGCGATGTATGTCCGAAAGTCGTGTGGGCGGTCGTAGCATGGTTGCAGGTTGTCTGTAAAAAAACTGACCCCTTCAGCGACGTGCCTAAATTGAGGAAGTGGCACCCTCTTGGACTAGAAGTCAGCCTTCCACCCTCTCACGGGTACTCAAAGCCTGGTTTCAACGGATGCTACTGCATCTTTCTTGGAGAATCAGAATTAACAGAAGGAAGAATTTAGTAAGAGTCTCACTACATTTACAGATCATTTTAACAAATATCCTACTGAAAGACATATATTTTCAGGCTTGTGTGCTTGGTCACAGAGACCCGCTTATAAACAATCGTCAAGATGGACGGACATGACACACATATAAGACAGATGCTGCCATCTATCGCCACCTCCACAATTTAGACATGTCCCTGAAGGGGAGAGATAGTCTTCAGAGACCTGTACCCGTGGAAAACTGCGCAATGACCGCCCACAGGACTTTCGGACCCAACAGATTTAACGAGCACGTACTCCGCATATACTCGACAAACACAAACATCCATGCCTTAGATTCGAACCCGAACCCAGAGGCTCCAAAGGCTAGCTCCCTAACCGTTGCGCCGCCGGGTCGGCAGTCCTACTGGTAAATGGGTAAATGTTAGATAAATAGTTTTCTTTTTCATATTTTCATACTAAATTGTCTACCATGTTTAAAAGGCACACGACAATAACAACAACCAGTCATTCTTAAGAAAAAACGTTTCCCTTCTTTTTCAACAAAGAGCACCGCTGCTGTTGAATCGCAACAGCAACTGGTGTCTTGAGAAAGAACAATTGCCCATTCCAGCTGGATTAGAGCCAAAGTCGCAAAACGCACGCAAAAAACTTTGTCTTTTGTCTGGTTATCCATTTGAAAGATCTGAATAATAATTTTTTTGGTGTCTTTGATGTGTGTGTCTTCTCTTTGGTGTCTGCTTTCTTTTTTTAAACTAGAAATAATTAAAAAGATTGAAAATAGGATATTGCATTTTGGAAATTTCCGTCCGTCTGCTCGCTTGTCTGTCAGAGGAAAAATGTACGTAAAAGACTTTGTCTTTTGTTTGGTTATCCATTCGCTGCTATAGATTATCTGCTATAGATTCGAATAATAATTTTAGTGTTTCTTGTATAATGCAAGTGAACAAGATTTTGATGATTTCATTGAGCGAGAGATTAAAATAACTATATTCAACGTACTCTCTATATGTCGGATCGAAGATGAAAGGCAGATCTTCAAACTAATCTTAAATTTAAAAATACTTTCCTCTTATTTTTTGACCAGAAAGATTTTAAAAAGATTGAAAGTAGGGTATTTCCGTCTGTTTGCACGCTTGTCTGTCCATACCCACCTTTCAATTTCCGTTGTAAGCGTTAGATTTTAAAAATATTTTCTTATTGTTTTTTTAAGGAATTACTAATAACAACAAGTTGGTTTCTAACAGAACCTGTCACTCAACCCGCTTCCACAGAACATTTGTGTTCAACAGGAAAAAAGGCGCCAAACACAGCATTAATTCTATATTAAATATTTACACGCTAAATTTGCCTAGTTACATTTATTTTCTTTCGAAAATTCTATAACTATTTGTTATCGTTTGCTAAATTAATTGGAATTAAATCACTGGAATATGTAATATTCCTCACTTTCAAATAGAACCAAAAAATTCCATATCAACAAATAAACAATCTCTTAGTAAAACATATTTGACGTCATTTCAAACTGATTGATGTCGCAAAAATAAATTTCTTTTAATTTAATATTTCAAATAAATAAAGTTCGATTGTTGCTAATGGCAATGGTGATTTAATTCTAATAAAAATGGTTTCTTATGCTTTTTAAAGAGCCTTAAGTTTTGCAGTTTCTTTAATAATTTAAGTATTTCGAATTCAATTTTTTTTCTTGAGATTTTAAATAACTTCTAATTTCGATGAGCAGATTTTTTGATATATCACACTTGCCTATCTATACTATCTATGTATACATTATACTATCATTTGTAGTTTGGCTATGAAAGTGGGTGACAGATGAACAGACACTTACGGAGAACGATTATAATACCTTCCACTTTTTATGTTAATAGCGTAGTGTGGAAGGTAAAAATCACGACAGTAAAATTTAAAACTACTATTCAAAATATTCCTTCTCTGGTAAAATTGTCTTTTCATTAAAATTTTTACAGTTTGAAAACTTAGTATTTTTATTTGGATGATACATCTATAGTGTGACACACTATTTCATGTTTCTGACCAATTATACCATTTGTATGATTCACAGTGAATAGCACTCATTAAATGACTTTTTAGCTTCCACACTACGTTTATAACGTAAAAAGTGGAAGGTGTTATAATCGTTCAGTCTGTCTGTCTGTCTGTCCATCCGTCTGTCCGTCACCCACTTTCATAGCCCAAACTACAAATGCTACGGACAAGTGTGATAAGTCAAAAAATTCAGCGCATCGAAATTTGAACACATTGAAAATTTCAGAATAGAATTCGAAGTACTTCAATTATGTAAAAAACTGCAAAATTTAATGCTTATTTAAAAAGCATAGGAAGCCATTTTTATTAGAATTAAATCACCATTGCCATTCGCAACAATCACTCGAGAAACTTTAATTCTTTTAGACAATAAATTAAAATAAATTTATTTTTGCGGCATCGATCAGTTTGAAATGACGTCAAATATATTTCACTACGAGATTCTTCGTATGATGATATGAAATATTTTCATTCTATTTAAAAGCGAGGAATATTACATATTTATTCTTTAAAATATAGATTAATTTTTGCAAACGATAAGTAATAATTATTGATTTTTTCGAAATAAAATAAATGAATAAACTAGCCAAATTTAGCATGTAAAAGTTTAATATAGAATTAATGCTGTGTTTGGCGCCTTTTTACCTGTTAAACACAACTGTTGTGTGAAAGCGGGTTATTTTAATCATCGTTAATAATTGTTGCCCTGGTAACATACTTGGCATATTGTAACTGTTATTTATGGCAAAATTTAATATTTTTTTATTGAGACCAAAAACTATTTATCGACTCGTAAAAAAAAACTTAGATTTGCCATATATATGTTACTTAAAATATGATTTTTTTGCTGTATTTAAAATCATTGCTAGATTTAAAATTATTTTTTATAAAAATCATTCCAAAATCTAGTAAAAAACAGGAAAAAAACAATAAAAATATTTCTTTGAAACTTTTAATATTTTTCACTCCACTACATTTGTAAAATACAAAGGAGTCTTCAATAAACCTTGAATGTAATAACAATATACAGAATTTTAGCCTACTTTTCTTTTTTTAATTCGAAAGAATTAAAAAAATGAAAAAGTAGGTATTGACATGCGTCGATGTCCGTCTGTCTGTCTGTCCGTACCCCCTTCCAAAATCGGTTCTATCCATCGGATCTTAAAAATTCTTTTTTGTTAGAAAGACATGACATCAGAGACCTAACTTCATACTTCTGTTCGCCTGTCTGTACGTCCGGACGGACATAAATCTACTATCTTCGCGAATTCCCATTGAATTAGCATTGAAATTCAATTTTGAGTCATTTAATCACAGTTGCCAAATCAACAATGGCATGAAAAACTTTATTTATTTAAACATATTTGAAGCAAAATAATATTTCATGAATCAGTTTGGAATGACGTCATAAAATGTAGCACAATTTCATTTTTTGATTGTTCATTAATTATCTACCAAGAAAGCGGCAAGGCATACTTTTGCATACAATTATGCTTAGTTTTAATTTACATTTCTTATTTTTTAATGCAGTTTGGAGTAGTTTCATTACTTTTGTTATTAATAAATATTTAATTATTCTTCGAACTACAATAAATCGCAAGCAGACGATAAATAATATTTAATTAATTTGCGAACGAATATTAAGGAAAATAGTTGATTTTGGCTTTTAGAAGTTAAATTAACCTGGGTGCTGTGTTTCGATTTTTTTTTTCTAATGGTTAAATCTAGTGTAGAAACGGCTGTTGATGATATTTACTTTAGGAACTAGTTTTTTTCCGATTAGAACTCAGTAAGTATTTAAGTAACAGGAAAGTAGGCTATTTTAGTTCTTTATGAACTTCTTGTTTAAATAAAATTTATGTTTGAAATATTACTTGTTTCAAAGATATTACTGGTTTCCAAGAATAAACTTTTTAAGTGCCTCCTAGAGGGGTAAGACTTAAAATGAGTAATAGAACACTTATCAAAAACTATAAAATAAAATGAGGCAAAGGTCCTTCTTATACAGAAATGCTTAATTTGCAAACTGTAATACTTTCCCACTAGGACACATACTATTAATAATTTTTCGAAAGAAAAACGTATTACCTTTTTATGCAAAAACCAGTTAAAACCTTACACTGATTAGAGTCATTATTGCTGTTCTCCTTTAGGTAATGTTTCTAAGATTTTCATTACAGATATTTACAGCCCTCTTAGCGTTAATCGGCAGCACATATTTAATTCTTTTTTTTGTCCACTCATTCTTTGAAGGGATGTATGCAAAAATGCAGTTTGGTGGGGTGTACCCCCTATACTTTTTCTAACTTCCGAATAAGGTGCACTTAGTGCACGGAAAATTATTGGATATTCGGTATTTTAGCAGCTCCCGTACCAATCTAAATTTCAACGAAGCAGTTTGCGTCTCCTATTATTACTGTATGCATATGCACTCCTGGGCCTTCCAGGCCTATTACCAAAACACGAGCCATTCTTAACTCCTTAATCGATTTGTTCATATTTTTTTTTATAAAATAATGATTATCTTAAGCTCTCACTGAATTCGGTTCACAAGAGTTCAGTCAGACTTTGAGTCGCATGTGAAGAAGAAGGCAAACATTCTAATCTCACATTTACCTTTGGCCGAGATTCTATTATTTCGCTCGGATAAGGGCGGACGTTCTTTCAGAACGAATTTTGTCGGGAAAAGATGGCGGCCATCGCAACGATAGCCGTGATTCTGTGCTGCTTTTTGGGATTGTCGAATGCCTTACCTAAGTCGGAACTGTTCCCGTTTGGTAGGGAAGATGAACACTTGGCCTCCGATGATGATGTCAGTTCACCAGAAGTACCGTTGATAGTGCCGATTATATTCTATGGAAACGAGTACAGGAGTATTTATGTAAGTTTGTTAAGCTTATCCTCTTCACTCCTGAAAAGAAATCCTAAGCATAATTTATTTTTATAAACATATTTTTTTTAAACAATGGGCTTGTTTCACGTGGGATCTGGCAACAGCTCTGCGGTCTTTTCATTTTTCTCGATTTCATTTTTCTCGAATTACTTTTGTTGATATTCGAAATTGAGTTTTCTAAGAATAACTTAGTTTAGTTATTATTTTTTAAAATTACAACTTCTTGCTGTGCTGTTGGTTGTTTTAATCATTTTTTAAGGAAAACTTGCATCGAAAGAAGTTGGAATTTTAAAAAAAATAACAACTAAAATATTCTTAGAAAACTCAATTTGGAATACCTAGGCAAAAGTAATTCGAGAAATATGAAAACAAGACCACGGAGCTGTTGCCAGATCCCTCGTGAAACAAGCCCATTAAGCATTTAAAAGTGTGTTTTGCAAGTAATTGTAAAAAAACCCGTTTTATCATTTGATAAGGGCACGTCAATGTAGTATAATTTGAGGTTTTGAGAGGTAAATTCACATTTTTTTTATGCTATAAAGAAACGAACAGCATCTCTCAGGTTCTTGTAAAATGTAAATAATAATAGTTAGTTCATTCCGATGGTTTTATTGAAAAATGTTTTATAAATTCACCGCTGAAAAATCTAATGCCGACACCCTTGCTATAGATTTTTTTTTACAAATAATAAATCAGCTGCTTCAGTATAGGTACTTTTTGAAAGCTTGAACATGCTAGTTTCCAATAGCAGAGTTATTTTTACAAAAAATTGTAAACCGGGGTTGTGAAATGAATTCGTTAAAGGTCCACGTATGTGTGCCTGTGGACCGAAGAGGTTACTACAAGTACAGTAGAACTTGGTTGTAGGGTCCCTCAAGTGGCCGACGTAATTATGACATTCTAAACGAATGTCGCTAAAACTGTTTTTGGATTTCAAAAACTGAAATAAAAGGATTTTTAAAAATTAATCTTTAATTTTGATCTTTTATTTTTTTTTAAATCTTAATGATTACTATGATTTTCCTTTTTAAATGAATATTTTCTAAATAAAAAATGTGCTTTAATTAATTAAGTAATTTGTATCAGTGTATAAAATTCCAAATGTGTTTGTCCCAGATAGAATTCTCACCTCCGTTATTATTTTATTCTAGTTTAAAAAGTCATTATAAAGTGGAGTATTTGCTATTAGTATGGCTTTAAACAAAAGAAAAAACATCTTTTTATGAATTGTGTGGGTAAAAAAATCATATTAATTATTATTGAGTTTATTTTTGTAATAAATGCAATTGAATCCAAATGCTTTTTTTGGAATTCTCAACTCCGTTACCGCTGTTGAAGACAAATTTATGTATTATTTTTATAATTTTTACTTTGGAATATAAAGGAATTCGCAAACCCTACATTATGAAAAAGTCTCATTCACATTACTTTAAATGTTTGCAAGTTACACATTGAGCTAGAAGAAACGTAGAGTGAGGTGTGTGATTCACTGAACAGGGCAGCAAACGAGCCGGTTCAATAACGAAAAGCGGAGGAATACACGGCAGCAGAAGCGAACCGAGCAGAAAACCTAGAAACTTGCCTATTTCGCTATTGGGTTCGTCTTCGCTGGTTCTTAGTTAGTGATCCACGTGGTTATTTCTTAAAAAAATTGGAATTTAAAGTTAAAGAAAGTTAATTTCTTTCGAACTAAAAATGTTCAAATACATCTAGGACCCAAGTCAATATGATAGAGGGGTCTCATACAAGCATTGCATACATAATGTAAGGAAAATAGTCCTTTTCTGCCCTGTTCGCTCAAGAGGGTGTGAGTGGGTTTTCGGCTCGCTGACAACTCCAGTTTCCCTTCTAGCTCCAATGAAGTTACATACTATTATATAACAAGAAGTTCATAAAGAACTAAAATAGCCTACTTTCCTGTTACTTAAATACTTACTGAAGTTCTAATCGGGAAAAAAACTAGGTTCCTAAAGTAAATATCATCAACAGCCGTTTCTACACTAGATTTATACACATTAGAAAAAAAAATCGAAACACAGCACCCAGGTATAATTTAAACTTCTAAAAGCCAAAATCAACTATTTTCCTTAATATTCGTTCGCAAATTAATTAAATATTATTTATCATCTGCTCGTGATTTATTTGTAGTTCGAAGAATAAATATTTATTAATAACAAAAGTAATGAAACTACTCCGAACTGCATTAAAAAACAAGAATGTAAATTAAAACTAAGCATAATTGCATGCAAAAGTATGCCTTGCCGCTTTCTTGGTAGATAATTAATGAATAATCAAAGAATCAAATTGTTCTACATTTTATGACGTCATTCCAAACTGATTCATGAAAATATTATTTTGCTTCAAATATGTTTAAATAAAGTTTCTCATGCCATTGTTGATTTGGCAACAGTGATTTAAATGACTCAAAATTGAATTTCAATGCTAATTCAATGGGAAATTCGCCGACAGATAGTAGATTTATGTCCGTCCGGACGTACAGACAGACGGACAAAAAGTCTGAAAGTTGGGTATCTGAGGTCATAGCTTTCTAAAAAAATAATTTTTAAGATCCGATGATTAGAACCGATTTTGGAAGGGGGGTACAGACAGACAGACAAACGGACAGACAGGCGGACAGACAGACGGACAGACATACGAACAGACAGACATACGAACAGACAGACAGATGGACAGACAGACAGATGGACATCAACCGCATTTCAATACCTACAGTGATTTAAATGACTCAAAATTGAATTTCAATGCTAATTCAATGGGAAATTCGCCGACAGATAGTAGATTTATGTCCGTCCGGACGTACAGACAGACGGACAAAAAGTATGAAAGTTGGGTATCTGAGGTTATAGCTTTCTAACAAAAAAAGAATTTTTAAGATCCGATGATTAGAACCGATTTTGGAAGGGGGGTACGGACGGACAGACGGACATCGACCGCATGTCAATACCTACTTTTTCATTTTTTTAATTCTTTCGAATTAAAAAAAGAAAAGTAGCTAAAAATAATCTCACCTCCGTTACCCATACTATATAGAAACCCATACCCATACTAGATGAAACTAAATCAAATAGTATCCAAATACATTTCTAGTTTATTAATATAATTATCGTCTGAAACTATTATTTATCTTTTGATTTGTTATTAATTATAAATCGCCTGAATTTGGTTAATTTTTTTATCTATCAAACTAATTTAATTTTGTTGTAAAAAATGTTGTTGTAATGTAATGTATAAGGAAAAGACCATTTTCCACAAGAGCTTTAAAAATATTCGAAACATCTCTGTAAATTATTTTAACTGCAATTTTTGTTCATACTTTAACAAATTTTATCAGTCAATTCAGATATCTGTAGTTACTTTTAGTAAAATAAGCACACTTTTTCTGAGTTCTGAACCTATTCGCAACCCTTACATTCTATCTCCAATCCGTTATTGAAGTCTCACCTCCGTTACCAGTGATTTTTTTTAAATAATCTTTAATTTAAAAAATAAAAGGAATTGAACACGACCACATCTTTTCTGATGTACTTTAGTTGTTCATACAGCCCAGGAGAAAAAATTAGAACAACTGAATCATGTTTAAAATTCAAAAAAATAATTAGTGAAATCTTTCCTTTTTTAATAAATGACCCATACACCAAAAAAGAATCGTTACTTCAGCCTAAAAATTTTTTAAAGCCAAATGAATATTTAAAATAAAATAAAAAATTGACGACTGAACGAATTAGCCTAATTTCAGCTGGTTTAATAACTGTCACAATTAAGCAAATATCAACCATTATGGATATTTTTACTGGAACACATTATTAAGAAATGTTTTTTTAAGGTGTGAAAAAATACTGAGCCACAAACATTTACTGCTCATTGTACAGAAAATTTCTTTTAATCTAAAAATAATGTAGCATACTAGATCACAACATATATTCTACCATCAGGCCGACCCGGTAGCGCAACATCGGTTAGGGAGTAGCCTTTTTGTCTCAGGGTTCGGGTTCGAATCCCTGGATGGCATGGATGTTTGTGTTCGTCAATAAAAAACGATGGTAGCACAAAGCCCGTTAGGGATCTAACCTTTTTGGAGCTAAAGGGTTCGGTGACTCCGATCACAGTGTGATAAAAGGTGCAATGGTGTTTGGATTTCCGTGACTAAATTTATTAGCATGCAATGTTGCTCCGCTCATGATTGGATGCGCCTCTTCTATCTTCTTTGTGTGTTCTTGTGCCTGTGTCATTTCTGCGTTGAGTACAATAACTTGAGGTCGCAGTGCTTGGCGAACTTGCCCCCCACCAAGAAAGTCATAAGTCGTACTACCATCACAGTGTGATGATAAAAGTGCTGCAATGCCTGTGCTGTGAATTTACACCTGTGACTTGACAAATTTATTATGTAATACCGGCAAAATCGTTTGCTTCACTGGCAGTGATTGGACGCACCCATCTATGCTTAAAAGCTGTTGGAGTAAGTTGTTCATGTGACTCTGTACTTCTTGAAAACCTCAGTTTGCTGTAAATCAAACATTACAACACGAAAATGTTAACAGATAATCTTACATTTTTCTCTAATTTTACCAAAATGGTTTACAATGCAATGCATGATATTGAAATGCATTAAACTTTAGCATCCTAAGCGTTTGGGAGTAATGATTACCATTCAAAGTCAATGCAATGGGTAAACACCGTTTTCTCCATCCAAGAAGATTTTTCTAAAAATTAAAGTCCTTAAAGGGATATTTGTAAACTTCTTGATCGTACACACATTTGAAATTCTTGTCGTGAATAGAGTCAATCAAACTTAGCGCTGGATATTCTACAAATTTCGCGTTTTTAGCCTACTTTTCTTTTTTTAATTCGAAAGAATTAAAAAAATGAAAAAGTAGGTATTTACATGCGGTCGATGTCCGTCTGTCTGTCTGTCTGTCTGTCTGTCCGTACCCCCCTTCCAAAATCGGTTCTATCCATCAAAAAAAAAATTTTGTTAGAAAGCTATAACCTCAGATACCCAACTTTCATATTTTTTGTCCGCCTGTCTGTACGTCCGGACGGACATAAATCTACTATCTGTCGGCGAATTTCCCATTGAATTAGCATTGAAATTCAATTTTGAGTCATTTAAAGCACTGTAGGTATTGAAATGCGGTTGATGTCCATCTGTCTGTCTGTTCGTATGTCTGTCTGTCTTTCCGTTTGTCTGTCTGTCCGTCTGTCTGTCTGTCCGTAACCCCCCTTTCAAAATCGGTTCTATCCATCGGATCTTAAAAATTCTTTTTTTGTTAGAATGCTATGACCTCAGATACCCAACTTTCATACTTTTTGTCCGTCTGTCTGTACGTCCGGACGGACATAAATCTACTATCTGTCGGCGAATTTCCCATTGAATTAGCATTGAAATTCAATTTTGAGTCATTTAAAGCACTGTAGGTATTGAAATGCGGTTGATGCCCATCTGTCTGTCTGTTTGTATGTCGGTCTGTCTTTCCGTCTGTCTGTCTGTCCGTCTGTCCGTATCCCTCTTCCAAAATCGGTTCTATCCCTCGGATCTTAAAAATTCTTTTCTTGTTAGAAAGATATGACCTCAGATACCCAACTTTCATACTTTTTGTCCGCCTGTCTGTACGTCCGGACGGACATAAATCTACTATCTTTCGGCGAATTTCCCATTGAATTAGCATTGAAATTCAATTTTGAGTCATTTAAATCACTGTTGCCAAATCAACAATGGCATGAGAAACTTTATTTATTTAAACATATTTGAAGCAAAATAATATTTTCATGAATCAGTTTGGAATGACGTCATAAAATGTAGCACAATTTGATTCTTTGATTATTCATTAATTATCTACCAAGAAAGCGGCAAGGCATACTTTTGCATGCAATAGGGTATTTGACTAAAAAAATTTTATTGGCTTAAAATATTCCTAGGCAAAAAATATTAGACCCGTATTTTTTCTTTTTTCCAAATACCGCCTAGAAACGGAGAAAAACGCAATTAAAATTTAACTATAAGCCACGCCCCCAAAACGATCCCCGGCAGAATTTGTAGGATGTGACGTCACCTGGCAGTAAACGGTTTCGACATGCGGGAGAATCCGTAGTGATCACTGTTGTTGTTGTATTTGATACTCCAATTTCCTTTGATTTATTATTGACAGAGTGAGCAGAGGTGATTAAATGGTTTTTTTTTAACATTTAGTATTTTGTTACTAATGGTTGGTTCGCGGCTTTTTAATTTCATGATCCGCTACTTACCTGTCAATTCCTTTAAAGATTTAGGTTGACTTTTTAAGATAAAATGGCACCAGAGCGTTTTCTTGTAAACCAAAAATTAATGGCTTATAAAATAAGAAATATATATAAAAAAACTCAATCTGAACTAACACACATCCTAAATAAACGTACATAAAAATATTAGAGGGCCGCAGTTAAATCGTTTTTTTTTTTTAATATAAAATTAGGTTACTTCATATGAAATTTTCATGTGATGTTAAGTTTTTTCATGTAAATTTTTTTTAAACAACCGCCCCATCTGCCAAAATGTCTAGCCTTAAAATTGAATAAAACAAATTTAGAAATGATTATTTTATACACGCATATGCAATTTTTGTTATAATTAATTTAAAATGTCAGGGATTTTCAATATAAGTCACTCATTTGCGGATTTGTTACTTTATAAGTGCTTATTTTTTGGTGAAATGGGTACGTAATTGTTACATTAAATTTGGGCTACATACCTTGATCAAGTACGGAGACGTAGAATATTTCGGCTTCTTCTAATGATCAACTATCGCTATACTGTGCCGTTCCGCAATGAAAACTAAAACATTTGGTGATTTCGTTTACTAAGGCCCTGTATTTGAGCTTAAAGTTTGAATTTACTGGACTAACGCTTGAAAACATCGAAAATAAGATCATTCACAAACAACTTAAGCTGTTTTAAATTTAATTAATAATTTTGTACAAGATAATTTATTCAAGTATTGAGTTTAATGAAAAGTTGTACTAGATATTTAAATGCAGGTATGAAAAAAATATACTTGAAGTCTAGTGAAACCAAAATTAGGGGAAAACTGATGTAGCTTTTAATAAATAGATTTTTTATAACGTTTTTTTTCTTTTTACTAGAACGCATGGACAACTTTTTGTAAACAGAAGTGTTTAACTTATTTCTTATTTTCTAGATTAGTACAAGAAAAAAATAATTTCGGGGCGCTATCTATAGGCAAAGAAAAAGATATGAAACTAGTTAACATTACAACATTAAATATAACACTTTCGATTGTTAACTGGATTACTATTTACACTTTTAGGACGTTTTCATTAAAAATATTAATAGCTTCCTTATAATCCTTTTAAAATTGGTTATTACTTCCGTTGAAGTTTTAATATTTCGGAACTCATCAGAACAGAAATCCGAAGATTAAAAAAAAAACAAGGGTCTTACCATCATAGGCATCGATTCTCGGCAAATTTGAGCTGGCCGTTTTTGTGAATCCTTTAATTTTATTTTATTTAAATATTTATAAGCACTAAATTCACAAAGAAAAAAAAAGACTAATCTAAAAAAAACTATGCAGTTTGGACTTAAAGAGCGCTAAAAAGTTTAGGATGACTAAATTTGAATAGCGTGTGGGACGGTTTAATGCCAGGTGACGTCAGACCAATCAGAGTAGCGTTTGTAGTCACGTGACCAAGCTTTGAAATATCGCGATTTTAAAACTTGATTTAAATAATATCCGAGTAATTTTTTGAAGAAAAACCAATGAATATGCGTTTTCTAGTTCCTATACTATGTTTATATAACTTTTTGGGACAGTTTCCCGATTTAGTCAAATACCCTATTATGCTTAGTTTTAATTTACATTTCTTATTTTTTAATGCAGTTCGGAGTAGTTTCATTACTTTTGTTATTAAAAAATATTTAATTATTCTTAGAACTACAAATAAATCACGAGCAGATGATAAATAATATTTAATTAATTTGCGAAAGAATATTAAGGAAAATAGTTGATTTTGGCTTTTAGAAGTTTAAATTATAGCTGGGTGCTGTGTTTCGATTTTTTTTTCTAATGTGCATAAATCTAGTGTAGAAACGGCTGTTGATGATATTTACTTTAGGAACCTAGTTTTTTTTCCCGATTAGAACTTAAGTAAGTATTTAAGTAACAGGAAAGTAGGCTATTTTAGTTCTTTATGAACTTCTTGTTTTTCTTGAAACCGTAAAAAAAATTCAGTTTTTATATATCTTGAGTTTTATATAATATGAGTTTGCAATACTAATTTAGTGAAAAGATTTAATTAAATATTATTTTCCTGTTTAAATATTCTTCTATGTGTCTTATTTTTATTTGGGAAATGATATTCTGCTGCACACACACACAATAATACAACAAGGTAACTTAACGCAAGGCAACTTGAAGCAAAACTTTATAAACCACATTAATCAGTAATTACTCAATGTTGTCTGTAAAGTGTTTCGGTAAAAATTATTAAATGAGGCAAAACTTTTAACCCTTAAAATGTCCTTACTAACTCTTTTCATATTCATGTAAAAAAAAAATTATGTGTTCGCTGGTTAATGCCTATAAAGTCTTTTAATTTTCCTTATTTTGTGTTCATTCATAACAATCTGAATTTTAGGTAATGATAATCCAAAGATACTGTTTAACCCAATATCTAAAGATAAGATATTTTTAAGTGACGCAATACGTAGTTCTTTGACTTCAATGACATACCTTGGTAGATACTAGAAAAATCAACAATTTTCTCTCATTGTTATGTTATTTTTTTCAATTGGAAGAGACAATATTCTTATCAAAAACCTAGTTTTTTTCTAACGGAAGATGAACCTTTTCGATTAAAAAATATTCAAAAACTTAAAAAATTTCGCAATAGAATAGCGTATTATATCTTATTTAATATATTCGTTTCTGTGATAAAAATGTCAGAAAAAATTTCAAAGATGTACTTGTTATAGGAAAAGATTATATAAATACTTGAAATTATCAATGTTTACTAGTTTTTCCCTATCTTCATATATTTGTATAAGATGATGACTTTCTGAAACAGTTGTTCAAGTTTGTCAGAGATTATGTTTTTAGTGTAAATAGAAGCGTAATCCATTATTTTAGTCTATTTATTTTTTTTAATTCGAAATAATTTTTTTAAATTAAAAAGTAAGTATTAACTTGCTGGAGATGTCTGTTTTGTCCGTACTCTCTTTCCGAACTTGGTTCTATCCGTCCTGTCTAAAAACAATATTTCGTTAGAAAGGTGTGACATTATGTACCCATCTTTATATTTTTTGTCCGTCTGTCGTACGTCAAGCTGGATATCTGATTACCTGCCTGTCACGGCCTGCTTATTTAAATAGCATTCAAAATTAATTATTATTTATTTCAATCTCTGTTTCTCCATCAACTATTACATTATAAACAGTTTTATTTAAAATGAATAGTTGAAGAAAAAATTTCATGGAAATCAGTTTGGAATGACCTCAGCACAACGTGGCTCTTCGATGGTTTATTATTTGTTTATTAAGGAAGTGGCACGCTGCATTCCTTTTTTTAAAACATATTTTCTTTTTTTTAAATGAATATTTCTTATGATGTCACGCTCCATACTGCGATTTCATTGGTTGTTTTGTTTTCTTTCCCTACTACTTGAAACAAGCTCATTGGTTTTTATAACGTCACTCGTTCCGAACTGCGATTTCATTGGTTGTTTTGTTTTCTTTGACAAAGTGTTGAAACAAGCCCATTCTAAAGAATAAAAAAAATAGAAAGTAAGTAGGGATACTATGGTGTTTTCCGTCTGTTCGTCCTACCGTCCATCTATCCGTTACTCCCCTTCCAAATTATGTGCTAACCGTCTGATTTTATTTATTTAATTTGTTAGAAGGGTATGACATCAGAGTCTAATCTTTTATACATTTTGTCGGTTGGAAAGCCACCAGTCGGTTGGAAAGCCACCAATCTGGAAAGGTACCAGTCGGGAGTTGTAGTTAAAAATTGTGCTCCGCTTCGTGTTCTGACATTTTCATAAATTGTTTTAGATATTTTTGTAAAATATTTTGTCTAATTTATCATCTAGAAATCAGTCTTGAGTGGTAGCTGAAATGAGTGCTCCATTATATATTCCGACATTTTCATAATTTGTTTAGGTATTTTTACAAAATAAATTTAGTCTAATTTATCATAAAGGTAATTCGTTTAACATGGGTTAGAAAAAGGATCATTAAGGGAGGTATTGTTAGCTTACAATAAATCATAACTCTTTCATTAACTCGTCAAATCCAGTGTGGGTAACAGCGTGGGTAACTTGGGAACATGCATGTATGCAACCATCTACAGTGTCCTCGTCCAAGCATTTATTTTAGATCTGTGCACATTCCATACCAAATCTATGTGATTCTGTTTGAAGGCCGTGAAGCTCATAGAAGCCCTTTGAAATACGCCGGATATGATTAATAATTAAAACAATAATATCTGCAAGAGATGTAAGAAGATATAAGGATAATACTGTTGCTTAATTATTGTCAGATGAATACCTATTCACATATGGGTTGCCAACTACAATAGAGCCTCGATTATCCGTATCTCGTTTATCCAGAACTCTCTGTTAACCGACCGTCCATGAGTCAACATAAAAAAATTCTCTAATAAGATTATTCTCGGTTGTTCACAAAAGAAACCAGTCTCAGAATTCTGCGGTGATTCTAAGATGAGGAATCTCCAGCGATACTGAAAAAGAAATCGAGGAACTCTTGGGACTTCTTAAATCGTGGGACTCGAAGCGATTTCTACTATAATAGCAAAAATAAGCATTTTCCCAGAACTCCCACTCGGATATTTTAAAAATTAAGAATAGAAATTAAAAATAAATTTTAAGCACTTTCTGTTTACCAGGAAGTCTCTCAATATCGGAGATAACTTAACACTAAAATCTAATTTTTACAACTGTAAAACCAAAGTCGATTTAGGGTCCTCGGACTTTCGGTGCTCCTCCGTACAAGACGTTGCACTATTAATGCATAATATTCTATATTATACGGAATTTTCGATGATCCGACCTACCTCTGGTCCCAATTAGACCGGATAATCTAGGTTCTACACTCTTAAAACAAACTAGTGGTTTTAACTCAGTTTGAGTTAATTTCACTCCTTTCCGTGCCGAGAATACACTTCCCCTATAGGAGTGGATTTCACTCTTTTTGCGGAGTGGGTAAAAGAAATAAAATAAAACAATCTACGTCCTACACTCTTAAAACGAGCGGTTTTAACTCAGTTTGAGTTAATTTCCACGCCTTTCCGGTACCGAAAATGCACTTCCCCTATAGGAGTGGTTTCACTTTTTTTTTGTTTTAAGAGTGTACTGTATTACTATTCGCACTTTTCTTCACAGGTGAATGACAACGGGCTCCTCTCATTCCTGACTGAGGTCCCGGCCTTCTTCAACGCCCAGTTCCCTCTCACCTACCCCATCATAGCTCCACTCTACTCGGATGTCGACACGAGGGGAGTCGGCAGGATATACTACAGGTGAGAAGAAATTGTAAGGATTGTTTTTAAGGGGACGCATTACCCAAAATTTAGGGCTGCCCAGAAAATAATTAAACATGCTCGAATGCTGTGAGCTAAGGATATTGCAAAAAAAGAAGGATTCTTTTATAATGGTGGAGGTTTATTGAAAATGGTATAGTGGTTTGGTAAAATGGTTTTTGAAATTTTATGTTGATTTTTTAAATATTTAATTTTTTTTAAATTGTGAATGTTTAAAACCCTAAGGCTTTTAGGTAAATTAATGTAGAGGTCCAAAATTTTTCCTGTGTTGAAACATATGCATTTAACAAAAGTTGGTATGGGAAAAGGTCTAGTGTGAATCGATTTTTTTAAAAAAATGATGAAGGTGAAAATTTACAAAAAATCTTATTTTTTGGCCATTTTTATACATAAAGCTACACAACTTTTTTTGTTTAACTGATAGCTCAATATACATACCAACTTTTATTAATAGATGTTGTGGGAACATTTTGAAAAAAAATCCATTACAAAATTCTTTAAATTGTAGGAGGAGTAGCATTTTGAAAAAACGTTAAAATTTTTAAATTAAAAAAAACTTATGTTTTAATATTTATTATTTGTTTATTGAATGTTAGTTCTTTGTAAAATAGTTTAATTTCAATGCTAGCGATAAAAATACTGGATTTAATTTTTGGGGTACCGCGTCCCCTTAATTTGCATGTTTCACGTCTTGAGTGGCGCTCATATCATCAATCACCATTGAAATCCATGAATGCAAGCAGGAATGAACTGCGTCAAGTAAAACAAGAGAGTGAGTGGCAAAAGTTTCACTGGAATGAAAACAAGGCTTCGATTGATTAATCAATATAGTGAGTGGAGCTTTCCGTGTCATATAATAAACAATTTAATATTGTAACCGGCCATTATCACCACAACCACAAATAAAAACCAGGAATGATCTACGTACGTGAAACTCAAGAAAGTGCTTTAAAAGTCGATTGATTATTTTCGCAATACCTACATACGTGATAATATTTTCAGTTAGTAATTTCCTTTAATAAATTTAGAGTAGTTAGTATGTGTGTCATATTAAAAATTGCTCCGATTGAGTGTTCTCTTTTGTAAGTTGCTTGGGCTTAAGCCGATGGGTATTTAACCAGCAATAAAATATATGAGTTAATAATTTTCAGTTTTAGTTAATTTTCCCATTTAATAATAATTATTAGAGGTATACCTATGAAATGACCTTGAATAAACAGATGTCACTACACCCGGGTTAAATAAAAGTGTGGAATCGTCCTACTAGCATTTTGGCAGACTACTTTTGACCTTTCACCTGGCAGGGGCATTAGTTACTGCTGTGTTTTTTTTTTCATAGTCATTCTGGGCTTTGAAGATGTCGTTTTTCGTGCCAACAAAGGGTAATTTGCGGGAAATTTAATCTATATGACTTTATTTTGAAAAGAAACTGCTGCTGAAGCTTTTCAAATGCTTCAGAAAGCTTATGGAGACAATGGTCCATCTGAATCAACTTGAAAATGATGGTTTGGTCGATTTAAAAAGGACGATTTTGATGTGACAGACAAAGTTAAGGGAAAACTATCAAAATAATTTGAAGATGAAGAATTGCAAACAATTTTGGATGAAAACCCAACAATGACTCGGGTACATATTTCAGAAATATTAAATTTAACTCAGAAATGTATTAGTGAACGTTTGCATGCCTTGGGAAAAATTCGCAAGGAAGGAAAATGGGTACCACATGCTTTAACAGAAAGACTGATGAAGAACCAAAAAGTCACTTGCGAACAACTTTTGAATCGACATCAAAGAAAGATTTTTCTGCATCGAATTGTCACAGGTGATGAAAAATGGATATATTTTGACAATCCTGTACAAAAAAAGTCTTGGGTTGATCCAGGCCAACCCTCAACATTGACTCCAAAGAGAAATCGCTTTGAAAATAAGTCAATGCTCTGCGTTTGATGGAACCAAAAGGGCATTTTTAAGTATGAGCTGCTTAAACCTGGTGAAATAGTTACTTCTGACCGATATCAACAACAATTAACCGATTTAAACCGGGAATTTATGAACAAACGGCCAGAATGGGCTCGCAGACCCGGAAAAGTTATTTTCTTCATGACAATGTGCGGCTTTATACCATAAACAATGTTAAAAACACCCTAAAAAACCTGAAATGGGATGTTTTATTGCACCCTCTATATTCTCCAGACATTGGTCCTTCAGACTATCACTTGTTCAGATCCATGGCACATGGTCTGGCTGAGCAGCACTTCGCTACTTTTGATGAAGTTGAAAAATGGGCATCTTCCTTTTTTACCTCACAAAACGCAAAGTTCTATCACGAAGGAATTCATAATTTACTAAAAAGATGGGCAAAAATTACTGATTTTGATGGTGCATATTTCGATTCATTACCCTCATCCAGTGATGCAAAATTAACTGGTAAGTTTTCGAAAAAAAGGGTCATTTCATAGGTATACCCCTAATATTAAATGCAGTTTTTTTGCTTAAGAACAACATGATGTACTACTTGGAAAACATTTTTTAATGTAATACAAGTTACAAATAGAATGTGTTTGTTTTTAATATTTGTTCTTGTGTTGTTCTACATTACTGCTATTTATGGTTTCAATTTAAATGGGATTTTAGTGATGCGCGACACTAAAAATTTAAAAACGAAACTAAACGTTACAAATACAAATATATATATTTTTTTAAGTATAAAACTTTCAGCCATTTCTTTGGAATTTTTTTACAGTATATGAAGAAATGGATTAACAAAAGAAATGTAAATATACTTAATTGATTTGCCTGTATGTATGTAATTGATTCTTGCCAACTACAAACTAAAACGGGAATCATAATCCTGCACAGCTAAAATACCATTAAAATGACCCAAAAAACTCATTTCCATGTGCTCCAGGGAGACGCAAGCTGGCGAATTGCTGGAACGCGCCAAGCGGGACATCCAGGGACACTTCTCTAGTGCTAGCTCCTTCCACCCGCGCAGTCTGTTCATTGCAACGTGGGATGAAGCGAGCTACTACGAGCGGGCCACAGATAAGGTGAGAGAAGCACTTAGTCTCACAATTGAAGAGCTTAGTGGAATAACGTGCTAAGTGTGACATAAAGGTGAAAACGAGAAAATAAGCTTTGAAATTTTTAGTTTGTACTTAAATCTGTTCAAAACGGTACTTGCAAACGGTAAAAATCATATTTAACTTTAAGTTTATGAAATATGGTAAACTTGATATCTTTAAAGGTTGTAATAATATGTTCATTGACACAAAATCTAATTTTTTTCAAAAATTCACTTAGCGCGTTCTTCCCCTGAGCTCTTCGATTGAGATTCTTCTTTTAACACGTTGACTGCCACGATAGCGATAGAAAAATTTCACCGATAGAGGCTGATGCAAAGCAGAAGAACATCCTGGTTTTAAGCCAATTCGTTTCAATGAATATGAACTAACGCGCCTTTGTGGTGAGACCATTCTCTCGTGGAACTATTTAAAAGCACTTTAGTAGCCTAATCATATTTGTTTCAGTGATTGATTTTTCGAGTATGAAATCACAATTTTTCACAATTCATATTTTATTTGCGTTGTTTGTGTTTGAAAAAATGATTTAAAAAACGGAGACTATTTGCAATTTTTTTAATAGCTTATCTTGTTTTTAAAAGAACTTGAACTCATAAGAACGGTTGGAGAAATATGGTACTATGATTTTTTTCAGAATGTGCTGTTATCTGTGAATCGGAACCTCTGCGAGTTATCTCGCTGCGTGGCAGTCAACGTGTTAAGAGAAAGCTAATCTTTTGTTAGAGAGGTATTGAAAACATGAGGAGTTTAAATAACCATTGAGCTTGACTTGGGCTTTTTGTGTGAACAGGCAAACTGTCTTGCTTGCAACAATCTATTAGAACATTTTGGTCTTGAAATAATCAATATATTTGAGTTACTTGCTAATAGGTTTACTATATAGGTCACTATTGTGCTTACAACTATGGTCCAAGTCGTTGCTGTAGATTCTTCAGGTTACATGCCAACATGCAGTTTTGACTACATATGTAGTAAGTTGTATATTTTCATGCAGGCTCTTTAAGATCTTATCTCTCCTATGTTTCTTATTCTAGAGAGAAATGCCTGCATTAGATTTTTTTTCTTTCGAAGGTGAACTCATTCTAATGCAAATGGTGAGAAGGAAAACTTCTCAAAACTGCTGAAACTCATTCCAATACAACTGCCGTGGGCTGGTAAACTGCAGAATCTATAGACTAATGAGTTGGATCATTGCCGTAAGCACTCGATAACTTTACCCTGAAAGAAAGTGTATTAAAAGACACATAATTTTTAAGTCCAAAATGTCCAAGTCATTGTTGGGGTTACTGTAGTTTACGTACTCACGGCAGAAAAGTGGTGATAACATCTGACGATGGCGCAATATTGCCTATTTGCCAGTATGTAACATTAAAACGACTCATTAGCAACGGATTCCCTATATGTTATGATATAAACTGAATATATCTTTTTGTATGTATATATCAAGGAGTTGAGTATAATTATCTTCGCACTAGAATAACACAAGGGCTATCGGCGACCCCCAGGCGTCTTAATTTAGAACCATAGTCAAGTGAAGAGCCGACTCCTATACATGAAGAGTGCAGGGGGAAAAAACCTTCATTGCATAAGAATCTTCCCGTATTCTGTTCTGCTTGGCAGACATTGGCGACAGGTAAACGGTTTCTCTCTTGCTTCTTTTTTCGCCGTACAAACGTTGAACTCGTGTCCATTGATCTCTGGCTTGAATCAGTATTGCCGCGAGAGAAAAACGAAGTGTGAAACCGGTTTCCTTACGCCAGTTTAGGCGATGACTCGCTATTGTCGCCAAAGAGGTCTGATGCAGACAGATTGCTAGGCAATGATGGAGTTTTTCCCTGTACTCTTCATATATCAAGGAGGCCATGCTACAACCTTTTTTTTCCTAGGTGAACACTTTCCAAGTAGTGATAGCCTCCGATGGAGCCGACAGCTATGCATACTTCTTGTACCCTACTGGAGGGGTGCAGTGGATACAGAGTCGGGGAAAGAACCCCAATCTCCCGGATGCCCGAGCACAGGCAGGGTTCATGTCTGGAGAGGGAAGGCTGTACACGCTCAGAGGTTCTGGCACGGAACAGGCTAGGAACTTCGACCGGTGAGTGAGAAGGGTGTGTTTAGAACGCGGCCATTTTTAGTCGAATGAAGCTGTCAAGATTTTTTAAGCATTACAAACAAAGCTAATAGCGTTTCTTAATACTTTTATTAGTTTCTAAATTATTTTCACCATTAATGTCACCATCAAACGCGGATGAAAGTTATTGACGAAAGTCTTTTCGCTGTCCCCTTAGATCCCTCTGATTAAATATTCTAAAATGTTGCCTTCGTGCAATTTTTTTTACTATGTAGTTCTATAAATACAAAATTCAAACGAGAGTGTATTCCTTATCATATATATAATAATATCAAATATAAATTTAATGAATAATGAATAATGCCATTTACGAATGTGGTCTGTTATTTTTGTCGTCGTGTGCCTCCATTGTATAGCCTCCTGGCCAGTGAGACAGGAAGGGTGCAGTAGCTTCAGTTGTACCCAGTCCTAGAGCCCCGTGAGTGTGGAAGTCAGACTTCTGGTCTGAAAGATCACCGCTTCCTCAATTTAGACACGCCACTGGAAGGGAAAGGCATTTTTCTCCAGATACACATATGATAACCTGTACACATATGATAACTCAGCTGGACCACAGGACTTTCAGACACACAGATATAACTGCCTTTTAAAGCTGTCTTATCAACATTGACAACCAGTCACACCAAAGTGTCATGCTATACCATTTTTACCAAGTGGACACGTCAACTTAACCCATCAACTAAACCATCATACTTAAAAATATATATATTTCTCCACTATTTTTCAGAATGTCCAACGCCAAAAAAGCTGGCATCTGGCTGTTCCACATCGGACGCCCAGCCGGTACAGAAGCCAATGTGCTGCCGCCAGACATGGACTCAGCAGAGGGTACAGACGACCGGACAGACGGACAATCGATCTCCACATGTGCGGATACACTCCTACCCTGTCCGCCGCACTCAACGTGTGTCAACAAACCGGATAGAAACGGCTTCTGCTGCGTGTGCAAGGATAACTACTTCGGAAATGGAAGGAACTGCGTCGAGAAAAGTATGGGGATAAATTTTAATGTATTATTTTGTCTTTAACCCTCTATGTCCCGAATTAAATTTTAATTTTAATTAACTAAGAAGTACCGTCGCGGCATCATGAGTTGGCGCAGGAAAATTAAACTAAAGTTTTAGGAAGAATTCACTTTGTAGACTCCCGAATTAATTTAATTTTAATTAACTAAGAAGTACCGTCGCGGCATCATGAGTTGGCGCAGGAAAATTAAAACTAAAGTTTTAGGAAGAATTTACTGTGTAGACTTTAATGTGCTAAAACCGAACATGTCAATCAACAAGTTCCGTCTTTTCCCGTTTTCTCCAAATCAAGCAATGAAAAGTGAAACAGTAGCTTCTTAAGTGTTACTTATCAGTACCGTCAGTACATAAAGGGTTAACTACTGTAAGTCATTACCTTCTAGAGATCTGAGTAGGCTAACGTTTGGTCTCTGAATACAAATATTTTGAGGAATGGCTCTGTACATCATTCTTTTAAAAAATGGTGAGACAAGTGGGATACCCCACCAGTTTACCTATCCTTGTCATAAAATCCGTTAATCTTCCTTTAGCTTAACGTATTGCGTAAGAATAACTCGCATATCGAGTATAGAATGAGTTTCTTTTCGAGCTAAGATGTCAGGCCAACCACAAAACCAAGGGGGTCCATCTCGGGAATCCTATCTCGGGGAATCCTATCTCGATTTCAGCTATTTCATAGATCAATAAGTACACAAATGTGACGTACGTTATGAAAAAGTAGAAAATAATTATCTTCTTCGCCTTATTTAGATGTACTAAAGTAATGCATAAATATATCGACAACATAAACTGAAATTAAAAAATAAAATATATTTTTTTACTATGAACCAAACAAGGCAGAAAATACTAAGTTCTGTTCTACAGTAGTAAAGGCTAAGAATTAACTCATTGACGACGATTGGAAAGAAAATTTCTGCTTACCTTTACCTAAGTAAACAAAATATAAGTCAAATGAAGGCTATTGGCCCTAATAATTTATGTAGAAAAAATTCAGTTAAAAGAAAATGAAATTAAAATCTTAAAGTTAACGGTTTTATGCGAAAATGAAAGGGTTACTAGTGTTCACAAAGTCGTTCTTAACGGGCTAAACCTCATATTTTGAAAAAGCTTACAAAAGCAATTTGATATTTCTGACAATTTAGTGACACAAATAAAAATATATTTGTGTGTACTTTTCATGACTTATAACTCAGTTCGGAGATAACTCAGAATTAAAACTGATGAATCAGCCTTAAGACCGAGCTATCACGATCGTGGGTATAAAAGAATGTTCAAGCTTTCAAAATATCAATACCGAAGCGGCTGACTTGTACCATTCGTTATTGTATAAAAAAGACTTTGTTTTAGGAGTTGCTGGCATGGAATAACTCTAAATTTAGTCTCATAACTTAAATCAGCGCCATCTGATGGCCGGTCTAAAGGGTTATCCACCCCAAACAAACAAGGAGGTGGCTGGGGGAAACTGGTGCCAAACTACATTTTGTACACGATGAAAACGTCATATCTTAGAAGTCTTTAAAAATATTTAAAACCTCTAAGCAATAATATTTTACAGATGCTCCCCAGAGGATGAACGGCAAAGTAAGCGGAACCATCAACGACGTGCCACTGCAAGAAGTCGATCTACACGCTTACATCGTGACGGAGGACGGACGGACATACACTGCAGTTAGTCGGGTACCGGGCGAGATAGGGTCAGACCTACAAGTGCTGACGTCACTGGGAGGAATCGTTGGATGGCTGTTTGCTGTGTCTAGAAGTGGAGCTCCAAATGGATTCACAATTACAGGTAAAGCCCATTTGCTGCATATAAGTACGGGCCAAAAGCAGTAATGACCTAGGAATTTATTCTCCTCCAACACTTTTTACTGTCCTCAAAAATGTCTTCTTATTTTTAATTACTGAGTGTTTCAAACAAAAAGAGGGTTAAGTTAGTAGATATAAACGTGTTTACTGTGGGTATATTGATCTTAAATTGCCTTTGGTTGAGATTGACGTTAAATACTAAAATACTTAATTGTTTTCAAACCAGTAATTTGAACTTAACATGAACCTACGATTCGTGAATAACTAGAAATTACACCAATAACCCTAAAATTATAGAGTAAAACTATTAACAGTTACAAAAAAATTATTTTAAACTTATTTATTCTAACAACATATGACTTATTTTAAAATAATTTCTTCTAACAATATTTCCTGTAACTCATTTGTTTTATAATTATTTATTCCAAAATTATTTATTTCAAAATTATTTAAATTCAAATTGTGTTAATATTTCTCAATTTCATTAAAATTTAGCCCCTATAAAACTAAATTCTATTCTCCCACTAGGCGGCGAGTTCAACCGCAGCGTAGAGGTCGATTTCCCTCAGTCCGGCCACCACGTTCTGATCGAAGAGACTTTCCTCGGGCCGGACGTGTTCAACTACATGCGGGTCCAGGTCCGAGTCCGTGGTAGCGTCCCCACGGTGCCCCAGGGTGCCAAGATAGAGGTCCCGGACTACGAGGAGGAGTACACCAGGGTCTCTCCTGGTGAGTGCCTTCATAGTATAGTGACTGAGTAGAACCACGATTATCCATTGTAATTGGGACCACATGTAGGTCGTATAATCGAAAATTCCGAATAATACAGAATTATCATTTCATTTCCCCGAGTTTCCCGAAAATTTAAGATTGCCAGAAATTTGCTTTTACACATTTAGTTGCTGAAGATTCTGTTATCTTAATATTACTAATCACCATCTTGAAATCACCGCACTTTCCCGATTTCATAACCCCGATAACTTCCTGATTTGACAATCGGTACAGAATTCCAATGTCAGAATTACCTTGATGTTGCCTTAGGGACGGTCGGCTAACAGAGAGTTCCGGATAAAAGAGGGTCGGATAATGGAGGTTCTACTGTATAGTGTTTCAAATGCACTCAAAGCCGGGTTCCGAAAACAATACCCCCGTTAGAGGGAGCTTATCAAGAAAATCGTCAATGTGCTGCTAAACTGTTGTCCACAACGCCAACGGAAAATGGACATGGACGATCACGCGCGATTTAATCCTTTTCCATGATCAAACTGCACATGCTTTCACAAGCGCAGTTAGTGTTAGTTATCTTTACCACCGCCAGTTTTTTAAATAACGAACATCCTTTTAATGTGATTGCAGATTTAGCAGCATAATATATTTTAATTGGTGTTCAGTTTAAAAAAACGGTTTCGGTTTAATTAGTTCACCTAAGAACCAGTGTTTTCGGGTGTAAATGAAACCGGAAATCGTTTTTTTTAACAGTTTCTGGTTTTATATCTCTAATCCATCAATAAACCTATCTCGTTTTAAGGAAGCTTTTTCACCCAAGAGAACACTATCGGTTGACACGCTATCTCTTTTAGCCACTATAGTTCATAGCAATAGGTAAGGTAAAAAAAATGTTACCTGCTGCCTGTTTTCAGTTTCTTGTTAGATGACAGAGCTTAGACTCACACATATCTGAGCGCACCTGGGCGGAATTCAGAACCACGGTCTAAATTCCACTTGAACCATAGAACTTAGAGTGACAACGCATGCTAACGAAGTCGAATCTTTGGACTACCAGGAAATTAGCATGAGCAAATTGAAAATTCTACTGACTTGTTTCCATTCTCTATGGAAACAACTCAACTTCATTGAGCTAAGATGAGTTATAACTATTGAGATCCCTAAATTCATTCTATTACATTCAGCATTTCTAGCAATGTCCACAGTCACCCACGCAAGTAGTTAACGGCCGCTTCTTTGCTGAAGATCTGTACTCTAATGGAGCCAGATCACACAATTAGTTTATCTCACCGCTCATAAAACATAGTTATTACTCATAACACGCCAAATCACATTATAATTTTACTTTGCAGGCCAGATCCGGTCTCACTCAACCCGTACCTACAGCCTAGAAGGTGGCAACAGCCTCGAAGTCCCGTTCACTCTGGACCAGACCATTTCGTACCACGAGTGCGAGCCCACCATGACCGCGACAAGGCTCAAAGTGGCCAGGAACTTCATCGTATACGACGCACAAGAGCAGATCGTGCGATACGCCATGACCAATAAGATATCGCCTCTGGCTGGTAATAATTAGTCTGTCATGTATATTTATTTATTTACACGGTCATACAGAAAAAATTTCCATTTACATGACATTAATCGAAACACCAACAGTGTAGAGTGTTTTAGTTCAAGGTTTCCAAACTTCGGATGATTGAAGCTGACCTAAAGACTTGTGGTCGCTAGATTCCTATTTCTTTTAACATCGACAAAATTAGCTAGAAATTAGCAAAAGTGCTTTGTTCTGTATGCACTAATCATCTTGGCAGCCAAAAAAGCGATTAGAATTCACTCTCTTATGTTTGAACCCTAAAAGGAGTAGAGTGCATTCTTGCATCCTGACGAAAGAAAATCATATAACAATGACAGGTGAAAGCTTTCCTGATGTCATGCTAAGTCTAATGAGTCCATGATAAGTCTATGTCTACAAGATATGATAAGTCTATTAACTGACCTGTCCAACGCAAGGGACCTTTTCTAAATGAATTTTCTATGCTTAACACTGCTTCAGAAATACAATTTCTACAGTGCATCTCCATACAGTTTCTAGTCTTCGGGATGCACCTTAATTCTCTGAGTGTACTTCAAAGAATTCAGCACCGACACCTTTAACTGAAACGGCATGTGTTAACTTCTGAAGCTGTATCATTATGTTAGGTTGTTCGTTTTCCGGTTGTCTATTTCTTGCCCTTATGGAGCTTTAACATATGTATTTTTTCATTTCAACACTTCGATAAAATGTGATTCGTTCTCTTTTCTGTAGTGGAGGATCCGTGCCGCGAAGGTCGTCAGCAGTGCGGGCCCAACAGCAACTGTGTGGTGGAGGGGGATTCGTTCCGATGCGCATGCGAGCACGGGTACCAATCCATCTACGAGGAGGAAGGGGGAGCGGCCAGCTGCATAGGTGACCGCTCTTAATTTGTAAAATTGCAGAGTACTCGTTTTTGTACGTTAAGTATAACTTTAATTTTCTAACTCCAACTGTCGGAAATTCTTTGGTATTATTCTATTCCATCCATTCCTCTGGTCGTTGCTTATCATAGAAACTATTGCCTTTTTCTTTATTAAAGAATATTTTTTTATTAAAAAATCACTCTACCCTTATCGGCATATAGAGTCGTGGCCTCCAAGCGGAAAAATATTTCAATCATCCAAATATTTAATTCTCCGATCGTGAATTTGTCTCAGTTCATTCGAATAATTGGAGTTATAGTGTGCATAAGTGAAAGTCATGTATGCAAATAAGCCGAATTATTTAATAATATGCTTATTAACATTTTAAGACAATGGTCTTTACTTGAAGATTGGAATGGTTTATAAAAGATGCTTTGAAGAAAGGAGTTAGCAGTTTGAGTCATATTTATAGGTCATTTGATGAACGCAGATACTTTTTGAAAACATTTTTTTTCCCAGATATTTACTTAAATGTTTCTTTTTGAACGATTGTTTTTTTTTTCATTCATTCACTTCTGAAACAAAATATTTTTTTTGCTATATCAGAAGTATATCTTACAATATCGTGTACTTTTCAAACACATCAGTTCATACTTTCATTAACTTAAATGCATTGTTACAATACTTTTCCACTAGATGTGAACGAGTGTGCCATCGGTCGTGCCAACTGTCACGTGTACGCTGACTGTCTAAACTTGCCCGGATCTTTCACGTGCAGATGCCAGTCTGGATACTCTGGGGACGGAGTCACATGCGAACGTAAGTCGACTTTTAAGGGGGATTGTCAGTCCCATAGAGTTAATGCATTAGTTTTGGAATCGCAACTACCAAAGATGTATCGCTCTGCCATGTTATACCTTATTCCACAGGTAAGAAAATCAACATAACATAGAAATGAAACAAATTTGAAACAAAAATTTTATCAAATTATTTAATTATATATTTTTGAAGTTTTCAAATGCCCTAAATGCCCAGCAGATGGCGACACAATTTTAAAACTTTATCAATTAATAATTAAATGTTATATGTTATATTATTTTGCGATGTTATTTTCTTTTCAATTTTGTTTTAAATCGATGTTATGATGATTCCCATACCTGGTGAAAATGGGATAACATGGCAGAGAAATTCTTTTGCAAAAGTTGTGATTTCAAAAATAATGCATTAACTCTATGGAGCTGCCAGTCCATCTTAAAACTTGTTGATATACAACAACGACAAAAACCACCATAACCGTAGACAACTTTTTGGAGATAACATTGTAATCGTATATTTTTCTGAAAAAAAAAGCTCCTATGTCACTGGGTTACAGACAAGACTATTTGGGGAAAAAAAACAGACAAGAACCACGAATTTGTTGAGTATCAGGAAAACGAAGACGAGAAGAAGACAGTTGGTCTTTAAAAATTCCTATTGCATGAAGGAAATCATACACGGTTAAAACATTTTGTGCTTGGTTTCCCGTAATAAAGGTTCCTAGTTGCTGCAACGGGTGCGTGGTGTAATGTTTTACTATATTTTCGATATTCTGTCTAACCATTTCTCAGACTTTTGTTTCGAAGACCTGAGAAATGGTTCAACCTATTACCGAAAATGTGGTGAAACATTTCACCACACAGTAGTTGCAGCTACTAGGAACCATTATTATGGTGAAACCAATCACATAATTTTTAAGAGTGTAGTTAAAAATGGCTTTTAATTATAATGCTGTAATATACTGAGAAGACCAACAAAAACACCAAAACAAATTGCCGTTCGAAGATTTTTTTTATTAATCCTTTTAATTTTATAAAGCCACGATTGATTTAGGGATTGATTTGTTTTATAAGAAACAATTTAAGCTAAAGACAACAAAAAGAATTCGTGCATCGTTAACATCTGGTCCGTTTTCGGACAATCCTCCAACCTCGTGTCATACTCCTACAAGTTCGAAAAAGATTCTGAGCTTCTTGCTGCTGCGGGGAAACTTCCAAGGTGGCCGGTAGGGGGCTACAGCTCCAGGTACGTTATAATGCTTTATAAAGCCAAAAGAGAAATGGTGAAAATATCGGAAAATTTTTTTAAGATTATCTCCCCATACTCTCCCTTATAATAATATCTCGATCCGCTGCGTTTATTCCTGGTTGTTTTATGACTTGGTACCCCTTTCCGACCGAGCTAGCACGATCGTGCGGGTAAAAAAAGAGAATATTCAAGCTTTTCAAAAATATAGATACCGAAGCAGCTGACTTGTACTATTCGTTATATGTATAAAAAATGACTTGGTTTTTAAGGAGTTGCTGGCATTGATGCTGTTTAAGGCATTGTTTTCGATAAAACTTAAAATGTAGTCTCATAAATTTAAATCAGCGCCATCTGACCGCCGGTCTTAAAGGGGTACAATAGCACACTGTTGAAACAATATCTGTAAAATAACGGGCAGGGAACGGCAGCAGAGATTCCACTCACACCCCTTTAAAAAACACTCATGCCCATCATTTCTTTTAGCAAATATAGATAAGCAAAAACTGTAAAAAATACGCAAATCGCCCTAATTTTCCAACAGTCTAAGGCCGTTTATTTAGTGAGTCAGACCCTTTTTAAGTAAGGCTGTTGCCCGTAAAAATTTAAGAGCAAATGCTCGTAAATTTACAGGGTTTTTTTACTGTGCATATACGGATGTTCAAGAGATAATGCTACATAAAATTTGTCTCTTGTTTAATACAGGTAGGCAGTCTTGCTCAGACATCAACTGCGACCCCAATGCCGACTGCACGGAGGACCAAAGGGGTCCGCAGTGTCGCTGTCGCCCGGGGTACGTGGGGGACGGACAGACATGCGAGCAAGGGACGGACGGGGACGACTGTAGGGCGGTTAACTACTGCGACCAAAGGGCCAACTGCGAGTACGATGACACGACACGGAAGTATGTGTGCCAGTGCAGGAGAGGATACACGGGTAAGATATGAGGTTTATGTTATCATATGTGTAACTTAGGTTTGTTTGTTTTTTTAGTTTTTAAATGTCAAGTTATAACAATGATATAATACTTATTGTCAGTTTTGTGAGTGAATGTTTTGAATTTCAGCGAAAACTTAATTGTATTAACAAAACTATATCTGCTTTTTGGAGCATATAAATATTTCAATTGACTCTAGTGATGTAAATCCTTCTCATCCAGGTATCAGCTTAAAAATGTTTTTTCAAGGTAAAAGAGACACTCAAAGCCCTAGTAGACTTATGCTAATGGATAAGTCAGTTTGCATTATATGAACTCAATCGTATAAAAGCATTTTGGTGTAGATAACTACTGCACCAAAACGAAAGTCAAATATTAAAAAATATGTCAATAAAACCTGTTGTTGTTGCTTATTCTCCTTGTCTGATGGAGTCACGCAAGATCCACAAGTTCGTTGATTGTTAGATAGTCGAAGACTAGAAGATGATTGCAATATAGATCCTCTCTAGAGAGCCCCGTGTATTCTAAAAGGTTTTATGGAGAAGCCTGATGATTTTGGCATTTGGTGCAGGTAGCGAAGATCTTCCTGCCCTCGTTGAAAGTGAGACACTTGATGTGACCACTAGCGAGCAGTAAAACCTAAAAGACTTTAAATACTAATTAACATAAAGATCTTTTCTGCGACCCATGTCCATGCGGACAACTTTTACGACTATTGATTAACAGAGCATTTACTATTTCAATTCTCAGGTGACGGAATCGTCTGTATAGAAGACAGTTGCGACGTTTCAGACAACTGCAGTCCCGACGGCAGTTGTCTGTATGACACAGAGGGCGAACAGTACTACTGTGCTTGCCGACCGGGATTTTCTGGCGACGGGTATGTCTGTCAGCCAGAAGACTCGCTGACTCCGCAATGTGACGTACGAAACGACTGCCATCAGTATGCACAGTGCCTGTTTGATCCCCAAGCACAGAGGTAAGTAAGTACATGACGCCAATGTGCCTAAATGAGTCAAACGCGTCTATCAGGCCCTGATCAACGCCTAGGCCTATAAGGCCCGGGCCTGGGGCCTATGATTTTAGGGGGCCCAAAATTTTGCTTCACACATAACAATTTTGCATCAATTTATGGCCAGTAAGTAATTAAAAGTATTATTATTTTCGCTTTTCTAAAAAAATAATTTTTTGATTGATTAATATTATTAAAATTGATGATTGGCCTTACTTTAGAAGGTATATTTTTTCAACTATGTAATTTTGTTAAAATATTAGTCCAAAAATGCCCCCCCAAAAGTATCCGAGCCTTGGGTCCCAACCTGTCAGGGTCAGGCCCTGGTGTCCATTTTAATTTTTTCATTGCTTTAGAAATGCGTGTATATTGTATCTGAAACGAAAGTTCTTAAGAAACTAAACCAATGAAAAAATCGCATAAAATTAGATTTTTTTACAAAAAACTTAATCAAATGGCTGGCTGACTGAATGAGATGTACTTAACGACTTCCAGTAGTAATCACAGAGCCTGTTTGATTCGACAGCACAGAAGTAAATGTGTAATCTTCAGAAAATTAACTTGCTAATACTTGTATGAACCTGCAGCAATGTTTCGAAATTATCTATAAACTAGGACTCTGATTAAAGAGCAAAGGTGAACAGCTGTTAAACTTACTGCAGTTGGCGAAGCCCTAGTACAGTCCTGCACAAAGTTTAGACACTACATAAATATGATGCTTTACAAATTAGTATTAAAAGAGCAGAATTAATCTTTATTACACTTAAACATATGTACACTTGTATTCAAAAATATAATTTTGAAATGAAAAAAACAAATATGTGGCGAATTAGCCGCAAACATAGAAAAAATGACGAAAATCCGTTGCACATAAATTTAGACACATATCGATTTTTTTTAATTTTTGGAAACAAGTGAAAAGTTTTAATAGTCAATAAAGCTTCCTCGTTGTTTTATCAATTCAAAAACACGTTTTTTCATTGAAAACACAAGCTTTTGCAGGGTTTCTGGCTTTATACCATACCACGCTGCTTCAATGGCTTCTTTAAGTTCAGAAACTGTGGTATACTGCTTTCCGTTAGCATATACTACTTTTGTAAGAATCCCCCATACATTTTCTATAGAATTACAGTCAGGACTATATGCAGGCCAATCGAGAACCGTGATTTTTTTTGGATCGAAGCCAATCTTTCGTTGAACTGGATGTGTGGATAGATGCGTTGTCTTGTTGAAACTTCCAGTTGGGTCCACATAAAAACTTCCCAAATGGTAACAAGTTACTCTCGAGGGTTTCCTGGTATTTCTCAGAGTTTTGCTTCCCCTTTATGAACGATAGGGAAGTCTGGCCGTTGAAAGAAAATCCCCCCCAAACCATCACTGAACCTCCTCCTTGACGTCGGCTAAACTTAGTCACAGCACCTTTACGAAGATCATGCCAGTAGTAAGGAAACCCATCTGGGCCATCCAAGTTCCATTTTTTCATCACTAAAGATTACCTCTAACCATTCGTCACTATATGACATGTGCTGCTGAGCCCAATTTAGTCTGGCTTCTTTGTGATGAGATTGCAACCGTGGCTTACGTTTAAGTTTAGATTTTTTTTTAAATACACATTCCACAATTCTTCTACGTATAGTTTCTCTTGAAACCTTGGTGGCAATTTCATTTTTAATCTGATTTGCAGAGCAATATCTGTTTGAAGCAAGTTTCCTAATTTGCCTATCATCTCGTTTGCTGGTCGCTCTGGGCCTTCCAGACCGTGATTTTGCCTGGTATACATCACCACGTGCTAAAACTCTATAAATACCTCTTTTGGATCGATTTAATTCTATTGAAATATCAGAAACTGATTTACCTCGGCTTTTTAAATTCCAAATTCTTATGATCTCCGCAAACGAAAATTGCTTTGACTTCGGCATCCTTATCAGCAGTGAAAACTATTCCAAACCTTTTATAGCAGCTTTGAGACACTCCCCTTTGATAACGCAGTCACTTCCGCTCAAGAATTTGCATAAACATTACTTTTGTGTCTATACTTTTGAGGCATGGCAACTTTGCAAAATTTCGACTTGTTGATGTTAGACAATTTTATTTATTTTTTGTTCTGGATTTTTTTTGTTATTATTTTTTCTTACGAGTTTAACAATATAAACTTAAAAGAATTTAGTGGGAATTAATGAATACTATCGATATTTTCAGGAATTGCTTCTGCGCCTAAACTTTTGTGCAGGACTGTACAATATACTCTATCTTTAAACTTGGGAATTATCAAAACGCGAATGTATGTACAGATGTAAAATAGAATCAAACACTATATTTATTATGTAAGGATATAATTTTGCAGCTTACATCATTATAGTATAGTTCAAAATTCTTCCTGCACTGAAGTAAATTTCGAGAAATTGTACACGAGCTTACTGCGAAGAAGTTGTATGTTGTTACAAACTTACGGGCAATGTTTTAAAGCAAATGTACATTGATAAAACCTGATAATAGTGATATGTTGTATCCTTGTTTTTAAGGTATCAGTGTCGCTGCAACGCTGGGTTTAGAGGAGATGGACGGACTTGCACACAAGTCGGAGAAGTGAGTTGCGACCAGGCAAATATTTGCTCGCCCTACGCACGGTGCGTACGCGACGACAGAGCCGGAAGATACGTTTGTCAATGCAATGAGGTAAGTTAACAATTTATACAACTGAAGCATCAAATATGACTTTGGAAAATTTGACTATATCAGCTTCATTACATTGGAATAAAAGAAAAACACTTTTGAAATTGTTTTTTTTTTCGGAAATCTTAAAAGTTACTTCAAATTGCATTACATAGGGAAGCTAAAATCGCAGGCTCGGGTGTCCTTGCTTATGTAGCTGTTAAAGGTAGGTACAGCTGTGGACAAAAAAAAGTATCCACTATGATTATTTCGGTCGTTAGTCAACCTATAGAATCGGACCTTTTTGACTTTGTAAACAAATAACATTCTGAGTTAATTGCAAGAAACAAAATTTGCATACGGGGCGGTCTTCATATTAAAAATGTTACCAACTTCAAATTTTTCAATAGCAACACCCTTTTTTTGAGTCCATATTTCAAATCTATGACATATTTTAACAAGAAATACCAAGTTGTGTTAGTTTTTAAGCATTATTAGTGGAGTTAGAGACGTGCAAAGTTTAGGAGCCGTAATGTTAAATGAGTTGCACATAAATAACTATCCCAATCTATAAATAATTAAGATAATGAAACGAATTTTTTACTGAATAGTAATTATAATAACCCAAACAAAATGCATTCACTATTGGGGTATTTAAAAAAAAAATTTATTTTTAAATAATTATTATATTAATTTTTTAAAAAATTATGAATAGAAACCCCTTAATATTTTTACAGAAATGCATTTAAGACATGAAGTTTAAGCGAAATCCCAATTTTTAAAAAATTTTATCCATAATTTGCTGAGTAAATCACAAAATACTTTTTAATTACCCTTTAAGGGACTGTATATAAGATTATATGTGAACTTGATAAACAAATACAGCCTTGCAAATAGAAGAAAACATTAAACCCACAACCTTGAAAATTCTGATGAATCACACACGAGGCGCCTTTAAGGTTGATTAATGATAGTTCATTTGGTTTTGACATAAATAACGTCCCACTAGAGCTACACGAGGGCTATTAAACATTGATATAGATACAACTGCCGAAGTGCTGGAAAAGCTTTGAGTGAACATAAGTTAAATCTGCATTTGGAATAAGGAACGTTAACCAAAGTATTTATTATATTTTAAGCAAAATACATACTATTCGAATTATAATCTTAATGTCCATCACTTTCATAGTCATCTATAGAATAGCTACGTTTAAATTGATTACTTTTTAATAGTAGTAGACCATCTAATATTTCATCTATTATTATTCGCTTTTATTTATTCTTTTTACTCTTTACTCGAAAATATATTAATATTCTTCAAAATGGTATAGTAAAATAATTTCTGCTTCAAAATTTTCAATTAAGGACAAAATGGAGGGTTAAAATTTTTACTATTGTTGAAAACATTCTAAAATACTATGCAGTTAGGTATAAAAATCTTTTAATCCAATTCATAAAATAAAATCTGTTAATAACCAGTAAAGTAATTGAAAAATCCGTACCAATAATAATTTATTTACTTTAAAATTTAAAAATTGTATCTTTATAAACAAGTTTAAAACTAAAACATATACCTAAACTTAAAACACATCGTGGCTCCCATAAAAATAAATATTTTTGTCTCGTTATTCAATGGCGCACAGTATAGGAATACTTGGCATACATCATTTTAAAATTGAAACTTTAATAAATAAACTTAAAAACTATACAGTTGAAACAGTTACAGTTAACTATACAGTTGAAATAAACTCGCAAAAAGGGGGGGGATTAGACTTCATCACCATTAACTTTTGATCCCTTGCAGGGCTCTTCAACATATTCTACCTTACATCCCCTTCGCTTTTCCCCGCGGACGAACCTATAGACTACGCTTGTCATTTTAGAGATGGTCCCCCAAAGGACATCAAGTGATTCTATTGAATAACTCGTTAAATATTCATCCAAATGTAACAAAAACTTAGATTTAGGGGTTTTCGAGGGTGCTTAACATTTCTAAATTATCAAATTTGGGTGTTACTATTGGAAATTTCAAAGTTGATAACATTTTTAATGTGAAGACGGCCCCTTATGAAAATTTTGTTTCATGCAATTAACTCAGAATGTTATTTGTTTGCAGAGTCAAAAAGGTCCGATTCTATAGGATGACTAACGGCCGAAATAATCATAGTGGATACTTTTTTTTGTCCACAGCTGTACCTAAAGTATATATCGGCATATTTTAACATCCACAGAGAGCACAAATCATTGTAACCTGATAGTCAAAATGTGTAGCGAAAGGTGCTAAATGGTGCCACAATAACATATAGACATTAGTTTCAAGGAGTTCTTGCAAATCTGCAAAAGTCGAATCCAATGAAAACAGCCCTATTTCGGAAACAAAATTATTCCAAGCCTAAATTTGGTAATCAACATTATAGCTACCATGCTATAAAGAACGAGATAATTAGTTTATAGACAGAGAAAACCGGAAAGAGTTAAACCGGGAGCTGCTTCCTCGGCCGTTGAAGTTTTTTGCAGTCTCGGCATATTCTCTGAACTTCCTGAGAGCCATTTTTAGTGGCACCATCTAGGCGGCTCTCGCTACTAATTTCGATGCTCAGATTACGATGAAGCTGAGCTCTGTGTAAATGTCAAAGTATGCCAAGAGACTCCAGCCAAATGGGTACTTAACATGTTAACGTCGGTGTGACCCACCGGTGGGTCACACCTGACTGTTCCATGGGGCGGTGTGACCCACTAGTGGGTCACGCTCAACTATCCCGTGAAGCGGCGTGCATCACAGGTCAGTCACTTGTTTTCAGAAAAGAAGTCGTTAAAGAATAAGTCACTCCCAGCCAAAAAAAATCTACAGAATTGCTTAAAAAAAAACCTGAAGGGATTTGAAACACTTAGTCTGCAGAATAAAACTGCAGTTTTTTTACAGTTTTTCTTGCTGCAAAAAAACTGCAGTTTTTTTCTGCAGACCTAGTGTTTCAAATCCCTTCAGTTTTTTTGAAGTTTTTGTAAAGCAATTTTGCAGAATATTTTGGCTGGGCTGAGCCGACCATGACTATAGTCTTTACGATTACAACACAAGCTTTACTACCCCCGCCACTGAGTGTGGTTTTCATCGAAACGACGTGAGCGTCACTGTTATAAACCTACCTTGTTTGAGGCTCTGCTTTGAGGTGAATTGCAACTGCTCTCCAAACCCAAGTGGGTGGTGAGAAAACGAAAAGAGTGCCCCTCACGCCGTTTCCTGGAAAACAATACGTGGGGGTAAGGAAAGCAGGCTTGCATTGTAATCGTACCGACTATAATACTATAACTATTAAATAATTTGTCAGGGTTTCCATGGCGATGGTACCACCTGTACAGCCCCGGTGGACGATTGCAGCGGTCCAGACGACTGCGACAGCAACGCGGAATGTACTTACAACTCCGACGTGCAACGCTACAGCTGTAAATGCCTGCCAGGCTTCATTGGCACCGGAGCTCGGGGAAACTGTGTGCCGGACCCGGACGCGACGTGCAACGTCAGGAACACCTGCCACGAGAGGGCGTCCTGTGTGTATGAGGCTGCGTACCAGAGCTATAGGTGCGGTGTTATACTATTTAACATTTGTATATCAAAGAAAAAAACTTTAAAAAATTGGAGTAATAATAGAACAAGAGTGTCTTCGGACACCCTTGTGCTATTACTTACAATATGTCTAGTTATTCACTTAAACAGAAGTAGTGAAATTCACTCCTTAAGAAGTGATTGCACCAAAGGAGTGAATTCTCGACTGAGTCAAAACGCTCGTTATGAGTGTAGGACCAGTTGTTTTTTTTATACTTCTACCCACCGAAAAAGGTGAATCACTCCTATAGGAGAGGATATTTTCGCGGAAGTATTAACTCAGACTGAGTTAAAACGGTGTTTGTTATTACAAGTAGTTATAATCTTGTCAAAGTCTGGCGAAGCTTTTGATGTCGAAAAATATCTTAAAAGTGTGTTCTTTTATACAGTTTAAATAAAATTTTATAGCGACAAAATTTATAAAAGAAATTACATACAATCAAGATTAAAGGCCACTATTTGTAACATATTTTGAGAATGACCCATGTAACAACGTAATGAAGCATTATTTGGCATTTAACAACTTAAATATCAAACTAAAAATATCCTCATATCAAGTCAAAATTATTGTACACAGCTCAAAACAATTAGGGGAGCACAAGGTTTAAACCCTTTCGCCCCCAAATGATTCCATTTGGAATCATCAGCAGAGCCGTGTGGTGCTATGATGCAGAGAGGCGGCCGCATCAAGCGGCAATTGAGTAGGGGCGGCATTTTCGGTTTGACAAAAACACATTCACTGATTTTTTTAAACAAATATTTGTAACTCTTCTAAAATAGAAAAAAAGATAAGAGATCCAATTCTGATTAATGCGCCTTGGTTTTCATGTGTTTTCAATTAGGTGCTTCAATATTTTGTACTACACAAAGCTGTTTAAAAGTCATTAAAATATATCGATACTGCATAATGTAAAAAATATAAAATAATAATAACCTCGTTCGCCTCCCCCTTTGAATTATTTTCCAAACGATGGTAATTTTGAGGGGGGAAACAAGACTTTATTGTTATTTATTAAAATTATTGTGAAAATTCTTTCTTCATTCCTAAATCCAAATGGATAATTTTTTTCTGTTCACTTAATTTTAGAAAGCCATATTTTATCCATGATATTTTAGAGAATATGAGCATGAGGGGGTGACGGGTAACTGATAAGCAATTTCTCTTTTAATATTAAGGAATGACGATTATTTTTTTTTTCTCTTAGTAACTATTAATGCATATTACTATTACTGAAAATAATTTCAACTACGATATAATGCACATTTCTTACAAAATTACTTATTAGTTGTTAAGTTACTTATAAAGCGAAGCAAACTTCAATTGAACTTATTAGACTTTATTTCGATTGGCATTTAAATGAGGTTCTGATAATATTATTTAACCCATTAATGACAAGTGGCAAAAAAAAATTGTCAAGCGAAAATAAACCTTTCTGCTTAAATTTATCTAAATAAACAAAGTATAAGACAAATGAAGATCTTAGTCCTGAGCAAACTATGTATGAACAATTAAGTTACCCGAAAATAAATTTTAATCAGAATTAAAGGTGGCAATTGTATTCACGAAGCTGTCTTTAATGGGTTAATAAGAAAATTTTGTAATTTACACTATTTTATAACAATTTCTTCACTGATATTTATAAAAAAATTCTTATACAATATAATTGCAATTTGTTAAAGGATTGACATTCTTTTCATTGAGATGGTTACATTATTTAGTATACGAGTCAAAATTTTTAAGTTGCCGGAATGAGTTTTTATAAAGGGTGGCATTTTGTTTAGTGTGAATTATCGCCGCACTAGAGCTACACTAGGGTTATTGGCGACGGGCGTCATATTTTAGAACCACAGTCAAGTGACGAGCCGACACCTGAGTAGGCACCCAACGCAACCATTACGGGCGACATTGTACGCAGCGGGCGGCATTTTAAATACTTGCATCACATGAAAAAAATTTTACCACACGGCCCTGATCATCAGATTGCGATTTTTCTCACTAAGTTAAGCTAGCACTTATTTATAGTTTGATGGAAGAATTATGCATTTTGAAGAACTAAGTAATTTTTGTTTCAATTAAATGAAAATATGAAAAACATGGTAAAATAAAATTCACCCTGAAACAAGTTTATGAAATAAATTGACCATAAATTCTTAACGCTTGCATTCTTAGATGTTTAAAAATTGATTTTACCTTTTTTGTACAAATAAAGTTTTGAAAAAATTATTGTTATAATTTATTCAAAAGTTATTATTCCAATTTTTCCCCCTTAAATTTTAGTTAAAAAAGATTTTTTTCTCTGTTTTTTACCATTTCATTCTGGATGCATAATGAATCTATTTCAAGAATTTTAGAATAAAAAATAAAAAGTTGGAACTGAAAGGGTTAACAAAAGTACGCAAAGTGCTCCCCTAATTGTTTTGAGCAGTGTATTTGTAAAAAGAGAAAAAAAAACCTACTGAAATTTTTTGCAAAAACTTCAATAATGGACTTAATCCTTAAGACTTGTCGACTTATTGTGTCTATAAACAAAGAGCTAAAATGTAGGTTTTCTTTTTTATGAGTGCGAAATACAAGGTGTCCGTAAAAGAATGTCCAAGTTTCAAGGGTATATTACAGGAGTTTATTTTATACTAAATAAAACAAATCATACATGCTATTGAAGGAAAACTAACCTAGTTTTTCCTATAAGTGTTCAATGTGTGCGCCTTTAGTGATACGGCACACATCCAAACGAAAATGCAATTCTTCCCATACTGTCTGCAGCAAGTCCAGCGTAATGGAAGCAACAGCCTATGCAATTCCCGTATCACTAAAGGCCGACACATTGAGCACTTCTAGGAAAAACTCGGTTAGTTTTCCTTCAATGCCATGTATGATTTGTTATATTTAGTATAAAATAAAGGACATTCTTTTACGGACACCCTGTATATCCTTGTCTAATGTATTATTTTAACATTGTGCAGATGTCAGTGTGATACGGGGTACAACGGAGACGGACACAGATGCGAGAAAGCGGCTGTAACTTGCAATGTCCTCAACAACTGCCATGTAAAGGCCGAATGTCTATACGACAACGTTTACAGGGAATACAAGTAAGAAAACTCATATTGTTGAAACGTAATATCTTCAATAACAATATAAACGAAAGGGGACTCAACCGTGCAAACTAGTAGTAGCATTTGTAAGACCATTCCTTTACGTGAATCCAATATCTCCATATTTAAATGACATTGGTAAATAAATTTAATAATATAATACTCCGCTCATCCCTCGACTTGATGCGTTAAAACAGCGAGATTTCTTGATTGCAACTAGAGGAGACCAAAAATCTTTAATTCAGGACGTGACCACCAAAATTTGAAGTTTGAGCAACCAAGTCTTTCCTACTGCCCATTCGGGAGTGCTCAAGCCCGTCCGAACAATACCGTTGCTCGTTTGACGTGTAAGGACATAACGCAACCCACTTTAATTTGGACTTTCTCAGGGTCAAACACATCATGATCTGCTTCTAATTTTGACCCAGGATTGTAAAAAAATAATTATAATATAATACGAGACTGCGTTTTGAGGAGGAACAAGAGTTCATAAGAACTAAATAGCCTACTTCTATACTTAAATACTTACTAAAGTTCTAATCGGAAAAACAGGTCTACAGAATATCATAAGCGTTTTCTACTGATTTATACGATTAGAAAAAAAATCGAAACCAGCATCAGCTAATAATTTAACTTCTAAAGCCAAAATCAACTATTTTCATCTAATATTATTTCAAATAATAAATATTATTTATCGTCTGCTCGCGATTTATTTTAGTTCGAAGAATATTAATATTATATAACAAAAGTAATGAAATCCAACTGCCATTAAAATCAGAAATGTAAATTAAAACAAGCATAATTGTATGCAAAGTATGCCTGCCGCTCTTGTAGATAATTAATGAACAATCAAAGAATTCAATGTGCTAAATTTTATGAGTCATTCAATGATTCATGAAATATATATTTGCTTCAAATATATTTAAAAAATAAAGTTTCTCATTCATTTTGATGGCAACAGTGATTTAAATGATCAAATGAATTTCAATCTATTCAATGGGAATTCGCCGACGATAGTAATTATGTCGTCCGGACGTACAGACAGCGGAAAAAAAGATGAAAGTTGGTATCTGAGGTAAGCTTTCTAACAAAAAAGATTTTAAGATCCGATGATAGAACCGATTTTGAAGGGGGTACAACAACAGACAAACGGACAGACAGCGACGACAGAGGCGACATACGAACAGACAGACAGATGAGATCACGCATTTCAATACTCAGTGATTTAAATGACTCAAATTGAATTTCAATGCTAATTCAATGAATCGCCGACAGTAGTAGATTTATGTCGTCGCGTACAGACAGCGGACAAAAAGTTGAAAGTTGGGTATCTGAGGTTATAGCTTCTAACAAAAAAAGAATTTAAGTCCGAGTTTAGAACGATTTTGGAAAGGGGGTACGGACAACAGACGGACAGGACGACAGACGGACAGACGACATCGACCCATGTCATACCTACTTTTCATTTTTTTAATTCTTCGAATAAAAAAAGAAAAGTAGGCTAAAAACCTTGAGATAAGATTGTCGCAACAGTAAAAATAATTCCTATAGGCTGTGTCCTCACTACGACTTCAAATGCCATAAAAATGCCACAAATTTTGGCGACCGCCAAGCAATGCAATAGCATGTGGCTGACTCTGCCAAGTCGCCAAGTTTTGTTGCATTTGTGGCATTTGATGTCGTAGTCAGGACACAGCCATATGATTGCTCAAATGTTATTCGAAAAGACGGGTCTAGTTTCATATAACTCACCATTCTCCAAAGTATAACTAAGATATAGGGTTCAACCCGATCATTTTTAACGATCGTAAATTCAATTGGACAAAGTCTCCAATGAACGATCCGCACTCTATATCTTAATTATACTTTGGATAATGTGAATTTTGCTTATAGATATAGGCCAAGTTGCTTCAGCTTATACCCTATGAAATTCGTTATAATCTAGATGGCTGAAAGTAAAGCAGTAGTAAATAAGCGCCACCTAGCGTATATGTTATTGAGGTTGCGTGTTTGGAAACCTAACAATTTGCTACACGCGCAACCTGTTAGATTGTTGTTAACGCTACAGGTTAGATTTTAAATTCTCAAAATTTTTACTCTGCAAAGCCGAAATAACAATTCCTTCGATAGATGTCGCTGCCTACAGGGATACGAAGGTGATGGTCACCAATGTCGGCCGCTGAGGTCGTGCCGAGAGGATCCGTACATCTGCGACCGCAATGCCGAGTGCTTCCCCAACGAAGCCAATGGGGAATTCCAGTGCAGATGCAAGGACGGATACATTGGAGATGGAGCCACGTGCGCAGGTAACTTTTTGAAAATAATGTGCTACACTATTAACCCTCCGAGGGATAAGCAAATTCGCTGAAGTGTAAACTTGTTTTCGCTGCATGAGATTTCAAAAAAAAAAAAATTAACTGAAAATTTCTTAATTTGTTTAAACATTAATTTTTTGTGGTAGATGGATATAAATGGTTACACCATGCTTTAAGTTTTAAAATTTAATAAACTTATTAAATTTATAAACTTATAAAAATTACGTGTGTTGGTGGAAAACCTGACGGCCAGGTGACGGGTTTATACTTCTGTAGCCTCCGCAGAGGGTTAATTTCTAAAAAAAAAAAAAGATCGTCCGAAGAGCCAATATAGAACTCTGCATAGATGCGTCCAAGTCGACATTATAAAACTATGCCAAAAGCAAGTCATAGTATTGGTTGTTAATCTATTTGTAGAAATTGGGAAGAGTAAAGCAGCACATTAATGGTTATCAGCACAAATACCCAATACTAACCCTCGTGACTGAGCATATAATTACTTATCGTTAGACGGCGGCGGTTCAGCATTGAGCTAGCGTGCAAGAGGTTCCGGGATAAAAACCGGGTGGGTCTGTATCCCTTTATCGAGTCGGGGAGGAACCAGAGACATTAAATAGAATGGACTGCGCACTCAATAGTAAAGCAGCCTCCAATAACGTCCTCACATCACAAATCGCCAAGAGGAGAAAGGTTGCTTAATATGGCAACTTATCGCTACCGTTTCATGACGAAGTATTCCAAATTGCTGCCAGACCTGAATATGAGCTGGCAAACCGAAATGGGGACTCGCATCTATTTCCAAGTCACGTGGGTTTCTAGCAATCTCCTGGCAGCTGCTAGGTGTTTTTTTTAATGTATTTGCAGACGATTTTTTTGCGCATAGTTCTTATTTTTCTCTTCTGGCTTTAATCATAAATATTTAATTACGTTCTTTTAATCTCTGAGTACGTTAACAATCATGGATGTTATACTCTTAATTCAGTAATATTTTGTGCAAGATGCCAAATTCTTGTGAAATTCGTAATTGTAAAGATGGATATAAAAAAGGATTTGTCACACTTCACAGGTAAAATTTATTTAGTTCTGCATACTTTTAGTAATTGTGTTCTTTATAAACTATACTTTTTATTGAGGGAATTTATTCTAAAAGCTCTTTTATTTACATTTTAGCAAAAAAAAAGGATCTTGTTTTTGGGATCGTAGTTTTTGAGTTACTAATATTTAAAAAGTCGAACATTTGTTGAATTGAACAGCTAATGAATTGCAATAGCGATTCATCTTTGTTCCTTTCTCAACTTCTCACCACTAGATTGTCGGCCTCATATGTTCAAGTCGCTGTAGAAAAACTCGCCAAATGGTAAACTCGTCATTGTCAGGTCGCAGTCATGTGACTGCGACCTGACAATGACGCATTCATGTGACTGCGACCCGAAGATGGTGAGGACGCTTTAGGTTTGCCAATGCGCAATCCATTCTATTTAATGTCTCTGGGAGGAACGAGTGATATGGGTACTTCCCATAGAGCTAGGAAGGAGAATTACCACCACCTCCTTCACTTAATTCACCTCCTTCCTACCTCTATGGTACTTCCTGAAGTGAGTTTCGAGACTGTAGCTGTGCTGCTTTAAATTTCAGAACTTGAGGTTGCATAAAGGTTGACAGGTGAGTGCCATTAGGTGGCGCCACGTCCGGTTCAACAATGACAAAATACGGGACGACCCGGTTTTAAACCTAATACATGCTAGCTCAATACTGATCCGTCTAAGACAAAGTAATTACTCAGTCGCGAGGGCTAGTATTAGGTATTTATGGTCCTCACCATACATCCATTTCTTTACATTAGTATCTACATAGCTAGTTTCAACCCTGCTTCGATGTTTGGAGCCAGCTTCTTATTTTAGCTTTGGACTGAGTAAAGTAGTGCATCGTTGATTAATTCTTAGATGGACTAAATTTGATTCGATCCTGTTGCTAATTGTTAAAAGTAAGAAGAGGGATAATTATCTGTGTGAGGAACATAAATGTAGACGGTTTGACACATTTTTTATTCGCTACCGTAGATTCAGTAATGGAATGCAGAAAATACCCGATTAAGTAAAAGTGAGGTATGAAATTTAAACATTTCTATGAAAAATGGTTAAAGGGGAGTTCGGTTGGGTGTTTGGGTTAAAAATGTCGATTTTCTGTGTTTTTCTTTTATTTTTAATATGCATATCAATAACTTTAATTTCAGATCAAGATTATCGATTTCTGTTTAGTGGTTTTCTTTTATAAGCATTTTTCAGAAACTCTGTACATAAGTTCTTACCTATACCTTACTTTTCTTTTGCGTTTCCTGGAATATACGGTTTTTCAACAGTTAGGAACATTTTTCTCATTAACTATAAAAGATATCAACGTGTTTTGTTTTATTATTTCTTCCCCTATTAATTGCTCTTTGATTTAAACTGAGAAATTTTAAATATATCTGCTCAAAAAAAAATTATACAACTTTAAATCGGATTTTTTTAGGTTTTTTAATACATATTTTTAAAAATCGCTGTAAAAGTATTTTTTTTATACTGTGAAATATCCTTTGTTTAAATTAAAGAGCTATATGTAATGAAAAAATTATTTTAAAAAAAATGATATCTTATATAGTTCCTGAGAAAAATGTTCCTAAAGTTAGTAAAATTAACATGGGCGAGATCGAACCATCCGACTCCCCTTAAGAATTAGATAATAATAAAAAAGAATTATATAAAAGTAATTATATAAATATTGGTCAAAAAATTAGATATATTGTCAAAGGATTAGATACAGATTGGTGAAAGAATTAGATAAAGATTGGTCAAAGAATTAGATAAAGATTGGTCAAAAAATTAGATAAAGATTGGTCATAGAATTAGATAAAGATATAAAATACTATAGATAAATCAATAAATCTTTATTTTCCTGTTTCCAGTTGCCCCCCACTACACCGGCGGCTACCTTGTGTTTGCTCATGGCATGTCCTTACTACGGGTTCCAACCACCCCCACCAAGAGCAACCCGGGGCAGCTCTTGCTCATGGAGCCCAACCAGACCCCAGTTGGACTGGCAACTGACTGCCAGTCGGGATACATCTACTGGGCTGACGCGTCGCTCAAGGTCATTCGAAGGGCGAACTACAATGGATCGGACATGGCCATGGTCATCGAAAACGGTATTTGAAAGATTTTTTGCTAAATATTTTATTTCGTAGATCATTTTAAGGGCATAGTGGAAGAACGTGCTAAGGGACATTTTTGGAAAAAATTTTATTTTTGTGTCACTGAACACGTTATCCGACCTATAAATGTGGAGAGATAACTAGATTCCCCCTCTTCATAAACTTTAAGAGTATCTTTTTTTTAACCTTTTGTAAGTGCCATTTTTAACGTATATAAGTGCAAACGAAAACGAAAAGCTCATTTTCTGGTTTTCACCGTTTTGCCACTTAGCACGTTCTTCCACTAAGCTCTTTATTTTTAAACAGTGTTTATAGGATTGGCAATTTGATGTTCATAATAATGATAAGTTCGATTGGTCCAGTGTTTTCACCGTTTTGCCACTTAGCACGTTCTTCAAGTAAGCTCTTTATTTTTAAATAGTGTTTATAGGATTGGCAATTTGATGTTCATAATAATGATAAATTCGATTGGTCCAGTGTTTTAAACACATACTTTTAAAGTACGAGTATCTCTCTTGGTGTTTTTTATTTTCTTCTTAACAACTTTTTGAGTTTGCGATATTTTCAGTTATCAACTTCAAAGCAACAATGTCCTTTTATTATATGTATATGACGACGCAAAAATAGCTTAATTTTTTTATATATAATTTACTTTACTTGTATGCTAGGAGGAAAAGTAAAACAGGTTGAAAATGGTCATGATCTTGGATAATGGTATGATTCAACTTCATTTAACCGTCTGTGCCAAATATATTATTTTTTAGCCTACTTTTCTTTTTTTTAATTGGAAAGAATTTTTTTTAAAAGGAAAAGTTGGGTATTGACATGCTGTCGATTTCCGTCTGTCTATTCGTCCGTATCCCCCTTCCAAAATCAGTTCTATTCATCAGATCTCAAAAATTCTTTTTTTTGTTAGAAAGGTATGACTTCAGAGATTCAACTTTCATACTTTTTGTCCGTCTGTCTGCACGTCCGGACGGACATGTGTCTACTGTTTGTCGACGAATTTCCCATTGAATGAGCATTGGAATTTAATTTTAAGTCATTTAAATCGCTGTTGACACATCAACAATCGCATGAAAAACTTTATTTATTTAAAAAATAAATAGAGGACAGGATGACGATGTCCGTCCTTCCGTATCCTCCAAAATCGGCTCTATCCGTCGGATCTTAAAAATTCTTTTTTTTTTGTTAGAAGGGTATGTTCTCAGGGATCCAACTTTCAAACTTTTTGTCCGTCTTTCTGTACGTCAGAATAGACATCTGTCTACTGTTTGTCGGCGAATTTCTCATTTAATTAGTATTTGCATTTAATTGGTTTCAAAAAGTTTAAATTACGACTGGATGCTGCATTTGGCGATTTTTTCTATGTGCATAAATCTTGTGTAGAAGCAGTCTAGGTGACAATTACTGTTACAAAACTACTTGTCTTTCGATTAGAATATTGTTAAGTACTTAAGTAACAGGAAATTAGGCTATTTTAGTTCTTTTACAACTTCTTCTTTTATATAAAAAAAAGTATTCTTAAAGTTCGTTTAAAGTCTTTATTTATCGAAATAATTTTGTTCTTCTCCGCAAGCTTCTTAATTCCCCCCTTCATATTGTGACATGTAATATAATGAATTTCATTACTTGAATAATAACTGAATTTAAAATGTTGCCTAATATCTCGTAATTTAATTTCGTATTTTTGAAGAAAAAGAAAAAAAAACCTAAACTTTATATTTTTATTCTCGTTTTGTAGATATGCTTTCACCAGAAGGAATTGCAGTTGACTGGCTGGGAAGGAACATCTATTGGACAGATTCAGGAAAAGATACAATAGAAGTCGCCAGCTTGACGAAGAAATTCCGTAAAACTCTCATCACGGAAGACCTAAGCAATCCCAGAGGCATAGCTGTTCATCCAGGATTAGGGTAAAGATCAGTGTAACTTCATTACATTTCTAGTCGGTTCAGTACATAGATATCATAGTTAAAATATTAGATTTGCAGATCACGTGACCTCCAATGCTAACGACGGGACGCGCATGGAGACCAGAATAAGAGGGCAAATGGGCCAGAGTTGCCACCACATTAAGGAGAAAAATACTACGAAAAAATACCGCTTATTTCTAAAATTACAAAAAAAAAACATAAAAATACTAGCTGCATTTTGGAATCTTTTTAGTGACTTTAAAAAAATCGTGAAACGCTTTTTTAGTATTTTTATGGTATTTTTTGTAATTTTAGAATTAAACGGTATTTTTTCGTAGTATTTTTCTCCTTAATGTGGTGGCAACACTGGCCCATTTACCCTCTTATTCTGGTCTCCATGCGCTTCTCGTCGTTAGCATCGGAGGTCACGTGATCTGCCAATCTAATACTTTAACTATGATATCTATGGTTCAGTAGCTATGAGATATTAAGTGCCCGCCTCATAAGCCCTGTGGGTTCCAGCCTCGGTAGATTTTCTGGTTGAGAAAATCGTCGGCAGGCATGTCATATGATTATGTGGAATGTAAAAGATCCTTCGAGTACCCATTTGGCTTCTGTTCTCTCGGAAAACTTTAACATCCACTGATTTATTGTAATCTGAGCGTCAAAATTAGTTGCAAGAGTCACCTAGATGGTGCCATAAAAAATGGCTCTCAATTCTGGGGAATATACCGAATCTGTAAATGTTTGATCAGCCAGAAAAGCAGCTCCATTTAGAAAAGAAAAACAATGTATTTCAGAGCCTTCTACAACAAAATGCAGTTCCAGTTAATCAGAAACTAAACAATTAGTGCCATCCGACCGATGTTATAAATAGGGCCACTCACTAGCAAAAATAAATCTAATCATCATCGACTTAGGTATCGAAACGCACTAGTAAAGCAGTGATGTTGCCCAAGTGGCCTAGTGGGTTGGATCACAGCCCATTTACGCTGTACAGTCTGCGCGCTGTAACGGGTGTGGGTTCGATTCCCGCCTTCGCCCTGGGTGTACCTTCTCCCTCTGCATCAGTAAATTTTTTGTCTGTGTCTGTCTTACTTGACGAAGGTTTATAAGTGTGTGTTTGATCAAGCACACAATTCTCGACAACAATTCTCACTAAACTCAATCGAAATCAAACCTAAGAACCGAATTAGTCGCTTTCTCTATATGTAATAAGACATACCTATTGCTGGAGTCCAACTGCACGCGTTCTCAAGTGGCCAGACAGATTTATGCGTTACATCTGTTTTCAAGTGCCGACTGACAGACAAGAGAGCTATATGGTTTATGATCTCCCATTTTCGTTCTTCTATCGGTACCAGGAACGGAATCTTTCTTTTTAAACTTCATTACTTCATCAGATTTTAAAAATAAAGCAAGTAAAAAGAAAAATAATTGAATTTTTCATGTAAAAATTAAGTTTACTTTTATTTCTAGTTCAAGAACTGTCATGACTGGTTAAAACAGAAAGTTTTTAAATTATACTTCCCTTGCAAAACCTAAAAGTTTTCATATTTATTAAAGGTTGATAACCGATATTTTTCTAATGAGGTCATTGGTGCTGGAAGAGATACGGCGGCTTCCATACCAACCTTTGCTCAAATATCGTGCATTGAAAGAAATTTTACAAAGAAATGATACAATTTTACGTATTTATTTTCTTTCCCATACTTGTTTTAAGTTCCGTAGCCCAACCATTGCATTAACTAGATTTTTTTTAGATAAATATATATTAATTTAAATGTTTTTATCCTTATTCAAAGCTTATTTTCATTAAGTTATCTGTTATTTAAAGCCTTATTATGAAGGGGTAAAGAACTCCGCACCACGCGACGGTCCTGACTTTTTAGGTAATACGGCCGTTTTCCGGCTTAAATCGACTTCCTATTTTATAAATCTTATATTTTAATGCATTAAAATGTTTTTTTATGGTGTTGACTGCAATATAGCTTAGGTTTTGGGAGTAAGGAAAATACCAAAATTTCGTCAAATTTGTACATTTTAAACCTTTTGTGCAACTTAAAATTACAAAACTATACGTTTGAAACTATTTTTTTTCGTAAGAACTGAATTATTTCTCGCATAAAAATGCTGTTTGGAGGCAAAATAATTTATCTGTAAATTTTGGATGAAATTTCGAAGTTAGTCGTTTTTTGCCTTTTTTTCGAAACTTCAAATCAACGGGGCCTATTATGTTTATAAGTTTAGAATTTTTTAATTATTTTTCCGTTATTCAGCACAACGATACGCAACTTTTGAGACCGGTTTGAAGTTGATACTCGAAAATTTTGTTTTTTCGGACCACCCTAAATACAGTCCCTGGACAAATTATTAGACGCACTGTATTTTTTTAGTAATGATGAAAACATACCAAAGAATGCCATATCATTTAAAAAGATGTCGATATATGTATTAAGTATAGCAGATAGTATTTTCTATGCAATAGCTTAAGTTTATGAACACAAATGTCCTTCTAAAGGTATTTTGTTCATCGTTGATTGATACATGAAATCTTGCAGTGCGTCTAATAATTTGTCCAGGGACTGTATATGTACCAACCAAGCAGTGACATATAGTTTTTCATACTGCATACCAAATCCCGTAAATTTTCAAACTGGAAATTAATCTTATTATATGTGCATGTAGTTTACAAATGCAATTAAGGCTGAAGCTGCAGACTTTGTGGTTCAGAAACTTTCGCAACAATAACGGGTAATAAATGCTTTATTTTTAATTACATGGTACTAGTACTTATAATTATCAATAGAGATTGAGAGGACTTGGGAAAAACTTTGTACGTGTTTAAAACATTAGCTTTTGTCGGGTCAGTTTTAAGTTCATAATTTTATCGTTAGGTGGCAGCACCGCAGTTGTACTGAAAAAAAATATATTTTTAAAGATGCCAAATTTTATTTTAAAGCATGATGAAATTCATTTATTTAATAAAATGGTTTCAGAGTGAATTTTATTTTTACCGTGTTTTTCATATTTTCATTTACTACCACAAAAATTATTCAATTCTTTAAAATACACGATTCTTCCGTCTAACAATACAAAAAAGAAAATAGAACTTTATAGAAAAATGTATGGAGAATTTAATAAATTTGAAATAAGCGTCAGTTTAACTTAGTGAGAAAAAAATTCTCAAGGTTGATGATTCCAAATGGAATCATTGGGAGTGAAAGGGTTAATGTATGACAATCAAAGATCGAAATATGTAATTGTTGTGTAATAACAAAAAGAACTTAAAGGGTTATACAACCTTTTTGTTGCAGGAAAATGTACTGGACCGACTGGAGTCGCGACGCACCGAAGATCGAGGTGGCCAACATGGATGGATCCGGCCGCAGTACCTTGGTCCAGGACAACCTTGGCCTGCCCAACATGGTGGTCATCGACTTCAACAAGAACAACCTGTGCTGGACAGACTCGGGTAAATACAGGGTGGCAACGGAAACAAATATACCACTATAGTCATAAAGATCTTTACGTTTCACTTTCATGTTAAAATATTTCTCTTTCTCAGGTCTGAAACGCATTGAATGTATCTCCTTGAATGGCCAAAGTAGAAGGGTGGTGTACACGCCGGCCGCCTATCCATTCGGAATAGCGATTCACGAGTCCTACATATACTGGACAGACTGGGAAATGTAAGTGGGCTTTGATCATCAGTTTATTTTTTCCATTACAGTAGAACTCCAATTATCCGAAGCGGTACTGATTATCCGAATGTCAGAAAAAAATTCCACCCGGCCTACCTGTTACTGTTTGTCTCTATTGGATGTCATGCATAGCAATTTATTTTTACCGACTAAAAAAAATTCCATGGTATGATATCCAGCAGAGACGAATTTTAACAAATGGCTGGTATAAAAGCTTATATGTCGTGTATTAACTTTTGTACTAATGTAACTGCTTCAATTTTATGTACTCATCTATTATTAATATAAATTTATCTTTACTTTTGCATAAATAGTGCAGTCAATTTTTTTTATATCTATCATTCATCGTGCTTTTAAAAGAAACCCACATTCTAACATAAGTTGAATAAATAAAAACTATTACAAGAAGCTATAACTCAAACTGCCAACCTACACCTTACAACTTGGATGATTTAGTTGGTTTGACAACAACCGAAACTAGAAAAAAACTACATTATCTCATAACCCAACAATACACTGAGTTAATTGATTTAAAATATACCTTTTCTCTGATTAACTCCAATAGGGTACTTGACTGTATCGCTAAAATACCTTCCAATATTAAATAAATTATAGTTTGAAACCAAAAAAAAAATAACCGTATATATTTTTTTGCAAAATAAATCTTTAAATAATTAGTAAAAATCATTTTAAAATGGCTTATTTTTCATCGGTACGTCACGTGATCACAAACACGTCGATTTGGCTGACGTCACTAGTATATATAAACAAACCGATGTGATGTTTTTTTGCTTGCAATTAAACTGGATTTAATCTAATATACTATTAAAATAAGAATTATATAGATAATGGAAGGAGGTTTTACAGAAGTGGATAGTTCAAATTTGCTTAAAGTAGATTCCAAAATGGTGTTTCAAAGTTTGCTTATAGTTACTAGTGACGTCATAGATACCACGTGACAGCCACAAAGCGTTTTCGAGCGTAATTTTATATTTAAAAATATGGGTCTAATAGTTTTGGCATAAGAATATTTTAAGCCAGTAAAAAATTTTTAGTCAAATACCCTATTATCCATATTTCCGATTATACAAATGTGGTTAGGTCCCAATTGCTTCCGATAATAGGGTACTTGACTATATCGCTAAAATACCTTCCAATATTATTTAAATTGTAGTTTAAATTCAAAAACAAAAAACGTTTTTTTTTTTGTGAAATAAATTTTTTAATAATTAATAAAAATCATTTTAAAAAGGGTTTTTGTTTTTTATTGGTACGTCACGTGACCTCAAACAAGTCGTTTTGACTGACGTCACTAGTAAGTATAAACAAACCGGCGAAGGCGTGTGGTATTTTTTTTTTGTAATTAACTTGATTTAATCTAATTTACTATTTAAATAAGAATATAGAGATAATGGAAGGCGGTTTTACAGAAAAAAAAGCGGAGATTTCAAATCTGCTAAAAGTAGATTCCAATAAGGCGTTTCAATGTGTGTTTATACTCTGACGTCAGATATACCACGTGACAGCAAGAAAGCGTTTTTGAGAGTAATTTTTCATCCAAATTAATTTTTTAAACAATATTTTGAAAAAAGAAAAAAGTCGTATTTCTATTTTGTACATATGCTTAATTTATGTTGATAAAAAAAAGTCAAATGCCCTATTGGAGTTCAACTAGATGCGGTTTTGAACATAAAAGTAATTCTGAGTGACTGTTTGCAGCAAGTTCCTTCACCGAGTTGACGTGAATGGCGGAGAAGCAGAACCTTTAGAAGTGCCCCAAGGAGGGAGCGGGAAAATGTACGGACTAGTCTCGCTGCCGTCCTACTGCCCTTCAGGTGAGAGTTCATCATGATTCGAATGATCATTAAAAATCATGCATTAAAATACTTAAGAGGGACTGTCAGTCCCATAAAGCTAATGCATTTAGTTTTGAAATCACAACTTCCACAGAAGTATTGCTTTGCCATGTTATCCCATTTTCACCAGGTATGGGAATCATCATAACATCGATTTAAAACAAAATTGAAAAGAAAATAACATCCGCTGATTTAATTATTGATTGATAAAGTTTTTAACTAGTGTCGCCATCTGCTGTATATTTTTCGCATTTTAAAATTTCAAAAACATATAATTAAATAACTGGATAAAATTTTCGTTTCATTTCGATGTTTTGTTGATTCCCATACCGTGGGAAAAAGGGCTAACTTGACAAAGCAATACGTCTGCGGAAGTTGTGATTCCAAAACTAATGCATTGGCTCTATGGGACTGACAATCCCTCTTAAGAAGGAATCGGAGCGGTAGCCGGTTTTCCAAACAAAAGTCTTCTCTGTGTAATTCCAATAGAGAAAAATAATTTTCAAAGTCAAATTACCTTGGCTGTATGGAACGTATTTACAAATAGTTTTTTTTTATATGATAAATGTAGCTGACAGGGCGCTATAGTACCACTTTTTGAAATTGGTTCGAATATGTTGTTGTAAAATTATATATTGAAAAATTAAAAAAAAAAATTAGAACCGATTTCAAAAAGAGAAAAATTATAGATGCATGTAAACCAGCTGCATACATCACATGAAAACTGTTTGCAAAACTAGTCAATACAACCAGAGTAATTTGGCTTAGAAAATAATTTTTTTCCATTGGATCAACACTGAGTGAAGACTTCGATTTGGAGAGAATCGGCAACTTCTCCCATTCCCCCTTAAGATTTAAAATATATAGCCTCATGTATTATGTATGTATCTTTTCAAATTAAATTTTTTTTAAAAAAATCCCAACAGGGTTGCTTTATTGCCGACTTAGAAGACTCGGCATATTCCCCAAAACTGAGAGCCACACATTAAAAAAATAACAAAAATTAAATAAAAATTATTCCGGTTGAAAAAAAGTTGTTAGGAAATATCATTATTGAAAGCGTATTTTCTCAAAATTGAGTTTTCAACGTTTTCAAACGTGAACTAAAAATAGCTGTAATAAGTTTTACTATGTCTAAAAAGTTATTGGCGTTTTTCTTTATCGGAGTTATATTAGGGCCACAATTTTTTGAGGTTTCAAAAAATTTACATTTAACTTGAACAGCTTTAAAAATAGCGGTTTAAAGTAAACTAAATAAACAACATTACCTAAAATTATATTTTGAACTTCAGACATTAAGTTGGATTGACTCAAATTTCAAACTCGTTTTAGTGACCGCTTGATTTCGGAAAGTGGAAAAATTGGTTAATAATACGAGTTCTACTCTAATAGTTCTACGAGTTCTACTCCTCACCAAACGAAAAAAGTCAAATTTCTCATGTATTCTTTCACAAATGTCAAGTCCTTCTAAATGGGTTAACGTTAAGTTGATTTATCGTCGCACTTGAGCTACATCAGAGGTATTGGCGACGAGATTCATAATTTAACCACTGTCAAGCGACGATCTGATACCCTAACGCAATATTTTTAAGGGCATCGATAGCAGCGTCGGGACTTAGGAGCAAATTTAACATGCGCTCCTTGACGGGGCATTATTCTTCGGCCGTCTTCGCTGCACAGATCGTTTATAGGTCGGCAATGTCATGGCCTTTCATATGGGGACCATGGGACATAAAATAGGATAGTCAGAAAGGCGAAAGGTCTCAACTTTCCAAATGGAGTTGAATTGTCTATTGAGAGCGGCTCTACCAAGTTTATTTTGCTAAGGTTAGGTTGAAGTAATGCCACACTATAGTTAAACTCATAGTTTCCTTGCACAGAAGCCACGACCACGGGCGGAGCTATAAAAACCCCGGAGCAATCAGATGAAGACAAAATAAAACGGCTGAAATTTCCTCTTCATCTGATTGCTCCGCGCGTTTTATAGCTCCGCCCATGGTCGTGGCTTCTGTGCAAGGAAACTACGAGTTTAACTATAGAGCTAGTCTATTGGTGACGGGCGTCTTAATTTAGAAGCACAGTCAATTGACAAACCGAAGACCGAAGTAGGCACCAAGGCAACTCTAAAGGGCGGCAGCAGGACTTTGGAGCATATTTAACGTGCATTTCCTCTACACGGGGTATTATTCGTCGGCATTTAGGCTGTACAGACCGTATATAGGTCGGCAGTTATTTTGGCCACGACTTGACCTTTGCGCATGCGAGGCACGCGACTTGCCGACTAGACTCCTCAGCTTGTATAAAAGATGTTTGACGTAGTACTACGTGTAGTTAGTGGGGTTCAAAACAACGTTTAGCGTGCATGCGACGTCATCGAAGACGTGGCCGTTCCAGTTGTCCATTATAAAAATTGTTTTACACGAATACATTATAATAACTTATTCAAATGTAAAAGTTAGTAAACTTACTTTATTTTTACACCATCATCTCTTTTCCAATATAGCCTACAGCCCATGCGCAGTGGACAACGGCGGTTGCCGATATCTCTGCCTACCCGACGGCCGCGGGGGCAGATCATGCGTTTGCCCCGACGCAAGCGAGGACAGCTCAGAAGCTACCGACTGCATAGATACATGATTTGGACTTTAAAAAAAATCGAATACTGTGCCTCACAGTTATTTCTTCCATAACACAGTGCCATATGTCTTGTTGTATAACGTTATCATCATGCATTTAAGTGTTTAACTTTTTTTACATGTATTTCTTGACTTTAATGTGTTTTCATGTACGTATTTAATGTAATAAGATTGTCATTTGCTGGTCATGCGTAGCGGATATTACGGCTGATTAATGTATACTTGGATGAATTATTTTTTTAATTACATGAATTTGTCCTTTTTAGTATTCAAGATCATTTAATTAGTTCACGCATAATGGAACAGAATAACTTTTTACATTAAAAATAGGATAGGATAGATTGAATCTAAATATTTTTGAAATAAAATTGTCATCCAAGAATTTGTATTTGTTGCATAGAAAATGTGTTTCTCTTGTTTATTCTTAAAATAAAATTCATTGAGTTCTTTACAGGAGATGTATAGCTACTTTGATAAATATTTAACCATAGACACTTTACATGGATTAATTGAACATGGGAGTCACTTTAAAAAAAATTGAGGCACCTTCATCAAATTGGTGTTTCAGATATGCTTGACTTCCCACTTTGTCCACTAGCTTTATCCATATTATTATTTATAGTTATATGGATTTAAGGGGGAATGGGCGCGCTGGACCGGGGGTCTCCAAAGCAAAATGCATCAGTGTTAATCCTATGGAGAAAAAATATTTTCTCTACCACATTTCTCCGGCTGTATTGAATATTTTTACAAGCGGATTTTTTTATGTGATAAACGTAGCTGACTTACAGGTCCCGACCTTCCCACTTTTTGAAATGGTTTCGAATATTTTTTTAAATTTTCAATAAACAATTTTACACAAAATATTCGAAGCAATTTCAAAAAGTGTGAAGATAGAGACCTGCAAGTTATCTACATTTATTATTTAAAACAAAACCGTTTGTAAAAATATTCAAAACAGCCGGAAGAATGTGGCTAGAAAATAGTTTTTTTCCATTGGATTAACACTGAGACACTTGAGTTTGGAGACCCGCGGTCCAGCGCGCCCATTCCCCCTTAAATCATTTGACAAAGTGTGTCTTTCTTTGGCAAATATTTGTCCTCATAGCAACTTCAATTCAAAGGCTATGTTTTGTACTGTAAGAAGGGAAATAATATCGGGGATAGAAGGGAGTCACATAAGGCCAGCTCCGAAAAAAATATAACAAGTCAGGAATTTCAAATTAATTAGTACTAATTATTAGCACTAACAAATTATTATGCAATTTGTCATCAACAATGTCAATTAAAAACCAAGAGCGTGTAACACTGCATGATTTAACTACCGTTTTATAAATCAATAATATTTAAATGTAATTAGTTACCGAATTAGAAAAGTTCAAAACTAAACACACAAAAACCACCCTTAAAACCAAGAGTTCTAGAGAATCTACCATATGATTTGCATATGCACCATTTTCAGGAAACTTTTTTTTAAATTTATAATGTTGGTTGATTTTGTTCGAAGGTTTGTAGCTATATCTCTTATATTGCCAAATTCTTACCAAAAAAGGCGCCAAATGAGCTAAAAGGTTTTGTATGTTTATGAGGGAAATTACGATAGCTATTATGAGTACATTTTATAGCGTATGTTTTTATTTTGGATTTTTAAGGCAATATAAGTAACAGTATTTTATACTTTATAAGGAGCGGGAATAATAACATAAGTTTATTATCCTATAATTTAGATTAAATTGTACATATACTTGGATCAATTACAACTTTTTTTTAGTTCGTGCGAAGTACAGGTATTTATTTGCTAGTTTAAAATAAAACTCTTAAAGAAATATTTATGTTATATAAATAAGTTTGGAATGATGTCATAGTATATATCACAATAGTTTTTTTTAACGGTTCATTATAGATGTATGAAGAAAGATACATAAAGAGTTCTAACTTTTCATAAAAAATATGCAAAAATCCACTTTTACTTTTAAAGCATCAATTTTCTTATTATTTATTCTTCAAACTGTACATTAATTTAACAAACAATAAAAAATATTAATTGAATTTTCCAAAGAAAGTAAATGAGAAATTCTGGCGACTAAAAGATGTTTCTTAAAAAATCAACAGAAAATTTTATTTTTTCGCATAAAAATCATTTTTTAGCTTCCACGCTACGTTTATAACGTAAAAAGTGGACGGTATTATGATCATTCAGTTCGTCCGTCTGTCACCCACTTTCACAAAACGAACCGCTAGTCTCACAAACAAGTGGGATACATAATTTTGAAGCAAAAAAACTAGACTAGGCTACATTCCAAATGTCATTAAAAACTTTAAATTAGAAGTTTATTTAAAATTTAAATAACGAAATTTTTTATTGAAATAACTACATTGAAATAACAAGCAAATTCCATTTTTATTCAATATATTCACTCTGTAGCCATTTCGTTAAACGTACGAGAAACTTTATTTAAAATAAAAATAAAACTTTTGAAAGAATATTTATGTGATATAATTCAGTTTGGATTGTTGTAATATCACAAGAGTTCTTTTGATGGTTCATTATATATGTATGAAAAAAGATGCATAAAGAATTCTAACTTTGCATAAAAAATGTGCAAAGTTTCGCTTTTATTTTAAAGCATCAATTTTACTAATTATATATTTTTCGAACTGTAAATTAATTTAACAAACTATAAATAATAACTGAATTTTCGAAAGAAATGTAAGTGGGAAATTGTTGCGACTCAAAGATATTTATAAAAAAATTACATCATTATTCTTCGAACTTCAAACCAATTTAGCAAACGATAAAGTCTAATTATTAATTCTGAGAAAGAAGATTTATGAAAATAGTTAATTTTGGCATTTAAAAGTTTGAATTACAACTAGCTAAGGCCCTGTTTGGCGAACTTCTTTCTGTGGTGTATTAAATAGTTTGTTTCCTGTTGAGCATAAATGTTGTGTGGAAGTGGTTTAAGAGACAGATTCTGTAACAACCCTACTTGTTTATTTTCAAAAATATTGTTAAATGAGTAAAGTTAAATGATAATATGATGTTTTGCTTTCATATTTACAGCAAAAACAATTACATCATTATTCTTTGAACTTCAAACAAATTTACCGAACGATTAAGACTATTAATTAAATCTGCAAAAAATTAATGAAAATAGTTAATTTTTTTGTTTATATTAATGGTATATATTATGGTTTTTCCATGAATTAATGCTTTTTCGATGGTTGAAAACCACATTTTGAGCTATGTGCTTAGAAACTAACTGAAATTGGCATTGTCATACATCAAAAGAAAGATCTTTGTCCCTAGAACCTGAAAACAATGACAAAATAGTAGTGAAATAGACCAGTAAAGTTTTAATCTTCAAGATAGCATTCAATGCTGTGTTGTCCAAATGTCGACACATATAAATGCTTTTCAAGTGTGGTAATGAAATGAATGAGTGATATTGGCACTGTAATACATTTTTGGAACTAGCTTAAGGGCCTGTTTGGCGAATTTCTTTCTAAGGTATATAAATAGTGCGCTTCCCATGGAGCACAAATGTTGTATGTAAGCAGTTAAAGTTACAGATTCTGTTACAAACCTACTTGTTTATTTCATATTAGGTAATTGAAAATAAAAATATTGATCAAGTAATTAAAGCAAAGCACTTCCTTTAAAAGTATATACATTAATTTATTAAAACAGTAGTATACATCTAAATACCAATTTAGGTAGGCTTATGAAATAGATGCTTGAGTATTATAACAAGAGGGGTGAATTTTGATTCATTATTTACAACAGAATTGATTTTTTCCTGAGAAACTATGATTATCTAGGCCGACCTCTGTCACATGAAGGCCAGGAGGCTGCTTGCATAGGCCATGGGCTTTACATTCGGATGGGGCTGAAAAATAATATGTATAAAAAGCATGTAAGGATTGGATTGATACATTATATATTAACCCTCTAAAGGATACAGACATATAAACTCGCCATTTAAGCCAGGGTTCATACTCTATTTTTAGTAGTGAAATTCAGGAGTTATTTTAGGGTTACAATACCATAAATTCAGGAGACAACAAACAAAAAAGTACTTATTGCGACAATATGTGTATCATGAATTTAAATTAAAAGTAAACCCAAAAACAAACAAAAAATCAAGATCAACAAATTGCATTGCATTGCCTTGAAAATCAGAAAATGTTAAAATCAAATAATTTGCCCAAGAGCAACAATTCAAAAAAAAAAAAAAGTGAAACTTTAATACATGCAAAATCTCATAAAATTAACAACTGATAATTTTCTTAACTAAAATACTAAACTGAATGCAAAACCTCAATTTTTTAAAAAATTACATCCTTTAAATCCACTGAAAACTATTTTCTATTATAAATAGATTAAATGGTATGTTAATTTTGTGTGCCTCCAAGGCATAACCTGGAAGGCATGAGGGGTGTAGTAGTTTCTGTTAGCACAAGGCCTATAGCACCCATAAGGGTGGAAGTCTGTCTTCTTCCCTGAGAGGATGCCACCTTCTCAATTTCGGCACGTTGATAGAGGGGAGGGATATTTTTCCCCACACAACCAGCACTTATTGTAACTGTGCTGACCCACCACATGAATTTTGAATCCACAAATTTAACGAGCACATTCTTCTTTGCATGTACGTGGGACAACACAAATATCTATGTATTATTCAGGATTGCAACCTAGGCCCACTCGGTTGACAAGCAAGGGGTCGAAACCACCATATCCACTGGGCAAAAAGTGGTATGTATATGCAGCGTAAAAGTACATGAATGTACTCAGGGACTCATAGGGTTATTATTAAAATGTCGAAACCAATTACAAAAATATTCAAGACTACAATTAACACAATGGCATGTTGTATCACAGTGGTTCCCAACCTTTTCTGGACCATCACCTCGTATTTTAGGTTGATTAACATCCATCGCCCCCTTTTTAATTTTCATGTTATGTCTAATCATAATTTGAGTTACAGTTTAACTATAAAACAGTTTTATAACACTTACTACCGTTTATAAAAACTACCAAAGAAGCTTTATCCTGTCACTTTTAAATAAAATAGAAAAAACATAAAACACCTATTTTTAAAGAACGAAAGTGAAGTAATTAACTAAGATATTGCTACTGGTTTCTAGAAAATTTAAGAGAGTTTAAAAGTAAAAATTAGCTGGTTTAGTTATGGTTGGAGAATGGGTTTACTGTACAAAGGTACAACATTATTTTATTTTTCCCCCTTTGAATAATCACCACCCCCTGATCGCCCCTCAAGTATTTTTTGCCCCCTTGATAACAAATCGCCCGCTTGGGGGCGATCGCCCCCCCAGGTTGGGAACCATCTAACCACTGTTGTATCACATTAAAGTACTTACCACAGCAGAATATGTTACAAAGTTAGGCTTCATATCCTTTCCATTCATTGTAATGAACGCTCCCTTGTTACCCATGGTATCACTAAATATTGAAAAGAACATATTATGACACATTTCAAGAAGAAATAGAAAATGTTAATGATTATATATAGTAATTTACAATTCTCCACTTTTACAGAAACTATTGTATGATAATCAGAATTGTTGAAAATTTTACTTTTTTTTAAAAATAAGCTAACTAATTAATTAAGTAAGGGCTTATTAACTAATTAAAGATCAAAACTTTAAAGAAAACGGCCAACGTTTTTCAGAAACTGTTTCTTGCCAATAGATGAGAAAAAAATTATAAATGTAAAAACTAATAAGCCTAAACTATTATAAATTCCTTCACACAAAGAAAAGATTGTTTAAAAGACTTTTAAACAAATTTAGTTTAGTTTTAATTATCGTCGCATACACGAGGGCTATTGGCGATGGGCGTTGTATTTTAGAACCACAGTCAAGTGACGAGCCGACACCTGAGTATACACCCAACGCAACCGTTAAGGGCGACATCGTACGCAGCGTTAGGACTTTTGAAGGATATTTAACATGCACTCCCTCTACACGGGGTATTATTCGTTGGAAATTTTTGGCTGCACGGGCCGTTTATAGGTCGGCAGTTATTTTGGCGATGCCTTGACCTGAACCTGGGACCTTTCGCATGCTAGGCGAATGCCTAACCGACTGGGCTCCCCAGCCCTTTAAACAAATTTAGATAAACAATCATATATTTAATAAAAACCTTTAAGCCAGTCATTACAAAAAAGAAGCATTCTAAAATAAATTTGATCAAGGATAACCTCGTTAAGCAAAAATCAGAATTACCAAAGAAATAAAATTAATTAAGTTTTGAAAATATGTTTGATTAAACATTTGTAATTCATGATCTTTGTTTAATAGATAAATACATAATTGAAATAATAAGCCATTTCATTCAATGTATTTAAAGCATTATAAGTTAAATACCATTGAAAAATCAGCAATCCTTTTTCTTTTAAGCCTACAAGTTCAACAACTTGCTGCTTAGTTTCGCTATTTTTAATTAGCATCACATTGATCGATAACACAACAATTGGTTTTTAGTTTTTTTGTGTTTTTTTACACTTTAACCCTTTATGCCTGACGGTACTTATAAGTACCACTAAAAGAGCTGCTGTTTCATTTTTCATTGTTCTTGTGAGGGAAAATAGATGGAAGTGGGGCTTTTTTTTAATGCAGTATGTGGTTTCAACATATTTAAGACCAAAACGGTAACACATATCCATTCCACAAAATGTCTTTTTAGTCAGTGTAATTTAGAAATTATAAGTAAAAAAGAAAATAAATTCAGGACATAAGTTACATTTTACGTCCCAACTATTTTCTACCATTTTATATTCTAATTAATTGCAATAGCTATCATTAAAATGTTCAAAGACAAACAATTAAAATAGAAACTTAATTGAGGGTATAAAGGGAATGGACATCCCATTAAACCGAGTTTGGTTAAGAATGAGCCTACTGTAAAAATGCCTAAAGATGCCTAATTTGTAAAAATGCTATCATTAAAATGTTCAAAGACAAAATAATTAAAATAGAAACTTGATTCAAGGCATAAAGGGTTAAATGGACATCCCATTAAACCGAGTCTGGTTAAGAATGAGCCTACTGTAAAAATGCCTAAAGAGTTCCTCACCAGTAATTTGGCGCTGAGAATACAGTGATGCACTTTCCGTCATGTGTGACTTCATATCCGTCTGCTTTGACTTCGTGGCTTCGGATGACGTAATCCAGCTTGTTCTTGGCCAGGAATTTTTTGGTCACATCAGGGCCAAACTGAACCCCTACCCCCCTTTTGGACGGGGAGATGCCCGGCTGGGGTTGGGGGTCAGACCACAGCAGTTCACACATCAGACCTATTGAAGAGGGAAAGTGAGAAGATTAGGTACAGGAGTCATACTCTATGATAGTGAAATCCAGGAGTTTATGTGAGAAAGTTTTACAGGAGTGCAGCTGCAATGTAAATTCAGGAGATAACAAGGCATAAAATTGAATCTGCTATTATCGTATTAGTCTAGTGACTTCACTGCACTTCAAATAATGAAACAGTAGAAAATCTTCTAAAGAGTTGTGCTATGCATTCTGGGACTTTAACTATTATCATGATGTCCAAACTATTTTCCACTGCGCATGCACAGTAGACCGAATAAAGTACGGGAAAAAGTATGGGGGGGGGGGGTCTTATTCCGAATAAAGTACAGGAGAAAAATGTTTTGTGTTGTCAATTTTCTTCCAGAGAAAAAAAATATCAGGCGATGAGCCACAATTTTCAGGATTTATAATGGCCTTTAGAAACTGAAATGAAATTCAGGAGTTTTTCAGGAATTTCAGAAGGTGTATGAACCCTGTAAGTCAGCAATTCCAGTTCGGAATCAAAAATAGTTGGCTGAAATAAGCTTGCACTCGAGACTACATGAGGGATAATAGCACCAGAGGTTGAAATTTTAAATCAAGGTCAAGTGATAAGAACAACACCTGGCGCCCAACAAACTTATAGTAACATCAGGACTTTTGACCACAACTCATTTAGCCCTTTTCCTCCCAGAAAAATATATATATTATGTTACATAGATACAATATATACATAATGTATATATTCTTTTTATAATTTTCAAACAAATATATAGGAAATATGTTTTGCAAGTAATTTTGAAAAAAATAAAATTTGGTGTGTAGCATGTCGAGGGTCCCATCAATTTAGTGGAATTTGTAGTTTCGAGCAGTAAAAAAGCAAATCTTTTTGTATGCTACGATTGAATAAACTTTCGGATAAGGGGGAAAGATTGGAGTTAGTTCACCCAATCGGATCAGAATTTAAATTGGCACTAAAGAAAGTCCTTTTGATCCCAACACAAGCTTCAATATCACTTTCTTCCTCTACCCTTTGAGTGGTTTTCCAGGAAATGGCATGAGTTACACTGTTATTCCCATAGATATCATAGTTAAAGTATTAGATTGGCAGATCACGTGACCCCCAATGCTAACGACGGGACGCGCACGGAGGACCAAATAAGAGGGCAATAGGGCCAGTGTTGCCACCACTTTAAGAAGAAAAATGCTACGGTATCATCGGAAAAATTCCATTTAATTCTAAAATTACCATAAAAAATACTAGTAAAGCATTTCAAGTCACTAAAAAGATTCCAAAATGCAGCTAGTATTTTTCTCCTTAATGTGGTGGCAACACTGGCCCATTTGCCCTCTTATTCTGGTGTCCATGCACGTCCCGTCGTTAGTATTGGAGGTCACGTGATCTGCCAATCTAATACTTTAAATATGATATAAATGGTTATTCAACCCCCTACTTGAGTTTAGTATGGGAAGAAAGCAATTGCTATTAACCCCACAGCAGAGCCACAAACTACATAGGTTTAGAACAACAACTCTCATCGAACCCCCAGTTAACTTCAAAAGTAAGCTTGGTACTTATTTAACTATATATAAAGAATAAAGAGATGAGTTCCCTCATATACAAACGCATGTGAACAGAATGAAAGTCAGACATACTCTAGCAAAATGCCCAAAATAGGGTAACGAGTACAGTGATTGGCCCCCTCATTCATTATTGAAAATAATAAGATGTTAAAGGCGTTAAAGTCCAAAATGTTGTTGCCAACATGACAAACGTTAATGGCAGGAATTTTAAAATCATTTGTCACACCTATTTTGGGCTTTAAGATCTTATTATTTTTAATAATGAATGAGGGGGCCAATCACTGTACTCGTTACCCTATAATTAAATGTTATAGAAGGATTTTCAAATAAGGTTTACATCAGATTTAAACTAAAAACACAATTTATAAATAAAATAAGCAATTTTGCAAAATAATACTCAGTGGGATAAACTGATAAAAAGTTAAAACATAACTACTTAAAAAAATTCCCTTTAGTATATCAATAAAATATTTTAATAAAATCTATTGAAAAAAGATGCCATACCTTTTTCAGGGGGTTGCCGGTTTCTATCGATTTTACGCAGATCTTCTAGCACCACATTTGGTTCAGAAAACAAACCTCCATGCATTACCTGCCAGAAAGAAAAAAATAGAGAAATCTTACTCACAAAAATTTGGCTAATATAAATATTAAGAATTTTTTTTAAGGCTAAATAAATTAAAATGTGTAATTTCAAAAGGGAAATAATGGTTTGTTATAAAACTTTGTTCCCAAATCACTTCTATTGTTATGAAAATCTAGTTTTTTTTTTATTTAATGAGAGACCAACTATGTTCCAAGTTAAGAAGTGATTATGTAACAAAAAAAAATTGTTTTCAATGTTATTTATAGTTAAACTGCACTAATCATAAACAAAAAGTATCTGGCAAGGATAATTTACAAAATTTTTAAGAACCATTAGAACAAAAATATGAATCTTTGCCCCAAGTTAATTATAAATTAGGGCACTTTGCATTTTATAAGATTCATTAATACTTTAAAGCATTTTAAAGATATTATTTAACGCTGATGAAAACTGTATTTTATTTTTCTAACACGTACATATTTAAACTACAATAAAACTTAAAAAGTAAAATGCCATAGAAAAGATAGTAATAAGCTGTTATTTAAGATAGCAAATTTTCCTTTTTCGTGACTAAAATTAAACTAAAGAAAGCAGTCAAAAGCATAATCGTCCATATACCTACCAGAACTCGATTATTTAACAAGTGGCATAAAGGCAACCAGTTATAGACTTCTGTGAAGAGGTCGGACATTTGAGGTGAATATGTGTGAAAGTTAAGGAATAAAAGTAACAAATATTAGGTAAAATTGTGAATATACATAAAAACTATTTTACTATGAGTATAAATTTAATCTTTGCATAAAATATTTTTTAAGTACAAATTGTGTGAAAGTTAAAGAATAAAAGTAATAAAAATGAGGTAAAATTGGGAATATACATAAAAACTATTTTACTATGAGTATAAATTTAATCTTTACATAAAATATTTTTTAAGTACAAATTGTGTGAAAGTGAAAGAATAAAAGTAACAAAAATGAGGTAAAATTGGGAATATACATAAAAACTATTTTACTATGAGTATAAATTTAATTAATCTTTACATAAAATATTTTTAACCACAAATTTGAATGAGCTAGTTTTAATGTTTTTTTTTATATCGAACAAAGTGATATATCATATCAAGAAAATAAACAAGTCATGGAATACCAAAATTGATTAAAGCATTTTTAAAAATATATTAATAAGTTAGGAATATGTACACAACTTTGAAACTTAATAAAATAAGAAGCAAATAAACTTATATGGGTTATTCACCCAAAATTGAATGATTGCTTTAAATATGATATATTGGTGACTTATTTGAATTATTTCTACTGATCATAAAATAATTTTTTTTTATCTGTCACTACTTCCTTCACTTTAGCTTATTTTATTATGATTTACAGTTTTAATTTTTATTTTGTTACACATAACATTCTTTTGCATAGTTACAAGTTAAAAATATGCTGTTTTAGTTTTCTTAACTTATAACGTGTACAAAAGGGTACTTATGTAATTTTTTTGCTACTGTCTAAAATTTATATTGCTTTAATAAGGACTATTGGAACTTCTTCTATTAACTATTCTTCTACTACTAAACTACTTACTACTAAACTATTCTTCACATGCTACCTTATCTATTTATAGCAATTTTTTTAGAAATTTAACTTCTTTTCTACTATCGCGGAATGAAATTATACACTTCTTAGAGAATCCACACACAAAACTTTGAAGGCTTGAAAGATAAGGCAAAAATATATAAAAACAAGTATTTAATAATATTTTCTGTATATAATCATAAGACAATAAACTTATTTATTAAATTTTATAATTACTAGTTTATAAAAACTTTTATTTTTTGCCGATTAGTAATCAACATGAAATTTTACCGAAATTACTTAAATCAAGGTCAAACAAACAGTTATTGATATCGAAAAAATATTTTATAATTCAATTACATTTCATTTAACATGTTCAAGCACTATAGGACAAATTTATGTCAATGGAATCAGTATAATGACAATGGAATTCCCAGAAAATAACTATATGGATGCGCCTCAAATTTGAAAATAAAATGGTACCAGTTTTCTCTGCAGAGTGCAGTTTCTTAGTTTTGATACTTTATAGTGTAATAATAAATCGATTTACATTTAATTCTAAGAAAAGGATATTTTGCTTTAACTTCTCCTTCAAAACCATACATTTGATTCATAGTTTGACTTTCATGGTTACCTGAAAAAAAAAATGATTAAAAGATGCAAGCAAAAATATAAGCAAAATTCTTTTAACCTTCTTAAAAATGTACAGGAAAAAAAATTAAATAATAAAATAAGTATTAAACGATAACTTACCTCTGGACATAAAAAAGTGATTAGGAAAAAGTAGTTTAAAACCAAATAGTGTAAATATGCATTCAACTGAAAATGAACCTCGATCAACAAAGTCACCATTGAACAGCTATTCGATAGTTAAAGAACTGTATAATTGTAGTACAGTACTAGAAATAAGGGTTTGCAAAAAACAAGTAGGTTTGTAACAGAATCTGTCACTTAACCCGCTTCCACACAACAGTTGTGTTTAACAGGTAAAAAGACGCCAAACACAACATTGATATTCTATATTAAACATTTACATGCTAAATTTGGCTAGTTTCATTTATTTTATTTCGAAAATTCAATAATTATTACTTATCGTTTGCAAAAATTAATTTATATTTCAAAGAATAAATATGTAATATTCCTCGCTTTTAAATAGAATGAAAACATTTCATATCAACGTACAAAGAATCTCGTTGTGAAATATATTTGACGTCATTTCAAACTGATCGATGTCGCAAAAATAAATTTATTTTAATTTATTGTCTAAAAGAATTAAAGTTTCTCGAGCGATTGTTGCGAGTGGCAATGGTGATTAAATTCTAATAAAAATGGCTTCCTATGCTTTTTAAATGAGAATTAAATTTTGCAGTTTTTTAAATAATTGAAGTACTTCGAATTCGAATTCTGTTCTGAAATTTTCATCGTATTCTAATTTCGATGCGCTGAATTTTTTGACGTATCACACTTGTCCGTAGCATTTTTAGTTTGGGCTAAGAAAGTGGGTGACGGACAGATAGGCGGACAGAACGATTATAATACCTTCCACATTTTACGTTATAAACCCTAGTATGGAAGCTAAAAATCAGAAAAAAACTGACTTTTTTGGCAACATGTAGCGAGAAGCTAATGGAATGTTATTATTTGGGGTAATTACAGCATATTCTCTAAAAGATTTCTAATACTTACATAAAAGGCTTTTGATAAATTTTATGATGCATATTTGTATGGGGAAGCTTAAATAGTTGTAAAATAAAAAACTTACAGTAAAGGTTTGAGTTCAGTTATAGTTAAGGTAAGTTTAACTAAAATAGATGAGAGTATCATTTAAACTTCCAAATACTAGGAAACAAAAAAAATTTAATGAATAGAAAATTTAAAAAGCTGGTTTTTCCTAAAAAAAAACAACGTTTGATTTAAACCGTCGGACTCTGCTTAAAATAGACCCAAAATAGAGAATAGCCTTAATTTTAATAAAACCGACGCAACACTATAAAGTTTCGCAAGGCAAACAACTATTTTAATACTGCAAATTCTTAATTTTACCAATAAAACAAGAGTGATACATTATAACAATTGTAATAAAGAAATTAATGTTTTATGATATTAATAATTTTTAGTGACTAACATTCTAGTTTTATTACACCTAGATTGTGTAGATTATAGGTATGTTACAATAGGGATGTTTGCTCCCTGTAAAAAAGATGACAGTGTGAAAATGCTTATTATAGAAGTTGCATAAAAAAATAGTACAAAAAGGATACATATGGATTAGTTTCAGAAGGCAAACCATTCAGTTCAAAAATATTTAACAAGTCATAATACTGGCCGTGAATATCACCACACACTGTGAATTTGTTTTCCTGAAAATAAAATTTTCAATAAAATACATGTGTAACTTAGACACTGGAGCTAACTGGGACAACCTTCCAAAAATGATATTTCCAACACAGTTTCGATTTATGAATCTTTACCTTTGGAATTGTAACATCTATCATTGTAGGCATTTTTTGAAAGAGATCTTTAACATCAAGAAGCATCTGTAAAATTGAACCAGATTAAATATGCTACTACTGGATACATACAGAAAAAAATAATTAACTAGTAACAATGGAAAACTCTGATTTCCCGGCACATGCATTTTATATTCTATGTATTTTCAATGTCTTTCTGAAACCCAACAGTCCTAAATAAAGGGAAATGGAGGCTGACTCCCCAAAACAAAGTTTTCTCTCTGTGATCCAATGTAAAAAATAAATTTTTCTAAGCCAAATTAGTCTGCTTGTATCAAATTATCTTTAGAAACAGCATTTTTTTTATATATTTAAAACTTATCATTTAACTTGCTGGAGTAATTTAACTAAGAAAAAAAAAATTCATTTGATTAACACTGAGAGAAGATTTCAATTTGGAGAACTGGCTAACGATCCTATTCCCCCTTAAAACTGAAATGTCACTTTAAAAGTAAAAGTGCAACGAGCAGCATTTAAGATATAAAAACACATTAACTTTGTATGTCCATTAAAGAATTTATTTATGACATATCAATTGCTGTGTGGCGAGGTGAACGGGGTGGTGTAGAAAATAAATGTTGAAAATGATCAGACAGTATTTAAGACTAAGGTATCTCCCTACCTTGAATAGGCAAATTTTGACAATTTTCACAATTTTGTTTTATTGTTTTAAAGAGAAGGCCTATTATGTATGTTTAAAAAACTGCAGGGATTTTTACTCTACGATAATTTAATCAAAAGTTATGGCTATTTCAGTGAAGCATTAGCCCATTGTGTATATCTGAAAGCGTAACTTTAAATGTGTTTTCTGAAGAACGGAAATTTTCAACAACAATGTTCTTTAAAACCTGATATCTCAAAAACTACTTGATATAATGTAATAAAATTTTTATAGCATGTTTATTATAAGTTCAAGTGTGTTTTGAAATGAGATCTAAGTAAAATAACTGATAGAATTTATTTTATGGACTTTTTAATATTAAAATGTCCTTTTTTTAAAAAATTTCTATAAACATGGCTTTGATACTATGTAATTCCTAAAATATTAGAAGTATTGCTTAAATCTCATTTCAAAACATGTAAGAAGGTCTAATGAATGACTCTGCCTAATATTTAAGGGAAAAAATTATTATTATTTTACTTATCGTGTTTTGCGTAGCTCTTATATTTAAGGAAAATTTCTTTAAAATTTACATTTTTTTAAAAAATAAAATTTTAATTTCAGTTTTTTTGGTCAAATATTCCATTTAACATTATTATTCATCATTACCACTAAAAAAATTAGTTAATTTTAAAGTATTAAAACATTAGATCCCTCAAGGTAGGGAGCTACCTTAATTCAACTAACCACAGCACAAACTACATAATTATAAAATAAGTCAATTTGGCTTGAGAGTACGAGCAAAAGTGATGTCTGGTTCGGTTCGAATCTCACTGGGAATGAATTTATCCCGCCTTTATTATGCAGGGATTGGTTAAAAGAATATATTACAATAATATATACTATTGGGTGAAAAATTTGAGTGGCAGATCTTTGGTTTTAGTTTGTGATTTTACAGGATTAGTGTGCAAAAGTTTCACTTCCCAAAGAAAGTTGAAAGAAATTAAATTAACTAAGATTCACCACAGGAGTCTTACCTGATATGCATACTTGCGATGCAGCTTACCCCCTTCTCTGAAGGTGTCGATGAGGCTCTTCATAAACTCTAAGGTGACCTTTCCGTCTTCTAACTTGGGACCTGAATAATCGTCTTCAATAGCTTTAAAAAAAAAATTCCATAAATATATATAAAAGTGCATAAGTTCAATTAAGTTATTATGTGCCATTACTGTAAAAATGTTGAGAGTCCCTGCATGATAGGAAAACTGCACAGAACAGGTCAAGAAAATCCTAAAATATTAGTGTTTACCAATTAAAAGGAATTGTCAGATCCATAGAGCTAATGCATTGGTTTTGGAATCACAACTTCTGCAGAAGCATTGCTTTGCCTTGTGAACCCTGTTTCCCCAGGAATGGGAATCAACATAACATCGAAATGAAACAATATCGAAACAAGAATGTCATCTAGTTACTTAATTATATATTTTTGAAGTTTCAAAATGCCCCAAAATATAGCAGATGGCGACACTATATAAAAACTTAGTCAACTGATAATTAATAATCAGATGTTATTTTCTTTTCAATTTTGTTTCAAATTGATGTTATTATGATTCCCATACCTGGTGAAAATGAGATAACATGGCAAAACAATTCTTTTGCAAAAGTTGTAATTTCAAAACTAAACTACTAATGCATTAGCTCTATGGGACTGACAGTCTCTCTTAAACATAGCCATATCGTTAAGAAGAGTCATTACCTTGTGTGCTACAGAAATATAATTTTCAAAAAATATAAAGAAATTAAATTTTTGGAATTTAATTAGCATGCAGTGAAAACAAGTTTACACATCAGCCAAATTGCTTATCCCTCAGAGGTTTAAAATATATTTTAAATAAAATAATGACTCTTTCACATTGAAGCATAACGATCAACCAGAAGTCAGGAAAACTTTGACACTTTTCACTAAGTAAATCCGTTTAATTTTCTTTCTTTTATATAAAATTAAAATAGAATGGCTAACATATTTGAAAGGAAAACATCTAGAAATTTGGCAACTCCTTTATAAAGCAATAAATGTGTTTGACTCGATACAAAAATAGTGAAGAAGGCAATGATATTTTAATTTTAATAAATGATCTAAAAAAAATATTCTTGGAAAAATTTTGAAAGAATCACGTTATAAGTTTTTCTTTTCTCAAAACTTCCCATACTTAATAAATGTATGATTTTAAAATTGACATTTTTTTTTAACTAAAGCTAAATCTCATACTTACTAATACTGTCTAATTTCAGATATTCAGCAATTGACATTCGCTCAGCAACCGAAATAGCTTTTTCAAATGCTCTTGCGTATACTACTTTTGACCATTCTAGAATTTAGATTGTAGCTAATGAAAATTTTGAGCCATAACTGTCTCCAAGACATTCAAACAAAATCAAAAAATGCCATACATAAACAGAAAGTTTCTTGAAGGTGGACAAATATTTAATTAACCTCCCGAACGGTCAGAAAATAGGCAAATATGTATGGGTTTTTTCACTGCATAAATTTTTAATTTAATTTATTTAAAATTAATTTTTTTAAAATTAGAATCAGGTTTATTTGGAAAGACATGATCTTAAAAAACTTTTCCAGATGAAAAAAGTACATTATGAATAACAATTAATAAATTATAAAATTTAAAAAATTTAAGAATATTGTACGAAACACTGATGCACAAAATACGGAAAAAGCCGGGTCTAACGATTGGAGGGTTAAAAAGAATACAATTCTTGTTGCTGTTTTAGCTTTTCTGAAGTTAATGTAGCTCTTTTTTAAAATTGTTTTTTCATAATGAATCACTCATTTTTGTGAACATAATTTAGGTTTACAACCTGATTGTTTGACCGATTGTAAACATTGCACAAAGTATATCTACGGATAGAATTAGGTATTTGAATTTAATTGGTTTTGTTAATTGTAATAGTAAAGTTATCAATAACCTAATTTTGTGACAAAGTTCTTAGTGAGAAAAACCGCTTCGATTTAGAGAATTTTTTTAGAGAGGAGTAGAAGTGAAGGCTGCAGTTGCAAAAGTCATATCCTCCAAGTATAACTAAGATACGGCCCCTTCATTGGCAACTTCATAACACAATTCATGCAGCAATATTAAAAAACATACAAATATGGTTCTGGTTATTTTTGTTTTAATATTTATTCCCTTAACTGGAATAGTATAACAATAAACAAAATGGAATATTTAAAAGTTAATAGATTATTTTGTGTTACATTATGTTGAAAATATATATATATAAAAAAAAAGGTTCAAATACCTTTTTAATAAAAACATTTTATTTTTAAAAGTGTGTCATTAAATAATATGGAAAGTTTGTCATTTAATGATTAATGTGTTAGAGGTTAACTTTTTGGTGCTAAAAACTTATTTAACTTACTCATTGTTTCTAAATTTAAGGAATCAGCTACAGATTTTTTGGTTTCTTCAACAGAGATAGCATTTTCAAAGGCGATTCGCTTTACAATCTTTGAGCATTCTAGAAACTTAGTTTTGGCATCTCTGTCATTAGGTCTAGCTAATGTAACCTGAACAGAAATAAAAATTAAAATATTAATTGTTATAAAATGAAGAGCTTAGTAGAAGAACGTGCTAAGTGACAGGAAGGCGAAAACGAGAAAATGTGCTTTCTCTCAATTTATTGACACAAAAATCTCAATCACATTCTTTCACTAAGCTCTTCAAATATAAATGAAGGAACAATAAAGTAGGTGAAAAAGTCAAAAAAAAAATTAGTTGAATGTTAAGGACGCACAAAGCTACTAAAATAAACAATATTCTTTTCTTTTATTACCAAAGAAACTGGTTGACAAAGAAAAAAAGTGTAATATATGTGAAGAGTACAGGGGAAGAACCTCTTGATTTATTAGGAGTCGTCCCGTAATTGTGTCTGCTTGGCGGACATTGGCGGCAGAAAACCGGTTTCTTTTTCTTCTTCGCTTGGTCCAAGCGTCGGAATCGTGCATCACGTGAATCTCGGTAGTAGAAAAGTCGTGGTTTAGGACTTTTCAATTAATTTGCAAATCTTAAAATTTCTCTTAATTGTTTTAGAAAAATTCGTGATTTTCAATCAATCATACTTTATTTTTAAAGCTTAACATGATGATGAACACAGTCTTTTGAATAAAACGCAGAACTGAATTTCAAGGTTGCAGTGAGAGAAGATGCACAAGAAAGTGAGAAACTGGTTTCCTTACGCCAGTTTAGGCGATTACTCGCTATCATCGCCAAAGATGCCTGATGAGGAAAGTTTTCTACGAAATGAAGCGGTTTTCCCCCTGTACTCTTCATGTATGATCTTGGAACTAAGGCAGAAATAGGTCAATATAACTAATGGTATTTTTGATGTCTCAACAAGGTAGGAGTACTTTGGGGGAATTTTGAGAATAATAAATAGAATAATATGAATATATAATATTTTGAGAATAATATTTTGATATAAAAATTAAAACATAATAGAATAAAATTTTAAACTACAATAAATCTGACTTGTTAGTAATGCTTCCTGTTACCACGCAACAGATTCAAGGTTGAAACCCAGGATTTAGCAAGGTTCATTCTGACTTTCAGTAGATCGATCTTAAAAAGATGACCAAGCTTGGGAACTAAACAATATATAGCAATTTCGCGTCGCTCTAAAATAATGACCAGAACACCTGCTGTAATGCACACCTTTGTCCTTTGATCTCTGTTGTAATATCATATTCAAGATGCGTCAGAATTGGTATGATGTATTTCTCATTTCCTATTACATCATCTTTATAGTGTAATCACAAACAATATTGCATCAGCCATTCAATGTTTAATCTTATTGGTTGTTTAGTTGAATGACATAACCAAGCTTATAAATAGATGTGTCTTGCTTCTTTAGTTCTTCCAATAAAATCATTCTTGGCCAACTGACATAACTCTCTCTCTCTTCATTGGTTATTTCATTTAACAATCTCAAAAGCTAAACTGAAAGGCAGTATAGGACTTGTATTTATAGGCTAGTTGTTCCCCCTTAGTTTTAATATTTTTATGTAAATCTAATTTTAATATCTACATATATTCCTCAGAAAGTAATAAACACAATGTATAGATACAAAATGAAAAGAACAAAAAATAAGCTTACAGCATTGAAATCTTTTAAGGCTTGCTTGAATTTTCCAAGTGACATGTAGGCAGCAGCTCTCCTGTAGTAGCCCTGAAAATATATTAAAATGTAAGATTTTTGGAAAATGTACTCTGCTTAATAATAAAAAAAAGCTTTTCTTTATAAACAGCATGGATTTTTTCCGCGGTTTAAACAAATTCTTTAAGTTCCTTCTTGATTCTGAATGAATTATTCATTTTCCAATGCTTCTTATTTAACACACTAATACTACATACACTATATGCCCATGGAAACTTAAGGTTTGGTTTGCATAACTAGGATAAGTATAATTTTTTTTAAAAAAAGTGTCATCAAAAGGTTAAAATATATTTATCATAGTGTATATGTGCATGTATAAGAAACCTTAGATAGTAGTTGAATAGCAAACTGCAGCATAGTACACAGGGCCGGATATAAAGATTTGCCTCTTGTAGGCTACGTTCAATTTGCCGCCCCTGTCACAATATGCTCCCCCTTTAACTAAGGGGTTTTTCTATTCCTGTGATGCAGTGATTTTTAAAATGAATGCATTCTTCAATTAAATCGGAATCTAGTTAATAATTTGAATAGATGTCTTTAACTAGTGGCCTTGTTTCATATTAAATCCTCAGTAATTATAAGACTATTAAATAATTGTGTTAAGAAGTAGACCCTTCCTTGGTACTCATTGTACGCAACGTTTCTTTTCTTGAATTCATTAATAATTTATGGCTCATTGCGGTTTACGCATTAATGTAAATTATTTGTTTTCTTTATTATAAAAGATACTAATATTTTTAAGAATATTTTTATGCCAACTGCCGCTTTAAATGGATTGGTCTTAAAATTTGCCGAACGCAAAAATTCGCCGCTCTAGGCTACAGCCTACTTAGAAATCCGGCCCTGATAGTACATTTTGATAACAAACCTAAGTGGTACTGCTGCTGGATGGAAGTTAAGTAATTTTGAGCACCATAAGAACTTTTTAGTATTATAAAACAAATTTTTTTATTGAAATAAGAAACTTTGAAAATAAAAAAATCGGAAAAAAACATTTGGTTTAAACCTTGGTGAAAACCAAGTAGTTTAAAGGAAAGAAGTAATGCTTACCTTAACATAGGATTCATCCAGCTCTATAGCCTTGGAGGCATCAGTTAAGGCATACCCAAAGCATTCCGTCTTCAGATACGCAAAGCTTCGATTCCCATAGTACACTGCTACATTCGGATTGTGTTCGATTGCTTGGGAGTACATATCAATGGCCTTGTCAAACTCTTGCTCTAGACAGAAAAAAATGTATACATAATAATTTTACGAATGACAAAAGTGAAAATTAAAGATATTATTTAAAGAGTTAAGTATATCACAAGAGCAAAATTTCTCTAACTAATATTCTTCAGCGCAACAGCCTGTGCTGTTGTTGTTACTAATGCCACTTGGGAAACCCAAGCTCTTCCCACGAAGCGGGCAAGGATTAAGGCAAATGGGTGCGGTTCCTGAGGAGAGATGCCCGTGTAGAGACTTCACAGCAGGAGTCCGTCTTGACATCGTGCTGACAGATGCTGCCATCTATCGCCATCTCCACAATTTAGACATGTCCCTGAAGGGGAGGGAAATAGTCTCCAGGGAACTGTACCCGTGGGAAACTGCACTATGACCGCCCACAGGACTTTCGGACCCACAGATTTTAACGTGCACGTACTTCTCTGCATATACTCGGAGGGTCTTCAGTGGTATCAGGAATCGAACGCGGGACCTTCCGATTCCGAGGCCTTAACCACTAGGCTATCCACGGCCCGCAACAGCCCGTTAGTGCGCCAAGGCCTGCCGTGCACATTTCAGCTTATGTGACCAAGGGCTCTGGGGTGCTAGGTATATGTCCCGGTTAGGTGGTCAACCTCATGCGGGACCGCCAGTGTTTAGTTCCCAAGCAAGCTTGGTACTCATTTTGTTGACCCACTTAAGGGATGAAAGGATAGTCAACCTCGCCCAACACGGGACTCGATCCCAGGAATTTCTCTAACCCAACCCTCAAATCAACCCTATCTAGACAAAACTCAAAAGTTGAATGTAATCTGTCGTCTTCTATGGAAGCTGCAAGGTTGAAGAAAGTATCTTAAACGTTGTCAACCCCACACGACATAGTATTTGAACCAATCAGATGCACTGATTAACTGTGTTTGTCACAAAAGAGATACTATGTCATTATAAAGTTGGCGGCTCTTGTGCTGTCCTTTTTCAATAGCTGATCTTCCACATGCATAGATCCAGCCAACATTGATGAACAACCATAAATTCGTCCCAAGCATGAGGATAAGTTCTATTTTATTTACAACTGCTCGACAATAGAATTTGTGAACTACCGTTCTTTCATCGCTGGCAACCCTATGTCCAACTTCTGTCGAAATTGAGATAAAAGTTGAAGATTGAGTTGGAGGAATGAGCTGAGCGTCCAACTCAATCTTCAACTTTAATCTCAATTTCGCGAAGTTGGACATAGGATTGTTAGCATTGAATGAACGGTAGTTTCTCCCTTTACACTAGTCCACTGATCCTATTTTCCTTTCATTGAGAAGGTTCTGGGTTCTAAACCCGCCACGTCCTAGGATATTTGCTGATGCAAAAATGAAATGTCCGTAATAATGAGTTACGCAATTACCGTAGGACAGACGCGTTCATTAAATCTGTCAGGTCTAAGACCCTAACTATGTTAGTGTACGATGTAACTTGAAGTTCAATTGAGTGCCATCTTAGGTCTAGATCTTGTCACATGACAGCGGTTTTAAATTATGAGGCACAATTGGCTGTTTTAAAACTCTTAACAGAGGCTAGAAAAGTAGAAATACAATTGGAAATGTTCAAACCTAACCTAGAAAGTTTCCAATTTACAAACAAGTTTCATCAGGGAATTAAAATCAGTAAACATTGTACTCTACAAGGGCTAAAAATAGAGATAAGAAAATAACAAGGGTAAACTTCTAGAAGAGGGTGCTGTTTGGCAACTTAAAAGCATGGTTACTCAGACTTTGACCAATCAACCAATCCAATTACTCAAACCATTGCCAAAATTTTCAACTGCAAAGATCTCTGGACTGATTAGCCTACATCTCTTTATCAGTGTAACTCATGTGAGTGGGCTTGTTCTTTGGAGGTATTGACTCAAACTTAGTATAGTTTAAAAATCAAAATTGTGAAATGACAAATGCAATGGTTTGAATGCGTAAAAAATATTACACACTTAACTGCCTATTAAAATCACTTCATTAACAGGAAATAAATTTGCTATGATGCAAGCTAATCAAAATAATATAGAAACACTTAATGATAAACAATGCAATAGTAAAACTGTTATTAGACACTGATAAATAATATAGATGTAACTGATACTGCAACTATATTTAGCTCCGAGTTACAACAAAATTATACCGGCAAAAAAAAATTGTATTTAATTACTTTTAAAGTGTTCATTTGCCTTTTCTTTGATTTCCTCCGCCTTTTTCTTAGAATCGTCCGTGACAGACATTGTTTAATTGTATACTTTAAAAATTTAAATAATGATTATTGATTTAAATAAATTATAAATTCATTTAAATTATTTACAACAGGGGTTCAAGAAAAATAGAGAAAGCATGAGTATTTCAGCACTTGTGTTGCCATTCAAGAAAACAGAAACTAGTTCTTACTTTTTTTTATAATTTTTGAGTTGGTTTGTTTGGTTTGAATCGAAGTCAGATAGTGGGCTAAAGTGAGCGGAAATATGAAACTCATTATCCAAGATACCTAATTTTTGGTTTTTATTTGATAGCTGAACCAAATTTACACAATTAGCTTGTTTAAGGTTATGTAGTACTTCCAGCTTTCAATCCTGCTGTATTTATTTATTTTTTAATTCGAAAAAATTGAAAGTTGGTTCTGTCATGATGGACATTTGCGTCCATCTGTCTGTGAACCCCTTTTAATCATTTCTAACCATCTGAATTTGAAAATTATTTTTTATTTGTTTGAAAGGCTTCAGAGACCTAACTTTTATACATTTTCATTTGGTCTATCCGTTTCTACGGACGTCCGTCTACGGTTTATTTCAATTTCTGTTGCAGCAGATCAATTTTTTTTTTTTAAAAACTTTTTTGTTTAAAAAGTATGACAAAAATGTTTTATAACTTTTTTTCCATCTGTCCGTTCGTCCAATTGTTCATATACATTTCTATTTCCGTTCTAACAGTCCGCTTTTATTAATTATTTTGTTTGAAAGGTGTGTCATCAGATAATCGAATTTTATATGTTTTGTCCACCTGCCAATCCGTCTGTCTGTGTGTACCCTACCCTCTTTTATGAAATATCCTTTCTTACAGAAGGATTTTCAAAGTTCTTTTTTATTTAAAATATACGAAATATCCGAGGCCTATCTTACACTTTTTGTCCATTCGTCCGTCTATCCATAACATAAGAATTATTTCTTATACTTATTAGAAGAGATTAAAATTTCAGAAAAGTAAGTAATTTTAGACCTCTCAGTCTCTTGTTTTACTTTTAAAATTTTGCTGCATGACAGCAAATTACCCTGGGATACTGGGAGTCCCCCTCCCCCTGATTTAAGCATAAGTGAGGTATAAAGAAACATTTAGAAGCAAAAATTTGCATTAATTTCCTTTTTAGTTTGTGAAACTGGCTTAAAATTAATATCTGGCCAACCGGTTTCTGTTATGGGCCAAAAATGAGAAGCATATGCACAAAAATAAAATTATGCCAGAATATTTAAGAATACTTTATTATATTTACTGAATAAAACCAGATTCAATAATCGACACCTGGGATCGAATTTTTCAACTTTGCTCCGTACGCATCAAAATATATAATTCGCCCTATAGTACTGTAATCAAATGTGTAGATATGTGAACACTATTGTTTTAAATGATTTTCATAACATCAACTATCAACGGCACTGACTATGCGTTTTCTAATAAAAAATAATTACTATGATCCGATCGTTAAAAATGTCGAAATGCAATTTTTTTTCTATGATATATGACCTGACGTATTTCCTGCTTGAAGTACATGTTAGAATATTTTACCATTCTGTGCAATTAAAGTTACACTTTGTATCTACGTAGTTCTGTTGATGATTTCTGTTGAGTACGTACCGGATTATTTTTAGAGGGGTTGGTCAAATGTAAGGAGATTTGTTATTGTTGTTTAAAAGGGATAAAAGATTCAAGGTATCAATGAATTTGAATGTGGTAAGTATATTAATTTTCAAAAGATTTATTTCATAAATTACGTCGCATTTTATTTTATTTTACCTAACTTTTTATTTAATCACTTGAATCTCTAAATGTAAACATATCATGTGCATAGAAGAAAATTTCGACCTTCCATAATTTTTTTTTTTAGCATTTAAGTAAAAAAATCGTATTTGGAAATCTGACTAGTAGTACACTGTAACAAAAAGTCTATTTTTTTACAGAAAAATTGTCTGCTGGTATGCAGAAAAATACCGTAAAATTTACAGAGATAATCCTGTTTATTTTATACGAATAAGTTGTAATTTTGAAGCAAAATCTCTTTTTTTAAACTGCAAATTATGAAGAAAAACCGAAAATTTACCTCCCCTCAGTCACAAGCGGAGATCACAACACTAACGCATATTAATAAAGTGCCTACCCCGAATTCGAACCATGGAGCTTTAGACCTCCAGCAAAACATTTTAAAACTAAGCGAGATCGCCACTGAAAACCAGAAAAATCTGTATTTTACTTTTAAAAAAAGTTTATTTTTATTGAAAAAAACCCTGTTAAAATTATCAGCTGGTATGCAGAAAAATACCGTAAAATGTCTAGTGTTTATTTTATACGAATAAGTTGTAATTTTGAAGCAAAATCTCTTTTTTTAAACTGCAAATTATAAAGAAAAACCGAAAATTTACCTCCCCTCACTCACAAGCGGAAATCACCACACTAACAAAGATTATAATAAAGTGCCTACCCCGAATTCGAACCATGGAGCTTTAGACCTCCAGCAAAACGTTCTAAAACTAAGTGAGATCGCCACGAAAAACCAGAAATATCTGTATTTTACTTTTTAAAAAAGTTTATTTTAACTGCAAAAAACCTGTTAAACGAAAATAACATAATTTTTCTGTAAAATTAACAAATTTCTTTTACAATGTAGATTCAACTTTTGACGTTTAGCGATTTCATCATTATTATTTTTGGATAGGCTCAGTGCTAACTAAAGTAAACTAACTTAACTAAATAAAGCTGAGATAAACTAAACTCTAAAAATAAGAGCTAAACTTTTTTAAAAAAAATAGGTTTAATACTTTTAAATATGAAAATCCCACTCAAAATCGAATATATTTAAAAGCAAATTTGTTATTCGTGAAACTTGTTAGTGTTGCAAAACCAAACTAAAATTTATTGAAAAATAAAATTTTTAAATAGGTATTTACGAATCTTTAAAAAGCGATTTGTTTATTTTTCAAAAATTAATGACTTGCAAAGTAGTCCACACTAAATAGAAACATCTATTAAGTGTGGAGGCCAATAATTCCCTTACGTCAGTTTACGTAACAAAACAGAAATGTCAGCGATAGCCAATTTTGTGATTCTTAAAAAAATTATTTAGCAATCCCCTTACTTTGGTTTATGTAACCAGGGCAAAAAGGACAACGATATCTAATTTGTGGTTCTTTAAAAGATTACCCATCTTAAGTTCAACATCAGAAGACGTCATCAGATCAGAGACATCTTCAAAGCCATAAAATTAACATTCCATATTTCTTCCGGCTCCGTCAAACAGACTTTCGACCCGCTAGAAGGTTTTTTTTTTAAAAATGATTATAATAAAAAAAATCTTCTATATCAACCAACAAATGAAAAAAAATGAGAAAATAAAAACTAAACGAGTTTATTAATGATACAGGTAGCTCAAATAAATGTGTCCCGGCTTAGAAGTAGAAATAAGACATGAAATGTTGCCAAGTCAAAAACCAATGCAAAAACAGGTTTGCCATGTGAAGCCATTGATCGCTTCAATATTAAGCCCAAACAGACACTTGGCTTACCGGTAACTATGTTACCTTCACCTGTACCTGTGTTGCAGCTCTAGTCTAGTAAAAATCAAACCAACTAATGAAAAAACAGGCTTGAAAAATAAAGCCATTGCACTCTTGATCGGTTGGTACATTTATATTCCGGTTTGTGTGCTTGATCAGAGACTCACTTATAAACCTTCGTCAAGTAAGACAGACACAGACCGAATTGTTACTGACACACAGAGAGAAGGTACACCCAGGGCGAAGGGGGGAATCGAACCCGCACCCGGTACAGAGCGCAGACTGTTAGGCGTAATGGGCTGCGATCCAACCCACTAGACCATCCGGGCCCCAAGCACCTTTGAATAATCTTTTATTTGGACTTGGAGGCTTTCAGACGGCTTTAATAGTTTTTCTCGCCAAGCATTTCCCTGCATTCGTATCTCTACGCCAGTGCCACTTTTATTTGCGCCACCCTGTATAATGGCGCATCTATTTACATATACGATGGCTGTGGGGAAATCGAGCAGAAGTGAAACAACTTTTTTCGGAAATCCGAAAGTGGCCGAGCGGTCGCCTAGGGCCCCGCGGCGCATTCTTGCCGAGGCACAGTGACCCTCAATCCGCGGCCAAGGTCGTTGACTCGTCCCTCCTCGAAAGCCCAGAGGAATGAGTTATTTGTGAAGAGTAGTTGTTCTCTGTGTTCGCTCCTCTTGAGGAAAATTGTAAGATACTATGAAAAAATATTGAGGCCCACTGGCTTAGTGGTAGTGCTTCGCATTGCCACGCCACAGGTCTGGGGATAGAATCCCAGATTGGGCGAGGTTGACTCATCCTTTCATCTCTTAAGTGGGTCGATAAAATGAGGACCAAACATGCTTGGGAACTAAACACTGTGGGTTCCGTTTGAGGTTGACCACCTAACCGGGACATACGCCTAGCACCCCAGAGCCTCTTGGTCACGTAAGATAAAATGGGCACGGCAGGCCTTGGCCCACTAACGGGCCATTGCGCCACGGAGTAAAGTATGAAAAAATATGCTCCAAAGCCCGAAACATTCAAGAGGCCGCTATTATGCGATAGATTTTTTCAAGTGAGCATCTTACTTCGGAAGCAACTCATTAAAATGGAATTAAAGTTGTTTAGTTGTTTTTCTGTGGTAAAAAAACATTTGCTTTGACTGCGACCACTGTTAAAGAAGTTGAGTTTACTGGGACATGCGTACAGGGGAGTAGCAAACCCCCCAGAAATTTGTCCGTTAGCTAAATATTTTTTTTAAAATTGGGATGCATTTTTTATTTGAAACAAATAGCAGGGACAAAGTCAACTGCGACTGAGAAAAAAAAAGTTTTCTGTCGATAGGCCGACTGGAGTATTCTTCTTCAACTAGGGGGAGAGGGACCCGAGTCCTTTCCCAAGTACTGACACCGTGTTTGATGTCAACATGAAGTTTTGCTGTGGGTGCCAGCTCCACACACAGTATCGGTCTCCTATTCACTTAACGGCTGTTCAACGAATCCTGTCGCTCATAGTCTTTGTGAAACTACAATGCGTCGTTTCTTCAACCAATCAAATTGATGGGCAGGCTACTTTTATTTTGGTGTTTATATTAAGCTCGTGGTTCATTCTTGGATTGTCGAATTCTTTTGAACGCTTTTCGGTTTTTTCATAACTGGGTGTTGGGGCCAGTTGTGGTTTGTAATGGCGATTTTTTGGCTATTTTATCTCTTTAAGGGCCCCCTTCCTGACTGGGCCCCTAGGTCCGGGCCTTGTAGGCCTAGGCCAAAATCCGGCACTGGTTGGTACTCATCTGTTCAAGGCCGCTGAAAACATAAATCTTCAATAAATGAACTTGAATTCTGCAGAACAAAGTACAAGGAAACGATATATTTTTATCTTCGCCATCCTTACTCCAAAGGCAAGGAGGGGAAAAAATGGCCTACCTGTTCTCGAAGAAGTCAAACAGTCGAACAGTAGAATTTGAAGTCATCACTTCCTGGTTCGGCTCCCGAAAAAGAACACCGGGACTTTGTTGTGCATGAGGAGAAGGGGACTTCTAAGGGGTAAGTTGGGAGTTGATATAGGGGTTACCATGTTTCCGGGTATTTAATTATGTTCAGGGGTAAATTGCATGGGGATTTTTATGTATATATATATATTGATTTTTCCTTGCATTTTTGTTTAACTTTTAAATTTAAATATTTTTTTATTTACTTTAATGGTGGCCTTATGTCTACCCCTCGGGATTTTTTTTCTAGTTTTTCCAGCAATCTTATTGTGAGTTAGTTGTAGCCAATAATTGTAAAGTAAAAAAAAATACCATAGAATGCCGGCATAAAATGCGTATATGTTTACGTAAAGGCGTGTGTGTGGGGTGGATGGTGGGAGTAATGGTAAACAATGTAATTGTTTGTGTGCTTTGTAAATAATGAAGATATATTGTTAATCATTATTCTTTTCATTATTATACAAGATTGGTGAAAAATTTGTTTGAGGTTTTAGTTGGTCTTTCATACTTATTAGCTTATCTAATTATTACTTCTTAGTTACCAGTTTTTTTTTTAAGTTCGGGACCTGTTGTAAAATTATGTCTGAGAAATTTTAAGAAATTTGCATTTGATATTTTTTACCATGCCTTTTTGTTGTTGTGAAACTTTTAAATATAAATATAATTTTATTTACATTTATGATATTCTTATTTAAGCATTACAATATTTCGCAAAGTTCTCCCCTGCATGCTTATTATAGCAAGTTTGCTATAGTCAATAATTTAAATTTAAGAGTTTGCCCGTATAGAGAGTTTGCCCCGAGCTTTTCAAACGCAAATAAAAAGCTAAAAGATCTTAAAAATCAGAGTCTCATTATCAGTGTATAATAACAATAAATTAAAAAAAAACAGATAATGTAAACGCTCAACTATAAAAGCAAAACGAGATAACAACAGAGATAAAAAAAAAGTTATAGAACCAAAAAATAAATAATAAAAAAAATTCTTTTTGTTTTTATAGTTGTGCATTGGCATTGCCTGTTTTTCCAATCGCCTAGTATGAAATATAAGGTAATGAAAGTATTGCGATTGGGTCGAAAATGGGGATTTTGTGTTTTTTACACGTTTTGGAGGGTGCTGATTCTAAAAAAGTAGTTTTTGAACATTGGTCCGTTTTTCAGCCTGAAACCGCTCTACATCTCGAACTAAAAGAGCTACGGACATCAAATTGGTCGTAGAAATTGTCGGACGTCAAGGTGTTTCTAGGTTTCGTATAAGGTTTTAGAGGAAATCGTGCACGTGAAAAAGGAATAGAACCGCAGAACCTTTCAGTTTTTAAAGGAAGTGAAATTTCTATATAGGATATATCATTACATTTAAATGTATTGAATTATTGAGAAGTAATTGTGTGAAAGTCCTGTAGTGTTGCACAATCCTAGTTATAATTTAAGTTAAGGCAACTTAAAAAAATCTCATCTGGCCTTTGTTTAAAATGCATATGTAAATAAGGGGGTGTGGTGTTAGACAGTTTGTAAATAATGGTGGCATTATTAATCATTAGAGTAAATATGTATGATTTTTAACTATAAATATTTGTAGGTTTTAATTACTGTAAAAATGGTAACTAAATAGTTATACGGTAGGATAATTTTTCAAGCTGTGGAAATGTAATGATTTTACTTTTACTTTAGGTATATTTATCTATTATTTTTCCTGATTGATATTAGTTTTTTAATTATTATGCAATATATATTAAGTGAGAAAATTCAATAGACAAATAATTTAGACATTAATTTCGTCCTTTTCAGTTTCTTAGTGATAGTTTTCCTTATAAATCTAGAATATATGATTGATTTACTATTTAAATAAAATAATAATAGGAGGAAATTGATATTTCTATGATGATGCTAAATGATTTTATAGATTTAATGTAGGTCAGTTTTGTTCGATTCCTTTTCCTATTACTAATGATTTTTTTTAATGTATAAGAAAACTTTTTTATGTTTGTAATTAGAGGAAATATATTTGTTCTAGTTTCAGCAAACATCCTCGAAACAGAATGAATATTTAACTTTTTTTTAGATAATCAATCAGCAGTTGAAACCGGAATTAAATAAAATAAGTTTAATGTGTTTTAATAGGTCAGCTGGTTAAAAATAGACTGTTTTTTTTTCTTTTTTAAGAACTAAGAATTTAATCATATACGAGCTAGTGAAATAAAATAATTTATTTAAATTCTCATTTAAGATAAAAAGTTTTGAAGAAAATTTGCAAAAGTAACTATTTTATTTAGAAATAGAGGCAAATTAGTAACTGTAACATAGGTTCAATGTCATAATTATAGTAAAAATCAAACCGTAACCATCGCAAATCAACATTAACTAAATTTTATTGCACTTTGTCTACTGCTGCAATTAATAAATTATGGATACAGATAAACAATGCTGATAAAGTTACAAATTACTAAACGTCAACAAGATTCAAGTTCAAGCAAGATTAGTTTTTTCTGTACTTGTTTAATTTCAGAATTATAGTAAACATCAAACCTGAACCATCGTAAATAAACGTAATAACCTTATTTTTAATGCAATCTTGACTACACTCTGTAAAAAATGACAAACGTTTCTGCAAATTTTTTTACCATCAGTAATGACCATTAGAAAACATCAGTAACAATCCCAAATAAAGCCATTAACTTCCTGTAAATATCAAAAAAAATTCATTTGGGTTCAAATGCTTCACACGGGTTTCTTTTTACTTCTTCGTCATTTATTTAGCTTCTTGGTGTTGTATCTGCCAGATTAGAACCACCAACCTATTCGTTGTACTACCTTATAACTGAGTGCCATGCCATGGTTGCTTGTTGACAACGATGCAATATATTGCATCGTCCAAAACGATTAACATTAAATTATTTTACTTACGTTTAAGAGAAAAACCTGAAATTAAAAAAAAACAATGTAAACTTGAAAAATATAAGAACGTTAGTGATATATGAGTGTAAGGTTATGATTTTATAACTGTTCATGCCGAGTGGCTTGTTCGATGTCACCTCGGTTATTATCCAATCATAGTACTCAATTATCGATATATTACTTGTGTTATCAATATATCGATATATACCGATATATTAGTTATGGTATTCGATATATTTATGGTATCGATATATATATATATATCGTTATATTATTTATGGTATTCGATATATTTATGGTATCGATATATATTGATATATTATTTATGGTATTCGATATATTTATGGTATAGATATATATCGATATATTATTTATGGTATCGATATATATCGATATATTATTTATCTAATCATGCATGGTACTCAATTATTGATATATTATTTATGTTATCAATATATCGATATATTATTTATTATATATATCGATAGATTATTTATGTTATCAATATATTATTTATGTACTATTTTTACAGGTATTACATTTTTATATATTTATATTTCATTATATTTTTTACAGGTATTAATCAACGGCGTGGTAACTAACGAAGCATGAGGTGGTCATGGATTACGTTGGCATTGGTGACTTTTTGCGTGGTTGCGTCATCAGGATTGGGACAGATGACGTCAGAAGATGTTGAGACCAATGAAGTGGAGGAGCCAAGCAAGGAGGAGGGGAAATTTTTCCCGAAACTGCTCTCGCACATCTTCGACATTCTTAGTTTTCGGAAGGTGAGGATTTAGAATAGTAAACAGTTTTCAAATTACTGATACAATTAATAAATAACTGATACTGTAAACAAATTACTGATAAAGTTGAAAAATAACCGACACATTAAAAAAATACTGATACAATTAAGTCAGGAATAAATTTATAATGTGAAAATACCCTATAGTATCTTTGGCATCTGCATACGTTTTAAAGAGTTACTGTTAAAAAACTACTGTTAGAGTTAAATGAAAACATTGATACAGTTAAGTCAGTGAATAAGTTCATAAAGTAAAAATACCTTATTATCTTTGAAATATGTACAAATTTTAGACAGTTAACGATTTACAAATCATATCAATTAAAGAATTACTGGTACTGCTTAACAAATGACTGATGAAGTCTTTAAAAAAATAGCGATACATTGAAAATACTGCTTTTGTTAAATTATTACCAATAAAATAAGAAAACAACTAAATTAAAAAAAGTATTGATATCGTTAAGTCAGTCAATAAATTTATAGCATGAAAGCACCTTCTTACATGGACATAAGTTTCATCGAGTTAAAAATTTAGAATTGATAACGGAAGAATTACTGACACAATTAATAAGATATTGATACATTTAACAAACTTCTGATTCATTTAACAAACTACTGACACAGTTAAAAATAGTGATTCAGAGAATGTCTAACTCATTTTGTCGACGGGTGAAATATTGACATCAGTAAGAAGACAATGAATGGTATCATTTATGTTTAAGAAGTAACTTATACAACTCAAAATTAATTTTGTAAAACAGAAAGAATATTTTCAACAATTATTGAACTTATGACGAATTATAAAGCATCTTGGATGAAAAATTAATTATTTTATTGATAAACACATACTAGATAAATTTGATCTAATCTTTGATACAAATTGGGCAATTAAATTGAGGTTCGTTTCGGTAGTAATAGGAGCGATTTTATTTTAAATTTAGGGGCAATAATTTTAAATTAGTTTTTCCCATGAATACTAATGAAAACGTCAAAAAAAAAATGTCTGAAATGCCCAAACTCATTCACAAACTTTTAGTTTAGACAAAATAATCTTGACATCTTTCAACAAGACGATAATTTCGATATCTTTAGAGAATGCTTTTTTAAAGTATTTTTTTGATGTAACATCAAATAAATCATCAACGTAATGCAACCTAAACAACATGCAAGACTTAATAACGTAACGAACTTATTGGCGTTATCGTTTACAGGGCTTATAAAAGTTAACGACGTTATTCGAACTAAGAATGCGTTTAATTTTTTTTGAGTACACTGTAAAAAAACCCCTGTTGTTTATACAGTTAAAAACTGTCAACTTTGACACCAGTTAATAATTGTTTTTTACAGTTTAAAACTGTAATTTTTTTTGCAGGAAAACTGTAGTTTTAACAGGGAGAAACTGATAATTTAGCAGGGGAAAACTGTTAATTTATTAGTTTTCACCCGATAATTTAACAGTTTTTCTTGTTGAAATTTCAGATTTTCCTTTTTATTTTAACAGTTTCTTCCTGCTAAAATAAAATACCCAATTACCCCAATTATAATCGTTCAGTCCGTCTGTCTGTCCGTCACCCACTTTCATAGCCCCTACAAATGCTACAGACAAGTGTGATACGTCAAAAAATTCAAGAAATTCAGTCAAAAAAAATTAGAATACATTGAAAATTTCAGAAAATAATTCGAATTCTAAGTACTTCAATTATTTAAAAAACTGGAAAAGTTAATGCTCATTTAAAAAGCATAGGAAGCCATTTTTATTTGAATTAAATCACCATTGCCATTCGCAACAATCGTTCGAGAAACTTTAATTCTTTTACACAATAAATTAAAATAAATTTATTTTTGCGACATCGATCAGTTTGATATGACGTCAAATATATTCCACTACGAGATTCTTTCTACGTTGATATCAAATGTTTTAATTCTATTTTAAAGCGAGGAATATTACATATTTATTCTTTGAAATATAATTTAATTTTTGCAAACGATAAGTAATAATTATTGAATTTTCGAAATAAAATACAAATGAAACTAGTCAAATTTAGCATAAAAATGTTTAATATAGAATAAATGCTGTGTTTGGCGCCTTTTTACCTGTTAAACACAACTGTTGTGTGGAAGCGGGTTAAGTGACAGATTCTGTTACAAGTCTACTTGTTATTAGAATTAAATCACCATTGCCATTAGCAACAATCGCTTGAGAAACTTTAATTCTTTTAGACAATAAATTAAAATAAATTTATTTTTGCGACATCGATCAGTTTGAAATGACGTCAAATATGTTTCACTACGAGATTCTTTGTACGTTGATATCAAATGTTTTAATTCTATTTTAAAGCGAGGAATATTACATATTTATTCTTTGAAATATAAATTAATTTTTGCAAACGATAAGTAATAATTATCGAATTTTCGAAATAAAATAAATGAAACTAACCAAATTTAGCATGTAAATGTTTAATATAGAATATTAATGCTACTTGTTTTTATTCGTTTATACATAAAGAAATTATTTCTCCATTCAGTTAATATAAAACTTTATGAAATTTTTTTATTTCGAAGTTTTGTTTTAGCATTTTTTAACATCACACATGATAATTTTGAAATACTATTTTTTTTAATATTCTCTTTTTCATACTTGACCCATTTATTGAATAAATTGCTTTTGATAATATTCTATGAGCATTTTGAAATAATTAAAATAAAATATTAACCGACAATTTTTTTTTATTCGAAGTTTTATTTTTATTATATTGGTCTTGTGTTTCTCTCTCTCTCTCTCAATATTGACATAACACAAATATCATTATTTCCGGGATATATTGTTTACCTATTGTGTGCTGATGATTTTGTTTACTGTAATCAATTTCAAAATTCACTATTTCTTTAAATTGAGGATGTCGAAAATGTGCGAGGGTATACTTTCAAGAAAAAACAAGTAGGTTTGTAACAGAATCTGTCACTTAACCCGCTTCCACACATTTGTGTTTAACAGGAATAAACGCGCCAAACACAACATTAATTCTATATTAAACATTTACACGCCAAATTTGGCTAGTTTCATTTATTTTATTTCGAAAATTCAATAATTATTACTTATCGTTTGCAAAAATTAATTTATATTTCAAAGAATAAATATGCAATATTCCTCGCACATTCTTGCACATTTTTATGCCAAGTTAGAATTTTCTATGCATCTTTCTTCATACATATATAATGAACCATCAAAAGAACTCAAGAACTCTATTGTGATATTACAACAATCCAAACTGAATTATATCACATAAATAAATATTTTAATTTTTTTTTCAAATAAAGTTTCTCGTACGTTTAACGAAATGGCAACAGTGAAAATATTGAATAAAAATGGAATTTGCATGTTATTTCAATGTAGATTAAATTTTTAGTTATTTAAATTTTAAATAAACTTCTAATTAAATTTTTTTACTGAAATTTGGAATGTAGCATAATCTGATTTTTTGCTTCAAAATGACGTATTCCACTTGTCTGTGGGACTTGTGGATGGCAAAAGTGAAATATTGAACAAAAATGGAATTTGCATGTTTTTTCAATGTAGATTAAATTTTTATTTATTTAAATTTTATATAAACTTCTAATTTAAATTTTTTAAAGAAATTTGGAATGTAGCCTAATCTGATTTTTTGCTTCAAAATGACGTATCCCACTTGTCTGTGGGACTTGTGGTTCTTTCTGTGAAAGTGGGTGACAGACGGACAGACAGACGGACTGAACGATTATAAAACCTTCCACTTTTTACGTTATAAACCTAGTGTGGAAGCTAAAAATCTATTCGATGAACTGAAATGAGCTTACTGTACCCTGTTTCAGTAACTTGTTAACAGTATTAGTTCTTTATTAACTTATACGGACTTCAATAAGTGTAATAATCATTTGTTGAAATAGTGATTTATTTTTAATTGTAATCCATTCTAAAATTTTAACTCCCTGAAACGATGTAGATGTCATAGATGGTGCTACGGTATTTGAAGGTTAAAAATATATTCACTTAATTGTAATCAATTAACTGTACTACATATTTAAAATTGTATTATTAGTTTGATAACTGTATCAGTATTTTTAGCCTACTTTTCTTTTTTTAATTCGAAAGAATTAAAAAAATGAAAAAGTAGGTATTGACATGCGGTCGATGTCCGTCTGTCTGTCTGTCCGTACCCCCCTTCCAAAATCGGTTCTATCCATCGGATCTTAAAAATTCTTTTTTTGTTAGAAAGCTATGACCTCAGATACCCAACTTTCATACTTTTTGTCCGTCTGTCTGTACGTCCGGACGGACATAAATCTACTATCTGTCGGCGAATTTCCCATTGAATTAGCATTGAAATTCAATTTTGAGTCATTTAAATCACTGTAGGTATTGAAATGCGGTTGATGTCCATCTGTCTGTCTGTTCGGATGTCTGTCTGTCTTTCCGTCTGTCTGTCTGTCTGTCCGTCCGTCTGTCTGTCTGTCCGTACACCCCTTCCAAAATCGGTTCTATCCATCGGATCTTAAAAATTCTTTTTTTGTTAGAAAGCTATGACCTCAGGCACCCAACTTTCATACTTTTTGTCGGTCTGTCTGTACGTCCGGACGGACATAAATCTACTATCTGTCGGCGAATTTCCCATTGAATTAGCATTGAAATTCAATTTTGAGTCATTTAAATCACTGTAGGTATTGAAATGCGGTTGATGTCCATCTGTCTGTCTGTTCGGATGTCTGTCTGTCTTTCCGTCTGTCTGTCTGTCCGTCTGTCCGTATCCCTCTTCCAAAATCGGTTCTATCCCTCGGAACTTAAAAATTCTTTTTTGTTAGAAAGCTATGACCTCAGATACCCAACTTTCATACTCTTTGTCCGTCTGTCTGTACGTCCGGACGGACATAAATCTACTATCTTTCGGCGAATTTCCCATTGAATTAGCATTGAAATTCAATTTTGAGTCATTTAAATCACTGTAGGTATTGAAATGCGGTTGATGTCCATCCGTCTGTCTGTTCGGATGTCTGTCTGTCTTTCCGTCTGTCTGTCTTTCCGTCTGTCTGTCTGTCCGTCCGTCTGTCTCTGTCTGTCTGTCTGTCCGTACACCCCTTCCAAAATCGGTTCTATCCATCGGATCTTAAAAATTCTTTTTTTGTTAGAAAGCTATGACCTCAGACACCCAACTTTCATACTTTTTGTCGGTCTGTCTGTATGTCCGGACGGACATAAATCTACTATCTGTCGGCGAATTTCCCATTGAATTAGCATTGAAATTCAATTTTGAGTCATTTAAATCACTGTTGCCAAATCAACAATGGCATGAGAAACTTTATTTATTTAAACATATTTGAAGCAAAATAATATTTTCATGAATCAGTTTGGAATGACGTCATAAAATGTAGCACAATTTGATTCTTTGATTATTCATTAATTATCTACCAAGAAAGCGGCAAGACATACTTTTGCATGCAATTATGCTTAGTTTTAATTTACATTTCTTATTTTTTAATGCAGTTCGGAGTAGTTTCATTACTTTTGTTATCAATAAATATTTAATTATTCTTCGAACTACAAATAAATCACGAGCAGATGATAAATAATATTTAATTAATTTGCGAAAGAATATTAAGGAAAATAGTTGATTTTGGCTTTTAGAAGTTTAAATTATAGCTGGGTGCTGTGTTTCGATTTTTTTTTCTAATGTGTATAAATCTAGTGTAGAAACGGCTGTTGATGATATTTACTTTAGGAACCTAGTTTTTTTTTCCGATTATAACTTCAGTAAGTATTTAAGTAACAGGAAAGTAGGCTATTTTAGTTCTTTATGAACTTCTTGTTTTCATTGTTGTTAATTTGCAAACTTTCCGAAACTTAGATGCGATTATCAAATATGTTACAGTGTATTTTAAAGTTATAAATTTATTTACTGACATAAATGCTTCAGTACTTTATTTTTGTGCTAGCAGTTATTTAACTTTATCAGTAATTTATTAACATTATCAATACATTATTAATTTTATAAGTAATTCTTTAATTGAATCAGTTAGTTGTTAACTCAGCCATATTTTGTCATTCACAGTTCAGTTTTGTCATTCACAGTGATGACAGTTCATTAACTGTCATCAGTAATTATTTAATTGTATAATAAATCCTAAATTTTTAACTCCCTGACAAATTGGGGCCCGGATGGCCGAGTGGTTTTGCATAGCAGACCATTACGCTAGCAGTCTGTGCGCTTTAACGGGTGCGGGTTCGATTCCCGCTTTCGCCTTGGGTGTACTTTCCTTTCTCTGTGACAGTAAATTTTTTTTCTGTGTCTGTCTTTTTTGACGAAGGCTTATATAAGCGGGTCTCTGATCAAGCACACAAGCTGGAATATATATGTACCTACCCCCCCCCCCCCGAAAAATTGAGAATAAAAGAAATATATATTCTGAAACTTATAGTAAAAGCTAAAGTTATAGTCACAACATAACAAAATATTATATTTCGTTCTTTAGTTTCAAATTATCAATTACATTTTGAGGAGAGAAAATGACATTAATTGGATGACAATTTTACATTTAACTAAATCACAAAAAATGCCTACAGTCCCTGGACAAATTATTAGACGCACTGTATTTTTTTTAAAGTAATTTTATGTTTCTTAAGAGTTTTTATGGAATAATGGTCCATTTAAACTACAATATTATTGATTTTTATTTAAAAGAATTGTTGTAGACTACATATTTGTATTTATTTTTAACATATGGCAACTTTCATTTATATATTATTAATTAATTATATATTATTATATTATTATTATTTATGTGTGGAATCATCATCCTCAAATGCAGGAGACAGTACAGTCTCGCATTGATAGCATGCCGAGCAGAATTAAAGCTTTGATAGCGGCTAAAGGTGGCTCCACTAAATATTGACTTTTACTAACATTAATTTCACTTTTCTTTAGAACTTAATAAACTTATGCTTTTCTAAATTAATGCTGTTTTATTTATGCCAAATAAATCGGTAATTGATTGGATAATATAAAAATAACAAAACAAATCAATTGAAGAGCTTAGTGGAAGAACGTGCTAAGTGACAAAAAGGTGAAAACGAGAAAATGTGCTTTAAAGTTTCTCATTTGCACTCTGATCTGTTGAAAATGGAACTTGTAAAGCGTAAAATATGTGTTACACTTAAAGTCTCTGAAAAAGGGGAAACGTGTGATCGTTGAAGAAGTTGATACTATGTTGATTGACACAAAAATCTCAATTTTTTTCAAAAAATGTCACTTAGCACGTTCTTTCACTAAGCTCTTCAATTTAAAATAATAAAACGGTACAATATCACCCGGTAATTAATATTTTACATGAAATCTTGCAGTGCGTCTAATAATTTGTCCAGGGACTGTAATTGAATATTCTCTTAACCTGACACCTATAACAAGACAGGCTCATCTCCCCCCCCATGTGCTCAACACCACCACAACAACAACACTCATCGCATCATGTCATGTCAACCGTTGCATGCAAAGTACCTGATTTGAATGAATGACATGACAAGGAGAGAGAGAGCACCCCAAATTCCCCCTTCAAAGTTCAAACCAGAAATGGACTCGTCTGATTGCACGCTGTTGACGAGGTAAATTGGAATGACCTAAAGATAAGGAAAGGGGGGAGGGGGGGGGGGAGGTCTTCTTTACTTCCAGGTCATACCCACCATGAATTGGCCGACCTTGAAATTGATTTCTAGAAATGATTAAAAAAAGTAGATTCTGGAAAAGACAGGCGGAAATAATCGGAAATTATGTTTTTTTTTTTATTTTGGTCAGGCCGAATTCTAACTGAAACTTGTTTTTCTTTGAAGTGGGAAAGAGTTATTGTTTTTAACTTAGGGGAACTGTTTTTTGATTGTCATACTGGAACATGAGTAAAAGTGAAGCACAGTATAAATTCTTGCAGCTGAATTTAAGATTTGTTTGCTATTAAATATTTTTATTAAAATAAATATTAAATAATTATAAATTAATAAAAAAAATTATAATAATTATAAATTAAATAATTATAAAATATTTTTTATTAAAAAAAATATTATGACTCTATAAAAAAAAACCAGTACATTCGAATACATATTACCGTGAATTGCTATTTATTACCTCATCTAAAGTATGTAGTTCTATTGACTCGTCTCAGATTGATTTGTTTCAGTTATAAAATTTTCGACTATGAAATCATCAAACTTTCTTAAATCAATTTTTATTTACATTGTTTTCTTTTGGAAAAACCTATAACAAGTAAAACATATTTATTTTGGCAATTTATTTAGTTAGATAGCTGAAAAACACACTAAATTGCTCTGCGAAATGCAGTAGGTCTGGTCATCCTTGATTAGTGGTTAATTTGGTCGGAAATATTCATCCGCAGCTGTAAATAAAAAACAACTTAAACCCTCTATAACAATATTTGCAATGCACAAAACAAAAACTTATCCAAAAATAAATCGCGCTAATCTTAATAAAGCAACTTAAGAGAAAACATAAAAAAAATATTTAGTTTCAAGCCCAACTTAGGCTTATGATCAATTGTTGAAAAACGACCATTTAAATAAAAGTAATAAAAAGTATCTGGATCTTCAAATCAACTTAATATTGAACATCGAGGATGCTACTTGTATTTTTATAGCATTTTTGCTTTTAATAGCATTTTTTTAAAAAAAAATATGTCTCATAATTTGTCGTTCCTACCTAGTGCTTCCACACAATATTTGTGCTCAACAAAAAACTCACTATTTCTACATCTCAAAAAGAAATTTGCCAAACAGGGCCTTTAGCTAATAATTTATTTCTAATTCAAACTTTTAAACGCCAAATTAACTATTTTCATTAATCTTCATTCGCAAATTAATAATTACTCATTATCGTTTGCTAAATTTGTTTGAAATTCGAAGAATAATGCTGCAATTTTTTTTAAATAAATATCTTTTAGTCGCCACAATTTCCCATGTTCATTAACTTTCTTTTGAAAAAGAGAAGAATAACTAATTAGTAAAATTGATTCTTTAAAAATAAAAGCGAACTTTTGCATATTTTTTATTCAAAGTTAGAATTCTCTATGCATCTTTCCTCATACATATATAATGAACCATCAAAAGAACTCTATTGGGATATTACAACAATCCAAACTGAATTATATCACATAAAATTTTTCAAGGTTATATTTTTATTTAAAATAAAGTTTCTCGTACGTTTGACGAAATTGCAACAGTGAAAATATTGAATGAAAATGGAATTTTGCATGTTATTTTAATTTTAATATTCTAATTTAAATATTTGTGTAATATGATTTTTTTACTTCTAAATGACGTATCCCACTTGTTTGTGCGACTTGCGGTTCATTCTGTGAAAGTGGGTGACAGACGGACAGACTGAACGATTATAATACCTTCCACATTTTACGTTATAAACGAAGTGTGGAAGCTAAAAAATTACCAAACAATCATTTATCGACCAAAAGCCCTTAAATATCACCACAAACAACCTACTAAAGTTGACCCACTGAGAATGAATGCATCCTAAGCAAATTATATAAGAATCCTACAAAAAAAAAGTCGCATTTTTTTAGCCCAATGTTTTGGTCTTCCATAATAAAGCGGATTTCGCTTTATCCTCCACTCACCCGTGACGTCGTTAACCCACAGAGTTGGCTCCCGGTGGGACATTTGGACCGGAAAAGAATATGGGCATTCCGAAGACACTGCGACTTTAAGTACGGACATCAGAGTTAAATTGATTTGACAAATTCGGATTAGTGGATCGAATGAGACCGAAGGAATGCAGGTCTCCAAACCAAAGTGCCTCTTGGGTATTAAAGTGGAAAAAGTTATTTTCTAAGCCCCATTTATTCATTAGAATTTTTTGCAAACGGTTTTTTTATATGATAAATGTAGCTGAATCACATGTTTCTAAAATTCCACTTGTTGAAATGGGTTACAATAATTTTTAAAATTTTTGATAAATGATTTTACACAAAACTTTTCCTACATTCTTGTACTTTAAACTGTATATTATAGTGAGTGATTTATTTGAAATAATAAAATATTTAATATTTCACAATATATTAAATAACCTAAAAAACGAAACCTTTTTATATTTACTCCTAATACGTCAGAAAAAGACGCCATGGAACAAAAAATATATCCCTCAATGGGAATGTTTCAGATGAAATAACGCTTTTGTTTTCATTTTTATTCGTACTGGATTTCATAGGTGGCTTCGGTTTCACGTACTGCGATTTCATGGGTTGCTTCGGTTCCACTCTCAAAATGACCGATGTAGATGAAAAGTAACTTTTCTTTCTATGCAAGCTTTCTTTAACAAATGTTTTGTACAACCAAAAGCACAGCAAGAAGTTGGCATTTAAAAAATTTAATTAGTAAAATATTCTTCGGCAACTCATTTTCGAATACCAAAACATAAGAAATTCCAAGCAACAAATGACAACAAACAGTTGGAGCTGTTGCCATCCACGACGTGAAACAACCCCATTGTGGAAAAAGTGAAAGTATCCCATATGCTTAAATTGAATTCCAAGATTTTCAACAAAGCAATTCTAGTTCCTCTTATTAGCGAATAGGTCGTACAAAATGGTAATTCAACAACTTCTTTTCAATTACAATAACTTTCCTCAAGTGCTTCACTTTGTGCTATTGAATAAGGTATACTCAACAATATTGTTGTAATAAAAATGAGGAATCAGAGCGACGGAGTTCGGTCTCAGTCTGATTGACCGAATTCCGTGATACTAAAAAAAGCGGGAAATTTCTTGCTTGCTGAGAAATAATAGTTTTTTAAATAGATTTTTTAAAAATTGAAATAAATGTCTGCTTTTAGCTTCCACACTACGTTTATAACGTAAAAAGCGGAAGGTATTATAATCGTTCAGTCCGTCTGTCTGTCTGTCCGTCACCCACTTTCATAGCCCAAACTGCAAATGCTACGGACAAGTGTGATACGGAAAGGAATTCAAATTCGAAGTACTTCAATTATTTAAAAAACTGCCAAATTTAATGCTTATTTAAAAAGCATAGGAAGCCATGTTTTTTAGAATTAAATCACCATTCGAAACAGTCCATTCGCAACAATCGCTCGAGAAACTTTGATTCTTTTTTCGACAATAAATTAAAATCAATTTATTTTTGCGACATCGATCAGTTTGAAATGACGTCAAATATATTTCACTACGAGATTCTTTGTACGTTGATATGACATGTTTTAATTCTATTTAAAAGCGAGGAATATTACATATTTATTCTTTGAAATATAAATTAATTTTTGCAAACGATAAGTAATAATTATTGAATTTTTGAAATAAAATAAATGAAACTAGCCAAATTTAGCATGTAAATGTTTAATATAGAATTTTTGTGTATTTGGCGCCTTTTTACCTGTTAAACACAACTGTTGTGTGGAAGCGGATTAAGTGACAGATTCTGTTACAAACCTACTTGTTTCATATTATTTCAACACAACTTGTAATAACTGAGAAAAACACAATTTATTAAAAATTAAAGTCAGCACAAGCTTTTTTTTAGTGTATAAGAAATTTGAATACTACAAGTGGCAAATAAAGAAATATGCGTACGAGTTATAGGACCAATTTTTTCCCCAAATCCTCAGAATCAACTAAATGCTTTAAATGTTTTGCAATTAAAAAAAATAAGACAAATTATTAAAATATTAACTTTTTAAAAAAAATTATTTTTCCTATTACAAAAAAAAAAAACAGTTTTATGCTATTGCATTCATCAATTAGTCGTTTGTGCAACTCCCCGTACACGTTGATGATGATAACATAAATTCTGTCATGATGTTACCTAAAAAATTGCACTGTCATTATATACTGGTGTGATATATACTAACAAACCTTTTGCAATCAATAAGTTCTTAAAATTGGTTTTCGAACATTAGCTAACATAACAAAACGATTTTGAACATAAACTTTATTTGCATTTTTTAAAGATTCTTCACTGAAGAACAAAAATGAACAGAGCACAAAACTATACGTAAATGAAATACAATGTTTCAATTTTATGCTTTATATACAGTCCCTGGACAAATTATTAGACGCACTGCAAGATTTCATGTAAAATATTAATTACCGGGTGATATTGTACCGTTTTATTATTTTAAATTGATTTGTTTTTTATTTTTATATTACCCAATCAATTACCGATTTATTGGACATAAATAAAACAGCATTAATTTAAAAAAGCATAAGTTTATTAAGGTTTTAAAAAAAGTGAAATTAATGTTAGTAAAAGTCAATATTTAGTTGAGCCACCTTTAGCCGCTATCAAAGCTTTAATTCTGCGCGGCATGCTATCAATGCAAGACTGTACTCCTGCATTTGAGGATGATGATTCCACACATAAATAATCTTATAATAAATAATTAATATAAATTAATCTTAAGCATAATTAATCATAATTATCTTAAAAAATAAATACAAATATGTATAGTCTACAACAATTCTTTAAAATAAAAATCAATAATATTGTAGTTTAAATATACCATTATTGCATAAAAACTCTTAGGAAACATAAAATTACTAAAAAAATTATACAGTGCGTCTAATAATTTAGTCCAGGGACTGTACTTGTTTCCCTTGGATGGTGAATTCAATGAAATCAATGGATGCTTAAATTAAATGATGGAATATTTTTAAAAAAAAACTTTATTTACCCTTTATACGGTTCTTTATTGCAGAGCATAGAGGAAAAGTGCAAAAAACTGTACTTAAATGAAAATGCAATGTTCTATTTTTTATGCTTCATAAATTTGCATTTTGTTTGCTTTAAAAACTCAACTTAATGAGTATTTATTTGATAATAAAGTTAACTTTGGATGGGTGAATTTTCGTGGTATTAGAAGTGAAGGGACCCGTGGCTATTTCTAGAAAATTGGGGAATGCGTTACCTGCCTACACTTCTTCGGTTGCCCAAAAGAATATCCCTACATAGCACGATTTTTTTTCGGCATAAATCCTAGGATTTAATATCTTCAATTGGCCAGATTACTTGGAAAAATATTTTTAAAAAAATCTTCCTTTATTCTTTGCTGTTCAAATCACTGATTTATCTGAAGAGCGTTAAACTAAAAATGCCCAAAAATATTTTAAAAAAATATATCATTTTTTTTAAAGAGATACACTGGTTTAAGGGAATTACACAGATATACTTATCATTTTTTTACACAAAAATCACTTAATGCATATAAAATTAGGACTAACTAACCCAGTCAATCAACAAATCAAAAAAAGGTTAAAAGTTAATTAGCCTATTTTTTGGGCAGGTTATATTAATAGAATTTTTAATTAATTCGTTACTTGTAGCAACGTTTTTACATTTCTAAGTAGTATGAAATATTGCAAGGAAAGTAAAACTTATGCTTTATGTGTCTAAATGTATGTATGTGCCACATATGGCACACGATGCAGTGAACTGATATAATATAACAGATTTTTTGGGGGCCCGGATGGCCTAGTGGTTTAGATCGCAGCCTATATACGCTTACAGTCTGTGCACTGTACCGGGTGTGGGCTCGATTTCCGCCTTCACCCTGGGTGTACTTTCCCGCTCTTCAGTAAAAATTCTGCCTGTGTGTGTCTTACTTGACGAAGGTTTATAAGCGGGTCTCTGATCAAGCACGCAAACTGGAAATATTTGTACCAACCTATTTATCTACCTACTACCTACCTATCATTATTCCTGAAACTCTAAACAAACAACACAATTGTCATTCAATATTGAAAACTAAGGGTTGTATAACACTACGATTACGTTCAATCACCACTTCATAAATCAATACAAACATTTTAAAACATTTAAGGATATCCGACTATGTTGGACACTCATTTTTTAAAATAAATTTTTATACATATATTGTGTGTATTTTTATGTTCACCAACACAACTAATAATAATAATTAGTGACAATTTTTATTTTAAATAAATATATTTTTTGTAATTTAAAATTTTTAAGGTAAATTTTGATGTTTTTCGCCTTTACGATAGATTTTCTAACTAAAAAAATATTTAATATTTCTTTAAAACAACTATAAATTAATGAATCTTCATTTGATACCTAGAGAATAGACTACAATCTAAGACATTTATCGCACCAATAAAAAGTTATGAGTTGTCGAAGAAGTTAAAGATTTTTTATGTACTTTTTTTCCTACCATTTATGATAGTAAGTTTTATAATTTCTGTAATAATGCTCTAAATTACTAGTCTGTAGTTTATTCACTAGATAATAGTATAAAAAATATGCACAAAAAATTTCAAAACATTCGGTTAAGTGCATTTTGAGAAATATAGTTTGTAGAGAAGAAAATTTTCAAAAATTTTCATTTTGCAGAAAATAAATTTAAAGTTAACAAACTGTATAAAGGAGATTCATTTATGCAGAAAAAGAAAGATTATTTTATGCAAAGTCAATATAGAGACAGTTTTGGATTCTTAAAAAGCTCCGCTATAATTTAAAATAATAAAAGAAAATATTAAATTTCATCAAAAATGGTCATTTCAACGTAGTCGGGTACTTTAAAGGTAAATCTATGTCTTATGAGGCAATTTCAAATGCTTTAAAAACTAAAAAGTTCTATATCAGGAACCATTTGCGAATGCGTGATTTTTTCAAAAACCTTAATATGACGTTAGATAGGTTTCTTGCATTCTTCTCCTCTATCTCTGAGCATAAAAATATAAAATTAACTGATTTTTATTAATATATCTTTCAGGTGGTGGAGGAGCTGAAGGTGGGCAAGACCTCTCCGACGATGTGCTTCGTGTGCAAGTTCGGCATCGCGCTGCTGCAGCATTTCGTGGAGACCGAGAAGCCTAAAGAGGATATCGCGCACATCGCCTACACCATATGCGCCACGCTCAAGCTGGACAGCGACAGGGTGTGCGCCGGCATCGTCAACATATTCAAGGTACGAGCACAAGTCTAACAGTCTGTGCACTGTACCGGATGCGGGTTCGATTCCCGTCTTCGCCCTGGGTGTACCTTTTCTCTTTGTGTCAGCAAAAATTCTGTCTGTGTTTGTCTTACTTGACGAAGGTGACGGGTCTCTGATCAAGCACACAAACCGGAAAATACATGTATCAACCTACCTACCTATTAGTACGAGTCAGAGTAAAACTAGTAACCTTTTTAAAAAAGAGTCTGTTAGTGCTTCCGTCTTACTACTATTTTTCTTGAATTAGTAATTCCCTTGTCTCTTGTCTTACTCATTTTCTTTTTAAAATTCCCTGATTATTTTAAGAAAATTGCAGCGTCTTCTTGTGGTGCTGCCATCTATTTGTTAAAACTAGAAACTTAAAAAAAAAGAGTATGTTAGTGCTGCCGTCTTACTACTATTTTCTTGAATTAGTAATTTATTTCATTACACTTACATAGTGTACGTCTTAACATGTTTTGGGACTGACTCTCATACTCTAGACTCTTTTTTTAGGGGTAAAAAAACATTTACTAACTGAATAGCAAAAGAAAATTTTGGTGGATTAACAATATTATTTGTATACTCTCTGAATTGAATGTTTTAACTAACACAGAAAAATATTACTATTAAGACTTGGAAAAAACATCAATTTTGCTGTAATTTTCCATTTTTTCGAGCGTTCAATACTGTTTCAATTATATCACGATCTTGAACCGGTTTCTTAAAAATCGTTGTCAGTTTACTCCAAAACTGGTTTTCAATGACACAACTTTGGGATGGTTAACACCAACAAAAAGTTTTTCGTTTGGTTTTTGTCCGTTTAAGTTATTCAGTGGCCCAGTTGTCATGACGCTTCACTAGTAACCTAACCATTGCGGGTCCGAATTGCTATTGAAGCGAAGCTATTTCTCAAAAATACGAATAATTGAAAATTTTAAAATACGAATTATAACATTAATATATTATAATGTATATTACATTTAGGTCCCATCCTTTCATCCCTTAAGTGGGTCGATAAAATGGGTACCAAGCATGCTTGAGAAGTAAACACTAAGGGTTAGGCTGACCACCTTACCGGGACATATCCTAGCACCCCAAAGCCCTAATTCACGAAAGCTGAAATGGGCACGGCTGGCCTTGGCCCACTAATGGGCTGTTGCGCCGAGGAGAATAAAAAAAAATACATTTAAAAATCCGAATATTTTAAGGGAAACGCGTATTTAATTGTAATTTACCGTATTTAATACATAAAGTTTCAATTTTTTTACGGTTTTTTTGGCAACCCAATCATCAGTTTTACAATCCAGATATAATTTAATCAAGAGCGGTTTACTAGTAGTTAATTTCACCAAGCATCTATATATAATTCACCTTAAGTGATCACATATTTGTTGTTTTGCAGGACGAGTTCTACCACATCTTCCAGCGCAACCAGCTCGGCCCCCAGGAGGTGTGCGGGGTGCTGCTAGGGGGGGAGTGCGCGCGCATCACCTCCCCCCTCCACAACTGGACGGTGGCCCTCACCCCCTTCCCAAAACCCCCCGTACAAGAAGTGCAGCAGCCCAAGGTACTACACTGTTAAAAATTTGGTGCTAGGTTTCACCATGATATTGGTTGGTTTCACAATGATATTGGTTCCTAGTAGCTGCAACGGCTGAATGGTGAAATGTTTCACCTTTTTTTTGGTGTTTGGTTGAACCATTTTTCTGGATTGGAAACAAAAACTGAGAAATGGTTCAACCGAATACCAAAAATATGGTGAAACGTTTCACCATTCAGCCGTTGCAGCTACTAGGAACCAATATCATGGTGAAACAAGCACAAAATTTTTAACAGTGTAGACTTCTTTTGATTGCAGTACAAGCAAAGCCCGATTTTCAGCAGGGCAAACGAGGCATGTGTCCATGCAGGCACCCCCACTCCAAGCCCCCCCCCCTTCCCCCACATTTACTTCTAAAAGAATAATATTGCCGAAATAGTGCGCCAAATTAGTTGCCGCAAAGAAATTAATAAATATAATACAATTGAACCAAGTGGCATTAATTTTTGAAAAGCGCGTACCTGTAATTATTATATCTCTTGTTATTTTTTTTTTAAATTATGCCCTGACATGTGAATAAAAAAATATGTATTTAAAATATGACATGACAAGATTATTGGTCTCTGATGTCATATCTTATGCACGTATTACAAAAGAAATTATGTAACACATGCAATGCCTACATGCTATGTATTTAAGATAATTCTTAAAAGTTTATTTATATGAACAAATTTGAAAAGAAAAAAGCACGTTCATAGATAGTTTTAAGATATGTTTTTGGGGTCCCCAAAGTTATAAGTCGATCCCTGAGTACAAGCTGCGAATCAGAAGGACATTATACGTAGCTGCAACTTCACGTTCGAATTTTATATTTATTAACGTGCTCGAAAGTTGTCGTACTTTTTCTTCGGAAAAGCTGACAATCCCAACAGGACAGATAACGACGTCATATCGAGCTTCTAAGGCTTGAAAGTTGAGTAATCCCTGCTTCGAACCTTGTGCTAAACACGTTTTTTAATTTTTTTTTTCTAGAAATACCAGCCCAAAACCAGAGTCCTGCACCTTTCCGACACACACTTAGACCCTTACTACCTGGAGGGCGCCAACGCAGACTGCAAGGAATTAATGTGCTGCAGGATCGCAGACGGCCCGGCCCCGACGCCCGAACAGGCAGCCGGCAAGTGGGGTGACTATCGAAACTGCGACACGCCACTGAGGACACTGGAGAACATGTTGAAGCATATTACAGCAACACATAAGGTAATATGTAATAAGTTGAAGAGTACTGCTGCACTTCTTGGCTAGTACAGTATCTGCTTGGCGGACATTGGCGACCAGAAACCGGTTTCAACCTTGGTTCTTCTCTCGGTACAAACATTGGAATTGTGCCTCACGTGAATCAAAGTTGTCGCGAGAGAAGAACCAAGTGAGAAACCGTTTTACTGACACCAGTTCAGGCGATGACTCGCTATCGTCGCCAAAGGGGCTTGATACGGACAGATATCCTGTCGATAGAGGTTTTTCTCCCTGGACTCTTTATATTCATTGGATGCAACATAGCAAATACTATGTGAAATAAAGTGAAAACCTGATGCTTTAGGAAGCTTGTTGCTGATTTGAATATTTGTATCTATGTTAGCAGGTTAGGTTGTACGTTTTTCTGGCTGTCTATATATTTCTAGCCTCCATGGAGCTTTTATGCAGCCAATTTTGCCTCGTAATTTAAAACCCAGGTCAAAGGACACGGTCGACACCTGTACAAAAAGCAAACCATCGTGCGCTTGTTCGGGACTTTAGACTCCACATATTCAGCGAGCTAGTATGTCGCAGCAAAAATGCAGACCAACACACAACTGAAATGAAGAGTACAGGGGAAAAACAACATCATTGCATAGGAATCTGTCTGCATCAAGCCTTTTTGTCAACAATAGCGAATCATCACCTAAACTGGTGTAAGGAAACCGGTTACTCATTTTGTTTTTCTCCCGTGGGAACCCTGATACATGCCAGAGATTAATGGACACGAGTCACATGTTTGTATCGCGAAAGAAAAACCGAGAGAGAAACCGGTTTCCTATCGCCAATGTCCGCCAAGCACACCAGAATACGGGAAGATTCCTACGCAATGAAGGTGTTTTACCCCTGCACTCTTTAGTTGTATTGTACCACAGAATGTTTGATTTAATTAATTAACATTTAACTAGTGTGGATAAGAATTCAGAACTAGGTAAAAGCGTTGAATAGTGATATTTAGGTTAGTTAGAGCTTATATTTTAACCCTTTAAGTAATAGAAGAATTTTAAATTTTTCTTCTAGTACAATTTAAAAAATTTTTCTTCGAATTAACTTTAATTTTAAAACATCATGTAGCAAATCTAATGTGACAATATGTAGAATGGTGCTGAAACGTCAAAATTTTAAATCATTTATGTTACAACAGTGTTTTACCATATGAGACAGGGCCCTTTCTTAGGTGACTAATCTGCATCGCCCTTTCTAAATAGCAGTTCATGCTATAAATCTGGTTGTGAAAATAAAACAGTTTTACCTTTTCTTATCACAAAACAAGCGCAGCGTTTACTATCTCAATGAATCGAAAATTAACAGACATTCGTTGATCGTTTTGAAAGAACAAGAGTGAAATAAGAAACACATTCCTATCGAATTTCTCGCAGAGCCTATTCAAAGAACAGAATGTTGAAAATATAGTTTTCTTACCCCCCTGTCATTGGCTGAAGAAAGTGAATATCGGTTTAATTTCACTGATCAGGGCAGCCCGAGCAGGTTCAAACGAAACGCGGAGGAATACGGCACTCATTCAAAAAATGTGAGAAACTAGATAACTTTGCCTTTAACCACAGTTGTGGATAAGTGTCCATAAGTTTCACCCAGGCTAACTCATAACCACTCCTTACTAGTTCTAAAATTTCTTACTTGATCAAATCTTGTAAGCATGTCAGTTTTTAACTGGCCAAGATGATCAAAAAAATTAGTATTTTGTCTTGGTCGTATTTGGGAGTTCAGGAGTAAATGGCATTAAACACTCGTCAAGGGTCGGAATTGAATCAGCTCTTTATGGTCAACATTACAGTATTTTAATTTTCCCCTTTGAATACTCATCGCCCCCCGATCGCCCCTCAAATATTTATTGCCCCCTTGCTAACACAAATCGCCCACTTGGGGGCGATCGCCCCAGGTTGGGAACCGCTGGTATACAACATAAAAACCATTTTTCTTCAAAAAATTAACTTTTAATTCTAAAACATCAGTGTAGCGAATATATTTTCTAATCGATGACACATTGCTAAAGTTGCCGAACGTCAACAATATTTTAAAATAATAAAGTGTAGTAGAGTGTATGTTACCAAATGAAGAGTACAGGGGAAAAAGCCCCTCATTGCATAGGGATCTAATCTGCATCAGATCGGCGAAGATAGCGAGTCATCGCCTAAACTGGTGTGAAAAAAAACAGTTTTTCCTTGGTTCTTATCACACGGCGCACGGTTTACTATCTCTATGATCGAGATTCAAGCCAGACATTCGTTTGACGTTTGAACAGCGGAACAAGAAGCAAATAAGAAACAAGTTTCCTATCGCCACTACTCGCTAAGCCTATCTCAATATGGACAGATTCCCTGTAAATGAAGGGTTTTTTCCCCCTGTCATTGAGCTAGAAGAAAAGTGGAGTGAGGTGTGTGATTCACTGAACAGGGCAGCAAACGAGCCGGTTCAATAACGAAACGCGGAGGGATATACGGCACTGCAGCAGAAACGAATCGGGCATAAAACCTAGAAACTTGCCTATTTCGCTATTCGGTTCGCTTCGCTGGTTCTTAGTTAGTGATCCACATGGTTATTTCTTAAAAAAGTTGGAATTTAAAGTTAAAGAAATTTAATTACTAAAAATATTAAAATACATTTAGGAGCCCAAGTCAATATGATAGAGGGGTCTCATACAAGCATTGCATACAAGTGTAGGGAAAATAGTCCTTTTCTGCCCGGTTCGCTCAAAAGGGTGTGAGTGGGTTTTCGGCTCGCTGACACCTCACTCCAGTTTCCCTTCTAGCTCAATGCCCCCTGTACTCTTCAAATGGCAACAGTATTAGAGGGTTAAACGTATTAACTTTCGTTCCTAGATCGACTACGTTCTGTGGACAGGAGATATCCCTCCACACGATGTATGGAACACCACCAAGCCTGAGCAAGTCAGACTGCTTCATCTGGTGTCGAGGATTTTGGCCAAGCACCTTCCTGGGGTGCCCGTTTACCCCGCCCTAGGCAATCACGAGAGTGCCAAGATCAACAGGTGAGATTTCTTGTGTAAATGAGCCCTATCCAAAAACTTATTTTTAAAAGCAGATTTCGGGACAGTGAGTGCTTTTCATTTACAGCAGCTGTTTGTTTGTCCGAAAACTGCTCTTCGGGGTTTTTTCAGTGATTGAGAGAAGCTGTTATTTTTTACTATACTCCTGGCCAACTAAAGTTGGGTAAATAGAAATATGCTATGGAAAAGATCCTTTCGCGGATGTAAAGAGTTCCATAAATTATTTGCTAATCCATCCAAAACACATGTTCAAAATATTAATTTCGTTTAAGGTCTAACAGATTTGAATATTATTTGAGAAAATTTGGCAATTTTATCAGAAAGAAAAGTGTATTTTGGTTCAAATTGTATTCAGATCCTTTTGTATATAAATATTACCTTACAAGAGTTTCCAGCCAACGGATCATTGTTTCTTTTTCGCGTTCTATGGTTGCCGTCTCGATCGAATTTTGTTTATTATGACAGTGTAATTGGCGATTGAAAATGAATTTCTGTTGAAGAAAGAAGGCAATTTACAATTATTTCCTTAAATGGAGAATAGAAGTTATAGTACACTTCTAGGGGGGGGGGGACGTTATATCTTTTACAGTACACATAGTCTAAACTTTTTATATTCGGAAGAACGCAGTAGATAAAAAAGTAAAATTGCAAATGTGAATCAGTATTTAATAATTCTAAAAGAACATTTAAAGGCGATATAGTTTACTTAAGCCCTATGTCTTTTCTTTACAGTCTTATTTAGTGAGAGAATAAATTATTGATAATTGATCACTGGTAAACTAAGCCTTGTTCACCTATTTCAGGCGAGTACAGAAATAATTAGAAAAAGTTAATTTATCTCACATTTAATTTTATTCATAAGCTGTATGATCGGAAATAAATAAATCCAAAGGAGAAAAAACGGTAAATTACCTCGAATCTTTCATGTTCAGAGTATCCCAACATTTCTGAGCATGTTCTTAATCCATGCAAACCGTTATTCGTTTAGTTTAGTTTGAATTATCGTCGCACTAGAGCTACACGAGGGCTATGCAAACCGTTATTCACCAACAATAATACTTTTAGGGTGGCAAGCCAAAAAATACAAAGACAGAAGTTTTAACCGATCCCCCCCTTCCATTATCTGTTAAGAAGTAATACATTCGTCAAATGTTAATTGTTTTATGCTTATTGACCATTACGCTAGCAGTCTGCGCGATACAACGGGTGCGGGTTCGATTCCCACCTTCGCCCTGGGTGTATATTCCTTTCTCTGTGACAGTAAAAAATTCTCTCTGTGTCTGTCTTACTTGACAAAGGCTTCATAAGCGGGTCACTGATCAAGCACACAAGCCGGAATATATATGTACCTACCCCTCCCCTTATGCTTATCAATATATCTTCGAATATTATCTTTTATGCTTAAGGGGGACTTGAGCTTCTGTTGAAGCCCATGTTAAAACGGACATTTTTATGTACCTTTTTACACCTTCTTGTTGGATTTATTCAAAATTTTACACAGTTAAAAACACTTTTACATAGATTGACATATAGATTTAGAAATAATAAAGAATATATATTTTATGGCGGTTTCGAAAACTAGTCATCACATTTTCATAAAAAATCATTGAAATTATTTGTTTAAAAAAATTATTAATATTTCTTTAAAGGCATATGTCTGTTTGTGTAAAAGTACTTAATTTGTACGCAAAAAAATCTAAGTCAAATATTCAGTAGTTACTGAGAAAAAGGTACATTTGCCCCTAAAATATGCATTTTGAGGAAATGGCGTTTAAAGTACAATTTTGAGCAATCTTTTATGCGGAAAGTATTTTTGAAAAATTAATTAAAAAAACTTTTAATTGACATATTGCCTACTAAATTACACCACTTTGAAGGTAACATTCGAAGTATCAGCCCACCAGGGTTGTTATGATTTTACCCGACTCGAAAAAACCCGGGTGGTTTTTTAAAAAAAAAAAACCGCTTGAAAAACCCCATCAAAAACCCAAGTGGACAATTGAACTTAAATTGCCTTCACTGAAAATTAAAAAAAAGTAAAAACTTTTTATACATCCAAAAAATATACATTTCCTATCATTTTTAATTAATATTATAGTATTATTCTTAATATTTTTTTTACATTTTTGTACCTTCAATATGTAAAATGCATTTACAAATTTAAATTTATACTAATTATTTAACAATTAAATATAACAAATACATTTTTAAAATTCTAATTTTAATTTATATTGTTACAATATTCCGGATTATATAATTTTACACATACACAAACAAACAATACTTGGTTATAGACATTATATTTATAAATTTAAATATACATTTATCTAACAACTATATGCAATTATTTTTTAATTATTGTAATTTAAATTACATCATTCCTTATTATCTCTCTCAAGATAATCTGTTAGTTTTACAAATTGTAATGTATAGAAAAATAATTAAAACTTCCCAAAATAAATCACAAATTCCTGAAAACACATCCAAAATACTGAAAAAAACCATAAAACCCTGAAAAAAAACCTAAAACCCGGAAAAACCCGTAAGAAACCCCAAAAACCCAAGTGGGTTGGGTTTTTCATGAAAAAAACCCGGGTTTTTAACAACCCTGCATCCCACTCAAAAAATCATCTCAAAATTTGTTTATTTGGTCAATTTTCGAGTCCCCCTTAAAATGCTTATTTTTCTGTATGTTTTCATTCGTGTTTCAGCTTCCCCCAGCCCGAGGTGAAGGGCGAGTTCTCCATCCAGTGGCTCCACGAAGAGGTCACCAAAGCGTGGGGCAGGTGGCTGCCCAAGTCGGCGCAACGCACGCTCAGGGAGTAAGTATATTGACGAGGTGATAAATACTACACTGCTCAAAACAATTAGGGTAGCACTTTGAGTACTTTTGTTAACCCTTTTAGTTCCAACTTTTCATTTTTTATTCTAAAAATCTGAAATTTGTAAAATAGATTCATTATGGTATTCAGTATGAAATGGTATAAAACAGGGGAATTTTTTTTTATATTTTTTAACTGAAATTTAAAGGGAAAAAATCGTAATCATAACATTTGAATAAATTATAACAATAATGTTTTCAAAACTTTGTTTGTTAAAAAAAGTTAAAATCAATTTTTAAACATCTAAGAAAGCAAGCGTAAAGAATTTTGGGTCAATTTATTTCATAAAAATTTTTGAGAGTAAATTTTAATTTTACTATATTTTTCATATTTTCATTTAATTAAAGCAAACATTATTTAATTCTTCAAAAGACACGATTCTTCCATCCAACGATAAATAAGTGCAAGCTCAATATAGTGAGAAAAAAAAATCGCAAGCTGATAATTCCAAATGGAATCATTATGGTTAAAAGGGTTTAAACCATGCTTTCCCTTAATTGTTTTGAGTAGTGTAATACATGAAAAAAATGATTTAAACCCCTCAAAAACGTATATTTTTAACCTCAATTAATTTCCATAATTTAAATTACCTTTTCCACGTAACTTTAATGTTACTTATTAATGTCTTTAACATTCCAACAACATACCAGTAGCGTCATTTAGACGAGAAACGTAGTCGTTCCCGTAGAACAAGTTTAGTCAGCAAATATTTTAAAAATGACCTTACAACCTTTCCCATCACTGATCCTCGCACCTAATTGGTCAATGGAACAGAACAAGAAATATTCGCCATATGTGAATCACTCAGCTTCTTTCTCCCTTGGAGAGAACACGCCAAAAAATTCTCCCCAGATGGATTGCAAGAAAGACTTTTAAAGATTACGTTTTTCACTGTCAACTTTTTCTACATACATATACAAAAATTGTCGACCACCAACAGGATTTTGGTGCAGCAAATTTAGTCCACAAATTTAAGAATTATTTACCAGTCTCCAATAACTATCGACACTCTTAAAACAAACGAGCGGTTTTAACTCAGTCTGAGTTAATTTCCACTCCTTTCCGTGCCGAAAATTCACTTCCCCTATAGGAGTGGATTTCACTCTTTTTGCGGAGTGGGTAAAAGAAATAAAAGAAAACAATCTACGCCGTACACTCTTAAAACGAGCGGTTTTAACTCAGTCTGAGTTAATTTCCACTCCTTTCCGGTGCCGAAAATGCACTTCCCCTATAGGAGTGGATTTCACTCTTTTGTTTTAAGAGTGGAGATTCTTCTTGAATTCTTCTACTCTCTTCGAGTCTATAACAGAATCTGGTTAAGCATTCCACTCATTGGTAACTATTGTAAAATTGCGTTTTCTTACCTCCTTTTTGAAGTAGGATTTGTTTTTCTAATTTCTAGCCATGAATTTCGTATAGTGAGAAAGTTTACACTTTAGCCAATTTGCTCATCCCTCAGAGGGTTAACAACCCATTTGTGTTAATATTATTAACATACACTGCTCAAAACAATTAGGGGAGCACTTTTCGTAATTTTGTTAACCCTTTCAGTTCCAACGTTTTATTTTTTATTCTACAAATGTAAAATTTGTGAAATAGATTCATTATGCATCCAGAATGAAATGGTAAAAAACCGGGGAAAAAATCCCAATTTTTTCGCTGGACCGGGGGTCTCCAAACTCAAGTGCCTCAGTGTTAATCCAATGGCGAAAAAATTATTTTCTCTGCCACATTTCTCCGGCTGTATTGAATATTTTTACAAACGTTTTTTTTTAATAATAAATGTAGATAACTTACAGGTCTCTATAATCTCACTTTTTGAAATTGCTTCGAATATTTTGAGTAAAATTATTTATTGAAAATTATAAAAAATATTCGAACCCATTTCAAAAAGTGGGATTGTCGGGACCTGTAAGTCAGCTACATGCATCATATAAAAAAAATCCGCTTGCAAAAATATTCAATACAGCCGGAGAAATGTGGCAGAGAAAATATTTTTTTCACCATTGGATTAACACTGATGCACTTTGCTTTGGAGACCCCCGGTCCAGCGCGCCCATTCCCCCTTAAGGGGGACGATACATGTAACCACCTGAAATTTGATCGTTTTTCAGAGACGTTATTAAAGGGGAAGAAATACATGAATCGTTCTAAAAAATTCAGTATGTTTATACATTATATATTAAAATACAAAAATTAGATTTTTTTTTAAAATTTTAGTATTTTCGAAATGGCCGCCGTAGTAACCCATCTTCTGAGACCCTAGCGGATAAAAGTATCAATCGGCGGGAATTCTAGCTACTCCAAAATTGATCTGAAATCAAAATTTTTTTATATGAAAATGTTCATAAAACTGACATCTTCTAGTTAAACCAATAAAAATTTAAAAAAGTTGAAAAATTGTAAATCGGCAGGCCTCATAATAAAAAAGTTCGATGTTTTACCCTTTTTTCAAAGGTTTTTGGGTTAAAAAAACCCTGTAATTTTCAATTTTTTTGGGGCATTTTTGAGGATCAACTAGAAGATAATACTATAGAGAAGACGCATACCAAATTTTATGAGAATCGATTGAGAACTTTTTGAGTTATCTTGCCCGCCAATTTAAAAGAAGTAGTTTTGAGATAAACGTGCTTACAGTTTTGACAAAGCCCTCAAGCGCCGAGTTGAAGTGAAGCATTTAAATGAGCATTTAATCAATAAATAATGCGAATTTCATTCTAAAAATTTGCAGACATATTTTTGGGATGTTATTTTAACTATTTTTTAAATTTAAAAAAATCGATTTTTACATGTTTCGCCCCCCTTAAGTTTTAAAAATTCGTTTTTCTTGCAACTTAATGTACTTATTTAGTATTTTTCTTCACTTTTTATTTGTCTTGTATTTTGTTTATTTAGGTAAATTTAGAATAAAGCTTATTTTCGCATTGTAAATTTTTTGCCAATCGTCGTTTATATATTGACTTATTATATTGACTTATCATTGTTAATGCATACTTGTCATAATTATTTGCATTTGAATAACTTTTGATAGTTTGACAGTCATTTGCATAAATTTACATGAACAATAATAAATGTCACTTAAGCTTATTTGGGTGGGGCCTGTACATAGATATCATAGTTAAAGTATTAGATTGGCAGATCACGTGACCTCCAATGCCAACGACGGGACGCGCATGAAGGCCAAAATAAGAGGGCAAAATGACCAGTGTTGCCGCCACTTTAAGGAGAGAAATACTACGAAAAAATACCATTTAATTCTAAAATTACAAAAAAAATACTAGAAAACGATTTAAAGTCACTAACAAATTCCAAAATGCAGCTAGTATTTTTACGATATTTTTTTGTAATTTTGGAATTAAATGGTAATTTTTCGTAGTATTTCTCTCCTTAAAGTGGCGGCAACACTGGCCATTTTGCCCTCTTATTTTGGCCTCCATGCGCGTCCCGTTGTTAGCATTGGAGGTCACGTGATCTGCCAATCTAATACTTTAACTATGATATCTATGGGCCTGTAACTTATTTTAACTTCATCAATTACTTCCATTGCACCATTGTCCGTTTTAGACATCTATCTGTTTTATACAGACTGATCAGATCACACCACACATTTAAAATAAACACTCCTACTTCAGAACAAATGGAATATGCACCAAATACATCTATCAATTCAAACTATACTCCTTTCAAAACACTAATCCTGATATAGTCGACATTGTTCAAGTCACGGCTGTGTCAAAATTAAGTCATTAATTATCCCGAAATCGAGTATAGGCTTTATAATCCTCCACATTTGTGTTAAAAATCCAATCCCACTGTTAAACCAATCCCCTTAAGAAATCAAAGAGAAGGATTTAAAGTGAAGGCGCAGTAACACTACACTGTTAATATCTTTGTGCTTGGTTTCACCATAAATATGGTTCCTAGGGGCTGCAACCGCTGTGTGGTGAAATTTTCCCCCATATTTTCGGCATTAGGTTGAACCATTTTTCAGATTTTGGAAACTAAAATACAAAAAAATGATTCAACTGAATACCAAACATGGTTAAACTTTTGATCACACAGCCATTGCAGCTACTAGTAACCATATTTACGGTAGGACCAAGCTTTTAACAGTGAATTTAGCAAGTACCGAAAAGAAACACGTTTTATTGTTGTCCGTCGCATAATTTTAAAGCATTATGAGATACAATTTTCCACAAAATTCATTTTTTTCTTCAAATTTTTCTTACAAATTTCTTCAACCTTTTTTCCATCCTTCCAAAAAACGATAGATTCTTCTTCAATTTGAGTAGCTGTTCGCTCTTCGGTTCGCTACGCCCCCGTATTAACATTAACCATTTAAAATATTATTTTATTGCATGTTTTTTTCGTACACACTGTAAAAAATTTGGTGGAACGTTACTCCTTAAAACTGGAAGGGCTGGGGAGCCCAGTCGGTTAGGCATTCGCCCTGCATGTGGATGGTCCCAGGTTCGGGTCCGGGCATCGCCAAAATAACTGCGGACCTATAAAGGGCCCGTGTAGCCAAAAAGGTCCGACGAATAATACCTCGTGTAGAGGGAGTGCACGTTAAATATACTCCAAAGTCCCAACGCTGCTTACGATGTCGCCCTTAACGGTTGCGTTGGGTGCCTACTCAGGTGTCGGCTCGTCACTTGACTGTGATTCTAAAATATGACGCCCGTCGCCAATAGCCCTCGTGTAGCTCTAGTGCGACGATAATTCAAAACCTACCTACCTAAAAACTTATCTAAGCATGTGCTGTATGCAGCTTTACGGAGTAATGTTCCATTATATTTTTACAGTGAAGAAACATAAGCAGACCAACAAGTTAATACTTGGAAATTTCCTAGATTCATTTCCTAGCCATCGTTGAATAGGAATGTTTCAGATGATGTGACGCTCTTATTTTCATTTTTATTCGTACTGCATTTCCATTGGTTGCTTCGGTTTCACTCTCAAAAATGACCGATATAGATAAGAAAAAAAACTGTCCCTTCTATGAAAGCTTTCTTTAACAAATCTTTTGAACAACACCCTCAGCACAGCAAGAAATTGACATTTAAAAATTTAATAAGTAAAATATTCTTAGATAACTCATTTTCGAATAATAAAACATAAATAATTCCAGGCAACAAATGACAACAAACCGTTGGAGCTGTTGCCTTCTACGACGTGAAACAACCCCATTGAAATCTGTTGTGGGATCGAAATTAAGCCTTTTGTTCGAATTCAAATGGACCTTTTGTAATTGTACCACAAAAGTGACACTGAATAAGTTAGCGGTGACACTTTGATTAATGAGAAATGCAACCTCGGGGTGTGACGCGTCACGATATGTGACACTTTGTGACGTTTTGTCATGATGAATGCTTGTTAAGCTAGTTTTAGTTGTTAGTGGTAAAATAGCTTACAAAATTAGTTTTTAATAAAAATTCGTGCAAAAAGTTTTCTAAAAATGGTTATGTTTTTAATTAAATAAAAACCTGAATTAAACCATTGTGACGTTTTATCATGATGGATTGTAAAGCTATTTTTAGTTGTTGATTAAATAACTTAAATTTTTTTTTGTAAATTCATCAAAAAAATATACTAAAGATGGGCATATATTTTTTTTATTTAAGCCAAAAACCTGAATATTATTCTTTGAAATCGAATTAAATTTAAACGTCTATGATATCAGTTGTGTTTAGTAACTAATTTTCAGGGTAATTGTGTAAATATGAGTATAATAACACACATTAACTACACTGTTACAAATTTAAGCTTGGTGTCGGGAATGGGCGCGCTGGACCGCGGGTCTCCCAACTCAAGTGCCTGAGTGTTAATCCAATGGCGAAAAAAACTATTTTCTCTGCCACATTTCTCCGGCTGTATTGAATATTTTTACAAACGGTTTTTTTTAAATATTAAATGTAGATAACTTACAGGTCTCTATGTTCCCACTTTTTGAAATTGCTTCGAATATTTTGTGTAAAATTATTTATTGAAAATTAAAAAAAATATTAGAACCAATTTTAAAAAGTGGGAAGGGCGGGACCTGTAAGTCAGCTACATTTATCACTTAAAATCCACTTGTAAAAATATTCAATACAGCCGGAGAAATGTGGCAGAGAAAATATTTTGTCGCCATAGGATTAACACTGAAGCACTTTGCTTTGGAGACCCCCAGTCCAGCGCGCCCATTCCCCCTTAATAATGGTTCATAGTAGCTATAACTGCTGTTTGGTGAAATGTTTTACCCCACTTTCGGTGTTAGGTCGAACCATTTCATTTCTCAGGTGTTTTCTTCCAAAATCTGAAACATGATTTGGTCTACTATCAAAAATGTGGTGAAACCTTTTACTTGCAGCTTACTTATACCATATTTTTTTGGTGAAACAAATCGCCAAATTTTTAACTTTGTATAATAGCAATACCATTAGAAATGCTTTTTAAATTTTTATATTTTACTTTTGTATATATACTATCGTGAATTTGTAATATTTTAATTTCTAATATGTTTTTTTTTATTTAAAGGGGAATGTACTATGCTGTTAAAATCAACCCGAATTTAAGGCTTATATCTAAATTTTTAAATTTTTATATTTTACTTTTGTATATATACTATCGTGAATTTGTAATATTTTAATTTCTAATATGTTTTTTTTATTTAAAGGGGAATGTACTATGCTGTTAAAATCAACCCTAATTTAAGGCTTATATCTAAATTTTAAATTTTTATATTTTACTTTTGTATATATACTATCGTGAATTTGTAATATTTTAATTTCTAATATGTTTTTTTTTATTTAAAGGGGAATGTACTACGCTGTTAAAATCAACCCTAATTTAAGGCTTATATCGCTCAACATGAACTACTGCAATAGCCAGAACTGGTAAGTGACTACTGTTTATAAGTGTAATTAATAGTTGAGTAGTGCAATTAATATTTATTGTGACATAGGTTAATTTCGACTAAAACATTAAGGGGACACAGTAACTCAAAAATGGCAAAAATGGCGATTTTTTTTATTTGTGTGTGCGTGTGCTAACATTAAAGTTTTAAATCTTTTAAATAAGTTTAAAGTTTTAAAAGTCTAGCTATATTTTAAAAAAAAGTTATTCCACTTTTTATGATTAAAGGTAAAAATGCAAACGAATGAAAACTTTAAATGTGTTTTTCTCGGTGTTCATTCTTCCTTGATGACAAGTTTTTCAAAACGCTAAAGCTTTTTTAATTATTGATAAAAGTCTGAGGAATTTTGTGTGCAGTCTGTCAAATATGTTAAAATTAAGAATTGGTATTAAAATTGTTTTCAAAAGTAATACTTTTTTTATAAAAAAAAATACTAAAGTCGACATTTTTCAAATATGTCGACTTAGAATATGAATATGTCGATAAAATATGTCGTCATTTTCAAATATGCTAAAATAATTTGGGATTTTCTAGATAAATATTTTCATAAGACAACTACTAAAGATAAATCAAATTTGGATACCAATTCTTATGTAAAACAGTTTAAAGTACATGAGAAAAAAATTTTGGGATAAAATATTTGTATTTAAAAAAGCCTTAGCATTTTAAAAAAGTTCAAAATAATTTAATTTTTTTAAATAACTTAAAAAATTAAATTATTTTTAAATTTTTCTTGTCATATATTGTTTTTAAATACAGATTGAAGTAATTTTATAGTGAATATGTCAAAATTAAAGATTTTTTTGAAAGTGGTACCGTTTCCCCTTGAATCAATTGTTTAATTACAAATTTGGACAAAAAAACAAATAAAATTACAGGTTATAAATTATGAATTATAGAATCAAAGAAATTGAAAGAAGGAGAGGATTATAGATTTTTCTTTAAATTGAAACTAACTCTGGCAAAACTAGAACGGAAGTACAAATAGATTTAGAGATATGCTGATTTTTGGGTAGATATGTTTATGCACTTGGAAATTGAATAAATGTAAAATGTGAAAGATGGATAGAGAAAATGAAATAAAGCAAAAATAAGTGAAAGAGGAAAAAATGAAGAATGTAAAATAATAATAGAGAAATATAACAAAATAGAAGGTAGAAAAGAAGGAAATATACATAAAAGAGAAATCTAGAGGAAAAAAGAAAGGTAAAGAAGAAAAATTCTAGAACAAAATCGAATAATGACAAATATCGAAAACTCGAAAATAGTGAGTAAGCCAAAAATATAGTGAATGAATGAAAGAAAGAGATATCAAAAAGAAAAAAAAAATGCTTGCTAGATAAATGCAAAGACAAATGCGGAATAAATATCGATATAAATTTATTGTAAGATGTGTACACAACATGGCAATTAAAAGAAAAATAAATTTAACTCTCTTTTAATGAATCCCTATTAAAATTAAAATACATATAGTTAACAATTACTACGATTCGTATTAAATACAATTGTTTAACTGTCAATTCTTATAATACTTTACCTAAATAGTTCCATTTAAGATAAAATATATTTAATTATAATTATAAAAAAAGATAATTTAGTGCATGCTATTGTAAAGATCTTACAATTAAATAAAAAAATCTATACTTACTCTCGTTTTAATTTGTAGTGACGTACACTCAATACAAACTTTTAGTAAAACGTTTGGATAAAATGAAAATTTAATTGTTCGAAGTTTTTAAAAGATAGATTTACATCAGAATGAGACAGGTAATTTCATTATCTATTTTCCGTTTTTATAATGTGGATAAATTAATTAAAGAGTTTTAAATAGGGAGAGGCAATTTCATGTATTGTATTGAGCACTTCATTTTAAATGAATGACGTTTTAATGATTTCTAAAAGAATTGCTCAAATTGAGTGACACTTTATACATTGAAAGGTTAATGAAATTAGCCTTATTTCGAATATTGAAGTACTTGTTATTTCAATCTTTATTTATGGAGTAAAACTCTATACTTTCTATAAATTTACAATTTGTTTTTTTTTGGTTTCTAGATTGACAAGTACATTTATATTTTTGTTAATTAAATATCTAAAAAAATTAAACAACAAAAAAAGAAGTGCATAAAATGTTTGTCGGAGTTTAATGATGTTTTAAATGGTTATTTTCAACGTTAATCACTTTGACACCACGGCATCAGGTTATTATGACTGATGTGTTTGTTTGAACACTTCCGGCTGTCAATTTCTAGTCTCTAAGAGGAGCTTTAACGCAGCCATTGACAGGTTACGCCAATTACAAAATATTGGTGCCAAACTTGTGTTGACTTACTCCATTGAATAATGTCTACTTATTTGAATCGAAGGTTTTAAATTAATTAGTTAAATTAATTTTTTAAATAAATTAGTTAAATTAGTTTTTTTAAATAAATTAGTTAAATTAATTTTTTAAAATAAATTAGTTAAATTAAATTAATTTTTAAAAATAAATTAGTTAAATTAATAATTAATAGTATACTAATTAAAATATATTGATTAAAGAAAATAAATAGAATAGGTTCATTGTGGTAGTTGGAACGTTTCCGGCTGTCTATTTCTGGTCTCCATGAGGCGTCTTAACACAGACAATTCACCTCGTAACTTAGAACCCTGGTCAAGTGATAAAGTCGACACCTGAGTGGGCACCCGAATCAAAAACTAGTGGTGCCTCCGTAAACTTGTTCAAAAATTCAGAATCCTTAGATTTAACGAGCACGTATGTGGAAGGTACTTACAACACATAAATACAAATAAACACATAAATACAAATAAACACACAGGCTACACAAATGTCCATGCCCATATGCTGGGTTTCGAACCCGGAACCTTCTGACAAAGGTTAATTTTTTAAAAAACTTTTTAGGTGGATGCTGTTGAATTCAACTGACCCTGGTCGAGAGTTAGAATGGCTGGTCCATCAGTTGCAAGATGCTGAATTTAGGGGAGAAAAGGTATTTATCATTTTATGATTTGATTAGGGTTTGATGTGTTGAACGAAAGATTGTCATAGTAATCGTTTAGCTTTAGCGGTACGCAAATGCAACCAAACCAAACAGGTGATTATACATGCCGAGTGGCTAGTTTTTCGATGTTTGAACCCATTTAACTAATTTACTTACTTATTAACCTTTTCTCTTCTTTTGAACTTCTTTTGCTAATGTTTTCCTGAATGTTAGTACAAATAAATAAAAAAAAACAAGATGACTTGGATCCTAAAGCTTACCTTTAAAATGACAAATATTTTTAAAGACTTGAAATGATAATTAAAAATTTGAAACTGGAAAATATTGTTCCATGATAGAATAAAATGTGTATATGTTTTACCCGTTATTAAATTTATAATGCTTTATTTTTAAACTAGCAAATAAATACCCGTTCTTCGCACGGACTAAAAGAATATCAAATCGATCCAAGTATATGTGTCATTTAATTTGCTATAGGATAATAAGCTTTGCCTTTGTTCCCGTTCATTATGCACTGTTAAAAATTTTGTGCTTGGTTTCACCATGATCGATTATATTGGTTCCTAGTAGCTGCAACGGCTGAATGGTGAAACGTTTCACCATATTTTTGGTATTCGGTTGAACTATTTCTTAGGTTTTTGTTTCCAAATCCAGAAAAATGGTTCAACCAAACACCGAAAAAAATGTGAAACATTTCACCACACAGCCGTTGCAGCTACTAGGAACCAATATCATGGTGAAAGGAACCAATATCATGGTGAAACCAAGCACAAATTTTTTAACAGTGTAAAGAATAAAATCCCGTTACTTATATTGCTTTAAAAAATTCACAAAAAAAATATATCACTATAAAATGCACATCCTCCTAGTCCAAAAATCTTCCTCAATATGAACTTACTGTCATCGCAATTTTCCTGATAAATTCAAAATTAACCATAATTGTATAACAATGTTATTTCACGTCCAAACCTCCATTATGGGTTTAAAAAAAAACATTTAGCTCATTGGCACGCTCAATTATTTTTCAAATCATTAATTTAGTTTCTGAAGGTAATGGCAAGAAAATAAAAGCAATTTCAATATTAATTAATTTTTGTGTTCGTTTTAATTTCTTCTGTTGAATGGCAACACGAAAGGGAAAAAATGATCGGATATGAGCGAAAGTGAAGTATTTTTTTCAGAAAATTCGAATTTTCTCTAAAAATGGAACAAATATGAAAAAACTAAGCCTCAGGTGCACACGTTGGTATTAAAGGGAATCCATCTTAAAAATTTCGAATTTCTGAGGGCAGTATAAGTAGGTCTTTTACGATCTACAGACATACAGACACACAGACAGACTCTTTTATTATAGATTAATGGTCTTGAAAAATCAATAATGGACATGTCTAATTTCTAGAGTGGCAACAGTTCTACTGTAATGAAAACATAGATATCATAGTTAAAGTATTAGATTGGCAGATCACGTGACCTCCAATGCTAGCGACGGGACGCGCATGGAGGCTAAAATAAAAGGGCAAAATGGCCAGTGTTGCTGCCACTTTAAGGAGAAAAATACTACGAAAAAATACCATTTAATTCTAAAATTACAAAAAAAATACTAGAAAAGAATTGAAAGTCACTAAAAAGATTCAAAATGCAGCTAGTATTTTTACGATATTGTTTTGTAATTTTAGAATTAAATGGTATTTTTACGTAGTATTTTTCTCCTTAAAGTGGCAGCAACACTGGCCATTTTGCCCTCTTATTTTGGTTTCCATGCTCGTTCCGTCGTTAGCACTGGAGGTCACGTGATCTGCCAATCTAATACTTTAACTATGATATCTATGAATGAAAATAAAGTATTGATTGATTGTTCAATGAAATGGATGGGGCTTATCATGTCATACCACCAACCACCGAAAACCCCAATGCAACCCAGGAATGAAAGCAAGAATGACTTCGTCACGGGAAACAAGCGAATAAATGCACCACAAGATAAACTTAATTTTTTTAATACTTACAAAATAATCTTAATTTATGATGCTAGTTAAGTTAACCTTTAATACATTATAATTTAATAAATACCTATGAAATTATACATAATTTTATACAAGTTATTTAAGTGCAATTTGCGTGATTTTCGGTCGTTAAAAAAGTGCAACTAGCAATTGCTATGCAAAATAAAGAAATACATTTCTAATAGCATCGCGTTACGGATGTAAAAACAGCTGGCTACGTATGTCTGACAAACTTGTTACTAATATATTTTTTGAAAAAAAATTTTGATTCAATTTTGAACTCGTCTGTTTTAGCATAATAATTTTATTTTAGTAAAAAATTTTCACATATATATTTGAAGCAAATGAAATGCTCCAGTAATTTACTTTAATTTTTTTTAACAGCCAACATCAGTGGTTTTTTTATTATCAGAAACTAAAATATTCAAAAGGAATTTTTTTTAAATAATATATTTTTAATTAAGAATGATTAATTCAGTATACATGTATTTTTAATTTTGTTAATTAAAATGTGGATTTATAAACTAAAATAATTATAATTTGAAAAAATTTCAAAGTTTATAATCGATAGAGAAAAAAATACTAATTAAATAGCAAAAGTAGTGGATTAAAGTCTTACCTAGAATTAATTACTCTTTTGGGGGAGCTCTGCTTTTTTAGGATGCTTAAAATAAGTCTAGTTGCAGTTAGGATTTTTTCTCACTAAAGAATAGTTTTATTACGTCGTGAAAATTTCTTTTCAAGCAATCTAAATGTCTTCGTTTCTCACATCTTTGAAATGACGATGTTTTTCAATGCCGTTTCTGTCCCTAGAATTCTTGTTTCTAATTTATAAAAGAATAAACGCGAAAAAAAACAACAAAAAAAAAAAACAATCGTATTATTGTTTTTCATATGCTTTTTTACGAATGATCAGGAAAATTTCATTTCTCGTTAACATTTCTAACAACGTATAAAACTATTTTTAAATAAATAAGTTTTATAATTTTATTAAGTTTAAAATTTGTTGTATGGATATTTTTATTAACATTTACGACAAAATTGTATTTCTATAATTTATTTATTTTTAGCCTACTTTTCTTTTTTTAATTCGAAAGAATTAAAAAAAAATGAAAAAGTAGGTATTGACATGCGGTCGATGTCCGTCTGTCCGTCTGTCTGTCTGTCCGTACCCCCCTTCCAAAATAGGTTCTATCATTCGGATCTTAAAAATTCTTTTTTTTGTTAGAAAACTATGACCTCAGAGACCCAACTTTCATACTTTTTGTCTGCCTGTCTGTACGTCCGGACGGACATAAATCTACTATTTGTCGGCGAATTTCCCATTGAATTAGCATTGAAATTCAATTTTGAGTCATTTAAATCACTGTTTGCCAAATCAACAATGGAATGAGAAACTTTATTTAAAAATATTTGAAGCAAAATAATTTTTTCATGAATCATTTTGGAATTACGTCATAAAATTTAGCACAATGTGATTCTTTGATTGTTCATTAATTGTTTACCAAGAAAGCGGCAAGGCACATTTTTTGCATACTATTCTGCTTAGTTTTAATTTACATTTATTTTTTAAATGCAGTTTGGAGTAGTTTCATTATTTTTGTTTTTAATAAATATTTAATTATTCTTCGAACTACAAATAAATCAAGCCGATGATAAATAATATTAAGTTATTTGTGACAGAATATTAAGGAAAATAGTTGATTTTGGCTTTTAGAAGTTTAAATTATAGATGGATGCTGTGTTTAGCGATTTTTTCTAATGTGTGTAAATCTAGTGTAGAAACGATTGTTGATGATATTTACTGTTATGAACCTAGTTGTTTCCCGATTATAATTTCAGTAAGTATTTAAGTAACAGGAAAGTAGGCTATTTTAGTTCTTTATGAACTTCTTGTTTAATTACCGACTTAACTATTTTGATTGAAACTATTTTTAAGATAAATTAGTTTGCAATTTCCGCCATTCGCTTATCCTCTATAAAGGTGTTGAAACTTAAACAAAATGCCATATGAAGTTTTAGTACTAGATAATATAGCAATTTTAGAGGCTTTGGAAAATTAATATATTTAATTAATATCAAATAAGAGCTTAGTCGAAACCAATTAAAAATCAAAATTGATAAATTAAAAACAAAACTGAAACTAATGTAGTTAGTTGTTTTCAAATAACGGTTTTAAGACGTGTAAAGAAAAAAATCCAAAGAGCCTGCAACATTTCTTTGTTTCTGACTGTGGTGCTATAAACGATTTTCTTTTTGAAAGAGATTCAGCAGACTGGAATTAAAATGCAAGTCTAGAGTTTATCGTTTTTTTTAATAGAGACAGCTTAATAACGTTGCCTTTTAATTAAGGACCACTGGATTTTTCTTTCGCGTGAGGAAATTTTGTCATTCGTTTCATTCTAAAAATGCTACAATGTGCGTTCTGTTACTGATAGTGAATGACATAGTTAAATTAATATTCCAATAGGGTACTTGACAGTATCGCTGAAATACCTTCCAATATTAATTAAATTATAGTTTGAACCCAAATATAACAAACGTATATATTTTTTTGCAAAATAAATCTTTAAATAATTCATAAAAATCATTTTCAAGTGGCTTTTTTTTCATCGGTACGCACGTGATCACAAACTCGTCGATTTGGCTGACGTCACTAGTATGTGAAAACAAACCGGTGTTATGTTTTTTTTGTTTGCAATTAAACCGGTTTTAATCTAACTTACTATTAAAATAAGAATTATATAGATAATGGGTGGAGGTTTTACAGAAGCGGATAGTTCAAATTTGCTTTAAGTAGATTAAAAAATGGTGTTTCAAAGTTTGTTTATAGTTACTATAGTGACATCATAGATACCACGTGACAACCACAATGCGTTTTCGGGAGTGATTTTTCGTCCTAATTTTAAAATTCATTTTTCCCCTTTTTATGGGGTATTTGAAAAAAAGAAAAAAATACGGGTGTAATATTTTTGGCATAAGAATATTTTAAGCCAATAAAAATCAAGTCAAGTACCCTATTTTTAATAGATTATTGAGAATTTAGGATATTAAGTACTTTCAAAATTATAAACAAAAACACTAAAATGTTTAGTTTAGGAATTAGTTAGCGAATAATTTTTAGTAATGTTTAGTAGCGAATAATATTTAAGGAGAGGAAAATTGCACAGTAGACAATTTTCATTTTTCCCAGTAGCAAAAATTTTAATTGCGGAAATAAAGTTGAATAGTGAACGGATATAGTTGTTCTATAGGATAATTTTTTTGGCAATTGTAACAAATGTCTAAAAAACAAAATTCTTCAAAAAGTTCGAATTGTTATATTTTTTGAGAATGATCCATTTATCTTGTATATTTGCTGTTTCCCCCACAATTTTTAATACCTTTGAATGTTTATTAAGTGCTGATTACTTTAAAATTTTATTTATGAAATGAATTTTAAGGCTTTGCACTATCTACTTTTATTAATCTACTGTTTTTTTTGCCTCTTTAGGTTCATATAATTGGTCACATACCTCCCGGTCACATGGATTGCCTGCCTGTGTGGAGCGCAAATTATTATAGAATTATAAACAGGTAAGTTTTTTATCAACCGAAACTCATTTATTTTTATCATCAATCTACGAGGGCTGTTTTGTTTCAACCTCCGATGGGCTGTAACAAAAAGACGGGTTAAGATACAAAAAAGATTTTTTTACCAAAAGTAAAGTACAATACTGCTTATTTCTCCATATAATCACCTTGACGATTAAAGCATTTTTCATATCTGTAAACAAGCTTTGAAATACCCTTTTCATAAAATGCAGCCGCGAATGATTGGGAGGGAGTTGTGACGGTTTCTTTGAGCTCCACGTCAAATAGGAAGCGCTACAATCCAAGTCATTATGCTTATCAATAATTCACTTATGGTAAACCTTCGAGTTTCCCTAAACACTTGGTCAACTCGCTGAACAATACTGATGTTCATGAAGAAGGGGACCAAGGAAGCAAATCTGTCGCTACAGACGGTAATGTTCGGCTAGTTGACCAAGTGTTTAAGGAAACTCAAAGGTTCACCATAAGTGAATTATCGACTAGCAGTGGCTTGGATGACAGAAAAAAATTGACGTAAAGCTTCCAAATTTACTTTTTTTAAACGAAACCGTCACAACTCCCTCCCAATTATTGGCGGCTACATTTAATGAAGAGGGTATTTCAAAGCTTGTGTACAGCAAATGACTTAATCGCCAAGATGATTGTGTGGAGAAATAAGCAGTATTGTACATTACTTTTGGTAAAAAAAAAAATCTTTTTTGTATTTTGACCCGTCTTTTTGCCACAGCGGACGTAAAACAACAGCCCTCGTAAAAAAAAAAACAGCCCTCGTAATTCGAAATAACAGAAAAGATGGTGGCTTTTGAATACGGTTGAATCTTTTGTATTGGAATACTTCGGATGCGAATTTTAAGATATGAAGATGTAGTAAGTGAACTGAAAAATAAATCGAGCAATGAAAGATAACAGAAAAGAAGGGGCCGTAGTGAGCCTAGTGGTCAGCGTCTCGGTCTCGGGATCGGAAGGTCCTGCGATCGAGTCCCGGTACCACTGAAGACCTACCGAGTATATGCGGAGTACGTGCTCGTTAAATCTGTTGGGCCAAAATACCAAATCAATACCTCTGGGGGTGACAAGCCAATTCTGGGGATCCTCTAGTTGGCCTCTGTCTCTCAAAATTAGATGGATCCACTTATGTGTGTGTGTTGTCTGTTGTGCCTGTCTTACTTGACGAAGGTTTATAAGCGGGTCGCTGACCAAGCACACAAACCTGAATATATATGTCTACCAACCAACAGAAAAGAAGCGAACGTGTGGTTTACTTAAAGACTGCTAAGGGTTTAAAGAGTCAAGTTATTTTCGGCCAAATGAAATATTGGGAACAAATCTTAATTTTTAACCCTTTCAGTCCCAAGAGCAATTTGGCATCATCATTTTAGAAATTTTTTTCTGATCGTCTATAGCCATTAATGATATCAAAAAGCACATCATTCGATTCTTCGAACTTTTTTCTAATAGAAAATATTTTTTATTAATCCCAATAGATGTCAGCCCTATTATTTTTTTAAAATTATGATCAGAAAAAATTATGATGCCAAATGGCATCACTGGGACTCAAACGTTTAAAAGGATATTTTGATGCATTTAAACGGCGGCTTAACTTCAATACGCTGGGAAATTTCAATTTAGTAGAACTACAATAATCCGAAAAACATTGATATCATTATCTTATCCATTCATCCATGTGCGCTCATAACGTAAAAGAGTTGCCTTTTCATTTGATTAAAATTTGCCTTTATAACCATTTTTTTCTCCCGTTTTCAGTATACGTACAGTAGTTAGTTAAATTATAACATACATTTTTCCAGAAAAATGTCAATTATTTGAGGGTTTTTTTTGAATGAAAACCGGCCCTATTGATTTGGAAAGTCAAAGTCCTACTGTATAATTATGTTCAATGTGATCTAATTCTACAAAGTATCATTGTAAAAATATTCAGGAACATTACTAGGAAATTTTAGTCAGCTTAGCTGCCCAATTTTTAAAAGTAATGTTCCTAGAATATCTCAATGAATTTCCTTAACAAATTAGAAACAATTCCACATAGAGACAGACTTCCCTGTTTTAAAACTTTTTTCCTGTTTTTCCATTTTCCTGTTTTTAACATTTCCTGGAAATGTTAAAAAAATGTCTATTTGGATGCGAAACAAGTAATTGCTGCACTGTTACTTTTTCTTCTATCACAACTACGTGCTGCTTGGAGCAGCATCTGTCAGGATTCGATCCACCAACCTTTGGTCCCATTCGTTAAACCACTTCATAACTGCGCGCCATGTTACACATTATATTGAATTCTCCAAAAAAATAGATGTTAAATGATTTTACTTATGTTTCGGGGGAAAATCTGAAAATCCAATAAAGCGATGCCAACTTGAAAGAGCCAGGAAGGTTTGCGCTATATAAGAGTAATGTTACGAAATTGTTTAATGTGTAGTTGATTCAATTAACCAGTGATTCCATTAACCAGGGCTGGGGAGCCCAGTCGGCGTTCGCTTCGCATGCGGAAAGTCCCAGGTTCGGATCCGAGCATCCCCGAAATAACTGCCGATCTATAAACGGCCCGTGCAACCAAAAATGTCCGACGGATAATACCTCGTGTGGAGGGAGTACACTTTAAATACGCTCTCATAAATAAGTCCCAACACTTCGTACGTTGTCGCCTTTAACCGTTGCGTTGGGTGCCTACTCAGGTATCGGATCGTCACTTGACTGTCGCTCTAAATTACGACGTCCTCCGCCAATTGCCTTCGAGTAGCTCTAGTGTGACGATTTAAAAAAATGATATATATATATATATATATATATATATATATATATATATATATATATATATATTATATATATATATATATATATATATATATATATATATATATATATATATATATATATATATATATTATATATATATATATATATATATATATATATATATATATATATATATATATATTATATATATATATAATATATATATATATATATTATATATATATTAACCAGAGCTCTGTACCTACGTCTGCAGGTTCGAATCCACAGTCCGAGGCCAGTTCTTCGGCCACAGCCATCTCGACGAACTAGAAGTGTTCTATGACGACGATCAGAGGCCGACTAATGTTGCTTATATCGGCCCGTCTGTGACAACGTACGACGGTGTCAACCCGTCTTACAGGATATACACTGTAGATGGGAGCTATCCAGGAACCACCAACGTAAGTCTTTATACCATTGGACATATGAGTTTAATTCCATAAGGACCCTGATACTTCTAATTTAGGAAGTATATTTTTCAATTCTCTGAAACCTGTTTTGCATTTTAAAAATTTCAAGATTTTATGTGTATAAGAAATGACTTTTTAAATTAAAATGTAGTGTATGCATTTATACAATTTTTACTTCTAGAAAAACGTGTTTCATGCATCACTTTTTAATAGTTCTACGTATTAAAAACCTCTGCACATTCTCAGAAATGAATGTTCAAAATCTGAAAACGTCATTTTTGACGAAATTTTGTTAAAATGCTAAGAGTAAACCTTTCATTAAATATCGGTAAATATCTGTCTGAGAGTGTGCGCATCATCTTAAACCCATGACTTCGTGACTGTCACGAAATTTGTTTGACGATTGAAGTACATTTAAAAGTGAGAATTTCATTTCTTAGAATGTACATTACTTTAAAGCTTATTGGCTTTAAATAATCAAACCCATTGCGAGTTCTAGATTAATAATATTTTAATTAATTGAACTGTCCCGTTTATCTCAGGCTGTGCTTGATCACGAAACTTATTATCTCAACCTCACCGAAGCCAACCTTTTGGGCGAACCAAGATGGCGGATGTCCTATTCGGCGCGGGAAGAATACCAGCTTTCTTCTCTAAACCCGGACCAGTGGAACAAACTTCTCGAACGCTTTCTGGTGGACGACGAACTCTTCCAAAAGTTCTCCAGGTAATTAGAGTGCTCAAATTCTTGAAGAACATTTATTTTTATTTCTATCGTTTGTGTGAAATCGGAATTCGATTGAAGCTCCTAAGTTCTTTTTTTGTGAGTTTGAATGGCGTTTGGAATAGTTTGCCGAATGTCGGCAATGGCGCTGTTTGTTTGTGCTCAAAAGTCGTTTGTGACTCTTTTATTTAGTTTTCTTTTTGAAATACAATGTTCGAATTCTTTTGAATGCCTTTTGAACTGCAGTTATAATATTTGTGGTTTTTATATTTCAATAAAAAGTCCCAAGATTTGTACTTTATTGGGAAAATAACTTTTTTTACTTTGGTTTTAACAGATTTGTGACTTATTGATCAAATAACCCTCGCATGCATTTTTCAAAAAACATTTTATTTTGAAATTGCAGTAGGTATTGATAAATTATTGTTTTAACAAAATAATGTTGTTTTTTTTTATCATAACTCTTTATGTTTAAATCACTTTGTTAGAGTAGAATGATTTCGTTTTATGTTCTTTTCTATTAATATTTGATTTAAAATTCGATTTTTATGGAAATTTACATCGTAGACACACAACCCTGTTTTCTCTTTGGATGTTCAACGCTGTTGTCTATATAATCAGTGTTAACTTTTCCAGGGGCATCACAACACATATTTTATTGGTTACGTAATTACTATCATCGCTTGCACTTAATGTTTTAAGTTTATTGAATTTAATTGTTGTTAATTATTGTTGAATTTAATTGTTGTTTGAATTGTTAACTAATATTATTTTTATGGCAATTTTGTCACTTAATTGAAGATCTTAGTGGAAGAACGTTATGTGTAGTAAAAAGTTGAAATCGGGAAAATGAGCTTTAAAGTTTTTAGTTAAAAAATGTCATGTAGGGCATTTCATGTACGGAATCTGTCCGTTTTGAAATCTGCTTGCCGAGTAGTGGCGATCTGATACCGGTTTTTCCCTTGGTTCTTCTTCCGCAGTCCAAGCGTCAGACTATTTGTCTGGCGTTAATTTTGATCATAGAGATAGTAAACTCGTGCGCGCGTCATAAGAACCAAGGCAAAACTGGTTTCTTCACACTAGTTTAGGCGATGACTCACTAACCTCGCCAAGCAAACCTGATACAGACAGTTTCCTATGCATTGAAGGGGTTCTTCCCCTGTACTCTTCATATCTTATTTCAAGACACATGTTTATGAGAGTTGATAAATCATTACTATGGCTTTTTTTATAGGCACTTGTACCACTTGAGCGACTTTCCAAGAGAGCCGTGTACTGGAGAATGCAAGATAGAAACGATATGCCGCATGAGGACAGCCAGATCCCATGACTCATCGTTCTGCAACACCATGATGCAATAAGAATCCCTTCAACAATACCAATCACAAATATCAAGTGTGCAATGTAAAGAAACATAAATTTTGTTACGTGGTGAAACTGATTGCTATTGTACCAAACTCACTATTTTTTCTAAATTTTAAAACCAAATATTACGAAAAAAAATAATGTTGACAGACAATCCCCCACATTATAAGCCTAACCTTAAACGCTCTTGAAAAGTGAAATTCAATCATAATGTTTTGAATGCAATTTTTCCCCCCCATATGATTACCACTGTTGACTTTTCGCGGCTTGATTATTATAATAATTATTATTATTTGGATAATGGAAATGATAAACTCTTTTGCTGACTGTGTTTTGCTAATTTTTTTGCTAAGTGGGAAAAAAGAAAGCCGTGCACGGGAGAATGCAAGATAGAAACGATATTCTGCATGAGGACAGCCGATGCAATAAGAATTCCTTTAACAATACTAATCACAACTATCAAGTGTGCAATGTAAATAAACATAATTTTTGTTACGTGATGCAATAAGAGTTTATGCAACTCATCAAACAATACCAATCAAAACTATCATGTGCAATGAAAAGAAAAATTATATTTGTTATAAAACTGACTGTTATAGCTGTTGCTGACTGTTTTGTTGATAAAACTGCTATAGTTCTAAACCAACTACTTTTTTCATTTTTTAAACCGAAATCTAAATGAAAGCCAATGGCAATATGGAATAATGAATAAATGGACATAAAAATATGGTCAAACATTTGAAAAAAAATTAAAAATCTTACCGCAACAATGATATAATCAATTCAAATGAGATGGTACATGACTTATCCCATACTTAACAACGATATCTGTCGGCAAATTTGCGCCTGACGTCATATTTTTAATAGTTCTATTCCATTATTCCACGAGTTTTCCTGTAAAATATAGCAGTCATTTAGACCAATAGTTTTCTTAAAATAATTATTCAAATCTAAATGTAATTATAATCATTTTATACAATACAAGGCAGTCTAAACATATTATTTGTACTTATTCGTACATAAGAAAAACTTTGAATTCAACGATTTTTTTATTTTGATTTTGTGAAAAACACGAATTAAAATTTATAAATAAATATTAGATCATGCTTGTTTTGATTAAATATGAAAAAAAATCAAGTTATTAGTTTAATTATTCATAAAGTAAATGTAGATGAATTTTTAATCATTTTATTGAAAAAAATGTAATTTTTTAATAATGAATTTAACTTCTCTTAATGATCTTAAGATTTTTTTTTAATGTGATTACTCCTTAATAACGTATGTCTATAATTGTACATACGTTAGTTTGTCCGTAACGGATTCTCCAGTATTTTATATTAAAACCCACGAATTAAATGTGTTGTTTTATATTTGTTCGGCACCAAGTTTGGGTTATTCAATAAGATCTGTGAAATGTGTGTATTTTGAGAGCGTTGTGAGCTATTTATTTGCAAATGTATGAAGGTATTATTTATATTTCACGTTTTTAATTTATTGAACCAGTGTCCGTTTTATTTATTTTGTATTTTTCTTGAGAAATAAATGTATGTTTTGTCCATGAATGTCTTTTTTTTTATCTTTATTTACTCTCCAGATGAACACAAATTCCATTCTTTACATAAGATATAGCAGTTTTACAAAAATTGGAATAAAAACTGAATAGTTCAATAAGCTTTTAAATATAAATCAATGCAGGTAAATTTATCGCGCCAGTTTTGAATTCTCGTTTTGAACCGTTTTGCAGTTTACATTTATCCAAGGCGAGCGAAAACTGTAATTTTATACTAAACAACATACTGGATAGCTACTGTTGTATGCGTGGAATTTTCAGGGTACTTTTGATAAATTAACTGTAATCTGTTAAAAATGCAGAGCTAGGTTTCACCCATATATATCATAGTTAAAGTATTAGATTGGCTGATCACGTGACATCCAATGCTAACAACGGGACGCGCATGGAGGCATTTTAAGAGGGCAAAATTGCCAGTGTTGCTGCCACTTTAAGGAGAAAAATACTACGAAAAAATACCATTTATTTCTAAAATTACAAAAAAATACTAGAAAAGGATTTAAAGTCACTAAAAAGATTCCAAAATGCAGCTAGTATTTTTACGATATTTTTTGTAATTTTAGAATTAAATGGTAGTTTTTCGTAGTATTTTTCTTCTTATAGTGGCAGCAACACTGGCCATTTTGCTCTCTTAAAAGGCCTCCATGCGCTTCCCGTCGTTAGCATTGGAGGTCACGTGACCTGCCAATCTAATACTTTAACTATGATATCTATGGTTTAACCACAAATTATGGTTCCAAATAGCTGCAACGGCTGTGTAGTGAAATGTTTCACCATTGTTTTGGTATTCGGATGAACCATTTTTCGAATTTTGGTTTCTTAAACTTGAAAAATGGTTCATTCGAATACGAAAATATGGTTAAACATTTCGTATGTACATTCGTATTAACATTTTGTATGTATATTACTTGTACTCGTAGTTGCGAATATTTGTTTTAGGTACTAAAAAAGATTTTCAAAAATATTTATGAGCATTAAAGTACATTTCTGTGTATGGAAACAAAAAAATTACTGTAAATAATTCAAAGAACCCAAACGTAAATTTAAAAAAATTCAAGGAAAGTATTCTTTTTGTTTATTTATGCATGATAAGAAAGATAGTAACCTTAGCAACACATTTCAAATGGTGTTATCTACGATTTCAAAAGGAATGTTTTTGTCTACGAAAGGTAAGTTTTCGTTAAATTATTTGTTTATATAAAACACAATTAGCTACAGAGCTTTAGAATTACATTTTGTCGGTAGCAACTGCAAATTAATTTCGAGAGTTAATATCATCCATTAATTTTGATCCTGTGTTTATTTCTTATGTATTTCCCCGAACAAAATACGTTGGAAATCGTTAAAGAAGTTTCGACGCGGAATTCATGTTTAAAAAAAACTTCGTTTATTGTTGTAACGTTTATTACGGGTTTTATATATCTGTTAGTTAAGATGTTTTTTCAATAAATAGAGAAAACATATTTTTGGTGCTTAATTACTTCTGAATGTATTGTATATTATTCAAATTGAGTTTTTCAAGTAATCTTAATAAAGATTGTCGAATGGGGTTGTTTCACGGAGGATCTGGCAATAGCTCTGCGGTTTTGTTTTCAGGTCTTTCAACAGTGTTGCCAGCAGTTTTAGGAGAAAAGCACTACGAAAAAATACCATTTAATTCTAAAATTACAAAAACATACCATAAAAATACTAGCAAAGCGTTTCACGTTTTTTTTAAAGTCACTTAAAAGATTCCAAAATGCAGCTAGAATTTTTACGAGATTTTTTTTGTAATTTTAGAATTAAATGGTATTTTTTCGGTGTTTTTCTCCTAAACCTGCTGGCAACACTGTTGAAAGACATGAAAACTAAACCGCAGAGCTATTGCCAGATCCTTCGTGAAACAACCCCATTGAAATAATACACAAGTTTAATATTGGTTCAAAGAATTTTTCAATATTTCAATGTCAATTTAAATTTAAGGTGTGCATATACCCTTGAAACATAAAAAAATACAGTACAGTAAATCAGTAATTTTTTTATGTTAAATTAATTTTTTATTTAAAATTTTTTTTGAACTTCCAAATATTTTTCGTTAAAATGATACTAAGTTTGAATATGTACTTCATTTCAGAAAAAAATTACAAAGGGTTTTTACCACTTCTCATGTACCGAAACTTAAATCTTTAAGATCATTTTTCTACCAAATGAATTTTATACACATGCTACTTTGTTCAAATAATAACAACTCAAGTTTAATACGGTATTTTGTAATTTTTTATTTAATATTAATAGCTTGAGAGGGTTGTAACCTCAAAAGAAGATTTGGTTAAGAGGGATTTGGTCAGTCCCATAGACCAAATGCATTAGTTTTTGAATTACAACTTCCGCAGAACTATTGCTTTGCCATGTTAACCCTTTTCACCCAGGTATGGGAAACAACCTAACATCGAAACGAACTTAAAACAAAAATGTTATCTAGTTATTCAATTATATATTTTTGAAGTTTCGAAATGACAAAAATATACATAAGATGATGACACCATTTTAAAACTTTATCAACTAATAATTAAATAGAAGGATGTTATTTTCTTTTGAATTTTGTTTTAAATTGGTGTTATGATGAATCACATACCTGGTGAAAATGGGATAACATGGCAAAGCAATTAATTTGCAAAAGTTGTGATTTAAAAACTAATGCATTATCTCTATGAGAATTAGAGTCCCTCTAAACAATTTTTTTTATTAAAGGTCAAAGTTAAATTTTCGTTCGAAAATTGTTTTTTTTTTTGCCAAAAAAGCCTAAAAAATTGAAGTTCATAACATTGAAAATGATTCTGTGATAAATTTTTATGGCAATGCTATTGGTCAAAGTCAATTAGGTATTGAGTTATGAGTGTTCAAAAACCATGCTAATCTTAGCAGAAAATGCTTATTATCTAATTCACCTTCAATTTTTTTAAAAAAAATATTCTTGCACAAACATTCATGATTTATTAAAATATAAAAATATTGGATTTTTAAGTTAAAAACTGGAGATAAAGGTTCAAGTGTGTACGTACACTTTAAAACCATTATCCATCCATTATGCTTCGGATATATTGTACCTGTACCAATATGGGCCCATAAGGAAAATTCGTTCCCAATAAGGATATTTTTTCACCCCTTTGTACTGCTCGCAGGACTTTAAAAAATTGTGACCACTATCCCTGGACTGTTGACTATCATCATTAAAATTTAGTGACCTTGTAATTATTATGGTTTAAAATAAATAAGAAAAGCAAAAAATGTTTACAAGTATCAATATAAGGAACACTGTGCTTATTATGGGCATTCCAATTGTCCATATTAGAGACATGTTGCTCCTAATAGAACTACAACTGGATGGAACAGCCACTTTTTCAATGGATTATTGAAGAGAGGGAATAAAAATATATAACTGTAAAGCCAAAAAATAATTTTTTGATTTTTTTCCAGAATAATTGATGAACCATGGCCTTTTTGAACCAAAAGACCCCTTACATTTACATATATCCCCTTCTTATAATAATACCATGTATCCAAGCGCAATGTCCCAATCCTTCGGACATCTCACCATGCGTTTGCGAAGGCTCGGGCTCGGTGGCGAGCCTAATCTCCTGCATCGGGCCCATCGGCTTGCCAAAGCTCACCACCATCCTTAGAACTGAGATGTGTGGGGCGACTATTCAGAAGTTTGAGATAGTCGACTCGGACATACAGCATTTGCCGAGTAACTTGTTCATAAAAAATGTTGTCAAAGACATACAAGTGAGTAATTTTTATGACCTATTTTTTTATTGATTCAGTTTGACTGTACTGTCTCCCTTGGCGAATTGTCCCAAATCGCGCCAAAAGTCGGTATTTTGGCAACATAACATCATTTTCATTAGCCACGTTACACGTGCGTGAGCGAGACGCAAAATGAGTGAAAACTCAATATGACAAAAAAAATTAGCCGATAGGTTTGCCGGAAAACGTCATCGCCGTAAAGTAAAGTTGGATAATGGTTGCCAGAAAAATTATTGATTGCCCAAATGTGAAAAAATCGCCAAGGACCGTACAATAAATTGAACCTGTATTCTGAATATGTCGTTTTCTTATTCACTGAAGAGTATGTTTTATAACTCTTGAGAATAACATTTAGAGTATCTTAGTTGTTTAAATCTTTAGTTTAAAAACTATTAAAAATATTTAATATTTCTCATTTTCTCAGCCGACAGCCTTACTCCTAGTGCAGTGCAATCATACTTTAATTTGTGATTAAATTGTTGAAGGAAGTTTAGCAATTGTCATCTACATATTGGAGAGTGTTTTAAAGTATATTATTATTTTATCTTTCAGATCAATTATTCTATTAACGTCAGAATTTTTTTTGTTTCTAACAGAGTACACGAGTGCTATTGGTGACGGGCGTCGTATTTTAGAACTACAGTCAAGTGACGAGCCGACACCTGAGTAGGCACCAACGCAACCGTTAAGGGCGACATCGTACGCAGCGTTAGGACTTTGAAGGATATTTAACGTGCACTCCCTCTACACGGGGTATTATTCGTCGGACATTTTTGATGCACGGGCCGTTTATAGGCTGGCAGTTATTTTGGCGATGCCCGGATCCGAACCTGGGACCATCCGCATGCTGGGCGAATGCCTAACCGACTGGGCTCCCCAGACCCTCTTCATGCTAAGATAAAGCAATGCCAAAGTTTTAAAGTTCCAGAAAAATACATTTTTAAAAATATTTTTTCCTTAATGTATAGATATCAAAGTTTAAAGTACATATTTTTGGAGTAAAACTAGAAAAAAAAGGCATTAGAGGCATAAATTAAAATACACAATGAATCTTTATATCGCTCTATTACAAACACACAAGGCAGACAAAAAAAGCGCGATATAACGAACGACTTGAAAATTAAATTTATTATGTATTTAATTGTTTATCTTTTTGTATTTTAATCTTATTTTACGTATTTTTAATGCGTTTTATTTTTTATTCATTTTTTCAGGTTTCAAGGCTTAAAAAACACTATAGGACGGTAAATAAAGTCAGATTCAAAGAAGAAACTTAAAATACAAACAATACTTATTATTCAATATAACAGGGCACATCATTGCACTTTTTTTCACATTTATATATTTACTCCTTTACACTCATTTTCTATTGAAATATCCATCTAAAGTAAGCTGATTGGTATTTTACAGAAACCTATTTTCTAAATATCTAAGTACGAAAGTTAAAATTTTGAAAAAATAGAGAAGTTTGAGAATAAATCGATCAAAGTCAAACTTAAGTAAAATTCGGAGACATGATATTTAACGCACGATCATTGCATTCGAATATATATTTCAGTCTACAGCTTTAGCGAAGAGGTTATACATGAGCAAAGTAACATGATATTGGTCATTTTAAGAACCTTCTTTTAAATCTAAGTACGAAAGAATGAAAAAAACATCTTAAATATTGAGAATAAAATAGTCAAGAATTCGGAGACATGATTTTACCACGATATTCCCGAATATAACGAGACGCGTTATAGCGAGAGGTTATAATGAGCAAGAAATATTTGCTTTAAACTTCTTAAAGAAGAAAAAATTTATAATATAATGCAAATGTAATCGTACTATTATTTTGAATGGTGAATAACTAGTGACATATAGCAAGAATTACAATATTTTTTGAAAGTCATTAAAATGAACAATTCCTATTGTGTGTTCAAATTTGTTGTGATGTTTTTTCAAATATCTACACTTTTGTCAACATGCGTATTATTGAAACGCGTACCTAATTGGTTGCTATAAATTTATTTTGAAGTAAGGTTTAAAAATTATTTCGAGAGTAAAATAGATTTTGCAAGTATATCATTCTAATGATCTGTCGACTTCTTAAACGAAAAAATACGAAGCTATAAAACATTCTACGACTCTCGAGATTTTTTTTCATGTACCAATTGAAAGTTTTAAAAAGAAAGAAGAACTCCTCAATAAATATCAGAATTTTTTTTATTCACCTGCATGTTGCATACTTGATTTATTATGAGGCGAAATAAAAACACTGTTCGATAATATTAAAAAAATAACTGTTACATTGCACTATTTGTTAAAAATTGTTATTGATGCCACAAAATTTAATCATAATACTATTAAAGGTATCTTACTAAAGGAAATATTATCAACAAAAAGTATAATGGTATCTTTAAACGTTAACGCTGTTCTGTTATTACAAGTTTCCTTCTGAAATGCCTTTTCCAAAAATTAAGTTTTTACATATGCCTTTTCCAAAAACCATACGTTTTTACAACGTATTACCTAATCAACTACATTTAACCATAACACTTTTAACTATTAGCATAACTATATTTCCAGATATCATTCACAAGCATCAGTCACTTCACCCGTGCAGGAAGATCGGCCTTTTTTGGATTGGAGCGCCATCTAGCGTCTCTTTCTATGAGACGTTGCCGACTGGTCGACTCTCTCCAATGGCAAATGATCGGGGAACTACAGGTCTTGACCTACTTGGACCTGTCATACAATAACCTGACTGAAGTACCTAAGCAGTGGTTTATGACGCCGCCTCCTAATTTGTTGTCGCTCATTATGAAAGGAAACAAGTGAGAGAACGCAATGCACTTTTTATATTTAGCCATTAACGACCATTAACGACACTTTTTATATTTACCCATTAACGACCATTAGCAAAGACATTTGTTACGTGAAAATGAGCTTTCTGCTGAATTTTATCTATATGAACAAAATAGGAGACAAATGAACACCCTAAGCAGTGGTTTAGGATGCCATCCCCTCATTTGTTGTCGCGTCGCTCATTATGAAAGGAAACAAGTTAGGAATGCAATGAACTTTTATATTTACCATAACGACCATAACGGACTTTTTATTACCCATTAACGACCATTAACGGAACTTTTTATATTTACCCATTAACGACCATTAACGGAACTTTTTATATTCACCCATTAACGAACATTGTCAAAAAAAAATTGCCGCGTGAAAATGAGCTTTCTGCTGAATTGTATCTAAATGAACAAAATATGTGACAAATGAACAGCCTAAGCTGTGGTTTAGGACACCGCCTCCTAATTTGTTATCCCTTATTATGAAAGGAAACAGGTGAGAGAATGCAATGCATTTTTTAGATAAACCCATTAACGACGATGGGCAAGAAAATTTGACACAAGAAAATGAGCTCCTTGCTGAATTTTATCTGAATGAACAAATTATGAGACAAATGAACACCTTAGTCCTGGACTATTTATGCAGGGCAAATTAAGTTGCACAAAAAACAAATTTAGAAAACTTTAAAGTTAAAATTTTTATTCGTAAATGGAAGGTTTCAATGGTATTCACAAATTCGTCTTTAATGGGGTAATTCTCTACACTGGAAATATCATGGACGAAACTTCAAAGCAAATGCATACAACGATATTGTTACGAATTTTGTAAATATTGTAAATATCTTTTGTAAATATTGTAAATAATTTCAACTTATTGTATTAATATTAGATTGATTATTGACATCAGCCGTAGTATGTACACGCCGAGAGCGTGCTGGAAAACACCATTGAGCCATTGGCGCCATTGACGTTTCGGCCATTACGTAACAGGATATGCGTAATGTCGCTGGAATTTTCTAGAAAGATCGCCAACGCCTATAAAACACCTCGCCATGTACTACGTGCGTGGTTGGAGTTCTGCTCCTGCTGAAGTGAAGAACGTGAGCGTATCTCTGTTGTGTAATTGTTTTAGTTTAGAGGTTGTTGTCTATTGGAGATTATCGAATTTTCTGTTGTTATAGAGTTGCTAACGGTAAATTTTGTTAGCGAAAGTGTTTTATGTGATGAAATAAAAAAATAATTGTTCATGTGAACTGACGTGCTTTGAAGAACCCAGAAATTTCGCAACAATATATAGTTACTGACAGGAAATAGGATAATACTTAAAATAGGACACAAATGAACGCCTTAGTCCTGAACAACTTATGAAGGGCAAATTAAGTTGCACAAAAAACAAATTTAGAAAACTTAAATTTAGCGTTTTTATTCACAAAGTCGTCTTTAATGGGTTTAGTCTCTACACTGGAAATACCACGGACAAAACTTCGAAACAAATGCATACAAAGATATGTTGTTAGTGACGACTTTGTGAATACGATTTACGCCTTCATTTATGTTTTTTTAATTCGTTTTCATGCAACTTAATGTATCCTACATGATGGCTCACTATGGTCTTCATTTGTCTTAAATTTTCTTTATTTAGATAAACTTATGGGGACAGGGAACACAACGGCGCTTCAAAATATCAAATTTTCATTTTAACTTTCAATCACTACAATGAATATTTACGAAATTTTTTATATAATACGCATCTAAATATGGAGTTGGAGTTCGCAAATTTGGTAGTTAAATTCAATATAAATTTGTTTTCAGCTTCATATGTCATTATTTTGAGACACCTATTTTTAGCTTTTAGGTACACTTTCCAGCACAACTATTGCGTGTATCTGAAAATAATTTTTTATAGCAATAAAAAAAAGTCCAGTCAACGCAGTGAACCGCAAGTTTGACAATAAAACATTCATAATTTTAAGTTATTAACCTAAATAGAAATTTGGCGCATTTCTTAAATCAGAAAATACACCTTATACTCACTTAATATTTTTTGGGAATATTTTTGGTTCACTGTGTTGAATAGACATGTATACGAAATCCCAGAAAATTTCAACCCTTCTAGAAAAAGAGAAAAGTGTACCTTAAGGCTGAAAATTGGTGTTTTTGAATAACGACATTTAAAGCTGGCAACAAAGTTGAAATTAACTACCAAATTTGCAAACTCCAGCCCCATATTCAAATGTGCATCATAGAAGTTCTTTCGTAAAGGCACGATTCAGTAACTAAAGTTCAAATGAAAATTCGATATTTTGAGTGGCCGTTTTGTTCCCTGTTACCTTAAGCATAAAGCTCATTTTGGTATAAAAACTTACTTGCTAATCGTAGCTAATAAGTTAAAAGGAAATCGTAATACTGAGTACATGATACATTTCATAATTTATCTACTCTTAGATTGATGAATTATAAGAATAGCGGCTAGAAATACACAGTACAAGGCAAATGATTAACATTTGATTAAAATAGTAGATGAAAAAACAGAAAAATAATTTTAATGTTCGCCCTTCAAGATAAAAGATATAATAGTTAACATACGAGTAACAATAATATCTTTAAATAAGTCTTAAAATAAATAATCCCAAGGAATAGCTTCGCCAGTTAAGCAATGGGTGCCGTTGGAACTGCTATCTTAAACAAAAATTGTTTTCAAATACCCCATACATTATTTTATTGTGTTTTACCAACATTTTTAAAGTTCTCCCTTTTTATGATCTAATATATCATTTTATATTTGATTAATATTTTCTAATATCCTTATTAAAATTTTCCTGAATTGTTTAATCATTTATATATTATCATAATATCGTTAAATGACATTTAATAATATTTTAATTTTCAGAATATCTCACCTGGCCAGCGGATCTCTGTCTCGGATGTATCGGCTGATTGAACTCGATTTGTCCGAGAATTATCTCACAACCTTGGGCAGAGATGTCTTTCCCTACCCAGGAAACGCATTACTGTTCCTCAGGCTTAAGTATTAAACTTTATACATTACATACAGGGTTTGAAATTCACGGTCGCTAGTCGTAAAATTCGACCAAATCCTACAATTTTGCGACTTCAAAGTTAATTTAGTCGCAGTTATCGCGACTAGTTTCCTTAAATATCACTTTCAATTTTTTAAAGTGGTTGTTAAATCTAGAAACTGATGTGATTGTTAATTGTGATTCCCAAAATTTAGGAACTCCTTCTCTCCTTAGCTTGCAAAAATCTGGTGATTCTATAGGTGCTCAACAACCGCAATCTTAAGAGTTTGAGCATAAATTACATGAAGCCAGCGTTCTGCCATAACTATTTTTCTCAAAATGGCTCCCAGAAAATGTGCATTTGCTCCTAGATCTTTTAGTTAATATCACAAATTACTCCTAAATTTTTGCATCCAATATCTAACACTGACTACATAAACTAATAAATAGATGTACAAGGACACATCATATTTTTTCAAATTTCTTTAAAATGGTAGTAGTTAAATTCAGTTCGAGCCTATCATAGAGCTAGGAAGGAGAATAGAGAGGTCCTTGTATATGCGCAGTAGCGCACAACTGAAGCAGGCTAGAGCGGTGCATCTTGGGATACCTCGGTGCCAGTATGTTAAGCGCAGTAGCTCGAAAAACCTAACAGCCCTGCTTCAAATCCTCTTAATTGGAGGGGCCCTCTACAGAGCGGTGCATCTTGGGATGCCTAGGTGTAATTATGTTTTTCGCAGTAGCTCGAAAAACCTGACAGCCCTGCTTCAATTTCTCTCAACTGGTGGACCTATCTACACCTCCTTCCTACCTCTATGGAGCCTATTGACACATGAGGCTGTACTTATATCCCCTTTTGGTTGGTTTTCTGATATTCATTTGATCTTGAGTAAAATGTTTCGAAATTGAGTTTGCAATGTTATGATATTACGAGTACTATCTCACATGTCATGTAAATTCTCCTTTTTCTGAAACATGTTTTATTTTAATAAATATAAAGAGCTTAGTGGAAGAACGTGTTAAGTGACATTTTTGAAAAAATATAGATTTTTGTGTCAATGGACATATTACTAACTTTTTTATACCACAAGTTTCCTCTTTTTCAATAACATAAAGTTTGATATTATTTTTTAAGCTGTACAAGTACCGTTTTCAACAGATTTGAGTGCAAACAAAAATCTTTAAAGCTTATTTCTTGTTTTCACTTTTTTGTCACTTGGCACGTTCCTCCACTAAACTCTTCATATGTAATGTACACTTTAACCCAGCCCTAAAATTATCATACATGAGGTAGGGTGGCCTTCAGCAGCGGGTCCTCGATCTGTAATAAGGACTACACTCGCTCTAGAGATCATAACTTGATTGTACAGGGTGGTGCAAATTAAAGTGGCCCAGCTTAGAAGTAGGGATATGACAGGAATTGCTGCCAAGTCAAAAAGCAGTGCAAAAACAGGTTTTCCGAGTGATCGCCTCAATATTAAGCCCAAGCAAAGGCTTGGCGAATTATTTGCGGTAGCTATGCAATCCTCACCTGTGCACTGATCTAATCAACTCTTACCTACACAGCCCGCACCAAGATCTGAACACGTCAATAGTCCATGTGCAGTTCTAAGCAATCTAGCTTCTAGTCCAGTAACAAACCAAACCAACCAATGAAAAAAAAAAGACCGGTTTGCCATGTGAAGCTATTGAATAATTTCTGAATTCAATTTGGCGGCTTTCGAGGCGGCTTCAATAGTTTTTCTCGCCAAGTATCTCTCTGCATTCGTTGCTCCATGCCGGCGCCACTTTTATTTGCGCCACCTTGGTTATTTAAAAGTGCAACAAATTAAGAGGCCAAATAAAAATAAAAACTTCTATACAACTTCTGGAGTTTTCAGCAATAAAAAACGTAGAGGTTTAGTGCAAGAAAATAAGTTCGCGGCCCATGATAAGTTTCCAAAAACTTTTATGAATACACATAATTATATCTCTTGCCTTTGGACACTAATATTTACTTCCATTTGTTCTAAGTTATATTTAGAATGGGATTGTTTTACCTTATGGATGGCAACAGCTCCAGAGGTTTTGTTGTTATTTGTTGCTTGGAATTACTTATGTTTTGGGGGATGGCCAAGTGGTTTGGACCATTAAGCTAGCAGTCTGCGCGCTGTAATGGGTGCGGGTTCGATTCCAGCCTTCGCCCTGGGTGTACTTCCTTTCTCTGTGACAGTAAAAATTAAATTCTTTCTGTGTCTGTCTTACTTGACGAAGGCTTACAAGCGGGTCTGTGATCAAGCACACAAGCCGGAATATACATGTACCCTACCCTACTTATGTTTTGGTATTCGAAAATGCGTTTTCTTCAATATTTTACTTACTAAATTCTTCAAATGTTAACTTCTTGCTGTACTGTTGGTTGTTCAAAACGTCTGTTGAAGAAAACTTGCATAGAAATAAAAAAAAAATCTCTCCATCTATATTGGTCATTTTGATAGTGAAACCGAAGCAACCAATGAAATCCAGTACGAATAAAAATTAAAACAAGAGCTTGACATCATCTGAAACATGCCCATTGATTATGTGGACAACTGTTGATAAAAAAAATATTGTATTCAGTTTTATTTTTGATTTAGTAATGTTTTGAACTGATATTAATTTTATAATTGGAATGCGTATTTTTAGTGACAATCTCCTAACGTTTCTCCCTGATGATATTTTTGACGAAATGCTGGGCTTACGTAGAATTTATATGGACAATAATCGTCTAGAAACCTTACCGCAGAGAGTGTGGACTCCGATTTGGGGAGACTTGGAACATCTGAATTTGGATGGTATGATATTTTTTGTTGATAAGTAGTTGTAAAAGAAATGTTTTAATTTTTCGTTGATCATAATTTAGCAAAAATGCTGATAGAATTTTTTTGAAGTAACATGGAGTAATATATATTCATTAAAAGTGCATATTTTTTTAAACAAAACCTTATTTATAACAAACATTATAGTGGTTCATTGAATACATGGTAGGCTAGAATTTTCGAATAGACATTTTTATCGTTGAATTTTCTGATACAATTGGATCGATTTTACTTTGCATCTGAAATAATAAAATTTAAGAAAACATTTTTATAACTTTTGTTTATTGAATAATTGAGTCAAAGAATTCGAAGTTTTGATTTATGTGGTATTATTTTCTTGAATTATTAGCTAATTTACGTAAGCTATTCTAAAATGTGGTTATAAAGGTCACTAGTGCATATTAGGTTTATACCAAATAGTTGAATAATTTCTAACCATGCATTATAATTTATTGTTTGTTGTTTAGCAAATTGTCCTTTTTGCAAATTAAAAAAGCAAAATTTTTTGCTTTGCAGTTATACGATTTTCAAAGTAATTTAGCTGAAATATTTCCACTCTCCCTAACGTTATACCTCATAATAAAAGAATTACATTAGATTTTTTTTTAGAAATTGTCCATTGCAAAATAAATAAAAAAATACTCTATAATTTAAGTTTACTATCCTAAGTTTACTCTATTTAAGTACTCGATAATTTAAGTAAAAAAAGACAGTCAAAAATAACGTCAACTGAGATGACTGAGCTCTAAAATGACTAAAAATCACAAAAATATATTTTTTTATTATTTATTTTAAACTAGCAAATAAATACCCGTTCTCCGCACGGACTAAAAAAAAGTTGTAATCGATCCAAGTATATGTACCATTTAATCCATTCTAGAATAATAAAAATATGTTATTGTTTCCGCTCATTATAAAGTATAAAATCATGTTACTTATACTACCTTAAAAATCCAAAATAAAAAAAATACGCTATAAAATGCACGCATAAAAGTCATCGTAATTTCCTTCATAAACATATAAAACCTTTTAGCTCATTTGGCGCGTTTTTGGTAAGAATTTAACGAGAAAAGAGATATAGCTACAAACACTCTTATTATACAGCTCTAGCACAATGGCCTTCAAACATCAAACCAGCTTATAAATTTTTAAAAAAAATAATCATTTGGCGCGTTTAGGTAAGAATTTGGCGAGTTTGGCAACAAATTTGGCGAAAGGAAAACAAAACCCTAATATGTAGCTCTAGTACGATATGGCCTTGAACAACCATCATAGTTATAATTCATGGAAATAGCTTAAATATGCACATTTGCAATCAACAGAACCATCAATGAAGAAATCATCACCTAAACCCACAATAAAATCCTAGAATGGAGACGGGACGGAATTACGTCACTTGAAACATGCCAATTATTTCTCAAATAATGAATTTAGTTTCTGAAGGTAATGGCAACCGAATAAAGTAAACATTTTCAATTTTAAATATTTTCGTTAACAGTTTTATTTAATTTTTTCAGCAGATGTTATCAGGAAAGTAAAAAAAAATGATCGTATTTGAGCGAAAGTGGTGTATTTTTTTCAGAATATTTGAATTTTCTCTAAAAATAGAACACTTTCAGCTCCGAAAGTTCAAAATCTGTAACTTAAGTATGAACTACACATTTATGCTAAGTTACGAGTCAAACAAATGTCTAGTTTATGAGTCTATATATACATACATACATAACTTCATTTTTATTATTATAGATATAGTTTCTCGTATGATGATTAAGTGACAATGGGGATTTAAAAGAATTAGAAAGTGGCCCTTATATCAAAATAATAATTATAATTTGTTTGATGATAAATTGTTGAAATTTTGTCATTCACAAATAATTCTTTTTTCTTCTTCAGGAAATCTCGTAAAATGCGATTGTACCTTAAAATGGATAGGAGTTTTACAGTCTCCAAAACAACTATACGGTGAATGTTATGTCAATACCAACATGGTTCTGTCTACCAACACTGTAGAATTTGAGAATGACCCTTGGATCCTGCCTAATAACACAAAGTTTAAGACACATCGAGTGAAATTACGAGATTTGGAAGTAGAGGACTTTGATTTGTGTAAGTTATAATAAATGAAATTTGGATACCATATGTATTACGAGCAATGATATGGTTTGTTTAATGATGGAGGATTTGTTACATATTTTTGTAAACAATTGAAAATAAAATCAAACTTTTTTATCGAAATAGTTTGCAATATTGTGTAGATTTTATAAAATTTTGGAATAGTAAAAGTAGAAATTAAAAAAAATCAATAGACCATTGGAACGGCCATGCCTGCGGTGACGTCACAACAACGTCAAACGTTATCTTATACCTTACAAATAAACCAATTTGCTACTAATTCTTCCAAACTGGAATGGACACGCGTAGGTTGACGTCATAACTGCCTCAATCATTGCCTTCTATCCCACAAACAAACAACATTTTGCTTCGTTCGAGTTGTCTATTCACACGCAATAAAAGCGTTACATTGATTAGCTTTAATTTCTTGCGGCTATGCAACTAATTTAAACACATACCACGTTACTTTGCTCACTCGGATTCTACAGATCCGTAGAATAAACTACAGGTAGGTCCGTGGGGAGCCTAGTGGTTAAGACCTCGGTCTCGGGATCGAAATATATGTCTACCAACCATTCAACCAACTACTCTACAGGTACATAGCGTATCAGGTAGGAATTTTCCCGTATTTAGTTGGAGAGCCATAGTCGATTTTAGAACCCTCAAGTGCTCGAATGCGGACAAGGAATTGAGGTCTACCAACCCTCATTTGTCACGAAACGCGCCTGTGTACTGGCCTCGTGATAGGATTTACATTCCAGCCTGCTATCAAAATTGTAGTGCGACGATAGTACAACTAAACTTCTCTATTTGTAGTAGGTAGGTTGGTACATTTATTTTCCGGTGTGCGTGCTTGATCATAGAGCCGCTTATGAACATTTGTCAAGTAAGACAGACACAGACGGAATTTTTACTGACACACAAAGAGAAAATTCACCCAAGATGAAGGCGGGAATCGAACCCGTACCCGGTGCAATGCACAGACTGTTAGCGTAATGGGCTGCGATCAAACCCACTAAGCCAATCGGGCCCATCAGTTTAACTAATTATCGCATTTCATAAAGAAGCTATCACCGAGTCAAAAATTTAATTAAAGGTTCCCGTCCCTCTTCTAATGGAATCCAAATGACTTGGAACACATTTTTGGGGAGGTGATAATGATCAAGCTATTAAAATCAATCAACCCTTACTCTTTAACCACTTAACGTTTTTTTTTCTTCAAATCTTCTACCAGGTTCAAGTGGTTTTACTTAAAAGATAACACTTCAATATAATTTTAAATGAAATATGCTGTGCTTTTTGTTTTATTTTGAATCAAACTTTTAAAATATCTCTTTTTTCTTCTTCTTTTTGGCATTTTTGTCACGCTAATTTGGTACAAGTGATTTTGACTTTAGTGATTTTCCTGATTCTTTGACTTAAGTCTTTTGACCAATAATTCTTATCCAGACATGCATTAGCGACAATTTTGGAAATGTTCATGGGTTATTATTATTACTATTTATACATACATCTATTAGTAATGTAGGTGGAATTATTTATTACTATTTGTTAGCATTTATACTAGTTTTTAGATACATAATTTCATTCAAGTAAATCATTCGAAAAAACTATAACGTGTTTATCATTTTGTACACTATAAATTATTTTGCAAAAATTTCGTTATACAATTCATCATATTAGAATGTAACTTTTAATTTATTCAAATTATCTATATACAAGTTTTTGTAATGTTAAATACTTCTGTTTCTTGAAATCTCTTGTTATCTCCTGTTTTTAGGAAGTACATAAATAAATTAAAACACTGGTTCAAAACTAGTACTAACGAACTTTTATTAACTCATAAAGTAAAAAAATTTGGTTAATTTTGGACGAAGTCAGACAAAACAATAGATATCATAGTTAAAGTATTAGATTGGCAGATCACGTGACCTCCAATGCTAACGACAGGACGCGCATGGAGGCTTTTTAAGAGGGCAAAATGGCCAGTAATTCTGCCACTTTAAGGAGAAAAATACTACGAAAAAATACCATTTAATTCTAAAATTATAAAAAAAAATACTAGAAAAGGATTTAAAGTCACTAAAAAGATTCCAAAATGCAGCTAGTATTTTTACGATATTTTTTTGTAATTTTAGAATTAAATGGTATATTTTCGTACTATTTTTCTCCTTAAAGTGGTGACAACACTGGCCATTTTGCCCTCTTATTTTGGCCTCCATGCGCGATCCGTCGTTAGCATTGGAGGTCACGTGATCTGCCAATCTAATACTTTAACTATGATATCTATGGACAAAACGCTGTTCCATTAATTTTCTATACTTTTCAAGTCAAATTCTTTTATTTATACAAGGGCACTGTTCCAATTCCCCTCCAAATCTGAACTTCCCTCCGAATATCCATGCAACCGTCACTTTTTAAACAAAATCGAGAATTCCACTCTGGGGACAAATTCTCATATTCAAAGACAGACTACGGAACTCTCTAAAATGCAGAGGCCAAAAAAACATCCAGTAGTCCAGTGTTTCAAATGCTGGAATAAAAACAAGAAAAATGGCAGAAAAAGTGAAAAAAAACCGGACCATTTTACCGCCATACAAAGTTCCATTTCGCGAGATGAGCATCAATCTTTCCGAAACTTATTCTACGAAGAAAAAAATCTCACTTTTTAAATGGATTTCTTTGCTTTTGTTTCTCTTTTTTCTTTGGATAAAACTCGGTTTGAGTTTCTGAGAGGAAAAACTTTCCACTCGCTTCGAGTACAAATAGACATTCAGTGATAAAGGGAATGTTACGTACTTGAACTAATGAAATAAAAGACTTTCACAAATAAGTCTCGCTTTTGACAACTCAGTATAGTTGTTGCTATCTAACTGATATTGGCAGAAACTTCTTGATATAAAAGTGGGAATTTTGATGAAACACGAAAGTTTTAATTTATTGAACTATTTTAGTATTGAATAACTCGTGATGTATTTAGTTTGCATCAAATGGAACTTTTACAAATTTTTAAAGTAAACACTAGTACTATATTTTTGTGATACAATTCCCATGATGTAGTGCAAGTCAAGTGTAGTGTAAGTCAAGCACAAAAATTTAATAAATTATTTCCTATGATATTTCAATCCTTTTTTGCAATTAAATTATTGAGCTTTAAACCTTATACTCAAAATAAGCACTGGTAGAATGTTGATTTACTACTATGAAGAAGAAATTAGAGTTTAAGTAATTACCAGAACCCAACTTTAGGGGACGTTGTATAACTTTTTCTAACTGTGATTTTACCATGTATGCAATTTTATCTTACCATGTTCAAAACTATTTACATATGTTATGTTATTATTGCCTAAATATCCATATATGTGATACAATTCACTTGATGTAGTGTAAGTCACAAAATGAATGTAGTGTAAGTCACGCACAAAAATTTTAATAAATTATTTCCTATGATATTTCAATCCTTTTTTGCAATTAAATTATTTAGCTTTAAATCTTATACTTAAAATAAGCACTGGTAGAATGTTGATTTACTGCACTATGAAGAAGAAATTAGAGTTTATAATGATAACCAAAAATCGACTTCCTTTCATGTAGTGTAAGTCACATCAGGACATTTTATTACTTTTTTAGTAAAAATTAAATTAAAAAAGTTTTTACTGATTGCTAAAAATACTATATGTTCAGGGTTAAACTGACATACAATATTTTTTTTTTTGAATAAATCGAAAATAATTATGAACTATGCAAACGAAATTTGTTAAATCGTCCGATGTAGTGTAAGTCACGCGTGGAAATGCCCCTTGGTGTTTAATGAAACTTGTTTTTTTCATTTTCTCCAAACTCAGTTTTTTGCAGACACTCTCTTTTTCTTGTAGCGACAGTATAGAAATACTCACTAAACAAACTCGAGTTATTTTACAACATGAAGTAAAATTAACAACACATTTTAGTCTATTTATCGTCAACGATATTGCTCAATTCATTTCTAGTACATTACTTTAAACTCATAAAAAAAAAACCAAACCAAATAGAACGATAAACCCCAATTTGTTCAAGAATACAAATGAATCACTAAAAGTTTAAAAATATGTTATTGGAGAATTTCCTTTTTCCGCTTTTTATTTCATAAAAATGTTAACAGGAAGAACCGTAATGGGAAACTCTCCAATGACTTGAGCCCTTTTTACATTTGGCGATTTAAATAGATGATCCCCACAGGACGCGACACATTTGGGATACATAAATCCCACAAAAGAAATGTTCGAAAATGTTCTTTTTTGTGAACAAGTGACCTCATTACAGAAATCTGGAATCTTTATTATATCATGAAGGGGCTATTACAGAAATCTTCCGACTACATAAATATAATGGGCCGCTAATTTAATAGTAAAAAAGCCGAACGAGGAGGGGATCAGATGAATTGCAAATTTGGCGAAGTAGATTGTTACATTTGGTGACTTATCACCTCCGTTTGATTACAAAAATACAAGTAAAACATATTTAACCTTGTTTTTGTTGTAGATTTGCTAAGCATTTGTATAATACATGTATGCTTAAGGGGATATAGCATCCAAAAATTGGCAAAATATCGATTTTTCAGTTTTTACTTCATATTATTAACAATATCTTTCTGAACATTTACTGAAAGTTTCATAATGCTTTCTTCTGTAAAAATTTTTTTAAACATGTTCTGGAGCCATCCCTTGAAGTTTGAACCCGTATTTCGTCTGCTTTCAACCTGTTTTTTTGTTTCGAGATTTTCAAATTTTTGTGTTTAATAAATATGTACAGATTTTTTCAAAAAAAAATGTTTAATTCAATAATTTGTAAAAACTTTTTGACTTTTTGCGATTTTCAGTATAAATACATGTTACTTTTTTTTTTATTGTAGATCACATTTAAAATTAATGCACAGTTCTCGAACAAATAATTCCAAAAAAAACTATAAAAGTTTGGTGGGGTTATATTCTTAAAATTAAAGAAGAGTAGCGTTTAAAAAAAAGTTTAAAATTTTAACTTTAAAAAAAAAACTGAAAAACTTCTTATAAATATTTTTTTATTGCCGGGAAATATTTAGTTAGAGTAAACATTATATAAAAACACTATAATTAACAAGTTTATGTTATTATCGCTAAAAATAATATTTTGGTACCGTATCCCCTTAAAAAATGAGTCTATTCTAAGATATTTGACAAGTGAAAGCATGTCAGTGTTTAGAAATATGAAAGTTTTCTCTGGAATTGTCACATGACTTTCTCAACCATGAATGTCATCACTCTTTAGGTTTTCCAAAGCGTTGTCCATTATCGTTAAGTCTATGAAATCTTATTGAGGAGATGCGAGATACTCTAATGGTAGCATGGTATTATACTTGAAGATGCTCCATAAATATCTTCTTTTAAAGATTATTTGTCTGTGATAAGAAAAAAATATTTTTAAAGCAAAAGAAATCTTTGATTCATTGTACTGTGTGGCCACAATTTAGGTTACAACTTCAAATAGCTATAAAAACAAGAAGTTCATAAAGAACTAAAATAGCCTACTTTCCTGTTACTTAAATACTTACTGAAGTTCTAATCGGAAAAAAAACTATGTTCCAAAAGTAAATATCATCAACAGCCGTTTCTACACTAGATTTATACACATTAGAAAAAAAAAATCGAAACACAGCACCCAGCTATAATTTAAACTTCTAAAAGCCAAAATCAACTATTTTCCTTAATATTCTTTCGCAAATTAATTAAATATTATTTATCATTTGCTCGTGATTTATTTGTAGTTCGAAGAATAATTAAATATTTATTAATAACAAAAGTAATGAAACTACTCCGAACTGCATTAAAAAATAAGAAATGTAAATTAAAACTAAGCATAATTGCATAAAAAAGTATGCCTTGCCGCTTTCTTGGTAGATAATTAATGAATAATCAAAGAATCGAATTGTGCTACACTTTATGACGTCTTTCCAAACTGATTCATGAAAATATTATTTTGCTTCAAATATGTTTAAATAAATAAAGTTTCTCATGCCATTGTTGATTTGGCAACAGTGATTTAAATGACTCAAAATTGAATTTCAATGTTAATTCAATGGGAAATTCGCCGAAAGATAGTAGATTTATATCCGTCCAGACGTACAGACAGACGGACAAAAAGTATGAAAGTTGGGTATCTGAGGTCATAGCTTTCTAACAAAAAAAGAATTTTTAAGATCCGAGGGATAGAACCGATTTTGGAAGAGGGATACGGACAGACGGACAGACAGACAGACGGAAAGACAGACAGACGTACGAACAGACAGACAGATGGACATCAACCGCATTTCAATACCTACAGTGATTTAAATGACTCAAAATTGAATTTCAATGCTAATTCAACGGGAAATTCGCCGACAGATAGTAGATTTATGTCCATCCGGACGTACAGACAGACGGACAAAAAGTATGAAAGTTGGGTATCTGAGGTCATAGCTTTCTAACAAAAAAAGAATTTTTAAGATCCGATGATTAGAACCGATTTTGGAAGGGGGGTACAGACAGACAGACAAACGGACAGACAGGCGGACAGACAGACGGACAGACATACGAACAGACAGACATACGAACAGACAGACAGATGGACAGACAGACAGTTGGACATCAACCGCATTTCAATACCTACAGTGATTTAAATGACTCAAAATTGAATTTCAATGCTAATTCAATGGGAAATTCGCCGACAGATAGTAGATTTATGTCCGTCCGGACGTACAGACAGACGGACAAAAAGTATGAAAGTTGGGTATCTGAGGTTATAGCTTTCTAACAAAAAAAGAATTTTTAAGATCCGATGATTAGAACCGATTTTGGAAGGGGGGTACAGACAGACAGACAAACGGACAGACAGGCGGACAGACAGACGGACAGACATACGAACAGACAGACATACGAACAGACAGACAGATGGACAGACAGACAGTTGGACATCAACCGCATTTCAATACCTACAGTGATTTAAATGACTCAAAATTGAATTTCAATGCTAATTCAATGGGAAATTCGCCGACAGATAGTAGATTTATGTCCGTCCGGACGTATAGACAGACGGACAAAAAGTATGAAAGTTGGGTATCTGAGGTCATAGCTTTCTAACAAAAAAAGAATTTTTAAGATCCGATGATTAGAACCGATTTTGGAAGGGGGGTACAGACAGACAGACAAACGGACAGACAGGCGGACAGACATACGAACAGACAGACATACGAACAGACAGACAGATGGACAGACAGACAGTTGGACATCAACCGCATTTCAATACCTACAGTGATTTAAATGACTCAAAATTGAATTTCAATGCTAATTCAATGGGAAATTCGCCGACAGATAGTAGATTTATGTCCGTCCGGACGTACAGACAGACGGACAAAAAGTATGAAAGTTGGGTATCTGAGGTTATGCTTTCTAACAAAAAAGAATTTTTAAGATCCGATGATTAGAACCGATTTTGGAAGGGGGGTACGGACGGACAGACGGACAGACAGACAGACAGACAGACGGACAGACGGACATCGACCGCATGTCAATACCTACTTTTTCATTTTTTTAATTCTTTCGAATTAAAAAAAGAAAAGTAGGCTAAAAATGAACCACTAATCAATTTTTTTTTCTGCAGATGCACTGTAAGCTGTTTTTGCGATTTTATACTCATATTTTAAGCAAAGGAAGATGAAGGATTTACATTAATACTGTTTATGGATCTTTTATATAACTGTTTATGGGTCTTTTATATTTCTGTTTATGGGTCTTTTATATTACTGTTTATGGGCCTTTTATATTACTGTTTCAAATTGATTTATAAATCTTAAGAAGGTTTGACTAGTATGTATAATAGGAAATTATAGGTTAATTTTGAGTAAATCTCAGTCATTTTAGATTTCAACATGAAAAATGAATTTTCTTCAAATATATTTCTATAATAAAATAAACAATAAATGATGATTTAATGAATCCTAACGGTTATACGTATTCAAATCGGGGGTGAAGCACTGAATCACTTAATTTTTAGGGAAAGGCCAGGAATGAAATCCTCGAATTTAGAGGAAAATGTATGTCAATTGATTATTATTATAGTCATATGAAACACGCACTATGTCCCATCGTTTGGGGCCCGAATGGCCGAGTGGTTTGGACCATTACGCTAGCAGTTTGCGTGCTGTAACGGGTTCGATTCCCGCCTTCGCCCTGTGTGTACTTTCCTTTCTCTGTGAGAGTAAAAATTCTTTCTGTGTCTGTTTAGTTTAGTTTAGTTTGAATTATCGTCGCACTAGAGCTTAACGAGGGCTATTGGCGACGGGAGTCGTATTTTAGAACTACAGTCAAGTTACGAGCCGACACCTGAGTTGGCACCCAACGCAACCGTTAAGGGCGACATCGTACGCAGCGTTGGGACTTTGGAGCGTATTTTAACGTGCACTCCCTCTACACGGGGTATTATTCGTCGGACATTTTTGGCTGCACGGGCCGTTTATAGGTCGGCAGTTATTTTAGCGATGCCCGGACCCGAACCTGGGACCTTTCGCATGCTAGGCGAGCGCCTAACCGACTGGGCTCCCCAGGCCCCTCTTTCTGGGTCTGTCTTACTTGACGAAGGCTTATATAAGCGGGTCTCTGATCAAGCACACAAGCCGGAATATATATGTACCTACTCCATCGTTTCAGAAAGTAACTAAATTTTCTCATCACATACAACTTAAAAAAAGTTAAAAACCTCTTACTGACGGAAGTAACACAAAACTTCAACAAACGCGATTATGCAAATAAAGAATTTTATACACTCGGTAAAGTTATTTTCTATGCACTCAGACCTTTTAAAATGTTCTGCACGTTTCACATTACTGGAAAAAGAAGTTCTGTGTAAAATTATAGAAAAATTCCTCAAAGCCAAATTTGTAAGAGTAACGTGTCTTCAGATTAACAATAGGGCAATAGTTTAATCAACGGCTTCTTTCAACTCTATCACAGGCTGTGTCCTGACTACGACATCAAATGTAACAAAACTTGGCGACTTGGCAGAGTCAGCCCCCAATCTATTGCATCGCTTGGCTCCCTTGGCGGTCGCCAAGTTTTGTTGCAATTGTTGCATTTGATGTCGTAGTCAGGACACAGCTATATAGAGATGTGAAAGCCCAGTTGGTGAGGCGTTGACTTTTGAACTTTCAGGAACTCTCGTCAATATTTATTATTCTAGAATTGGATTCTGTAAAAAGTATTAAAAAACTTAGTGTGCAGGAGACTGGTGCACGTAAAATTCGCCGTGTTCTTTAATTGAGTATGTCACAGTTATGTAAGAATAACTAATATACTTTTAAATGGGATTTTACAAGATGTATAACTGCGTAAACTATTGCTGAGTGAGTGGGATTTTACCGAAAAACTCTTACAAATTCAAATAGTCATGAAATTTGATTTGAGGATTACTGAAAAAATGCCTGATACATGCGATTATACTTCAGTATGTTTTCATGCATCAAACAAATGATGATTCATACTTAAAAATGCATAAATATGTAAAATATCACCAGATAACTTTTGTTACTCAAGCACTATACTGTAACGGAGGCATTGTGTATTAACTCTTCGTCAAAAAATGCAATTATACTTAGAAGAAGATCTTTACATGACCATGATTTATTCAATTTCTAATCATGTCCTCAGGTGCGGCCATTTCAGGTAAAACCTATTCCCTCCATGTCTCCCTGTTTTATGAACTTGAATAACTGTATTAAATCACCCCTAGCTCTCCTATTTTCCAGGGAATACATGTTTAAAGATCTTAATCTGTTATCATAATCAATACCAGATAGAACCTTAATCCTTTTTGTAGCCCTATCTTTTTCAAGCAAATCTATATCGTTTCTGAAGAAAGGAGACCAAAACTGAACACCTTACCAATCCCCTATACAATGGCAAAATTGCCGTTTTTAGCCAAATTTATATAAGTATTTCGTGCAAAGCTAATGAAATCGTACTTTTTTCGTTTACTCTTGCGCCGAGTATTGACTTTCTGAGGAATACGCAATTCGGTTGAAGTGTAATCTTTTTCACTATATGATTTTAAACATTCAAATTTTAAATGAAAATTTAATTTCTTTAAATAGTTTTCAATTTGATTTCTATAGCAGATGATTATAAATGACTCATCCATATTTTAAATGTTAATATTTAGTAAAATTATGAAATTTATAATTTTTTAAAAAAAATTCCGTGTGTAGCTGGTAAACGTGACTGTTAGTTGACGGGTTTATGCGTCTGTATCTATCAGATTGCTTTATTGTAAAAATTTGGAGCTGCGTGTCGACTGTCCAGCTCTCAAATTTGTAGGACCAGTTATTGAAATGTGGGTAGACCCAGGGTTGACGCTTCCTCCTACTTTTCAAGAATAAAGTTGTGCGTCCTCTCACTTTTAATACCACTATAATATATCCTCTTTTTTTTAGTTGTTTTACACTTTTTAAAAAAGAAAATGAAAACAATTCGAAACTTTTTATAATTTAAGTTATTCTCATTAGCATACATGTGTAAGCTGCAAATCTGCCTCGACTAGAACAAGTCACAACTTTCAGTGCATCCTTGCAAAAATGCAACATTAGTGACTCAGCTAGATACCTTACTCCAAACTGCCTTCAGATTGTGAGGCTGTGTGACACCACGTCACATCTAATACCTCAACCCATCATAGACAAAACACATGGGTTTAGCAGCTCTAATGCTCACTACAGCTATAATGACTACATTAACTTCTCTTTAGATAAATGGTTATTTATGATAAACTATTATACTTATTGACTTATTTTAGATACGAGCAAAAAAAACTTAGTGCATACAATATACATTAAATCTATCATTCGGGGTAGGGGAGCTAATAATCAAAATGTATCCAACCTACCTTCTTTTCCTCCACTTCTAAACTGTTTATGATTTGTAGATAGGTAGGTTGGTACATATATTTTCCGGTTTGTGTGCTTCATCAAAAAATCCGCTTGTAAACCTTCGTCAGGTAAGACAGACACAGACAGAATTTTTACTGACAGAGAGAGAACGTATACCATGGGCGAAGACGGGAATCGAACCCGTACCCGGTACAGTGCCCAGCTGTTAGCGTAAGGGGCTGCGATCAAACCCACTAGACCACCCGGTCCCCTTTTAGGACTTGTATGTGGGACTAGTCCCAACTAGAAAGCTATACCTCTGGGGGTGACAAGCCAATTCTGGGGATCCTCTAGTTGGCCTCTGTCTCTAAAAATTAGATGGATCCACTTATGTGTGTGTGTTGTGTCTGTCTTACTTGACGAAGGTTTATAAGCGGGTCTCTGACCAAGCACACAAACCTGAATATATATGTCTACCAACCAACTAGAAAGCTAGTTGAGAGAAACAAAAACTTATTCTAGATTAAAAAACTATATATAAGGTTTCTTGGAGCGCTATGTAAGTTTTCTAAGTTGACTCTTCCTTGTATGTACCACGTTTTCCAACTTCCAGAAACGGATCACTAGAATATTTGACGGTGAAATATGTTTGTTAACAAACACTTTAGAAACCAATCTTTCCTCAAACGAAATCTTTAGTACGACCCCTCCTAAAAAATGAATTTCATTCAACTTAATCTGACCTATTTTTGGAAAAAGAAAAAGGAAATGTAAATGTTGCTGGTAGTTGATTGTCTTGACCACAGATGTCGCCAGCATCGGTTTCCGAGCAGACGATCGCGGAATGACTTCACTTCGAACAGAGTTCTTTTCGCAACTCTCGTTTGCTTCTCGCGTGTTCGAACGGCGAGGAAAATGATTCCAAGGTGAAAAGGTGTGTTTTTTTGGTCAAAGTTTACACCAGTTTTTGGAATACGACACTCACAGAACAAGGTAGGATTTTGGAATTTAATTATAAATGTGTTTTGTAAAAATAATATTATTTGATTTGTATATTTGTTTGTTATGATTGCGTAAAAACTAGAAAATTTTACCGATTTGATTATTGAAATTATATTTTTGTACCGTGAATAAACTATAAATGCATGAATGTAATAAATTATATTAATAAAATAGTTTACTATTTTGCTTGTGATTAGTAGTGACCAATTGCAAATTAGTTACTGTTCTGTATGTTGGGAAAAACGCGGTTAGAAGTTACTTATTGAATATTAATAAATAATGGACTATAATAATTGAGATTATTGCTTTACAACAATTTATTAGTTCAAAATAAATTTTCTTTCACAATCAAATTATTAGGTTGAATACAGGTTTGACTTTTCGGTGGTTTTAAAAATTAATCGAAAAGCGGGAAAAACTTTTTTGCAATTAAACTCTATATTTGGTTAAATACAGGTTTGTAATTTTCACAATTTTAATAATTAATGAAAAAGCTTTATAACAAAATTATTCTATATTGAACACTTAAAAAGAACAAATGTAAAAGTGAACTTTAACTTAAATTCTTCATTTTCATTTCGTAATTTATATTTAAAATTGAACTTCTTTATAATGTTATGCACCAAAGTTTGAAATTTTCTTTAGAATCGAAACAAAGGGAATCTGAACAGTTTCTAAATTATCTTTTTTAAATTTAAAAAACGTCCGTGTTTAAAATGTTAAAATAAAATTCAATAAACTAGTGTAAATTATACTATTTCAATTTAAAGATTTTATATTAATAAAATATTACTAATAAGAGTATTAAAAATCAAATAATAATCTTTATACTATTAAAAATTTATTTATAAATTTAAATCGTCTCGCACTGTTCATATAAATTGAAATCTTCAATAAGAAGTAACACTGAAACTGAAAAACAATTTTAAAAGTAAAAGATTTGATCATAAACTTTTAGATTTCTTCCCGTCGAAGGAAATCCCGTCGGTTTGACCTATGAAATATAGTAAAAAAAATATTTATTTTAAAAATTTGATTAGTGAAATAAATCGTTAATTTTTATCTAATAAAACATTTCATGAACAATATTTTAGACAATTTCTTGTACACAGCTTACAATTTTGTAATATTTTGGATATAATTTTACAGGATTTTTAAATTTTTTTCAACTGGACATTTATATTAGCAAAAATCCTTGCAAATTCTGATTGTCCACAACACTGTTAAAAATTTTGCGCTTGGTTACATAAAAAAACCGGTTTCTTGTAGGTGCAACTCTTGTGTGGGTAAAGCGTTTCCCTATATTTTCAGTATTCTAGTATTCTGTTGAACCATTTCTCAGGTTTCTATTTTCAAAATCTGGAAAAAAAGGTTCAACCGAATGCTGAAAATATCGTGGAACATTTCACCACACAGCCATTGCACCTACTAGGAATCATTATTATGTGGTGAAACCAATCACAATTTTTTTCGCAGTGCTTAAAAACTATTAACCTCTTCGGCTCGATAACTTTCAAGTCCTACCGTGATTGCATCTTTGAATTAGCTAATAGTTTTAGTTAAACCCTAACGGAAATAACATGCACCATGTTTGGTTTTTTTGGAAGAGGGGGCATTCGTAACTACGAAAATTCGTTATAGTGTCACAAACTTTATTTGATCCGAACACTTGCAGGGCAACGTCTTAAAATGATTCTTTCACGCACTCTTTTACTGTGTGCTAAAGCATTACCTCCTACAGATAAGCAAAACTAGGCGGTTTCCTTTGACTCAGGACGTGAAGTCCAAATTTTCAAACTTTTCTCTAAAATGATCGATAATTTTCAAAAGTTAAACTTGAAGTAATATTTGTACCAGACAATTCCACAATTCACTCGTTGTACTTTAGTAGGGAAATTTCAAACTTGGCCTCCGCATCTGCGTTACGAAAAAACGTTCCTGTTGTAGCTTAATCTAGTGGGATGGTAATTTCTTCACGAGGAGAAACTAGTGCGAGTTCTCATTAAAAGCATCTCGGCCTGTACATACTCCGCGAGTCTCTGCAATAGCCCTCTTGTAGCTCTAGTGATGCGATAATTTTAAACTAAACCTGCGAGTCTCTTAGCGGCGATTTTTAGATCCTTGCTGAGACTCTAGCATCGCTTCGTATATACGTTCGTGGAAACACTCGTTGCGACATTTCTATCTTGTTTCCAACCGTTTGGAATTCATTGCGTGTGGGTTGGTTGGTTGACATATATATTGGGTTTGTGTGCTTGGTCAGAGACCGCTTATAAACCTTCGTCAAGTAAGACAGACACAACACACACACATAAGTGGATCCATCTAATTTTTAGAGACAGAGGCCAACTAGAGGATCCCCAGAATTGGCTTGTCACCCCCAGAGGTATTGATTTGGTATGGAACTTGGAGGACTTTCGGACCCAACAGATTTAACGAGCACGTACTCCGCATATACTCGACAAACACAAACATTCATGCCTTACCGGGATTCGAACCCGAACCCAGAGGCTCCAAAGGCTAGCTCCCTAACCGTTGCGCCGCCGGGTCGGCGCGTGTGGGTTTTTGCATTTGCAAGCATGGGAAACATTGATACAGAATCGTTTTCACCCATTTAAAAAAAAAACATTTGTGATATTATCATCGCGGGAAAGTTGCAAAGCCCTCTCCGTGAAAAAAATCTGGAGAATCGAGTAATCGTGGATATAGCCCTGCAACTTTCTTGCAGTAGCGACGCGCAACTTTCTTGCTCGTGGATACTTAGCGTACGATTACCACCAGCTTTTTGGTAGATCTCACTTGCATTTGCAAGCATGGGAAACATTGATACAGAATCGTTTTCACCCATTTAAAAAAAAACATTTGCGATATTATCATCGCGGGAAAGTTGCAAAGCCCTCTCCGTGAAAAAAATCTGGGAGTATCGAGTAATCGTGGATATAGCCCTGCAACTTTCTTGCAGTAGCGACGCGCAACTTTTCTTGCTCGTGGATACTTAGCGTACGATTACCACCAGCTTTTTGGTAGATCTCACTTGCATTTGCAAGCATGGGAAACATTGATACAGAATCGTTTTCACCCATTTTAAAAAAAAACATTTGCGATATTATCATCGCGGGAAAGTTGCAAAGCCCTCTCCGTGAAAAAAAATCTGGAAGTATCGAGTAATCGTGGATATAGCCCTGCAACTTTCTTGCAGTAGCGACGCGCAACTTTTCTTGCTCGTGGATACTTAGCGTACGATTACCACCAGCTTTTTGGTAGATCTCACTTGCATTTGCAAGCATGGGAAACATTGATACAGAATCGTTTTCACCATTTAAAAAAAAAACATTGTGATATTATCATCGCGGAAAGTTGCAAAGCCCTCTCCGTGAAAAAATCTGGGAGAATCGAGTAATCGTGGATATAGCCCTGCAACTTTCTTGCAGTAGCGACGCGCAACTTTTCTTGCTCGTGGATACTTAGCGTACGATTACCACCAGCTTTTTGGTAGATCTCACTTGCGACAGTGGACAGTGCGGTAAAAAAGGGTGGTTTTGGAAAAAAATCCGTATATTATTCAAAGCGAAAATAATTTTTTTGGTTATGTTTCAGACTTCATAATGAATATATTTGGTGAAAAAAAATGTCATATTTAAAATAGTTTGATGATCAAAAAATGAAAATTAAGTTTGCACGTTTTTGATAAAAAATTATTTGTTTTCCCCAAATACATTGGAAACTTATGTTTAAGATAAGATTATTAACTCTATAAGATATATTTCGTAAAACTAAATGCTGTATTCAAATTGTTTTTGAATTTATGATAAAAAAATCCCTAAAAATCAATTTGCTTGTTTTTAATATATACAAAATTGTTTATTTTCCTCTAATTTTGTTGTTGTTGTTGACTTATTCTTCTTGGCCCATGAGCTCGAAAGTCTTCAAGAAATCAAATACTATACTCGCCGCCAACCAAATTAGAACACGTTAGGGATGGCAGTTTTTCAAAAAAACCGTTTTTTCAAATACCAGTTCCATCCCTAAAGTGTAACAAATAAGACAGACACAACAGACAACACACACATAAGTGGATCCATCTAATTTTTAGAGACAGAGGCCAACTAGAGGATCCCCAGAATTGGCTTGTCACCCCCAGAGGTATTGATTTGGTATGGGAACTTAGAGGACTTTCGGACCCAACAGATTTAACGAGCACGTACTCCGCATATACTCGGTAGGTCTTCAGTGGTACCGAGACTCGATCGCAGGACCTTCCGATCAAGAGACCGAGACGCTGACAACTAGGCTCACTACGGCCACAACAAATAAGGGTGGCGGGAACTATAGAAGAGGACTAGAGTTGAGGTCAATTTTTTCCAGACCAAGACAATTTAAAATGTGTACAGGAGAAGCCTGTGCAGAGTTTGTGCACGTCAAAAAGGTACTTCGCCCAGGTTCAAAAGAGAGACGTCCACTAATGAGCCTACTAATGGTGGACTGTGTGGCTCTATCAGCTCTTAAGGTGTACGTAGACACTTGACCTTTTTTTACCAAATATTTCACTTAAAAATCCAATTTTTTTATATTTAATATAATTTATAAGTGAATGAGGGTACGTGTAAAAATAATTAAAAAAAGAACATGTTAATTAAGTAATTGTGGACAGTGCGTAAAAAAGGTGGTTTTGGAAAAAATCGTATATTATTCAAAGTGGACAGTGCGGTAAAAAAGGGTGGTTTTGGAAAAAAAATCCGTATATTATTCAAAGCGAAAATAATTTTTTTGGGTATGTTTCAAACTTCATAATAAATATATTGGTGAAAAAAGTATTAGCATTTATGTATTTTATGCATTTTATGTTATTAGTAATTAGCATTGTATGCATTAATTAGCATGTTTTTTAAACAGTCATAACTCAAGAACTAATTAACCTAGACCTATAAAACTACGATGCAAATTAATCACCAATTCATTCTGAATTGCGTGAACCTCAAACCAAGTTTGTGGCTGTTTTGAGTTTTTATTTATAATTTTTTATAATAAGCAACATTGAAAAAATCCATTTTTTAGAAAAAAATAACTTTGACATGCAATATAAAATTAATTAAAAAAACAAATCTTATTTTTTGAGGTTCACGCCCTCCCCCAACTTATTCCACAAATAAATAAACAATTCGTTTGACAAAATGTTAATTTTAACTTTAGTTATCATTGTTTAAGCAAAGTAACACATGAGAAAAATGAAGTTTTGAGAAAATTGAATTTAAAGGTTATAAAAGTTAACTAACTTTCATGATTTGGAAGATTAGGAAAACCTCTAACTTTTTATTAGAGTGGAGTATCAGTACAAACTTTACATGATTTTAAAGAAGAAGAATTGGAGATTCTAAATGAACTTAAAAACAAAAAATGCCTAATTTGGTTATTTTTGGCCCTTTCTAGTGTGTATGTATACCTTAATTTATTATAGTACTCTCTCCCTAATTTATTATAGTAGGTATGTTACTTCTTTTTAAAACTATGTTACTCGATCATTTAAAAATTTTATTTTGGTTAAAAATTATGAAAAATTATCTTTTATATCTTTCACCTTTGCGCTACTTTTTACAAATGTGTTTAAAGTAATCATTAAAAGGTTGCATTATTGAAATTAAGAGTTCATAGGCATTCAGTTTACTGCGCAGCGTTCATTAAAAATTCACCAAAAATAGATTTGCAGCAAAGAAACAATGTATTTTAAATTAAAATAGATTAAAGACGCTGTATACAAGGGCTAGTGGGACATTTTTCGAAAGTCAATTTAAATTGAAAAATGGTAATGGATTTTTAAACTTCATTTCAAATATACAAATTCCATAAATGTAAAATTTGTTAAATCCACTAAAAAATTCATATTTCATTGTATCGGTTTCAACCAATAAATATATTTAAAGATTCCTCTTTAAAATTAAATTATTTTTGCGACACTATTTTTTCTCTTGCCGCTCCTTAAAATCTTACTTTAAGTGATGCCAACGCCATTATTATAATTATTTTGGACTTATAAATACTGTTTTATGAGACTATAATTATCCTAGATCAATAATATATTCACTAAACTTCTAAAATGAAGTCACTTTTTCGATTTTTGTCCGTTGCACGCCGCACTGTGGAGCTGTTAGTCTTTTTCTCGTTGTCCTGGTATTTTATTTCATTTGTAATCTTGGGTTACGTTAGTTTCAATTATCATTACACTAGAGTTACACGAGGGATATTGGCGATTGGCGTCGTAATTTAGAACCACAGTCAAGTGACGAGAAGCCGACACCAAAGTAGGCACCCAACGCAACCGTTAAGGGCGACATCATACGCAACGTTGGAACTTTGGAGCATATTTAACGTGCACTCCCTCTACACGGGGTATTATCCGTCGGACATTTTTGGCAGCATAGGTCGGCAGTTATTTTAGCGATGCCCGGACCTGAACCTGGGACCTTCCGAATGCCAGGCGAACCGACTGGGCTCCCCAACCCCCATTAGTAATCTTAGTATTTAACCAGACTCCAAATGAACAACTAAATATTAGTTGAATTTTTTATTGATGTTGAAAATCAAACACAGTTATCTGTTTAAAATGCATAACTACTAAAAATTTGTTTTGTTATACTTAGGAATAACATTTTTCTAAAAATATATACCCCGTATAGAATTCGGTATTTTGAATTTAAATAACATCTTGTTTTGAAACCCTTTGTCTTGCTCTTTGAGATCAAAGTATCAAAAACTGAAGGAAAAAGAATATCTCGAATATCAAAGTCTTTGAAAAGAGAAAAAGAGTTTTTCTAGAAATTTCATATTGATATCTTTAATATTTTTTGCAATACCCTTGCCAAAGTTATTTCTAGAATATATATTTTTAAAACACAATTATAGTTGCAGTATTTTTTTGCTGTAAAATTGGTTAATGGAGTAATAAATATAGATTTTTTGTAAACAAAAAATTGACCGGTTTCTAAATATAAACACTTTTGTAAAAAATACTTACAAGAAATAACATTAGCTTTAAATTTCATATCAAATTGAATTCACAAATCTTGTATTTTTCTGTCACTAATTCAAATGATAACATGTTTTATCCCGCTTTTTATTCCCAGAGAGTTAAAAACGCTTTTTTAAAACGCAAAATAAATTAATATATAATAATATAATAAATATATTTTTTGGTTCCTGGAAATAGGCAAACATGTAAAGTTGTTTTGTTTGTATAAATATTAAAGCTCTGAGATATACATACTTATAAAGCCGTCAATTGAATGTCAGGTTTCGCAGAATTACACATGATTTATAAAAAAATTATATATTTTTTAAATTTAACTAATTTTTAAAGTATGAATAGATAAAAATTCATTAAAACTTATTATTTATCAATCAAGAAATTTATGTTCAGTGCTGGGAAGATTGGTGTATAAATAACGAAAAAATCCATGACTAAAGTTCACAATTTAACATTTTGTAATACAATAATAAGTTTCTATATCTCTTATTATTGATCAGGTTGTAAGCAAGGTAGTGTAGCAAAGTAGCAAGTAGTTAAGCAAGTAGCTAAGTGTAAGCAAGGTAAAGTATGCATTCTAAGGTAATGGAGGGGCTGGGGAGCCCAGTCGGTTAGGCACTCGCCTAGCATGCGAAAGGTCCCAGGTTCGGGTCCGGGCATCGCCAAAATAACTGCCGACCTATAAACGGCCCGTGCAGCCAAAAAAATGTCCGACGAATAATACCCCGTGTAAGGGAGTGCACGTTAAATATCCTTCAAAGTCCTAACGCTGCGTACGATGTCGCCCTTAACGGTTGCGTTGGGTGCCTATTCAGGTGTCGGCTCGTCACTTGACTGTGGTTCTAAAATACGACGCCCGTCGCCAATAGCCCTCGTGTAGCTCTAGTGCGACGATAATTCAAACCTAACCTAACCTAAGGTAATGGATAGTAAGGCTGGTTTTAAAAGGTTCAGAGGAGTGGTGCAAATATGGAAACCCGATTTGTTTTTAGGCTGTAAGAAGCAATAAATAATTATTTTAACATAAAATTAGTATTGTTACTTATAATGTAAAAATAGGGAGAGAGTACTATAAATCATAAATCTAAATACTTAGTATTTATTAAAGAAAGTCAAGAAATTTAAAAGTTTATTACGATTATAGAATTTTGAAGAAAGTCGGTATAAGCTGGAAATACCCTAAAAATAACAGTAAATAAAAAAGTAGACTCAGATTTTTTGTAATATTAAACTGTAGGCGTTATATATTATATATTTTGTATTCAAACGATGTTTTCTGTTTCGTCTTATCTGTTCCTTATATCACTTTGTATTATCTGTAAGATGTTTTAGCTTAAATCCAGCGACCCACTATTAACAGCCAACGGCTTCTGCCCGATGCATCTCAAACGTAAACATGTATAGTTAGTACACTGCTCAAAACAATTAGGGGAGCACTTTGAGTACTTTTGTTTACCCTTTCGGTTCCAACTTCTTTTTTTATTATAAAAATCTAAAATTTGTGAAATAGATTCATTGTGCATCCATAATGAAATGGTAAAAAAAAACCAGGGGAAAAATCTAAATTTTTTAACTAAAATTTAAGGGGGAAAATAATGGAATCAAACTTTTGAATAAATTATAACTATAATTTTTTTAATACTTAACTTGTAAAAAAAAAAGGTAAAATCAATTTTTTAAACATCTAAGAATGCGAGCGTGAAGAATTTAGGGTCAATTAATTGCATAAAATTTTTGGGGAGTGAATTGTATTTTACCACGTTTTTCATATTTTCATTTAATTAAAAAAAACATTATTTAGTTCTTCAAAAGACAACATTCTTCCATCTAACGATAAATAAGTGCGAGCTTAACTTAGTAAGAATAAAAATCGGAAGCGTTAATATTAAATGGAATTATTGGGGGTGTAAGAGTTTAAACCATGCGTTCTCCTAATTGTTGTGAGCAGTGTATAACACATACATATATTCATATACAATGGATGCTTGGATGAGGGCATTGTAGAAGTTTCCACATTTTCCTTCATTTGCATTTTTCCAATTTACCCTAATTGTAGCCCAACTGGATTTGACGATTTGAGTAAAGATAAGTTAACTTATGATACATTAAATCGAGCAATACATTCGCGATTATTGTTTTTTCTAATCCTACGAAACAAGTCGCGCTATCTCTATGATAATTAAGATTAAATATACCTCACAATTACTTCTTAAAATTAAGGAAAACGAAAGTTCTAAACACAAATGGTGCATAATTTTTTACTTTGAATCTCGACTGGTTCCTAGCTTTTCAACATTACGAATAGGAATAAAATTAAAGTTTAAAAAAAATTATCTAAATTACATGGAAGTTTATCTTTTCCTATGTAAGCACAGATTCTACTCTACGTCCTTTGATATTAAATTGGACAACTCCTATTTTATATCAATCTAAGCATTACTTTGAACTTCCAAACTTCAAAGGAGATTACTAAAGCAATTATAAAAGGAAATGTATAAAAAGTAATATTTGATTGAAATCAGAAAAAATTTAATGTAACAAAGATATTCAATGAAGATTTATAACTATCGTCATGCGGGAGGGCATGTGAAATTAATTTATTTTATTGAAATTCAAATTTAAAATTACTTTAAATGTCAAGTGTAAGGAATGTCACGCTAAACTATTTAAAGGATCATACTTCTTATATCTATTCTATTGTTTTGCATCCATGTGGATACTTTCCATTAAAAATATGCGAATAAGTTTTTCTTAATAAATAAATTATATATATTGGAAAATTATAGATATAACTTCTATAGATTATAGATATAACTAGATATAAATAAGTTGATAATTACAGATATAGGTAACTAAGACTGGCTTATAAAATTGAAGTAACTATAAATGATTAAAATTTTTATAACTATATAAATTAGATTAAATCCGACATATAAGGTGAATTTTGATTTTTGTGCACTTCTCTTTCTTTAATAGTGAACATTGAAATTGAGCTAATTAGTAAAAAAAAATATTTTGTGGTAATGTACTACATAATTAAAAACTAAGGTATTGAAATACTGTTGAAATTTCATTCGTTCAGAATTATAGTTCATTTTATTAATTAATAAATAGAGTTATGAAAAATATGGAGATTTTCTCAGAGCTAAATTAAACGAAAAAATTAAATTTAAACGTTTTTAAAAGTGGTAAAAAAAATAGGATTAGTAATTTTCTTGGTTTTATGTTCGTTTTTTTTAAAGTTGACATTTTTAGGAAACTATCGTTTTATCTAATTTATTTTTCTATTTGATGAAATACTCTACTTCGATAATTTTAAAGAATAGATTTTTTAGTTTTCGACTAACCATGATAAGGAATATCAAAACTAAACCTAACATCATTCAATCCAAATATCTTGACCTAAAAAATACCCATCATTCTTTCAAAAAAGTTAAAATTGTGAAATATTACTTCAATACTACTATATATTTTCGAAAATAGATTTTCAGTTTTAGACGCCACGTGATAAGAAATATCAAAACTAAATCTAACATCATTCAATCCTAATATCTTGACCTAAAAACATACGTCATCTTTGCGACAAAGGTAAAATTGTAAATTGCATACTTAAAGACTTTCGCAGACATCTTTGTTATTTTATGTTACTTAACTATTTTACGAAAGCAGATCAGACAGTTGATGCCAGAATTGCGTGCTTGGGTATCGTTTAACGTTACTTTTAGAATACGTTGAAAACAAACTAAATACTTTATGACTTTGAGGGCCATTACAAAATATTCGATTTCCCTGGCCACAGTGAAATATGTTTTGAAGAATATTAAATTTATTTTTGATTTTATTTGATGGTTTAAATGATGACATTTTGGATATTGTTAGGATTTATTTACATAAAATAGACTGGTCAATTGAAATGAGTTATAAATAACTGAAAAAAATCCATGCAATATATTTTTAATACAATCATGTGATTTTCTTTATTAACAACTGGATTTAAATAAACGAAACGTTAAGGAAAAGTTAGTTAAGAAACCTTACAAATATGTTGGAAAAACATAACCATCAAGGAAGGTACGAGTATCTGAGAAGTCATAGGTGAATTTTTTTTGTAATTGCGCAAAAGCAGAAGATTTTATTAATACGAAACCTCTATCCATTGTTTTATCTTGCTTTGATTTGTGTCTGATAATCATTTCGAGCTTGAATTTTTAATATAAATATGCAAAACTGATATTTGTAGACAATTTGTTTCACACTTGTGTTAAGGCCAAACTTAAGTTTAGTTCTATTTTAAGGGGTACCGACCACTTTAAACATATTTGCATAAATCCAAATTACTTTTTGTATAATATAAGTTATAAATTTATAAAGTTTTGTATAAAGTTTTGCTTGTATCTGCAGATTTGCCATCATCAAAACACCGTTTATTTTATGATCGGAACCTGATTTCCTTTTATTCATTATTTTCAATAGTGTTTTTTTGTCGTTATATATATTTACATATAACTAACGTAACATATAAGTATTGCTTTAATCTTTTAAAAAGTTATATTATTTAATATTGTATCTGAATGATACGCGTGTCGGTGTTGATTGCGCGCCATCCTGGAGGTTAAAAAATAATTTGACATTTGTACTGATAGTTTGATGATTTCTGTAATTTACAATTTAAATATTTAGCTTAATGAATCGGGGTAAATGGGGTGCAATGCAACAGGTGTTCCAAGCAGTTAGTCAGACTGGTGCGAAACTTCATTGTTTAGTTTCCAAACTACACTGCTCAAAAGAATTAGGGGAATGTATGATTTAAAACCTTTCACCTTCAATGATTCCATTTAGAATCATCAGCTTGAGATTTTTTTTAATCACTAAGTTTGGCTCGCACTTATTTATCATTAGATGGAAGAATCATGTCTTTTGAAGAATTAAAAAATGTTTTGTTTTAATTAAATGAAAATAAGAAAAAAAAGTAAAATAAAATTCACTCAGAAAAATATTTATGAAATATACCCTAAATTCTTCACGCTTGCATTTTTAGATGTTTAAAAATTGATTTTAACTTTTTTTAATTAAGTTTTGAAGAAATTATTGTTATAATTTTTCAAAAGTTATGATTCCAATTTTCCCCCTTAAATTTTAGTTAAAAAATTAAGTTTTTTTTCTTCTGTTTTTTACCATTTCATTCTCGATGCATAATGACTCAATTTCACAAATTTTAGATTTTTAAAATAAAAAATAAAAAGTTGGAACTAAAAGGGTTAACAAAAGTACGGAAAGTGCTTCCCTAATTGTTTTGAGCAGCGTAGCTTGGTCTTTATTTTATTCACAAAATAAAGGGTGGAAATCTGAGTGAAGTTTGCCCAATCCAAGGCGTTCGGCTTATATATCCAAGCGACATACACAAGGCGTTAGTACTTTGTGGGATTTTTTCCTGCGCTATCAATTAAAAGAATGCTTGGGATAAGGACAGAACCTTCAAAGGTAACCTCAGTGGCATGACACCTCAAATAACAGGGTCACATCTGCCAGCATATTGATGTATAAGAATCGCCATTTATGCTTATACTTTATGCTATATCGCACTTTTTGCTATAATATTTTACTAATTTGACTTAAATTAGATTTGTTTTATATTGCAAAAGGGTTTATTTCTTTAAGGTAATAGGGAACAAAACGACCACTCAAAATCTCGAATTTTCATTTCAACTTTAGTTACTGAATCGTGCCTTTACGAAAAAACTTCTATGATGCACATTTGAATATGGGGCTGGAGTTTGCAAATTTGGTAGCGAATTTCAATATAACTTTGTTGCCAGCTTTAAATGTCATTATTCCAAAACACCAATTTTCAGCCTTAAGGTACACTTTTCTCTTTTTCTATTTTACTAGAAGGGTTGAAATTTTCTGTGATGTCGTATTTATGTCTATTTAACACAGTGAACCAAAAATATTCCAAAAAATATTAAATGAGTAAAAATAAGGCGATTTTTCTAATTTAAGAAATGCGCAAAATTTCTATTTATGTTAATAACTTAAAACTATGAATTTTTTATCGTCAAACTTGAGATTCATTGCGTAATAGACTTTTTTTATTTTTATAAAAACAATTATTTTTAGATACACGCAATAGTTGTACTGGAAAGTGTACCTAAAAACTAAAAATCGGTGTTTTAAAATAATGACTTATTGAAGCTGGAAACAAAGTTATATTGAAATTAACTACCAAATTTGCGAACTCCAACACCATATTCAGGTGCGTATTATATAAAAAAAATTTTGTAAATATTCATTGTAGTGGTTGAAAGTTAAAATGAGAATTAGATATTTTGAAGCTTCGATATGTTAAAAGTCCCCTTAACTGCACAAACACTAAGAAAAGCTTAACATAGAAAGTATAAAAGTGTTTGAAATGAGTTTTCACCGAAGAGAAACTTTCGAACACGCATGCTTGCAAATAAACGACAGCATTTCTTCTAACTTTTGACGTGTGTTCATGAGAAAATAAAGTTTCTGAGAGCTATGAATATGTTGTGTGAAAAATTAGGAATAATTTAGTTTGTAAATACTATTTTTTTCCAGCGATAAGTCTTCGAATCTAAACTGATTTTCACAATATTATATTGGAATTAGTTCTTAATTCAAATAATGCATTCACCTTTCAGTGCAAAACTTAGTTATTGAACGTTCTAAAAAAGTTATGCCTTTAGAAAATAATTAACACGCAATTTCAGAAAAATTCATAATAATAAATAAGAAAAATTGCTTAAATATAAGACGAGTACAAACGCTATAAACTTTTATAGGCACTAAACCATTATACTAGATTAGGGTAAACTAATAATTCGAACTAATTGCCATTCCCATGAAAGCGAAAATACAGCCCAAGAAAATAAAATTAATTACCACTTTGGTCAATGTCTTTTCCAAGAAAGATAGAAATAAGAGAAGGAGTTAATCAAGTTTTCTTTTATGCTAAATCTATGTTTTGGGAATATAGAATTGTAACTGACGCACGGCTCTTTGTAAGTACAATGAGCTTACCTTCTTTAAAGATAAAAGTTTCATTGGGTGCCTTCTCAGGTTTCGGCTCGTCTTTGACTGTGGTTCTAAATTATGACGTCCGTCACCAATAGCCCTTGTTAGCTTCCACACTACGTTTATTACGTAAACAGTGGAAGGTATTATAATCGTTCAGTCCGTCTGTCTGTTCGTCACCCACTTTCATAGCCGAAACTGCAAATGCTACGGACAAGTGTGATACGTCAACAAATTCAGCGCATCGAAATTAGAATACATTGAAAATTTCAGAACAGAATTCGAAGTACTTCCATTATTTAAAAATCTGCAAAATGTAATGCTCATTTAAAAAAGCATAGGAAGCCATTCTTATTAGAATTAAATCACCATTGCCATCGCAACAATCGCTCGAGAAACTTTAATTCTTTTAGACAATAAATTAAAATTAATTTATTTTTGCGACATCGATCAGTTTGAAATGACGTCAAATATATTTCAGTACGAGATTCTTTGAACGTTGATATGAAATGTTTTAATTCAATTTAAAAGCGAGGAATATTAAATATTTATTCTTTGAAATATAAATTAATTTTTGCAAAAGATAAGTAATAATTATTGAATTTTCAAAATAAAATAAATGAAACTAGCCAAATTTAGCATGTAAATGTTTAATATAGAATTAATGCTTTGCTGTGTTTGGCGCCTTTTTACTTGTTAAACACAACTGTTGTGTGGAAGCGGGTTAAGGGACAGATTCTCTTACAAACCTACTTGTTTAGCTCTAGTGCGATTATAATTCAACCTTATCTAACCTTTATTAAAAAAGGCATCTGCACTCAAATAATGACGGGGTTGAAGTAGTCTGATTTTACCAAACACAAAATCGAAAAGCAATGCCAAAACATAATAAGCCAACTTTTTTTTAGGTAAGTAATTGGTTATAGTGGACTGCTATTGGTTGGTACATGTATTTCCGGCTTGTGTGCTTGATCAGAGACCCACTTATAAACCTTCGTCAAGTAAGACAGACACATACAGAATTTTTACTGACACAGAGAGAGAAATTACACCCTGGACGAAGGCGGGAATCGTACACGCACCCGGTAAAGTGCGCAGACTATTAGCGTAGGCAGCTATCTTAAGCACTAGGCTACCCTGGCCCCTATAAGGGACTACTCTCTGTAGGTCCCACGTAAAATGGTAAACCGTGCAGACGCTTTGGTTATAGGAGGTTTTAGTTTGAATTATCGTCGAACTAGAGCTACACGAGGGCTGTTGGCGACGGGCGTCGTAATTTAGAACCACAATCAAGTGAAGAGCCGACACCTGAGTAGGCACCCAACGCAACCGTTAAGTTTATAGGAAGTGTTAGATTATAACCAATAAATAAATGAGCTATACCAAACATCAAATGGACATGTTTCAGGTCTTAAGTGGCAGCAGAAATGCTGAATGAAAATAAATTATTTCTGGTAACGCCTATGAGCGAATGATTGTCAAGTGACAAAACGGCACCAATAGGAACACCGATAGAAGGAAATGAAGGAATGAAAGCTGAAATGAAAAAACGTCACCTGAAAAAAACCGTTATCAAAAATAAATTGTTGAGGAAACTATTCGCTGAACTTGTGTGAAAGGCTATATCCGTATTTGTGACATCTATTTAGAAGTAAATGATATCCTGTGAAATATAGTAACTGTATCTTTTAAAAGCTACTGGCCGGTTTGTTTGTTTTTGACTTTTGGCAAACTTGAAATTTTTTACCTAGAGTTGATGTGCCTATCGAGATGTCGGAAATATGAATTGGAATTAACGCAAAATTGCCAAATCGAGACCGGCCTTTATATAATAGCTGTTCTCTTTGTTAAATAAATTGCGAAAAAACTTATTAAAACCGAAAATGTGTTTCTTGCTAACTTGCTCATATAATTTCTTATAGTTAAACTCATAGTTTCCTTGCACAGAAGCCACGACTATGGGCGGAGCTATAAAACGCGAGGAGCAATCAGATGAAGAGGAAATTTCAGCCGTTTTATTTTGTCTTCATCTGATTGCTCCGCGCGTTTTATAGCTCCGCCCGTGCTCGTGGCTTCTGTGCAAGCAAACTATGAGTTTAACTATAGAAAACATTCACGTGCTATGAATTGTTGTTAACTGGACTGATTGAAAGTTGTTCTTGTTATTCTTCGTACCAAAAGGCACAACTGTAAATTTCTAGTTTTGTGCAAAAATACCAATTAAAACTCTTTCAAATTTTCTACGGAAGTGTTGGGAGACATTAGTGATTACTCTTACTTCGTCTGCATAAACCGCGAAGTTGACTCGTTTTCTTTCTTTTTTACGAACAGAAGTTTAACCCCGTGTGTCGAACAAAACGCAGACATGTAAAATAAATTACTTTTACCTGAGTAACTTTTCACTTTCTCGTTTTGAAGTTGGCGTGGGTTTACTGGAAAAATGGTATAGGTTAGTTTAATTATCGTCGCATTAGAGCTACACGAGGGTTATAGGCAACGGACAAGAGGATTAATGTATGTTTTGTTTTCTGATGTTAAGATGGCTTAGGGGCCGATTGAATTTTGGCATTGGCGGCTTTTGGCGAAGTTGAAAATTTTCCCATCCAGTTGTATGGGCTAGGGTTAGTTTGAATTATCGTCGCACTAGAGCTACACACGAGGACTATTTGCGACGGGCGTTGTAACTTAGAACCACAGTCAATTGATGAGCCGGCAACTAAGTTAAGTAGGCACCCAACGCAACCATTAAGGGCAGACCATCGTACGCAGAGTTGGCTTGTAGGGCCGTTTATAGGCGGGCAGTTATTTTGGCGATTACCAGGCCCGAACCTGGGACCTTCCGCATGCAAGTCGAATGCATTAACCGACTGGGCTCCCCAAACCTAGTTAACTAATGGGACAGGCTAATTTGATTTAATTAACCATCATAACAAACAAACAAAAACTGAACACCGTTTTACACACTCTCGGTTTTATATGTCAAGTTTCACGTCCTGAGTAGCAACAGTTCCACATGAATAGAAATAAGGTTTATCAATGTAGTGGGCACCACCAATCACCGAAACACCCAATGGAAGACAAAGTGAAAACAATTATGGTTCTACGTCGTGAAGCAATGCAATCGCTGGTCTCCGAGAAGAGCTTTAACACAGCTACCCCACGCTTACACATTTTATACACTATTTTTCTGCATAATTTGGCTGAGTTAAAGCTCCAGGAAGCTAGAAATAGTTTGCAAAAAAAAAAACGTACAACCTAACCTTTAAAAATAAAAAATAGTCACGTGCATATTCAATTTTGTAAAGTAATATAATTTGTGGGGCATCTTGTATGATTTAGTAAAAAGTAACTAGTGACATACTTTATGATTTCAACCATTTTTCTCTTTTTATTATTAATAAAGCTATACATATTTAATGGGAGAAAAAATATAGTACAAATAACCTAAACTGTAAAAGGCCCAAAAATCGACGAAATGTATTAAGTTGATTGATTGGTGTAAAAAGTAGTGCAATTTAAGTTCAATAAGACAGTTGGCTCAGTGGCGGTGATGTATAGCGTAAGCCCAAGATCACGGGTTCGAGCCCCGGCTAAGTAGACAGATTTTCAGGATGCGAAATGCATGTCATATGAGTATATGACATCTAAAAGAACCCTTGAGTGACCATTTGGCTTGGGTTTCCTCCATCAAATGCAGCTCCCTTAACCCTTTCAATCCCAAAATTTTGAGCTTCCACACTACGTTTATAACGTAAAGAGTGGAAAGTATTATAATCGTTCAGTCCTTCTGTCTGTCCGTCTGTCACCCACTTTCACAGAACTAACCGTAAGCCTCACAAACAAGTGGGATACGTCATTTTAAAGGAAAAAATCAGATTAGGCTACATTCCAAATTTCATTAAAAAGTTTAAATTAGAAGTTTACTTAAAATTTAAATAACTAAAAATTTAATCTACATTAAAATAACATGCAAATTCCATTTTCATTCAATATTTTCACTGTTGCCATTTCGTCAAACGTACGAGAAACTTTATTTAAAATAAAAATAAAAACTTTTGAAATAATATTTATTTATGTGATATAATTTAGTTTGGATTGTTGTAATATCACAATAGAGTTCTTTTAATGGTTCATTATATATGTATGAAGAAAGATGCATAGAGAATTCTAACTTGGCATAAAAAAAATATGCTAAGTTTTGCTTTTATTTTTAAAGCATCAATTGTACTAATTATATATTTTTCGAACTGTAAATTAATTTAACAAACGATAAATAACTGAATTTTCGAAAGAAATGTAAATGGGAAATTGTGGTGACACAAAGATATTTATTAAAAAAGATTACATCATCATTATTCTTCGAACTTCAAACAAGTTTAGCAAACGATAAAGTCTAAATATTAAATCTGAGAAAAAAGATTAATGAAAATAGTTAATTTTGGCGTTTAAAAGTTTGAATTACAACTAGTTAAAGGCCCTGTTTGGCGAATTTTTTATATTAAAAATCTAAAAATTGTGAAATAGACTAATGATCCAGAATGAAATGGTGAAAGCAGGGAAAAATTCTTAATTTTTTAACTAAAATATAAGGAAATTTTTTTTAGAATCATAACTTTTGAATAAATTATAACATTATTTTTTCGCAACTTTATTTGTTAAAAAATAAAGAGTATTTTTTTAAACATTTAAAAATGCAATCATGAAATTTTTAGGGCCAATTTATTTAACAAAATGTATTTCAGAGTGAATTTTATTTTTACCATGTTTTGCATATTTTTATTTAACTACAACAAACACTATTTAATGCTTCAAAAGACATGATTCTTTCACCTAACCATAGAAAAAGAAAATATAACTATATAGAAAAATGTATGGAGAATTTAATAAAAATTATTTGAAATAAGTGCGGAAGTTTAACTTAGTGAAAAAAAAAACGTAAGTTCGATTATTCCAAATGCAATATTGTTAGTGATAGGTTTTTTAAGTTCTGTAGAACTTGTTTTTCCTTGGAGGTTCTTTTATTTCAGAGAAGCCCGCTGCAGGCGCAGATACAATATGTGTTTCGAAGAACTGACAGTAAAGTGTGACTTTTAAAACCGAAATTTAGTATAAGGTTACGTAATTACAATTACTTTACAACTTTTTCATAAAGATATTAAATTGTAAATGAATATCAGTTAACTAGCTTTAATTAATTGATTTTCTCCATACTCGTGTTTAAAAATAGTTTTTTAATATTGGTTTTATGAAACCAGTCTTTTTTTATAAGCAAGACCGTACAAGTTTTATGTCAAGAGAAGAAATCAAATTTAATTGTACATATTGTAATAAATAGAATAACATAGAAAGAAATGTTAGTTTTAAAACAAATTATGGAAAGAGTTAACAGGGTTCAGTTGAAATATTTAAATTTTAATGAAGATATAATTAAACCTTTACTTATTGATAAACAGCAATTCCTTATAGTATATTTTCATTTCTAAGGAAGTTCACAATTTCAATATGAATTTGGATATTCATTGGAACACTAGTCAATAAACAGCGAAAGAGAACAAACTTATTTGGCTTTGGCAGAGCATTTAATTGCAAACTGCAGTATTTGTAGTGATACCAAATAATACAGCTTAGTAGTTCAAATGCTTCAAGCAAAATTTCACTTCATATTTCAAATGTGTTTGCCCCCATAATTTAAAACGTACATCAGTATATTTAATTAGTCTTTGCTAGTATTATTTTAGTATTTGAAGTATTTATATATACCTAAAGAATTTATGCTGTGTTACTCAAATTTCTTCATTTATCTGTTAAATGTAGACCTTGACAAGAACGTTTTTTATACATTCATTTTTTCCTGCTTTTGGATACTAAATGTGTAAACCCTTTATAAAAGCTTTTGAATTTCTTTTAAACATAAAAAAATTGATGCTTTATATAAGACGACAGTATACAATCTTACAAAATCATTTTAATTTTACTCAATGTCAGTCAAACTCCATACGATGTTTACATTTGTTTTTCAAGGATGTTTAAGTTTTAGTTTCCACACTACGTTTATAACGTAAAAAGTAGGTTTTATAATCGTTCAGTCCGTCTGTCCTATCCGTCCGTCACCCACTTTCACAGAAAGAACCACAAGTCCCACATACAAGTGGAATACGTCATTTTGAAGCAAAAAATCAGATTAGGCTACATTCCAAATTTCATTAAAAAATTTAAATTAGAAGTTTATTTAAAATTTAAATAACTATTTTTTTTATCTACATTGAAATAACATGCAAATTCCATTTCTATTCAATATTTTCACTGTTGCCATTTCGTTAAACGTACGATAAATTTTATTAAAAAAATACAAGCATTTGAAAGAATATTTATTTATGTGATATGATTCAGTTTGGATTGTTGTAATATCACAATAGAGTTCTTTTGATGGTTCATTATATATGTATGAAGAAAGATGCAAAGAGATTCTAATTTGGCATAAAAAAAATGTGCAAAGTTTCGTTTTAGCATATTTTATTTTTAAAGCATCATTTGTACTAATTATATATTTTTCGAACTGTAATTTAATTAAATCTAATTATTAAATCTGAGAAAGAAGATTAATGAAAATAGTTAATTTTGGCGTTTAAAAGTTTGAATTACAAATAGCTAAAGGCCTTGTTTGTTATTAGAATTAAATCACCATTGCCATTCGCAGCAATCGCCCGAGAAACTTATTTCTTTTAGACAATAAATTAAAATAAATTTATTTTGCGACATCGATCAGTTTGAAATGACGTCAAATATATTTCACTACGAAATTCTGTGTATGTTGATATGAAATATTTTCATTCTATTTAAAAGCGAGGAATAGTACATATCTTATTCTTTGAAATACAAATTAATTTTTGCAAACGATAAGTAATAATTATTGAATTTTTCGAAATAAAATAAATAAAACTAGCCAAATTTAGCATGTAAATGTTTAATATAGAATTAATGCAGTGTTTGACGCCTTTCTGCCTGTTTAACACAACTTTTGTGTGGAAGCGGGTTAAGTGACAGATTCTGTTACAAACCTACTTGTTTAATTTGTCAAAACCCGTAAGACAAAGAATATTAGCCCTTGGTTCTCAGAACTAATTTTGAACTAGGACTACTTTTTTAAAAACTTTCCCCAATTACAGTTGTATGCTAATTAGCTTTTCGGATTAAAGTGCGTCTGAAATTAGAATGTTTGCATTTGCATAAGTCTACACTTTAAACGACGTAGATTTTGTTCTGAAAATATTAAGTCTTTATTTGTCTTTGCTAGAAGATGATAGTTACATTAATATTTTTTACTATAATTAATATTTTACTTCGATCAACTTAATTAATTTTTATAAGAATGACATTTTTTAACTAAGCTTTATATTAGAGAATTAAATGTGACGACTAAAAAAGCTTATGTATGAGAATTGTACTTAGCTTAGGTCTAGTAATTTAAATTTCTGCACTGTCTGAAATCATTAATTTTTTCGACTAATTTTTACAAAATTAAAAATATTTTTAGTTATTTCAAAATTAAGCTGGATCAAAGCTATTGCTAAGAATTAAATTTATTTTTATATGCATTCAAATTCTACAAAAGGATTTAAAAGTAAAGAATAATTAATTTTAATTTCTACAAGTTCTTTCCAAAACATTCTTCCTTTTTACCATTCATTCAAAACATTCTTCCTTTTTACCATTCATTCAAAACATTCTTCCTTTTTACCATTCATTCAAAACATTCTTCCTTTTTACCATTCATTCAAAACATTCTTCCTTTCCTTTCACACTACGTTTATAACGTAAAAAGTGGAAGGCATTATAATCTTTCAGTCCGTCAGCCGTCTGTCACGAACTTCCACAGAACAAACCGCAAATCGCACAAACAAGTGGGATGCGTCATTTTGAAGCAACAAATAAGGTTAGGCTACATTCCAAATTTCATTAAAAACTTTAAATTAGAAGTATATTTAATATTTAAGAAGCTAAATATTTAATCCACATTGAAATAATATGCAAATTCCATTTTTATTCAATATTTTTACTATTGCCATTTCGTCAAACGTACGAGAAACTATATTTAAAATAAAACTCTTGAAAGAATATTTATGTGATATAATTTAGTTTAGATTGTTGTAATATCACAATAGAGTTTTTTTGATGGTCCATTATATATGTATGAAGAAGGATGCATAGAGAATTCTAACTTTGAATAAAAAAATAAGTGAAAGTTCGTTTTTTTTTTTTTAAGTATCAATTGTACTAATTATTAATTCTCTTTTTCGAAAGAAAGTTAATGAATATTGGAACTTGTGGCAGCTAAAAGATTTTTATTACAAAAAGTTGCATCCTTATTTTTCGATTTTGAAACAAATTTAGCAAACGATAATGAGTAATTATTAATTTGCAAAAGTGATTAATGAAAATAGTTAATTTTGGCGTTTAAAAGTTTGAATTAAAAATAAGTTATAAGCTGAAGGCCCTGTTTAGTGAATTTTTTAGAGGTGTATAACATAGTGCTTTTTGTTGAGTCAAATACTGTGTGGAAGCGGTTAAGTGACAGATTGTACAACTACTTGTATAAAAAAAAGTTTCATAAAATTCAGTTTGAACAGTATAACATAAACGAAATGTCATTAATACTTTCCATTGTAGAGTTAGTGAAGTACTGAAATACATTTGAAATAAAATGATTTTTTCATGAACATAGCACTAATTTTAACGATAACAATTTCCTCATAACTGTAATGAAAGTGTACTTTTTACTTTGCAAATTTTAAGATTGAATGAAACTAAAACTTAATTCTCATTTTGTACTTAGCGCGTTCTACACTAACCTTCATATTTGAATACAACATTTCATAAACGCAGTCATAAAATGAGTTTAATTTTGATCTGTAATAAAAAAATAGTATGTTTTTTAATGTAGATTTGCTTAACAAAGATAAGTATTATAAGTATCAGTTATGCCACGAAAATTGCTTGGTCATTATAGAACGATTAAGGTCAAACACATGACTATATATATTAATATATATATATATATATAGTATATATATAATATTTAATAATATAATAGTTATATATATATATATATATAATATATATATTATAATATATATATATATATATTATTATATAAATATATTTATATAATATATATTATATATATATATATATATATATATATATATATATATATATAGTTAATACTAAAATATATATATATCTATATATATATATTATTATTATATAATATTAATTATTTAAAAGGAGGAATATTACATATTTATTCTCTGAAATATAAATTAATTTTTTCAAGTAAGTAATGATTTATTGAATTTTAAATAATAATGAACTAGCCAAATTTGGCATGTAAATGTTTAATACAGAATTAATGCTGTGTTTGGCGCTTTTTTACCTGTTAAATACAACTGTTGTGTGGAAGCTTACAGATTCGGTTACAAACCTACTTGTTTCATATTAGGTTATGGAAGGTAAAAATTAAGTCCTTCAAAATTCAGCTTTTGTGTAATTCTCGGGTGACTATTAATGGGGTTGTTCCACGTCGTGGATGGCAACAGCTCCAACGGTTTCGTTTTCGTTTGATTGAGTGAAATAACTTTTGTTTTTTATATTCGAAAATAAGATTTCTAAGAATATATTATTCATTTAATTTTTTAAATGCCAACTTCTTGCTGTGTTGTTGGTTGTTCAAAACATTTGTTAAAGAAAACTTGCATAGAAAGAAAAGTTTCTTTTCAACTATATCGGTCATTTTGAGAGTGAAACCAAAGCAACCAATGACATTGCAGTACTCGTATCGTAGTACGTGAAACCGAAGCAATCAATGAGATCGCAGTACGGAAAAAAAATTAAAACGAGAGCGTTACATCATAGGAAGCATTCCCATAAATTGAAATTTAAACCAACAAAATATACTTTTATTCACCCATTTCCAATCGGAAACGAACACCAATCAACAAATCGAACATTATTTGCGAAGGGGATGGAAATAAACACCTCGCACACGTTTCTATTTTTAGCGCTCAAAAAGAAGGGAAATGAGCCTCGACATTTCAACTGAGAAACCGGAGACAAGTTACGGATACGGCGAAAGGGGGAAAAAAGTTTGACTCGAAGTGAAAAGGATTTGATATATCTGGAGAACAGTTGCGGTTATCTTGTGAAGGAATTTATGTAGTCTTTACTATAAGCTTAATTTATTAGATTTAAACCATACGCCTCACTTAATAATAGAGTAGTTTTACTAATGCAGATTTTAAAAAAGTTTGTTCTCGAAGTGAAAAGGAAATGATATCTTTGGAGATCAGATGCGGTTAACTCTTTACTGTAAGCTAATTTATTAGATATAAACCGTACGCCACATTTTATACAGATTAGTTTTACCAATGCCCATTTTTAAACTTTTAGCCGACTTGTTTTTTTTTAATATTTATTTTGAATTAAAAAAAAAATGTGAGTAGGTACTGATATCGTTGAGATTTCAGTCATCTGTCTGCGGGTACTTTGCTTTTAGCTGTTGTGATAACCATCAGTTTTTAAAAAGTGTGACTCGGATATTTTTTAACGAATCAAAATTGTCAGATGCAATTACAATTTATGTGAGCATTAAAATGCTAGGAATTAAAGAAATAACTATAAATTATGATTTTTTTTCGTTAAATATACCAGCCGTATATAACAACTATGCTTGACGAGCTTTACTCATTATTAGTTACATCTGTTAAGGACAAAGTTATCAGAGTTTAAAATTAACGGTTTTGTTTTAATTAATTAAAATAACTAAACAATTTCTTTAATCTTGTAAGAACATTTGTAAGCAATTTTGAAGCATATTTGTTTACAAAATTACTTTATGTTCTGCTTTGTATATATATTACTTTATGTTCTGCTTTGTTCTTCTATATGTGAGCTATAGGTAAAATACGTTCCCCAAGAATAACAATGTACGTTAAATTTCTAGTAAATGCTAACATCTAGTTATTTAACAAAATAAAGAAACATATCCTCGACGAATAACATATTTTATAGTCATGTAAAAATTAAGAAATATTGAAAAGATACGAGAGTTTAAGATTTGAAATTCCTTTCTACATAAAATAACAAGTATGAATATAAAAACATTGTCATTTCTTTCTACAATTCCGAAAAAAGAGTGAAGACAGAATTGAAATAAATAAAAATGGAGCCACACTAATAAATCCCAGGCCGTCACAGTTACAGTTATTAAAGTGGGAGTAGAACGATAAAAAAAAGACAATAAATGTGTTGCTTTTATTTGATTTGAATTTTTTTTTTGTTTTTGGATAACTGATGGAAAGCTATTTGTTTCAAATGACTTTTAAAATGGTTTGGGCAATAGATCGAAAAGAATATAATTTTATTAATGATATTACATTTCATTTCTTTATCTTTTGGTAATTATTAGTTTTATATTTTTTGGAAATAATTTAACAAGAGTTTATCTTAGTTTAGAAACGTCAAATGTGTTTGGTGACATTTTAAATTACTTATTTCTGACTCTTAGTCCATATACTAATTTACCAATAGAAAAAAGTTGTTTTCTGGGATTATACTTAATTTGGTCGCAATTAACCCAAATACTAATAAAAACATTTACGTTTTAAATAACATTTAATGCTTAATGAGGGACATTTAGCATTAGCAAAGGTATTGTAATACATAGAATATTTTCGTGTAAGAAAATAAAATAGTATTTTAAATGGTGCCATTTGGAACCTATGCAATTTTTAACTACGATGCAAAATAAAAATGGACACATAGTTGTAGCATTTAGCACTACTTGTCTTCTAAGGGTGAACTTTGTCATTTAATTCCAACTTTTTATTTTTGTTTTTAATCTTTGAATTCGTGTTGCGAGTTTTTAAAAAAAAATAAAATAGAACCAAAATATTTATGAAAAATAAAAGCATTCATTTAAGTTTGAATATATTTTAATTATTTATAAACTGTATTTAAAATAAAGATGTGTAGAAACATAATCATAATGATGTTAACAAATATAAGAATAAAGTATCTAACGCTTTAGGATACTAAATTAAGTTTTACTTACAATTATACATTCAAATGACAAAAAACTTCAGGTTTTAGTTTTCTGCACTTTATTTGTGTGCATAAAGTTTTAAAACTTAACACATTAACGACTTTTTAAATACCATTAACACCTTCATTTCCGGAAGAAAAAAAACGTTCACTTATTAATTAGTGTGGATTAAATAATATTAAACTACAAGTTTTTTAAATTAGCTTTTCTTGTAAACTAATTTATCCTTCTGAAATCGTAATTCCATTTGTCTTTTTTTTTGTTTATTTCGATAAAAAAAGGGGAATAAACTCATTTTCGCGAGGTAAATTGTCTTGCCCCTTGGCGCAGTGGTAATGCTTGGCATTGCCGTACCACAGGTCCGGGGTTCGAATCCCGGATCGGCGAGGTTCACTCGACCTTTCATTCCTTAAGTGGGTCTATAAAATGAGGACAAAGCACGCTTGGGAACTAAACACTCGGGGTCCCGCGTGAGGCTGACCGACCACCTAACCGGGACATATGCCTAGCACCCCAGAGCCCTTGGTCACGAAAGCTGCATTGGGCACGGCAGGCCTTAGCCCACTAATGGGCTGTTGCACCGAGGAGTTTTTAAAATTTTCTTACCAACCGTCGTTTAATAGGTTAATACTCCAGTTAATCTGTTCGAACCAATAACAAATCTAACAACCATCTTTAAAACAAATGTACCAAGAAGAAAAACAGTGTATTCACCCATTCTATTGTTTTCACCATGGGAGAAAAAACAACATGGCGTCGAACATCGTTTAATGGTCACCCATTCTTTTGGGCATCTCTCCAAAAAAGTATTGAGTTTCGGCCTCAAAACAAAAAGGCAAATGCATTCATTGTTGGTGCGCGTTGAATCCATTTCTGCTCTTTCTCTCCAAAATTGTGTTTTGCTTGCTTCCCATACATCGCGATATAGGAATTTTACAAGGTGGTAATTGACATTATGCTCGTTTTAAAATTTAATTTAGTTACATAACTGCTGGGTTTCAATATTCAAAATTTGTATGTGTCAAAATTACATTATACAGGGTGTCCGTAAAAGAATGTCCGAGTTTTAATGGTATATTACAGGAATTTATTTTATACTAAATATAACAAATCATACATGACATTGAAGGAAAACTAACATAGTTTTTCCTATAAGTGCTCAATGTGTGCGCCTTTAGTGATACGGCACACAACCAAACGAAAATGCAATTCTTCCCATACTGTCTGCAGCATGTCCGGAGTAATGGAAGCAACAGCCTGTGTAATTCTACGTTTCAAGAAAATCGTGGGGTAGGGGTGGAACGTAGACCCGATCTTTTACGAAGCCCTAAAGGAAGAAATCACAAGGCGTGATTTCAGTTGAACGAGGCGGTCAGGGTAACAGAACTCGGACATTTTTTTTTACGGACACCCTGTATTCAGACACTATTAAGTGTCAATTCCAATACCTCTACTCGAAGTTCACATTGATTGATTTTTCCATGCTTATAAGTTTTTTAAGTGCATCCAATTTTGGTTGGGTTGAAAGCTTTCGGCTGTCAAGCCTTGAAGGAGTTTTCAATTTCGCCTCGCAATTTAGAACCGCAGTCAAGTGACGAGGTCGAAGCCTGAGCTGGCATCCTTCTGGACTTCGAGTGACAAGGCTAAGGCCTTTTGGGACTTTGGACTTCACAGAGTTAAGAGGCATGTCTGTCCCAGTGTACTCGGGGAACACCGTAATTGAGTCATTTTTTTTTGTTTTAGCTAATTAATATCCGTCTATATGTGGCCGATTTAGGATCTACATGATTCTACTCGTTATTGGATCAGACGCCTACCTATTTATAGCCTCCAAAAAAGAAGCTTTACAATAGGGTACTTGACTAAAAAAAATTTATTGGCTTAAAATATTCTTATGCCAAAAATATTGGACCCGTATTTTTTCTTTTTTCAAATACCCCATAAAAGGGGGGGGGAATGAATTTTAAAATTAGGACGAAAAATCACTCCCGAAAACGCTTTGTGGCTGACACGTGGTATCTATGACGTCACTAAAAACTATAAACAAACTTTGATACACCATTTTGGAATCTACTTTAAGCAAATTTCAACTATCCGCTTTTATAAAACCTCCTTCATTATCTATATAATTCTTATTTTAATAGTAAATTAGATTAATCCAGTTTAATTGCAAACAACCAAAAAAACATCACACGGTTTGTTTATATATACTAGTTACGTCAGCCAAATCGACGTGTTTGTGATCACGTAACGTACCGATGAAAAATAAGCCATTTTAAAATAATTTTTATGAATTATTTAAAGACATATTTTGCAAAAAAATATGTACGTTTGTTATATTTGGGTTCAAACTATAATTAATTTAATATTGGAATTTATTTTAGCGATACAGTCAAGTACCCTATTCACAACTCGAAACTACACCCTCCACACCACATTCTAACTTATGCCTGGACTAAATCCGCCTGAGTGATCATTAAAAGATTTTTAAAAGCTATTTATTGCCCCTATTCATCTTGAAAATACTTGTTAATTTAAACAAGAAGTTCATATAAAGAACTAAAATAGCCTACTTTCCTGTTACTTAAATACTTACTGAAGTTCTAATCGGGAAAAAACTAGGTTCCTAACAGTAAATATCAACAGCCGTTTCTACACTAGGTTTATACACATTAGAAAAAAAATCGAAACACAGCATCCAGCTATAATTTAAACTTCTAAAAGCCCAAATCAACTATTTTCTTAATATTCTCTCGCAAATTAATTAAATATTATTTTTCGTCTGCTTGCGATTTATTTGTAGTTCGAAGAATAATTAAATATTTATTAATAACAAAAGTAATGTAACTACTCCAAACTGCAATAAAAAAATAAGAAATGTAAATTAAAACTAAGCATAATTGTATGCAAAAGTATGCCTTGCCGCTTTCTTGGTAGATAATTAATGAACAATCAAAGAATCACATTGTTCTACATTTTATGACGTCATTCCAAACTGATTCATGAAAATATTATTTTGCTTCAAATATGTTTAAATAAATAAAGTTTCTCATGCCATTGTTGATTTGGCAACAGTGATTTAAATGACTCAAAATTGACTTTCAATGCTAATTCAATGGGAAATTCGCCGAAAGATAGTAGATTTATGTCCGTCCGGACGTACAGACAGACGGACAAAAAGTATGAGTGTTGGGTATCTGAGGTCATAGCTTTCTAACAAAAAAGAATTTTTAAGATTCGAGGGATAGAACTGATTTTGGAAGGGGGGACAGACAGACATACGAACAGGCAGACAGCCGAAAAGAACAGCGACACACCGCATTTCAATACCTAGAGTAATTTAAATGACTCAAAATTGAATTTCAATGCTAATTCAATGGGAAATTCGCCGACAGATAGTAGATTTATGTCTGTCCGGACGTACAGACAGACGGACAAAAAGTATGCAAGTTGGGTATCTGAGGTCATAGCTTTCTAACAAAAAAAGAATTTTTAAGATCCGATGGATAGAACCGATTTTGGAAGGGGGTACGGACCGACAGACAGACGGACATCGACCGCATGTCAATACCTACTTTTTCATTTTTTTAATTCTTTCGAATTAAAAAAAGAAAAGTAGGCTAAAAATCGTGTTTAATTTGTGCTTATAAAATATTAATACTAATTTTTGATGGAAAGGATGGTTATTGTTTTGTCAAACTAAGTTGGAGATTTTGTAAAGAATAATGTGTAATTTATAGTGTTTACATTGAAAAATTCTGAGTTTATGCAGTGTGAATCTGTTTTCGGTTTTGATTTCTACTTTGAAACCAACTTCTTTTTGTTTTATTCAAAACCAATAAGACTTTAATCTTTTTAAAAAATGAATGCATATTATATATTTTTTTGTAAAATTTAATTATTTCGTGCATAATAGTTTAGTTCAGATGTGTGAATGATTGTATTACAAACTATTTTTACAAATAGAACAAACATTTGAAATTAAGGGGTTTTTTTAAAAAAAATTTAAAACTAATTTATCAAAACAAGAAAACTTGTTTTACAAAGAAAATTCCAGGATTTTTTTTCTCATTTGTTAAAAAATATTAGTTAAAAATTAGAAGAGAAAGAAGATTTGTAATAAAATTAGAGTAATAAAAAATACCATTCACAAACCAAACTAATTTATTTTTAATTAAATTTAAAAAATAATCAAGTTAAATTTCGCATATACGGAATTTTCACGTTTCCCCTTGGCGTTCGTTTGCTTAATTTGTTATTGTTGTTTTTTGTGATAATAAAAGTTATTATAGTTATTATTATAAATGCATGGAAATTTTTTAACACAATATTAAACACGCCAACTTGCTCATAATTAGTATAATATAAAAATATTTAGTTTTAAATTTTTAAACTTATTATTAAAAAGATTAACTTAGTTTCAGTCGTTGTTTATTGCATTTGGGGAATTTATTAAAAAAAAATAATAACTAAATAATGTAAAAAAATGGCACATAAATAGTTTATTATTACACAAACTATGAAACAAATACAGTTATATTTCTTAGGTATCTCAAGTTTTAGCCTAACTCCAATATTCTAGCCCCTATTCAACATCAACCTAAACTCTAAAACCCGCTTATAACACTGAATGCTTCGAGGTTAGTATATTTTCTAAAAACGCAAAAAATTAAAAAGTTCATCAATTTTGTTCAACCCCCTGAAATCACCTCTACATTCTAATACTTCAGTTTTCGTTAGATGATAAAATTATTCAAATGTTATAGAGCATAATAGTATGCGCTTAACATGTTTGAAGAACTTGGTGGAAGAACCTGCTAAGTGACAAAAAGGTGAAAAAGAGAAAATTTGCGTTAAAGTTTTTAGTTTGCACTGAGATCTGATGAAAATTGTACTTGCAAACCGTAAAATATACTAAACTTAAGTTTATGAACAAGTAGGTTTGTAACAGAATCTGTCACTTAACCCGCTTCCACACAACAGTTGTGTTTAACAGGTAAAAAGGCGCCAAATACAGCATTAATTCTATATTAAACATTTACATGCTAAATTTGGCTAGTTTCATTTATTTTATTTCGAAAATTCAATAATTATTACTTATCGTTTGCAAAAATTAATTTATATATCAAAGAATAAATATGCAATATTCCTCGCTTTTAAATATAATGAAAATATTTCATATCAACATACAAAGAAACTCGTAGTGAAATATATTTGACGTCATTTCAAACTGATCGATGTCGCAAAAATAAATTTCTTTTAATTTATTGTCTAAAAGAATTAAAGTTTCTCGATCGATTGTTGCAAATGGCAATTTAAATGATCATTAAATTTTGCAGTTTTTTTTAAATAATTGAAGTACTTCGAATTCGAATTCTTTTCTGAAATTTTCAATGTATTCTAATTTCGATGCGCTGAATTTTTTGACGTATCACACTTGTCCGCAGCATTTGTAGTTTGGGCTATGAAAGTGGGTGACGGACAGACGGACTGAACGATTATAATACCTTCCACTTTTACGTTATAAACGTAGTGTGGAAGCTAAAAAGGTGAAACTTGTTATCGTTAAGGAAGTTAAGAATATCAACAATGACACAAAAATCTCAAGTTTTTCTAAATGTCACTTAAAACGTTATTTCACAAAGCTGTTCAATTATGTTAATCTTGTCATTATTTAAATTATGTTAATCTTGTCATTATTTAAATTATGTGTAATCTCTAATATTTCAAAACTTTTATCCTATAACGAATTCTGAATTATTAGAACGTAGGGGTGAATACAAGAGTTGGACAAAATTACTGACTAACTTAAAAAAATTTGCGTTTTTAGAAAGTATACTTTTTATAATATCGTGCAAAAAAACTAACTTTTTCAAATCAATAATCGTGGCAAAAGTTATGCTTTTAACGAAATCGTGTTTCAAAGTTACTTTAACGCACTAGTGCGACAAAGTAAATAATAGCATCTGATTGGTGTAAAATTCTTTATTTGAGCGTGATATTTTATTCGGCGTCTTTGTGATTGGTGGAAAATTCTTTATTTGAACATGATTCCTTATTTGGCATCTTATTTCCAATGCCAATCTAAGAAATACTTTTTGCACGTGAATTTAAAATAATCGTTAATATAAATAATTACCTTTAAATCATTTGAACGTGATAATAAAATAATTAATAAGCCAATCAATAAATGCCAATTTAATAAATACTTTTTTGCACGTTATTATAAAAAATAGTGTATGACAACACGTTGAAAATAGCCTTTTTTAAACTCGTGAATTTATTTCACTCGCTCGTACCTCGCTCTTGAAATAATTTATTCAACTCGTTTAAAAAAGCCTTACTTTTCACACTAGTTGCATAAATAACTATTTATTTATAAATTATGAATATTTATGCTAACAAAAAAAACAACTAAATAATCTACAACAATTTTTTCTGAATAATAAATTTAGTAGTAGAAACTAAAGTATTTTCTAGTATCTCAAGTTTAAACATCACTCCAATGTCCTCTGCCTATTCAATATCCATCACTCTTCTAAATTTGACACACTCGGGATCGACGGGAAACAGACAGGTTATTAAAGACATTCTCCGTTAAACAAATACGCTGCCCCTTCAGTCGATGAATATGCATAGAAAGCCTGACATTTGATAGAAGTGTGGGAATTCCTATGAAATTCTTAGTCATGAAATATGATAGCAAGTCTCATGAAGATAAAAGTTTCTTAAGCCGGATTAGGTTGTCTGACAATACGTAAGTATCGAGAAAGATTATGAAGTCCAGTTGTCTTAGTACTATTGCAGGGCTGGGGAGCCCAGTCGGTTAGGCATTCGCCTAGCATGCGGAAGGTCCTAGGTTCGGGTCCGGGTATCGCCAAAATAACTGCCGACCTATAAACGGCCCGTGCAGCCAAAAATGTCCGACGAATAGTACCCCGTGTAGAGGGAGTGCACGTTAAATACGCTCCAAAGTCCCAACGCTGCGTACGTTGTTGTCCTTAACTGTTGCGTTGGGTGCCTACTCAGGTGTCGGCTCGTCACTTGACTGTGGTTCTAAATTACGACGCCCGTCGCCAATAGCCCTCGTGTAGCTCCAGTGCGACGATAATTCAAACCTACCTACCTTAGTACTATTGCTCCACGCCTGTTGCTTACTTGTCCGGGGTTTGAATCGCAGATTTAACTAGGTTTACTCAGTTTTTATACTTTCGTTCTATAAGATGAGAATTAAGCTAGATTGGGAACGAAACAATGAAGGTTTTTGCGTCAGTATAACCATGAATGAGTCGAACATCTTCCACAATTATCATCGCTTCGGTCATCGTCAGCAAAAATGAGCGAATCGGACAGCAATAAAAAATGTTTAACTTCCCTTCTGTACATGATGAATGCTATTCCCAAGTCTTTCTTTTAGTGGAAGTGTAAAATTAAAACTCTCGATTGCCCCTCCTTCCCCTAGGGCTTTTACGCCATTGTGATTAGGCTATGAAAAGTTATAGATTACATACATGAATTTGAATTGCAATTATAACAATGTTTTGTAGTTCATTATTTTCCAGAAAGAGTAAGTTTATTTAAGCGTTTTTGATTTATTTCTGAATCAGTAATGTAACTTGTATAGTGGGTAAAAAAATTATATTAAATATGATATTATTATTTATTTTGAAATAATAAGTACAGTAGAACTCCAGTTATCTGAAGCAATTGGGACCTAAACACATTTGTATATAATCGGAGATTCGGATATTTGGAGTTAATCGGAGAAAAAGTATATTTTAATCAATTACTCAAATGTATTTATTGTTGGGTCGTGAGATGTTTGTTTTAGTTTCGGTTTTATCATTTGGAAGTTGAGTTATAACTTTTTGTAATAGATTTTCTGTTCAACCACGGCCTACTCAACTACTAAGGCCAAAGAAGCTCTCCCAAACACTCTCGGGGACGGAAATTTTGACGTCATAGTTCCGAGTGACGTTGTTCCGAAGATGAAGACAACCTGTCTCAAAACCTGTTCGGAACCACTCGTTCACGGCTGACCACGTTTTCAGGGTTCAGAAAGCGTCCGAACTAGTTTCTCGATCTTCGGCACTCGGAACAGTGATGTCAAAAATTCCGTCTACGCTCATGTTTGGGAGAGCTTCTCTGGCCTTGTTATTGAAGTTAGCCGTGGTTCAACTCATATTGGAATCTTGGTTTCACAAAAGTTTATAAGCGAGAGATAAACTTTTATACTCGGTCCATTTGTTATTATTTGACTATGTTGGATGTCATGCCTAGTAAACTTTTTGATCGGTACAAAAATAAACAAGTAGGTTTGTAACAGAATCTGTCACTTAACTCGCTTCCACATATTTATGTTTAACAGGAAAAAACGTGCCAAACACAACATTAATTCTATATTTAACATTTACAAGCTAAATTTGGCGAGTTTCATTTTTTTTTTCGAAAATTCAATAATTATTACTTATCGTTTGCAAAAAATAATTTATATTTTAAAGAATAAATATGTCATATTCCTCGCTTTTAAATAGGATGAAAACATTTCATATCAACATACAAGGATTCCGTAGTGAAATATATTTGACGTCATTTCAAACTGATCGATGTCGCAAAAATAAATTTATTTTAATTTATTGTCTAAAAGAATTAAAGTTTCTCGAGCGATTGTTGCGAATGGCAAATGTGATTTAATTCTAATAAAAACAGGGCCTAGCTTTAGCTATTTGTAATTCAAAGTTTTAAACGCCAAAATTAACTATTTTCATTAATCTTCTTTCTCAGATTTAAAAATTAGACTTTATCGTTTGCTAAATGTTTTTGAAGTTCGAAGAATAATGATGTAATCTTTTTTAATAAATATTTTTGTCGCCACAATTTCTCATTTACATTTCTTTCGAAAATTCACTTATTTATAGTTTGTTAAATTAATTTACAGTTCAAAAAATATATAATTTGTACAATTGATGCTTTAAAAATAAAAGCGAAACTTAGCATATTTTTTTTTATGCCAAGTTAGAATTCTGTATGCATCTTTCTTCATACATATATATAGAACCATTAAAAGAACTCTATTGTGATAATACAACAATCCAAACCGAATTATATCACATAAATAAATATTTTTCAAAAGTGTATTTTTATTTTAACAAAAGTTTCTCGTACGTTTAACGAAATGGCAACAGTGAAAATATTGAAAAAATGGAATTTGCATGTAATTTCAATGTACATTAAATTTTTAGTTATTTAAATTTTAAATAAGCTTCTAGTTTAAATTTTTTAATGAGATTTGGTATGTAGCCTAACCTGGTTTGTTGCTTCAGTGTGACGCATCCCACTTGTTTGTGCGATTTGCGGTTTGTTCTGTGGAAGTTCGTGACAGACGGCTGACGGACTGAAAGATTATAATGCCCTCCACTTTTTTACGTTATAAACGTAGTGTGGAAGGAAAGGAAGAATGTTTTGAATGAATGGTAAAAAGGAAGAATGTTTTGAATGAATGGTAAAAAGGAAGAATGTTTTGAATGAATGGTAAAAAGGAAGAATGTTTTGAATGAATGGTAAAAAGGAAGAATGTTTTGAATGAATGGTAAAAAGGAAGAATGTTTTGAATGAATGGTAAAAAGGAAGAATGTTTTGAATGAATGGTAAAAAGGAAGAATGTTTTGAATGAATGGTAAAAAGGAAGAATGTTTTGGAAAGAAGTAGTAGAAATTAGACTTGTAGAAACTAAAATTAATTATTCTTTACTTTTAAATCCTTTTGTAGAATTTGAATGCATATAAAAATAAATTAAATTCTTAGCAAAAGCTTTGATCCAGCTTAATTTTGAAATAACTAAAAATATTTTTAATTTTGTAAAAATTAGTTGAAAAAATTAATGATTTCAGACAGTGCAGAAATTTAAATTACTAGACCTAAGCCAAGTACAATTCTCATACATAAGCTTTTTTAGTCATCACATTTAATCTCTCTAATATAAAGCTTAGTTAAAAAATGTCATTCTTATAAAAATTAATAAGTTGATCGAAGTAAAATATTAATTATAGTAAAAAATATTAATGTAACTATCATCTTCTAGCAAAGACAAATAAAGACTTAATATTTTTAGAACAAAAACTACGTCGTTTAAAGTGTAGACTTATGCAAATGCAAACATTCTAATTTCAGACGCACTTTAATCCGAAAAGCTAATTAGCATACAACTGTAATTGGGGAAAGCTTTTAAAAAAAGTAGTCCTAGTTCAAAATTAGTTCTGAGAACCAAGGGCTAATATTCTTTGTGTTACGGGTTTTGACAAATTAAAAACTTAAACATCCTTGAAAAACTAATGTAAACATCGTATGGAGTTTGACTGACATTGAGAAAAATTCTTTACCACTATGCAGTTATATAATTGCACGACATTTTAAAATTTAAGGAAGTTTTAATATTTCAAAGTATACAAGCTAATAAGGCATGAATTCAATTAAAGATGAATAGTAATGAATAGGCCGAATGTACATTTTATCTGACTTCGGATAATCAGCACCCCTTCGGATAATTGGAGTTCTACTGCAATATGAAAATGTTTCGACTTGTTTCCTTTTCACTTTTTTCAGGTTTGTTTGATTGTTAGAAAAATTATTCTTACACATAAAATGTTTATACTATTGGAAATTCTTCTATTCAATTTCTTTGAAGTTAGAGTAGTTAGCAATGGTCTTTTAAATAGTAATAGATAAAAGTTTTTTTTCGAATCCTTTGAAAGGTCTTCCTGACTAATCAATTCCGACTGATACTTCAGCCAATTTAATAATTTTGAAAAAATAATGTTATTGTGAATTCACTAAATCCTAAATTTTATCATTAGTTGTATGAAATGGAAGCAATAATCTTTTGATATTCTATAATAAACCCAGAAATTAAGTCCTTTGAGAGTCTATTTTACATTTCTAATGACGAAAAAAGGAAATCCTATGTTTCAATGATAATTTGAATTTCAACTCGTTTACTATTGTAATGAAGCTTGACAAATCAAACAGAATATTGTATTTTAAAGGAAGAGATGTTTAAATATTTCTATTGTTAATAATCCGATTATGGTAAAGAAAAGAAGTTCTTATCTGAAATATTTGTTTGGTTTATAAATATTTAAATTTATATAATTGGAAAAGAACATTTGTCTAATCACAGGATTGAGCTTTGTGTTGTTAAGGCAATGAAAAAATTTGTGTTTTTATGATGAACTATTTTATTTAATTTAAAGCAGATTATTGAAGAAATACTAAAATTTTTGAAAGCTGAATTTTTTTTATAATACCTGAAATAAAATTATCTAGTTTTCTTCCAACTAATATGGGTTGTTTAAAAATACAAAATTAATAATTTTAAAATTTATATTTTATGATTAAAATTTAAAAATACAGAATGACCCATGAGCAGCTAGCATAGACTTACTTTTTTTCTGAAAGGTTCAAGCATAAAAGTATAACATTAAGTAAATTAATATTCATTAAGCATGTGTTTTGGAGTACAATTGAAAAACTTAACTTCCGAATTACATTTTTTTTTACCTTTAATCTACAAACTAAATATTAACTCCTAGAATATTTTGCTTGTGAAATCTATGTTAAAGCAGCAATTTGCCTTATTAAGTACGTTACTATCAGTTTTTTTCATGCCGAAGAAATTTTTAGGAGCACATTTTTAGTTTATCGACTGCTATTTAAATCATTTTTTATGTCTTTGACCAGATTAATCCTGGAAATACAAGCTTACCCATGGCGTACTCAACGTACGTTGAGTAGACCGTGATTAAAGTGTAAGTTTCATCCGTTAGGTTAGCTTGAACATTTCTAGCTGTCTATTTCTAGGCTCCAAGTGGCACAAACACAGCCAAATTAAGCCTCGCAATTTAAAATCGAGGACCAGTGACGAAGTCGACACCTGAGCTAGCACCCAACTTTCTGGCTTCGAGCGCCGTCGGGAGTTTGGAGTCCATAGATATAACAAGAACGTCTTTCCCTGTGTACTCGGGGAACAATGTAATTCAGTATATTTTTTTGCCAAAAATACCGTCTATAGGATGTGGCTGAATTTAGAATGCGGGACCCTCTGTATGAGAAGCCGATGTTCTGACGACTGGGCTACTTAGCCCCTTCTTCATTCGTAGTGATGAGTTGTTTCTATTTGAATTAATTTAGGTTAGTTTGAATTATCGTCGCACTAGAGCTACACTCTTAAAACAAACGAGCGGTTTTAACTCAGTCTGAGTTAATTTCCACTCCTTTCCGGTGCCGAAAATGCACTTCTCCTATAGGAGTGAATTTCACTCTTTTTCGGAGTGGGTAAAAGAAATAAAATAAAACAATCTGCGTCCTACACTCTTAAAACGAGCGGTTTTAACTCAGTCTGAGTTAATTTTCACTCCTTTCCGGTGCCGAAAATGCACTTCTCCTATAGGATCTCCTTTTGTTTTAAGAGTGTACACGAGGGTTATTGGCGACGGGCGTCGTATTTTAGAACCACAGTCAAGTGACGAGCCGACACCTGTGTAGGCACTAGGGTGGAGTGATATATGCTAAAAAATAAATATTCTATTTTCCATATCTAATAGCAGGAAAAAGTTGTATTATGATATACTGAATAAAAAGTGTAAAAACTTCAGAACTCTAGTTTAATGTCTTGAGGGTCCACAATCGGGTTTAATGTTTAACGAAAAAAATCCCCATGTTAATCTCCCATAGGAAGAGTGACTTATATTGGGAACCTAATATGGCTTCATTTATACAAAAAAAATATGGTTACAAATAACAAAAAGCAATGGACTTATAAACCTTGAGAATAAATATTTTTTGTGTTTTTTATAAAAAAATATAGTATTTTACATAAAATTTCAAAAAGGGCGGATGCATCTCCGACAGGAAAAGTACGAATGATATTGTGATTGATGACAGATGTTGTAATCGGAGGTTATGTCACAGTTGAAGAGCTTAGTGGAAGAACATGCTAAGTGACAAAAAGGTGAAAACGAGAAAATGAGCTTAAAAGTTTATCGTTTCCACTCAGATCTGTTGAAAACGTTACTTGTAAAGCGTAAAAAATATACTAAACTTAAAGTTTATGAAAAGGGAGGGGAGGAAACGAAAGGGTGGTATCGTTAAAGAAGTTAGTAATATGTTCATTTACACAAAAATCTCAATTTTTTCAAAAATGTCACTTAGCACGTTTTTCCACTAAGCTCTTCAGTTGTGTTGGACCAGTCGATGTATTCCTTGGCATTGAAGTTAAACTTGGGAAGCTCAAATCTTCTTACAATTTTCCTAGTTAGCTTCATTGCTTGCTTTATCCTTCTTAAAGCCAATTCCCTCACATGTGGCCTTCGTCAGTTATCATGCAGAGGATAATGTTTCGGGATGACCAAAGTATCCATTAGGTCGGATTACAGGATGGATAATATTTTTGAGTTCTCGATTCAAGTATTGACATTTATTTATGGTGTCAAAAATATGACAAACTCCATATTTTTAAGATGGCTTGTTCCTGATTTGGAACCCTTCGGAGCATACACTTTGCAAACAAACGTTGCCAATATCTGCACGCTTTTTGAAGGTGCAGGTGTTCCAACATACAGCCTTAAAATTCTGTTAGCAGTTGTAATCCACCTAGAATGACAAATGTTCCCAGGCGTCCTTTACAACAGGTCAGTGGAACACTTTCCTGCAGAAATTCCCTTGCAAATATCTATCAAATACTTTTGCTCTGTACTGAGGGCTTTTAGTAATGTTTTACAAGCGACTTGGCAAAACTACTTCAATTTTTTAAAAACTGCACATTGGAATAAGCTCCAGCCAGACTTTCCGATCGGACCAGAATATGCCCTGGGTTCATTTGTTACTCCATCTAAATGTTCAAACAAATGCCTTAAAAACAATTCATTGCCATGCAGTTGGCAAATAAAGTAATAATAAGAATGTATTTTACAATTTAAACTATAATGGAGCAAACTTACCCATTATCCAAACTACGGCCCTGACTTTTCATAATAACTGTTATGCTGCTGCTTATATAGGTTAAACATAATGTAAAGCATCCATTCCTATGTATAAGAACACTCTTCTATAATTTAAAATTCCAAACAGGTTCACTTTAAAAAGCTATAAATTGTTGTGATTTTTCATCAAAATCGCGTATTTTTAAAAAAAATTTCGAGAATTTAAAAATTTTGAATAGCATTTGTAAAATATTGTTTATGATAACGATATATAACTGCACGATATTATTTTTTTTAAAGTATGAAATGTAATCAGTAAATTCTGGCGGTAAAATTAAAATGAGTTGATTTTTGGCATTTTTTTCAAACTTAACCGCTCTGAGGCACACTATTTATTAGGAATTTTTTTATTTCAAGTAATCAGCATGACAACGCACTTTGAGTCCTATTAGAAGTTGTACTCAACATTTATTTTCTCCCCCCTACTGTATGCAGCACATCGTATTTATAATCATGTGACCTGATAATTAACTTCACTTAAAACTTTATAATCAGTTTTAGTAAGATGTGAACAACTTTTTTTTCACTATTAATGTTAAATTTTTTTTTTTTTCACTCCACCCTAGTAGGCACCCAACGCACGTTAAAGGGTATACCGAGCGTTTCTCCAACCAACTCCAACGCAACTTCCCCCATTTCGCCCACAAAGTTAAGGTTGCCAGAGTATGAAAGATTTCCTTTCCGACTGTCAACTAAAACGATATTCACAGTAGGCGAAATTATTAAATCGACTTTGATGATTTGAGTTTTTATCGCATGCTTAGGATTCTTAAATTATTAATTTCTTACCTTATTTGTAATAAACAATAACCTGAGAGATATAGTTAAAGTTTTATTTTCCAACTATAGATTGTAAATTGCGTGAAGATATTGAAGGCTATAAATTGTGGATTTTTGCTTAAAATTTCTTTACAAATTAAATTAATGGATTAGTTATTTCAATTTAGACAAAGGCAATTTGAGCCCATCTACTTAATATTATATCAAATGATATTAATTATTGTTAACGTAAGAAGTCTTAAAAAGTACTTTTTTCTTACAATTAAAGTTGAACTAAAAGCTGTTAGGATTTTTTCTAAATATTAATAAATCTTGTGTGAATTGGCCCTAAGTAACAATTTCCGTTTAAAAAATCCCTCAACTTTCAACATTTTTTATTCAAACTAGAGATATGTCAACAGAGTTTTATTTCCTCTTTGTGTCAATAGCTTATTTACTTCAGATTGAAAATCAAATATCGTGCATGTAAAATAAATCAACAGCTTGGCAATTTGGCGCAATATGAACTGAAGATTTGGCTTCAACCAAAACAGAGCCGTGACGTCAGTGTAGGACAGTCACGTTCTGATTGGTTGTTGGGACCAATTGATCAACTCCGTCGCGATGAACGACAGGTTGTAGAAAATTCTCCAACGCCTACGTACATAGCACGTGGCAATTCCACCAATCAGTCGAACAGATTGGGTGAGGTTGGGTTGGGGAAAAATCTCTGTGATATGGCCTAAGGGTGACATCGTCGCACGTAGGCGTGAAGGATATTAGTGCCTCCCCACACGGTATATTCGTCGACATTTTTGGTGCAGCGTTTATAGTCGCATTATTTTGCATCCAGTGGATCTTCCGAGCTAGCGATGCCTAACGACTGGGAGCCTGAACTAATTAGAAAATTATTATAGTTGTTGAAACGTAAACTTATCACATAAATCCAAACTAGAGAATGGGACCTAACACATGTCAAAGTTTAATGGAGTTACGAACTATTTTTAATAATATCTTATGATGTTTGGCTAGATCATGACTATCAGAGTCATACAAATTTTAAGGTGTTGATTTTGATTTATATCTTTTTAAGTTTTATTATAACTAGTTTTGATGTTGGTTTCCTTAGAAGAATGATTTTTGAACTTTTAGTTGAAACTGTTTCCAATTAACACAATACAACAAATACAACAGTAACAGATTGACAGGGTGATTTTTTTTATGAATTTCCGATAACTATCTAATTTTTCAAAGTGCTATTGATTATCCAGCAACGCTTTGGATAATTGGAGTTCTACTGCATTTAGAAGAATGTTTTTTCTAGAACTTTCTGGTTGAACTTGTTCCAATTAAAGTCGGTCAATGACTTCGACGTAACGATATCCGTAGTTTCCTAAAAGGAACTTACGACATTGAATGTCTTCTCCTGTTTCTTTCTGGGAAAACAAGTGACTTTTTGGGATAAGAACGGAAGAAAAATCGTTCCGGAAAATGTGATCCCGATCCGGAATCGGGTTTTGTGTTATTGTAGGACTGAGTAATAGAATGGGAGGTTACATTTTCGGTGCTTTGGTGTTGATATAATCGGAGAGAATTGATTAAATTTACCAGGAATTGAAATAACATGGAAGAACAAAATTACATTTGAAGTGGGGTTATTTGTTTGAAACAATAAATGTTGCCATTCACTGTACTTGAAATACGTAGGTTCAATTACTTGTCTGATTTTCGTTAGATGACAAGTAATAAAATATCAATATTAATCGAAGTTGGATAAAATTTATTATGTACTTTTCGTTGATTTCATTTTCCATTTTTCCGTTGGCTTCCAAAAAATAAACTATGTTTCAAATCCCCAACAAACGTTATTTCCTATTTTCTGTTTGGAAAATTTATGGTAAACATTACTTCCAGACAACCTGGTTACCGTAGAAAAAAATAATTTTTGTTAAGTTGGAAGAAACTGGAAGAAAAGGTATACATTTATGATGTACATATTTCATCTCAAAATCATTCCTATATTTCTTTCGCTGCGCATTTGAGACATTTTTGTCCGTTTTTGGTTCCCTTCTGTTGTCGTGTTTTGTACAAAACAAAACACATTTACTCTTATTCAAAGCACTAATTATATTTCTATTGCAAAAATATATACCTAAACGTTAGACATCAAATGCAAGGATGAGAGTGACATCACATTTCAAAGCAATTATCGCTTATAAAAACTTTCGGAGGTTCAAGATTTCCAACAAACGAACATTGGCATTTTTTTTAAATAATAAATTCAAATAACTTAAACGAAACTATCCATAACGAAACTAACCCCCTAACAACTCATTTGTGAACCCCATAAGAATAAAAACATTGATTTTAAGTTTCTAAAACCTGTTTTTTTTCTTTGTAACTTAATTTACCCTTAATTGTCCATTAGACAATTACAGCGTTTTCCAGAAACATTTTTATTCGATTAAGCATATTAAAAAGCATCTAAAACTCAAGTATTTCTGGTTTTAAAGATGTATTTATTTTTATATTTATTTTTAAAGTTAGTGATACGTCACTCCTGTTAAACCTCTCTTAGCATAACAAATGACGTCACGGTTGGGTTTTTTGTTATAGGCGTGTTATTTGTATCACGTTTCACTGTATCGCTTTTGAAACTGTGAAACGTGCTTTCATCTTTTTCAAACTCTTAAAAAAGTTATTCTACTTTACAGAAACATGTCATGTTCATTCCAGTTAATTTCTTCAAACGTTGAACGATTTCAACTGACTATTCCGATCAGATCCAACAGTCAATAGTTCTGCAATAGCTCATACGCGCTCTAGTGTGTGTATTTTAACTAACAACCAAACTTGGAACAAGCTGTTTAACTTCCTTGATATGAACTGGTTACAAATATTTTCTTCTTTTTTAATGAGGTTTCGCAGAAATTGTAAGGTTTACTATTTTATAAAGTGTATTAAAGCATAGACCGAAACATCGCCAAAAACATAACATTTGACGTCAGTGATGTTTTCAGGGACGTACATTTTCGGCAAATTTCAAATGCATTTTTTGTTGAAATTAAACATATTTGTGAATATTTAAGCTTACATTCGGAAACTGCAGCTTCTAATGTACCAGAAAAACATATATATTCTGAATTTCGCGTTTCATGCAACTTGTCCATACCGCACTATGGTATTCATATGCCAACTATTTTGTTTGTTTGGATATTAAGCAGAAAGTTTAATTTCACGTGGCAAATTTTCTTGCCAATCGTCGTTGACCGAAGTCTTCTTTATACGTTAATCCATTGTAAAAAAATAACAATTTTCCAAGCCAAATAACTCCTTCTGTATTGAATATTTTTACAAACTGTTTTTTCTATGATAAATGTAGCTGTATTACAGGGCTCTATAATTTCGCTTTTTGAAACTGTTTAGAATAGTTTTTTTTAATTTTCATTTGAGAAAATATTCAATTTAGCCGGAGTAATTTGGCTTGGAAATTTATTTTACCCCATAGAATTAGCAAAGAGAGATTTGAGAATCGGCTACAACTTATATTTTCACTTAATGAGTTAGGAAACACAATAGTCTACTACGGTTTTGTTTCCTTGAAAGTGGTAATAGCCGGAATAAAAATTGGAGAGAACTCATTTTGGAAATGGAATTTCTATACCTCAATCGTATTGTAAGTTATGGTAAGACTGGGGAAAACAATACAATAGAACGCATGGAGTTGATCTGATGGTAAAATCGCATGTAAATGACTGTTTTGGAAATAAATAACATGAAAGAAAAACAGTATAGTATACGAGTTGCATTATTTGTGTTTAGCAAGCATTTGAATTTATTAATTATAATGAGGATTATTCCAACAAAAAAGGAATTATAGTGATTTCATCAAATTTTTGCAAGTTATATGTTTATCTGTCTTAAATAATAGTGATATTTCCGATGTTTCTTTTGTAAGTTTGGCAATAGTATTCGTTGAATTCAGCTTTGGCACATGTTTATCTGTTTGTCTTGTTGTGTTAATATGTTACTGTAACTAAATGTATTGCATTTACGTATTTCTCATTTTCGTGTGTTTTTATTTTATGTATTCTGTTAATAGGGCATAAAATATGTCTGTCTGAGAATTTCTTTCAATAAAGTTATAAAAGAACTAGAATGTGTTCTATAAAGAAAGTGCATTTCTTCTTTATAACCTCTGAGGGGTTCAGATGTAAAAACCCGTCACCTGACTGTTAGGTTGCCCAGAAAAACACAATAAAAAAATTATAAATTTAATAACTTAACTAAATTTGAAATTTTGAAGTATGGAGAAGCTACAGCTGATCTGCTTCAGAAATAAAAAATTTAAAAAAAAATACAGGAAATTAAATTTCCATTGAAAATTAAAATTTTAATCTCACGCAGTGAATACAAGTCCACACTTTAGTCAATTTGCTTATCCCTCAGAGGGTTAAAGTCGTAAGTCTTTTTCAGGTAGGGAGTGGTCATATGTACAATTTATATGACCAAATACCCTTTTTCTACAACTCAATTTTCTCCAATAGAAACCGTATCTCCACCATTTTTCACCTACAAGATTACGGACCAATTACCATTCTCCAGTGATCGATGCTTTGGACAGCCCGAAATAGCATAGACGCATTAAGCGATCAAATTTCGTATCTGTACCTCGGAACAAAAGACACAAACATAAAAAGTACAAATCTAAAAGTTACTGGTTAGAAAAACTTGTAAGGCCCATTTCACGCATCGACAGTAGAAATTTGATGCAAGAAATACGTTTATTGTCCCCTACAGATAGCGTAAACATTGTTACAACTTAAACCCTGGTTTGTAAGAACACAAAATCGGCCGCTGAGCTGTGCGTCCGAATTTCATGTTTTCTTATTCACGTGACCAGTGCTCAAAAAATAGCGTTGATCTCAGCGTTCGTAAATCTCGAATCAGGCATGGTTTGATTAGAGCGTCCAAAACGTGCGAAATGGTCGAATACATTACAAGTATCTACGAATTAGGAAGAAATAACAGTAGTATTCACTCACTACGCATACGTTGGATGCGACGCATCGCTAGACGTGAATTCTAACGAACCACATTCTAGAGAAGGGGACAGATTGCAAATCTACTTATATTTTGACTTTTCCCAATTCGTGCCGTTAAAATAAAAATAAAATTCAAACTAAGGCGGTTATATCTTATTCAATGTGTGTACAAACTGAATAAAATATGTGCAACATAACTAAAAAAAATACTTCATATAGACAGTTTTAGAATTTTTAATTCGGATAAAATACTATAAAAATGTATTACTCTATATACTAGTTATGGTAAACAAGATTTTTAAATGATTACAGAGTGTCAAATCATAATATAATTTTTTTTACATGTAATGCTTACAAAAAAAGTCTCTCTTACCATGGGCCAAGCCTCCCTTACAAAGGGTGGCTTGACCCAAGTGTCTGTTTTAAAAAACAATACATTTAGAAACGAAAAATTGCATTATTTATATTGCATTATTATATCCTTGTAGCCAGTAAAATATTTCTTTTAATTAGTTCTATGAGATGGAATTTTTAGTGTAAAAATAAAATTTATAAAATAAAATTCTGAAAACATGGCCAAGGCTCCCCAGGTCCCAATATATTGAATATTTTTAAAAAAAGTTTTTTTTTTGTAATAAATGTTGCTGGCTTACTGTTCTTTATATTCTATAATACCATTTTTTAATTGGTTCGAATATTTTTCTGTTAATTTCATAAATAATTTTTTCCACTCTTTGCACGAATTGAGCAAGGTGCGATGGCGCTCAGTACGGACCTAGTATAGAATTTACGTTTGCAACAGTTAAACGGTGTTAATAATAAACAAGGGCCGTTATCACTCATTGATTTTGAGGGGTTTTTTTTTACCAATCACTATATTGTAAAAAAATATTCCTTGAACAATAATTCAGTTACATTCTTGTCAAAGAAAATACCATCCCAATTCCATCCAAAGTAATAAATAGAATAAGTGATATCTACTTTATTCGTATCCACTTTAATCCATTTCTATTGTGATCTCTTTTGTTCGAACCCGATAGAAATTAATTGGGTTCCGGTCTCCTTTACTACTCGTGGTTTTCCTTTCTACACTGAGAAATCCTTTTATTCAATCATTTTCAGGAGATAAGTCGATGATTTTCAGACTTTGGCGAGATTTAATTTGGTGGATTGAGGTGGTGATTTGGTTATGATTTTGAATTTACTAGTTTTGGAAAGATAATAATATAGAATATAGATTTGGATAGAAAATAAGTAATTAAAAATTTGCGATTATAGAAAATATTACGTATATGATGTGGAACTAAATTGTGCTGCTACACTGTTAAAATTTTTGGTGTTAATTCTACCGGGTAATTCAGAAACTTTCTATCTGCCACTACTGTTTGAAGCTTGAATTCACCAATTTTCTGTTTAAACCATAACTTCTAGAGTTCCGGAGCAATACTGCACCAAACTTTTAACTGTGTAGGTATTTAAGTAAAATTCAATTTTTTTTGTATATACGGTAATATGAATACACAATCTTAGAGATTAGCTATCCGCAATATTTTAAATTGGCTAATTATATTACAGGTAAAAGCATATATACAGGGTGGCCCAAAGGTAGCCTAACAGTTAGTTAGGTATACAGTTATTTATACAGAAACGGTTATTTTAATACAGGTTAAGTTTAGTTTGGTTGAATTATCGTAGTACTAGAGCTACAGGATAGTTTTTGGCGACAGGCATCGTAATTAAGAACCATAGTCAAAAGTGACAGCTTTATTTACATACATATATTTACATTCTTAATCCCGAAGGTGTTCAAATTGTCTACCTTCGATATTGATGCATTCCTGCAACCACCTGGTCCCGTCCTCTGGTGACATTTGCATATTTTTAGAGCATCAAACAAATAAACGGGGCCGGGATAGCCTGGTCGGTAAGGTCTAATAAACCGAAGATATCTCGAAACTAAACCAATCGAAGTCCACGAATTGCTACTCTTCGGATAAGATACGCTGTAGTACGACTTTATTTTAGCCAACCAACAAAACTAAGCACGACTATGTCAAATACCTGTTCTAAATAACCCAAAGTTCTTACCAATGCAATGGTACAACATTAACTCTGTTAGGCTACTTTTGGGCCACCCTGTATACGTTGGCATCGTGGTCAACGATTACCACATAATTTACTGCATCTATAATCCAAAAAATGCAGATTTCAAGTGAACACACAGAAAAAAATCTTTATCAAAGTTGAATACCCTTACTGTAAATAAATTTTTGTTACAGGCTAGTTCTTGTTAAGTTATACAGTAAAGAAATGAGTCATATATAGCTAAACTTAGTGTATGTGTTCTTTAAGCTCAAAAAACACACAAAGCATAAAATAGTTCGCCTGTCACTTCACTTCTTAGCATCTCAAATATTTTGATTGTGGAAGAGTTCACTTTGTAAAAGGGTGAGGAAGATTTAGGTTTATGCAAGATTTACTAAATTTGGCGATTCATTCCTTTTGCTTTCGCATATTTCTTTGAGATTTAGAAACAAATTATTAATTAAAGAGTCGGTTTCACTATTATTTTGCACAGCTATATTTTAATTTATAGAGTTTCCTGATGAATTGTGGTACTGAATGTGTTAAATAGTACACTGGACAGATGCAAATCAATTGACGATTAAGTAAAGATAGCAGAGTGATACACGTTTAAAATCATTGAAGGCTCTATCAGCAATCATCTACCGGGTGGTTATAAAATAACGCTCGCTATTCGGAGAGGTATGTAGCTTGCATGAATAATCTGAATGCAACAAACATCGAGACACTTACTAATCAAGGAGGGGGGAAAATAATGGAATCATAAAAAAGAAACTCGTCTCTTGACCAGGGTTCTAAGTTATGAGGCGTAATTGGCTGTGTTGGCATAATTGGCTACGCCTCGTAATTTAGAATCCTGGTCAAGAGACGAGTTTCTTTTTATGATTCCATTCTTTTCCCCCTTCTTGATTAGTAAGTGTCTCAATGCTTGTTGCATTCGGATTATTCATTCAAGCTACAGACCACTCCGAATAGCTAGCGTCATTTTATAACCACCCTGTATAATCCTCCTTTCACCAATAACGAATGTGTAGCTTTAATGTGACGCAATATTTCCAACCAAACTTATTCGACAATCATCTATGCTCGCCAAACGCCATAGGATTGGCAAACCCTGCCTTCTTCAGGTTCTTTACCTGTTATCAAAGTGTGGACCCTTCCACAATCAAAGTATTTGAGATGCTAAGAAGTGACAGTCGAACTATAACTCGTTTGTTATTAGAGATTTTTTTTTGTTGTAAAGAAATGGGCCATATGAACTGGCAAATTCTCTTTCTTTTTTCCGGCAGAAAAATATTATTTTATTTAGATAGTACTTTATTTAATTATTAATTTGACAATGATAGATTGGTTTTGTCAAACAATGATTTTTTTTAGTCAAACTATTAAGAAAAAAGTATTGATATAAATTTACGTAAATAACAGGAATATATTGGTATTTAACTTCTCGGTGTGAAAGTCATCTGCGCTTAAATTAATTCGACAAAAGAAATGGCAGACTGTTATTATCTGTGACAAAAATATGCCGACAGAAGAAGAGAATGCAGTTGAATAGGCGAAAATGTCTACAGTTACAACGTAGAAAATCGATCAAAAGGTTTGGAATATTTTATGAGTAGGGGTGTTTTGATAATGCATTTAATTTGCCGACACGAACACTCATATTTAAAGTAATAGTAATACTTTAATTATACGTTGTAGCTAGAATTTATTATTTTTGTAATATAAAATGGATAAGGTTAACTAAAATGTATAATGTACAAATGCATAAGTAAAAAATTTATGTTTCTTTTCATTTTAATGATTGTCGATTGTATGACGTCAAAACATGGTTTAGTTGAGTGTTAGTTATTTGACTATTGCATAAATTTTCGGGGCTCTTTACCAATATTACAGCAAAATGGCGTATGGCGCCCATGAGTATATCAGCTGCGACGCTATTCCAAATTGACTAATTAATGTAAGTATTTGAATTTCTTGTAATTTTATGCCTTAGTTACAAGGAAAGTATGCGTAATTATGTAAAGTTATTTTTAATTCTTTAAATAAGCTTCATTTTAAGAGGGACTATCAGTCTCGTAGAGCTAATGCATTAGTTTTGAAATCATCACTTTTGTAAAAGAATTGTTTTGCCATGTTATCCCATTTTCACCAGATATGGGAATCATCATAACATCAATAAGAAACAAAATTGAAAAGAATAACATCCGGTTATTTAATTATTAATTGATAAATTTCTTTAAATAGTGTCGCCATCTGCTGTATATTTTTGGCATTTTAAAACTTCAAAATTATATAATTAAATAACTAGAAAACATTATCGTTTCAAATTTGTTTCATTTGGATGTTAATTTGATTCCCATACCTGGGGAAAGGGGTTAACATGACAAAACAATACTTCTGCGGAAGTTGTGATTCCAAAACTAATGCATTAGCTCTTTAGGAGTGACAATCCCTCTTAACAATGAATACCTTTTTTAGTACTATTATATGATATGCAAATTTAATATAGTTTTAGAATTCTTTTTAGTAACACAAAAAGTATGGACAAATACATAAAAAATAAACGGTGATTTAAAAATGAGAAATGTTAAGTGGATAGAGGATCAATGCTTTTTTCCCCTTCTTCAAAACGTAACTTAACAGTTCATAATTGTATTCTTACAGTTTAATAACTAACGTATTTTGTGTGTTTATACCTGTAGTATTTAGTTTGTTATATCAATGTTGTGTTGTTAAAGAGCGGAGTAGTGAATAATTATAAAATAATAAATGAATAATTCCAAATAATCAATCATTTACAAAATTTCTGATAATACTCGTGCATGAGGATTATACAGGGCCGGATTTCTAAATAGGCTCAGTAGGCTGTAGCCTAGAGCGGCGAATTTTTGGGGCGGCAAATTTTATGACCAATTAAAGCGGCATTGGCATTAAAAAATTCTTATAAAGATTCTTATATTATTAAGATAGAAAACAATAATTCACATTAATACTTAAACCGTAAAAGTATATATAGTACTAATATTTAGTAGCAAACATGGCTTTGCGAGGGCAGTTGCAGTCTCTCCCCCGCATTTGGAAATTGAAAGAATAATTGTAAATTGCAAAATATTCTCATATTATCTCGCTTTCGATTTAGAGTGTATAGTTCCATAGATGATTCTAATATATAGACAGAAAAATAGTCAAGAAACCTATATCTGGGATATCTTACAACGGAAGAAGGGAAAGGAAAAACACCATCCTGACGTTGCCCAAAAAAAAAAGCACAAATAAATTCAATCCTAGCCTACAAGCGGCAAATCTTTAAATCCGGCCCTGGGATTATGCACGCAGTTGTAAAAATTATTACATAGCTTTTGACGTAAATGAATTATTTAAAAACTAACGATAAGTTTTCTGTCAGTAAGCAGTCAAAATGAAATATCTCTATATTTTAAACATCGATTAAACAGTCTTTCAAAGTGATTATTCTATTACTCGTGAATGCATTATAACCTGGCCTGTCTTATTTAACATAAATTAACATTATTAACATTATTAAAACACTACCGGCCTCATTAGGATAAGTTAACGGCTTTTGACTCGCCAATTGGAGATCAAACATTTGATCTTTCAAATATAGCACAAGAAACTAGAAATATTTCATATTTTTTCAATTATTCTACCGAACACTTTCGTCATAAAAAAAAACTCCAAAGTAGAATATATATAAACCTATAGAATAAAATAAAATTCAGTAATTCTTTTATGTATCAATGTAATTGTTCTGAAGCAATATCGAGCACAACGAGTTTTATCCCTTAATTCTTTTTACACTACATTTTTAGAAATCGGTTTGCGTTTCCATATACCATTAAAAGGAATTTCCTTTTTCGATTAAAACGTCCGCACCAGTTTTGCCACCACTAATGTTTTTAGAACGCTATTGGATTTGCTAATGTCGACGTGGGGGTTCTGGCAACTCTGTTTGGAATTGGATGTTTTAGAAGTTAGAATAAGAATAAAAATGCTTGGCTCAGATAGAGTGAAGCCGTCAGGAAATAGGCGAATTGATACGATAGGCATAGAGTCCTTCGATATCAACGTGTAGCCGACCCGGCGGCGCATAGGTTAGGGAGCTACCCTTTGGAGCCTCTGGGTTCGTGTTCGAATCCCGGTAAGGCATGGATGTTTGTGTTTGTCGAGTATATGCGGAGTACGTGCTCGTTAAATCTGTTGGGTCCGAAAGTCCTGTGGGCGGTCATTGCGCAGTTTCTCACGGGTCAGGTTCATTGAAACTATTTCCCTCCCCTTCAGGGACATGTCTAAATTGTGGAGGTGGTGATAGATGGCAGCATTTGTCTTGTATGTGTGTGTATGTAGTGTCCGACCTTCTTGACGATGGTTTATAAGCGGGTCTTTGTGACCAAGCACACAAGCCTGAAAATATGTCTACCAACCAACCTATCAACGTGTACTAAAATCCATGCAAGGTCATAAAAGCAAGTAGTTTTGGCTTGCTGGCAAATTCTAGTTTTTCACCTCTTGAGGCCATTTAGTTACCTTAGTAACATTTAAGTCGCTGCAGAGACTTTTCTGTGAATCCGTGGTTTTTCGTTTTTCTGTTTTAATTTCAAAAAGTTTTTTTGTTCCCTACCCTCTCTAAAATTACTTATTAAAAGAAAATTCCGTTCCTGTTTTTTTCCCATTTTTATATACAAAAAAAGAGTTTTGAATATAACACTCACATTCTACTTTAATGTACATTTTACTGGAAATTTTGGTGGGGAAATATTTCCATGAAATTATACAATTTTGAATGCTAAAGAACAAACATGCGACCCCTTTTAATACCACAAATGATTAATCAAATAACTTAAGTATTCTAGCAACAAAATTATCAGAAATTTGTCCATTAATTGTTTTAAATAAATTTTGCACCAAATAATGAGTCAAGCGTTTGTTTAGGGTTTAGGCCTTTCATGAGAACGACAAAGCCTTCACCTGGCAGCCCGGTTTCGTATTATTTTGGTTTGACCCATAGATATCATAGTTAAAGTATTAGATTGGCAGATCACGTGACCTCCAATGCTAACGACGGGACACGCATGGAGGCCAGATAAGAGGGCAAAATGGCCAGTGTTGCTGCCACTTTAAGGAGAAAAATACTACGAAAAAATACCATTTAATTCTAAAATTACAAAAAAATACTAGAAAAGGATTTAGTCACTAAAACGATTCAAAAATGCAGCTAGTATTTTTACGATATTTTTTTGTAATTTTAGAATTAAATGGTATTTTTTCGTCGTATTTTTCTCCTTAAAGTGACAGCAACACTGGCCATTTTGCCCTCTTATTTTGGCCTCCATGCGCGTCCCGTCGTTAGCATTGGACGTCACGTGATCTGCCAATCTAATACTTTAACTATGATATCTATGGTTTGACCCAACATCACCTCAATCTTTTTTATGCTCTTAAGATAAAACAAAGGCTTGTGATTTCTATAGATTGGATATGAATAAAAATGTAAAGTCCAAAACCCTTTTGAAATCAATTTTTTTTTAATTGTTTGAACGAAATGGCGATTTTCTTTTTGTCAATTTTGAATAGCTTGACGCTGTAGACGGTCGCAAACTGCTTTCTTTTGGTGAGATGGGACTTATGTTATTTTTCGCGAAACCAGACACCAATAGAATTTTATCTGGATAACAAACCGTTTTATGGTTATAGAACATGGTGATAAGGGAAACTTTAAATTTGAAACGATGTTTTATTTTATTGTTTTTGCCATATTTTATTTATATCAGTAAAATTCAAATACAATTTTAATGATATAAGTAAATTTTATAGCCCATGGTCTCAAGTTAATCGCATTAACCAATAATGTTTATCACCAAAAGCAGTACCTATATTTAAAAATCGCTCTGAAACTCCCTGATTATAATGACTTATAAAAAATGATTAAAATAAATATTTTTAAGAATGATTTTGTTTGCTACAAGGAAAATAGTTAACCAGAAGTTCGAGTGTTATTATTGTAATAATACATATTTGAGATTATGCACAATTAGTTATTTTGATTAACGCTCGCTTCCAAATTTTTGCTGTCTTTTATTACCTTTAATTCTCAGCAAGGAATATGATAACTTGGCATTATTAAAAGTTTAAATAAATTAAGTTTTACGACTAATGTCAGTTACTGTTTTCTATTTTTGTTAAATATGTTAAATATATTTTAATTATCGATGAATACAAAGCGAGAAATTAAAACTGTATCGTAGCCGAGTCACACGAGCTTGAGGATTACAAATTGTACAGTTCTTTGCATGAAAGACAGAGGAGGTGGGGATATTTAATATTATCATTTTAGTTTTTGCCTGATTTTTTTTTAGGTTTTATATGTTCTTATCATTTTCTTAGTTTTCAAGCAATAGGTTTCATATGAATTTTAGAATATCAGGGCTATACCTACAGTTGTTGTTTTTTTTTAAATCTTTTGTAGCAATTTTGCTTTTGTTGTAAAAAAATAATTGTTTTTCTTATTCTTTCATATCGTTTTCCAGTCTTTATTCAGTGGCAAAAAATTAAGTTTGAATGCAGCACCCATGAAGATAAATGTAACGCATACATTGCTGCTTTAATTCTCAAGCACATATGACTATACACGATACAGTTTAAATTTTTACGCTTAGTACAGGAAAAATGAACACTCACTACAAGTTCATGGCGTCTGAGCGTGAGAAAAGTTCTGTAAAATTATATTTAAACACCAGTTGAAATCAAATAACTCAGAGTGCGCTGCTAATATGCGAAAAATATAATGTATTTTCTTAATTTTTTGACAGTGTTTAGGCCGTCGCACACACGGCAAAATGACACTTTTAGGGCGACAAAAATGATTTTTTCAACATCGTCTGAATGATAAATAAACAATTAATTTTGACCAAGGAATAGTCAGTCGACTTGGATTCACCCACAATATCTTTGTTTAGAAGATAGCACCTGCTTAAACGGCTTTGAAAGCAGATGTCAGTCATCCCCATTGTGTCAAGCTCATTCAGTTGCTCGCTAAGCGTCCACCGGACAATACTGTCTGCTAAGTTAAATAGGCCCTTATTTTATGTATTTTAAAACATGGATAACGAAGCAAGTGGTATGTACATCAAAATTACTTTGCTATATCAATTAATTATGGTTATATTTTAAATAAAAAAATTATAAATTAAAAGCATAAATTAGCTAATTATAAAAATAAAATACGTTATTTTGAGTGGCTTTTAAAAAAAATTTCCCGAGTTCCGCTCGGAAATTTTATTAGTTCCATAGCTTATGTTTCAGGTGATCAGTATACAAATTTTCTCGAATCCAAATGAATCCATTTTTAATTTAAGCCTTTTTAATTACCAGGTAGTCGTAATGAATCAGCACCGAGAATCATAACAGAAAAACTATTTTTTGAGCTTAAAAAGGAAAGTTCTTTAAACTATCATCTCTAGAGTGTAACAAACAACTATGCAAATATATACTTAACAAACTAAGTGTGTGCGAACCTCCCAAAAATATGAAAAACAGTTGAAAAATGCAATAAAAGTATTTGTGTCTAAATTGCTAACAAAATGGAAGCTTTCGAAACAAAATCTGAAAGATTTATGAAGAAAATAGCGTATTGGCTTGAAGGAAATTTTATATTTTCGCAACTTCCCTCAACCGCATATTTATCAACTAATTTAGAAATAACTTGGGAAAAGGAAGACCAAAGAAGCTATTTTCACAAAGTTCTGACAGAACGAAACAGAGAGAAATTAAGCAGATTGTATCAGAAATAGATTCTGAGAAACTCAGTTTTGCAACCGAATCTAGTTTAATAAAGAGTGGGAAAAGAACTAAACAAAAATTGTTAAATTTGCCGTAACAACGTCACCCCGAAGTTTAAAGAAAATGAAAGAACTTCATCAATCTCCGTCGACTTCAGCAGAAAGTATTGCAGCATACACTCCTGACGAGGCTCTATCACTTATTGTTGATTTAAGCTTGGGTAAAGATGATTACTTGAACCTCCGAGAAGGAGCAAAAGTAAGAGGAGCTAACATTTATCCACCTTACAATGTTATAGCTAATGCAAAAAAACTATGTTATCCCCCAAATATTACGATCACTGAGACTGCTGCCCAGATACCATTGCAAGACCTTCTAGATCTAACTGTAAAACGTCTAAGCCAAGTCCAATCGGAAATCTTGCTTCAACATGCCTTAGGTGAGTCACAGAAATCCAAATGATTTATAAGTGGGGACTCGATGGCAGTGGGAGCATTTATAAACAGAGTTTTATGAACAATCCCAGTATGGAGATGCGAATATAATATTATGTACGATTGTTCCTCTTGAAATGTCTATTCAACAGACAAAAAAAATCTGGAAAAACCTACGCCCATCTTCCACAAATTACTGTCGAGTCATAAGCTTCAAATTTATGAGAGAGAACCCGACACAATGAAAAAAGAATATGATGTAATAGAAGAACAAGCCTCCCGATTACAGCCCACTAAAATTTTTTTATACCAAAAAGAGTTATTTTAAAGCATATTTTGGTATGTACCATGCTAGACGGAAAGACATGCAATGCATTAACTGATACTAAGTCTTCACAAGCATGCAACATCTGTAAAGCAACGCCAAAAGACATGAATAATATTGCGCAGATATTATTAAGACCATGTGATTATTTGGCTTTTAAGTCGGCATATCTATTTTGCATACATACCTCAGGTGCTTTGAGTTCTGTTGCATATATCCTACAAATTAGATATTGAGCAATGGCAAGCAAGAGGTTTCGACTCTAAAGAAAGTGTTAAGAAGCGTAAAGCATTGATAACATCGAAATTCTATAAAGAAATGGGACTTATCGTTGATCAACCGAAACAAGGTGGTGGTAACTCCAACGATGGAAATACTGCCCGGAAATTTCTCGATAATCCATCTAAGGTTTCAGAAATTACTGGCATCAATAAGCTCTTAATTGAGAAGTTTTCGAATATTTTAAGGGCGATTTCCAGTGGCCACTACATCGATCTTCCGTAATTCAAAAGCTATTGCTTAGAAACTGCCGAAATGTTAATTAATCTGTACGGTTGGTACAAGATGAGCGCCACTGTACATAAATTGCTCATCCATGGCAGCGATATAATGAACAGTCTACCATTGCCTGTAGGACAACTTTCAGAAGACGTTCTGGAAGCCAGCCACAAAATCTACAAAAATGTACGCCTGTTTCATTCTAGGAAGACATCCAGAATCAATACCAACACTGACATTTTCAATTGGATGCTCATTTCCGCGGACCTCATCATATCTTCGTACAGGAAGCACACTAGAAAAAGTAGTAGGCCTTTTTCAAAAGAAACATTAGACATGCTAAAAATTCCTGATTTCTTGAAAGATGAACCTATGGACATAGGAGATGACGTCATGGAGGAAAACGTCACGGATGACTAACTCCATAATTTTTGTATGTATGTAAATAGACAGAAATATTGTATTATCCATATATCTCCTGATATATATTATCCATAAAATTGAATATCTATTAAAAAATCTATGTATAGTGAAGTAATGTCGAATTGGTGTAGTCTACCCAACCACGTCATGGCTCTGCCCCAAGTCAAGAAAAAGTCAAAATGTAAGTTATTTTATAAATATATTCATTTTCCGTTCACATCATGCCATGCAGTTTTCTAATGTAATCAAAAATATTTTTGTCGCTAGTAGTGTATTGCCGTGTGTGCGTCGAGAGCAATCGTCCCCCAATATCAACTTGGTCTAATACATACAGAAAAGTGACGAAAACTCATAATTTTTGTGAGTTGTCGAACGCTTCTTTTCACCTACAGATACAATGGGTACTTGACAGTATCGCTAAAATACCTTCCAATATTAATTAAATTATAGTTTGAACCCAAATATAACAAACGTATATATTTTTTTGCAAAATAAAGCTTTAAATAATTGATAAAAATCATTTTCAAATGGCTTTTTTTTTCATCGGTACGTCACGTGATCACAAACACGTCGATTTGGCTGACGTCCCGAGTATGTATAAACAAACCGGTGTGTTGTTTTTTTGTTTGTAATTAAACTGGTTTTAAGCTAACTTACTATTAAAATAAGAATTATATAGATAATGGGTGGAGGTTTTACAGAAGCGGATAGTTCAAATTTGCTTAAAGTAGATCCCAAAATGGAGTTTCAAAGTTTGTTTATAGTTACTAGTGACATCATAAATACCACGCGACAGCCACAAAGCGTTTTCGGGAGAGATTTTTCGTCTTAATTTTAAAATTCATTCCCTCCCCCTTTTTATGGGGTATTTGAAAAAAAGAAAAAATACGGGTCTAATATTTTTGGCATAAGAATATTTTAAGCTAATACAAACTATTTAGTCAAGTACCCTATTTCAGACCATCTAATTCAATACAGATTTCTCCGTGCGTTCATGAAGCCAATGACATTTTACCTTTCATGTTCCGACGGTGCTTATATATTCCATATAAAAGGCTGCTGTTTTACTTTACATTGTTCTAGTCGGAGATAATGAGAAGACGTGGAGCATTTTTAAAGACATATTTGGTTTTGACTTATTAATGTTTACAAAGTAAGCTAAATTCTACAGAAAATTTTACTCATTGAGTCTACTCATTTTGTCCCTGTAATGTCATTGTTGGCCAATGCAATTTAGTAATTATTAGTAGAAAGAAGGAACACCGAAAAATGTTCGAACAAAAATAATTATTTCTTGTGTCTCAACTCTTTTTTCCTAATATAGCGTCACTAAAAAAAAATTAGGTGCATAAAACATGTTTTAATAAATTTCGAAAATAGGGCGATTACTTTCAACTCCAAAAACCTGACATTATGACCTTCATATTTTTTAATAGATCTAACTTGGATAACACGCAATCGTAGTTGAAAGTTACGCAGAAATTTGATTGGGTTAAAAACCTCTGAAAGAACACTATTTACTCGTTGGTAGCAGTCACGCTATCAAACCCTGCCAAAAAACCTCGTAATTTAATACCTGATAAAATAAACTTTCGTCTTGAATTTGTTTATCCTTAATTAGTAGAGAGAGGAGCACACTTTATTTGTAAAGAGAAAAGTTTGGCATCATAAAGTTGCTTATAACTTTTTCTGGTGATTTATAATCTACCGAAATATCACAGCTAAAATGGCTTCAAAAACAAAACCTACTACATTTACTCGAAATACCCACTTTAAAATTCTATGAAACTCACGTGATCGAAAACAGCTCGGGGCGTAAGAATTTATGTTCGTGGTGATTTTTCTAAAAATGGAGTTTCTGTGTGAATTCACTTCATTAAAATAAACATGAAATATTTGCATAACATTTTGTGAAGAATAGTAAACTGCTAGTTCAAATAAGTTTTTGGAAATAAACTGGAACACCCTATTCCTGGTTTGGTTGCTTATTTTAAAACATTACTTCCCCTCGTAACTATTTCAGACCAAGTCAATGTTGGATCAATCAAAATCGTCGTAGGAAATCTACAAAAATTAATGAATGTAACTGGAACCAATAATATCCTCGTTCGCTAAAAAGTAAATTTTTCTGACTTGTGAGATTAATCACAAGCCGAACCGGCGGCGCAACGGTTAGGGAGCTAGCCTTTGGAGCTTCTGGGTTCGGGCTCGAATCCCGGTAAGGCATGGATGTTTGTGTTTGTCGAGTAAATGCGGAGTACGTGCTCGTTAAATCTGTTGGGTCCGAAAGTCCTGTGGGCGGTCATTGCGCAGTTTCCCACGGGTACAGGTCCCTGGAGACTTTCCCTCCCCTTCAGGGACATGTCTAAATTGTGGAGGTGGCGATAGATGGCAGCATTGTCATATATGTGTGTGTATGTCGTGTCCGTCCTTGACGATGGTTTATAAGCGGGTCTTTGTGACCAAGCACACAAGCCTGAAAATATATGTCAACCAACCAACTAATCATAACATATATAGGGGCTGAGGAGCCTAATCGGTAAAGGCATGCGAAAGGTCTTAGGTCCAGTTTCGGGCCTAGCTAAAATAACTGCCGGTCTGGAAATGGTCTGTGCATCCAAAGGGACTAATAATAGCCCCTGTAGAGAGAGTGCACGTTAAGTATGCTTCAAAGTCCCGACGCCGCGTACATGTCGCCCTTAGCGGTAACGTTGGGTGCCTACTCAGGTGTCGGCTCGTCACTTGACTGTGGTTCTAAATTATGGCGCCCGTCGGCAATACACCGTGTAGTTCTAGTGCGACAATAATCTAACCTAACAAATTTCTTAGATTATAGCTATATCGCATAGATCAGGCAACCTACTAGGCGGGAATCGAACCCGCACCCGGTACTGTGCGCTGACTGTTAGCATAATGGGCTATGGTCAAACCTACTAGTCCACCCGGGCCCCTATAGCATAGAAGTTAGTATAGTAAGAAATGGCATGCCGATCGGACGAGAAATCCAAGCCTGACGTTTTAATTCACGACAAAAGGATTTTTCAATGCTTTTACCACTACCACGCATTAGCTCCACCATTTTTTTGGAGCCAGACTGGTTTCACTTTTTGAGATCCTGTAGCACTGGGAGCAGTCCATCCAGTATATATTATAGATCGTTTTGAAACGCCAAATGACGTTTGAAAGTTCTGGTGAATAATAAAAAAATATCCCGGTGCAGTTGTAGATTGTTGCAAACCATTCAATAATCGGCCGCTGTTTTTCAGCCACACCCAATCTCGGGTTCACAACAGTCACGTGGTCCTGATCGCGTGCAACGTCACATTTGTCCCCGTCTCTTAAAAGATTTACACCCACCGGGGAACAGAATGAGGAATTCGCTAGGTCCGGAATAAAATGCGATATTTGAGATATTTTGGGAAGAGTGTTGTTATTTGTTTCAGTTATTTTCACTCACTGCTATGGATCCGCTTTGCTGAGGACTCTTTATCCCTTTAAGATCTGAGATACACAATTGTGCGGGTATTAAAGAAAATATTCAAGCTCTTTAAAAATATTGATACTGAAGATTGTGACTTGTATCAGTCGTTTATTTGTATGAAAAATGGCGACTGGGGAGACCAGTCGGTTAGGCGTTCGCCTAGAATGAGGATGGTCCCAGGTTCGGGTCCGGGCATCGCCAAAATATCTGCTGACCTATAAACGGCCCGTGCAGCCAAAAATATCCGACTAATACCCCGTGTAGAGGGAGTGCACGTTACATATCCTTCAAAGTGCTAACGCTGCGTACGATGTCGCCCTTAACGGTTGCGTTGGGTGCCTACTCAGGTGTTGGCTCGTTACTTTACTGTGGTTCTAAAATACGACGCCCGTCGCCATTAGCCCTCGTGTAGCTCTAGTGTGACGATAATTCATAACTAAAACTAAACTATGAAAAAAGGCTTAGTTCTTATAAGGAGTTGCTGGCATTGATGCTGTTTAAGGCAACTTTTTCTATAAATCTCTTAACATTTAGTCTCCTCTGATTCACCAATGGGGGATCAAGAAAGAATTTATATATATATATTCATTCAGCATTTCTGTAGTAAATCAAGATATGAAAAATGTCCATTAAACTTAGTTTTCTCAGAGTTCTGTGGGGTGCCATTTACCATAAAATACAAAAGTTTTGATTGGACAAGCAACTACTTAGGAAATGAATTTCGTTTCAAAACATATGCCACAAGTTTACCGGTAAAACTAAATTTTGCAATGTTCAGGACCGGATTTCTAAATTGGCTAAGTAGAGCGTAGCCTAGAGCGGCGAATTTTTTGAGGCGGCAAATTTTACGACCAATTAAAGCCGCATTCGGCATAAAAAAATTATTATAAAGATACGAATATTTTTAAGAAAGAAAACAAATAATTTACATTAATGCGTAAACCGTAAACGTAAATATACTACTAATATTTCGTAGCAAACATGGTCGCTGTGAGAGAAATGCACCCCCTCCTCCCAGATTTCGAAATTGAAAGAAAAATAGTAGAACAGTTTTAAAAAATCGCCTATTTCGCTTTCGATTTAGTGTGTAAAGGTACATAGATGATTGTAATATGTGTATCTATTTTAAACAGCACACACCACCCTATTTTGCAGCTAACCAGCTACCTTTCCCCGAAGTGGGAGAATATTGTGACTCGGGCGGCAAATCGTAGCCTACAGGTGGCATATCTTTAAATCCGGCCTTGGCAATGTTGGCTTGTGTAAAAAAGTAACACTAACTAGTGCCATACAAGGGCTTGTGTTAAATATACATCTTATTTAATGGATGGGTAGATGTGTAGTATTGCCGATGATAGTAAAGCAATTCGTGTCCAGCAAATGAACCTTGAAGATGAATTTCAAGTTGCTTCGGCTTATAGACTCCGATATATTGTTATATCTAGATAGCTTGTGGTAACGCAGTATAAATCAGCGCCATCTAGCGTGGATGTCATTTGAGGTTGCGTGTTCGATTCGGTACAGTTGTTAATTAGATTGGTTAATTGTTCAATGACTCTTGTGTTTTGGGTTTTCAGCAGTAAACTCTGATCTAACTATTATCCCAGGCGTAGAAAACACGAAAGCGATCGCTTATAAAACTAAAACTCGCTTAAAAACTAAAACTCGCTTTAAAACTGAAACTCGCTTAAAAACTAAAACTAAAGTAAACGTGCTTTTGAAATGTTTTTGTCTAAAAAAGCTAGTAAAAAGAGGCAGATGACATATTGTTTTAATTGAGGTAACTTTTCTCCTCTGTCTGAAGAATAAAGGTAATCGAATATATTGCGTGACATGCATGATTTTGTAGCCACTAGAGGTCGCTTGTTTTATTGTTTGAAATAGAATAAAAGGTAAACAATTATAAATACAAAAGTTAAGCGTCGTCACGTGTATTTTGATGATTCATTTTTATCAAGCTATTTCAAAATCACACTCAGTGAATATCTTCTTAGCGTTTGTCAAATGTAATTTTTAGCCTACTTTTCTTTTTTTAATTCGAAAGAATTAAAAAAAATGAAAAAGTAGGTATTGACATGCGGTCGATGTCCGTCTGTCCGTCCGTACCCCCCTTCCAAAATCGGTTCTATTATTCGAATCTTAAAAATTCTTTTTTTTTGTTAGATTTTTTGTTAGAAAGCTATGACCTCAGATACCCAACTTTCATACTTTTTGTCCCCCTGTCTGTACGTCCGGAAGTACATAAATCTACTATCTGTCGGCGAATTTCCCATTGAATTAGAATTGAAATTCAATTTTGAGTCATTTAAATCACTTTTGCCAAATCAACAATGGCAGGAGAAACTTTATTTAAAAATATTTGAAGCAAAATAATTTTCTCATGGATCCTTTTGGAATTACGTCATAAAATGTAGCACAATGTGATTCTTTGATTGTTCATTAATTGTTTACCAAGAAAGCGGCAAGGCATATTTTTTGCATACAATTCTGCTTAGTTTTAATTTACATTTATTTTTTTAATGCAGTTTTTTTAGTAGTCTCATTATTTTTGTTATTAATAAATATTTAATTATTCTACGAACTACAAATAAATCGATAAATAATGTTAAGTTAGTTTTGAAAGAAATTAAATAGAAGAATATTAATAGAAAATAGTTGATTTTGGCTTTTAGAAGTTTAAATTATAGCTGGATGCTGTGTTTAGCGATTTTTTTCTGATGTATGTTAATCTAGTATCGAAACGATTGTTGATGATATTTACTGTTATAAACCTAGTTGTTTCCTGATTAGAATTTCAGTAAGTATTTAAGTACGATAACAGGAAAGTAGGCTATTTTAGTTCTTTAAGAACTTCTTGTTTTAACTGAAGAAAAATCAGCAAGACGCTATGAATTTAAGTTTATATTTTGCATTTAAAAGTTCCAAAATTTTCGTTTACGAAGTGTGTTAATTACAATTGGATAGCATACTGTGCGTTGGAAAATTATGTATCTCAACAAAATAAGTGTTTTCAGAGGTATATTTTGACGCTTTTGTTTTACATCGTATTTCTTCATTAAAAAATCTGAGGAAAATATGCTTCTATAGTTCTACAATTGCTCTTAGTATTGCACCATCTATTGTATATCAACAATTGTATAGTTTATCAATATAATTTACAGGCAAGTTTCTCCATTACGGGATTTTTTCCACAAACAGAGTCATGTTTTGAAGTTTTCAACAAAGTTTATTCATATATTATCTTTATAAACTCGGCTTTGCACGGGTGTACCTTTAATAACGGTTGATATTTTTTTTATTTATGACAATTGATCCCCTCCTCTAAACCGTTCTAAATATGTTAATTAAACGCCACATAAAAAAAAACTTACTTTCTTATGCATAAAGTAAAAATTAAATAAGAGTTCATGAGATAAGCTGAATAAAAAGTTTTTTGATAACTCGATAAAATTTATTAATATTCCTTATTTTAGTTGAAATATAAAAAACTGTTTTGAAAATAATTAAAAATTAATAAAATTAAATTATTCTTGAAAATAGAAAAAAAAATTATTACAAACATCAAAATATCATATTTCAGAAATAACTTTTTTTGTTACTATTATTGTTCGAGCTTTTGAAAAAAAGTCCAAAAATAAATTGATTTCTTATGTCTGCGCACACACAGTTGGAAATAATTGGTTTTTCGAAAATTAAATGAATATTATTTAGGTATGTATTTTAAAAAGTTTTTTTAGTAATACTTTTTATCTCAGTTATATTCAGGATTTTTTTTAACAAAGTATAGTGGATTGCATAATTTTTCCAAAACGTTTTTCAACTGCCACTCCTTATTAGTCTTAATTAGTTCGCAAAATTTCAGTCAACCAATATTTTTACTATTTTTTACTTAAGAAGACTTAGGCCGTTTTTGCAGCAATAACTTTCTTCTTAATTTTCATTTGGCAAGTATAACCTCCTGTAACAAAGACTATATGGTCCAAGTAGCTATTTAACACTAATTTTTTACGGTATATCAAACAGTTCACAACATGTAAACGTCAACATCACGATTTTTTTTATTCTTTTACGTGAGCTATTAGTACAAAAAAAACGAATATTTTTCTTTGTTTTTCTTTCACGTAACACAAACCGACTTTATCTCTATATTTCTACTTTTACTCAGATTGAATAAAAAGTTACACGTTCGAATCGCGTCTCTTCAATCAAAGAAAAAAGCCAGTTAGAAAGTGGAAAAAAAGTTCTTTTTTCGAATAAGTTGCGTGGAAGATTGATGTTCAGCTGGCAAAATGGAACTATGTTTGGTGTAGAATGGCCCTTTCCTCCATCTCCTTTTACAGTAGTATTTCACTGAAGAAACATTTTCCTGCAGTTCTTATTTTTCCAATTGAGAAACTGGACTAAACATTTATGCTGTTGAATCTGGAATGGATTTTTGGATATCTGAGACTTTTTTTTTTAGCCAAAGTGGGTTTGGCTATTCTGTTTGGAAGGATAGATGCATAAATATTCAGATAGCAGTTGAAAGAGTGTGTAAATGGGAAAAATGTTTCGTTATCAAAAGTATTGATGTAGAAAGAACGAAAATTTTATGCAAATCGCACAGAGCATTTTAGCCTTCTTCCGAATAGTCATAATTTCTGCAGTACATGAATTTATTTGTTGGATAAAAAAAACTAGGACATATTTCAGTTTTACAGGAAAAATCTGGGTGAATTTTAAACTTATTAATTAAAAAGTTCAGTCTTCCTAGTAATTTTTTTATGACCTTTCGGTTTCTTTTATTCTTTATTTCGTCTCCTTCAAACATTATAACATTTTGTTGACTTTTGATCTGTAAGAAATTCTCCATGTATGATATGTGAAAAACTGTGATACCCAGTTTCAAATTTCTAACAATATTTCCTAAACATTTAGTTCTCAGGTTTCTACTGTATATACTTCTAAACGCATGTTACTTATGACTCCTCAATCGACAACATTATTTTAAGAAACAGACTGATAAAATTATTAAACTTACAATAAAAAAAAGCTGGAATTGCCTAATTTAATTACTTTATTTATCTACGATAACTCATCACTTCTTTTCTGCATATAGAAACTAGGATTTAATACCTTCAGTTAGCCAGATTATTGGAAAAATATTTTAAAAAATTATTTTATTCTTTGCTGCCCTAATTGCAGATTTACCAGAAAAGTATGAAACAAAATACGCCCCGAAATGTAAAACAAATACTATATATATACTTACTTTTCTTCGGAGATACGCTGGCTTAAGTGCACAGATATATTATACACTTTTTTTTACAGAAATCACTCAATAGATATAAAATGAACTAATTCGAACTAACAAACTCAGTCAAGTAAAAAATTTAAAAAGGTCAAGAAATGATTAGCCTATTATTTGACTAGGTGTTTCATTAGTATCCTCGGGTCCGGGGATCGAATCCCGAATTGGGCGAGGTTGACCCATCCTTTCATCCTTTGAGTGGGTCGATAAAATGGGTACCAAGCATGTTTGGGAACTAAACACTGGGGGTTCCGCGTGAGGCTGACCACCTTACTGGGACATAAGCCTAGCACCCCAGAGCCCTTGGTCCCGAAAGCTGAAATGGGCACGGCAGGCCTTGGCCCAGTAACGGGATGTTGCGCCAAGGAGTTTAGAGAGGAGTTTCATTAGTATAGTTTTTCAAATAATTCTTAACATTGATTGGCATTTCTAAATAATATGAAATATTGCAGGACGGTTGAGTGTGTTGGGCTCGCGTGTAAGAGGTTCGGGATTAAAACCGGTCCGACCCGCGCCTCGTCTTTGTGGTAATAAACGGGGAAACTCTTTGGTAGTTGTTAATTAGCACGTTTTTTCATTAACAACTACTTTGTGAATGCGTTTAACACCTCCATTTCGTTTTTTTTTAAAAATTAAATTCCTTTTTTTGTGTAACTTAATTAGTTCTGAATAAATTGTTCTGGACTATGGTTTTCACTAGTCGTATATTTTATTTAATTAGAAAAACTTAAACAAAAAGCTCATTTTCACTTTCAAAAAAAATTCTTACCAATCGTCGTTAACGTGTTAAGAGGGATTATCGGTTCCATAGAGCTAATGCATTAGTTTTGGAATCACAACTTCCTCGGAAGTATTGCTTTGCTATGTTAGCCCTTTTACCCAATGTATGAGAATCAACATAACATCGAAATGAAACAAATTTGAAACGAAAATAATATCTAGTTAATCTAGTTATTTAATTATATATTTTTGAAGTTTTAAAATGTCAAAAATACACAGCAGATGTCGGCACTATTTTAAAACTTTATCGATTAATAATTAAATAAACGGATGTTATTTTTTTCAATTTTGTTTTTAATTGATGTTATTATGATTTCCATACCTGGTGAAAATGGGATAACATGACAGAGCAATTCTTTTGCAAAAGTTGTGATTTCCAAACTAATGCATTACCTCTATGGGACTGACAGTCCCTCTTAACATATTCCATTAGTCGTGGAAAATAATGAAAATTATCCAGTATATTACTCTGTGAACCCCCATGTTTTTTTTTGCAAGTTTTATGACCACATTGTCCCTTTCACCGTCCCAGCCCTCGTAAAGCAGTAAATCAACTGATTGCCTACATTGTAACTTAAACCAACCACATTAACCAACCTTGTGACGTAGATCCACGATCGTAAAAAAATACGTCTTTCGATGTAAAACAGTTTCCGCCGTCCGGTTCATTAGGAAAAAGGGTAAAACTTAATCACTTCTTAGCACTACAGTGAGGATAGAAAACAATTTATTTTTTACCCGGGCAATCTGTAGTGGATCACAGAGGGGTGATAAATTTTCAATCGGAAAGATTGAAATTTAGTATGATGTGAAGGCTATGGGATGAAGGAAATGGGCAAAAGGTTTCTGTGTGAAATGAATGATATTCTTATGAAACAAGTAGGCTCGTGTTGGGCTGATTTCATAGCCAACATTCTTTTCTGCAATGTCCGCTCCCTGTATTCGTGGGTCCTTTAATTGGGTCTCGATTCAGGTGTGTTGGGGAACAAACTTCATTACTTTCCTCAGACGCATAAATTCATATCTTGGCGCCACACTGACCATGTCCAGCATAAAAGGTTTTGTTGGAGATGACGTTACACCACAAAGGCAGTGTCGGGAAGTTTTATTGCAGGGGGAACATGGAGCTATGTCTTCAGGTATACCCGCGGGAAACTTCAGAGGATCTTAATATCCTATGGGGTTCCTGTAATTGTACTATCCTGACGACTGCCCGAGCGCCATTTAAAATCGAAGGTGGGAGTTTGTGCTAAGGGGATGTTCAGAATTATGTAATTGGGCAACTTTTACATGGGTGGAGCTTTGGAGATTTCGTCGGCTTGTACCGCGGGATCTGAGCTCAGTTGCAAATAGATCCAGAAATGTAGAACATCAAATTCAATTTGGGAACATCAAATTCAATCGGCTGGGTGCCCGTTGGGCCCTGTGGCCGACCGTCCGCGAGGTGCCCCTTGGGTACGCGGCTGGGCCCCCATGGCCTGACTTGCCCCGTATGAGGCGGCATAAAATCCGGCGACGTTCGACTCCTCGTTTTGGAAGACAGTGCATTGCGATGCCGCCACACCTAGGTGCTTTCTGATGAGTCTGGGTGCCGTTGAGCCCCTTGCCTGTTGCCCCGTCCCATTTATCTAAATTATAGTGTGTTCCAATTATTTGTGTGTCTCGAATCAAAGTGTTGTGAAGTGTGATAGTAATTTGTGTTGTGGAAATGGTTGGTAGAACTACTATCCGACACCAACAGTGTCCTTCTCTAAGTGTCTTCATGTAGCTGTAAAGGGATGAGTTGATAATTCTGATCTCCCCAGGATAGGTTAATTAAATGTTATTGGCGATTATGTTAGGGCCTTATTTTCAATGCATACTGTGGCCCTATATTCAGTATTTATGTATAACTTATATTATTCTCTCTAGTATAAACCGCGGTTGTACTTGTGTACGTTAATGTTTAATTAGTTAACCAATTGTCTTCTCATTTGCTGTCCATGGATATTGCGGTAGAATTGAGTAATTAATATAGTTCTCAATAATTTATGATTTTAATTTATTCACGGAAGTAATCAATATTCTAAGTTCTTATTAACTTCAACAATTTATTCGGCCCAACACTCGGAATAAAAACTGTCACATAGAATCACTTCCATACAAGATTTCAACTTCCTAAAATGATGTTGGGTAGATTATTTATTATATTTCTATCACAAATTATGTGATTACTTATTGTCTTCTAAACTACGTTCACTGTCAGTTTTATACTAATGTGTTCCCGCATTTTCCACAACTAATTTCAGTTTTAATCGCAGTAATTATCTTTTTGGGTTAAGAGTGGGAAAGATTAACTAGCCTGATACGTGGATATTTCATCAACCGAATGCCCAAGTGTTTGTGGAAAAAACTTAAAAGTATAAGCATTTTCAATTTCAAGACTTACTGGCATATGAAGAGTACAGGGGAAAAACCGCTTTATTTCGTAGAAAACTTTCCTCATCAGGCATCTTTTGGCGATGATAGCGAGTAATCGCCTAAACTGATGTAAGGAAACCAGTTTCTGACTTTCTTGTGCATCTTCTCTCACTGCAACCCTGAAATTCAGTTCCGCGTTTTATTCAAAAGACTGTGTTCATCATCATGTTAAGCTTTAAAAATAAAGTACGATTGATTGAAAATCACGAATTTTTCTAAAACAATTAAGAGAAATTTTAAGATTCGCAATTAATTGAAAAGTCCTAAACCCCGACTTTTCTACCTACCGAGATTCACGGGATGCACGATTCCGACGCTTGGGCCAAGCGAAGAAGAAAGAGAGAAACCGGTTTCCTGCTGCCAATGTCCGCCAAGCAGACACAATTACGGGACGACTCCTAATAAATCAAGCGGTTCTTCCCCAGTACCCTTCAATTATTAATCTACTCTTTTGGATTCTCTAGAGAATGCTTTCTTCAAAACAGAGAAAATTTTAACGGGAATGGTGTCAACAGGAAATTTTTGGTGTGACGCGGAGAAAAAATTAAACCAATATGGTGTCGATTATATTTGTAAACACTCCTGCAGGAAAACTGCCACTTATATTTCCGTTAATTGAAGGGATCATTTTTGAGAAATTGATATTAGGAGGTTGAAGTGTATATACATAAAAATGTGTACTATATTAAATTAGAATTTTACACAGATAACTCAATATTGCAAACAAAAAGGTTGGAAACTATTTACTAAAGTTTTATTTGTTCACGCAGCTAAGCCACCGATATATTTCCGTTAAAATAAATGAATCATTTATTTATTTTTCCTACTAAATCGTCAGTTCTAATTCGATTATTTTAAATTAGTAAACATATATACTCAATTTAAATAACGACAAGGACCAAAGCAGAAAAGTCAAGAACTGAAGTTCAATGCATAAAATCACTCTGGCTTTAATGCACCACCGTTGTGTAGTGGTACACTCTTAAAACAAAAGAGTGAAATCCACTCCTATAGGGGAAGTGCATTTTCGGCACCGGAAAGGAGTGGAAATTAACTCGGACTGAGTTAAAACCGCTCGTTTTAAGAGTGTAGGACGCATATTGTTTTCTTTTATTTCTTTTAGCCACTCCGCAAAAAGAGTGAAATCCCCTCCTATAGGGGAAGTGCATTTTCAGCACGGAAAGGAGTGGAAATTAACTCAGACTGAGTTAAAACCACTCGTTTTTTTTAAGAGAGTATGATAATTACCATATTCTGTTAAAATATTAGCTAACATCAGTGCATCAACGCATATGGGCTATTAAATCATTACATTCAAGTACATCGGAGTTAATTTGCAAACTAATTATATAGAGCGCGATTAGTGAATGGGTGCTCAATTTCACACATCTCAGTTACGGAGTAGGCTGCTATATGCTGGATATTGCGTGATATTCTTGATACATCTGATAACGATTTATGAAGCACTGTAAGCTATGTGGTAAAGTTAAAGTGACCAGCTCTTGGTTCGACAATAGTGGACAAAAAGGATAGTGTTACATGCACACTCAAAAAAATACTCTCGTCAGAGGGCGCTCATAAGGAAAGTCGTTAGTCTGCTGCTATACTTTTGTACTTAACACTGCTATACTTTTTTCTACACTAGCGAAGGCAACGGCAACTGAAATTTTTTTTTCTTCTTCAGAACCCCATAGGTCAGGTTTTTTTTTTGAATTTTTGATGCTAATCAACTCACCCCGTGTAAACACACATTTTGTGAAGAAATCCTGTTAATCCAGTGATTTGCACAGCCATTTTAAGCATTTTAATATAGCATTTTAGGGAGAAACCCATTGCTGCTTTTTTTTCAATTTTTCGAAAACTATGTTTCGTAGACTTAAGGCTTATGGGGTTCCTGAAAAAGCTGTTTCAACTGTGCATGGACGTAAAAACGCAGTTCAATCCTGGGTGCCACATAATCGAAATGCTCATTTGGTGTTAGTTACCTTTGCCATTGCCAAGTTTACAAAAAAACCGAACATCCCTTAAAGGCGTTGTGGATTTAGTAGCACAACTAATCGTCTGGATCCTCGTCACTATCCACTTTTTTTTAACTTATCATACGAAAAAGTACAATTCATAAAAAAAATTTGCGAAATTAGGCCATAATCTACTTTAAATTAGCAAAATCTCGTATTTGTGTCAAACTTTTGCATCATACAAATTTTTATTTTATGAAAAAAAAATTATTGCTATAACAAATCAAACAATTATGTTTCAATTATAGCATTTCAAAATATATCTATCATAGTAAAAGAAAGAGTCTGTCTGTGGACTGTGAAAGACCTACTTATACTGCTCTTAAAAATACAAAATTTTTAATATAGATTCCTTTTACTACCTACGTGTGCACCTGAGGCTTAGTTTTTTCCTATTTGATTTAGATTTTTTTTATATTCATAATGTTTCGATATCCATAGGAATAGCATTGTGAATTCTATAAACTTTGGATTCATACTTTTCATTTTCAAATTTGAAAGAAATTTCGGCGCGAGAGAAAAATTAAGTACAAACAAGTAAAGGCATGTGGGTTTAATCTGAAGGATTTGGATATCATTATTTTATTTCGTTTATAGATTTAAATTTTTTTTATTTTATGCTGCATAAGGTTTCCTCAACTCGATTCTAATTATATTTCCGTTATGAATTTAATTGATATTTACAAATGGTAAGAAATGAAGATATTAAGGAAGATTTAATTGTAAATAAGATGTTTATACATTCACTTCATATTTCATACAATTCGATGGGTTTAGCAACCCTAAGTTAAATTTTCACACTCGCCAAAAGTTGCCAATGAACAGACCGGCCATTGCATCATAGCTGTACCCGGTTGTAGACTTTAGCACGATGGTAGTTGTTTCCTTTACAGGTAAGAAAAATGCGTTGCAATTATAGTTTTTATTAGAGAGTCGGAAATCAATCACCAAGTCGATGTAGTAAGCATATGCAAGCTTTACTATAGAATAGCGTTAAATATTTCACCGAGAGCGTTTGTTTAGGCTTACTACAAAGCGATCGGTGTCTTCACTTGACGAACTGGATTTTGTATTGGATTTTACTAGGAAAAGAAACTACTATATGACTCAAGCTACTGAAAGTTCCTGGATACAATCGGACATCCACTTATTTTTTTTAATTAATGCTGATATCAGAATGGGAGGAGATAATCATATCCTGATGGAATCCAGTGGATAGTGTATCAATTGACATAAAATGAAAGTTTACATAAAAAAACAAATCACCATTATTAAGGTTACACCCGTGCAACGCCGGGTTTACAAAGCTAGTTTTTAATATGTTTAGGGTTTTCTGTAATTCTACTATCACAATTCTAAATTTTACAGCTAAATTAAGTCATTGTCTAAACTTTTGCATCGCAGTGTATAAACGAAGTGTACATTTAAAAAGTCAAATATAGTGTCTGTATAGAAGACCTTGTCCCTTTTCCACAATTTGAAATTCCGACTTTTACTTAGTTTTCTGTTTTTCAATTATCTTTTAGAGTCTGGCAAATTAAGACACCAAGTCCCATACCATGTTGATAAACATTGTTCATTAAGTTATTCAAGTTGATGAACAATGCTTATAGAGTTTTCTTCATCAAGGGCAAAAGATTCTTTATTTTATCAATCTTAGAAAACTATAATAATAAAAGAGTGTGTGTGTGTGTCTGTGTGTTTGTATTCGGATAGTAAAAGACCTACTTATACTGCCCTCAAAAATTCGAAATTTTTAAGGTAGATTCCCTTTAATACCAACGTGTGCACCTGAGGCTTAGTTTTTTCATATTTGTTCAATTTTTAGAGAAAATTCGAATTTTCTGAAAAAAATGCACCACTTTCGCTCAAATCCGATCATTTTTTCTCTTTCCTGATGCCATCGGCTCGAAAAATTAAATAAAACTTTTCGTTACGAAAACATTTAAAATTCAAAATGTTTATTTTATTCTTTTGCCATTACTTTAAGAAACTAAATTCATTATTTGAAAAATAATTGACATGTTTCAAGTGACGTAATTCCGCCAGTCTTCATTCCCGGATTTTATTGTGGGTTTATTTGATGATTTTTTCATTGGGGGGGATTTTTCTGTTGACTGCATGTATGCATATTTAAGCAATAAATGTATAGTTAAGCTATTACTGAACTATGATGGTTAATAAAGGCCATCGCACTAGAGCTATTAGTGTTTTACGTCTTTATTTTTTCGCCAAATACGTTGCCAAACTCGCCAAATTATTAACTAAAATTCGCCTAATAGGCAATTTCTTTTATAAATAATTTATAAGCTGGTCGGTTGTTTGAAGGTCATTGTGTTAGAGCTGTATAATGGGTGTGGGTAGCAATATCTATTTTCTCACCAAATTATTTCCCAAAACGCGCCAAATGAGCTAAAAGGTTTTATGTATTTATGAGGGAATTGTGATGACATTTATTAGTGCATTTTATAGCGTATTTTTCATTTTGGAATTTTAAGGCAAAGAAATGGGATTTTATAATTTATAACGAGCTTAAACAATAATAAGTTTATGATCCTATAACAGGGTATATGGTACACATATTTGGAATCTATTTGATATTTTTTTTTATTCCGTGCGAAGAACGGGTATAAGTTTGCTAGTTTTAAATAAATTTAATCAAAACGTTGCATAAAAAAAGTAAAGCTTAGCTAAAATCAGATAATTCAAAACTGAATTTCACATTCAATCATTCGCCGTTTCCTAAATATGCTTACCAAAGAAACTTTTTCAAATTCTTCCAAATTTCTTATTTTTGTGTTAGCCAAGCACAGGAACTCTTGCATCCAAAAATATTTCGTTTGCCGATGGGGCAGGACGACACTGATTAAATTGGAAGAAAGTCTCAAGTTATTTTGGGAAAAAGACACCATATAGCCCGGAGGCAATAAATTGTCTTCTAAGAAAGAATCGAACAGACCTTTCCTTTATTTTCATCGTTTTCCTTAAATAACTTGTATTGTGTTTCACGAATAGAAATTTTGAGGACTGACCGGAAAATTTCGAGGAAATTTTAAGATCTAACAGGACATGTTTTATAACTTGAAAATAAACTAAAAAATATAAAATTGTTTAAAAATTAGTAAATTGTTTAAAAATCATTAAATTGTTTTAAAATTATAAATTGTTTTAAAATTATTGAATTGTTTTAAAATTATTGAATTGTTTTAAAATTATTAATTGTTTTAAAATTATTAAATTGTTTTAAAATTATTAAATTGTTTTAAAATTATTAAATTGTTTTAATATTATGTTTTAAAATTAATACATTTAACAAATAATTGTTTTAAAATTAATTGTTTAATATTAATTGTTTTAAAATTATTAAATTGTTTTAATTATAAATTGTTTTAAAATTAAATTGTTTTAAAATTATTAAATTGTTTTAAAATTATTAAATTGTTTTAAAATTATTAAATTGTTTAAAATTTATCAAATTGTTTAAAAATAGTTTTCTAAGGCGGATAAAATAGAGAATCGTGCTCTGTAAATTAATGAACAATCTTTATCTACATGGTGTTGAATGTGGTGGTCTTGAACTTCATAAACTCTTTCGTAAAGGGAAATTTGCAATAAAACTCATTTACCACTACAAAAAAAATATTAAAGCTGTTACAAATAAATTTAATAATAAATTCACTTCATGTATAAATGAGTTTTTATACAATATATTACAAAAATAAAACAATATTAGTTACAACATTCAATATGATGAATGTAATATGTAATAATAAACTATATGTATTACAAAAATATTAATTATTTTAGGCATAAAATAGTGAAAAGATTATGACTATTTATAAAATATAATATAGTATAATAAATACTATATATGTAAATATACACTTTTATTATGCATGTGCTCTATATAATTAAAGGATGCTTTAGAATACTTTGCATTCAGCAAAGCCATTACGAATTCAATGTAGTTCATTACTACTACTAACTTTGCGTAAACTGAGTTTGTATTTACGTTTGTGTTGAAATTAGAAGCATTGATTTAAACGCATTTCAAATTTGTTCAAATTAGTTTCAGTTAATTCCAAGCTAATAAACCGTATTTTTTAAGTATCAAGTTGACGAATATATTTGGATGCAGCAAAGCTGTTTATAAAAAAAGGAATTGAAGAGTTAGTGGAAAAGGTTGGTGTTTGATATCAACATCTCATTCTTAACCAAACCAATTTTTAATTATTAATTATATTTTGTAAATTGTGTTCGAAGTTGAAAATTCGTTTTATTTCATGAAAATTTCGGTGTTTTTTCGTTAATATTTATTTTCAAAAATATAATGTATGTTAAAAAAAATTTAAATACATAGTTCAGTCAAGGTATTAATAAAGAGTCATTTATAAATTTTAGATTACACAAAATTGGGAAACTGAAAAAGAGAAAGAATATGAAAATAGTCAAAAATGTAATGAAAAATTTAAAATTTTGCACTGAATTTAAAGCTCTTTTTGCTAAAGAGGTGTTTTTAAAGATGTGGCTTACGTATAATTTTTTTTTAAATTAGCAAGTGCAAAAATAAATAAAAGTTGTACGAGGTACCGGACCCACTTAATTATGATTTTTTTAAAGCTATCTTTTGCTGTAGTACCAATCTAATACGAGAGAGAAATCACATTAGACCACTTTTTGTATCATAAAAATATAACTTTTATAATTAAGTATTTCGTAATAGTCCCATACTAAAACGATATTTATCAACATACTTACACATATAATGAAAATTGAAACAAAATTATTGTCGTTTATAATGTATCCGTATAAATCTATTAACAATCTTATTGTATTGGTGATCCAATGTAGCTCATGTCTTAGTGTGTATGTTCTATTTAGTCTTTCTGGGTAGTCGATTATCGATTTAATTTTTTTTTGTATTATTTACTTATAATACTTAATGGTAATTTTTCATCATTAATTAAAGCTTTAAATGTGTTCTTTTAAATGTACCTTAGCCTTTAGTTCAAATGTCATGCAATTGTTAGCTATTTTGTTACAAATAAGAACTCGGTTTACATTCCATTTTTTTCTTTTTATTTTCAAACAATTTTTGAAACATATTCATCATGCAAATATGGGGCATCACTGCATACATTTTGGTAAAATTTATTACCTTCCTCTTACTGACTTAAAAAGTTATTTAGAATGATATAATTTGCACTCCCTTACGTATAGCATTATTTTGTGTGTGTTTTATGACACGGTTGAAGTGTGGAGCAATCAACAAATTTTAGAATAATGCTGAATTCGATTAACTATAAAATGTATGAACCTTTAGACACTTCAACTCTTATTTAATTTACATAATTAATGTGATTACTGCTACTGAATTTATATAAAGAAAAAGACTAAAGTAATTTTTAAAAAAGATCTATAAGACTGTATTTTTATCATCAAATTATCATCAAATTAAAATTTTAGTATCTCAGTTCAATACGAAGCCATTTTCAGTTTAACATCGATGCAGTTTCAAGAAGTGCTATCGAAAGTGTATGAAGGCAAACGTTTTTACTAATGAAATGTAAAAATGTATGAACCTTTGGACACTTCAGCTCTTATTTAATTTACATAATTAATGTGATTGCTGCTACTGAATTTATATAGAGAAAAAGACTAAAGTAATTTTTAAAAAAGATCTACTAAGACTGTATTTTTATCATCAAAATAAAATTGTAGGCTGTTTCTCAGTTCAATACGAAGCCGTTTTCAGTTTAACATCCATGCAGTTTTAAGAACTGCTATCGAAAGTGTATGAACGCAAACGTTTTTACTAATGAAAACTACACCAAAGTTAATTTCGTTCGGTATATTTTTCACTAAAAATGCGATGAAGTTCGATCATAATTGTGTCAAGTCATGAAAATTAAGAACACCGACTCTTATGAAAGTTATTTTTGGAAACTCTAAATTAAATTTTCCATTTGCTTCCAAATAGAAAAATTCCCGATCGCAATATGCCAACTGTAATTTAACGCAGTTGAAATTGTAGGTGTCATGAAAGGATTTTTGATTAAATTGAGGAACGAGAAATACTATTTTTCACGCGAATTGACGCTAGCATTTCTCTTAAGAATTCAAAGGATTTTTGCCGCGCTTTTCTCGACTATGAAATATTTATTTGACGTGAAAAGGGGAAATATATCTTCGAAACAGATTGAGATATGTCAAATGGCTGAAAATTCCATTAAGGTTGATAGTTAACTTTATTTGTATCTGCTTCCGAAACATATGCGACTTATTTTAGAATATTTCATCATAGTAAATAGTCATATGTATCGAAACATTTTAATGGATAATTCATTTAAACATTGAATTAAAAATTGATAATTTGTATTACGTATGCAGTCGTATTGTTTTGTCGCATTACAATTAACCGGGTAGTTTTTATTTTCATGCTGAGAAAGTGGGTCACACGTAAAGAAGTTCCGAAAAGTGGTTCTACAGCTCATAACTATTTGTATTATAGAAAATCTTGCTCATTTTTTACAAAACATACACATAGGATTCAGTTGGTTGGTACATATATATTCCGGTTTGTGGGCTTGATCAGAGACCCGCTTATAAACCTTCGTCAAGTAAGACAGACACCATTTTTACTGACACAGAGAGAGAAAGTACACCCTGGGCGAAGGTGGCAACCGAACCCGCACCCGTTACAGAGCGCAGAAATGTTAGCGTAATGGGCTGCGATCTAACCCACTAGGCCATCCGGGCCCCAGGATTCAGTCAAAAGTACAAGCGGTCCACGCTTTCACGTCATCGTTGCTAAGAGTCTGTCAGTATGCTATCAGACAATGAGAAAGTTGGCTCCTCGATTTGGTTTGATTGGTTAGATAACGCCGCACTATAGCTACTCGAGTGCTAATGCTAACAAGCCTTGTTAGCATTAGCACTGTTGAAAATTTCGTACCATTTGTTCGTTTTGCTTACAGAGATTACGAACGTTATAAGATGGAAGTAACATTATTTTAAAAATGAATGGTAAAAAAGGATGTTTTTCTCAATTTTCTAGGGCCAATAACTAATTCTTTCCAGTCGTCAGAACAGTAGCCTCTCATACAGAGGGTCCCACGTTCAAAACCCGCCCACATCCTATAGACGGATATAAGCACGGCCAACTTCAATAAAGGCCTTATCACACGAGAGCTCGTTCGTTCAGCGACGTCCGTACGCCATATCAAAAACTGTTTTTTGGGGCAGTTTTTGCTCGATGAGCATTTTCGAGTCGACTCGTAAAAATCCGGCCCATATTTGCTGTTCGAACGGCTGCTCCAATTGAAACGAAGTTCAGTCGTGACGTCATGCCCAAGCCTCCTCCTCCTCCTCCAATACCGCGATAATACTACTTTTAAGTTTGTGATGTCACGCATGACGTAGCCGTTTTCTTGTGACGTTTTTGCTGTCCCAAAAAGTTGTTCGACGAGCGATGTTCGTACCGTCTGATAAGGGCTTAACAAGGCCAGATGATAAGCTCTTCCAAACATGAGCGTAGACGGAAATTTTGACGTCACTGTTCCCAGTGCCGAAGATCCAGAAACCAGTTCGAACGTATTCGGAACCCTAAAATTGTGGTCAGCCGTGAACGAGTGGTTCCAAACAGGTTTCGAGACAGGTTGTCTTCATCTTCGGAACAACGTCACTCGGAACTATGACGTCAAAATTTCCGTCCCCGAGCTTGTTTGGGAAAGCTTCTTCGGCCTTAGTAGTTGAGTAGGCCGTGATATTAGTTGGCAAAAATTTAAAAAAAAAAAAACTTTAATGCGGAGTTCTCCGAGTACACATACTTTTTTTATTAATGTGGATTCCAAAGTCCCTACGGTGTAGCGTACGATGTCGCTCGAAGTCCAGCTGGGTGCCAGATCAGGTGTCGACTTCGTCAATTGACCCACGGTTCTTAATTCTGAGACGTAATTGTCTGTGTTAAAGCTCCTAAAGCAGGCTAGAAATAGACAGCCGGAAACGATGAAATTACTAAATTACTAATTCAAGCGCAAAATATTTCGACGTCCGCCTGGGCACATTCGTAATCTACAACAAACAAAATAAAAACCTTTATCCGCTTGAGGGGGTTTCATGTCTAATTAACTTTTAATGGTTGTGCTCGAAAGTTTGTGCTTTAATTATTCTACATTCATAGGTAAATTGCTTCGTTAATGGACTATTTGATATTTGAACAAGAAACTGTGATTATTCCGATCAAGCATAGTAATTATTTAAAGGGAACCAAGAGACAAATTTATTGAAAATTGGTTTTATAACAATAAGACTTTCTAAAAGAACTAAAATAGCCTACTTTCCAATTACTTAAATAAATTATTATCGGAAAACAAGTTGGTTTGTAACAGTAAGTGTCACATAAAACCTCTACTACACAATATTTATACACCTTAGTAAAAACAAGCATTTAACATAACTTTTAGTTGTAGTTTAAACTTTTAAAAGCCAAAATTTGTTATTTTCATTATTTTCTTGTCGCAAATAAAAATTAAATTATTGTTGCATTTTTTTATTAAACAAACACTAATATGATTGCTAATATTTTTTAGAATCTAGCACTTGGCTTATTGTTATTAGATAATACAAAACAAAAAATATTGATGGCCATTTCATTTATGGTTTCACCAATGGGGTTTTTCACATCGTGGATGGCAACAGCTCCAATGGTTTGTTTTCATTTGTTGCCTGGAATTACTTTTATTTTGGTATTCGAAAATGGGTTTTCTTAGAATATTTTACATATTAACTTTTTTAAGTGCCAACTTCCTGCTGTTCTGTTGGTTGTTCAAAACCTTTGTTAAAGAAAGCTTTCATAGAAAGAATAGTTTATCTATATCGGTTATTTTGAGAGTGAAACCGAAGCAACCAATAAAATCGCAGTACGTGAACCGAATCAATCAAGGAAATCGCAGTACGAAGAAACAAGAACGTTACACCATCTAAGAAGCATTCCCATTGATAGCCAACATATCTCACAAACACCTCGTAATTTATTGCCCCGGTCGAGTGACGAGGGACAGTTACTTCCATTCTTTTCATGGAATTCATAATGTTATTACAGAATAGCTTGTTTAGATAATTAGATTTTTGATTAAGGTAATATTAAATAAAGAAGTGTAGATAATTTAAATGCTAATTTTTCAATGAAAAATATTGAAATGAGAATAGTTTGTTGAATGAGAATATTTTGCATGGTAAGTGGTTTTAAGTGATAATTACTGTCATAAACCAAGTGTTTCTTCTTTAAATAAACGTACAGTTTGTGCATTAAAAAAATAAATTTAAGGGTACAAATAAGAATAAAGATTACAACTACTTAATACGTTGAAATATATCTTGGCACCTTTTTTAAAAAACGCAATTCGATCAAAGGAATAAAAAAATTATATTGTAATTTAATATTTGTTTGTAGTCATTAGATTTATCAACAGTAACTTATTGCAATTAAATTAACTTACCCTAATTGCTGAACTAAAATTAAAATTCGTTTTTTTAATGTACTCGTATGTTTTAATGTTGCAATTAAAATAAATTAACTTTTAGAACGCAATCCTCAAATATGATATTTAAAACTGAGTAAATAAAATACATTTGAAAACTAATTGGTCGTTTAATAAATTACTACTAATAGGAATTATTTAATTGATTACTTTTTATACGTTTACATTAGGATCTCAAAATGTAAACTTGTTTTGTGAATAGAATGCTATTCGCCGAGAGCAAACTACATCGATATATATACCTGTATATATTTTTTAAAATCGATAAATTTCTATACAGAAGGTTTTATAAAATTTCGAATACTAGTACAATATTATTATTTTAATTTATTATGGTTATGATTAGTTAGAACACAAGCTGGCTTTAAAAAGCTACTAACCTAAATAGAACTAATTTGCGTCGAGTGGTTAAAGAAACGTTCACCAACCTGAGGATTTGGTAATTTAATCGTTTTCGGCTGTCTATTTTTAGCCTCTTTTAGGAGCTTTAACACAACCAATTTCGTCTCGTTATTTTAAAATCTGGTCAAGTGACAAGGTCTACACCTGAGCGGGGACCCAATGGAACTTCGAGCAACATCGTAAGCTTCGGGACTATAGGCAAGCAGCGACTGCCACCGGGATCGAACCAGCGCCAGACGCTTGCGATCTGATCTGGGCTGATGCGTGTCCAACGCTATACCAACTGGGCTACCAAGCCGAACCCAAGGATTGGTTGGTTGGTACATGTATTTCCGGCTTGTGTGCTTGATCAGAGACCCGCTTATAAATCTTCGTCAAGTAAGACACACAGACAGAATTTTTACTGACACAGAGAGAAATTACACCCAAGGAGAAGGCAGGAATCGAACCCGCACCCAGTACAGTACGCAGACTGTTAGCGTAATGGTCAGCGATCTAAACCACTAGGCCACCCGGGCCCCACCCGAATATTTACCGTGACTCTTCCGAGAATATTAGTGCAAGTAACTATCGATTGACACTAACTTTCATCGTTTCAATTTTGCATAAGGCAATAAAGAGGGAAACCCAACTAATCTAAAGCAATTTAAACGAGAAAAAAAAAAGAAATCCACAAAATCGCAGATTGTATTGAAAAGACTTGTTGCGAGTGTTTGGGGGCGTTGTCATGACGACGCGTCGCTGCCATAGAGTTAAGAAGAAGATTGAGATGCTTGGCGGAGATACAAAGTGAAGCCGACAGAAAGTCGCCAAGCCACCCTATTAATCCCAAACAAACCGCCCACTGAATGCTAGTTCATGCTGAAACGCATCACTTTCTTCCTTAAAAAAGATTACTTAAAAATCAAAAAATGACTATTTTCTCAGTTGTAGGCTTTCGCACGAAAACTGAATTTACACAAGATGGCGGTCATTTCCTTCACAGGTAAGAAAATGCGTTGTAATTACAGTTCTATTAGACTATGTCCTCACTACGACACCAAACGCCACAAAGGCAACACAATTTGGCGACCGCCAAAGGCGCCAAGCGATGCAATAGCATGGGGGCTGACTCTGCCAAGTCGCCAAGTTTTGTTGCATTTGTGGCGTCGATGGCTTCACTTGGCGACTCGGTTTTTGTATTGGTTTTTGCCCGGGAGCATCTCCATCGTTTTAACTCAATTGTCGCTCCAGACAACAGGAAGTGGACAGAAAAGCAGAGTTGAGCTGTTTAATGCTTCCCAAAGCCCCGTAAACCGTCATTAGTGTCAGCTTTTCCGGTCAGTTCATCGGATGGTCAAACACAATCGTCCAAGAAATAAACCGATAAAATGGCGGACAACATAAATTTCTTCTATTTTTTTTCTTCGACTGCTTTGTAGAGTGTTTGGCTATTACCATGGGAATTGGAGAGGCAATTTAAAGTAATTTCTAATGTTGTTTGGTGTTCTTTGAGAGGTAATTTTTTAACCCTTTAAGCCCAAGGCAGTTAACGCTGCTGGATAGGAACAAAGTTGAATAACCCCGCCGCAGAAGTGTGATTTGTTATGTTGTATGTTTCCGGTAATCTATTTCTAGTTTTCACGAAGCTTTAACACAGCCACTAACGCATCGTAATTTAGAACCCTGGTCAAGTGACGAGGTCTACACCTGAGCTAGTACCCAAATCAAACCCTTGACGCCATCGTGCGCTTGTTCGGGACTTTCGACTCCACAGGTATAATAAGACTGTATGTCTCAGTGTACTCAAAATGCAGGCAAACACGCAACACATATATCCATGCCCATGCCGGGATTCAAACCCGGGACTTTCTGACTGCCTGCCCAGCTCCATGAATATTTAGCCGGCTTGTGGGTTGATATAACACCGATTTTTGAAAGTTTTATGGTGAGTAATCGAGACTACTGTGTTTAAAGTGTTTCGAAATTTTCAATTTATTCACAACAAAATGCATTTAAGTTTTTTAATAATAATCAGTTTTATGTTAGAAAACGTCGAATGGAAATTATAGAATCGCACTTTACTTTAAAATACCATTAAAATACAACCACATTTACAATGAATCTATTGATATCCTTATATTTAACGAGGCCTAGTGGCGCAGTGGTAGTGCTTTGCATGGCCATGCCACAGGTCCGGGATTCGAATCCCGGATTGGGCGAGGTTCATTCAACCTTTCATCCCTTAAGAGGGTCGATAAAATGAGGATCAATCATGCTTGGGAACTAAACAATGGGGGGTCGACCACCTAACAGGGACATATGCATAGCACCCTGGAGCCCTTGGTCTCGAAAGCTGAATTGGGCACTGCAGGCCTTGGCCCACTTATGTGCTGTTGCGCCTGGGAGTTTAGTTTGATATTTAACACAAAAAAAGGTTCCCCGAGTACACTGGGAGGTGTCCAAAGTTCAGACGACGTTAGCGGACGATGTTACTCGAAGTTCCGTTGGGTGTCGACCTCGGCTTATGATCTGGGTTAGAAAATACGATTCATAAGTGGCTGTGTTAAAAACCCTAAAGGAGGCTAGAAATAGACATACGGAAACGATTAACGGCCCGGATGGCCGAGTGGTTTGCATCGCAGACCATTACGCTAGCAGTCTGCGCGCTGTAACGGGTGCGGGTTCGATTCCCGCCTTTGCCCTGGGTGTACTTCCTTTCTCTGTGACAGTAAAAATTCTTTTTGTGTCTGTCTTACTTGACGAAGGCTTATAAGCGGGTCTCTGATCAAGCACACACGCCGGAATATCTATGTACCTACCCTACCCCTAAATGAGTAGCTGGTAGGAATAACGTACAATTGCTCTAGGCGGAGTATTTTGTTGCCACGTTGTCTCTATAGAAATAGCGTTAACTATGCATATTATCACGATCCACTAGCATTGAGCATGCTAATGTAAAAATTCTGCCATCTTAAGGTTATTAATGAATGTTTAAATGATATTCTGTAGCTGTTGTAAAATGACTTTTAATTTAATTCTATGTCAGCTACATAATCCAAAACAAATCCTGCAATAGATGCGATGCAAAGCCTAACCCACTTTTGACGGAAAGAACACAATACTGGGAAATAAAAGATTTTTCTTCATTTCCAAAAATTGATTTATAGGGACATTTTGGTTTTCTTTCTTATCAAGATCACAATCTCATAAAAATAATCGATATTTATTCCAAGCTTCAATGTGTTAAAAAATACACGATTATTTTTTCTCAGAATCGATATGCTTAATTATTCGAATATGTTTATTGTTTAATTTGAATACGACACATTAAGTAAATTACGACTTTAGGAATATAAATCAATATGTAAAACAAATCTTACATAAATATGCTAAATAATAGTAGACATTCAAAAATAGTTTATAAAATTTTTAAACTCCAAACTGCAAGAAAGAAATGCAATCTTTTAAATTATTTTCGTTTTAGTATATTTTGTTTAAAAAAAACAAAATTGAACAGAACCATTTACGTTGCTATTATTATGTGTACTCAAGTATTACCACTAAATTTAATTTTGAAAATCTGCCATATTAAGATCGTTCTTGGAATAAAGGTTATTTATTTTATTTTGATGGCAACACCCGCAAACTAATCGAAACATAAGGTTGCCAAGAACCTCATTTTCAATTCAGGTCTATTCACTAATTTGCATATTCTAAGAATTACTTGAAACCTGAAGCACTCATTCATATTTGCCTTTTTTTATCCTTACAAATATGTTTTGGAAATTTGTTAATAAAGCATTTCTTACCAACATTTTGTGAAAAAAATGGCCAGTCTTGGGGAACATCCGTAGTTTGTGGTTTGCAATCTTTGTAAATATATTTCCTTTTGTATTCAAAATTATTTTGAAGTATACTTGGAAATCATTTGATTAATTCTTAAAGTTTAATAACAGTTTTACTCAATTTTTTTTTGTTCAAAGTGGGACGTAAGGCTTTTGTAAGAAATAAAATATTTTGATAGTACAAAACTTCCGAAATTTTTATTTATTTAAGCGTAGTATTCAAGTTTGAAATAATTTTGATTGTCATGTAAAATATTTCGCCAGTGAATCACTCCTTCCTTTCATATCAGAAAGTACACAATTACATGTTTTAACTTTCCGTTTTGAATTTAAACGTATACTAGTTTTTTTTTGTGATACCACTGATTTTATTTGTTAACCGAATCACAAACTGTGTGGCTTTTCTTTTATGGTCCAACATTTATTTTTAAATAGTACTACTTAATTTATACAAAAAAAATGAATTTGAAAAATGTTTTTAATAACTATGTGACACATTGTCCAAATGCAATATCGTGTAACAAATATTTTCACGTAAAACAGTTGAATATTTTAATGTTGAACAAGTTACAATGAAAAAAACATGGACAACGTGGTCGTTTAGGCAACCATATAGTTTCAATGAATTTTCATTTCTTGTCTAAGCAACATTCAAAAGATTTTAACTTATTCGGAATACTTCTAGTGAAGGCCGTGGTAATAAAAAACAGACACAATACTAATCAGTGGTTGGTTAATAAAGTTAAAACAATTTGCATGTTACATGAAAATGCGATGATAACTCTATAGCCACATGTTAGCATTGTTTGATAATGTTATTTAAAGTGAATTCCTTGCTAAGAAAATCCTATATTTCCAACGTGTTGAAATTTTTTTGATACTTTGTACACTTTTATTCTTTATAACATATGGCATATTTCTAACTTTTAAGATAAGTGTTTGTTCTTTATTAACTTTGCACCGCTAGATAAGGCAGAATAAAAAATATCATCCATTTATTTAATTATTCATACTTAAGGTTTTAAAATGAGGAGCCTAGAAGAAAAGTGGTACAAGTGCAGATTTTTTTGGCATTGGAGTTTAGTGCACTCTAAGTACACTGCTCGAAACAATTAGGGGAGCGCATGGTTTAAACCCCTTCACCCCCAATGATTCCATTTCACCTCAATGATTCCATTTGGAATCATCAGCTTCCGATTTTTTCCTGACTTACTTAAGCTCGAACTTATGTATCGTTAGATGGAAGAATCATGTCTTTTGAAGAATTAAATAATGTTTGTTTTAATTAAATGAAAATATTAAAAACATGGTAAAATAAAATTCACTCTAAAACAATTTTTACAAATAAATTGACCCTAAATTCATCATGCTTGCATTTTTAAATGTTTAAAAATTGATTTTAACTATTTCTAACAAATAAAGTTTTAAAACAAGTTTGAAAAAAATAAGATCCCCCCCCCCCTGTTTTTTAACATTTTATTCTGGATGCATAATGGATCTATTTCGCAAATTTCAGATTTTTAGAAAACAAGTAAGTTGGGTCTGAAAGGGTAACAAAAATACGCAAACTGCTCCCCTAATTGTTTTGACCAGTGTAGCTGCTGCGAAGTCAAATATTGTTGTGGTAAATGGATAAAAGTGAATCACTGTATGGTGCTGTTATAGCGAATGGTACAAGTATAACCTTCAATGTCAGCTAATTCCCAGATTAACTACTAACCTTATTTTTCTCATTATCAATGTGTAGCCACTTGTACCCCATGGTTTCTCAGCTCCACAAATAGTGTCTGCAAATGTCGATAAACTACACTCTTAAAACAAAAGATTGAAATTCACTCCTATAGGAGAAGTGCATTTTCGGCACCGGAAAGGAGTGGAAATTAACTCAGACTGAGTTAAAACCGCTCGTTTTAAGAGTGTAGGACGCAGATTGTTTTCTTTTATTTCTTTTTAGTCCAGTAACCAGGTAGTTTTTTCAGAAAAAAATACAGGAATTGTTTTTTCAACGGTTTTATATGTTTTCGAGAGTGCTGAATCCGAATATCAACTTTGTGACCAAATTCGGGCATGGGAACATTAAAAAAAATCGAAAAAATCCCAAAATTTTACCCCTTTTTTTGGTTTTTTCCTTCTAGCAAGAAAAGTATTGATTTCTCAACCAAAAAGTCAATACAAAAGTAAAAGTACTTTAAACAATCTAAAGAAAAGTCAAATACATCATTAATGTGAGACTAATAATTTGGCCGCTACAACGCGCTGAAAATCAAGCAATTTCCTCCGCGGCTTTGGAAAATCCGAAAATCCTCACTTGCAACTCGAAAAATACATATTTTAGAATTTAGCATATATTCTATAGCAATATACAGTATTGCAGTCCATATTTTTAATCCCAAATAAAAAATTTACAAGTTTCTATACCATCTGTTTTATATATTTTGAGGGTGCTGAACCCGAGTATTAACTTAGCTGAATGCAGCTTTTCTGTCAGACAAATAGTTTTTGCATTAGAACACGCTAAATTTACGAGCCCAGAGAGAGTGGCAAAAAATTATATTGAATTTATTATCTATAGAATCACACTTAGTCTTCAAATACCTTCATTTTTTAGGTTAGGGTACTAAAAAACATACTCCTTAATATTGTATATGAAATAAAACTTTAAAAAAATTAATTAAATGCTTTATTACTGAGTAATTTCTAATAAAAGGAAATGTGCATATACGAGAGTATAGTAATCTAACTATACAAAACATATTTTTACTCAATTCAAAAACTAATAAAATGAAGTAAATTGAATAAAAAAAGACAATAAAATGGATTGAAAGTCCATGCATTTATAAATGATGGTATAGTGGTTTCTTCCCTCGAAAATTTGGGCATATGATTTTCTTTTTTTTCGAATTGGAATAACCTGAATGATTGAAAAAAATTAATTTAGAATTTTCTTTAATTAAATAAAAATATGTTTACACAAGATATGGATTTGAATATAATGGATTATTTTAAGGACTTACCTTTAGTAGTTTCATAGTTAGTGGAGTAAAGAGGAATCGGTTTGGTCATCCAAATCTTGTTCATCTTCGATGTTCAATGTTTCAATGTTGGAGCATTTTCCTTCACATGCCTTACAAATGTTTGAACAAAACAGTCCTGCTCTTCTACAGCCACAATTTCCCAAGCACTTCTTTTTACATTTACATGAAATTAATCGTAAAAGTTTGTCTGGCGCGGGTGGTTGTAGCATAGTTATGGGAATTAGGCTGTTTTTCGTGGCTTTCCAGCCCCACTGTTTGGCATCAAGGTTATTCCCTAACCAGAGTTGGACTTGGTGGAACACTCTCAAACAGTGTTGTTTTGCTGCATCTAGAGTTGGTGGTAACGAGGCAAGGTTTGCTGAAATTTTATAGGCAGAGGTTAAATATTCTTTGAATCGTAATTTGTTTAAAGTTGTTTGTTTATAATCACCTCCATATAGAGCCACCAGAAATTTTTCTCCTGCTTCAACTATTTTCTGTTGATCAGAACTAGGGTCTCTAAACAGAGAAATATGAGGTAGGATATCAGGATTCTTTTTCAAGACTTTGAGACATTTTAATTTTCCTTGCTTGTAGAGAGCTGATGTCGAGTCGCATCCACTTATAGCATGTAAAAACATCATATGCTCGGTAATGTCGCTGTCTATGATGGTTGATGTATGGTACACAGATGGTGGAACTTTATTTTTCCCTGGTTTAAGGAAGAAGACATTAGATGGAATGTTAGTTCCTATCATAATGACCAGAAGATCAACATCTTCTCCCACAACTGCAACTTTTTCATAATCAGGTGCCAGAGAGATAGCACGATTCATTTAGAATTCTGTAGTCTGTGTTTCTAAAACAAATAACGTAAGGGGCAGTGAGTGAAATAATTATGTCCCTCCCATACTTTTCTTGGAGGCGTTTTAATACCGTTTTGGGATGAGGTTTTATAATCAGTTTCGATTTTGCTCATTAATTCCTCCAAGGAAAATTGACATTCTTCATCGCTATTTTCAAGAAAAGCGTAAATGCCGTCCATAGACCCATCAACTTCTTCTTTCGGGCGGCCACGTTCTGTTGCTAAGTTGGGACGGAACAACTGCTTCATGCAAGAGCTATGATATTGTCCATCTGCAGCAAGCAAGTCATTCACTGACTTCAAACGTTTACTTATTGAAAGAGAAAACTCATCTTTGCCATTCAAAAGCCCTAAAACTTTCTCTTTTACACCCAACTTTGTCACTTGGTGTACAGGATTTCGATTACAGGGTTCGTACCGTGACTCTTTTTCGGCATAATCCTCTGGAATTTCTTCTCCACAAAGGAAACAATGCGTTTTAAAATTAAATATTGGGGTAGACGACCGAAGTTGAGATTTGGTTAAGGCCTTTTCAGCTCTCTTGACATATGCAGATATACAACTGTTTTTTGGATACGTTACTCTACATTTCTCGTGAATTTCAAGAGAAGAGTTCTTCATAAAAATATTTATTTTTGAATCATTTCGTTGCTTACTCGCTTCAGCGAATGATGTTAACCCCTTCTTTTTAACAACAGTCGTCTTAGAACCATCTTTTAACGTTTTATCACATATAACACAGTCCTTCGACATAATTCATTGAACTAATGCATGTGCAAAAGAAACAAAATAAACATTCAATCGCTACGTATAAGAACAGCCAACGATGAATTTTATGTTACAACTGACCATATCGGACATAGGCTGACTCTTTTTCCCCACTATAGGGCAAAGAAGAGTAATTAAATTGGACCCCCGTGAGTTTATGGCTTCTATTTGGGTGGCCAGTGGTTCGAAGATACAGTTCTTTCCTCCCAAATGATATCTTTGACTAGGAAACAATCACAATATGAAAACAAGCACACACTTGCGTGCAGACAGACAAAGATAAAGCCCATTGTCCGTAATCAGTGGTCACCACCAAAAAAGGACACTCCAAAAGACCCCCCGCAGAGATAGCGACATCGCCTCTTCACCTCGGTAGTTTTTCGATCCCCCTCAAGTGAAAATTTTGGACTTTCTACATTCGGGCGGAATTTGTCTGATTTTCAGCGTGCTGTAGCAACCAAACTATTAGTCTGACATAAATGATGTAATAGACTTTTCTTTAGCTTGTTTAAAGTACTTTAACTTTTGCATTGACTTTTTTGCTGAGAAATTAATACTTTTCTTGCTAGAAGGAAAAAACCAAAAAAAGAGGTAAAATTAGTCACAAAGTTGATATTCGGATTCAGCACCCTCGAAAACATATAAAACCGTTGAAAAAATAATTCCTGTATTTTTTTCCTGAAACGCCCCTTTTTGACGACCTGGTTACTGGACTATTTACCCACTCCGAAAAAGAGTGAAATTCACTCCTATAGGAGGAGTGCATTTTCGGCACGGAAAGTAGTGGAAATTAACTCAGACTGAGTTAAAACCGCTCGTTTGTTTTAAGAGTGTACGTAATTTTAAACCATAAAATTCAATGAATAATTATCATCAAATAATACTTTTCCTTGGAAATTTTTTGTGTCTATTGTTGTTTCCATATCTGATGGGAAAAAACTACAAAATTTTGAAATACGTCAGATATTTTGATTTCATAAATGCAAATTTTGTTCATGGACAAGACATTGAACATACACCTTTATTTTCAAGGGATATGACTACACTGTTAAAAATTTTGTGCTTGGTTTCACCATGATATTGGTTTCTAGTAGCTGCAACGGGTGTGTGGTGAAATGTTTCACCTTTTTTTCGGTGTTTGATTGAACCATTTTTCTGGATTTGGAAACAAAAACCTGAGAAATGGTTCAAACGAATACCAAAAATATGGTTTAACGTTTCACCATTCAGCCGTTGCAGCTACTAGGAACCAATATCATGGTGAAACCAAGCACAAATTTTTTAACAGTGTAGGGAGCTTGTTCTTCTTTCTTACCAGAGACACCATATGCAAAAATCATACTCAAGTGACTCACAAGCAGTGTAAGACACGACGACAAGACTTATATACGATCGTAAACACCATATACTCCAATCAGAATAATCATGCAATATTTCTAAACAAGTCTTACTTCCAAAGACACTAGTATTATGTTTTTAATGTTTAGTTTTTCAGTAGTTTATGATCTAGGCAACAGCAAAATCAGTATTGCTGATATATATTAAACTACAAAAAATATTTTGTTTGTAAATATCCTATTAGGATGTTTAATAATTGGAAAGTATGTGGATATATGTATGCTTTATTCACATATACCTTAGTATAGGCTAAAAAATGGAGCACTCAATGCAGACCAATAACGATGTTGGTTTAAGAAAAAAAGAGTTCAATGCTCCTTAAATGAAGAGCTTAGTGGAAAAACGTGCTAAGTGACAAAAATGTGTAACTGAGAAAATGAGCTTTAAAGTTTTTCGCTTTCCTTTAGATACGTTAAAAACGGCACTTACAGAAGGTAAAAAGTATACTTAAATTAAAATTTATGAAATAGGAGAATCTTGTTCCCTTTGAAGGATGGAACAATCTGTTCATTAACACGAAAATCTCAATTTTTTTCAAAAATGTCACTTAGCACGTTCTTCCACTAAGCTCTTCAATTGTAAAACAGTCAAACGTCGGGTAAACCAACTTTCACGTTAATATGTAATTTTTACTTTGAATAGCCCCATATAAAATGTATGGTAATGAAAAGTGTTGCGATGGGGTCGAAAATTCGCGCATGAGCAAATTGTAGCAGACGTAGAACTTTTTTTTTTGGTTCTAAAGATATTGCGGAACAATGAAAAGGGAGGTACAGATTTTAAATTTGGAACGCTGGTTTTCAGTACCTTTCGTACATCATAATAAGGCGCTGAGAAAATTGCGCGTGCGGAAATGGTAGCTGCCACATTATGTTATTGGTTTGAAAATTATTGAAATTACTTGAAGCCGGATCGGGGAAGTCACATTAGGTGAAGTATATTAGGCTTCTATGAACTATTCAGAGGTTGCGAGAGTCTGCTTACGTTGGTAAGGGTTAATTTTAATCAGTAATGCCAGGAAATTGTTAAAGATGAACTTAGACTATTTATTTACATATTTACATTATCATCAAGCACTACGATTGACATGTAACAGTTTATGCGTGTGAATAACAGGGAACAACAAGTACAAGGGTTTGAATGAGTAATCAGGAAATTGTTAAAGATGAATTTAGACTATTTACATATTACATTACTTCAAGTACTACGATTTGACATGTCCAGTTTATCGTGTGATAACAGGGAACAACAGTACAAGGGGTTTGAATGGTAATGCCAGGAATGTTAAAGATGAACTTAGACTATTTACATATTTACTTACATCAGCTCGATTGACATGGCATTTATCTTGAATACAGGCACAATACAAGGGTTTGATGAGTAATGCAGAATTGTTGATGAACTAGACTATTTACAATTAAACATCAGTCTGATGACATGTACCATCGGGATACAGGACGCAAGTACAAGGGGTTTGAACAGGGTTTAAATAAACATAGGTATTTGCATAAAAGAGTTTACTATTGTAAAATAAAATGTATACATTAAATTTAAGTTTGGTTGAATATTTTGATTTGTTTAAGGTTTACAGAAAAAGGTAGATGTAGTGGAGTAGAACTTGAGATTTAAGTCCAGACTGGTGGCTCGCCACATACTTTATCGGGTCTACCCTTAAAGGTATTGTTTTATTGAGTAATAAATGAAAATCATGCAGGGTTACAAACCCTTTGTTTTATTTACAAGAAATATCATATGATCTCTCTTCCTCCTTACAATAAAAACCGCGAGAAAAAAATACACTAAGAACAGTGACTCACAATCAGTAGAGGACACGATCTTTAGATCATAAACACCATCTGTTCTAATCGATTTGCGCCTTCAATGAAAGAATCTGTGAACCATTGATCTTGAGGATCATCCCGGCATGCTTTGTCACAAAAGAAGAGATAAAAGATGAGATAAAAAAATCTTCTACTGACAGGAGAAATATTATGTGGTTGTGATTTCCCTATTATTAGAGCAGAAGGAATGGTATCGTCGATTCGTAAGTTGGTTTTACAAAACGGTAGATGGAATTTACTTCCAAAAAGTTTCTGTAATGTAATTAACCCTAGGGGAGTCGGATGGTTCTATCTCGCCTATGTTAATTTACCTAACTTTAGGAGCAATTTTCTCAGGAACTATATGAGATATCATTATAATTTTTTTTGTTCCTTACATAAAGCTTTCTGATTTAAAGTAAGGATATTTCAAAATATTAAAAAAATACTTTTACAGTGTTTTTTTTTAAATATGTATTGAAAAACAAAAAAAATCAGATTTAAAGTTCTATAATATTTTATTGAGCAGAGATATTTAAAATTCCTCAGTTTAAATCAAAGATCTATAAAAAGGGAAGAAATAACAAAACAAAATATTCTTGATATCTTTTATAGTTCCTGAGAAAAATGTTCCTAACTGTTGAAAAACCTTACATTTCAGGAAACGCAAAAGAAAAGTAAGGTTTAGGTAAGAACTGATATTAAGCGTTTCTCTCAAAAATGCTTATAAAAAGAAAACCACTAAACAGAAATCGGCAATCTTGGTCTTAAATTAAAGCTAAAAATAAGCAGAATAAAAAAAAGGAAAAAAAGAAAAACATTAAACGGACATTATTGATCCAAACACTCATCCGCCCCCCCCCCCCCCCCCATATAACGACGACTTTGTGAATACCATCAACATTTTGAATTCCAAAAAAAAACCTAATTTTTTTAATTCGTTATATTTTTTTATCTTGAGGCCCAGTGGCTTAGTGGTAGTGCTTCGCATTGCCACGCCACAGGTCCGAGGATCGAATCCCGGATTGAGCGAGGTTGACCCATCCTTTCATCCCTTGAGTGGGTCGATAAAATGGGTACCAAGCATGATTGGGAACTAAACACTGGGGTTCCGCGTGAGGCTGACCACCTTACCGGGACATATGCCTAGCACCCTAGGTCACGAAAGGTGAAATGGGCTCGGCAGGCCTTGGCCCAGTAATGGGCTGTTGCGCCGAGGAGTTAGGAGTAGTTTTTTTTATCTTAAATAGTCCTACATAAATTTTTCAGCACTGTGGTCTTCATGTGTCTTACATTTCATTTATTAAAATAAATTTAAGCAGGAAGCTCATTTTTTTCATGATAAGTTACTTTGCCAATTGCGGTTAAAGGACCCTCGGAGGGATAAGCAAAGTGGAAGAAGTGTAGACTTGTTTACACTGTATGAGTTTAAAATTTAAATATTTAAAGGGACTTTTAATTAGTTAGTTAAATTAATTAGTTAAATTAAACAATTTACAATTTTTTAAAAATTATACGTGTTGCTGGAAAACCTAATATTCATGTGATGAGTTTTTTCGTCTGTATCCCTCAGAGGGTTAAGTCGTAAAATCAAAACTATTAACGAACAGTTCGATTTCCTGGTTATAAATAAAAAACCTAATTTAAAATTTTATCTACTGGCTTGAAATTTGTGAATCTTGGCGCCATCATTTGTAGAGCAATGAGACACTTAAAAATGACCTTCATAGTATAACAAGAAGTTCTAAAAGAAGTAAAATAGTCTACTCTCCTTTTACTTAAATACTTACTGGAATTTTTTTCGGAAAACCAGTAGGTTATCATTAAAGTAGGGGATTAACATGTTCATTGATAGAAAAATCTATTTTTTTTTCAAATGTCACTTAGCACGTTTTTCCACTAAGCTAGTCAATTCTGACGTCCACTAATATCACTCGTGTAGCTCTAGTGCGACGGTAATTCATCTCAACTCTGTCCTTAAATAACTGAGGTGCTATTTTACTTTTAGTTACAAACTAATTATTTAATGAAACTAATTATTTTATGTACTTTAAAGGATTAAAGGACATCAATCACTTCTTTATGGCACAGTTTCTCGACAACCATCCTCGAACTTTCTTGTTTCGCTTCAGTTCTTTTCACTTCATTTCACTTCGTTTTCTTAAGAAAACACTAAAATGGCGCCGATAAAAGAGAAAATATCGTCAAAAAGACAGTGAAATACAATCAGGGAGTGATAATATGACGACAGAGATAAACATCGACAGCTCGAACTTTCTTAATTCGATTTCGATAGAATGAGTATTATTTCAGTGAATGAGTTTTTTTTTAAATTGTATTTATTTTAATATTCTTTTATTTCAAACGAATAGGTTTTGTTGAATTTTTGTGGCAATAGTTTAATATCGAAAGAATGAAAAAATTGGAATGCTATTCTATTGGGTATTGTATTATCTAAGTATTTTAAAGTTTGTATATATTTCTAACCCGAATATTTATTTCAAATTCGTATTGAAGCATGTAGTTATGTTGTGCCTCAGTTTGCGATTTATACTTGTTCGTGGCATACGTTGTTCTCCTGTGGGGTACGCAAGTGAAAGATTTCGATAACACATGCAGATAGTTCAGCATTTTTTGAAAATTGTATCCAAATGTTGAGAAGCACCTAAATCTAAAATATTTTTTCATTCTGTTCAAAATTTACGTAGTTACAGCGACTCAAAGTCAGCTATCTCAAAAGCCCGCGAAAAAGGATTACAAGCTGATGACGTACCTTGTGCCTAAGTTGTTCCGCGGCCCTGTGCTTTTTACTTGCCTGTTGCTACTTAACAGAGGGTTAAGAGGTTCTACATTTACTAATTGACTATTAATAGAATATTAATAGAGTATGCATAAATGCAAGAATATAAAGAAATATAACATTCTTTCCCGTCGTAGGCACGTTACGAAAGCAGTGACGTGAGGCCTGTTGAACCGTTAGTGATGCGTCATTTTTTTGATGTTTTTGTTTGCTTTATAAAAGGATATATAATTCTTTTTTTTTTTTTGTAATTTCATTTGCAAATTTGATTTTAGACTAACTTTTTTCTTCTAAATACAATGCAAAATCGATAAAAGGTTGGACTTCCTCATTATAATGCTTTATAAACATAAAGTGGAAGCTAAAAATTGTGCGAATCCTAAATTGGATTTAAACATCTTTAGTACAAACGGTTAAATTTTAGTTAAAGTTCTTAAAGTTTTTATAGTTAGGCTGAGTTTTAAAAAAAATCTATAAAATCTATTAATAATTTATGACTTTATTAACATACAGTTTATTACCTTAAATTGTAGAGGATGAAAATGAATTTAGGAAAGTATTTTTCATCCTGGACTATCCAAATTACTAATTAGTGTGATTTGGTACTTAAATTCTTATAATATAGTGGTGGTAAAGTCATTACTCGATTTATTTATCATATACTAGTAACTTAAAACTAATGTATCTAGTTCGTAAAGTTTTTACGTTTAGCTGCTTTATCTATACTGACGCCTCAAAAATAAAAATAAACATGGAGAAAGTTTGGTTTTATCGCTTATCTTTAAGATGTTTTCGCTGTAAAAGTTTTCAGAAATTCTTTCTAATTCGTTTGTTTTTTCTTAAATGAAAAGAACTGTCCAATTCCACGTTCGATGTTCTTTTTTGTCCGTCATTACTGAAAAAAGATCCAATTTCACACGGGATGAGTCAAGCGAATGTAGTAGTGAAAAGGCAGGACTTTTTTGTTTTTTACAAAAGTTGGCCAATTATCAAAATTCCTGTAAAGAACAAGGATATAAATCAAACAAACACTTCACGAATTGTAGTTGTTTTTTAAAAGTAAAAGACGTAAGAAATTGTTTGTGTGGGCATTATTTTAATAAAACCTAATAAATAAATGTGAGGCCCAGTGGCTTAGTGGTAGTGCTTCGCATTGCCACGCCGCAGGTCCGGGGATCGAATCCCGGATTGGATGAGGTTGACCCATCCTTTCATCCCTTAACCGCCGTATTCACAAGTTCGAGTCAAGTAGCGAGATATCCCCAGAACATGAATCCTGCGAGGAAGGGACAACTTGAGGGTTATTTCAAATTCGTATTCACAACCGCGAGATTTATCTGGGTTTCACCTTTCGAGTTTCTTCCCCAGGTTTCACTCATATTTTGTAACAGGACATATCATTGGTCAAGCGGAATCACGTGACGTTGTTTACTGCTAGAGATATTTCTCACGTGTTCTATTTGCAGCGTGAGACAGATCGCAATCGCCTCTGGGGAGTCGGATGGTTCTATCTCGCCCATGTTAATTTTACTAACTTTAGGAACATTTTTCTCAGGAACTTGAATTTTTTGATAGTTTGTTCCTGACATAGCTCTTTAATTTAAACTGAAGATATTTCACAATATAAAAAACTTTCACCGTGATTTTTTAAAAATATGTATTTAAAAAAAACCCCAAAAATTCAATATAAAGTTATATAACTTTTTTTTAGCAGAGATATTTAAAATGGAGCAGAGATATTTTAAAATTCATCAGTTTAAATCAAAGAGCTATTAATGGGGAAGAAATAATAAAACAAAACACGCTGATATATTTTATAGTTCCTGAGAAAAATGTTCCTAAGTGTTGAAGAACCTTATATTTCAGGAAACGCAAAAGAAAATAAGGTATTCTGGTAAGAACTGATGTACATAGTTTCTGAAAAACTACTAAACAGAAATCGATAATCTTGGTCTTAAATTAAAGCTATAGATATGCAGATTAAAAATAAAAGAAACACAGAAAATCGACATTTTTGACCCAAACACCTATCGGACTCCCCTTTAAAAAATGGCTGAAGCGAAGAAAATAAACTTTATGCCAGATGACTCTGAAGTTTTAATAACTTTAATTAAAAAATCTAAAGGAATATTTGAAAATAAGAAAACTAATGCCTTTATAATTATCATTATGTATATGTATAAATCTTTAACCAAGAATATTAACCTGCTAATTATATTTTACAGTGGCAAATACTAGTGTTATAATATTCCTCTGTTATTTGTATTTTATTATTAAGTTTGTAACATTTTTGTGCATAACTACCGCAGAACACAACTTTTAAAACAGTTTTAGTCAATTTAAAGATACGTTTTTAAATGGATTGTACAATAAAAATTATCATCGCATAGCTCACGTAAGTCTCTACTTAAAAATTTAGTATCAATCTAAATCATGTTGAAAATATATTTAACTTTCTAATATGCTGTACTTCTACAATGAACAATCTTATAAAGATCAATTAAAATTGATTAGAACTAAATAATTATAATCACTAGTTTGAAAGAAGAACCCGATAAGCTATGTTTGTTTTGATTTCGAACATTTCTCAGGGATATCCCTCTGAAAACCCACCCATATTGGTGGGATAACCCGCAGAGCAGATTCGGCTCCGTATCTCTCCCTTTTTGCATAACTCGCACTTGTGAATAAGGAATTTGTCGAAACCCACCGATCTATCCCCCAGACGGGGGAAACCTGCGGGTGACTCGAACTTGTGAATATGGCCGTAAGTAGGTCGATAAAATGGGTACCAAGCATGCTTGGGAACTAAACACTGGGGGTTCCGCGTGAGGCTGGCCACCTTACCGGGACATATGCCTAGCACCTCAGAGCCCGAGGTCACGAAAGCTGAAATCGGCACGGCAGGCTTTGGCCCACTAATGGGCTGTTGAGCCGATGAGTTTTTTTTAATAAATAAATGTCGTTAAATATTTTAATTTTCTCACCTAATTCTGACGTCCGACAGGTACTAGGAACTAGGTGCACTAAATTAAAACTTCGTAGTTATTTTCCTTCGAGCTGTATAGGGAGTTACAGACAGACAGATAAGCAGAATAATGTTTAAAAGCAGTTTTTTTTTAATCACCCACGTTCTAAAACGTATAGAAAACACAAAATTCTATTTCGGATGTTCGACCCCATCATAATATTCATATAGGTTACATTTCATATTAGGTAATTGAAAGTAATAATGATTTTGGTTTGTATAATTTTAAATTAGTTGTTAGAATTTGTATCGATACAAATGAAGTAATGTCAAGATATTACAGATCTTTAACTTATTCAAACAGGATTGTTATCTTTTGATATAAAGATAGAAATACTTATTTTTAGTTTCATTTTTATTTCTGGGCATTGAAATTTCAATAAACCGTTTGTCGCGTTTGGAAAAGTGCCTCAAATAGGCAGCGCAACTAAAAGCAGCTCTAATGGAAAACGGCGATTATAACGACATCAGATTTCATTTTTTCTATGTATATAAGAGTTTATTCTTATTCCCGTATTTGTTTTATTAATTCCAAACTGAAACAAGACAAAATTCTCAAACTAAACTATTAACTAACAATTCATTATATCCATATGGATTATAAAAGAATAAAATATCATTAGAAAAGGGAGAAACACAACTTTTGGAAACAGTCCAACTGAAACTCTACACTTTGTATTTATCCACGAAATCAAATAACGAACTGAAAAAAACTGCAATCAATGCAAATGCACTGTTTGGTGAAGGGAAGTAAAGGACTTAATGTTCACGATCGATGTTATCTTGATGCTGTTTAATTGAAACAATGGCGCTGAGTCTATTTTTGGAAATGTTAGTTTTGACATGTGATATTTGGGATAATTAGTTTTAATGGTGTTACGGGGCTAAAGTCAAAATATGACACTTTTTGGATGATGGGATCATTTTCACAATTTATATAAACATATATATGAAGTCATCCGATATTTATACGTCTTTTTAAATGACAGAAAGGTGCATGAAAGTGCATAAATCAACAAGTCAATCGAAAAATGTTTTTTTTTTTTTAAAAACCTCCTTTTAGCTTCCACACTACGTTTATAACTTAAAAAGTGGAAGGTATTATAATCGTTCAGTCCGTCTGTCTGTCTGTCCGTCCGTCACCCACTTTCATAGCCCAAACTTCAAATGCTACGGACATGTGTGATACGTCAAAAAAAATTCAGCGCATTGAAATTAGAATACATTGAAAATTTCAGCGAAGAATTCGAATTCGAAGTACTTCAATTATTAAAAAATCCCTGCAAAATTTAATGATCATTTAAAAAGCATAGGAAGCCATTTTTATTACAATTAAATCATCATTGCCATTAGCAACAATCGCTCGAGAAACTTTAATTCTTTTAGACAATGAATTAAAATAAATTTATTTTTGCGACATAGATCAGTTTGAAATGACGTCAAATATATTTCACTACGAGATTCTTAGTACATTGATATGAAATGTTTTAATTCTATTTAAAAGCGAGGAATATTAAATATTTATTTTTTGAAATATAAATTAATTTTTACAAACGATAAGTAATAATTATTGAATTTTCGAAATAAAATAAATGAAACTAGCCAAATTTAGCATGTAAATGTTTAATGTAGAATATCCAATGCTGTGTTTGTCGCTGTTTTTACCTGTCGTACACAATTGTTGTGTGGAAGTGGGTTAAGTGACAGATTCTGTTACAAACCTACTTGTTTAAAATCCACACAACCAAGGAGGTGGCCCAGGCTGGCCGCACTGGAGAAACATTTGTTGCAGGTTGGGTAGACCTTTCTCTGCTGTTCAAATTTCATGCACTTTAGGTGACCACTGATGAATCTAGTGTACGCGGTCTGATCTCCTATCGCCCCTGTAGGTCAAGGCGCGACCTGGCTTATCCCCAGAGTACCAGGTATGCACTGGGGGAGTTTTCCAAGCTAGCTGGATACCTTTCTTTCTAACGGAGTGAATTTCCGAGGATAAAGCAATTTAAAGTGTTTAATCGAAGTATACAGACTTTAAGGTCTGGTCTAAGTATTTTTTCACTGACCTCAAAAGCAGCAATTATTTGTGTCGTGAATCAGATTGAAGAAATAGTTTTATTACTCTAATAAAAAATAATATACTTTTTAAATGAAATGAAAGTTATGAACTTCTCCTACAGCAAATTCTTTTATGAATTTTTGCTAAAATATATCATTGAATTAGGTATTAAAAATATTGCTCATTAGACAGAACATACAGAAGACAATAAAATATCATTATTTAACAGATTAATGGAAAATTACTTAAACAGTTCCAATAATTACGTACAAGACTTTTACTATTACTTCCCGATTTACTACCGGAAAAAGTTAGCCTATAGGCTAACTTTTTCCGGTAGTCCGGTCCGGTAGGTCTATAGAACATCTTATTATCCTATCACATCCCTACAACAAAAGTGACACAGCTAAAACAAAAACCTTAAGTTTTTCCGAAATTCCAAAAAACTAGCTGCGACCAAATATGAGTGATGGGTAATAATTAATGAGTCCTTTTATTGGAAATTGGAAATCGAAGCTTATTTGACGAGTAACGATGCGAAGCGTCTTTCCTCCTTCGACGAAAACTTCATAAAAAAGAAATAAGGGGATACGGTACCCAAAGGTAGGTCAAAATATCAATTTTTCAGTTTTTACTTCTTATTATTCACGATATCTTTCTGAACAATTACTGAAAGTTTCATAATGATATCTTCTGTAGAAAAAAGTTAAATATTTTCTGGAGTCATTCCTATAAGTTTGAATACGTATTTCGTCTGCTTTTAACCTTTTTTTTTCTCGGTTTCGCGTTTTTTAATTCTTGTGTTTAATAAATCCGTTAGAATTTTGAAATTTTTAACCTGTGTTCTTATATATATGGTGCACAAAACTGTGCATGGAATAAGGTCTATGTATAGTTGTTTTTTAAAAATGTTGTATTCAATAATTTTAGAAATGTTGAACAAATTTTGAATTCAATAATTTGTATTTTTTTGTGATTTTTAGTATAAATGCATGTTACTTTTTAACTATAGCTCATATTTTAAATTCCATGCACAATTCTTGAACAAATAGTACTAAAAACAAGCTATAAAAGTTTGGTGGAGTTATTCTCAAAATTGATTGAAAGAGGAGTAGGGTTTTAAAAAAGTTCACAATTTTGACTTTTTTTTAAATAAATGAAAAACTACTTGTAAATATTTGTTTTTATTGCTAGAAAATGTTTATTTAGAGTGAACGTTATATAAAACCACTATAATTGACAAGTTTATGTTATTATTTCTAGAAATAATGTTTTGGGTACCGTATCTTATTTTAATACGTCTTAACCGTGTTTTGGGTACCGTCTTAACTTGGAAATGGAATGGAGCAAGAGTGAAATCACGATCTGAGATGGTCAGGGGGTGCAGTTTTGCTGCTTGTAGGCATGTTGGAGAAACTTCTGAAAATTAACGCATACAATTAGTATACAAATTAATACAGTGTACATAAAAAATGAAGCAAGGAAAGCAGGGATCATGATATAAAAAAACATCCTTTTACCACAGTAGATAACACGAATATGACTTTTTTTTAATTGTGCGACTTTTGTATCAAATGTGCGATATAACATTTTTAATTGTTAGCTCATGTCTATCTAAATATTTATTCAATAGCTCAAAAAATTATCAATACTTCTAGTTATAATCTACAATTATTACATTTAAAAGGTTAAAGCATCAAATTAAAGCGTATTGATGTTTTAAATCTATCTGGAACAAATTCCATTTTTAGGTTACATTATCTGGGTCTAAAACGATTTTAAGTGTACACTGTCATTTTATCTCTAAATATAGAAAAGTTAAACAGTATTTCATTTTTTAATACAATATTCAAAGCAAACTCATATAAGTACTCATCACATCGAATGTAATGCAATACAAAATAACTTTTAAAAAGTTAAACGTTGTCTCTAAGTGTTATTTTTGTGTAAGAACAACTCTAAGAGTGTCATGGTGCTGAATTTAAATCTCCAAAGTAAATATGAAAACTGCAACGGTTCTGAAATATGCACACATTCTACAAGAGGGACAATATTTGAACACATTTTCATTCTCACTAAGCCTAGAATTGCAAGTTCCAGACAATGTACGTTATTTTTATAGGCGTGAATTTAAAATTTGCTTGCAGAGTTTTTAAAAATGTCATTGTTAAAGAGAACGAGTAAACTGTAACGCAATTTCGGTGTAATTGGATGTTCACATACATATATTTCCAGGTTTTCTTTCTTTTGTGCATATGACTGGCACGTTTCCAGATTAAAACATTTTTTAGATTTCTTTTCGAATTTTAATCATCTAAATGTTAGGAAAGTATTCAGCAAGAAGTATTCTTTGCAAATGCTTCCTTTGTTAGAAATGTATAATTAAATATAAATGATTTTAAAAATATTCAATTTGTCTTGCGGATAAAATAGGTAAAAAAACTTACGTGATATAACTCAATTTCTGACATTTAAATTAATCAACCATTTGGAACAACATTTTAGACGTGTCTATTGTTGAAATCACCGCAGGAGAAATTGAATATATTTACGTTTCTAATTATTAGAATTGTAAAATAGTTACTAAACATTCACCAAAATTTATTTTATTATTACAAATTCAACAACAACTTTTCTATTAAAATAATTTTGTAAGAAATATATAATTGGAACAACCATTTGGAACAACATTTTAGACGTGTCTATTGTTGAAATCACCGCAGGAGAAATTGAATATATTTACGTTTCTAATTATTAGAATTGTAAAATAGTTACTAAACATTCACCAAAATTTATTTTATTATTACAAATTCAACAACTTTTCTATTAAAATAATTTTGTAAGAAATCTATAATTAGAAAATGTTACTAATAGAATAATAATAAATGTTACCAATATTTATTTTATGTTTACCAACTTTGATAATAATATACGAGACATTTCAATTGGTTAAATTTTAACTAAAATGGCTCTTATTTTAATATGTGGTTAAAATTCAGTCTTTCAATATCTCGAACAAAAAGGATCTAATGCATCAATTTAACGCAATTTCGTCATTTTTCCAAGGTAGTCGCGTCTCTGTCGACATTAATAGAACGAATTTTTAGTGACTCTAATCTTGACCAACTACTGACTAGATTCAAAGAACATTCATTTTTAATGTTTTTTTCAATAAAAATGCAAACCTTTTGAATTTTCACGCGAAAAGCCAATTCACCACCCAAGAACTATTTTTTGAAGACATAAAAAAAACTTAAAGCATCTATGTCTAAAGAAATAGAGAACTATCCCTTTTTATCTTTTTCAAAAGATTATTCGCATACGCAAGAAACATTCGTGGAACTTTATTTTTACTATCGGAAGCTATGATTCTTTTCCGAGTTGCATTTGAAGCGTGGAAGTTGAGCAGAGATGTACAATATTTCCGAATGTCCTTACGACTTTCCGGTGTGTTATCGTCCGAAATGTCTCTGTAGAATAATTTTCGAGCAGTATAAATGTGTGACTATGTTTTGGATGTCGCAGAATATTTTGTATTCTTTAAAAACAAAGATAACGAGAATGGTGTTTGAGTTACATTTAGAATAGTTTTTCCCCTGTGTATTATTTTTTTGTACTCTCCTCTTTTTTTCCAATGGGGCTGCTTTATTGGCGGTTAAGCCATTGCAGACTCGGCATATTCCCTAGGAACTGTGAGCCGTTTTTTGTGGCACCATCTAGGCGACTCTCGCTACCAAATTTGACGCTCAGATTACACCGAAATCTGAGCTCTCCGTTGATGTTAAAGTGCGCCGAGATTTAATTTTTCAGAGAGAACCCAAGCCATGTGGGTACTCCAGGGATCTTTTACATACCACATAACCATATTGCATGCGTGCCCACACTTTACCCATCCAGAAAATCTGACGACTCAGCCTGGGTTCAACCCCGCAAACTTGGGCTGATGAGGAGGACACGTAATACCTCTCAGCCAACTGAGACGCTCACTTTCCTCTTTCTGCCTAAACTATGTAGAGATATTTTAAAACAAATATGTACTCTCCTTATAAATATGGATTAGACAATTGACAAACATTAAAGGTGGAAAACTGCAGCTTGTGTTATCAGTAATATGATTTTTGTTTTGGTGAATTAATAGCTTATTTTGTGTTACAGTTTACTAATTTAGGTAATCAAATAATTCTTGATATTTTATAATCTTAATACAATATTAAAAGTGATGAATCGTCAACAATGCTCAAAGTAAATTACTGAATCAAAAGGAGCTATTAAATAGTTATTTAAGCAACTAGTGCCGAAAATAATACTTTATTAAGCGAGTGGTTTTTCTTTAGCGAGTGGTGAGACCGTAGGTCGAGTGAAATAATGACAAGAGCTTAATAAAGTATTATTTGGCACGTGCTTGCTTACAATATTTTTTTATAATAACGTGCAAAAAAGTATTGTTTGGCGTGAAATTTGTGTTCTTACTTTTGTCTTATTAAATTTCCTTTAATAATTTTTGTAGTGCTTGTAGTTTCCATGGATACATTAGAAAATGCAAAAGTAATGAACAAATAGAAATAAGTGAGTTTCATGACATCATTTAGTTTCCATGGAGGTTCATGACATCATTTTGTTTTTCTACCAATCAGGTACTCTTATATTTACTTTACCGCACTAGAGCCGAAAGTACTTACTTTCGGCACTGTCTGTGACGTAAGCACGTAAAGTGTCATTTTCGCAACGATTTATGAATGAATATGATATAAAAAATTGAACTTTTTTGCACGTTGTTATAAAAAATAAGTTACAGGGCAACAAATTTAAATAAAATGTGCTCATTTTATTGTTCTTTTTTCAACTCTCTTTTTTTTCAGTTATTGAAAAGGTACGTATTAAGAATGAAGTTTAGTCGGAGTAGTTAAATTTTTCTTTTAATTTTACTAAAATTAAAAACAACAACTTTGAAATATTTTTTGAACATTGTGTTCAATATAAAAAAACTAATTAAAAAATTCCAATATGAAAAATTAAAGAATTAAAACTTGTTGTTTCTCTATTGTTTATAAAAATGTTAGGCGATATTCTAACTGATAAACTGTATATATTTTTATGTATATACTTAATAAATATTGTTACTAATCTTTACTGTATTAAACAACATTTATGTTAATTAGATATGTTTCACAGTACTGCAAAGCCAAATTTAAAAATCATTTTTAAAAAGCCTTTTCGGCTATTTAATGAATAAATATCATACACAATAAGTAACAATCTCACGACGTCTACAAATTCCCCGTTAAAAAATATATATTTACTTTTAAACTCTGGATAATAACCTTTTCAACTACCAAAGGAATCTATAAAATCTGACAATAAATCTTTATTTACCTTTATAGATAAGCTCACACTGAAATCTCTATCCCGACCGAAATAATAATAAAAAAATCTATTCGGATAAAACAGACATATTTCTGAATTTCTTCATTTTTTTCGATAGAAATAAGTGGTAAATATATTATTGGTTTGAAAATATTGTATCGGGAATTACATAAAAAGTTCTTTGTTTTTCGTTGGGTGGAGTGAGATAGGCTCACGTTTCACACATTTGTCTTGATACTATGCCCTTATACGATGTGTACGATGATACGTGTGTACGATGATACTCTTAGATTATCTGGATATCTTACTTATTTGGATTAGATGATGGCCTCATTATTTGCGTGTAATTACAGTCCCTGGACAAATTATTAGACGCACTGTATTTTTTTAGTAATTTTATGTTTCTTAAGAGTTTTTATGCAATAATGGTATATTTAAACTACAATATTATTGATTTTTATTTAAAAGAATTGTTGTAGACTACATATTTGTATTTATTTTAAGATAATTATGATTAAGATTAATTATTTATTATAAGATTATTTATGTGTGGAATCATCATCCTCAAATGCAGGAGACAGTACAGTCTTGCATTGATAGCATGCCGCGCAGAATTAAAGCTTTGATAGCGGCTAAAGGGGGCTCAACAAAATATTGACTTTTACTAACATTAATTTCACTTTTCTGTTTAAAACTCATTAAACTTATGCTTTTATAAATTAATGCTGTCTTATTTATGTCAAATAAATCGATAATTGATTGGATAATTTAAAAATAAAAAACAAATCAATTTAAAATAATAAAACGGTACAATATCAACCGGTAATTAATATTTTACATAAAATCTTGCAGTGCGTCTAATAATTTGTCCAGGGACTGTACTATGTCCCTTGTCAATATCCCATGCGCGAAAACGCACAACAACCTGGCTGTAATGAATAATTTTACAACCATTTTCAGCCTAGTTTTTTTTTATTCAAAAGAAGTTTTAAAATATGAGTATTGACATGCTTACGATTTGTCCGTACGCTCCCTCATCTGCCTACTGCTTGTCGGTGAATTTTCCATTGAATTAGTATCTGAATTTAATTGATTTTTAAAAGTTTAAATTACGACTGGATGCTGCATTCGGAAAAAAATTTCTGATATTATATATATCTTGTATATAAGCGGTCTAGATGACAGTTACTATTACAAACCTACTTGTCGTTCGATTAGAATATTAGTAAGTATTTAAGTAACAAAGAAAGTAAGCTATTTTAATTCTATTAGAACTTCTAGTTTTATAGATAAATGTAGCTGACTTACAGGTTTCCATATAATCCTCTTTTTGAAATGGGTAAGAATATTGTATTGTCAAATTATTTATTGACAATTTTTTTTAAAAAAATATGGAAAGAGTGGCATTATAGAGACGTAAGTCAGCTTATATTTATCATATAAAAAAACCGTTCGAAAATATATCCAATACAGCCGGAGAAATTTAGCTTAGAAAATATTTTGTCTCCATTGGATTAACACAGAGGCACTTTGGTTTGGAGACCCGCGGTCATTCGGGCTCATTCTCCCGGGGCATTCCGTTGTTGGTCAGTCCCATAGAGCTAATGCATTAGTTTTGATATTGAATCCTCTGTGGAAGTGTTGCTTTGCCATGTAAGATTTTTTCCATTAGGTATGAGAATTGCCATGACAGCAAAATTAAACAAATCTGAAAAGAAAATAGCATCAAGTTTCTAATAATTAATTCATAAAATTTAAATTAGTGTCACCTACTTCAGAACATTTTGGAGTAATTAAGACAATCTAATAGATAATATACAAAAGAGATGATATATCGCATTCAAATTTGTTTTACTTTTCTGTTATAACATTTCTCAAACATGGTGCAAATATGTTTACATGGTAAAACAATATTTTTACAGAGGTCACGATTTAAAAACTAATTAATTAACTCTACTATGGGACTCTATTATAGGATATAACAACCCTTTTCAGGGACAATGGTAGTGGTAGCCGGGTCTCCAAAAGCACTTTACAGTAATTTTTTTAAATATGCATTAAAAAACAAAAAAAAATCAGATTTTAAGTTATATATATTATTTTGAGCAGATATATATTTAACATTCCTCAGTTTAAATCTAAAAGATATATGTAAGGAACAAAATATATTAAAGTTCATAAAGATATCTCATATAGTTTCTGGGAAAAATGTTTCTAAAGAAAGGAAAATTAACATGGGCCAGATAGAACCATCCAACTTGTCGGATGGTGTGTTTGGGTCAAAAATGTCGATTTTCTGTTTTTTTTAATTATTATTCTTATCTTTATATATAGATTTATTTTAAGACCAAGATTATAGATTTCTTTTTAGTGGTTTTCAATTTATAAGCATTTTTGAGAAACTCTTAATATGTATCAGTTCCTACCTAAACCTTACTTTTCTTTTGCGTTTTCTGAAATATAGGATTTTTCAACAGTTAGGAACATTTTTCTCAGGAACTTAAAAGATATCAACAGATTTTGTTTGTTATTTCTTCCCAATTAATAGCTCTTTGATTTAAACTGATGAATTTTAAATATCTAAAAAAAGTTATATAACTTTAAATCTGATTTTTTTGAGATTTTCAATACATATTTTTTAAAAAATCACTGTAAAAGTATTTTTTAATATTTTGAAATATCCTCAGTTTAAATAAAAGAGCTTTATATAAGGAACAAAATATAAAAAAGTTTATAATGATATCTTATATAGTTCCTGAGAAAAATGTTCCTAAGGTTAGGCAAATTAACATGGGCGAGACAGAAACATCCGACTCCCCTTAAAGCTCTTCTAGTGGGCTAGCAATAGAATTTTCTTTCGTTTCACTTGTGACAATGTCAACCCGACGCTGTGAACTACAGAGGTAACTACGGTGTTGGTATCTCTATCTTTTAAAGATGAAGAAACGTAAGAGAAACGGTTTCTCTATTTGTATTCTCGATTCTGCGGCCCCCTGGGGTTCCTTCGTAGTAGAAATTCCCATATTTTATATGCAGGAAAATGGGTCTGAAGTATTTCACTCAGTTAGCTTGATATCATTGTATTTTCACACGATGGGTCTTAACCTTCCGAGCAGCCTAGAAACGGGCAAATATCTGTGGTTGTTTTCACTGCATAAATTTTAAAATTAAATTTACTTCAAATAACTTATTTGTTTTTAAAAAATTGAATTCGTGTTATTTTTGAAGATATGATTTTTAAATGATTTGCGGAGGGATATTCAATTTGGTTGAAGTGTAGTCTTGTTTTTTCAAAGTATGAGACTAAAATTTTAAATCTTAACTGAAAATTTGATTTTTTTTTACAAAAAAATTGTTTAAAATTTGGTTTCTGTAAGAGATTACTATAAATGACTGCTCCAAACTTTAAATTTTAAAATTTATTAAATTTTTTAAAAAATTACGTGTGTTGCTGGAAAAACTGTTACTTAGGTGACGGGTTATACACTGTTAAAAATCATGCACTTTGTTTCACCATGATATTGGTTCATAGTAGCTGCAACGGCTGTGTGGTGAAACGTTAAACCATATCTTTGGTATTCGGTTGAACCATTTATCAGGTTTTTGTTTCCAAATCCAGAAAAATGGTTCAACCAACACCGAAAAAAAGGTGAAACATTTCACCACACAGCCGTTGCAGCTACTAGGAACCAATATCATGGTGAAACCAAGAACAAAATTTTTAACCGTGTACATCTGTATCCCTAGAGGGCTAAAAAAGGAACTAAAAAGTAAATTTAAATATAATTTTCGATTTTTAATAATAAAAAAAACTTCTCCAATCATCAGTGATATCGTGTGAGTTATTTTAATACTTTAGTATAAGTCGATCGCGCAAACTCTAGACAATTAAGTGGAAGTGTAATGTAATGAGCAATACCCTCCTCGTAGGTGTATCACTGCGTATGTATAGTTAATCATATCCTAATATTCAACTTCTAGGACGGAAAATTAAACGGTAAAACAATTAAGTTTTATTTATTCAAAAATTACAAAGAAGCAAATAGTTTAAATTTTCAACATTTGTCCATGTAAATTCACTTAAAATTGCTAAGGCTCATCTGGTTAACTGTGAAAAGAAAAAAAGCATTTTAATCTATCCTACTACTACTACTATTACATATATATTCCAGCTTGTGTGCTTAGTCAGAGACCCGCTTATGAAGCCTTCGTCAAGCAAGAGACAGACACAGAAAGAATTTTTACTGTCTCAGAGAAAGGAATATACACCCAGGGCGAAGGCGGGAATCGAACCCGCACCCGTTACAGCGGGCAGACTGCTAGCGTAATGGTCCGAACCACCAGCCATCCAGGCCCCTAATCTATCCTTCTCTTTGCTACTCCCTCGATACATTTTTTTTAGAATACGTGTCAGTTTCACTAGTCGGCTCCTACTCTCCGTGCTGTAGCACTTTAAAAAAGTGAAATCAAACCCAAGTCAAATATTTAAAGCAAAAAAAAAATGTTTGAAATCTTACATTCAATTTATTTTTAAAGGTATTTATACATATATTCATTTCCTAGTTTACTCTTTGTTTATGAAATATCTTTTTGTCCATTTTTTATTAAAATTGTGCATATAGATAACTTCTTGCAGTACTACATTATCCACGACTTTACGTGTGAGGGATGTTGCTTTAAACTTTGAGAGGGTAATAAAACAAAATGTTAACGCGGCGTTTATTAAAATCTCAAATAAAGTTTTACTACTGATGTCGGGGCCGGATGGCCGATGGTTTGGAGCTTAACGCTAGCATCTGCGCGCTGTACAGGTGACGGGTTCGATTCACGCTTCGCCTGGTGTACTTCTTTTCTCTGTGACAGTAAAAATTATTCTGTGTCTGTCTTACTTGACGAAGCCGCTTAACTAACGGGTCTCTGATCAACACACAACCGGAATATAATGTACTACTACCTACTACTACTGATGTCAGATAGACCTTTGCAAAACATGGGATAACGTACATAATTATGTTTGAAGTCACGTAATAAGGATTTTATGGAGGAGTCGTGAAAAAATGCTTGTAATTTTTCGCATTAAAATTCTCTTTTAAAATCATCAAAAAAATATATATTTGATTTAAAATATTTTTTGAAACTTAAACGAAAATTGAAAAATGTTGCTTTATAGAATCATTAAAACAGAAAAAATATTTTAGACATATGTAGCGTACAATTCGTAATGTATTGAACTATTTTTTTTAAAGTATTTCAAAAAACGCTTTTCTATTTATTTAGATGGAGGCATATAAACTATATATTCTTTCTTTTGGTTATGCAATAAGTAATGATAAAGCAACTACTATTGCTTAACATAAAATATTCATTATTTAGAATATTTTATTTCAGCATTTACGTAATAGTTTATCTTCCAAAGCACATTTCTTCGATGAATAAAATTTAAATATTTCGCTATTTACTTAAAGTTCAACTGAGCCTACTGATCAAAAAGCTGATTACCCATTTCAGTTTCTATTTTGATTAGGTCTGATGCGATTTTACTAGTGATAAAATCTATGCCGAAGTGCTGGTTCGACTATCAATTAACAGTAGCTTCTCAAAACTAAATCCGAAATTGAGCTGAAAAGCGATGCAAACGATTCGCCTGCTAATGGGTAGAATTTCGTAGATTTTGTGCGTTTTCTAAATGAACTGGAACAAACCCTTAGCGCGAATGACGTCACGCCACGATTGGTCTCGGACCATTCGATCGCGCGCGAACTGTTTTATTTTTTTGACAATCAATATCTATGAAAAATGTCATAACCATATTTTTACAAGCATATAACATATTTTTCGCAATTAGTCAATAACATATTTTTCTACAAGAAAAATATATTAAAATTTCACACAAAAAAACTCATCCTGTCGTATATTTTTTATTCTTTTTGCGCAAAGATATGCGTATCTCTAACTCTTCATCTTAAACTATCCCGCACTTTATCCTTCCCATATTTCTCTACACTCCAGTAAATTCCACGAAGTCTTCCATATTTGGTACTTCCCTTAACAGACCAAACAGAGTGTCATAATTTTCACGCCCTTTACGTCACGTCCAAACACTTCACGAGGAATTGCGCTTCAATCTCGTTTCATTGCATCTCAACAATGACTGCCACTTCAACTCCACGGTTCTGGGAGGATTATTCAGTTTGCACAAACTATAAACGTGACCTTCCGTTGATTGAAGGCTAAACATTACCTACTATGAATCTTCGCAGTTGATCCTCAAAAGTTTAGGTTTAAGTGTGGGTCTTTGGTGAACTTATTAAATAAGTTATTGTTTTAGGGCCATTCCACGGGTAACTGACTGACATTCGGAAGAGACAATTATAATGTTTTACAAAATAACGGTACCAATACAGAGTTTTACAAGTTAAGTTTTGTATATTTAAAAAGATAATTTGCAACTGAATTTAAATATGGTGTACAATTTTAGATAGCCATTACAGAAATTGTTAGAAAAATTATTGAAGTTGTAGTAACTGACAGACATATCTGCAACCTACATTGACACTACAAGTTATTAAATTTTATTTACTTCTGAATATAAAAGAGGTAACTTTTAAAAGTCAGGCCTATGTTAAAGTGCAATAAATGAACTATCAGCACATCATTTTTTAGGTAAAAATATTGAACCCTGAAAAAATACCAGCTTTTCAAATACATTGGTAACTGACTGACATAATGGAAACTGACTGACATCTCTGAAATACTTAACATGTCTGATGAGAGAAAACCCAAAATATGTTACATATTCATAAAATATTGATGGGAATTAATTCTGACAAACATTTATTATCAATTGACTGGTTTCAAGGATAGTTAATTAACATAAACCTAATTTTTTAAGAAACTTTCTTTAACTTATTGTATGCCCTTGTTATTATTTTTTTCTTCAGGAAAACGAAGGGGACCAGATCCTTCTAACATTATGGAACCATCAAATCTTAGTGCATATCTACTTCTTCTATATCGTTATCTTTAGGCCATTATAAAGACTGTCACAAGCTTTTTTTTCAAGAATTTTATCTTTAGTTTCTGGTCTCCATTATCAATAACTCTCCCGGTATAAAATTGTAGGTCATAATACTCTGTATAATATTTTTTTATTGCCGGATGGTGGTCTCTGTACCTTTTCTGTTCCTCTGCAGCTGATAAAGGCATTTGCACTTCCAATTAACACATGAAATTAAAATTCAAAAAATTTTGATTTGCCAAAATCTGACTGAGTAAAGTTAATTAGTCGAATACTTTATTTCTAGTTTTGACGCATAAAAAGTGATGTGACCAAATTTTCAAAACCCCAAATCAGGACATTCTATTTCTACCCCCTCCACAATTTTTCATATAAATTAATTATTAAATTCATTAAATTCAGTAAATTAATAGTTAGCTACACCTACAGTCCCTGGACAAATTATTAGACGCACTGTATTTTTTTAGTAATGATGAAAACATACCAAAGAAAGCCATATCATTAAAAAAGATGTCGATATATGTATGAAGTATAGTAGATAGTATTTTCTATTCAATAGCTTACGTTTAGGAACACAAATGTCCTTCTAAAGGTATTTGTTCATCATTGATTGATACATGAAATCTTGCAGTGCGTCTAATACTTTGTCCAGGGACTGTATATCAGTCAGTTACCCAAATATCAGTCAGTTACCAACCTCCTCCTCCAAATTTCAACAGACGGTATAACTGATAAATAAGTTATAACTGAAAAATAAATAATAAATAGTTAGCATTAGCCTTAATTACTTATAGTAATCAAATATAAAGCACTAACAAGTATTTTTAGGTCAGTTTTTAATGCTTTAAACATTAAGAGCATTTAGAAAAAACAATGCAAAACTATATTTCTTCTCGTTTAACGGGACTAACAGAAAAACGTAACTTTTTGGTGGGACATACTGTACAAGGACAGTTGAGACAAAAAGCGGGACTGTCCTGCTAAAAACGTAACGTCTGTTCACATTAATAAAAACAAAAACATGTGATTGAAAAAAAAATGAAAGTTGAGTTGTATTATAAAAATAAATGGAGTGATAATAAGTAAATTAACACCTATGTCAGTCAGTTTCCAAGTCAAAATGTCAGTCAGTTACCCAAATGTCAGTCTGTTACCAAGCAATGTTTACCTGTATAAGTTCATTTTTTTAATTATGTCCCATTTCGTATAATTTATTACTTATTGAAAACAGAGAATATCATTTATAAAGTTTCTGCAATCGAAATTTCTATTCTGAAATTAAAAAACAAAATATTTTGGTAACTGACTGACATTTTATGATTGGGTGTAATAAATGTATCTCAATACAAGTAATTTTGCAACTTTTGATTTGGGTAAGTGCACATATATAGAATGTTACTTTATTATGTAAGTAACAAATTATAATTTTTTAAAAAACTTATGGGAAGTTTAGGAAAAAAAATGTGAAAGTGTAAGAATTTTACACTTAAAATTGTGGATTTTTTTAAGTCCGTTTAAAAGCAATTTTTCTTATATTAAAAAGATATATTCAAACAATGAACTTCAGTGGGTTAAAATAGAGATTCCAATCTTTAAAATGGCTTGTGATACGAAGTATTTGCTTAATTTTAAAATTTTGGTACCTAGGTTGACATTTTTGTAGAATTGCCCTTTTGAGATTAGAATTACTGTTCCTTAAGAACGACTGAGGCCGAATTACCACGGGTCTCTAAACCAAAGTGCCTCTGTGTTAATCCCCAATAACAATTATTTTCTAAGCTACTTTTATCCTGCTGTATTGAATATTTAACAAACTGTTTTTTACATGATAAATGTAGCTGACTTACAGGTCTCTAAAATCACACTTTTTGAAATTCGTTGAAATCTATAGATTTTTTTTTTAATTTTCAGTAAATCTTACACAAAATATTCGAACCAATTTCAAAAAGGGGTATTATAGACACTTGTAAGTCAGCTACATCATCATATAAAAAAAAAAGTTTGTAAAATATTCATTTCAGTCAGAGAAAGGTGGATAAGAAAATATTTTTTCCCATACTTGTTTTGGAGACCCGCGGTCATTAGGTCTCATTCGCGTTAATGAAACCTAACCTAAAAGCCCTGGTTTGAAAGGACTGAAAACGTACGCCAAGGCGTGAAAAATCGGACTGCTCGGCGATATCAGCGTCTTATCTTCGCTTTGGTGGTTTGTTAGAATTCACGTCTAGCGATGTGTCCGCATCTAACGCATGCGTAGTGAGCGAAGGCCACCGTTATATCTTTCAAATAGGTAGAAACATCGGCCATTTCGCACGTTTTGGACGCTCGAATCAAACCACGACTGATTCGAGATTTACGGACGCTGAGATCAACGTTATTTTTGGTGTCGCGGTCATGTGACAACTGGGGTCAATAAGAAAGCTGGAAATTCGGATGCACAGCTCAGCGTCCGAATTGGTGTTCTTACAAACCAGGGCTTTAGGTTTGGTTTTTGATTCCCACCTTACTACCAGTCATCCTATAAATCGAATTCCTACTTGAAAAAAATACGAAATGGATGATTCAACAGGGGTGGAGCTTGGTTCGTTTGTGTTAAAGAATGACACGGCTTGATGAAAATGCGGATTCACTGCTGGCGTGACCAGTCTAGTTAAAACGAATTAGCTGCTGGGTTGTTTGTTTGTGAGGTTTAAGACAACAGTTGACGTGCTGTGAGATCACTGTAGGCGTGGTTGTTCGAGTTGTCTATTAATAACACAGTTACCCCAGTACAAGGGAACGGATGTGTTCGTCTAATTATATGGAAGTACTATGATGACGTTGAAGTACGATTAAGCTTGGAATTTCTTTGGGTGCTAGCTCATGTGCCGACCTCGTGACTTGACCACGGTTCAAAATTACTATGTGTACTACTTTAATTCTAGAAATAGACAGCCGGAAGTTTCCGACCAGACCAAATTACAGTTTAGATTTTCATAACCAATGTCATTTTCATAACCAATGTCATTTTCATAACCAATGTCATTTTCATAACCAATGTCATTTTCATAACCAATGTCATTTTCATAACCAATGTCATTTTCATAACCAATGCCATTTTCATAACCAATGCCATTTTCATAGCCATTCCCATTTCCAATTTATTTCTTTTAAGTGTTTCACGTAAAACTGAAATATATGTTACTAAATTTTTCTTCACAGAGCGCAATATTATGTACTGCAAGCATAAAGATTATATTCAGAACTATACACTTTATTTAAAATATTTTTTTAATAGACATGTCGATACGTTAAAAGATATGAAGCTGAAAGTAAAACCTACTGAAAACATTCACACACAATTGTAATTGAAGAGCTTAGTGGAAGAACGTGCTAAGTGACAAAAAGGTCAAAACGCGATAATCAGCTTTAAAGTTTTTCGTTTGCACTTAGATACGTTAAAAACGGCACTTACAAACGGTAAAAAAATCCACTTAGCCTGAAGTTTATGAAAAGGAGGAATCTTGTTATCTTTCAAGGAGGGAATAAAATGTTCATTGATACAAACATCTAAATTTTTTCTAAAACGTCACTTAGCACGTTTTTCCACTAAGCTCTTCAATGGGGTTGTTTCACGTAGGATCTGGCAATAGCTCTGCGGTTTTGTTTTCATGTCTCTCGAATTACTGTTGTTTTGGTATTCGGGAGTAAGTTTTTGAAGATAATATTTTAGTTGTTAATTTTTTTTAATTCTAACTCCTTTCAATGCAAGTTTTCCTTGATAAATGATTAAAACAAGCAACAGCACAAATTTTTTTAAAAAATAACAACTAAAATAACTTATTCTTAGAAAACTCAATTTCGAATATCAACAAAAGTAAATTGAGAGACATGAAAACCCGCAGAGCTATTGCCAGATCCTCCGTGAAACAACCCCATTGTCATTGAACTACAACATCAAGAAAGTATTGAAGAAAAAAAGTTTTTCAATTCTTTCACTCTTTTCACTCCCTTTACCAAAAAACCTAAATTAAAATTTACACTTGCACAATATTTAACTCCACATTTAATACAACTTTGAAATAAGAATTACTCTATGCTTTTCCCCGTTTGAACTTAAATCTAAAATTTAAAAATTTTAATCGCATAGTATTCAACTCTGAATTCATTTTATTCGAAAGAAGTACGTATTTATAATAATAATAATCTTTATTATTACAAGAACAAAAAATAACAAAGAAACAGGATAAAAATACTATGGCACGTCAAAGGAGAAAAAACCGTACAGGCGAACAAAAACATATATAGTTAAAATCAAACAAAAACAAACATAGAAGCAAATAAGATAGAACATAATGTGGCAATCAGATGGCCTACAGATATGATTAATATGCTTCAAATTAAAGTGAAAAAGAGAAATTCAAGTCGTCGATATCTATAAAACAAATTCAAAAGTTGTTTTTTAAGGCATAATAATTATATTTGCTAGGTGAATAGGCATATTATATAATTTAGGTGCAAGATAGAAGAAATGTTTAGTAAATATAGTTTTGGAGAATGTTGGAATTCGAAAACTTTTATTTGAGCTGGTATTATAAAAAATTTCAGTAGGTTCACAAAGTAATTTCCTTACTCTTAACGGTACATAACTATAAAAATTTATTATTAATAATAAAATGTATGCTTTAAATAATGATGGTTTGGTTCTTTTAAAACAATTATCAAGAGCAGATCAGTTTCCTATCCTAACGTCTGGATAATTAGGCAGAAGTCAATTGATTATCGACAATCGTTAAGTTAAAAATAACGCTTGTAAAAGTCAAGGTACGGATTAGATGTGTATGGAGAAAATGAAGATTCCATTATCAAGGGTCAAATATCCGCATATTAGCATAACAATGGCATATACCTATGTTATACTTAATTGAATATTGACCTTTTTATTGACGTTTTCCTAAGAAGTAAGGAGACATAAACTAAATATTTAGTTATGGTAGTAATATTTTCTTCTAAAGCAAAAGTTGTTTAAGATATATTTTGGTGAGTGGTGATTTTCTGTTAATTTGGTGAGTTAAGAGATTTTACAAGATACAACAGTTTTTACATTTTGGCATTTGGCCAGATCTACCATAATTTTTAATTTCAGCTATAAAAAACTTGTGAAAATTTATTTTTTCAAAATCACTTTAAATATTTGTAAAAAGGCTTATAAGGGTTTTAGAATTGCAAAAAAAAAGTTCAAGGCTCATTTGAATTTTTTTTACAAAAAATTTAGGGATGGCAGTTTTTAAAAAAAAACCGGTTTCAAAGAAACCGGTTTAAACTGGCCTTATGAAAATAACTAATTTTCAATGAAACCGAAGTCACGAACAAACCGGTTAGTCTTAACACAGGTTTCTATTTTCCATCCCTAGATCATTGTGACGGTTAGGAACGAAAGATAAGGAATGAACGGTGAGGGAATTCACGATGTTTTTCGGTCTTTTTTGTGTTGAAACTAACTCCAGTTTATTAAAAATGATTTTTTTACTCCTTATACTCCACTTAAACATATTTATAGAAAAAATTTCAATTATTAAGCAAAAATTAACCTTAACCATGGGGGTTCGTTAGGAAAGTAATAAAGCCACGCAGCTCATTTTACTGGGGTTTTTAACTTTTGGGCTTATTGGTGAAGTATAGCAAAAAAAGCGGCTACTAACTGAAATGTGAGTTTTCTGCAATACAGTTTTCATGATTGAAGAATCACTGTAGCTCCATCAAGTGCCTCTCTTCGCCAATTTAGTAATGAGGTCAGTGAATGTACCAAAACCCAGGGACAAAGTTAAGAGAAGAGAAATACACATTATAAATATTATAAGCCAAAATTTTATGGAAGGAATTCGTTAAGATATAGTAATAGTTCAATTTAAAATCCAAATGAATGTAATTTTTAGCTCAAAAATGCACATTTTGAGCCCTAAACTAAAAATTTAACATTCGGGACATGGGAAGGTAAGAAATTTTCTGCATTGTTTTGTGTCCTAAAAATTTTTTAGAGTTTCTTTGCTTTAAAATTCCGTTTTGCAATTCTATAAGGACCAGTCTATTAGTATAATAAGAACAAATAGAAAACAAATATTAATTTTTTTAAAGTTAGGCCCAAGGGACATAAAATTAAAAATTATGGTAGAATTACCCATTTACATTTTACATTTTCCGGTAGATTTCCTTTTTCGGCAGATAATTGGATGTAGAATGTTTAGCGCTATTTAGAAAGCCAAGCGCCATATTCTAATCAATTCAAATGGGCTGGTTGCTTAGAGATTCCAGCAAACAAAAACATCTGGATATCTACCCTCGCCTACAAATTAGTTTTATATTGATTATTTAATAATTTGTTGACGCCACTGTTGCTTCCGTAAAAATTTTAATAGTTTCATTATTGAAAAAAAACGTGTGCTGTAGGGGTTTTAATTTTAATTTTTATGATGTGATAACATGCAAAAGTGGTGATAATTTTATTCTTAAGTAAAATAATATTGGTGGTTGCTCCTAGAAAATAATGGTACTTTCTATGCAGTGAAATAAATCAAATCCAGTTAATTAAACATTGATTTAACAGTGTAAAATAAGTATTTTGATTTAAGGGCAAAGATGAAATGAAATGGAATATCGGTGGAATATCGTTTTCAGATTTTACATTAAATTTGAATAGCAAATGTGTTTCCTTTCCACCTATCGGCCTTTCTGTCATTCATTCATATTTTGAAGAAATATGTTATTTAAAATAAAATCAATTATTTAAAATGAAAATTACCCATTAACTCGGTTGTAAAAAAAAAAACTAAAATTATAAAGTTTAAAGAGAACATTCGAAAATATGAAATATAGTAATTCTTTTTCTTTAGTGTGCATTAAATTCTATTAAATACTATACATTTACAGCAACAACTCTTAATTTAAAACTAATTTTTATTTTAATACGTATGTAAAAAAATCATTTTTTAGTTTAAATTTTTTTTTCGTGTATTGTAATCAATCGGTTATTGTTATCAAATCACGTTTGTCTTGATGTGATCACATTAAGCGGCGTCTACTGTAATAGTTAAGTATAGCAATAACACATTTTTTAAAAATTTTAATTATAAATAAGGTATTTAATTCGATAAAAATTAAAATATTCAATTATTTAATCGCTTTCAATTGCTAATAATAAATTGCTGTTTGGTACCGTTTAACAAAAAATCGAAAAAAGGCGATTTTAAAAACTGGATTTGATTAAAAAAAACTTTTCTGTTAGAAATTATTTTATTAAAAAATAGTATCAGTAAAACATTTTTAAAACAATTATACTTTGCGTTTATACAATCAATAATACAATATGGCATAACCTCATGGGGTGGTGACTACTTAAATAATATCAAACCTTTAATAAATACTCAATCCAGATTGATTCGAATGTTAAACTGTGAACCAGAAAATTTTGATAACCCGATTTTGACTATAAGAAAATTATACGTATACAATAGTCTTCTATATTTATATAAAACAGATCGTTTTGCACCCTTAAAGACCCTGTGAACTACAATTTAAGAATTTCAACTATTTACAATATACCTAAAGCAAATAAAGAAATATTCCACAAAAGCTTTATGTATTTAGCACCAAAATTTTTTAACTCTCTGCCTGAACAAATAGTAAGTTTAACTCATAAGAATACATTTAAAAAAGAAGTTAAGCGTCACATCTTAAATATTGATGAAGAGATTCTTTTCAAATCTGTGATTTAATTAAAAAATAAATTATATCACGTTCTGTCAACTGAATTATATATTATATATTGTTATTTGTTTTGTAAATCCAATAGTGAAGTTATGTATTTTACCGTTCTGTAATATGTTTGTGTATCTCGTGTGTCCGATCTTTTGCCAGATTTTAGTTTTTGTTTTGTTATTTTTTTTTGTTGTTGTTTTGTTCCCCTTTTGTTAGAGTATAATCTGAAATGCTGCTTTTAATTTTCCTTGATAATTTTGATTGTATAATTTTATGTGTTGTCTGTAAGGGCCCGGGGGCCCTTGGCAACCAATATTTTCGGTTTTGAAAATAAAGTTCTTCTTCTTCTAAATTGCTTTACCTTTTTTTGTTGTTGTTAAGTGTTAGCAAAGCCAAGGGGTAATCAGTAACTTTTGTCGAATTTGCAATCTGAAATTTAAATTTGCTGAGTAAATAAATGATTAAGTAAATAAATGAACAAACGTCTAAAAACGTAGGCAAAATAAAGTTTTCCAAGAAGCTCTTCAAAATGTGTTTCATATGTATTCTAGAAAGTGTTCTGTAATGTGATTTAAACTAGGAGACAAATATAGTGTTTGAAATGCGTTCATAATGTGTTCAGAGATTTGCAGTGTATGTATGGATTATTGTTCAGACAACAATCTAAGGATTAATTCTTCTTGGCTTTAACGTTCATACGCTCTAAAGTTTACTTAGATAAGAGCAAGGAAATATTATACTATTCGTGTTTTACTTTCAGTATATATAGAATATTTTCTATTAATTGTGAATTTTAATCAAATTTGACAATAGTTAATAAAAATATTTATTCATTTTCATCATAGAAATGTTATTTTTTTTCGAAATTTCATTTGAAAGAATTCAAAATGTAGAAGAAAAACTAAAATTTAGCAATGTAATCAATCTTTGTCATGCTGTATCAATGAATGAATACTGTGACCCAGGGACCGGGTGGCCGAGTGGTTTGGACCATTAAGCTAGCAGTCTGCGCGCTGTAACGGGTGCGGGTTCGATTCCCGCCTTCGCCCTGGGTGTACTTCCTTTCTCTGTGACAGTAAAAATTCTTTCTGTGTCTGTCTTACTTGACGAAGGCTTATATAAGAGGGTCTCTCATCAAACACACAAGCCGGAATATATATGTACCCTACCTTACCCTACCCTTACCCATACTGTGACCCAATGGCCTTTCCACGTAAATTTAATAAAGGGTGAATTCGGCGAGTAAATAATTGATGACGAATAAATTAAATATTAAAAATTTCATTTATGTTTAATGCGAATATCAGAGACTGCTTTTGTCTGAAAATTTTAATCCTGCTTTTGTCTGAGAATTTGTTCTCCACAACGAGCTTTTTTTTAATAATTAGAAATATTTTGAAAGACTGTTGAATTGTCTTTTATTTGGATATTTATTATTCTTATTTAGGTTTATATTTTAATAATTTAATTATACACTTGAAAATAATATTTTTTTTGTTTCTTGTGGCTTGTCGGTAGACTTTAAAAGGTCAATGTGTGAAGTCATTGCACATAAAAGGTGTTTATTACTTTCAATGCGTCATTGCTTTTATAATTTTATGACATTTTAAAATACTGTGATATGCTAAAAATAATATAGAATGCTGTTCGGCTGTAAAATGCAATAAGGGTGATGAAATTTATTATTCTTATTTAGGTTTATATTTTAATAATTTAATTATACACTTGAAAATAATATTTTTTTTGTTTCTTGTGGCTTGTCGGTAGACTTTAAAAGGTCAATGTGTGAAGTCATTGCACATAAAAGGTGTTTATTACTTTCAATGCGTCATTGCTTTTATAATTTTATGACATTAAAATAGTGATATGCTAAAATAATATGATGCGTCGCTGTAAATGCATAAGTGTTGAATTGTTTCTAAGGTTAATTAATAATTATATCACTTGATAATATTTTTTTGCTTGGTTTCGGGACTTAGGTAATGTGGAATCTGCACATAAAGGGTTTATTCTCAATGCGTCATTGCTTATAATTTTATGACATTAAATACGTGATGCTAAAATAATATAGATGGTCTGTAAATGCAATAAGTTTAAATTATTATAATAGTTAATTAATAATTACACTTGAAAATAATATTTTTTTGTTTCTTGTGGCTTGTCGGTAGACTTTAAAAGGTCAATGTGTGAAGTCATTGCACATAAAAGGTGTTTATTACTTTCAATGCGTCATTGCTTTTATAATTTTATGACATTTTAAAATACTGTGATATGCTAAAAATAATATAGAATGCTGTTCGGCTGTAAAATGCAATAAGGGTGATGAAATTTATTAAAGTAATTGAAAGGTTCATGAGAGCAAAGTTGTTTTATTTAAGTAACTGATTGGGTATATTGAATGGGGTTGTTTCACGTCGTGGATGGCAACAGCTCCAACGGTTTGTTGTCATTTGTTGCTTGGAATTACTTATGTTTTGGTATTCTAAAATGAAATTTCTAAGAATATTTTACCCATTAATTTTTTTAAATGCCAACTTCTCCCTGTGCTGTTGGTTGTTCAAAACATTTGTTAAAGAAAGCTTGCATAAAAAGAAAAATTCTTTTCATCTATATCGGCCATTTTGAGAGTGAAACCGAAGCAACCAATGAAATCGCTGTACGTGAAACCGAAGCAATTAATGAAATCCAGTACGGATACAAATGAAAACATCTGACATCATCTGAAACATTCCCATTCGTAAATTTTCTTTGCGTATTTCGTGATTATCTATTTTTGTTTCAGGTAATTAATTGATATTTTTGTTTTAGGCTCGCCCTGGAAATTTTGTGCATGGAATATTTGCATTCATGAAGCAAGAAATATACATAAGAACACCAACAAAAGAAAATTGAAAACATAAATGAAAACTGCAAACCTAATAACATCACATATGTTTACAGAAATAATCAAGCTATAAAAATAGCTCATTTAAACTAGGTGATTAATCTAGGAAAAAAAATTCCCTTCCGTAACGAAAATTTCGGCCATGCTTGTTTTTGTCACTAAATTTCTTTTGATATTTAATTAACTTGAAGCATACTCGTCACTAATGAAAATTTTCATAATTAACGACGCCGTTCAAATGCGAAAAAACCAAGCTGTTCTTGTTCGTCGGAAACCAATAACAGAGGATAATATTTACGTTACAAGAGGCTTCAAAGAGATTATACATACCAACGTTTATTTTTAGCCCTTGAAACAAAACGGTATATTTTTGTTGCTCAAATACATAATTGCATATTGTGATATTTAATTTTAATAGCTATTCATTATTATATACGGTCATTTCTTATTTGAGTAGACAATGCAACTCAGTACTTATTCAGAACTTTTTTTCAAAGAACTTTAAGTGACATTGTCACTAAAAGTTTTAAAACGTAATCTATATTATTGATTGTAAAACTATTGTGTTTAAAATTGGTTTAGAATATATGTAGGGAGTTAAAATAAAAAATTAGTTGTTAAAAACCGCATAGCAGAAGTCTAATTTTAAAAAATATATTTTTAAAATCTATCACTCCGTCCTGAATGGCGTCATAACTAAACACTTGCGAGCTTTCCACATTAGATAAACTTTCAAATATTGCCCAAATTAAAAGAGTCTTTGATTCTTCAGAAAATATCTGTATGACACATAGATTGAAATAGCAAAAAATGACTGGGAAGTTTTAATTTTATCAAATTTTTAAAAGCGATATTTTTCACTTGCATGACCGGGTCGTTTTATCTGATACTCATTCTGGAAGGTTATCTTTAGTAAATATCAAACTGTATAACACGAAAGTAAACCTAAATGATTAGTTGCGAGGGATACTTAGCAATTAGCAAAACTTTTTAATTCTAGCATATAAATAAGTGTAATATATTAGCGACTAGTTTTAAATACCATGAGAGAGTAACAACTAATATAGTAATATTTTAAAAAATAATTTAGAATAACATTTGTAATATTTCAATTATTGCATTATTAAAAAGCAACGACACGTATAAAACAATAACCACAGCACACCACCATATCTAATTGAAAATTATACACAATTTAGTTCAAAATAAAATAAATATCAACTTTGTACTTAAGTTCATTGAATTACCTTATGAATCCAATAATAAGTTAAAAATGCTATCTTAAAAATAAAACTTATTAGGTTCTGAGAGAAATAAAACATATCTCATAAATATATAAAGCAATTCATTAGTATTTTAAAGTTAATATACCTTATTTGTTTTATTCTGGGAGTCATACTTGCAACATAAACACGCTACAAACTATTCATTTCTTACTATGCTTTATGCGTTTTATAATAGATTGCACTTTTCGATGAAATGTGACTAGTTTAGGAACAATTTCACCATCTACAGTTGTAAACTATTATTTTAATCATGAATGATAACTACATATCTGTTGCAATGAGCTGAAGACTGTTAAGTTCATATACACTAAAATTTTCAGAGACTCAACATTACAAACGTTATTTTTTCGACAAATATTACTTTCAGGATAAGTGTTTTCTACTACCAGTGCCATTTTTAACTTTAGAATTTGAAAAATATGCTTGCTTATGGTAAGATTAGTCTTAAGGCTTGAAACAAATTAGCTGACAACGAGATGACACAATAGGATTTAGGATAAGTACCATTAAGTATTTGGATAACTTTCTGATTATCAGTTGAAAACTTAATGGAAAAGCTATGGCCTGTCAATGCAAACTACTTATGACATACTTTTCCTCATGAAGAGGAATCAGATGAACTTTAAACTAGTAAAACCAAACACATTTAGGTGATCATCAAGCACTTTAAAGCAGCAAAACATTCAGATTCCATTATCATCCGCGATTCTACATTATCAAGCTCCTAAGATGATGGCAATGACCTAGCAATGATGATATTAGTTAGATAATTATATAAACTGATATAGTTTTAACTTTACATAGTCAATATCTTGGACCATCAAACTTTTGAAAGAGTTAAACGTTCGGATTCAACTATGTCATCAACCTCCTGAATGGAGACTACCCAGCAATGCTACCCTCCAATGACTAATGCTGTGACGTCGTTCTAACACTGTTCTACGCTTCACAAGTATCGCAATGCACCATCAAACTACATAGGTACTACATAGGTACATAGGTACAAACTACATAGGTACTTCCAGTTCGATGCTATCAGTGAACCAAAAAACATTCAACCCATTACTTTTTGGATAGTTTCCGTCATAAAAAAATATCCTAATCATTATTATACAGATACCGTTGCTTCAAAACACAATGTTTGAACCAGCACTGCTTATGTACATTTCCGTCATCCAGCTTCTCAGCTGAATGGCGACTGCTCAACACCGGCTTATGTCCTTCTCCTAAAGTCGCCGCAGTACCATGTACCAGCCGTGTCGGCCCATCATCGACTGTGACAACCGCGTGGTCTTGAACATAGGCGGCATCCGTTTCGAGACGTACAAGGTATAAATTGTTCTGTTTTGTACTTGATTCTTGTTTCAGATTAATGTTCCTTTGTTGTTGTTATTCTTCTCAGTTTTAATCTGTTGTTGTTGTTGCTAATTCCCATATGGTCTGACGGAGTCAGACCAGATCAATAAATCAGTTGACATTTAAGAAGTCCGAAACCAAAAGGGGAGAAGAATGAATGTCGTCCCAGTACAGTCCTAGCCAGTTTATGATATGATCAGGTGATGCCTGGTTTTGCTGGCACTTAGGGCAAGGAGGGAAGATCTTTTGATTAGCAAGAAACTTAAGACTTTTCAGGAGTCCGCTGGCTAGTCTGGACAAGCAGGTGTTTGTCTGTCTGTCGCCAGGAAGAGAAAGAGAGAGTCCTGGCCTTTTTGCTTTGTACCAATAGTGAGTAGGAGGTTGAAGCCAATTTCGTTTGTTTTGGGCCTTTTGCCTTGCGAATAATTCAAGGTATAGAGTTGGTTGGTGGTGGTTGAGTTTTAATATAATAATATTGTTGCAAATTCATCTAGATATATCCACAATAAATTAGATTATACTAAAAAGATTCATGAAGAAGAATAAAAAGTTGATTCTTGGAGCAATAGTTTTGGCATTTAAAGATTTACATGTTTCGGTGGGAACACAATCATCATGTTACACCACTTTGCACCGTTCAGCTGTTTTTTCGTTTTCAGACTAAATTGTGTGCCTCTGAAGAAGATGGGTCCCTTGTGTTCCCACCGATACAAGTCCATTTCTACACAATAAAGCTATTTGAGCCCAAAACCAACGTTACTTTTCTTCATGTATCATGTTAAAAATTGTGAATATAATCTGAATATATTACACTATTTCTAGAAATGTGTTTACTAGATGGTGCTGCCGATACCTACATTAGTGATACTACTGCCATCTACATTATAAAATAGATACTAATACATTATTTGTATGCAATATTTTACCCAAGGCCACACTCAAAAAGATACCGGCTACACGACTGTCGAGGCTGACTGAAGCCCTGGCCAACTACGACCCAGTGCTGAACGAGTACTTCTTCGACAGGCATCCTGGTGTATTTGCACAGATCTTGAACTACTACAGGACGGGGAAGCTGCACTACCCGACTAACGTGTGTGGGCCTCTGTTTGAAGAAGAGTTGGAGTTTTGGGGGCTGGACGCCAACCAGGTAAGCTTGAAAATATAAATAAATGTTCCTCGTAACGATATATAGTCCTGAATGATTACCTAAGGTTATATCGAGGAACGTTAAATAAGCACACAAAAAAACTCCATCAGTTGCTTTTTGGCCCATTTGACAGACTTAGCTACTTCTTGCTATCGTTTTTTCCTACAAGTAACTTATCTATTTGATAGAATGCGATGATAGAATGCGATGACAGAAGCGAAGGAAACTGTGAAATCTTAAGAAAAATAGTTAAAATCGTTCGATGTCGCTACTTTTGAAACTGAGAAAAATAGAAACGACTGCAGTTACGCCCGTCCTTTTTAATTAATCTCTATAGAACGTTGTTGCAATAACATGTATTTCCCGTTTAGCAGTCAGAGAATCGAAGATGTCAAGAGTTGGCCCGTGGCTATTAGTGACACCTATGTCAATAGTGATTGAATGTGCTTCTTGATTTGGCCTTTTTCTAGTGGGAAGCGCCATCCGAGTTGTGGCTATCTAGTTTTTGATGAAGTGTGCTTGGATTTTATTGTAGAAAGACGTCGTGAGAATGATCACTTTATAATAAATTTATCCTGAATAGAATATTGTTGGAAATGAATATTTAAAAAAAATTATGTAAGGTTCAATAAGGACCAGAAATATTAAACCTTCGTCAAACATCAACAATCTTCCTTCAAGATGTCACCGAAAGCAGTTGGTTGGTATGTATATTCCGGCTTCTGTTCTTGATCAGAGACCAGCTTGTAAACCTTCGTCAAGTAAGACAGTCACAGACATAATTTTTACTGACACAGAGAGAGAAAGTGCACCCAGGGCGAAGGCGGGTATCGAACCCGCAACCGTTACAGTGCGCAGACTGTTAGCGTAATTGGTTGCGATCAAACCCACTATGCCACCCGGGCCCCGCCGAAAGCATGTTCACTCGTCAGGATTTGGTTTTGTATGGAAAATGGCATGGTATCTCCGGACAATGCCACGTATGCCTCCGGACAACGCCACGAGTTTCATTTTCGTCTTATTTGTGTAGTTATGCATATTTTAAGGGCTTTGAGATGGTTTTTTATGTAATTATAAGTGTGTCAGTCCTCTTTTGCTAGGCCTAGCCTTGGTAGGCGTGTTTGTTTACATTCTGTGTTCGCAAATTTCTGTTTGTTTACGTTCGGGTTTTGCTTTGGCTTAGGTGTGGACTATTTAAAATGGGTATTGTTAGATGTATGAAGGTGATGAGTACTGGAGTGGGTCGTTTATACATAGTTTGTGATGTTTGCGAAAATTTTTGTGATGCTAACGTACATGGTTTGAAAGAGGTAAAAAGGAAAGAACGAAAGTTGTTTAAGTGCAATAGTTGTGTTACCTTGGCTGCAATGAAGTAAGAACTTGATGCTTTAAAAGCTAGTATGAAAGATTCAAGTGAACAGAAAGGGGAGGGAGTTTGTGGTTTAAATACTGTGAATACTGATGGTGAGGTGTATTCTCTGGTTGATGAGGTGAGTGATAGTCGTGAACTTGATGTGAGTTTTATAGTGGAAGATAGTATTCATGGTGTTGTTTTGGGGGATTCTATGGTGAGGATATTGGGTACAAACATTCAGCGTAAGTTTTCAAACATGGTACGCTGCTGTTTGCCGGGAGCAAAAGTAGCAGATATCACAAAAACAGTGGAGAAGACTGTTAAAAAACAAAGCAAAGTTGTTGTATGGGCTGGTACTAATGATGTTTTAACGTCAACAAACACACAATTCACGAATGAAATAAAGGGTTTGCTAAGCGAAGTTAAGAAACTGACAGGGGATGTTAGTGTAATAAGCTTATTACCTAGATATGGGGTCCAGGATCAAAAGTTTTGGGAGTGGAACAGAGTGCAGGTATTGAATAGCATATTGAAAAAACTTTGCGGGGAAGAAAATGTGACATATATTGACCTATGGTCACCATGCAGGACCGATTGGATTTCCAGAGATGGTTTACATCTTAGCAGAATTGGGAACCTGGTTGTGAGTAGACTGGTCATAGAGAGTTTGATTGCAAAAAATTAATTTCGGGGGTCTACCAGGAACAGAGAAAATTTTCTACGTTGGGAAATCATGTAGTGAAGTTCAACAACAAAATTATAAAAAGGTCTGCAGATGATGAGAGAAAGACAATTGAACACTTAAAATTTTTGTACTGCAATGCTAGAAGCGTCAGAAATAAATTAGATGAATTAAAGGGTATAGTAACAAGTGAGGAAATTCACGTCATTGGGATTACAGAAAGTTGGACCAGTGATGATGATCTTTCGACTTTCTTGGACATAAATGGTTTTATTTTATTTCGAAAAGACAGAATTAGTAAGAAAGGAGGAGGAGTTTTGATTTATATTAGGGAAAATATTACTTGTTCAGAATTAGTTTTGGGGAATAATTTGCAGGGTATTGAAGCACTATGGGTTAGGCTAACGAATAACAAAAATTTCAGTTTTACTATTGGTAATATCTATAGACCTCCAAACTGCACAGAAGATCATAATAATACTATGTTTAGCGCTATTCATGAGGCTTGTCAGGGGAAGAGTGACATTGTGTTGATGGGGGATTTTAATTTTCCTAGTATTGATTGGAAGAATAATTTGGCTTGTGACGTTAAAGGGTCAAATTTTTTGGAGTGCACACAGGATTGTTTTTTACATCAAATTGTACAGGATAACACTAGAAATAATGCCTTGTTGGATTTGATTTTTTGTAGTAATGACAATTTGGTGGATAGTTTGACAGTAGGGGAGCATCTGGGTGACAGCGATCATAATATCATTAGATTTAATTTTGCTTTTCATTCAGCAGAGATAGACAATTTTAGGATTGTACCAAATTTTAGGAATGCCAATTTTCATAAGATTCGGGTAGATTTGGCTAACATTTTTGGAAAAGGTTTAACATCGAATAATACAGAACAGCAATGGGATGAATTTAAGGAAAAACTAAATATTGTTATTAATAGACATATCTCTTTCAGACGAAAACGCGATACAATTAAATTTTCACCTTTGTGGTTTACTAAAGATATTAAGAAGGCCTTAAAATTGAAGCAGAAATCCTATAGGTTGTTTAAAAGTTCAGGCAGTGATACTGATAGAGAGACTTTACTTATGTTATAGCCAGAAAAAAGTTTAAATATATGAAAAGGCAACAAAAATTGAGTTTGGAGGAGAGATTGGCAAGGGGAATTAATGATAATCCTAAAGACTTCTTTGCATATGCTAGGGGAAAAAACATTTCAAATGTTAATTTGGGTCCATTTGAGGACAAGTTTGGTAATTTTATCTCTGATGAGGTGGGTATGGCAAATATTCTTAATGATTTTTTCTGTGATGTTTTTAACAAGGATTTTAATTGTGAAGGTATTCAGCTGGTTAAACGAATAAGTAATTTTCACGAATGCACCTTCAATAGGGAAAATGTTATTAAATATCTTAGAGGAATTAAACCTCATAAAGCTCCGGGGCCTGATAATATCTATCCAAGGATACTTGTGGAATGTGCGGAAGAGTTGGCTGACGTTGTTTTGACAATTTTCATTTCATCATATGATTCGGGATGTGTACCTTTTGATTGGAAGCTAGCAAATATTACCCCTCTTTTTAAAGCTGGATCAAGGGGGGATCCTAGCAACTACAGACCTGTTAGCTTAACTTCTGTCTTATGTAAAATTTTTGAAACTTTTATTAAACATCATCTCATGGCATTCCTTGAGGGGGGGAAACATCTTTCAGATCTACAATTTGGTTTTCGAAAAGGAAAATCTTGTAACACAAATCTTTTAAAATTTTACAACAGGGTTACCGAGTGTTTGGATAGGAAAGATAGTGTGGATTTAATTTATATAGACTTTCAAAAGGCATTCGATAAGGTCCCTCATGAGGCACTCATGATTAAATTGGAGAGGATTGGAATTGGTGGGAAAATTTTGATTTGGATAAGAAATTGGTTGACAAATAGGAGGCAACGAGTTCAAATTAAGGGTAGATATTCTGAATGGGCTGACGTGGGAAGCGGTGTCCCTCAGGGCTCTGTGCTAGGGCCAATTTTGTTCATTGTTTTTATTGATGACATTAGCTGGAGAATAAATAACCATATTAGTATCTTTGCAGATGATTTAAAAATTATGGGTAATGTGAATTCTGAGGAACAAAGGGATGAGCTACAGAGGGATTTGGATAAATTATCAGATTGGGCTGATAATTGGGGGATGTCTTTTAATATTGGGAAATGTCATGCTTTACACATGGGAAAGAATAATAGGATTTTTGATTATTTTTTAAAAGGTTCTGAAATTCAGGTTAGTAATTCAGTTAAGGATTTGGGGATTTTGGTTTGTGATGATTTTAAAATGGGGTACCAGTGTTCAGTTGCTAGTAAAAAGGCAAATAAATTATTGGGTTATATAAAAAATAGTATTTCTTCAAGGTCTAGTAACGTTATCCTGCCACTGTACAAAGCGCTGGTAAGGCCTCACTTGGAATATGCCGTACAGTTTTGGTCTCCATATCTGCGGAAAGACATAGATGTGATTGAAAGGGTGCAGCATAGGGCCACTAAAATGGTTGATGGTTTTTGGAATTTGAGTTATGAAGATCGATTGAAGAAGTTAAATATGTACACGTTGGAGGAGAGAAGGGTTAGAGGGGATTTGATTCAGCTTTTTAAATTTATTAGGTCATTGGATGCTGACCTGCTTGTTTTTTATTCTGATAACCGGACTAGAGGTCATAGTTTAAAACTGAGAAAAGCACGTTTTAATAGGGATTTGAGGGAACATTACTTTTATGTTAGAGTTGTGGATAAGTGGAATGGTCTGCCAGAGGATGTTGTGAATTCTGACAGTGTTGATATTTTTAAAAAGAAGCTGGACAGACACTGGGATATAGTCGGGGGACTGTAAACAGGACCAATCTTGTTGGGCTTCGTGCCTGTTATTGGTCCTTTATTTTTGTATTTGTATTTGTATTTGTATTTGCATCTCACGTAGGCACACAAAACCAGTCACTGACAAGTAAAAATGTTTTGGGTAACGTCTTTGGTGGAAGAGTGGTGGTAGCTGGGGAAAAAAAACGATCCACCCTTCATTTTGCGGCTGGTATTGGTCAAGGAATTTTGTGAAAGGTGTCATTTTTCAAGAAATAGCGTAAGGAATTGAGAACTGGCAACCAAAATTGCATAATGGGTCGTCTACATATTAAAATGAGTACCAACTTTGAAAATTCCAATGGCAACACCCAGTTTTTTTTTACATAAAAATGTTCAGCACCATCAAAATACCCCAGGTATAAAAAAGAATTATTCATTTTGCATTATTTTCTGAGATATTAAAGCATTAATTTTGAACTCGTTTAGGAGGAAATCTCCAAATTGAAAAAGGTAATATTTAGGGTGTCTTTTCGAAACGACAAGCTAACAAAAGGGTTACTATAATCTCGCCAAAGAATCCTAGAATTAAACCTTCGTCACTAATATTGTGATTTTTTTTATGCTTTTACCCTTTTTTTTATTTTTGGATTTTAAAATTCAGAAATAAAATAAAGGTTCGACGAGAAAATGTTTTAATTTTAAATTAAGTCACACATACGATTATTTATAACGAACAGATTTTCAAATGCGATTAGTTACAATCAGATAGACAAACATGATTATTACATTTATGTTTTACATTTTATGCAAATTTTTGTTTCATTCATATTGCTACAAAAAGTTTGTTTAAAATTCGGCGCACTGGGTCTGGGACATATGCCGACAGCCGAAATCCCAACAAGCCGAAATCCCGAATGGGTCGAAATCCCGAAAATAGATTTTTGTCCATTTCTCGATTTTTTAAAAATATTAGAGATTATTTAGTTATTTAGTTATTTAGTCAGTTAGTTATTTAATCAGTTAGTTAGTCAGTTAATTAGTCAGTTAGTCAGTCAGTTAGTCAGTCAGTTAGTCAGCCAGTTATTCAGTTAGTCAGTCAGTCAGTAATTTAGCCAGTCAGTTAGTTCATCAGTCCGTTAGTTAGTTAGTCAGTCCGTTAGTTAGTCACTCCGTTAGTTAGTCCAGACTGACTAACTTAGTTAACTGACTGTCAATTAGTTAGTCAGTGAAATGACTGACTCACTGTCTAACTGACTGACTAACTAACATAACTAACTAACATAACTAACTGACTGACTAACTAACGGACTAACTGACTGACTAACTGTCTGAATGACTAACGGACTGACTGACTGACTAACTGACTAACTAACTGACTGGCTAACTAACTGACTGGCTAACTAACTGACTGGCTAACTAACCGACTGACTAACTAACCGAAACCGACTGACTGACTAACTAACTTACTGACTAACTAACGGACTGACTAACTGACTAAATAACTAAATAACTAACTAAATAAATAAATAAGTAATCTTTAATAATTTTTTTTAAAAAAATCGAGAAATGGACAAAAATCTATTTTCGGGATTTCGACCCATTCGGGATTTCGTCTATGTCGGGATTATGGCCTTTCGGGATTTCGACGTTCGAGATTCTGGCTTGTCGGTATTTCGGCTTTCAGGATTCTGTCCGGAACCCTGACTCACTTTATCGGTAATATAAACCACATATTACAAAACGAGAGTTACGATCCTAACACGATATTTAAGGAAAGCAAAATAAAATTACGCAGAATGATTTGGCAATTATTTTTAACTAAGGCACTGGGCACTAATCATTTTAAATAATCAATGTGGTAACAATGAAATATATGCTAAACACCGAATTCCAATAATATTTTAGGGTTTTAATTTTTAATATATAACACACTTTTTGAAATTGTATTGGAAATAACATACATTCAAAAACATAGTAATCGATATAATTTAATGTTAATTATACAAACAAAATACATTGTATGCACTTGAAACAAGAAAAGATTTTTAGACATTTGACAGACATCAATAGTTTGAATAAATATTTACCAAAAACGCTTTTCAACCACCAAACGATAATGCAAGTTAGGTAATAAGGCAAGTTAGGCAAGTAAGTAATTTTTTACACGGTCCCTATAAAATTCGTTTTTTTCAGTATTTTTACAATAACTCGGCAAATAATTGTTGTTGAATTAAAAAATTCGGGATTTCGGTTCTACTTGATCTACTTTATCGATTTATGTAACAAAAGTTAGGGGTTGCTATTCATGTTTTATTTTTTCTTATTTAAATTTAAATAAAAAAATAATAAAAATGAAAAATTGATGAAAAAACTTGTATGATTTGTTTTTGGAAGATTAAGAAGTATTTAATGAAAAAAAATTTGGTTTAATTCATTTTATTTGTGGAGGTATGAACAAAAGTTTGTGAAACTTTTTTAACATTATGGGCGTTCAACTTTGAATGCTTATATATCAACAAATAAAAGCAAATTAATAATTTTTTTTGGATCTGGGGTATTTTGAAGATGATAAACATTTTTATATAAAAAAAGTTGGGTGTTGCCATTGGAATTTTCAAAGTTGGTACTCATTTTAATATGTAGACGACCCCTTATACAATTTTTGTTGCCAGTTCTCAATTCCTTACGCTATTTCCTGAAAAATGACACCTTTCACAAAATTCCTTGACCAATAGCAGCCGAAAACCGAAGGGTGGATCGTTTTTTTTTTCCCCAGCTGTACTTGGCGAAGGTTCGCATGAACCTGTTTTTGGTCCTGTCCATCGGTGTATGCTTAACTCTAGTTGGTTGGTAGACATATTTTTTCAGGCTTGTGTGCTTGGTCACAAAGACCCGCTTATAAACCATCGTCAAGAAGGACGGACACGACATACACACATATAAGACAGATGCTGCCATCTATCGCCACCTTCACAATTTAGACATGTCCCTGAAGGGGAGGGAAATAGTCTCCAGGGACCTGTACCCGTGGGAAACTGCGCAATGACCGCCCACAGGTCTTTCGTACCCAACAGATGTAACGAGCACGTACTCCGCATATACTCGACAAAAACAAACATCCATGCCTTACCGGGATTCGAACCCGAAGCCAGAGGCTCCAAAGGCTAGCTCCCTAACCGTTGCGCCGCCGGTCGGCCTTAACTTTAGATAAGCAGGATACTGTTCCTCCTATCCCTTCTTGACATCTATGACGTGGGTTTTAGACTAGTCTAAATGAACACTCGTAAAACGAAAAGGGGTAAGGAAGATTTTGGTTTAAGCTACATAACATTATGTTACTATATTTGTGGCGATCCATTGCTTATGCAAGATCAATTTCTTTAATGTTTAGAAAAGTTTCTCAATTGAAGGGCAGTTCAAACTTGCACCGGGTTCACTATTAATGCATATATGTATTTTAACTTACAGCGTTCCCCGAGTTGATACTGAATGTGTTAAATAATACATACTAGAGATAAAAATTTATTGACGATCAAGTCAATATGGAAAAGAAATACCCTTGCAATTGATGAAGGCCATCAACAATTAACTATAATCCTCCTTTTACCAATTACACATGTGTAGTTTTAGTATTACACATTATTTCCAACCAAACTAACCCAACGACCCCCAATGCTCGACAAAAAAATAGGATTTCCAACCCTACCTCCTTCTGGTTCTTTTCCTGTTTACAAAGTGGACTCTTCCACAATAAAAAATATTTGAGATGCTAAGAAGTGAAAAGCAAGAAGTGGCAGTTCGTCGGGATATTCTGAAGGGATAACAGTGGAATTTGCTTACTACACATGCGTTAGATGCGGACGCATCGCTTGACGTGAATTCTAACAAACCATCCAAGCGAAGGTAAGGCTCTGATATCGCGGAGCACGACGTTTTGTAACGCCTTGACATTCGTCTTTAATCCTTACAAACCAGGGCTTTAGTTTAGCAGGATATTATATAGTCCGACTGTCACTTCATAGCATCCCAAATATTTTGATTGAGGAACAGTCCACTTTAAAAACCGGTAAAGAACCTAAAGGAGGTAGGGTTGCCAATCCCATGCTGTTTGCCGAACATAGTGGATTGTTGGGTTATTTTGGTTGGAAATAATGTGTTACATTAAAACTACACAGATTATTGGGGAAAGGAGTATTATAGTTAATTGCTGTAGGGTCGTCATCAATTTCTCAGTCATTTATTTTCTATCTTGACTTAGTCGTCAATAGATTTGCATCTGTAGTATGTATTATTTAACACATTCAGTATCACCTCGGGGAACGAAATAAGTTAAAATATAGGTATAAAATAATACTAAACGAGATGCAATTTCGAACTGTCCTTCTGTTGAGAATGTGCTTCTTAATCTCTTAAAGAAATTTGCGCTAATAAAAGCAATGAATCGACAAATATAGTAACTCTTGCCTAAACCAAAATCTTCCATACCCTTTCTCACAATGGACTCTTCCACAATCAAACCATTTTAGATGCTAAGAAGTGAAAGGCGAACTATACTGGTGTAGTTTTTTTTTTGTTCAAAAGGTCCCCGGGTGGCCTAGTGGTTTGGATCACAGACCACTACGCTAGCAGTCTGCGCGCTGTACCGAGTGCGGGTTCGATTCCCGCCTTCGCCCTGGGTGTACTTTCTCTCTATGTGTCAGTAAAAAACCCGTCTTTGTGTCTTACTTGACGAAGGTTTATAAGGGGGTCTCTGATCAAACACACAAACCGGAATAGATACAGTGGGTAAAAAAAGTTTCCGTACGCATCCAGGATGTTTAAAAACACTTTGTTTCAAAGAACTTAAACCCTTTAAAAAAATCAAAATATACGGATTTAAAATAATTAATTCGTCTACTTACTAAATTGCATTGTCGTTAAAAAAAATTTTTGAATTTAACTTAAAAAATTTAAAAATCAAAATTTAACAATAAAAGAGATCAAAAAAAGTTTCCGTACGCTTTTAAAAAAACTAAGTAATGATGTCATACAGACCAGTCCTGCAGTAAATTTTAGGTGTTTGAACCTAGCGATCTTCCCAAACTCAAATATACAGCAGTTTTATTGATCAGTTATATCCTTTTTTTAGTAAATTATGAAAGTTTCCAAAGATATTCTTGAATTAGTAATTACATCTCGAAATGAGGGTTTATCTGTCAGTAAAATGGCGAAAATTATCAAGAAACCTAAATCAACTGTTCAGTATATTGTTGAAAGGTATCGCTATCTCAGACATAATAAGGACAGGTAAGAAAGGTAACAGGTAAGGACATGTAAGAAATGTGATAAAAAAAAGTGGTTATAAGGGTCGGGTGGCCCGGAAGAAGCCCTTCATCAGTAAATTGAACCAGAAGAAGCGGCTCCAGCTCGCTAAGCAGAACGTTACCAGGCCTCTGGCGTTCTGGGAGACTGTTCTTTTCAGTGACGAGTCGCAATTTAACATCCACGGATCCGACGGATGTGTTATGGTATGGCGAAAGCCAAATCAACAAATGAAACCAAAGAATTTGGTTGGTACTGTCAAACACGGTGGTAATAAGGACTCATGGGGGGGGGGGGGGTATCAAGACATTTTTACAAGTATCTAGACATTTTTAAGGAGAACGTTAAGCAAAGCGCTTTGAAACTGAACCTGGGAGCTGGATTTATATTCCAACAGGACAATGATCCTAAACATACGGCCAAAATTTGCAAGGAATGGTGCTTGTATCACCTCAAAGAACAGCTACATAGCCCTCCCCAGAGTCCCGACTTGAACCCCATTGAACATTTGTGGGTTATAATCGGTCGTAAACTGAAAGAATGTTCAATAATGAACGTAAAGAGAGGAGCTGAAAGATGCTATTCAAGACATATGGAGCAAGATAACTCCAGAGACAACGAAAAAACTCGTCGGAGTGATGCCCGCACGTTTGAGAGAGGTGATCAGAAACCAGGGTGGATCAACTGACCACTAAAGAAAATTTTACCTGAAAATAAAGATATAAATTTACAGATATTTAGCATCGTACGGAAACTTTTTTTGTTAATTTTTTTATTTCTTGAAACTCTTTTCAAATTCCTTGCCAAAGTATTGATGATTTCTTATTTTTACCTGTTCTAAGTAATTCATAATTAAGTTTCCTGTAAGAATATGTCGTTTGCTTAATTTTACAATTGCATTTTCTTTGTAAATAAAAGTGTTATTTACAAATGCCAACTGCGTACGGAAACTTTTTTTACCCACTGTATGTACCAACCAACCTTTTGTCCACCCATTTACAGGTAGAGCCGTGTTGCTGGATGACGTACACTGTGCACAGAGACACTCAGTCTACGCTTTCCATCCTGGACAACCTGGACTTGGACGCAGATAAGCCCAGCGAGGAGGAACTGGCGCGCAAGTTCGGTTTCTTAGAACAGTACAACGCCGGCAAGATGACCTGCTGGCAGAGGGTCAAGCCCCGCATTTGGCTGCTCTTCGACGAACCGGCCTCCTCCATAGCCGCCAAGGTAGGCCACTTATTTCATTTTATACACTGCTCAAAACAATTAGGGGAACACTTTGCGTACTTTGGTAACCCTTTCATTTACAACTTTTTATTTTTTATTCTAAAAATCTAAAGTTTGTGAAATAGATTCATTATGCATCCAGAATGAAATGGTAAAAAACATGGGGGGGGGATTTAAATTTTTTAAACTAAAATTTAAGAGGAAAAATATTGGAATCATAACTTTTGAATCAATTATAACAATAATTTTTTCAAAACTTTATTTGATAAAAAAGGTGAAACCAATTTTTAAACATCTAAGCATGCAAGCGTGAAGAATTTAGGGTCAATTTATTTCATAAAATTTTTTGGGAGTGAATTTTGTTTTACCATGTTTTTCATATTTTAATTTAATTAAAACAAACATCATTCAATTCATCAAAAGACATGATTCTTCCATCTAACGATAAATAAGTGCGAGCTCAACTTAGTGAGAAAAAATAACGGGCAAAATCGCAAGCTGATGGTTCCAAATGGAATCATTGGGGGTGAAAGCGTTTAAACCATGCGCTCCCCTAATTGTTTTCAGCAGTGTATTTTATTTCTGTCATAACTACTGAATAAAAACCCCAATTATAGGAGACGCATACAGAAATAAGTTAAAACAGAGATAAAACAGTAGATTTAAAAACATTTGGCGAAACAGTGGCTTTTTAAGGGGTACTTATAAGTACCGTCTGGGCATAAAGGGTTGATGGATGTGGAAGGTTCTATTTGTTACGGAAGCTGTTTGATTTCAATAGGCTGTGTCCTGACTACGGCATCAAATGCCACAAATGCAACAAAATTTGACGACCGCCAAGGGCGCCAAGCGATGCAATAGCATGTGGCTGACTCTGCCAAGTCGCCAAGTTTTGTTGCATTTGTGGCATTTGATGTCGTAGTCGGGACACAGCCTTAGGGAAACCTTTTGCTAAATCCAGTTTTTCTTTTAGTTTAAACAGTATCTGGTCATTTGAAACCAGAAATATAACTTAAAATTGCTGCCCCTTACTTGTCCAGTCGTTTATTGTTCTTTCACTCTGAACTCTTTTCTTGTATTGTTTCTCCAAGCTTGACTGAATTCTGTGCTCAAAACTCAAAATTCAATGTCGATCTATCTTGTTTTTTTAATCAGAAATATAACAGAAGACGTTTACAAAATCTAGTAGGTTTTATATCGTTATATTTTTGCAGCTGTATAGCTACTTAGAAGTTAAATATTCAGAATTATATTTAGGTCTCAAAGGCTCACACTTATTAGTAACACATGTCTATTAAAAGCATATATATTTTATCACTTCATTAAAAGATGATTGTCGATTCAATTTAAAGAACAATGCATTGTTTGACATAGCAATATATAAAGGCAAGGCAAGAAATAGACTAATAAGATTTACGGAGTGACTAAATACCTGCCCAAAACTCGCAGCTGAAACCACAAAAAAGGTTGCTTTAAACATTGCGCCAAATGTATATATTGGAAAAATACTCCAATAACCCAATATTAAGCATGGGCGAATAACAGGTTGTTTGTGATTCGAAATTTGTTGATGAATTTTGTATATTTATTATATTTTGTATATTTATATTTTGTATATTTATTATATTTTGTATATTTATTATATTTTGTATATTTATTATATTTTGTATATTTATTATGTTTTGTATATTTATTATATTTTGTATATTTATTATATTTTGTATATTTATTATATTTTGTATATTTATTTCCTTCAAAATGCATACACTTCATAATGCAACAACTAAACTATTATTATCAAAAATTAATATTTATTATTGGGTCAGACTTTTTATGGCACGGACCAACTGAACAGAATTGATTGCGATTACATTTGGCGATTTTAGAACTGACAATCTAGCGATCAATAGTCAATGCCTGCAACCTCGTGATAGTTGTTTGTACGGGTTTTGGGCAGGTACTTAGCCTCGGCGTAAAATTTAATATTTAAAACAAAATATTCACGAAAACTCACAGCAATATAACAATTACAATTAACTAAAAAGATTTTTATGTATCGAAACAAAAACGCTCACAAGAACTCAAAAGCTTAAGGTTAACAGTTAAATGCTTAATTCACATGCATAATAAATTAAAATTGTGTTATTTAATTTTAATTTCTTGCATAAAGTTTGTAAGCTCTTGCCCTTTATGACTTATTTACTATCCGTAAAGCTTCAAATATTTGCCCCCAACACGTCCTTATTTACATTCCCAATTAAACTAACACCCTTTAGGCACTGAGCATGGCACTTTGGAGGACAATTTCCCCATTATGATGGGAATTCCAAGGCAATTCTAAGAGTTCGATTCGCAGATTCTTAAGCAATTTATGGAGAGGAATGTCCATGGCAATCCTATGGGGATTAGGGTTAAGTGCTTTGATATTATTTTGTATTGAATGGTATTTGGATATTTATAAGATAGGGGTAATGTGTTGTTTTTGAGATATTTTAGGGGATGTGAGAGTGTGGGGTTCACGGGTATTGTTGGGTAGTTAATATTTTATCTAAAAATTAAAGCAATATTTTTTTGTAAAATAAGATAAAAAGTTTGTTTTGCCAACGGGGCTGCTTTATTGGCGGCTAAGCCTTTGCAGATTCGGCATTGTCCCCAGAACAGAGAGCCATTTCTTTGTGGCACCATCTAGGCGAACTCTCGCTACCAATTTTGACGCTCAGATTACAATGAACCTGAGCTCTCTGTGGATGTTAAAGTAGATAAAAAGTTTATTTTATTAGTTTGTATAATATTATAAGTACAGTTTTTTAAATATATAAAGGAGGGGGGAGAGAGATACATTGCATTTGTTTGCCCTTTCCTTTAAGGGGAGTCGGATGGGTGCTTGAGTCAAAAATGTCGATTTATGTTTTTCTTTTATTTTTAATCTGCATATATATAGCTTTAATTTAAGACTGAGATTGTCGATTTATGTTTAGTAGTTTTCTTTTTATAGGCATTTTTCAGAAACTCTGCATATCAGTTGTTACCTATACCTCAATTTTCTTTTGCGTTTCCTGAAATATAAGGTTTTTCAACAGTTAGGAACATTTTCTCAGGAACTATAAAAGATATCAACATGTTTTGTTTTATTATTTCTTCCCCATTAATAGTTCTTTGATTTAAACTGAGGAATTTTAGATGTCTTTGCTAAAAAAAAGTTATATAACTTTAAGTCGGATTCTTTTGGGGTTTTTTAATACATATTTTAAAAAAAATCACTGTAAAATTATTCTTTTATTCTGTGAAATATCCTCAGTTTAAATCAAAGAGCTATATGTAAGGAACAACTATAAAAGTTCTAATGATTCTCATTAGTTCCTGTAAAATGTTCCTAAAAGTTAGTAAAATTAACATGGGCGAGATAGAACCATCCGACTCCCCTTAACTAAATATGATAAACGTTTTTGACTAGTTTGATTTAAAATCAAAATACACTTGAGTAACCTTTCTTGACCATGCTCTCAAAACCTACCTACAATCAGTGTTGATTGTACCCATTTAACTTTTTTTCTGTATAAGGTTTTCACCAAATGCTGGAACTTCTAACTACCACCACTATTTAAACTGAGAAAATTTAGATATCTGTGCTAAAAAAAAGTTATATAACTTTAAGTCGGATTCTTTTGGGTTTTTTTAATACATATTTTAAAAAAAATCACTGTAAAATTATTCTTTTATTCTGTGAAATATCCTCAGTTTAAATCAAAGAGCTATATGTAAGGAACAAACTATAAAAAGTTCATAATGATATCTCATATAGTTCCTGAGAAAAATGTTCCAAAGTATATAGTTAGATAACAAAGTATTATACAGGGCCGCATTGGTCATCTATGGAATCAAGTCCGAGACTCTCCCTTAACTAAATATGATAAACGTTTTTGACTAGTTTGATTTAAAATCAAAATACACTTGAGTAACCTTTCTTGACCATGCTCGCAAAACCTACCTACAAATCCCGTGTTGATTGTACACATTTAACTTTTTTTTGGTGCAAGGTTTCACCAAATGCTGGAACTTCTAACTACCACCACTATTTATACCGTTGATTTAATTAACAATTTTCCGGAGCAACAAAGTTATGGTTTTACCTCAAAATTGGTAAATTCACACTTGAAATAGTGGTGGCAGCTAGAAAGTTCCAGTATTTCTGTTAATCTAGCACAAAACTTTTTAGAAGTATATGCGGCCACATTCACAAATTAATTATTTTAATTCTTAATATTTTAAAAGAAATAAAAAAGAAATAATACAAAATGTAATACGAATTATGTTAAAACACACTTTTTCGCATGTTTTCTGGACTTAAAGATTGCTTCCATACATCAGTGTTTTGGCAACGTCAAAACTTTCTTCTGCAAACTGCAGTTGGCGCCCAGAAAAAAATAAGATATCTAAAGAAAACTTGCAAAGAGAAAAAGAAAAAACAGCAGTATTTTACTTTTACTATTTTTTAACTTTCATATTCCAAAACAATATCTTAAAAAATATAAAATCTGGTGGATTTACGTCATGAATAACAGCAAGGTAAAAAAAAAAGAAAGAAACACTTGAATCTCTTTCAAAGTTTCGACTGAATAAAAGGGAAAATGATGTGCTGGATAAATAAAATTGTATCTGCAACAAGAAATATTTGAGTCAAAATAATACTATTTGTAAAATGTAAGGGAGATTTATTGAAATGCTGTTTAACATATGCATACACTTTAAAAAAAGTAAATTGATATAATAGCTTTTTGTGTCTAAACTATTAAGGTGCAATTGAATTAATTACGTTTCTTTTTTACAGCAATCTACAACCGCACTGAATTTAAATTTCTGAATTCTATATACAAGTTCTTAAACAATGAAATAAAGAGGTTTATGATTCAGAGTACGTAATGCTGTTCGTTTAGACGTATTCCATCAATTTGGCGACAATCAGACGGATTTTTTACGAAAACAATATCCTTATAATTTTAACCTTAACATCAATTGTGAAAAAAGGACAGTTATAGCTTTTTCAAAGTAAAACAGTGATAAGATACATGGAAAAAAATCTCGTGTGTTCCCCGTTCTTTTGTCGGCGTTTAAAAGCTGGTATCAGTCAGCACCTCACGTACCGAATAGGCCTTTCACGATGACAGCGACCAGTTAGAATAGGAGGGACATAAAATATATCTCCTACCGGAAATAAAGTACAAGAAACAGTATTATTTGTTGGCACGGCTTTGCTGAAAAGTACCAAGATATTTTGTTTTAAGCGTTTCTTGCTGTCTGTACCCGAGAGAAACTTTAACACAGCTTAGAAATACTTTTAATTTTTAACCTTGTTCAAATAAAGAAGTTTACACCTGAGGGTGTATACATTGGTAAATGGTGTATTTTTAAAACGATTGTATTACTATGTACCTGAGCTTACAGGTTAAAGTATAGACCAAAGAGTTCTATAGTAGGGTAGAGGAACGACTCGTACTGAGCTGCCATCGGCAGCCATGGCTCACTACGGAGCCCGAATAGAGTGGCAAAAGTGTTAGTTAATTTATAATTTAGATACTGAGAAAGGAAGTACACCCAGGGCAAAGGAGGAATCGAACCCGCATCTGTTACAGCGCGCGGACTGCTAGCGTTATGGCCTGCGATCCAAACCACTCGGCCTTCGGGCCCCACATGCCACCCTATATTGTCTCCGTGTTGGTTCATGGTGCTGTTACCAGGTTCAGTCTCTACCCTACTATAGAACTTTTTGGTATAGACCTAACCCATGATATTTTGAGGCTTACACCGTCTTCTTTGCTTTAGAACTTGCTAATTCATTGACACAAGTTTCTCAGTTTACTCAGCTTCTATAACAGTTGCACCCGAACCCAACCAAATGACTAAAAATCTTTTATGCTTTTTGTCAGTCTGTCTTGCCCACTCTTTAACTTCCGTTCCAAAAGTTCGACGCTCAAAATAGTGTTTTGTTTGAAGTGCATAACATCAGAAATGTATCTTTACAATGGGCGTTGCGTTTAATTTTATTCATCTGTCGTTCTATACTATAAAAGTTTCTGCGACTATTAAAGTGACACAAAAGTAGTACAAATAAGAATTTGAAATTATGTTAAAACCATCCGATTTATTTACAGATTCAAGCGACACATTTTTATGACAATTTTAAATGGTGCAATATGAAGTCTAACAACTATTTATCCTGTTAATAGGGAACTTGGTTCTTTTTGGGGTAAACAAAGAAGAGGTAGAAAAATGACAGATTTTGCTTATCGCCATCTTGGTTTTTATGTATCACTCGAGAGCTACTTCGGTGTTTAAAATTGTCAAATGAAAAGTGGAGACGGAACTTTTACGCCCCTCTAAAATAGTTTAAGAAAGTGCATTGATATTTATGACGTTAAAAGGTTTGCGTGTTTCGTATAGTGTCATATAAATAGCGGTGTCATTCGAATGGATGTTAAAGGTTTTATTAAAGTGGGATTTTTAAGATGCAAAACCATGATCGGTGTTGCAAAAAAATTAGATATTTTTAAAAATGGCATAATTATCAAAGCAAAGTATTTATATTTTAAAAATTAATTTATTGATTAGTTTAAAATTAAAAGCATAAATTATTATTATTGTTATTATCATCAGCATTGTTGTTAAACGGCTTAGCAGGTTTAAGAGTATGAACTTAAAGCCCTTATGAACTATGCTCAGTCAAAATTTTTCTCTTTTTTATTACGAATAATTATTCATTGGCTTTTTATAAAGAAAATAGGAATCCTTATTTCTGAAATCATGCAATTTAAGAAGTAGCTAAACATATCTTTATTAGAGCATTTTTATTTTCAAAATCTCATTTTCTTAAAATTAAGTTTGAAATATTATTTGTTCAGATATGGAATTAAAGAAATTGAAGAATCCGAGGGCATTCATTACTATAAAATAATTGGAAAATATTCTACGACATAATTATATTTTATTAAACCCACATAATTTTCATAAGATTCGTATTTTAATTTACTGAAGTTATTCCAATATCATGTTTAATTGCAATTTAAATATTAAAGAACTCAATTGTTAGTGATTTGAAGGCTTTAACTATCCAAACTAATTCCGTGAGCAGATATTTAGTTCAAACCCACATCCATCATTAGTAATTGTTAAAAATAGTTCTAGCCGTCAAACATATGAGCATTCCAATTAGAAGGGATCCTAAAATTAATAACTTTAAAATCTCATTGCGTGATAGTGCTTAAGATTCATTGGTAGAGTAAATTGAAATTTGAAAATCGATATAGATGCAAGATATATATTTTATAATATATATATATTATATTATATATTTGGAAACTTTCAATGAATTATTATGATTTAGTATTATATATTTCTCAGTCAATATATTATGCATTTTAATAATCAATTAATATTTTTATGTATGAATTTTTATATATATATATATATATATATATATATATATATATATATTATATATATATATATATATATATATATATATATATATATATATATATATATATATATATATATTTGTGTAGTAATTTGGGGAAACTTTCCAATGAATTATGTATGCATTTCGTCTTCTATATTTCTCAGTCAATATATTGAGCATTTTAATAATCAATTAATATTTTTATGTATGAATGTTTTAAAAGTTTATGAAATATACGAGTTTAAAATTACCTGTGTGTTGGACGTTTGGATGAACAAGGCTGTTGTTGACATCTTCTATACCAGCATTTAACTGCACTTCAAAGATAGATATAATAATGATATATTTTAAAGATTTATAACGATTTGTTTTTTAAAAAATATCAATTTCTTCGACGAATATCAACATTTTTGTTTCGAACAATAGGTTTCATATTTTAGTGACTCTGACCTAAATGATGGTATTAGAGTTTTACTTTTAGGCAGCTGGGAAATTCTACCATAATTTTTAATTTTATGTCCCTTGGTTAAATTAACTTGGTTATTAACTTTTAAAAAATTAATATTTCTTTTCAATTTTTTCTTATTATACTAATAGACTGGTCCTTATATAATTGCAAAACGGAATTTTAAAACAAAAAAACTCTTACAAAAATTTAGGACACAAAACAATGCAGAAAATTCCTTACCTTCCCATGCCCCGAATGTTAAATTTAAAGTTCAGCGCTCAAACTAACACATTCTTGAGCTAAAAATTACATTCATTTGGATTTTAAATTGAACTAATACTATATCTTAACAAATTCCTTCCATAAAATTTTGGCTTTTAATATTTATAATGTGTATTTCTCTTCTCCTAACTTTGTCCCTGGGTTTCTGTATATTCACTGACCTCATTACTAAAGTGGCGACGAGAGGCACTGAATGGAGCTACAGTGATTCTTCAATCATGAAAACGGTATTGCAGAAAACTCACATTTCAGTTAGTAGCCGCATTTTTTTTGCTATACTTTACCAATATGCCCAAAAGTTAAAAAAACCCAGTAAAATCAGCTGCGGGGCTTTATTACTTTCCTTACAACCTCATGGTTAAGATTAATTTTTGCTTAATAATTGGAATTTTTTCTATAAATATGTTTAAGTGGAGTATAAGGAGTAAAAAAATCCTTTTTTATTAAACTGGAGTTAGTTTCAACACAAAATAGACCGGAAAACATCGTGAATTTCCTCACAGTCCGTTCTTTAACCTTCCGTTTTTAACAGTCACAATGATCTAGGGATGGAAAACCGAAACCTGTTTTAAGACTAACCGGTTTGTTCGTGACTTCGGTTTCATTGAAAATTATTTATTTTCAAAAAGCCAGTTTAAACCGGTTTCTTTGAAACCGGTTTTTTTTAAAAAAAAAACTGCCATCCCTAAATTTTTTGTGAAAAAAATTCAAATGAGCCTTGCTGAACTTTTTTTTGTAATTCTAGAACCCTTATAAACCTTTTTACAAATATTTAAAGTGATTTTGAAAAAAATAAATTTCACAAGTTTTTTATACCTGAAATTAAAAATTATGGTAGAACTGCCCAGCTACCTTATCTACAAAATGACATTATGACTATAATGTCCCAAATTAATAAATAAATGCCCCAAATTTAAAATGGGCCTTCGTGGAAAGGGCCGTTAAAATATTATGCCAAGAGGGATAGCTTTCTCAGGTTTGCCATCTGACACCACATACGATGCTTTGGGATAAGATAGCATTGGGTAAAAGATCATGTGCCGACCTCGTCCCTCGACCACTCATCGAAATTACTATACACGCTGAAAATAACCCTCTTGTCGCTCTAGCGCAACGTTAATATGATTGTTTCACGTCGTGGAGGGCAACAGCTCCAACAGTTTGTTGTCATATGCTGCTTGGAAGTAAAAGGAATTACTTATGTTTTGGTATTCGAAAGTGAGTTTTCTGAGAATATTTTACTTATTAAACTTTTTAAATGCCAATTTCTTGCTGTGCTGTTGGTTGTTCAAAACATTTGTTAAATAAAGCTTGCATAGAAAGAAAAAATTCTTTCAGCTATATCGGACATTTTGAGAGTGAAACCGAAGCAACCAATGAAATCGCAGTACGCATACAAATGAAAACAACAGCATTACATCATCTGAAACATTCCCATTCAACCAGATACAATGAAATTACCAAATTATCATTCAAAATTAATACAGTAGAACCTCGATTATCCGTCACTATTTTATCCGGAACTCTCTGTTAACCGACCGTCCCTAAGCCAAATAAAAAATTTCTAAAATAAGGTAATTCTATCCATTGTTTACAAAAAAACAGGCTCAGAAATCTACGGTGATTATTAAGTGATAAGATTATAATCTTCGGCGATACTGAAATCAGCAAACTCCGGCGATTCAAAAATAGGAAATCGATCTCGAAACCGCGGCGATTCTGAACTCTGAATTCTCCTTTGATTCTTAAATTTTGAGATTCCGGCGTTTATGAAATCGGGAAACTGCAGTTATTTTAAGATATAACAAGAAGTTCATAAAGAACTAAAATAGCCTACTTTCCTGTTACTGAAATACTTACTGAAGTTCTAATTGGGAAAAAACTAGGTTCCTAACAGTAAATATCATCAACAGCCGTTTCTACACTAGATTTATACACATTAGAAAAAAAATCGAAACACAGCATCCAGCTATAATTTACACTTCTAAAAGCCAAAATCAACTATTTTCCTTAATATACTTTCGCAAATTAATTAAATATTATTTATCGTCTGCTCGCGCTTTATTTGTAGTTCGAAGAATAATTAAATATTTATTAGTAAACACAAATTTATTATATAATACAAATATAATACAAATATATTTATTAGTAACAAAAGTAATGAAACAACTCCAAACTGCATTAAAAAATAAGAAATGTAAATTAAAACTAAGCATAATTGTATGCAAAAGTATGCCTTGCCGCTTTCTTGGTAGATAATTAATGAATAATCAAAGAATCAAATTGTGCTACATTTTATGACGTCATTCCAAACTGATTCATGAAAATATTATTTTGCTTCAAATATGTTTAAATAAATAAAGTTTCTCATGCCATTGTTGATTTGGCAACTGTGATTTAAATGACTCAAAATTGAATTTCAATGCTAATTCAATGGGAAATTCGCCGACAGATAGTAGATTTATGTCCGTCCATACGTACAGACAGACGGACAAAAAGTATGAAAGTTGGGTATCTGAGGTCATAGTTTTCTAACAAAAAAAGAATTTTTAAGATCCGATGGATAGAACCGATTTTGGAAGGGGGGTACGGACAGACAGACAGACAGACGGACATCGACCGCATGTCAATACCTACTTTTTCATTTTTTTAATTCTTTCGAATTAAAAAAAGAAAAGTAGGCTAAAAACTTCGGTAACTCAAAAATGTAAAAGCGTATTTCTAGCAATCCTAAATTTTCGAAAGAATCCCGGAATCGTTTAAAGTCGTGAGACTACAGGTTATATCTATAGATACAATAAAACAACAAAAAAAAGCACTTTTCCCCGAACTCCGCTCAGATATGTAAAAAAAAAAATAAGAATAGAAATTTCATACAATGTTTTAGAACTTTCTTTTTGCCAAAAAGTTTGCATTTTAAAGATAACTCTTAAAACTGAACTTCAATGTTTACAACTGTAAAACCAGTGAGAATTTCGTACTTTGGCGAATTTCAGGTCCACGGACTTTCGGCGATCTTCTGTACTATAAGTTTTACTATTTAATGAAAATTCTCTATTATCCGGAATTTGCGATTATCCGACCAACCTCCAGTTCCAATTAGATCGGATAATCGAGGTTCTACCGTAGTCGATTAAAAGAACACTTTCCAAGCGATTATAAGCTTTTCCCACAAGCCGCAGAAATAAATTTCTCATTCAAGAGCGTAAATATGCCACCAAAAGCCAAATAAAAATGCCTCCTATTCAACAGTTGGTGAAAAGAACAGCCATTTTGCCGTCACTAGCAGCAGTCGTCAGTGAAAATCCCACTATAGAAAGAATGAAGTATTCTTGAATAACGTAATAGTGTTACGAAAGAAATTATGGATTTTTTCATGTTACTTTAATTCTCACAAAAACTTTTGTATAATAGACAGCCAAACGAATATCTAGATAATTAAGAAATTTTTTAAATGCCTGATGTCATACCTTTTAAAAAATTATAATAAAATATTTCAAATATCAAACTAAAAACGGATCTAGAACTAGAAAGTAAATTTTTTTGTTGCACACAAGGAAGGAATAGAAAACCAGAGTAATAGAAGAATGGACAAAAAATGGAGTATTTGAGAAAAAAATAACTTTTTGAAATGTGTTAACCCTTTGAGGAATAAGCTTTTTGGCAAAGTGTAAAGTTGTGCTCACTGCATTAGACCCATAATTTAAAAAAAATTAAAGTTTTGTTTATGTCAGTTAATGATTTTTAAAATCATCTCTAAACATAAAATTTGAAAATTTAATGAAAGTAAAATATTAACATTCCTTTTTATTTTTTTTTTATTTTGGCAAGAAAAACTATCAGTCCAATGACAAGTTTGTGTGTCTGTACTTTGTATCCCTCAGGTAATTTTTAAATATATTTAACTAAAATTTCTGACTTACTTTTGATGCTTACTCCCATAAAATTTAGCAGTGGGATTTTCTTTAAATAAGTTCCTTATCTTTCTTTTTCTCGCCAAACAAAGCCAAGAATCTCCGGTATGCAACCGCTTGGCGTCGTAAAGTCGTCATGTCTCACGTCTTGAAACCAACCAACTGTCAGAAGTTGAAATCAGAAGTTTGAAATTTCTATTCTTATTTTTTTTTAAATATCTGAGCGGAGTTCTGGGAAAAGTGCTTTTTTGTTGTTTTATTGTATCGATAGATATCACTTGTAGTCTCACGACTTTAGACGATTACTTTTGATGCTTACTCCCATAAAATTTAGCAGTGGGATTTTCTTTAAATAAGTTCCTTATCTTTCTTTTCTCGCCAAACAAAGCCAAGAATCTCCGGTATGCAACCGCTTGGCGTCGTAAAGTCGTCATGTCTCACGTCTTGAAACAACCAACTGTCAGAACTTGAAATCAGAAGTTTCGAAATTCTATTCTTTTTTTAAATCTAGCGAGTTCTGGGAAGTGCTTTTGTTGTTTTTGTATCGATAGATATCACTTGTAGTCTCACGACTAGACGATTACTTTTGATGCTTACTCCCATAAATTTAGCATGGATTTTCTTTAAATAAGTTCCTTATCTTCTTTCTCAACAAAGCCAAGAATCTCCGGTATGCAACGCTTGGCCGCGAAGTCTCATGTCTCACGTCTTGAAGCCAACCAACTGTCAGAATTGGGGAGTTTGAATTTCTTGATGTACTAAATAAGGACTTAAAGTGTAGAGAGAGGCAAAGTATTCTCTTTGGATGTACATTGGTTGAATTAATCTAATACTAATATAGGGGCTCGAGAGCCCAGTCGGTTAAGGCGCACCAGTCATTTAAGACCTTGCATGCGGAAGGTCGCAGGTTCAGGTCCGGACATAGCCAAAATAACTGCCAACCTCTAAACGGCCCGGGCAGCCAAAAATGTTCGACGAATAATAAACCGTATACAGGGAGTGCACGTTAAATATTCTCCAAAGTCCCAACGCAGCGTACGATGTCGCACTTAACGGTCGGCTGGTCACTTGATTGTGATTCTAAATTATGACGCCCGTCGCCAATAGCCCTAGTGTAGCTATAGTGCGACGATAATTCAAAACTAACCTAAACTAGAGAGATACAAAGTGTTCTGTTTGGATGTGCATAGGTAAAATGAATCTAATACTAATATTCAATAAATATTTAAAAAAATAAACAATGACATTTTTATTTCAGTTTTGCTGAATTAAAGTAGATTCAGTGAATAAGTGTTTAGTCGAATGTTCTCTGGTCTTTCATCTCGAACCTCCAGACATATCCATAACAGGATGGTTGGTTGGTTGACATATATTTTCAGGCTTGTATGCTTGGACACAAAGAACCGCTTATAAACATTCGTCAAGAAGGACAGACACGACATACACTTACATACAAGACAGATGCTGCCATCTATCGCCACCTCCACAATTTAGACATGTCCCTGAAGGGGAGGGAAATAGTCTCCAGGGCTTTCGGACCCAACAGATTTAACGAGCACGTACTCCGCATATACTCGGTGGGTCTTCAGAGGTGTCGAGACTCCATCGCGGGACCTTCCGATCTCGAGACCGAGATCTTAACCACTAGGCTCCCCACGGCCCCTTCCATAACAGGAAACTTGGAACGGACTTGTCTATTATCTTTTATTTTTTTGTTGAAAATAGAAAAGTAACTCGAAATTGCCCAATAAACCTAAATTTATTTATATGCCAACATAATTTGCTCTTTGGGACGTTAAAGGAGGTCTGGGACAGAAACGCCCGACAGCCGAAATTCCTACAGGCTATAAACCCTACAGCAAAATGCAAAAATTGGTAATCAAATTGCCTTTAACTAAGCCTAACGGCATTAATTTATTGATTTGATGGTAATTCGACACCGTCGGAATTTCGTCCCATTATTTCCCTGTCGGGCTTATGTCCTGTCAATATTCTGGCTTGAAGGGATTTCGGCTGTTGGGATTCTTCCGAAACCGTTTAAAAGAAGTAAAGAAGAAAAAGTACAATCTTCAATACCATTAAAAAATCTCAAATCAACAATATATCTTTAAAATATTTTCTTAAAATATGTTATAACCTATTGACATGTTTATTATTTTAAACAAACAACACAGATTGTCTTAAAAAACAGATCCAATCTCATTCTGATATAAATATGTCGTTAAACTGTTTAGAGAATTAAAGTCCGCTTCCAAAAAAAAAATTGAACTATCCTGAAACTTCCGTCCATTTTGCCAACTAATGTAGCTAAGATAATTTTGCTATACTAACGTCTAAGGCAATTTCATGAAATGTCTAATTAAACTTATGTTAAATTGATTTGTGGAAATAAAAAGCTTTACATAAAATAAATAATTAGTTAACCGAAGTTTAACCCCTTTGTTTCTTTAATGATGGGAAGATAACTTTGCAAAACTTTCTTTCGATTCATTTATATGAGAATACTCATTAAAATTCAGCTCGATCACTATAAACAAATAAAATATATTAAAATGATTCCATAATGGCTTAACACACTCTTAAACCCTTTAGAACACGAGCTTTTAACCCTTTGAGCACCCGAACCTTGGCGGAATTTAAATTACGTCCCAGAAATTCCCTCTTTTCAACTCATCTACGCAATTAGTTTTAACCCCATATTCAACTTAGCTGAAGGGGAGAGAAATTATGGACGTTAGAGTAAAGTATGGACGACGCATGGTCACAAATCCCTGTAGAAAGTGGGTTACAACGTGTGGCCGTTGTTCGCTTCTGGAATAAGCCCGAATAAACGAATGGGATTGTTTCAAATGTTCAGTTTTTGTTTTAATTTTTATACGTACTGGATTTCATTAGTTGCTTGGGTTTCACTCTCAAAATGACCGATATAGACGAAAATAATTTTTTATTTCTATGCAAGGTTTCTTTAACAAATGTTTTGAATAACCAGCAGCACAGCAAGAAGTCGGCATTTACAAAATTTAATAAGTAAAATATTCTTAAAAAACTCATTTTCGAATACCAAAACAAAAGTAATGTTATGTAATCGTTCTGGCTGCTATTCTAGCGTTCGTTGAGAGCTTTCAGGAACCTTTTAGGGCTTAACACAAAACGCATAATAAACCTTCGTCAAGTGACAGCCAACATGACAACACCACGGACTGTTGACTCACAGATTTACGAGCACTAAACCCAGTGTTGCACCAGGTTTGATTGTTAGGGATTTTTTCACACAGATAGTCTAAGAGATGCATGCTACGGTGCTAAAAACAGAACGAAGAGACCTTCTCTGAGAGCTCGCAGCTTCTAGCACCAGCTTAGGGCAACACACATTACGCAACAAAAGAACCTCAAGGTAATCTTTCGCGGACTTTGACTCTTTATCGTAGCTTTCAGTGCAGCATTATTTATTCACAGCCAGAATCGCATAAGAAGTCCACGTCCGTAGAGGCGACACCAGGCAAACAAAAGTAATTCCAGGCAGCAAATGATAACAAACCTTTGGAGCTGTTGCCATCCACGACGTGAAACAAACCCATTGGCTAATCATTTGGTTAGGTTTAGGCTGAGTTTTCTTCACACTAGAGCTACACGAGGGCTATTGGCTACGGGCGTTGTAATTTAGAACAACAGTCAAGGGAAGAGATGACACCCCTGAGTAGGCATCTAACGCAGCTTTTTAGGGCGACATCGTACACAGTATCGGGACTTTGCAACATATTTACCGCGAACTCACACAACGGTATTATTCGTCGGACTTGTAGTTTTAAGTACTGTTTTCAGTGCGGCAGTTATTTTGGCAATTCCCGGATTGAACCTAGGAACTTTCGCATGAAGGGAAAGACCCTTACCAACTTGACTCCCCAGCAAACACTAATTATTTGGAACTACGTTGTAAAGAAGTGGACATGCGGTGTAGTGGTCAACACGTGTTGCTCCTATGCAGTCAACCCGGGTTCCTTTACAGGTCGGGACAGGTGTTGAGAGACAGGAGTCGTTTACATGTTTTGAGAGAGTTCACTTTGCAAATAGGTAGAGAAACCTAAAGGAGGCAAGGTTGCCAATTCCACGCCGTTTGGCTAGCATAGGGGATTGTTGTATTAGTTTGGTAGGAAATAATGTGTCACACTAAAACTAAACAAGGGTTATTGGTAAAGGAGGATTATAGTTAATTGCGGATGGCCATGTTGGAGTGCATATGCATCAATCGTACATGCATTTCTTTTCTATCTTGACTTGATCGTCAATAGACTTGCATCTGTAGTATGTATTATTTAACACATTCAGTATCACATCAGGGAACGATATAAGTTAAAATATAGCTATGCAATAATAGTGAACCCAATACATGTTTGAACTGCTCTTCAGTTGAGAAACTGTTTCTAAACCTTAAAGAAATATGCACCAACAACGGCAATGAATCGCCAAATATAGTAACTCTTTCCTAAACCAAAATCTTCCTTACCCGTTTTGAAAGTGGAATCTTCTACAATCAAAATGCTAAGAAGTGACAGGTGAACTATACAAATCTTGTGTAGGAAGTTAACTAATGATCTATTGTAAAATTAACCCCTATGCATAGGCAATCGCTACCATTCAGTAGGCTCGGGCAGACTTGAATTTAACGTACCATAAAAAATAATTTAAAGTTTAAAGATAAAGGAAGAAAATTTAAAGGTAAAGGAAGACAATTTAAAGGTAAAGGAAGAAAATTTAAAGGTAAAGGAAGAAAATTTAAAGGTAAAGGAAGAAAATTTAAAGGTAAAGGAAGAAAATTTAAAGATAAAGGAAAAAAATTTAAAGATAAAGGAAAAATTACAAAATTTGTTTAAAATTTGTTAAACTAATTCTTAAAACTGACAATTATATTTGTTAATTTAAATTCAGTATTTAAAAAAAATACTACTAGAATTTTAAATAATTTTTGCGACCATTTCTTGGAATTTAAATGTCCAGTTATTAAAGAAAGAAATAAGACCTTTACTATAGAAATCTCATAAAAAGTGCAGAGCGTGTTTTGTTTGGGCGTATCACATGGATTTGGCGATTTTCAGACAACTTCACTCATTTTTGTGCCAATCATCTCTTACCTTATTCTTATCTCTATAGAAGAGATAAAATTCCAAAGTTTTGGTTAAGGAGCGGGAGCTTTGCCCTCGAAATTAAATACCCCTGAAACGGGGCGCTAATTGAGTGATATGAAACCGATAGATAGTTTGAAGGGTTAAAGGAAATATGGATATCCGTTAATCTTTGAAATCTAAAGACATGTTACATGAGAATTAGAAAAGTTTTGGTTTTGTTTATGTTGATTTTGAATGTATACTTTGACTTACAGGGTAGTGTATAGTTCGGGGTCTTACCGCTTTATTTCAGTTGCGATTGAAGTTTTCGATGAGTTAAATATCTGAATTGCCTGTAATTTCGATTAAATTCCAAAAATTAATGGCTTAGGAAATACTACAGGGCTTTAAAAATTTGTGTAACTATGTATTCCTGCACTTTAAAGCATTTATAATATTTAACTTGTGAGATAAAGCCAATCGAGATATTGTTTAAATAAAAAATAAATATTTATAGTTAGTAGGATAAGGGGAACTTGATTGAGTTAAAGATTTTGGGAGGTATATATATTTTTACGTGTTTCAAAATGTAGTAAAAATAGATGATTTATCATTTCGAATCTTTGTGCTGCTTAGTTTATTAACTTTTATTTACACTTTTGAATTTTTGTTGTATATTACCAAAAACCGCAACACTCTTGATTCAAAAAGAAATTAAGTACTTAAGAAGTTCAAAATACAGGTTAATCAAATAAACTACTTATAGTACAGTAAAATCTTTAATCTTTTTACCACTACGCAACTTATGAAAAAATTTTCGTTTTCAATAGCAGCACGAAAATAGCAAAAAAGGTTTAACTCTCTAGTGCATACAGTTGTCATTTGGCAACATATGCTTTATACATTTTAAAATGAGTTACAAATATTTTTGATGTTCGGCATTTTTAGTAATTTGTTATCTACTTTAGGCTGTATTGATGTTTTTGAATTAAAAATTTTATTGTTTAAAGAAAAAAATTATTTGATGTTGTATACAAATAAAAGGATATTATTTCCCCAAATTTAATTCATCAATTGCACTGCAAAATGAAAAAGTTGCTGATTTCTTAACAAATTTCAGTAATTAAGTTCCAGTGCAAATAGATGTTTTAAATATGCTTCATTTACTTTCCTTTTACCTTCTATCAAAGATCGAAATACATATATGTGGAGTAATAAAGAAAAAAAAACATGCATTCGAAAACAAATTATTATTTACTCCTGCATGTTGACTTTTCTGTCATTAACTTACATCAAAGGTGAAACAACTTTTACAGAAATCAAAAAAGTTTGTTACGCTTGTAAATGATTCCTTTGGTATTTTCATTATAAATACGAGGGTTGTTTTTTTTCAACCCCCGATGGCCTGTAAAGAAAAGACGGGTCAATATACAAAAAGATTTTATTCCCAAAAGCAATGTATAATACAGCTTATTTCTCTACAAAATCTACTTGACGATTAAGGCATTTGTCATATCTGTGAAGAAGCTTACAATACCCTCTTCATAAAATGTAGCCGCCATGTGAGAATTGCAAGCTGTTATTCTTTCCCTCAGGCAGAAGGGAACATTGCAACGGAAATTCATCGAAGAATGAGTCGAGTGTATGGGGACTCCTTTGAGAGTGATGGCGTTGTTCGTGAATGGTGTCGAAAATTCAAAGGTGGTCGAATTGAAGTTCATGAAGAAGGGGGCCAAGGAAGAAAGTCTGTCGATACAAACGACATTGTTCAGTGAGTTGACCAAGCGGTTAGGGAAACTCGAAGGTTCACCATAAGTGAATTGTCTATTAGCATAGTGGCTTTGAGGGCAGCTTTTCCAAATTGACGTACGGAGTTCAAAGAAACGGAAAAAGAATTGGCGTCTTCATTTTATGAAGAGGGTACTGTAAAGCTTGATATGACAAATGCCTTGACAAAGCAGATATGACAAATGCCTTAATCGTCAATTTTATGTAGAGAAATAATCTGTTTGTGCATTACTTTTGGAAATAAAATGTTTTTTGTATATTGACATGCCTTTTGTTACAGCCCATCGAAGGTTGAAAGGAAAACAACCCTCGTGCATTACCTATTATGAACTTTTTTTGGCAACAGGTCGACCGGTTGCAATCACGCGTGTTTTGTTTGCTCTGCCAAATATTTAGAGTTTTTGTGTTTTTACTTTAAATTAACCTAAAATCTTCTCGAATTTATAACTGTTTATATGTGATATTAAATCTAGAGTGCTAAAATTTATTTAACAGCCAGAATTGAAAATGTCTGCAAGCTGTGTAGCCTGTAATCTCGACATCGTAAGGGAAGATCAAGTTCAATGCTCGGGTGTGTGTGGTTTACTATTCCACTTCCACTGTGCTGGTTTTACTGAAAAGACTTCTCGAGCTGTAAAGTCTGGTAGTAAGAAGTTTATTTGTGTGAAATGCAGTGGCTCGAGGACTTCATCTGAGCAAGTGAAATCGGTTGACCAGTCCACCCCGGCAGCTAGTTTGGATGATCAAATAACACTCCAAAGTCTACAGGTTTTCATCCAAAGTAAATTTGATGATTTTACAAAGAATTTAGATTATCACAATGAAATAGTGAAGGATCTGACAAACACAATCAACAGTATGAAAGCTGAAATTACTGATCTAAAACACAAGCTGTCAGACTCTAACCAGGAAAGAAACAAATTAAAGTCTGAGCTTGAATCTCTCCGGGACGAAGTCATACAGCTTCAACAATACTCAAGAAGGAAAAATTTGGAAATCTCTGGCCTACCAGAAATTGAGAATGAAGACACGACCAAAATTGTAAATGAGATTCTTGATAAAATCGACCCAGCCTTTGACCCAGAAAACATATCTGTAACGCATCGAGTACCCACTGTAAAAAAGACCGTCCGAAATCTATAATTGTCCAGTTCAAGTCGAAAATACTCAGAGATAAATATTTACGAGCTACTAAAGAGAAAAGATTGTTATCGTCTGATGTCAGTCAAAGATATGCTATCTCAATCTTATATTTCAACGAACATCTTGCACCAGCTGTTAAGAACTTACTCTATAACTGTAAAGTGTACAAGCGTGAAAATGCTTTTAAGTTCTGTTGGGTAAGAGACGGGAGGGTTTATCTCAGAAAAGACGAAAGCAGCAGGGTACATAGAATAACTAATCTTAAAGATCTTAATAATTTAAATGGCAAATCTGGATTCTAGTCAGATAGACCCTCCCAAACTCATTTCAATCAGTGATAACACTTTTTTTATTTATCTGAACTTATCGTATTCTAATTGTATTATCTTTCACATGAACATACAAAATCTAAGATCTAATTTTGACTTGTTTATTACTTTATTTAAACCTTATTTACCCAGACTAGATTTTATAATTTTTTCGGAAACCTGGATAACAGAAGCTGAATCAAGTTTTTATAAATTAGACGGTTTTCAGTCTTATTGTAATTGTAGATCTTACAACAGATCCGGAGGTATAATTTTGTATTCAAAAAATCAGCTAACCATAGAAAAACTTGATATTTGTATGCAATCTGCCGAGATCGTTGTTGTTCATGTGTTGGATCTTGATATTTGTATTATTTCAATTTATAGATCTCATTCATTTACAGTTGAATATTTCAAAAACGAGTTGCAATCTGTTTTGAATTCAATTAAATACAAAAATATTTTAATTATTGGTGACTTAAACATAAATATTCTCGACTCTCAAAACAAACATGTAAATGATTTAGATTTAATGTGTCAAAATGGTTTTCTGTCATTATTTTCTGAAATAAGTCGTAGCGCTTCTGGCACATGTGTTGATCATATTTTCTTCGGGACTTTAACAACACTATTACTTCTACTGCCCGTCTAGACTTAAATATTACGGATCATTATCCTATTATTTTCAAAGTTAATGTTAAAACTTCAGAGACTCCTTTAACTCCTCTTTTAGACTGTTTCAGAAAAAACTACGAAAAAATAGATGATTATCTTCAAAATAATTCTTTTAATGCTTTAAGCAATGATTCATTGAATGATTTCTTTATCTTTTATAATAAGCTTACTGCAATCGTAAACAATTATACATCTAAACATATAATTAAAAAAAGTAACAGTAAAGTAAAAGCTAAAAATCCTTGGATTACAGTCGAAATTTTACGCATAATTGAATCTAAAAGAAATCTTTTTATTAAGCTTCGCAAGTACCCTGGTGACCAATTTTATAGACTTGCTTACAAATCCACTATCTCCTTTCTTAAAACAAAAATCAGATCAGAAAAAAGGAAATACTTCCTAAATTGTTTCAACAAATGCCAAACATCTCATGACAAATGGAAATTTATTAATCATATTACTAAAACAACTATCAAGCCAGTTCTACCTGTTTCTTTCAACTCTGACATGCAACTGGCCACTTCAATAAACAATCACTTTGCTTTAAGTTCAGTAACTGATCATAATAAGTTTAACTTTCTTAGTTATATTACTCGCAGTCCAAACTCCTTTGTCTTTTTCGACATTATAGAGAACGAACTTATGAAATATGTGTCGGGCCTGAGTAACAATAAGAGTAGTGGGCTGGACAAAATCGATGTTTCTATTTTGAAAATTTTACTTAAATACCATCCTAATTATGTTACAAATCTCATCAATAACCTAATTAAAAATGGTATTTTTCCAGATTTTTTAAAAACTGCTGTCGTTACTCCAATCTACAAAAAAGGTGATAAAAACTGTTTGTCCAACTATAGACCAATTTCAGTTCTTGCCTCTCTTTCCCTTTTAATTGAATATTGCCTAAAAATTAGATTGCCTAATTACTTTGAAAGCCAGAATTTTTTCTCATCTAAACAATTTGGTTTTTTACCACGCCGCAATACAGAACTTGCACTTATTAACTTCTCTAAATTTATTTATAACAGTATTGACAAAAATCATATCACAGTTGCCGTTTTTATTGACATTTCCAAAGCTTTCGATTCTGTGAATCACAACATCCTTTTGGATAAATTGTACTCTTATGGTATTCGTGGCCCGATCCATGATTTTCTGGGTTCGTATTTGAGAAACCGAAGTCAATTAGTTAAAATAAATAATACTCTTAGTCCTATTTCCTTTCTCACCAAAGGTGTTCCTCAGCGCTCCTTACTTGGTCCACTTTTATTTCTAGTTTATGTTAACGATTTATTAGCTTTAGATCTATCTGGTGAGATTATTTGTTTTGCAGACGATACCACTCTTCTATACTCCGGTAAAAATCAAGATGATCTTAATAGTTTAATCCAAGAAGACCTTATCAAACTTAAATCTTGGTTTGATTCTAATGACTTACATATTAATGCGAACAAAACAAAATACATAAATTTTAACCTAATTAAAAAAGAAAACCAATTTCGACTAATTTATCATAAAGATAACTGCAACGATAACCTCTCCTGTGTTTGTCAAGAATTGGAATGTGTAGACACAATTAAGTACCTTGGACTTCACATAGATTCAAATCTTAAATGGAAATCTCATATCAATTCTATCTCTAACAGTATGCGGTTTTTTCTTTATAAATTTTATCATTTAAAGCATCTAGTTAATCAAAATTTTCTTAAGCAGCTCTACTATGCATGGGTTCATCCCAGAATCTACTACGGATTGTCTATTTGGGGTGGGGACTACGAATCAAATATATCCATAGTCAAAAATCTCCAAAATAAATTTATTAAATTAATTCTTAATTATAATAATCGCAGTATTACATTCCAAGATTACAAATTACTAGACATACTTCCAGTTCATCATCTACACTTCTATAAAAATAGCCACAATCTCTTCTTAAATCCCAATTTATGTGATAAAGAGAAATAGTCAATCCTAGACGACCAAACGTTATTTTCAATATACCCAGAGCCAACAGGAGATTTTTCACAAAAGTTTTTTTATTTAGCTCCTAAACAATACAATAATCTCCCTGTTGATCTGAAAATTATACCAAATGTCACCGTTTTAAAAAAAGCAAAAAAATTATCTGTTTTCAGTTGATAATTTAAGTTGATTCAATTTTGGGTTCTCTATTGTTTATTTTTAAATAGCACCGACGACTTTGCAAATTTCATTGTCATATCTACCCTGTATTGTTTTATAAAAAAAAATGTATTGAATTTCTTTTCACTCGTATGGGATTCTAAATCCCCAGAGTGTTTATTTTGTACTTGTTGTTTTCTTGATAATAAAATAATAATAAAATAAAAAAAATAAAATAATATATACATTTTTGGGAAATTATGAAAGAAAGTAGCATGGGGCTTAGTTTCAAAACAGAAACGCATTGTATAGAGATACAAAATTTCGTGACGCAATATGAATGAATACATTTTTGTGCATTACTTAACAATAACTTCATTTTTATATTTTCCTCATCTGGTCTATCTATTCTTAACCTTAAAAAAAAGTCAATCTAACCTTGACTTTCTCCTTACCAAATCGATTATTCAAATTCATCCCTTTCTATACCATATCCATCACCAGCGGGAAGATCCCTAAAAAATCCTCCCAAAACCCCGCCGAAACAGGTTCATATCTATAGCGAAATATTGCAGTTAAAGATTAGCATAATTCGCGCAGTCTCTCTATCCAGATTAAATTCCGAAAGGCTAATGACGTCACGCGAGCGTCGTCATGCCAACGCCAGACAACAACGCGGGACAGATTAAGGGGAAATGTCGACATGACTAATATGGTGAAGCGTTTATTTTGGAACATGTTGGCCTCTGGTACACTGTAAAAAGGCGATGTCATTACATCTAGATACACCAGTAAGCCAAGATTTAAATCTTGGACACTCCTACCATAAAAACGCATTCGCAAAATGTTCAAAACATTTGTCAAAGAAAGCTTGCATAGAAATAAAAAACTATTTTCTAATCTATAATCTATATCAGTCGTTTTGTGAGTGAAAATAAAGCAACCAATGAAATTGCAGTACGTGAAACCGAAGTAACCAATGAAATCCAGTAAGGATAATAATAAAAAAGATCGTTACATCATCTAAAACATTCCCATTGTGGTCAAACGTACTGTCACAGTGAACGATGTATCTGTAGCTGATAACTTTAATTTAGTAAAAATTAGAATGATTTGTCCCAGATTGTATATTAACGTAATTATTATACGTTAATTCAATCTGGGTCAACGTCAATACCTTGAATTTCGTTACAACAAATACAATTATCTTAATTTGATTTTTTTTTAAATTAAGATTGCGAATTTCAAAACAAAATTACGTGAAAAGTTTATTGTTTAATCTTTTTTTAAGTTTGTTTAAACAGCGTTTTTTGTTACTTTCATTTTATTTAATAAGTTATTCAGTTTTAAATTCACATTACAGAACAAGTCTAATTACAATGTACCTTGAACAAAACAATTAGAACACGAAAACAAACTCGAAATAATTGATTATAAAACCAATCAAACACGTTATATAGATAAAAGTAGCAAACAAGTTGCTCTAAAATCATTAAAGGACATAGCAAAAATATCAAGTTCATAAGAAATGCTATTTTATAAATTTTACAAAACTTATACAGACAGAGATTTTGGAAGTAGTTGTAATGGTAAGAGTTATGAAAAAAATAAACTATGATTGCGTGTAAATCTATTGGAAATAAAGAGATGTATAGTAGTAGTTATGTAGTTGGAATGAATTCTATGTTTTAGATCCTTATGGAAAAACAGAATACAGGAAACTTCGCTATTTAAAAAGCTATGAAATTGATAAAATTATCGTTAAAAACGATGTGTGATACATTTTATGCAATACATAACTTTTCTCATATTACGCAAAAAATAACATAGCATATGAGCAAGAAATTAAAATAATGTTGTGATCCCAATATATTTCAAGAAGTAGGATTGATCTTTAAGTTCCAGGGATCGCTACGAATATAGGTATGTTGTTTATTTAACCTAATTGCTAAAATGAAAAGAAAATCCTTTGTGATAGGTCAAATTAATGATAAAAAAATAAAAAGACAATCTTTATGTATACCTTCAGGGGTTTTGGCGACTATGTCTGATGAGAAAAAGTAGGAATTGCTATGATGTAATTAGATCTTTTTTGGCGAAGAATGATTTTTTTTGTGCAGTCTATCGAAATAGGAATGTAGACATTCTGTATTTTTTGTTGTTGTTGTTGCAAAGATATTCGTAGAATAAATTTACATTTGTTTTTCGTGTGTTTGATGACACACGCATAATGTTTTATTTGATTGTGATGTAAGCATGTATTTTTTCTTTGAAAATTGCGTAGTTTTATTAATTCATGCGAAATAGAAATCTTTGCATTTCTTTTTACAATGAACAAATCCCCCAAGGAATTTTAATAACAGTAAGATTAATTGTTTGTTTATTAAAAAAAATTTAGATAATAAGTTAGGGAAGGTTTTTTTTAAAAAAGTGAGTCGAAAACAAAATTTCAAAACACTTAATTCATTGGTTAACAGAACCATCTCAAATCGGCAGCATTATGTTAAACAATAACCGAAAATAAACCAATAACTTAAACGTATTTCCTTGAAACATTTAGATGGACTATTGCAACTAGAATGATAAAATACTATTTTAATAAAATGTCTGCTGTATGTGTCTTGTCGTATCGGATCCCTAAAGACTACTAATACTGCCACAATTAATCTAAGATTATTGCTTTACTAAAATGTCAAATCTGAGGCTTAAAATTTTTAACACATTTGTTATTTTAGAGAAAATTAATTTCAAAAAAAACACCACTTTCGCTATCACATTTCTGTCTTTCTGACCATTCACTGAAAAAATAATTAAAGCTTTAAGAAAAACACTTTAAAATCAAGTTATTTATTTTGTATTTCAGAAACAAATATATTGAAAAATATCCGCAGGACAAAATATCGCCGTCTTATCGGATTTTATGTGGGTTTATTTGATGATTTTTTCATTGGATTTTTCTGTTGACTGCATGTATGCATATTTAAGCAATAAATGTATAGTTAAGCTATTACTGAACTATGATGGTTAATAAAGGCCATCGCACTAGAACTATTAGTGTTTTATGTCTTTATTTTTTTGCCAAATACAATGCCAAACTCGCCAAATTATTAACTAAAATTCGCCAAATAGGCAATTTCTTTTATAAATAATTTATAAGCTGGTCGGTTGTTCGAAGGTCATTGTGTTAGAGCTGTATAATGGGTGTGGATAGCTATGTCTATTTTCTCGCCAAATTATTTCCCAAAATACGCCAAATGAGCTAAAAGGTTTTATGTATTTATGAGGGAATTGTGATGACATTTATGAGTGCATTTTATAGCGTATTTTTCATTTTGGAATTTTAAAGCAATGAAACGGGATTTTATAATTTATAACGAGCGGAAACAATAATAAGTTTATGATCCTATAACAGGGTATATGGTACACATATTTGGAATCTATTTGAATTTATTTTATTCCGTGCGAAGAACGGGTATTAATTTGCTAGTTTTTAATAAAATGTTGCTATATAGTAGCTTCCTTGTTCAGAATTTTCCCTGAAATACAAGTACATATGTTACAATAATCTATGTTTTGGGTTTGCTGAAAATGACTAAAAATCTGGGGCTTAAAATTTTTAAAACACATTTGTATTTTAGAGCAAATATTTTTCAAAAGCCAACTTTGGTATACATTTCACTGTCTTTCATGAATACATTCACTGTATAACAAATGCATTGTAAAGCTAAGAAAAACGACTGCTTTAAAACCGTTGGATTGGGTTTGGGGACAAAATATCGCGGCCGAAATATCGCGGGACAAAATATCGCCGGACATAATATCGCGGGCCAAAATATCGCGTGACCAAAATATCGCGGAACAAAGTATCGCTGGACAAAATGTCGCGTGCCCATAATATCGCGGGGACAAAATATCGCGTAAAGTAAAAATTGAGTGGATTTAATGGATTTTATGGTGTTTGGCAGTGTGAGAGAATTCAATGGTAAAATGGTATTGCACTACTTACTTATCCAGTAATTTGTGATGAAGTTCGGTTTTACTTATTTGGGCCTGAATTTTAATAAAAAAGTAGTTTAAGTCATGCACTTTTTGTTATGACCATTTAGTTACGAGGTTGGTTTAGTGGGTTAAGGTTTTATATTTGAACTTGATTTTTATAAATCCCATTAAATTTGCCTAAAATATCGCGTCGACTAAAGTAAGTGGATTCGTGTGTGATTTTCAAGGTAGTTATGATATGGTAAAATTGTATAGTGCTTTGTACAAACGTGCGTATATAAATATAATATATATGTTGTATGGTATGGTGGGTACCGGTACGGTATGTATGGCGTGGTACGTATGGTTTGTTTGGTACGGTATGTATGGTGTGGTACGTATGGTTTGTTTGGCACGGTAAGTGTGGTCTGTATGTAAGTATTTATTATTTACGTATATATAATTAAGATTGAAACATTTATTTTAAAATATTTATTAATTAAAAATATTTTTAATATTTTTTCATTTGGGTTAAAAGAAATGATTAAAATATCTCTTTTTTGGTAAATTCGTGATTCCGTTATAAAAATCGTGAGCGTTGTCTGATGTGCGGCTTATTCTTGCAACGATAACATACTTTTGTTTTCAAATATGAGGATTGTCTAAGTCTATTTTTGGATGAATTTCAAGGTTGTTTCTGAGCATTTAAATTTGTATTATATTTTCAATTAATTTATTATTTCAAATTGGAAAAAAATATTTAACAATAGTTGAATCTGGTTGTTAGAATTTTTATAGCGACTTAAGTGATGTTCAATGCATAGATTCACTTTTATTATTTTCACATTTTAATTTCATTGTTTATATGGAAACTTTTATCAAGTTGGTTAATTGAAATGATTCTATGCATTTTAAATCCTATGACCTTTTATTAAGGAAAACATGAACACCAATTTTCCATTTCCTTCAAAATATCAGCATTAAAGTTTACATGTTTTTAAGGGTTCCTCAAAGGGTGTTTTTTAAGGGTTTCAATAGTGCATCAATTACCAAAGCCAAACAACTTTCCGTTAAAATTATCTTTAAAAACGCCAATGGTTTAAGTAGCTACAAGTTAAGTAATTTTTATTATGTTATAAATGTTTTCTAACAGATAAGTTCTCACAACTTATGTGCTTCAGTAAAACTATGAAAGATAAATACAAGGAGGGATCTTAGATCGAAGAGTCAACCCCTCTGTCGTTTTGACAAAAGAACTTCTCTTTCCCCTTCTTACTCAAAGCTCTGAGACCACGAATGACCTGATGAATGGATTTCTGCTTCTTTATGTTGAGCATTCGAAATTTCGTAGAGCCTAGAGATAATTATAGGTTACCTCCCCTCTTCGACACATGGACATATTTAAAATCGGGCTTCTTTTATTGAAGGTTTAATTCCCTGTGCATTCAAAGTCAGGTTCATGCTGCATTGTATCATTTTGTCAGACACGGCTGATAGCGTACGAAGGAATTAAAGTTTGTTTTATTTGTATTTGGTTTAAAAGAAGACTTTTGCCATAAGTACATTTTACCTGTCTGAGATCATCTGAAACACATTTCCTAGTTAACTGCTATATCGTACTGCTGTAATATTAACTGCTATATTTTAACTGCTATATCGTACAGATCCCTGATCATCTCCTAAGCTTTCAACTCCCGGGCATTATGTCCATTATTTTAGATTGCTCCAAAATTGGCTTTAAACCTATAAATTTTGCTTCACATCTAATAATTTTCGTATCATTTTATGGCCAAAATAATTAAAAGTATTTTTGCTTTTCTAAATAATTAAGCACCATGATAGATTGATATTAAATTTGAGGATTGTCCTTACCTTAAAAGGTCTTTTTTTTAATATACTACTTGTACCCATTATGGACAGTTCTATCAATATGAACAAAACTTATATCTTTAACAGTTAAATTTTTAATCGAGAGATAGTGCTACATGTCCGTGAAGAAAAGCAGTTAAAAAATATTTTAGGCTTGAAAGTGGAAAAAAAGAGCGTTGTTCACCCTTTCGAAGGTAATTAGTATTTTTGTGGTGTGCTGATCTTAATTATAGGAAAGTTTATATTCTTATGATATATTGGAAAATTGTTTTTAAAAAATTGAAAAGTGGAGTGTTTTAGGAAGCTGATAAAACATATTTTTGATTGATATTGCATATATTGCTTGACGTTTTATTTGTAATTTTATTATAACATTTAGTAAAACTAAGCCTGATTCGCAATATAGACAAATTATGTGCAATACGGACATCTAATGAGTCTTCAGATTCACAAATTTGTAACGTATCTGTTTAATGGGATTTTATTTAGCTAATTAATAATAAATTAATGTTCAAATTAGTGATATTACTGCTGACCCCTATCCCTTCTAAAGTGCACGTTTTGACGGTATTTACTCTGCCCCCCCCCCCCCCCTCGCAATACTGATATTTCTTTTATCCCCTCAATTTCTAAAATCCCTCTCAAGTGTGGCTCTTTCATCCAGTAGTAGTTCCATAAGGAGCCACCTGTCTCTTATATGGACATGCATGTCCACAATAGGGACAGGTATAAGTTCCTTTTATAGACACTTGGTATTTTTTTTTTGTTTTTATTATAAAAATAAACCAGATTAATTACATGGTCAATTTTATTTATGGTATTCCACAATACAGATATTATGGTCCCAAAAGGTTTAAGTCCTGTGACTTGTATAAGATGGCGAAAAAAAAATTTCCTTAGGGTGTCCATATTGGGTACCTACATCAGGTACTATATGTATTTTTCTGGTTAAGATCAGAAACCCGAAATGGTCCAACAAAAGTATCCCGGACTTGGACCCCAACCTGTCATGGTCAGGCCCTGACATGGAAGTTTAATAAAAAGTACACGTCAATGGAACAAGAAAGCCAAGCCTGATGTCATAATCCATAACAAGAGGATTGTGAGTGTTTTAAAGGCGGTGACAGCCGACATATCGCTTAAATCAAAGTCAATTGCTGACTAATTTAATTAAATTCTTACTAGTCTGATTGATACCATTCGATGTGCAGTTCAATGGACTGTTGTTTAGGAATAAATTTGAAATTCACGCAACTTCCCTATTGCCAGAAGGATGGTTTTACAGTTGCTACTTTGGGTGTGAAATTATTTTAAATAGTTGGAATGTTTTTGAAGTCCTAAAGATATATTTTGAAAATGTTTGGCTTGGAGGAAAAAATAAACATATTTTTAATTATTTTTTACCATTAAATATTCGAAAGGAGGTAATTATGAAGCGCAATCGAGATCTCTGGTCATCGAGGGATCAACGAGTGGACAAAAAATCCCGAAAAAACTTTGAAAACCGAATATTCCCTAAAAATGAATTTAAAATAGAATATTTACCCAACTTACAATGGGAATCACGTGTGGGAGAATAGAAGAATTCATAAATATGAATTTTAATAAATGAAAATAGAATGCAATAATGATAATAAAATAAAAAAATAAATCGCATTTTTTAAATTTCCTATAGAATATTGTACATTATAAACAAATATTCTTTATTGTTTATTTTGAAAATTGATGCTTTGATTTATCATGTAGGTATCAATAAGGGATATAGCAACAGTTTAAAATTCTTGAGGATAACTCGGGTTCTATCTAGCTTCTCAAAAGGTCTTTATGGCAGGTTCCATTAACTAAAATAAAATAAATTAAATGATTCTGTCTTTCTTCATTTGATTGTTACAGTTTTCCAGCCATTCTTCTAATATTGCTCTTGTCATCTAGACCTTAAAGTTTGACCTACGCTACAATGAATGGTAACTACAATGAATAACTCGCTACCACTACTCTAATAGATCTTTGATATCATACCTTTCGAACAAAAAAATAAAGATGCACGTAAACGTTTTGGAAAAAGTGACTGTATAAAACTAGTCCTAACTATGTAACTACTTTTATATAAATTATATCATAAACGAAATACACTTGAACTCGTTTATAACGAGACAGAAAAGACAAACAACGCAACATTTACTAGTTAAATCTAAGTGCTTGTAAAAAAAAATAGTATCTAAAAAGAGAAAAGAAATATATGTTCTGGCTAAAAACGTTTACAGTCAGTTTTATTGTAATTGTATGCTTTCATCAATATATGATTGTTCTTTAGCAGCTTTGAACCAGTATAATAAGACAATCCATGTTTTTAGCAGAGATCGACATCTTTAGCTTCCTCTCTAAACTCCCGGAAAATTTTCAATTCGTCAACGGTTAAAACTTTCCACTTCGACATAACCCCATAAAATTTAGCAAACGTTATCAATGAAAACCTCTAGCCAGCGCCCCCAATGACCCTGAAGAACCCTTTCCTCACTCTGCTTCTACAAATAAGCCACCTGTTGAACAGCATATTTGACCATTCTTCCTATTCATAGTATTTCCTATTCATACTATGGCTTGAAAGGAATTTCTCCTAACAAAGGGGGTGAGGACAACTTTTCCAGAAAAGAGTTAACTTCTAAGTTGACTGCATAGTGAAAAAAATTTACAAGATAGAAAAAATATTCCTGGTTAAATCCGAGGCTTTCTCGTAGCAAGCGATTTCCCTTCCATAGACTTAGCATTGGACCAACCTAATATTCTTGCTTTCCTCGGTAAATCCGGGTCCTCGTAAAATCAGGACTCACTATAAACGAGTTCGACTGTAGTTGATTAATCAACTTATTTTGTGTTCTGTAAGTGTTCACTAAAATAAGTAAATTGTTCAGTTGCTACATAAGTTTATATGAATGCAAGTAAACTATTAATATATTTTTTTAGTAATAATGTATGTTTATTTCAACTTCCTCCAACTCCCAAGATCACCTTGAAAAATCCCTAAACTAATCCTCCTATTTTAAAAAATTCTTTTTTAAAGAACAGTACAGAAAGGTAACGCATCAAACAATGTTTACATTTTCGTTAAATAATTATTAATTTATAAAATTCAGACACTTTTTAGACTACAATTACCCCAACTGAATTCTTAAAAAAAATTAATGGGATTCATAAAAATCAAGTTCAAATATAAAACCTTTACCCATTAAACCTACCTCTTGACTAAAAGGTCATAACAACAAATGCATAAAAATTCATGACTTTAAATACATTTTTATAAAAATACAGGCTCTAATAGGTAAAACCGAACTTCATCACAAATTACTAGATAAGTAAGTAGTTCAATACTATTTTACCATCGAACTCCCTCCCACTGCCAAACACCTTAAAATCCATTAAATCCACTTTACTTTCCTACTTTTGGACGCGTTACCCGATATTTTCTGGTATCCCGCTAGGGGATATTTCGCCGGCACGCGATATTATGGCCGCGATATTTCGGCCGCGATATTTTGAGACCGTGGATATTTTGAATGCATCCGTACATTTGACCCAATTTCCGTCCCGCATGGGCGAAATTCATCCGGCCGCAGATTTTGGTCCTATTATCACGGGATTGTTCTGAAATGTCATTTCTTCAAAATACTTCCAGTAACTTGAGACTGACAAACAAACGACCACTTGTATAGGTGGTGGACTCATATTGGAAGGAATTTTGAAAGGTATCACATTTTGAAATGTCCAAAAATGAGCAAGCACCACAACAGTATAAGTTATTTACATATAAAATGATAACTTTAACATACACCACTTTTTTTTTAATTTACAAAACATTTTCAGTTTTTTTACAATAATGGGCAAATAATTGTTGTTGAATTAAAAAATTCGGGAATCTGGTTCCACTTAATCTACTTTATCGATTTATGTAAAAAAATATTGGGGTTGCTATTCATATTTTATTTTTTCTTATTTAAATTTAAATAAAAAATAATAATAATAAAAAATTGATGAAAAAACTTATGTGATTTGTTTTTGGAAGATTAAGAAGTATATAATGAAAAAAAAATCTTTGTTTAATTCATTTTATTTGTGGAGGTATGAATAAAAGTTTGTGAAACTTTTTTAACATTATGGGCGTTCAAGTTTGAATGCTTATATCTCAACAAATAATGCAAAGTAATTAATTTTCTTTTGGATATTGGGTATTTTGAAGATAATAAATATTTTTATATAAAAAAAATTGGGTGTTGCCATTGGAATTTTCAAAGTTGGTACTCATTTTAATATGTAGACGACCCCTTATACAATTTTGGTTGCCAGTTCTCAATTCCTTACGCTATTTCCTGAAAAATGACACCTTTCACAAAATTCCTTGACCAATAGCAGCCGAAAAACGAAGGGTGGATCGTTTTTTTTTCCCCAGCTGTACTTTGCTGCAATTATAGTAAATATCACAGACAACGAATTTTAAATCTCCGAACATCAACAAAGACAAGACTAAGAACAAACAACTATAAAGGGATGAGAATTCTTCCCGACAAAACGAGAACTTATAATATATTCCCTGCAAGAACTGCACCGATGCCCAACTTGCCCCGCTACATATTCTCTAGCGCTTAGCCGTTACCAAAGGAGTTTTTACTTTAGGAGTTTCAACACAGCCAATAACGCCTCGTAATTTAGAACCCTGATCAAGTTGAAATCAAGGTCGACAATTGAACGGGCATCCAACGGAACTTTGAGCGACATCGTACGCTAACGCAGTCGGGACTTTCGACTCCACAGATTTAACGAGCACGAATATCGCAGTGTACTTCGGGCACCCCGGTGATTTTTAGAGGATTTTTTTCCACCAGCACGAATACGTCTATAGTATGGCTAGGACAAGGTCAGAACCAAGAACCTTCTCGGTGAGAGTCTCGTCGCTTACACCTCTCGTTTGCCGGAGGGCCTTCTAGAGGTCCTCTACAACACATGTATTGGAACTAGCGGATGCAGTTTTAAAGACAGAAGAAGATATTTAATAGGGGTTTTTCACGTCGTGGATGGCAACAGCTCCAAAGGTGTGTTGTCCTTTGTTGCCAGGAATTTTACTTATGTGTTGGTATTCGAAAATGAGTTTTCTAGGAATATTTTATTTTTTTTAAACGCCAACTTCTTGCTATGCTGTATAGAACATTTATTAAAGAAACCATGCAAAAAAGAAAAAAATTCTTTTCATCTATATCGGTCATTTTGAGAGTGAAACCGAAGCAACCAAAGAAATCCAGTACGGATAAAAATGAAAACAAGAGCGTTACATCATCTGAAACATTCCCCTTTTCCATAGATACAATAAAAAAAATACTCTCAAAATACCGCCCAATTCTAGTTAGATGTGTCAAGTTCATTAAGGAAAACCGTTCCATAGTTCTTTGTAAGTGATGCTAAGTATTGGAATTTTATGGTTTTTAAACACACGTTGTTTAAAAACCCACAAAAGTTAACAGAATGGTTTCTTTTATTCACTGAGCAAAGTTTTGGTACCTTTGTGGATAGAGGTACATTTCTCCAAATAATGAGGATATTAACATTTAAAAGTTTATACATTGAATAGATTTTTAAAGTATGTTTTCCGAATTCCGCAAACTCATGACGTATGAACTTTTTTTAGTTATTTTTATGTATCTTACTTATCTTACGTCTGTGTGCTATGTAAGAAATAAATTACAACCGAATTATGTAGTATGACATTGGTTTTTAGTATATTTGTGTAAATGTATGCATATCTTCTATTTAAATAATAAAAAATCAGGTGCTTAAGAAATATGTTTTAGAAACAGTTGATTTTCCGACAAAAAAACCATGTGTTGGGCTTAATTGCCCAACAGAGTGGCAGTGTTTATTGAATGCAAATAAAGTCCAGGAACAAGTAGCTTTATTAAAGCTATAACATAACGACAAGAACAACAAGAAAAAACTACATGTCTGCAACACATTATATACTGTCTGATCTTGGTGAAATTTACATAAAGTCACTGACAAGATCAGAGATGGAATCAACACATTACTAGGCCGACTTTGGCCATGTTAAAATTAAGATTTAAACTATCACATTTTCATCGACTAGTAATAATAGTCCAACACAATGAAAATGTAAGACAAATATTCTTCTTAAAAAAATTTAATACTTTTTAAAAGATATGTTGCCGACCTATATACTACAATATTTGATATTATTCAGATGGCTAGCAACGCAGCAGTAAATCAGCGCCATCTAGCTTGGGTCTATATTGAGGTTGCGTGTGCGGTGGACCACTGTACCTAATTTATGTTGATGTGACAACAAATGGGAACATGATTATTAGATATTGTGTGCTAAATTTGTATTTGCATTGTAAATATATGTGAGCCTTATTAAAATCTCTTTGCGTCCACAACTAAATTTTTTTGAATAACAATGGGGTTGTTTCACGTCGTCGATGGAAACAGCTCCAACGTTTTGTTGTCATGTGTTGTCTGAAATTACTTTTGTTTTGCTATTTGAAAATGAGTTTTCTAAGAATATTTTACTTATTAAATTTTTCTAAATGCTAACTTCTTCCTTTGCTGTTGCTAGGTCCAAAACATCTGTTAAAGAAAGCTTGCATGGTAAGAAAAAATTCTTTTCAACTATATAGGTCATTTGAGAGGGAAACCGAAGCCACCAATGAAATCGCAGTACGTGAAACCAAGGCAACCAATGAAATCCAGTGCGAATACAAATAAAACCAAGAGCGTTACATCATCGGAAACATTCCCATTATATTTTAAAACCAGTAGCAACGATTCTTTTTAGCAAATATCAACTGTTATTTTGAAATAACGTTCATGATTTCCCATCATTTGGCACAGCCTCCTCAAGTTGGCGATCAGAAATGCTGCGTATTTAAATGCCTGCAACAATTTGCATGGAGAAACGCTCGCGGCAGCGTTCTTAAATCAGTTTGGGCACTGGCGCGTGAAATCGCTCGACGTTTGCTGACGCTAATGGAGACGTTTCGACGCGATTAATTTCGCGGATTCTAAATAATGGTAGCGACAATTATGTATATGAGATTGGGGAGTAATGTCGGGAACGCGTAAGATTTGTGAAGTTCGTTAATGAGTTATGGTTTGGGAAAGGAAGTTTAACAAAGACGTTGTCCATGCATGTTTGTTTATTGCGATAGCTGCAGGGATGAGGTTTTATTTGAAATATATATTATATGTTTGCACTGAAGCATTTTTTCTGATAAAAAAGCAGTTCCTATGTGATTTCTTACCCATATAATTAGTTTGCAGGTTTTGCGTATTATATATTATAAGGGAAATGTAAAAAAGTACACATTGTGATTTACGTCACTTGATTAGAAACTTGTTTTAGCTAGATATTTCCAACACATTATTTGTTTATCAAAAATTTAAAGCGAACCCATTTCTTGGCATGGGAATAACTTAAACCCTTTAGCAGCTTAAAATTTTTTTCTGACACTTCGCAAATCTTCTTGGCGAAAATTTTGCCATACGGAATTTGTGTTACAAAACACAGTATACACAGTTAAAGGACTACAATACAATACGCAGGCTATCATTAGAGATATTAAACTTAAATTTGATTGTACGTTTTAAGCGACTTTATTGCTTGCGCCTGTGAAATGAAAAGTACCCAGAATTGTTTATTATAGGTCTAAAATGCGATTATACTCGTTTTAAGTCTAAGGTTTCAATCATTTTCAAAAGGAAATAAAATTACATTATTTTTAACATTGACAAAATTTTAAACTAAACAATTATTAAAAGAAACGTGTTGCCTAAGTAATTTAGAGGCGTATTTTTTTATTTGTACCTACTAAAAGGTTTTCCAATACCCGAAATAAAGAACCCCAAAACACAGCATTCATTTGTTGCCAATAGCAACCAAAATTCATATATTCGAGAAGACTCGAGCTGCATATATATGACTCATATTAACTGGAGTTTACAGCATTATAAGTAATGTTCTCTATTCATATTTTTTAAACAATAATTTCTTTTCTTGTATGACCTTTATATGAATCACCTTAGAAAGGGTTATTGATTATTACTGACTGCGGTATAAATGTATTCTCAAAAAAAAAGAATACAAAGTGCATTGCTAAAGATTTAGTTTATTTTTTTAAAAAAACGAATTTGATGTTATTTCTATGTGAATTATGCTAAGTGTAAATAGTTAGCAACGTTGTATGGTGGTCTGCAAAAATTAGGAATGAACAAGAAGTTCGGAAAGAAGAGCTTACTTTCTGGTTACTTCGATACTCACGTAAATTCTTTGGTCAAGTAGACTGATAGATGGAAAAAACTACAAAATGTATGTACGGAAAGATGGGGGCACTGGTGGGTTTTATCGCAGCCCAATACGCTAATAGTCAGTGTACTGTACCGGGTGTGAGTACTATTCCCGCCTTCGCCCTGGGTGTACTTTCTCTGTGTCAGTAAAATTTCTGTCTGTGTCTGCCTTACTTGACGAAGGTTTATAAGCGGGTCTCTGATCAAGCACTCAAACCGGAAAATTCATGTACCAACCAACCTACCTGGGTAGAATGGGAAAAGTTAACTTTATACTCTTTTCCTCGGCAAAAAAAAATTCACCCCAAAAAATGGGGGGGGTAATTATAGTTGCACTAGAGCTACACGAGGGCTTTTGGCGACGGGCGTCATAATTTAGAACCACAGGTTTGGACACTGGCGCGTGAAATCGCTCGACGTTTGCTGACGCTAATGGAGACGTTTCGACCCGATTAATTTCGCGGATTCTTAATAATGGTAGCGACAATTATGTATATGAGATTGGGGAGTAATGTCGGGAACGCGTAAGATTTGTGAAGTTCGTTAATGAGTTATGGTTTGGGAAAGGAAGTTTAATAAAGACATTGTCCATGTATGTTTGTTTATTGCGATAGCTGTAGGGATGAGGTTTTATTTGAAATATATATTATTTGTATGCACTGAAGCATTTTTCTGATAAAAAAGCAGTTTCTATGTGATTGCTTACCCGTATAATTAGTTTGCAGGTTATGCGTAATATATATTATAAGGGAGATGTAAAAAAGTACACACTGTGATTTACGTCACTTGATTAGAAACTTGTTAGCTATATATTTCCAACACATTTTATGTGTCTTTTAAAAATTTAAACGAACCCATTTTTTTGGCATGGAAATAACTTAAAACTTTTAGCAGCTTAAAAAAAATTTCTGACACTTCGCAAATCTTCTTGGCGAAAATTTCACCATACGGAATTTTTTTGACAAAACGCAGTATACACAGTTAAAGGACTACAATACACGGGCTATCATTGGAGATATTAAACTTAAATTTAATTGTACATTTTAAGCGACTTTATCGCTTGCGCCTGTGAAATGAAAAGTACCCAAAATTGTTTATTATAGGTCTAAAATGCGATTTTACTCGTTTGAAGTCTAAGGTTTCAATCATTTTCAAAAGAAAAGAAAATTACATTATATTTAATTTTGGCAATATTTTAAACTGAACAATTATTAAAAGAAATGTGTTGCCTAAGTAATTTAGAGGCGTATTATTTACTTGTACCTATTAAAAGGTTCTCCAATAACGAAATAAAGAACCTCAAAACACAGCATTCATTTGTTGCTAGCAACCAAAATTCATACATTCGATAAGACTCGAGCTGCATATATATGACTCGTATTAACTGGAGTTTACAGCATTATAATTAATGTTCTCTATTCGTATTTTTTAAACAAAAATTTCTTTTCTTGTATGACCTTTATATGAATCACCTTAGAAAAGGTTATTGATTATTACTGACTGCGGTATAAATGTATTGCCAAAAAAAGACTACAAAGTGCATTGCTAAAGATTGAGAGTTTATTTTTTATCAAAGAAACGAATTTGATGTTATTTCTCTGTGAATTATGCTCAAGTGTAAATAGTTAGCAACGTTGTATGGTTGTCTGCAAATATTAGGAATGAACACGAAGTTCTGAAATAAGAGCCTAGATTCTGTTACTTCGATACTCCCGTAAATTCTTTGGTCAAGTAGACTGATAGATGGAAAAAACTACAAAATGTATGTAGGGGAAGATGGGGGCCCGGGTGGCCTAGTGGGTTTGATCGCAGCCCATTATGCTAACAGTCTGCACACTGTACCGGGTGCGGGTTCGATTCCCTCAATCGCCCTGGGTGTACTTTCTCTCTCTGTGTCAGTAAAACTTCTTTCTGTGTCTGTCTTACTTAACGAACGTTTATAAGCGGCTCTGATCAAGCACACAAACTGGAAAATACATGTACCAACCTACCTAGGGTAGGCTGGGAAAAGTAAACTTTATAACTCTTTTCCTAGGTTAAAAACAAAGGCACCCAAAAAAAATGTTACTTTTTTCATTCTTACACTTCTTCACTGCAAAACAAAAAAAATGTTTCCGATACCGTAATTCCACCTGAAAAATGACTGAAAAATATTCTACTGACTCTAAAGGACATTGACTCTAAAGTCCGAAAAAATTTGGAACAATCAAAAGAAGCTGCCAGTCTTCAGCAACAGTTGTAAAAGAAATAGAGATTAAAGGGCAAGTTTTTTTAGATTCAAGATTTTCTCCTCAGCTAAATTAAAGACTTGAAACCTGAAATTGAAATGGGCACTTCGTTCAATCTTCGTGAAACTTTTAAAATTTCAGAAGTTTAACGAACTTTAAAACTTGATTAAATTCATCACTAACAGTTAAATATAATGAAATAAAAATGAAGAGTAGTAAAAGTCGATTTACTAAAAAAACTCTTTTTTGTTTTCGTACCAATTTATCAATACCAAATTGAAGCCCCAACAACTTACATTTATGACGGATTAAGAAATGCATTTTAAGAATTTTTTATGAAAAATAAAAAAAATCCTATCCTGCAATGGGATTGTTTCACGTCGTAGATGGCAACAGCTCTAACGGTTTGTTGTCATTTGTTGCCTGGAATAACTTACGTTTTGGTATTCGAAAATGAGTTTTCTAAGAATATTTTACCTGATAAATTTTTTAAATGCCAACTTATTGATGTGCTGTTGGTTGTTCAAAACATTTGTTAAAGGAAGCTTGCATAAAAATAAAAAAATTCCTTTATCTCTATCGGTCATTTTGAGAGGGAAACCGAAGCAACCAATGAAATAGCAGTACGTGAAACCGAAGCAACCAATGAAATCCAGTACGGATAAAAATAAAAACAAAAGCGTTACATCGTCTGAAACATTCCCATTCCTTACGCCGGGAAGTCCAACAATTACAAGAGAAGGGATAGAAAACTCTTTTTATCTCTACTGGTCACAGAAAAGTCTGTGCTGTAATCAGCCTTGCCTTCAGTAACCCATATTAAAATGTTCTTGTTATTTTTTAGTATCTCTTATTAATGAGGATCCACTTTTGCAATCTTATACATAGTTCGTCATCTCATTATATCTTCCCTTATTCCGAATGTGGCATTGTTCTAACAAAAAAATGAACTTTTAAAGTAGGATTGTTGGAACGGAAAGTGCAACTAACCGTTTAAAGTTTGATGCACTGATGGATGGAAAAGCGTATATACAGAAGGATAAGCACTATTAAATATAGGTGTCTGATGTATATTTCTTTTTAACAAAACAAAAAATTTAAATCTGATGGCTATTATGGTTATTGAGGAATGGTACGAACTGAAAAACGAACGAAAATCTTCACAATGTCATCACCTACTTTACTTTTTTTTATTATTTCGAATTAAAAAAAAAATAAACCGCATCTAACGCATTCAGCAATCGATAAACAAAAATATACATATTTGAAATTCAAAGGTTATGCTATCCACATACATAAACTCGAAAATTTAGTTATTTTACACTTTCAGGATAAGTATAAATGCGCACCTGGTAAACTTGTTTTATGTTAAGAGATAGAAGTTAAATTTGTCAAATCATTCTTTTAAAAATATACTTATATTTTTTTTTTTTGTAAATAGTTTTGAAAAACTACCCTACCATTACATTTAAAGTTGCTTTTGAAAAACAGAACAGTCCTCAGTTGGGTTTGTACGTCTACACTCTTAAAACAAACGAGCGGTTTTAACTCAGTCTGAGTTAATTTCCACTCCTTTCCAGTGCCAAAAATGCACTTCCCCTATAGGAGTGGATTTCACTCTTTTGTTTTAAGAGGGTATACGCCCTCAAATAATGGTCGATATTATAAAATTGTAACGTTCAATATTTTACTTAGCAATATTATTGTTGACACAATCACTTATACAACTACATCGTCCGAAAAATCGACATCTTTTAAATGTCAATATTATAATTAATTGCAAATTTTTTAATGATACAATTTACGCATTTTTCAGACCTTTATTGAAATCTGGCTAAGAAGTGATGTGATTAAAACGACCCATCTACTCTTACGTTAAACCTCGCGCAATAATTTATAAGGACATCGCCCAAATCACCAAGCTTAAATAAATATGTCTGTTCCATTAATTATATTCTGCACATCACCAAAATCAACAAATCCCGCAGTCTCCCGTATCAATCAATGTGAAGGAATTTTCCAATCTATTCGTATTTATCATAAATCATACTTTCATGATCCCGTAATAACACAGTTTGCAATCTACTGTGTGATGCATTACCTAATTGAGGGTTCTTTTTCAATGAAAGTTGTTTGCTGTTCCTGTTCTTTAAATGCTCCTTGATGTTTTCTTTATTTTTAAATTTAGATGTTTGTTTTTAACTCATGCTTAGTTACGTTGCTAAAAAGATAAATAGAAGATGTACTATTTTATAGTTGAAATAATTATATTTTTTTCGGGCGATGCTTATTTGCAATTTAGTTCTCGTATAAATCACAGTCGAGTAGTAATCCGTTGACAAGCAAAAAATCTGTGACGAGAAGAATAAATATCCACATTAGGATAGTCAAAAATACTTAGACGGATTCCCCCCAAACATAACTGCTACACTGCTAAGTTGCCTGATGTGCCACTGTACAGCTCCTGTCTAAGACCTGCCCATGCCCAAACAGCTCTGTCGAGACGAAAATCAGGGCAAACAAGGATCCTTAGATTTAGGCACTCAACGTAGAAAGCCAGAGAAGCTCTCCCAAATACGTATGTGGACGACAAGTCTGACGTCTCTGGTTCCGAGTGTCGTTTTCCGAAGATAAAGAAACCTTATCTCGAAACCTTTTCGGAACCATTCGTCCTCGGCCGACTATATTTTTAATGTTCCGAGTGGTTCTGAACAGGATTCGCCATCTTAGGCATTCGGAACAGTGACGTCAAACTTTCCGTCCGCATACGTATTTTGGAGAGCTTCTCTGGCCTTCTACGTTGAGTAGGCCGTGATTCGGAGCGGGAGAAAAAGAGCTATACCTTAGCCATTGTGGAGCCCTGATTTTCCGCTCACGCATCTTATATTGCATAAAAGCAACTTATGAGTGAGGGAGACAAGATTTTGAAACAACTCTCACGGCTTGATCTTATGTACTAGGTCTACGGGTACCTAGGCCAGGAGGATAAGGAAGAAGAAAACTTTTAACTATTAATTTATGCTGCATTTATGCTGTTCAGTTTTGGTCTCCCTTCCTCAGAAAAGATATAGAGTTGCTTGAAAAAGTTCAGCATAGGGCTACAAAAATGATTAAGGGTCTATCTGGTATTGATTATGATAACATATTAAGATCTTTAAACATGTATTCCTTGGAAAACAGGAGAGCTAGGGGTGATTTAATACAGTTATTCAAGTTCATAAAACAGGGAGACATGGAGGGCTTAGATTTTACTTTAAATAGCCGGACCAGAGGTCATGATCAGAAATTGAATAAATCGAGCTTTAGAAGGGAGGTAAGAAAACATTATTTTTACAATAGAGTTGTCAATGAGTGGAATGCTTTACCAGATTATGTTGTGCATTCGAAGAGAGTAGAAGATTTTAAGAAGAAACTTGACGGACATTGGAAACTGGTAATGTATTAGATTTATTTTGGACCAACCTTGCTGGGCCTCTGGCCTGTTGTTGGTCGACAATTTTTGTATTTGTATTTGTATTTGTAATCGTAATAAGGCTAAAAAAACACGGGTTAAATGGCAACATGTTCTTTTATTTAACATCTGTATTTCCTGACACCCCAAACTGTGGCTACCATCCGTTGTGGGACAATCGAAGCGTTTTGCTCTCCCATTACACAGTCTATGGGAGATCACATACACGGACTGGGCATTAGAATGATGCCGATATAATTGATGAATTGACTCGGGAATCGGGAGTACTTAATTTAGAGATTGAGGTTGCGTTATTTGAGGTCATTGACGAGGAGTTATTTGTAGTATACCTCAAAACGCAATCAGATATTCGTTTTGAAGCCTCTTTTAACGTTTTATTGTTGGTTGGTTGGTAGACATATATATATTCAGGTTTGTGTGCTTGGTCAGCGACCCGCTTATAAACCTTCGTCAAGTAAGACAGACACAACAGACAACACACACACATAAGTGGATCCATCTAATTTTTAGAGACAGAGGCCAACTAGAGGATCCCCAGAATTGGCTTGTCACCCCCAGAGGTATTGATTTGGTATGGGAACTTAGAGGACTTTCGGACCCAACAGATTTAACGAGCACGTACTCCGAATATACTCGGTAGGTCTTCAGTGGTACCGGGACTCGATCGCAAGACCTTCCGATCCCAAGACCGAGACGCTGACCACTAGGCTCACTACGGCCCCACGTTTTATTGTCTCCGTTTATGTACTGTAGTTGGTTGCTTTGGGTTTTGCCGCGGCCTACTCAACTACTAAGGCCAAAGAAGCTTTCCCAAACAAGCTCGGGGGCGGAAATTTTGACGTCATAGTTCCGTGTGACTTTGTTCCGAAGATGAAGACAACCTGTCTCGAAACCTGTTCGGAACCACTCGTTCACGGCTGACCACATTTTTAGGGTTCCGAATGCGTCCTAACTAGTTTCTCGATCTTCGGCACTGGAAACAGTGACGTAAATTTTTTTGTCTACGCTCATGTTTGGGAGAGCCTCTCTGGCCTTGTTATTGAAGTTGGCCGTGGTTTGGCATGGCTGGTTTATTGTTTCACTCGAGACGCAATTATACCAGACATCATCCGTTATTCCGACGCATCCGTTATCCGTATATCCAGCATTATCCATATTTTTGAGAAATAGTGACTCTAACAGCATGCATGCCTCTTAATTTTAGAGCCTTTATCAAGTGGATGACGTCGGCACTTAAAAGGTACTTAACTGAAATTTAAGAGCGAAATCGTACGCGGACATTGCCGAATAATTAACGTTCACTCCCTCTACATGGAGTATTTTTCGTCGGACTTTTTGGCTGCACACGCAGTTTAGATCGAAAATTATGTTAACCTGAGCTCGAACCTGTGTCTTTTCACATGCAAAGCCAAATGTCTTGCCGACTGGGCTCCCCATGTATACTGTACAGACATAAATTGGTTGTACGTTTTTGGATGCGTATTTATATCCCTCGCGAGAAACTTAACATAGTAAACTATGTCTCGTATATTTAGAAATGTAGTCAAGAATAAACACGTTCTATATTTGTTTGTGAGCATAACGGAATCTCTCAATATTTATATGTATCAATATAGGAAGGGCGACATCGTACGCAGCGCTGGTACTTTGGAGCGTATTTGAAGTGCACTCCCTCTACACGGGGTATTATTCGTTGGACACTTTTGGGCTGCACGGGCCATTCATAGGTCAGTAGTTATTTTGGCGATGCTCAGACCTGGGACTTCCGCATGCAAGGCTAACGCCTTAACCGACTGGGCTCCTCAGTCCCCAAGGAAATTTGGTGCGAAGAATTGAATTCTCTCTAAACCAGTAGCAAATCCCTGTGCAATCACTACGTTAATTACATTCGTGGAACGTGGTTAACCATTTGTGCTACTCTATCAGTAAGACTATGTGTTATGGCTCATAACACAATGCATAAGGAATATATGCGTATCCATCTGACGGGGTATAGATTTAACGGGGTTCCTTAATTATTTAAAAAAAACAAACAAATAATGGTTTGTACTAACTTTTAAATTTGAGCGCGTCTAGATATTTGTCATTGTACACTGTTAAAAATTTTGGTGCAGATTGCACCGGAATAATGGAACTTTCTAGCTGCCACCACTATTTGAAGGATGGATGCACCACTTTTGCGGTGTATCAAAGTTCCAGGATTCCGGTGCAATCTTGCGCCAAAATTTTTAACAGTGTACTCGGTTAAAAAAAATTGTTTTGATATCGTGTTTTAAGAAATAAAAATTATAACAGACTGCTCGACTCGCCTAGAGAGCGAGCACACGAAATAATGCCGGTGGTTCGCGAGAGGGAAAGAAGCGTTTTTTTCTCCCGCCACATTCCAGGCTAGAGACATTCCAGACTGAGACGTTTTTGAACAGGGTACTTCACAGTATCGCTAAAATACCTTCCAATATTAATTAAATTATAGTTTGAACCCAAATATAACAAAAGTATATATTTTTTTGCAAAATAAATCTTTGTATAATTAATAAAAATAATTTTAAATTGGCTTTTTTTTCATCGGTACGTCACGTGTCACAAACACGTCGATTTGGCTGACGTCACTAGTATGTATAAACAAACCGGTGTCATGTTTTTTTGTTTGTAATTAAACTGGTTTTAATCTAACTTACTATTAAAATAAGAATTATATAGATAATGGGTGGAGGTTTTACAGAAGCGGATAGTTCAAATTTGCTTAAAGTAGATTCCAAAATGGTGTTTCAAAGTTTGTTTATAGTTACTAGTGACATCATAGATACCGCGTGACAGCCACAAAGCGTTTTCGGGAGTGATTTTTCGTCCAAATTTTAAAACTCATTTTTTCCCCTTTTTATGGGGTATTTGAAAAAAAGAAAAAATACGGGTCTAATATTTTTGGCATAAGAATATTTTAAGCCAATAAAAAATTTTTAGTCAAGCACCCTATTGTGTCGTGTTCGTCTTCCGTGTTCGAGTGATGTTTTGTTTTTTGAATGATGTTACGTTTTGTCGTCCTGCTGTGTTAAAATGTTGTATTTAAAGTATCAAGTAAATGTGTTTAGTTAAAAGTTGCACTGCGTTTTTACGTATAATCACAAAACTGAAGGACCCCCAGTGATTATAAAATATAGTTTATTCTATAAAATATTCTCATTTTATTCCACTTACCCATACTTGAGCAAAGTTTTTTCATAAATAATATTCAAACTATAATGAAAATCATCAGTCGCGACTGTAAAAAACCAAAATAGGCAAATAATAATATATTTTCTAACGAGCTTCTATTCTGAGTTAAAATTAAAGCCCTTAAAATTCTTTTAAAAAAAGTATTTATGAAACTCAGTTTGATCTTTCAGCTATCTTTAAAAAGTATCTCATTAAACCTTCTTTATGAGTCCTAAAGAAAATCTGAAGTCAAGTTTTGAGAAAAATAATTTTATCTATCATAATTTCGTATACAGTATTAATATGCATTTTAAATTTGACGCTTAAGGGGGAAAGGGAGAGCTGGACTCTTGGTCCGCGCGGGTCTCCAAACTCAAGTGCCTCAGTGTCAATCCAATGGCGAAAAAACTATTTTCTCTGCCACATTTCTCCGGCTGTATTGAATATTTTTACAAACGTTTTTTTTTAAATAATGAATGTAGATAACTTAGAGGTCTCTATCTTCCCACTTTTTGAAATTGCTTCGAATATTTTGTGTAAAATTATTTATTGAAAATTTGAAAATTAAAAAAAAATATTCGAACCAATTTCAAAAAGTAAGAAGATCGGGACCTGCAAGTCAGCTACATTTATCACATAAAAAATCCGCTTGTAAAAATATTCAATAAAGCCGGAGAAATGTGGCAGAGAAAATATTTTTTTCTCCATAGAATTAACACTGATGGGCTTTGCTTTGGAGACCCCCGGTCCAGCGCGCCCATTCCCCCTTAATTGTTTTAGCAGTTTGGAAATTTTTATGTTTTTACATATTTTTTTCAATTAAAATATGTAAAAACTGGATATGAATAACAATATTATCAATGCAAAATCGAACTATTTTTTATTAAAAGAATTTTATAAAAATTAAAAATAAATCAAATTTAAATAAAAAACATTATTTTGTTATTATTTTTTATAGTAGCCACTATCCCCTACAATACCAATATGAGACACATAGATTTTTATAGCAACACATAACATGTAACCAACATTTAATTGACTTGCATACTTATTTCGGGGTCACGGTGTCAGCGCTTAAAATAAGAGACTTTCGTGGCACGTTGGCTTGAGGCGTCTTGAGGTGTTTGGACAATGTTTGACGTCACCGTAGACTTGCGGGACCAAAATAAACCACGTGACGGACAACATAAGAGGAGTGATGTTATTACATTAATGAGGTTATATCATATGATGTAACTCTCATGTTTTCATTTTTGAAGTTCCTGCTATTTAATTGGTTGTTTCGATTCCACTCTAAAAATGAGCTGGTTTTTTTTGTTTGTTGCGTTTTTTGAGATCTTTACGTTAAAGGGGATACGGTACCCAAAACATTATTTCTAGAAATAATAACATTAACTTGTAAATTATAGTGGTTTTATATAATTTTCACTCTAAATATACATTTTTAGCAATAAAAACAAAAATTGACAAGTAGTTTTTTATTTTTAAAAATTTTTTCAAAATTTTGAACTTTTTTAAAACGCTACTTCTCTTTCAATTTTGAGAATAACTGTACCAAACTTTTATAGTTTGTTTTTAGTACTATTGGTTCAAGAACTGTGCATGGATTTTAAAATGTGAGCAACAGTTAAAAAGTAGCATGCATTTATACTGAAAATGACAAATTATTGAATTCAACATTTTTAAAAAAACAACTATACATAGTAGACCTTATTCCATGCATAATTTTTTTTGCACCATATATATAAGAACACCGTTAAAATAAATTCTAACCTAATTAGCAAAAAAGCCTTAGGATTTATTAAACACAAGAATTGAAAAATCGCTGAAACTAAAAGGTGGAAGTGCATAATTTATATGACGTATTTTTCAAATTTTGGAATTTTAACAAGAAAATATTTATAATTTTTAAACGACGAAAACAATAATAAGTTATTATGAAACTTTCAGCTAATAGAAGTTGATATGTACAATATTGGAAATCTTATTTAATTTTTTATTCACGTGCGAATGAACTTAATTTTATATTTAATTAACTTTTTTACTACAAAGAATTCATTATAAACTTTCATAAATGTTCAGTTGTTATAGTAAAAACAGAAATAATTACATGTTTTTTTAACTACATATATAAGGTTAGATAATTTCCGTCAGCTTCAATTCAGTGAAAAATTTTTCTACAATAATGAGTTTACGACATATTTAGTTTATGGCGATATTTTTAAGTGAATTGTGTTCTTACTTTTGTCTTATTTAATTTCCTTTAATAATTTTTGCAGTACTTGTAGTTTCCATGGAAATATTAAAAAATGTAAAAGTAATGAACCAATAGAAATAAGTGAGTTTCATGACATCATTTAGTTTCCATAGAGATATTCATGACATTTTGTTTTTCTACCAATCAGAAACTCTTATTTAGTTTACCGCACTAGTGCCGAATGTAGTACTTTCGGCACTGTCTGTGACGTAAGCACGTCAAGTGTCATTTTCGCAACGATTTATAAATGAATATGATATAAAAAGGGGAACTTTTTTGCACGTTGTTATAAAAATGATATTTTGTGTTATGCAGAGAAATGAAGGGAAATTGTGGAACAGCAATTTAACGGTGTTCAAGTATAAAGAAAAGCTTTATTTCTACTAAAAGACAAGTTTGAACAAAATATTTGTTTCAGTAGGGTAAGGAAATATTGTATTGTTCAAAACAAATGAAGTTCCAGAAGGACCAAAAATGAAAACAATACAGCTAAAACTGTTGACACCCACGATATGAAACATTGCAGTAGATCTGTGTTTTCATTATTATTACATTCAGTTTGTGATATTATTACTTAAAATTAAATATCCATTATATACTTGGAAATAAAAAAAATATAGAAAAAAAATATTTTTATAATATCGTGCAAAAAATTTAACTTTTTCAAATCAATTATCGTGGCAAAAGTGATGCTTTTAACGAAATCGTGTTTCAAAGTTACTTTTACGCACTAGTGCGACAAAGTAAATAAGAGCATCTGTTTGGTTTAAAATTCTTTCTTTGAGCGTGATATTTTATTCGGCGGCTTTGTGATTGGTGTAAAATTCTTTATTTGAACTTGATTCTTTATTTCGCGTCTTATTTCCAATGCCAATCTAAGAAAAAAAAATTCACGTGATTTTAAAATAATCATTAATATAAATAATCACCTTCAAATCATTTGAACGTGATAATTAAATAATTAATAATCCAATCAATAAATGCTAATTTAATAAATACTTTTTTGCACGTTATTATAAAAAAAAGTGTATGACAACACGTTGAAAATGCCTTTTTTAAACTCGTGAATTTATATCACTCGCTCGTGAAATAATTTATTCAACTCGTTTAAAAAAAGCCTTACTTTTCACACTAGTTGCATAAATAACTATTTAGTTTAGGTATTTGGCGAAAATTCTATCCTCAAATGCTTTTAAATCCCGTGACGGACAACCAAAAAACTTGTTTGTTTTAGGCCCACCCTTGAGGAATATGGTTACTTCACCTCTACTTCAGTTCCTTCTCTATAACACAAGAAGTGACTTGACACTCTAACTATAAGATCAAAGTATAGCCAGCAGATTTCCCCACTTATACTAATGGAATTTTAATTGAGTCATTGTGAAGCTAAAAATAGCTTCGTATTCCCGTTCTTTTATTCAAATTTAAAACGATTTTTAAGGGAAAGGGGTGTGTGAGGTAATTACTCAGTCGTGTTCGAAAGAAGGATGGAGCGTCTGGAACATCTGGCGAGAAGGCTGTGTCGATAGCGTGTGAGGTCTTTGTTCGAGGGATGTTTCTGGCAGAGAGTTAACAAGAAGATGGAGATGTTTGGCGAGAAAACAAAAGAAGCCGTCAGAAAGTCGCCAAGCAACTCTAGTAAGCCCAAACAAACCGTTCACTCATTTTTTAAAAAGTTTTTTTTATTATATACTAGCATATAAATACCCGTACTTCGCACGGACTAAAAAAAAAAGTTGTAATTGATCCATGTATATGTACAATTTAATCCATTATAGGATAATAAACTTATGTTATCATTCTCGCTCGTTATAAAGTATAAAATACTGTTACTTATATTACCTTAAAACTCTAAAATAAAGACATACGCTATAAAATGTATGCATAATAGTTATCGTAGTTTCCCTCATAAACATATAAAACGTTTTAGCTCATTTGGTGCCTTTTTGGTAACAATTTGGCGAGAAAAGAGATATAGTTTCAAAAACATATATTATACAGCTCTAGCGCGACGACCTTCGAACAATCAACCAAAATTATAAATTTTTTTAAAATGCTCATTTGGTATCATGGCTCATTGGCAAACAACAGAACCATTCATGAAAAAATCATTACCTAAACCAACAATAAAATCCTAGAATGGAGACTAAACGGAATTACGTCACTTGAAATATGTCAATTATTTTTCAAATAATGAATTTAATTTTTGAAGGTATTGGCAACAGAATAAAATACATTTGTGCCAAGTTACGAGTCAAACAAATGTCTAGTTTATGAGTCTATAAGAGACATACACACACACACAAAACTTCATTTTTATTATAATAGATTTATTTAGGAAATACACGCACACACACACACACATACTACCGATAAAAAGAATCCAATTACAAGACAAATAAAACCCCAAAAAATCCGCAAATACACTAAAAAATACTATAAAAATACATATAATCAGTTAACAATTTATTAAATGTCACCTTGAAAACTTTAAAGACATATTAAAAACATCAAGATCATTGGAGAACCCCTATTGTATAATTTATAAAATTTATATGAATAAAAAATTTCAATGACATTTGATTTTGTAAGAACATTAACGAACAAACGATGATTTCTAAATGTTAGTTAAAACTAAAACGCATTATTTTACTCCTTAAACAGCATCCATATAATTAAAAAATCAAAAAATGAATATTTGCGTAAATGTAGGCTGTTGCAAGAGATCTGAATTTACACTAGATGGCAGTAATTCCCTTTTGAGGCAAGAAAAATACGTTGTAAATATACACTGATCAAAACAATTAGGGGAATGCATGGTTTAAACCCTTTCAACCCCAATGACTCCATTTGGAATCATCAACTTGCGATTTTTTTTCTCACTAAAATGAGCTCGCTTTTATTTATCGTTAGATGGAAGAATCGCGTCTTTTGAAGAATTAAATAATGTTTGTTTCTAATTAATTGAAAATATGAAAAACATGGTAAAATAAAATTCACTCCCAAAAAATTTTATGAAATAAATTTACCCTAAATTCTTCACTCTTGCAGTCTTAGATGTTTCAAAATTGATTTTAGCTTTTTTTTAAACAAACTAAGTTTTAAAAAATTATTGTTTTAATTAATTCAAAAGTTATGACTCCAATTTTTTCTCCTCACATTTTAGTTAAAAATAAGATTTTTCTCCCTGTTTTTTTACCATTTCATTCTGGATGCATAATGAATCTATTTCACAAATTTTAGATTGTTAGATAAAAAAAATAAAAAATTGGAATTAAAAGGTTTAACAAAAGTACGAAAAAAATCTCCCCTAATTGTTTTGAACAGTGTAGTTTATATCGGAGAGTCCGAAATCGTAAGTCAATAAAAAAAACTATACAAACTGCACTGTAATAAATAGCACCACATACATCGCTGATACCTTTTGTTTGGGCTGACTACAAAGCGATCGATGGCTTCACTTGGCAAACCGGTTTTTGTATTGGTTTTTGCCCGTCACCAACTCCATCTTTTTCTTAACTCTATGGTTTCTGAGATCTTGATTGTTTTCTCTGTTGACTCGGTAAGAGTTGGTTGGTTGGTAGACATATATTTTCAGGCTTGTGTGCTTGGTCACGAAGACCCGCTTATAAACCTTCGTCAAGAAGGACGGACACGGCATACACACACATACAAGCTAGATGCTCCCATCTATCGCCACCTCCACAATTTAGACATGTCCCTGAGGGGGAGGGAAATAGTCTCCAGGGACCTGTACCCGTGGGAAACTGCGCCATGATGGCCCACAGGACTTTCGGACCCACAGATTTAACGAACACGTACTCCGCATATACTCGGTGGGTCTTCAGAGGTGTCGTGACTCGATCGCGGGACCTTCCGATTCCGAGAACGAGGCCTTAACCACTAGGCTCCCCACTGCCCCTCGGTAAGAGTTGGGGTAGAGGGTAATTCATCGTTTCCGGCTGTTTATTTCTAGACTTCCCTATAAGGAGCTTTAACACAGCCAATATTTCCTCGTAATTTAAAACCCTGGTCAAGTGACGAATTTGACACTTGAGCGGGCACCCAACGGAACTTCGAGCGACATCCTACGCTAACGCCGTCGAGACTTTGGACTTCACAGATTTAACGAGCACGTCTGGCCCAGTGTATTCGGGTATTTTAGTCGGATTTTGGCTGCATATTTCCGTCTATAGGAAAGCAGTGACTGCCACCGGGTTCGATCCCGCGCCAAACGCTAGCGATCCGATCTGGGCTGTAACAGACTTGGCTGCCGCACCCCCGGTAAGAGTTCCAACAGTTAAGGATTTCACATTTTTCAAACATGGTATAAATAATAGCTTTAATGAGGTTGCTCTGGATTTTTCTTAAATTTCGTCAATTTATTATTGAGAAAAAGTCAATTATTTCCAAAATTTCACCCGATTTTTAGCAGGTTTTAAAATACCTTTTTTAATACTTAAATCATGGCCAAGCAAAATTTGTGGGGTTAATTATTGTGCTTGACTATGACGTCACAATTTCCCATTATCGAGGGCAGTTTTAATTCGCTTCAGCAGCTTTCGTTGAAAGACATCAGACAAATGGGCAAGTTTCAGATCTTTAATGGCAACATAAATGTTTAATGAAAATAAATTCTTTCTCGAGCCTCGTGAATCGATGTGACGTAGGACCAGAGCATCAATCGGGGCAAAAGTCAAAGTAGAAGTACTTAGTAGATTTAAGTTTAGGAAAATTCTACTTCAGGTAGATATTTTTGTCTCTTGATTTGTTTCGAAAAATCCTTTTTACTTATTTGTTATACATTTAGCAATTTTTGCTAGTTGTTGCTAGAGTTGATAATTAGACGCTTTTAATCTACTTCATTTGATAAGTTTTATTTGTCATTAGAAAATGCGCAACACCCCCATTGAATAAAATAGCAACAATACTTACTACAATTTTTAAACTTTGAAAGTAAAATTTTGTTCAGTGTTTTGTGTTCTAAATAACTTTATAAAACAAAAACCTTTCCAAAAGATTGAGGATTTTACAAATTGAAAATTAAACATTTAAAATCTCTTTAACCTTTCGAATTCCAGAATTCCAAATATCGAGAGAATCTTGCAATCCATATTCTATTTAAATTCAAACAGAATCTCTATTTTTCTACATTCGGGCTGCTATTTCTATCCATAAAGTTAAGAAAAAGATGGAGGTGCTTGGCGAGAAACAAAGAGAAGCCGCCAGAAAATCGCCAAGCAACCCTAGAAAGAACAAGCAAACAGCTCAGCCAATGTTAGTTTATGCTGAGACGCCTCGTTTTATTCCTTAAAAGACGCTGATTGAAAAAAAAATACTATTTGACTTTATCAATCAATCAGTTTATTGAATATTAATGTGTTACAAAATACAATTAAAAAATTTATATGATTCGCCAAGGGGAACAATAAACCCATTTAGGCGAACTAAAACTTACATTCAAAATTACTTAATAAATTGCTAACAGAAACAAATACAACACAAAATACTATATATTTATGAAATTAAATTAAACGTAAGAATAATAAAAGGGCACAGCGGGTTTTTTTTATTTATGCTTTATGGTATAAATGGTAAAAAGCTTTTAAATTATCAATAGAGATTTGAAAAGATAACGTTTAAATAAATTAGGAGTTGAACAGGATATATATCAACAGGAAAACAGTTTAATAACTTAGGAGCCAAATAGGATTTGTAGGTTATAGCACGAGTTCTGAATTTAGACAAGACGATAGTAATTGCCTTCACAGGTTAGAAAAATGAGCTGTAATTATAGATTTTATAAGAGAATAAAAATTCGCCGAGTCTATGTAGTAAGCCTACACAAACTTCACTACTAAATAGCTCCAAATACACTGCTCAAAATAATTAGGGGAACGCATGGTTTAAACTCTTTCACCCTCAATGATTCCATTTGGTATCACCAGCTTCCGATTTTTTTTTCTCACTAAGTTGAGCTCGCTCTTATTTATCGTTAGATGGAAGAATCATGTCTTTTGAAGAATTAAATAATGTTTGTTTTAATTAAATGAAAATATGAAAAACATGGTAAAATAAAGTTCACTCCCAAAAACTTATGAAATAAATTGACCCTGAATTCTGCACGCTTGCATTCTTAGATGTTTAAAAATTGATTTTACCTCTTTTTTTACAAATAAAGTTTTGAAAAAATTATTGTTATAACTTATTCAAAAGTTATGATTCCAATATTTTCCCCCTTAAATTTTAGTTTAAAAAATGAAGATTTTTTTTCCCTGTTTTTTACCATTTCATTCTGGATGCATAATGTCTATTTCACAAATTTTAGATTTTTATAACTAAAAAAAAGAAGTTGGAAATGAAAGGGTAAACAAAAGTACTCAAAGTTATCCCCTAATTGTTTTGAGCAGTGTACTTCGTCGTGAGCGTTTGTTTGGGCTTACAACAAAGCGATTGATGGCTTCACTTGGCAAACCGGTTTTGGTATTGGTTTTTGCCTGACAGCATCTTCATCTTCTTCTCAACTCTATGGTTTGTTCCCATTCTCATGTCGATTCTTATTCATGAATCCTTAAAACTTATCCCAAAATGGGAATTCAAAAACTTCTTTTCCTTTTTAGTTTACCTTGTGTCTAAAATTGGTCTGTGTTTACATGTTTTGCTACTATGAAATGACAAAACTGTATTTTACAATTTTGTATTTAAGTTTTCTTTCTCTGTTTGTTAACGCAGTCTTAGGTTAAAATTACTTATATTAATTAATATCAATTAAGATAAAGATATACATGAAGAAAGTAGTCGAACTTAATTATTCCGGAGTTAATTCGAAATACCATTAAATCAAACAATATTTGCGATCCGCGTCATGTCGCATTCAAAATAGGAAGTTAATTTACCCATCAACGCCGATTTTTAAGAAAATTTGACACTCTAAAATAAGCTCTGTTTAAGTTTATCTAAATAAACAAAATATGGGACAAATGAAGACCATAGTCCTAAATAATAATAATAATAATAATAATAATAATGCTAATAATAATGATTATAATGATAATGATGATGATAATAATAATAATAATATATTGGTAATAAATGAAAAAGTTATACAAAACAAAAGACACCTTGATGGGCAGCAAAGGCTCTTACAGAGATATAGAATTTACTAAAACAAAAAAATTGTGCAAAACGGAGAACAAAAGAAAATAAAAATAATTAATACAATACATAATACTATATAATAATATAATAATATATGTAGGACAAATTTGGTTACAGGAAATGAGAATTTAAGAAAACTAAAACTGACGTTTTATTAGAAAATGAAGGTGTTAATAGTATTCACAGGTTCGTCCTTAATGGCTGAATACAAATTACGTTTAAGACAAATTATTTTTTTACGGTTTTGGGGATTTTAAGTTAGCTAGGTTATTTTTGCAGGGGCACAAAATTTCCAATGAGCGTAAAAATAACTACCTTCGATCCCGGTTCTTAAAACAACGTATGTGCTGAGTACTTTGGAGTGTTTGGTGTTAATTTTCCTTAATTATATTTTATAAAATTATATTGACCCTCTGAGGGATACAGACGTATAAACTCGTCACATGACAATCGCGTTTTTTAGAAAAAAACACATTTTTTAACGAAAATTTCTTTTATAATTTTAAAATGGGAAGTGGACCCACTTGCCCTGCATTGCAACTATGCAGGCATGACCAAACTGCTCTCTCCAGATTCAGGACGGGACACACAAAGAGTTGTAGTTTGAGGCGGGAACCAAGCTGTTCCTGACTGCCCCAACTGTCGTGAAGGTGCTCAAGCTAGTCCCGAACACATACTCCATTGCCTCGGTTTGACGTGGAAGGACATAAACGACAACCCACTTTTATTTTTAGACTTTCTCAGGGTCACAAACATCATGGAACTGGTCTAATTTTGACCCAGGGATATGTAAAAAAAATGGGAAGTATGGATGAATCATTTGCCACAGAAAGATAGTTTTAAAACTGTAAAGCAATTAAAATTTTAATAAAAATTTAAAATTTATTTTCCTGCAGGGAAAATAAGTTTACACTTGCCAATTTTTCTTATCCCTTAGAAATCGCTAATAATTGTATGTGAATGAATATTCATTTTTTTAAATCGTCCTTGTCATATAAATCTAATATAGTTTAAATTTATTAAATTTGTGGCATAAATGTTGCTTAAATTTATTACAATTTTTAATTAAAACATAACCTGATTATTACAATTGTTAAGTAAAATGTATCCAGACCAATAAAATTGTTAACTAATTGATTTAAAAAGTAAGTTACGACTATGCTTTTAAACTTGAATATGTATACGGAAAACTAGTAGCGGATTTACAAATAAAATTATATTTTGGGGGAGAATTTTCTAAAATGTGGCTATTTGTTAGATACGATATTATCCAACCAAGAGTCCCTGATTTATTCCTTTTGTGTATATAATACTTTTACGATTTATTTAGGGAATATCATATGCGTTTTATTAGGTTTAATTCACAAGGGGTCGACTTATATTATTTGAGTTATTCTGTTTGAAAACCTTAGATCTATTTAGATTACGGAAAAGAGTTGAAATCTTAAAGGACTATACGATTGAATCCGTCTTTTTACTTAAATAAATAAATATATATTTCGCGTCTAAGAATGGAATAATTTTTTAACATTTAGACAAGACATAATATAAAATGCATTGGTATACAAATACCTCTTTTTTAACTACGGTACAAATAAGAAATAGTACAGAAATTACGTTTTAAGGAAGGTTTCGACTCATCTAGTATCGACTACGAGACTCGATAAGATAAGATCGACTAAAAAGAAATGACGTCAATATGTCAGCCAAGCCTCTGTAAAGTCATGAATATAGAATGCACGAAGTGTAAATTCTTCTCTTAGAGAATGTTTGAAAATGACTGACATTATTGTATAAACTAACAAGCCTTTAATAATTAAATATATTAACGTCCTTATATTTAAAAGAAAATAGAGAATTACAGCCTATTTCTAATTTCTATTTGTAGCGAACTTATTTTGTATCATTAATTTGTGCGGGATTATTTCACGAGACTAATTATTTCATTTTCTTTCGCGACGACTCGTCTAACGTCTCGCGCAGTTCTTCTTTTCAAAAATCAGATTGTCTATTGGGGCGCCAATTTATAGCAATGTTACTTGAATTCAGTGAACATAAATGAGAGAATACAGATGAACTTAACTTTTATTCTATTTCACAAAGCCAAAAACAACATAACTTTCGAAAGGCAAAAGACAAACTGATTTTTAAAAAGAAGAACTGCGCGAGACGTTAGACGAGTCGTCGCGAAAGAAAATGAAATAATTAGTCTCGTGAAATAATCCCGCACAAAATAATAATACAACATAATTTCGCTACACATTTAAAATAAATGATACATTCCAATTTGATTATGGTGTGCCTACAATGTGACAATTTTTATGTTAAAAAGAATATCCTGACGTCACGTTTGAAGTCAGGAATATAAATAAATAACATATTAGCTTGGAATGATTGTAAATTTACCAGATATACTTTAAAATGCATTGGTATCGAGAATTTTTGTTTAACTCTGGTACTATCACACCTAGGTAAAATTAACAAAATGACGTTTAACCGTTTCACTTCTCAAACGGCCCAGGCGGCCTTACACCTATGGATTCGATAATAATATTCCTATCACATATTAGGCGGAAACAAAAATCCTGTGCAGCGAAAGTGTTAAGGAAGATTTTTTTATCTAGTATCGACTATATAAAAGACTCAAAAATAACTTCAATATGTCCGTCAAGCCTTTGTAAAGTCATAAATATATAATGCAAATGGAATACTGTTGATACATGGAGTGCAAAATTACCTATAGTACATCCAAATACGAAAGAAAATTACTTTAGTAAATTTTGTAGGGTGTAATTTAAAATTATCAACATCCTAACATTCCTAATAATTTTTAATCAACAAACAATTCATTTTTAAACAATAAAAAAACAACCATATTTAAACAAATCAGCCAACCATGCTACATCATGACCTAAAAATAACTTTCACAACTTAATTAACCCTAACGCAATAAAAATTACGACACAAATCCGCAGACCACCAAAGATTAATATTTTTCAGGATAGATAATTAAATATTAATTACGACTCAATGTTTAATCTTTAAAAAAAACCTCTCCCACGGAGGGGGAGACTCATAAGACCCTTCCCTCGCTATCGAGCCTTTTGCACTTGGCAGAATGCCCGCCCTGCCTGTACCTATACCCCAGACAGGTGCCCTTTCCCTCTTTGATGAATTCCACGCGATATTAAGGATTTGTTTCTTCAGTTTCAGTATTTATAGGGGGAAAGGAGTCTATTTATAGGGTAGGTAGGGTAGGTACATATATATTCCGGATTGTGTGCTTGATCAGAAAGCCGCTTATAAACCTTCGTCAAATACGACAGACACAGACAGAATTTTTACTGACGTAGAGATAAAAAGTACACCCAGGGTGAAGGCGGGAATCGAACCCGTACCCGGTTCAGCGCGCAGACTGTTAGCGTAATGGGCTGCGATCCAATCCACTAGGCCATCCGGGCCCTTCCATTTATTCGAGTCTAACAACATTTTCTTAAGAGTAAGATTCTGCACTCAAATAATGGCGTAGTTGAAGTATAGTCGAGGTCTAACCAATCACAAAAGCAATGCCATGACGTAATTAGGCAACTCTTTAAGGTAAGTGATTGTCAGAGTGAACTACTCTTCCTACGTCACACGTAAAATAGTAACCGGTGCAGGGGTCTTCTTTAAAGGAAGTGTTGAGTCTAGACACTAAAAAGCGTTGTCTTTGAGACTTGAAGATCCGGTGATCAAATGCGGTTTCAGTTCTATCAGCTAGTGAATGAGGTTATAAAGACTTATCACTTGGCGTCATTAAAATTAATATAGTGTTTTAATATGCTTAAAGTGATATATATCTGTATACTGAAATGCAATTTTAACTTAAATTATTTTAACTATCATTTAGATACCCGGTTTTTTTATAGTTGGTTGAGACAAGTCGATAAGGCATTTGCTTTGTGAACGACGGGTTGCAAGTTCGGGTCCGGGCATTGTCAAAAAAAACTTACGACCTGTAAACTATCTCTGCAGCAAAAATGTCCGACGAATAATACCCTGTGTAAAGAACGTGCACGTAAAATATGCTCCAAAATACCCACGCTGCATACGATGCCATCCAAAAGTTACGTTGGTATATACTCACTACACTCTTAAAACAAACTAGTGGTTTGAACTCAGTCTGAGTTAATTTCCACTCCTTTCCGGTGCCGAAAATGCACTTCCCCTATAGGAGTGGATATCACTCTTTTGTTTTAAGAGTGTACTCAGGTGTCGGCTCGTCATTTCACTGTGATTCTATTACGCCAGTCGTCAATAGTCCTCGTGTAGCTCTTGTGTGACGTTAATTCCACTACATCCAAACATTTTTTATTGCCATGATTGTTTCAAAATTAATTATACTTCAATTTTTTAAAAAAATCAATGATATGAATTTTAAAATTTCTTGGTGTCAAATATAGCATCATTTAATTAAGAAGTTAAGAGTAGTTTACCTGTTTAAAATAACAAAGCTAATTTAAGTATAAAGAATTGACGTTGCAATTGTACTTTTCTTCATTATCATAAGTATTCATTTTTCAATGTTAAACTTAAATACTTCCTTAAGACATATTTATGTGATTAAAATGTTACCCAAACAAGACTAAGTTGTTGAGCATTATACTTGTTATGCATGAAAATAAGAAACCTTTTCTTATTTTAGACAAAGCAGCTTAATTAACATTGTTAGCTACTAACAATGCATATCACGAAAGACAATATCTCCAGTTGCTAATTAAGAAATTAAATATACCTTGCAACAACAATATAATTAAGGCACTGAAAAAATCTGAACCTTCTTAAGAGCGTTGTTATGTGTCTGATTTAGGAAAATAGAACTAAAGTAAACATTCATAATTCTAAATTAATTTCGGTTTTTTTCTTTTTTTCATTATGTGAACATACGAAATGTAAAAATATTCCAGAATATTAAATCATCTGTTCATCGTCTTATTTTGCGGGACGGAATTCGATTGCAGCATAAAAGTTTGTTGTACGTCAGCGTGCAACAAAGAAACAATTTGAATGTATTATTCTGAATTTAATTAGGAAATTCATCACAGAAATATACCAAATATTAGAAAAGCTGACATTTTTTTAGGATTATTTGCTTATTTTTAAAAAAAAAACAATATTGCTTGTTTTATTTCAAATGTATTATTAAGGCTGAAATTAGCTAGTAGCTTGATTGTATAAGGGGGAATAAAAGTTACTTTATGTTGAAAACTTATCAACTTTGACTTTTAAAAATAAGATTCACCCCAAGTATTTTTTTATTAAAATCTGATTTTAAATCAAATAAAAAACTAAAAATGTACTATAAAATGGTTCTTTTAAACACAATCTCTTTATAAGCTTTTTTCAAATACGTTTATTTATTTTGAATGTTAATAAATCACGGAGAAGATTCTAAGAAAAGTGGTTATAAGTGAGAGATATACTCTCCCAAGCTTACTTATATATAGGATTTTAAATTGATAATTAATTGTCAATTCTTACGATATGATGCCTTTATTCGGATTTGGACTAGGTGTACTTAATTTATGCCAATGCCATTTTGAATATTTTCGTAAGAATTTTTTCACGTAAATAAGCATAAATGAATAAATTAAGAATTAAATGACACCATATAATTGTGGTATATAATAAATATATATCGTTAAAAGCTAGTATTACTCATTAGTCATTATGTATTTTTTTTTAAAAAAATAGATTTTTTCTTTAACGCATTGACAACTTCACGGTCTGTAGAACTTGTTTTACCTTTAATGTACATTTTCAGCAGAAAAGCAATGATGCAGGAACTTTTGGGCAAAACGTAAAAAAAATACTTTTTAAAAACTATAAACTAATCTACTAAAATTTAGACACTTTAGGGACACACAAAAATTACTCGTTCACGGTACTTCCTTATTAACATAGACATAAAAAAAGTAATTTCAAGGAAATGAAATTAATCAGCTGAGTTTTGCAACACTATTTCGCCTTTAATCGGATATTGCCTTTTCGTTGCGTCTCTCTTGCGTACCTACACTTCATTAATTATACTGCTTTTCTTTTTATAGTTTATTAAATTCTGATTTTTAGGTTCAGTTTGAATTATCGTCGCACTAGAGCTACACGAGGGCTATTGTCGACGGGCGTCGTATTTTAGAACCACAATCAAGTGACGAGCCGACTCCTGAGTAGGCACCCAACGCAACCGAATTATGATTTTAAATTCGAAATGTTTTTATAGTTAAATTTTATATAGGGATAAGAGTATTAGTTTAATTTTTAGAAATTACGCGTAATGTGAGTACTTATTAAGATAAAATATTTTTTTAGCATAACACTCCTCTGATCCTCAAATAACAAATTAATTATTTACAGAAGTTAAAAAACTAGCTTAAGGAAATCGCAGATAATCACTTGAATTTAGACACTTTATTATGTCTTAGACCGGATATTGCTTTTCTCGATGTGTCTTATTATCACTACCTCATTAGTTCTGCTGTGTTTAATTTGTAACTTTTTAGCCGGAGGATTTTGAATTTCGATCTTTAAACCTGTCTTATAAAAATCTTTATGTTTGAGGGATAAGCAAAACGACAGATTTACAATTAAAACTTTTTTAGTAATTTTTAATTATCTTCAGTAGTAGATTATAGATAACTATTTCACACTTTGAATTTTAAAATTTAGTAAAATGCATAATTTTTGGTTAAAAAAATATTTATTATGTATGTTGCTAAAAAATCTGGCAGACAGGTGACAGATTTAGTTACAAACTAAGTTCTATTCGTACGAATTAAAAAAATATTTTTTGTTATAAAAGTAGAGACCAATCTTTATACCTTTTGTCCGTCTGTATGTACGCTTTTCCGTCCGTCTGTCCATAAGTCCTTTATAAGATGGTCTGATATAAATTAACTTTTAGCAGTTCGATTTTTTTATAAAGGGTCATCAAACACTTATTTTTTAATACTTTGTCCGTTTTCTGTCCATCTGTCTGGACGCTCTTCCATCCGTGTGCCTATCTGTCCTGTAACGGACTGTTTTGATTTCAAATCTAATAGTAATATCTTAATAACTTGTTTTTGTTATGCTAATCAGATACTAAATACTATGGTTTTTTTCGTATGTCTGTATATAAGTAATTATAAAAAATTAAGTGAGTATTAAAGTAACAGAAAAATTTTCTTAGTCCAAATTAAGGAATTTAAGTTTTTATGTTCATTCTTCTAATTTCAATTCAATAAGTACTTTCAAATCCGATTATTCAACATTTTGAAATTACAATTGAAGTGTCAGAAGACATTTAATTGAAAATATCATTTTCAACGCTAAATTATTAGTTAGAACTGAAAAGTACACTGTTCAAAACAATTAGGGGAGCACTTTGCTTACTTTTGTTAACCCTTTCAGTTTCAACTTCTTATTTTTTGTTCTAAAAACTTCAAATTTGTGAAATAGATTCATTATGCATCCAGAATGAAATGGGAAACAGGGAAAAAAAATCTTACATTTTTAATAACAATTTAAGGGGAAAAAATTGGAATCATAACTTTTGAATAAATTATAACAATAATTTTTACAAAAGTTTACTTGATAAAAAAAATTAATATCAATTTTTAAACGTCTAAGAATGCAAGCGTGAAGAATATTTAGGGTCAATTTATGTCATAAATTTTTTTGGGAGATAATTTTATTTTACCATGTTTTTCATATTTTCATTTAATTAAAACAAACATTATTTAATTCTTCAAAGACATTTATAGTTAGATAGAAGAATAATAAGTGCGAGCTTAACTTAGTGAAAGAAAAAATCGCAAGCTGATTATTCCAAATGGAATTATTGGGAATGAAAGGGATTAAACCATGCTTTCCCCTAATTGTTGTGATTGTGAGCAGTGTATATGCAAAAAAAGTAAAGTTGCAATTAGTTAGCCTAATAATAAAGATAAATTTATTTACAATAAATGTTTAATTAATGTTAAGAATTCTAATGATTTTTTTTTCTTTTCTAACTAGAGGTTATATTTTAATTCTTTAAAATAATATTATTTTAGAAAATTAATAAAGTTTTCGGAAGTTATTTTTTAACTGTTAATTTACCATTTCATAATTAAGTTTGTCTAGATATTTCAGTGACAACAAATGTTTATCTTTTTAATGTCAAAATAAATAAAAATCCCGTAATCTTATAATTATTCAGTTTACGATAAGTTTTAGTTTAGTTTAGTTTGAATTATCGTCGCACTAGAGCTACACGAGGGCTATTGGCGACGGTCGTCGTATTTTAGACCCACTGTGAAGTAACGAGCCGACACCTGAGTAGGCACCCAACGCAACCGTTAAGGGCGACATCGTACGCAGCGTTAGGACTTTGAAAGATATTTAACGTGCACTCCCTCTACACGGGGTATTATTCGTCGGACATTTTTGGCTGCACGGGCCGTTTATAGGTCGGCAGTTATTTTGGCGATGCCCATACCCGAACCCGAACCTGGGACCTTTCGCATGCTAGGCATGCTAGGCGACTGGGCTCCCCAGCCCCCTTACGATAAGTACGAATGACGATCAGCCAACTCAATAGAAAGGGACGATATGGACGATGTTACCTTCTCAGGTTCTGTTCTTATCTTTGTCATAATATAAGTTGATTGTACTGGACCAAATGTTCCACTAATGTTTAAACTGTGCGTATGGGAATGATGCACGTTAAATACGCCATGGAACAAAGTATCGGTGGTATTCTTTTACGGTTTTTTTATACTTCGAATTCCACTAAACTGATGTAAACCTCAGCAAATATTTAACGATATATTTTTGGTTTCTTGTAAAATATAACTTTAAATATGTTTGTTCTATGTTTATATAAATAATATATGTGTAGAATAATATATGTGAAAGAAGAAGCTAAGGTTGAGTTGGAATTCGTGAATGGTGTTGTTTCACGTCGTCGGTGGCAACTGCTCCGCGGTCTTGTTTTCCTTTTTATGGAATTGATTTTGTTTTGGTATTCGAAAGTGAGTTTCAAAGAATATTTTACTTATTAATTTTTTTTAATGAAAACTTCTTGCTGTGATGTTGGTTGTTCAAATCATTTATTAAAGAAAGCTTGCATGTAAATAAAAGTTTATTTTCGTCTATTTCCGCATTCTGATCCCAGATAAAAGCAAGTTGCATGTTGTACCGAACTCAAAAGCAGGCGAAAAGTACGTTCGATTTGAGAATAAAATCAATTAAGTATTGAAATCGCAGTACAGAGAAAAATGAAAACAAGAGCTTTACATCAGCTGAAACATTCCCATTAACCGTTTTTCAAAACAACAGAGCACGTCATCAATAGACATCGTTTAATTATTGTGTAAAAATATTTCAACCAAACCCAATTTGTTTAAAATAAGAGTAAAACATTTGAAGAGCCCACGGCAAAAAACCCTTGATAGACTAGGAATCTTCCCGTATTCTGGCCTGTTTGACGGACTTTAGTGACAGGAAACCGATTTCTTCCTTAGTTCTTCTCTCGTGGTACAAACGTGGGACGAATCAGGGTCGTCTGGTGTGAATCAGGGTTGCCGCGTAGCGAGAAAAGAACCAAGTGATAAACCGGTTTTTAAAAAAAAACCAACCGGTTTAGAAACCCCTTCATCGAGAAGATATATGTTCGTATCAGGCTTATTTGGTGACGATAGCAGTCATCGCCTAAACTGGTGTAAGGAAACCGGTTTATCACTTTGTTTCTTTTCTCGCTACGCGGCAACCCTGATTCACACCAGACGACCCTGATTCGTCCCACGTTTGTACCACGAGAGAAGAACTAAGGAAGAAATCGGTTTCCTGTCACTAAAGTCCGTCAAACAGACCAGAATTCGGGAAGATTCCTAGTCAATCAAGGTTTTTTTCCCGTGGATTCTTCATTTACGTTAAGTTAGGTTGTACACGTTTTCTGATTACCTATTTCTAGTCTTAATAGAACTTTAATAGGGCCAAATTACGCCTCGTCATTTAGAACCCTAGTCAAGTGACGAGGTCAACGCCTGAGTGGGCACCTAAAGCAAACCAGTAGCGCCCTCGTGCGCTTGTCCAAGACTTTCGACTCCGCAGATCTAACAAGAACGTATGTCGCATTGTACTGAGGACAAACACAAACATCCAAGCCTATAATACCGGGCTCGTCCGTGGCCGAGTGGTTAGGGCATCAGCCTAGAGATTCAACCTTCTCAGGAGTGCGGGGGTTCGAATCCCACCTACTGCCAGTCATCCTATAAATCGGATCCGTGCTGGAAATAGTAGAAAAATCCTCATCACGGATGGGCCCGAGTTCACAGGGACAGACGTGCTCGTTAAATCTGTGGAGTACAAAGTCCCGACGGCGTTAGCGTACGATGTCGCACGAAGTTCCATTGGGTGCCCGCTGCTCAGGTGTCGACCTCGTCACTTGACCAGGGTTCTAAATTACGAGGCGTTATTGGCTGTGTTAAAGCTCCTGAAGGAGGCTAGAAATAGGCAGCCGGAAACGATTACCTTACCTTACCTATAATACCGGTATTCAAACCCGGGACCTTATTATGACTGCCTGACTAGCTCAGGCTCAGTGGGCCCATTTATGTTTTAGATTAGAGTATATACTTAACAATCGATTTATTTGAGTAATGTTACCAATAATCGGAAAATCGATTTTCTATTATTTTTATCTATTTGGAGATCGATGTCTTGAAAGGCGTTTTAAAGCAAAGTAATTAAGGATTGGGAACTACATGCAAAGAATTTTAATTGGGAACCGGAAAATGTGGAATAATTGAACTTGTTCAATTAAGGTCAGATAGATCGAAAGTTTTTTTTCTTTCTCGGTAATATGTTAGGACATTCAAAGGGCTAAGGAGTGACTTTGGTGTAGGTATAAAGCATATTATATTCAAATTTCATTCAATCCATAAAATTGAACTTTAATTACCTTGTAATTTAATAAGTATTATTGGTGTAACAACCTAGTTTATAATATGTTGACTGTCAGAATATTGTATCCACCAATTGAATGTCATGTTCAGGGTGAGGCAAATAAAAGCGGCCCCGGTCTAGAGATAGGAATACGTTGGGGAAATGCTTGGCGAGAAAAACTCTTGAAGCCGCCTGAAAGCTTTCAAGTGGAAATAAAAGATTATTCAAGCGTGCAATGGTTTCACTTGACAAACCTGTGTTTGCATTGGTTGGATTGGATTAACATCATATTAGAGCTACTCATGGACTATTGGCCAGTTCAGATCGTTGTGTGTATTGTATGAATACGGCTTCTTATGCAATTTTTTTTTCTCTTGCATGGAATGTTTTGTAGTAACAAAAACAAAAAGGTCCAATTCTCTACGATAAATAACAACCGAAATAATTACTAGTGGGAACTTTTTTGATCAGCTTTACAAACCTTGTTTATATTTCATTTCAACTAGCTTTTCAAACCATAGCGTAGTTGCCGGCAAATAAGTCGCCAAGCGTTTGTTTGGGCTTAATATTGAAGCGATCAATGGCTTCATGTTAGCAAACCTGTTTTTATATTGGTTTTTGACTTAACATTATTTCTGTCGTATTCTTATCTCCACGTTGAGGCCGCTTTTATTTGCTTCACCCTGTATCAAGACGATAGTCATCATTTAAGCATGTAGTTCCAAATCTCGCACTCTCCAAAGTATATCTAAGATATTCGATCCGGTCCTTTTATTGGCGCAGTTTTTTAATTATAAACTTTATGTTTGAAAATTTCTGTACATTTATATAGACACGCTATAACATATATTTTTTACTCTACAATTCTTTTGCTCGTTTCAAAACAATACTTTATGAATCCCTTCTCGAAATTTGTAATCTATTAATTTTCCTATTTGTAACTAACTTATAGAATAAGATAAATAATTTCAAATGAACTATTGCGAAAAGGTAAATTTGAACTAATTTCTAAGAAATTGTTATAATTGAATTGTTTCGATAATGTCTCTGGTTATAATAAAAACAATGAATAATATTTGAGGAAAAATCTTGGAATCTTTTGCATGCAAGGTGAGCACCTTAAGGGTCTTGTATGGTAACAGATCTCTATACAATTCCAATGGGGAAACTTTTGACCCTGTTTTTGAATAAAGTATACGACATGTACCCAAAAAAATACAGAAGAAAGTTATTTTGCCATTAAAATAATTAATAATTGTAATTTTAAAGATATTAATTAGTTATAATTAAATCAAAATTTTTTAGTAATTATTCGCAAACTACAGATGGCAGCACTAACGGTATGTAAATATCTAAACAGAAATATTTGTTTTAATTATAACTTATTATAATATCTTTAAAATTATATTTATTGATTATTTTAATAAAAAAATAACTTTTTTTCTATATTTATGGTAAGCTTTCGTGAGTACATGTCGTATACTTTATTTAAAAACCTGGTCAAAAGTATCCCTATTTCCAATTCCAATGGGGAAACTTTTGACCCTTCATTGGCGCTACAGCCCCTAAAGGGCCCTAGCTTCCTTAAGCATAAATTTAAAGATATTAATTAGTTATAGTATATAAGTTATTAGTATATAATTTTTATTATATTTTTAGGGACAATAATGATTAGTTTTGTTTTTGTGGTTTTGTTCTCTCTATGTGGCACTGAGAAACATTTGCATTAATGCATTGGATATTGTTAGTATGCGTTTGGTTTTAAGGAAATAAAAAATTTACGTCATGATTTTGTTGTGTTATTAAGCAATGATTTAGTGGTACCGAACTCTATTGTAGTATCACACACATTTTTGGTAAAACATTTTGATCTTCATCCTCCCAAAGATCGGGAGAGAAGGACGGGGATGTCCCGCGGCCAACTTGATACAGAGAGAGAAAGAGTTGTTGGGTGGGATGATATTATGCATTTGAAGAAGGAAAGAAGGAACTCTTTTGATCTCCATCCTCCCAACGATAGACAGACAGATTTTGATGGGGATGTCCCGCGAGCACCTTAAGGGTGTTGTATGGTAACAGCTTTCTATACAATTCCAATGGGGAAACTTTTGACCCTGTTTTTAAATAAAGTATACGACATGTACTCACGAAAACTTACCAAAAAAATACAGAAGAAAGTTATTTTGCCATTAAAATAATTAATAAGTATAATTTTCATCATCATCATTGGCGCTACAGCCCCTGAAGGGCCCTGGCCTCCTTAAGTATAATTTTAAAGATATTAATTAGTTATAATTAAAACATTTTTTTTAATAATTATTCACAAACTACAGATGGAAGCACTAACGGCATGTACATATCTAAACAAAAACATTTGTTTTAATTATAAATAATTAATATCTTTAAATTATACTTATTAATTATTTTAAAGGCAAAATAACTTTCTTCTGTGTTTTTTGGTAAGTTTTCGTGAGTACATGTAGTATACTTTATTTAAAAACAGGGTCAAAAGTTTCCCCATTAGAATTGTATAGAGATCTGTTACCATACAAGACCCTTAACTGACTTGGATTCAAAGCCCTCGAACATTTAGTGTTCCTTGAGTGTAACGCCATAAACATTAATAATCCAGAACTCCTTTTGGCCAAGTTCCATCGCCATTCTTTATTTTTTTTTGGCGTTCCATTTGACCGGTACCCAGTGGAATTAATTGTTGAGTGCCACTTCATTCGAACGTTTAATGTCCAGAATGATTACCCCCCCCCCCCCCCCCCCCAAACTCATTTTCATTCTCGTCTGGCAACAATGGATGGTAATCATCGAATGATTGATGCCTTTAATTGACAAAAATGCAACTGATATTTTTTGCCCAAAATATTTTATGTAATATGGTTAGGTAGGTAGGTTGGTACGTGTTTTTCCGGTTAGTGTGCTTGATCCATAGATATCATAGTAAAAGTATTAGATCGGCGGATCACGTGACCTCCAATGCTAACGACGGGACACGTACGGAGACTAGAAATTCAGGGCAAACAGGCCAGTGTTGCCAACACCTTAAGGAGAAAAATTCTTCGGCGTCATCGAAAAAATACTATTTAATTCTAAAATTACAAAAAAAATGTCATAAAAATACTAGAAAAGTGTTTCAAGTCACTTAAAAGTGCCCATAATGCAGCTCGTATTTTTATTGCATTTTTTGTTGCAATTTTAGTATTAACTTGTATATTTTCGATGACGCCGTAGCATTTTTCTCATTAAAGAGATGGCAACACTGATATTTTTGCCCTTAAATTCTGGTCTCCATGCGCGTCCCATCGTTAGCATTGGAGGTCACGTGATCCGCCGATCTAATACTTTTACTATGATATCTATGGCTTGATCAGAGACCCGCTTATAAACCTTCAAATAAGACAGACACAGACAGAATTTTTACTCTCACAGAGAGAGAAAGTACACCCAGGGCGAATGTGGGGATCGAACCCGCACCCGGTACAGTGAGCAGACTGTTAGCGTAAAGGGCTGCCATCAAACCCACTAGGCCACGCGGGCCCCTGAAATGGTATAAATTAGGTTCCTATTTTGTTGGGTCGCAGCAGGGGAACAGCTTAACTGAATGCATCTTTAATCTTTCGTAAGAAAGATTGAACGTATAGATTGTTTTGTTAAAGTGTAACTGTATTCAAATTAACTTGCTATTACGTTATACCATTGTTAAAATTCATTTCGGCCTTGCATTGCTGGCAAATTTAATTCTTTTATATCAACAATGGATGTTTTTTTAAACCATTGTTTCAGTTCTATTTAAAGTGCTGTAGGCAAGCATCATGTAGTAAATAACTTGCATTATTATCTAATTGAATTCCTTTATGTCATCAATGGATGTTTTTTTTATCCATTGTTGCAGTTCTATTTAAAGTGCTGTAGGCAAGCATCATGTAGTAAATAACTTGCATTATTGTCTAATTGAATTCCTTTATGTCATCAATGGATGTTTTTCAAAACCATTGTTGCAGTTCTATTTAAAGTGCTGTAGGCAAGCATCTTGTAGTAAATAACTTGCATTATTGTCTAATTGAATTCCTTTATGTCATCAATGGATGTTTTTTTATCCATTGTTGCAGTTCTATTTAAAGTGCTGTAGGCAAGCATCATGTAGTAAATAACTTGTATTATTGTCTAATTGAATTCCTTTATGTCATCAATGGATGTTTTTTAAACCATTATTGCAGTTCTTTTTAAAGTGCTGTAGGCAAGCATCATGTAGTAAATAACTTGCATTATTGTCTAATTGAATTCCTTTATGTCATCAATGGATGTTTTTAAAACCATTATTGCAGTTCTTTTAAAGTGCTGTAGGCAAGCATAACTTGTAGTAAATAACTTGCATTATTGTCTAATTGAATTCCTTTATGTCATCAATGGATGTTTTTCAAAACCATTGTTGCAGTTCTATTTAAAGTGCTGTAGGTAAGCATCTTGTAGTAAATAACTTGCATTATTGTCTAATTGAATTCCTTTATGCCATCAATGGATGTTTTTTTTATCCATTGTTGCAGTTCTATTTAAAGTGCTGTAAGCAAGCATCATGTAGTAAATAACTTGCATTATTGTCTAATTGAATTCCTTTATGTCATCAATGGATGTTTTTTTAAACCATTGTTGCAATTCTCTTTGGAATTGCTGTAGGCAGCATCATGTAGTAAGGAAGCTATGAGCGAGCACCGATATTACTACAATTAACTTTAAATTTTAATTAACTGAATCAAATACCAGTTACAGTTGTTTCATACTAGAATTGCCTTACGTTCAAAGTAAATGGCATGGAAAGTACATAATAAAAAAGCACTGTTGGCGAATACTAGATTGGAAAAAATTGTTTTGGGTTTGGTTTGGTGGTTTGTAATAGGCATATAATTATCCAAGCTTCGTTTGAAAACACTGTTCAAGTTAGTAATTATGCTTAATGGATTGGTTACAGTTATATTAATGGTTTATATACAAAATGTGACATGATTTGGCGAGATTGGTAGGCATGAGGCCAGTTTGTTAATTGCTAAGATAAGCTTCCTGAATGGATTTCCTGAATTTATATCCTTCATAAATGGTGCGCTGAATTTGTCTAATAACATGTTATTTTGGAAAACAGTGGTTTGTTTAATTATCTCTAGTGGATTAATGCTCGAAAGTACATAAAAGAATTGTTTGAAAAGTTTAGAAGGTATAAAATATTATTATTAGAAGATAAACTATTATTAAATGCATGATAAAATAAGTTTTTTTAATTAAAACTAAAACAAAACGTCCGTGTGTTTACAAAATTTAAAATAACATCCAGTATGATAGTTACCCAAATTGAAAACCCATTTTTTGGAAACGCCAAGGCAACAGATGTTGGATTGCCTAGAATATTAGAACTGAGTTTAGTTATGTTTGTGTCGTTAATTCTAAATATGAAATTAGTTTTTCTTTAACGGATTTCTTCTTTAAAATATCCATTGATGCGTCAAAGAAATGCTCGAAACTGGAAAACCATTTTTCTAAGGTTTTTTTAATGTAATTTGTGTTTCTTAATCTTTTCATTTCTGGAAACGAAAGAGAATATTAATTCAATGTTTTAGAAAATTAATAAAAATAGCTCATTTTACTCTTAGAAAGTTTAAATCCTAAGTAAATGTTGTGTTTGCCAATTTTTTTTTAAGTGTATTAATCTTATGTACAGTCCCTGAACAAATTATTAGACGCACTGCAAGATTTCATGTATCAATCAATGATAAACAAAATACCTTTAGAAGGACATTTGTGTTCCTAGAAATATATTGAATAGATAATACTATCTGCTATACTTAATACATGTATCGACATCTTTTTTAATGATATGGCATTCTTTGGTATGTTTTCATCATTACTAAAAAAATACAGTGCGTCTAGTAATTTGTCCAGGGACTGTAGAAGCGGTTCTATGTGACAGTTACTGTTGCCTACCTATTTCTTTTTTAAAGGAACCCTTTCTTTCATAACAAATGTTTGATGTGAAAACGAACCTGGTATTAATTTGTCTCTACTTCTAAAGATTTGGTCAAAATATGATTTTTTTAATCTGAAAATATTTGCAATTAAAAAAATTATGTTAAAAATTGCGAGTCTCACAATCTATGGATCCAGTACGAGGTTAATTCAAGGGTAATAAATTTTTAAAGGTTAGTTTAAGGCATTTTATTCTAAATTTTAACAATAAATATAGACAATGCCTTTCACTCTTGAAATTCGATTTCCTTCTGCGTTTCAGGTGTATTCAAATTTCGAAAGTTCAGCCTTAAACTTGAGAAAGTATTTTATTAGGAATTCTTTTATAGCATATCCTTGTAACTGTTGAAAAGTAAGCTTTATTCTGAGAAACTGAATGTGCAATCGAAGCCTTTCGTAAGGAGTGTGCATACATTTTTTCTCTAAATTCCATTTTCAATGATAAAAGAAATCTTTATTTCGTTTTCAATACGGCTTTGAAATGGTTAAAAAATTTATACAATGCATATAGGTTCTACCTTTTTTTATTGTACATATCAGAAATTTTCAAAAGTGGATAATTTCAGAAATATCTGGATTCCATTTTATAATATTAACTAATAAATATAGTTATTAAAATGTTTGAGAAGAGTTAAAATCTAAAAATTTTAGAGAAGAATTAAAATCTAAAACTTTTAGAGAAGAATTAAAATCTAAAAATGCTAGAGAAGATTAAAATCTAAAATGTTAGAGAAGAATTAAAATCTAAAATGTTAGAGAGATTAAATCTAAAAATTTAGAGAAGAATTAAAATCTAAAAATTTTACTTAAGAATTAAAATCTAAAAATGCTAGAGAAGAGTTAAAATCTAAAAATGCGAGAGAAGAGTTAAAATCTAAAAATTTTAGAGAAGAATTAAAATCTAAAACTTTTAGAGAAGAATTAAAATCTAAAAATGCTAGAGATTAATGCTATTTCAAAATATATATTTTAGGTGTTTAATCATATAAAAAGTTTAATTATATTTGAAAATGATATATTAATTTTAAAAAAGAACATTTATGACTTAAGATTACATGCCTTCAAATAAAAAAAAGTAATGTACCTAGTTCTACAAAATCGTTTTTATACTTTCAATTACCAAATCTGAAATTTAAGGTTAAAAAAAAAAAGTAAGGCGATGCATAAATGCATAAATCCAAAGTGAAGATTTTGTGTGTTTCTACATATTTTGGAAGGTACTGATTCTAAAAAAGTTATTTTTGAACATTGTTTTATCTATCTGAACGTCTGTCTGAAACCACTGTACAGCCTAAACTAAGAGAGCTACGGTCTTCAAAGTTCGTACATGAGTTTCTAGTAGCTGTTGGACGTCATAAGAAGGTTTTTAAGAGAATCGCGCATGCGCAAATGGCAGCTGCCATGTTACTTTTAGAATTTAAAGTTATTAAAATTTCTTTATAGATTAAAGGTCGTAGGGTAATTTGTTTTAAATGTATTGATTTATTGAGTGGAAATTGAAATTCGGGTAGATTTACGCCCCCCTCCTAATTTTTTCATTTGAAATTTTATTCCACCTCTTAAAAAAATGTTTTAACTGTGTCTATATAATCGCATTATATTTTAATCAGTCACAATTTAACCTATTATAATCTTCTATAAAAAATAGAGTACATAATTCAAAAGAAAGGCTTTGATAAAACAAGCCAAAGGATCTTTTTTTAAAAAAACAAACTTGTATGCTTACAACTACTACTTAAAGACTACTTAATTGTCTTGTTTCTTTCACAGACAACATTTTTCCTCAATTTACAAGACAAATTAGTCTTTAAGCCCTCTCGTAAAGCCCATCGCATTTTCTTAATTTCCAAAGACTAGAGTAGAAAGTAATTTATATATCGTCTTAACTTAGGAAATTCGTAAGTTTTCTTTTGGTCTAAAAGTACGCCTTCTTTGCTGAAAATTCCTGATTTAATAACAACGTTACTTATTTTTTAGCGATAAAATTACGAGTTTATTATTAGACATTCTTTTTAATGAGAATTTATGAAGTTTAATCATATGTTGCATATTTGTAATTGAATTTTAGTTTTTAACAACGTTTTGTTGTGATTTTAGTGCAGCGTAATGGTAAATTATTTCGAGAAACATTTTAAAATTAAAAGTTAGAAATTATGTACTATGATTTTCTAAACATTATTATAATATTTGTATTTTGTTTATAATGTTTGTATATTAATACATATTATTTGTATTTTCTTCGCAGTGAGTTTAAATGAATATTATACATAAATCAAGCACAGCGTTAATTAATTTTAAAATAAAAAAATACTATGAATCGTTAAACATAGTTTATAGCAATAAAACTCTCTTTAGTTTGTCATAATATATTCATAAGTTATAGTTTTCTAAAATGTAAGAATTATTCTTTTTTACATTTACACTGAAGAGACAAAATAACTGGCATAGGCATGCATCTGCGAATAAAGGTGTATAAAACCAATCGAAGTTCGTCGCTATGTTCAGCAGCGTCTATGTGCTGCTATCATGACAGGTTATGAAAATTGAAGGGATTTTGAAAGTATCGGGGGTTGAGAAATGGAATTCCATATCCATGCATCTTCGAGGTGGAGATGAATTTTGGATTTTCACTTACGACAATTTCACGAGTGTACCATGAATATCGATAATCCAGTAAAACATCAAATTTACGACATAGCTTTGACCTTAAAAACATCGTGCAAAGCCGGTCCATTGAAAACTGATCATTAAATGTGATAAACGTCTATGTCGTTTCTATGTCGTACAAGTGTTGACTTGTTAACCATTTAATGAATATTCACCGATATGGGCTTCTGGAGGCGTATATATCACGTATCCGCAATATATCATGTTTAATGATTTTCGTCCGTCGTCGATGATCCGATTTTGCATGATCTTTTTTAGGCCGCAGCTGTGTCGTAGATTTGATGTTTTACTGGATTATCGATATTCATGGTACACTCGTGAAATTGTCGTAAGTGAAAATCCAAAATTCATCTCCACCTCTTAGATGCATGGATATGGAATTCCATTTCTCAACCCCCGATACTTTCAAAATCCCTTCAATTTTCATAACCTGTCATGATAGCAGCACATAGACGCTGCTGAACATAGCGACGAACTTCCGATTGGTTTTATACACCTTTATTCGCAGATGTATGCCTATACCAGTTATTTTGGCTCTTCAGTGTAGCTGAAACTTTTTTCCTTCATAAAACTTTAAACATAATTGTATTTTTAAACTGAAATAATGGTTTTAGTTTACGTTTTATTATACATTTATTTGTACATTGCAATAAAAATGCGTCAAAGCAACGGTTTTAAACTGGCAAATGAGTTGCCAGGAAAACTCTAAATAATACGGTAACTTTCCGCTCCGCAATAAGTACATAAAATTTCTGCAACAACACAGTATTTTCCCGGTTAAATGTTCGTACATTTTAACATAGAGAAATTGTTTCGCTCCAGGAGCATTTAGAGCCCCCCACCATTGAGTTAACAAACAAAGCGGCAGCCTTACTAGTCCACAAGATTTCGTGACGGATTGAAGCTAAAAGAAGCAATGGTGTTGACTTTAAGGGGGACCAGACCCCAAAAATTTTCAAAAATGACATTTCAATGTTTTTAGTGTTTCTTTAAATATGAAATCTTAGCTTTTGAACAATATCTTACAAAAAAATTTCGAGTACTGGAAGTATTTTTAACATTTTTTTAAACAAACGTTGTTTAAGTAAAATCCAGTCATGTTTTATAGGTAAGAAACCACTATTGTTTACTTTAAACGGTTATATCTCAAAACTTACTTTTTCAATGTTCATGTACCTTTTTCTCATAATCTACTGTAAGTATCAGCCTGAAATTTTTTATACGTATTTAAGAATTTTGTTTCTAAAAACCACTGGAGGGATTTGACCATAAATATCTTACTTTTTTTTCTTTTTAATATTATTGATGTTTTTAGGTATAAAAAAAAATATGTAGTTTCACTTAAAAAATTATAATTTAAAAACTAAACAAAAATTTTGAAAATTCCTCCATTAAAGTATAGTTAAACATCCATTTAACAACTAGTAAAACTATCATTGAAAAGTATCAAATAGATTCTGAGAAAAAAGTACATAAAAAAGGTCATTTTAACATGGGCTTCAATGGAGGGCTCCGGTCCCTTTAATTTGTTACTGAAGTGAAGTCGTTAAGAGGGACTGTCAGTCCCATAGAGCTAATGCATTAGTTTTGAAATCACAACTTTTGCAAGATAATTGCTTTGCCATGTTATCCCATTTTTCACCAGGTATGGAATCATCATAACATTAATTTAAAACAAAATTGAAGAAAAAATAACAGTCGGTTATTTTATTATTAATTGATAAATTTTTTAAATGGAGTCGCCATCTGTTGTATATTTTTGGCATTTCAAAACTTAAAAAATGTATAATTAATCAACTAGATAAAAATTTTGTTTCAAATTTGTTTCATTTCGATGTTATATTGATTCCCATACTTGGGGAAAAAAGGGCTAGCATGGCAAAGCAATACTTCTGCGGAAGTTGTGATTTCAAAACTAATGCATTAGCTCTATGGGACTGACAGTCCCTCTTAAAAACAAGTTTTTGGGAATAATGTTTTGAACTGTAAATGAGTTAACGAAAACGATTAAAATCCGAAATATCATCGAAACTGCTTTTAGACCGTCTAAACTAAATGTTGAGAAATTAAGAGTTACATAGTCATTGAATGAAACGTCCTTTCAAATTTCAAGTTTTCTAGACTTTAATTAAGCCGAGGAGAAAAATGTAAAACTTAAATTTGCTATTTAAGCCTGATTTTCTCCTACTTATGTTGCTAAGGACTAGTAGCTTTTTTTGTTTCAATATTTTTTCAAATCTAATTTAAGGGAAAGCAAAACATTTTTTATATATTACCTTAATTTGTAAAAATTTTACCTATACAGCCTTTCATATCGAAAACTATTACTTCAGTTTTTAACTTTCAAGAAAATTCCTCGCCGGAATTTTTATTAATTGTTATTTACTTCCCATGGCCATATTAGGGCTAAACCATACGACATGGTGCCGTACAATGTTAGTTGTGTTCTCTATATTGTAATCATCATATTAAGTCAATAGATATCTATACAGAATGACCGGGGGGTTATCGGAGCCTCCGAATACGCGCCTACCAAAACAACTTCTAGAGAACGAAAGTATGAGGTTTTCATTTTTCACGTATATATACTTTTTAACCCTCTAAGGGTACATCCTTAAAACAAACGAACGGTTTTAACTCAGTCTGAGTTAATTTCCACTCCTTTCCGTGCCGAAAATGCACTTGCCCTATAGGAGTGGATTTCACTCTTTTTGCGGAGTGGGTAAAAGAAATAAAAGAAAACAATCTACGTCCTACACTCTTAAAACGAGCGGTTTTAACTCAGTCTGCGTTAATTTCCACTCCTTTCCGGTGCCGAAAATGCACTTCCCCTATAGGAGTGGATTTCACTCTCTTGTTTTTAAGAGTGTACACGATTTGGTTGAAGCGTAACCTTATTTTCACTGCACGAGGTTAAAATTTAAAAATTTAACTTAAAATTTAATTTCTTTAATTTTTTTTTAAATTTTATTACTGTAGCAGATGATTATAAATTACAGCTCCATACTTTAAAATTTAGTGAAGTTATGAATTTTATAAATTTTAAAAATTATGAGTGTTGCTAAGAAACCTGACAGTCAAAATACGGGTTTATACGTCTGTATCCCTCAGGGTTTTAAGGTCTATTTTTGTCTCTTCGCTATTTTACCGACACTACTTCGTCAACTTACCACCCACTACCCAGGGTAAAGTGACAAAAGCTGCCTTATTTTTTATTCAATATATTTCATAATTCAAAATGGAATGATAGAATTAGAAATAGTAGATGGCATATAGTCCCCGTAGTGTAACGGTTATAGCTATGGACTGCAGAGCTGGGGGTCTGGGTTCGATTCCCAGGTAAGGCTTGGTTGTAAATTGTACCTATCTCAAGTTTTGTAATACTGTAAAAACCTCATAGGCTGTGGGTTATAATAAATAAACCAAAAAAAAAATAGTTAAAATTTCCCATTAACCCTTTCAGTCCCAATGACAATTTGGCATCATCATTTTAGATTTTTTTTTCTGATCGTCTATAGCCATTTATGACATCCAAAAGCACATCATTCGATTCTTCAAACTTTTTTCTATTAGAAAATATTTTTTATTAATCCCAATAGATGTCAGCCCTATTATTTTTTTAAAAATATGATCAGAAACATGATGATGCCAAATGGCATCACTGGGGACTGAAAGGGTTAAGGTTCAAAGAAGTGTAGGAACAAATGCTCAGTTAATCTACAGTAACTTCGGGACATTTTGCTAGTCATTGATATGAGATAGTTTTGAATCTGAAAAACTAAGCATATAAGCTAAAAGCTTCACTTTACGTCATATACCCGTAACCTAACACCGTGTTTTCTCTCCCAAAAGGGCAATAAAGACCCACTGAATCACAGTAAAAGTGAAACACTCGTGCTTTTGAATAGAAAAAGAGTCGAAAACTGATATTTTAACATAGAACATGTTCCTTTTTTCTACTATGGTTGTGGCATCTCTGTAAATATGCAGGAAGTTTATACCACAACAAAGAAAATATATTTCCCGCACTGTGCTTTTTTTTCGGAAGAAAATTTCGCCAGCTGGTTAAAAAGACGGTGTTAAAGAAAAGAATGTCTTAAGCTTTTAAACCAATTATTTAAAATAAGTAAACCGTAATGCTAAACGACCTGGACGAGATAGATCAATAAACTAATGATAAAAAGATAAATCTAAAATGATCTGCTATATCATCCGGAGACTTTACATATATTTAAATATAAGTTTTATTTCACATTCCTATATAAACAGATTTTATCATTCGATAGAAGATCTGAAAATCACTTGTGGCTTTTGATAATGTGTTTTAACAATTAGGACTAGTCGTTAAAGGTAACTTTGGGCCAAGCATAAAACCTCACATTTAACTTTTTTGTGTTTGTTTATTTCTTTAAAGTGGATGTGAGATATTACGCGCTAGCCTCAAAACCCAATATCATGGCTTCGAGCCCCTGCTTAGTCGACAGATTTCAGGATGGGAAAATCGTTCGTAAGCATGCCATATGGTTCTGTGGCATGTAAATTATTCTTTGAGTTACCCATTTGCCTTGGGTTCTCTTGCCAAAATTAAATCTTGTCTTACAACATCCACAGAGAACTCAGATTTTCTGTAATCTGAGCGTCAAAATGGGTTAGTGAGTGCCGCTTAGATCACACGAAAAATGGCTCTCAGTTTTGGGGAAATGTTGGCTCTCAGTTGTTGGTGTGCAAAAGAATTGATCAACCAAAAAGCAGCCCCGGTCAGAAAAAAATACTTTCAAAGACTTGTTTTTTTACTTCATTTGAAATGACAGAAACCCGATCCAACAACCAAAAACAAAGTGCATAGCACATCCAAGAGGCCGACGCCTGTACTGGCAGTGTGTATGACTTTAGATTAATATTTATTGCCCATAAGCTAAACTATCAAACATTAAATAACTGTATGTAATAAAACGGCATTATATACAGAGTTGGTTGGTAGACATATATTTCCAGACTTGTGTGCTTGGTCACAAAGACCTGCTTATAAACCATCGTCAAGAAGGACGGACACGACATACACACACATATAAGACAGATGCTGCCATCTATCGCCACCTCCACAATTTAGACATGTCCCTGAAGGGGAGGGAAATACTCTACAGGGACCTGTACCCGTGGGAAACTGCGCAATGACCGCCCACAGGACTTTCGGACCCAACAGATTTAACGACATATACTCGATATTTAACCGCATATACTCGACAAACACAAACATCCATGCCTTACCGGGATTCGAACCGGAACCCAGAGGCTCCAAAGGCTAGCTTCCTAACCGTTGCGCCGCCGGGTCGGCTATACAGAGCAAAGTTTAGACAAAGTTACTCAGGAGGCGCTTAGTTCCCACATTTGACAGTTATGGTAGTGGAGATAGAAAGGCGGCTCAGTGGCTGAGAGGTATTACGTGTCCGCTTCATAAGCCCAAGTTTGCTGGTTTGAGCTCCGGCTGAGTCATCAGGTTTTCTGGATGGGAAAATCGTAGGCACGCATGTCGTATGATTATGTGATATGGAAAAGATCCCTCGAGTACCCATTTGACTTGGGTTCTCTGAATTAAAAAAATAAAACTCGGCATGCTTTATCATCCACAGAGAGCTCAGATTCATCTTAATCTGAGCGTCAAAATTTGTAGCAAGAGTCGCCTAGATGGTGCTACAAAAAAAAATGGCTCTCAGTTGTGGGAAATATGCCGAGTCTGCAAAGGCTTAGTCGCCATTAAAGCAACCCTGTTGGGGAAAAAAGTGCAGATAGAAACAACTAGTTCAATAATCATCAGTCGTTATTTAAATGGGAAAATAACCATTTTTCCAAAAACAATTTTTTAAAAAATAACCTAAAAAGAATAGCTGTACTTAAAAAATATTACCTCTGAAAATAATTGTGACGCAGTGTTCCTCATTTGCATATATATGGACACCTCAAATGTCTGACCCGAGCCTCGGTTATTGGCGCCCAGTGAGGCGAGATGTCTGTTCTGTACCATGCTGGGATTGGGCGAAAATGTATTCATATTGGCGATTATATTGGCTGCTGGGCTTGAAGGTGGGATGAATTATTGAGTCGGCTCATATTTATGTTTCAAAGCAAAATGAGTATGAAATACTGGAGATGTAAAGATGTATTCTTTGATTTATTGCTGAATTTTTAGCCTACTTTTCTTTTTTTATTCGAAAGAATTAAAAAAAATGATAAGAGGTATTGACATGCGTCGATGTCCGTTTGTCCGTACCCCCTTCCAAATCGGTTCTATCAATCGGATCTTAAAAATTCTTTTTTGTTAGAAAGCTATGACCTCAGAGATCTAACTTACATACTTTTTTCCGCTGTCTGTACGTCGGACGGACATAAATCTACTATCTGTCGGAGAATTTCCCATTGAATTAGCATTAAATTCATTTGAGTCATTTAAATCACTGTTGAAAAATCAACAATGCATGAGAAACTTATTTATTTAAAAATATTTGAAGCAACATAACTTTTTCATGAATCAGTTGGAATGACTCATAAATGTAGCACTATGTGATTCTTTGATTTTCATGCATGTTACAAGAAAGTAGCAGGCATATTTTTAGCCTACTTTTCTTTTTTAATTCGAAAGAATTAAAAAAATGAAAAAGTAGGTATGACATGCGGTCGATGTCCGTCTGTCTGTCCGTACCCCCTTCCAAAATCGGTTCTATCCATCGGATCTTAAAAATTCTTTTTTTGTTAGAAAGCTATGACCTCAGATACCCAACTTTCATACTTTTTGTCCGTCTGTCTGTACGTCCGGACGGACATAAATCTACTATCTGTCGGCGAATTTCCCATTGAATAGCATTGAAATTCGATTTGAGTCATTTAAATCACTGTAGGTATTGAAATGCGATTGATGTCCATCTGTCTGTTTGTTCGTATGTCTGTCTGTCTTTCCGTCTGTCTGTCTGTCTGTTCGTATGTCTGTCTGTCTTTCCGTCTGTCTGTCTGTCTGTCCGTACTCCCTTCCAAATCGGTTCTATCCATCGAATCTTAAAATTCTTTTTTTGTTAGAAAGCTATGACCTCAGATACCCAACTTTCATACTTTTTGTCGTCTGTCTGTACGTCTGGACGGACATAAATCTACTATCTGTCGGCGAATTTCCCATTGGATTAGCATTGAAATTCATTTGAGTCATTTAAATCACTGTAGGTATTGAAATGCGATTGATGTCCATCTGTCTGTCTGTTCGTATGTCTGTCGGTCTTTCCGTCTGTCTGCCTGTTCGTCTGTCCGTATCCCTCTTCCAAAATCGGTTCTATCCCTCGGATCTTAAAAATTCTTTTTTTGTTAGAAAGCTATGACCTCAGATACCCAACTTTCATACTTTTTGTCCGTCTGTCTGTACGTCCGGACGGACACAAATCTACTATCTTTCGGCAAATTTCCCATTGAATTGGCATTGAAATTCAATTTTGAGTCATTTAAATCACTGTTGCCAAATCAACAATGGCATGAGAAACTTTATTTATTTAAACATATTTGAAGCAAAATAATATTTTCATGAATCAGTTTGGAATGACGTCATAAATGTAGCACAATTTGATTCTTTGATTATTCATTAATTATCTACCAAAAAAGCGGCAAGGCATACTTTTGCATGCAATTATGCTTAGTTTTAATTTACATTTCTTATTTTTTAATGCAGTTCGGAGTAGTTTCATTACTTTTGTTATCAATAAATATTTAATTATTCTTCGAACTACAAATAAATCACGGGCAGATGATAAATAATATTTAATTAATTTACGAAAGAATATTAAGGAAAATAGTTGATTTTGGCTTTTAGAAGTTTAAATTATAGCTGGGTGCTGTGTTTCGATTTTTTTTCTAATGTGTATAAATCTAGTGTAGAAATGGCTGTTGATGATATTTACTTTAGGAAAATAGTTTTTTCCCGATTAGAATTTCAGTAAGTATTTAAGTAACAAGAAAGTAGGCTATTTTAGTTCTTTATGAACTTCTTGTTTGCATACAATTATGCTTAGTTTTAATTACATTTCTTATTTATTTAATGTAGTTTGGAGTAGTTTCATTACTTTTGTTATTAATAAATATTGAATTATTCTAGGAACTACAAATAAATCGTGCAGACGATAAATTATATTAAGTTCATTTGAGAAAGAATATTAAGGAAAATAGTTGATTTTGGCTTTTAGAAGTTTAAATTATAGCTGGATGTTGTGTATAGTGATTTTTTTTTCGAATGTGTATAAATCTAGTGTAGAAACGGTTGTTGGTGATATTTACTGTTAGGAACCTAGTTGTTTTCCCATTAGAATTTCAGTAAGTATTTAAGTAACAGGAAAGTAGGCTATATTAGTTCTTTAAAAACTTCTTGTTTTTATTTAAAATGGTGTAAATGTAAAAAAAAAATAATAAAGATAATGGGTATTATGATTGGTTGGCGAGCGACGTTGGTAACAATTTGCTATTGTATGGATAAAAACAATCGACCGATAAAACGATCGGAAAGTAATGGGAATGTTTCAGTTGATGTAACGCTCTTGTTTTCCTTTTTATGCGTACTGCGATTTCATTGGTTGCTTTGGTTTCACTCTCAAAATGACCGATATGGTTGAAAAGAATTTTTTCTTTCTATACAAGCTTTCTTTAACATCTTCTTTATATACATTTCTTCACATGTGAATAAATGTATATAATATTATATTTAATATCTTATAAATATTCTAGATAATAAAAAAATTAAATTTATTACTTTAAACACTTTTAATTTATTATAAAATTTATGAAACTTTTAGTCATTCGTAACGGTCATTCCGTAACGTCAAATGACAGTTAATAACTTAAACCAAATTACAGGTAGATTGTTCTAAATTATAATTTACATAGCTTACATATCACGTTTAAGATATGCATTAGTTTAAAAACTCAATGTATTGTTAATTCACAGAAATGTCAATTTTTAAGTACCAGGATGCAGTCGTGGTTGCAAAAATGTCATTCCGTAACACAAAAAGAAGTTAGTCAAAAATATAATAATAAAATACTTTTTAAAAATTTCAACTTTTTTTATCTTTAATTTAACATTTAGTTTTTAATCTAATTACATTAAGTTAAATCATTCTGAAAATACTTGTTACTGGTAATTAACTTCATTAATCTACATTAAAGACAAGTTCATAAAATTTAATATAATATTTTCACTCTCAATACCAAAAAAATAACTTCCATAAAATTTTAACAAATTCTTTGAAGAACAACGCCACAAGAAGTGTCATTAAAAATTTAATAAATAAATATTCCTATATAGAAAACTCATTTTCGAATACCAAAAAAAGTAATTCCAGGCAAAAATGAAACAACGTTGTAGCTTTTGCCATCTACGACTTGAAACAATCCTATTACATTTATTATGATATTAATTTATTCAACATAATTTAGTTTTAAAACATTGTTGTCGAATTTAATACTTTTATTAACAATATTTTTTTTAAAACATGTTCATTTAATTTTTACAACAATTGATAAATAAATATATATATTTTAAAATGAAATAATATAATAATTTAAAAATGATTTGATTTTTTTACGTAACTTATAAAAAAAGTGTATGCAACACATGTGAAAAGTAAACTTTTTAAAACACGTGTCACTCGTTTTAAAAAGTATTAAATTTCACACTTATTGCATAAATAACTATTTTTCTTAGAAAGATAAGAAATTTTATTGTATTGGGCCTTGACCCGTTTACAATGGCTGGCAAAGTATACATAACTTTTACAATGATACATTACAAAAAAAAAAAGACAGATATACAAACACTTATACAATATATAAAAGGAAACACAAGAATATAATATTATTAACAATTTCCTCAATGCTGAATATATAATGTCTACATTTTAAAACTGATATTAAATAATTATAAATATTATAATAGTTTTTGTTATGAAATCTTGTTATGCAACACATATATTAAGAACACACATATTAAGACCATTAATTATAAACTAATTTTAGTTAACTAAATCGACTACCAGCCATCCACGTCGTGAAACAACCCCATTGTATGAAAAATAATTCCCTTTTTCCCTCTTCAGGTTGTGGCGGTGGTGTCCGTCTTCTTCATCTGCGTGTCCATCGTGACCTTCTGCCTGAAGACGCACCCCAACATGCGGGTCCCGGTCATCGTGAACCGGACGGTGTACCAACCGCCGAACGGGACGGCACTCTGGACACTCGACAAGACCAAGACGGAGGCGCACGAGGCATTCTTCTACGTCGAGAGCGTGTGCAATGCATGGTAAGACAAATTGAAGAGTACAGGGGAAGTACCCCTTCATTGCATAGTAGTCTGTCTACATCAGGTGTGCTTGGCGAAGATAGCGAGTCAAAATGGGGGGAAGAAACCAGTTTTGCCTTAGTTCTTACCACGCGGCGCACGAGTTTACTATATCTATGATCAAAATTAACGGCAGGCAAATAGTCTGACGCTTGAACCGCGGAAGATTTGGTTAGGTTAGTTTGAAATTATCGTCGCACTAGATCTACACGAGGGCTATTGGCGACGGGCGTCATAATTTAGAACCACCCAACGCAACCGTTAAGGGCGACATCGTACGCAGCATTGGAACTTTGGAGCATATTTAACGTGCACTCCCTCTACACGGGGTATTATTCGTCGGACATTTTTGGCTGCACAAATCGTTTATAGGTCGGCAGTTATTTTGGAGATGACCAGACCCGAACCTGGGACCTTCCGCATGCATTATGCAAGGCGAATGCCTAACCGACTGGGCTCCCCAGCCCCTGAACCGCGGAAGAAGAACTAAGGGAAAAACCTGTTTCCGATCGCCACTACTCGCCAATCAGATTTCAATGCGGACAAATTCCTGTCGATGAAATGGTTTTCCCCATGCACTCTTAAATTGTATTATTGTGTCTTTTAACTCTTGTGGTGGAACAAGCGATGCTATACTCGGTGCCAACGAAAGATGATAAAATAGAAATATGCTAGGGAGAAGATCCTTCCGCGGATATAAAAAGTCCCATAAGTTACTTGAGAATCCTTCCAGAAAACGTGTTAAAAACATTAATTTCGTTTTAAGTTTAACAGATTTGAATACTGTTTGAGAATTTCTTTTTTTTTCTTGTTTAGTTTGAATCGGCGCGGCTGCGGTGATTTATTGTCCAGTATCATAGCGCAGTGCTTTTCCCTCTGCCTTTTTACTCATTGCATTTGATCAGTTTTCGTTGGCCAAGAGTATACATAGTGCATATTGGCACGAAATATAGACAGAGTAGTGATGACCATGACGGATAAGTATACATCTCGTGTTTCTTTGAGGAAGTTTCGTCAGCCCCGTATACCTTATACACTCAGAAAAAAATTTTATTGACTTTAAAGGTCTTGTATGGTAACAGATCTCTATACAATTCCAATGGGGAAACTTTTGACCTTGTTCTTAAATAAAGTATACGATATGTACTCACGAAAAGTTACCAAAAAATACAGAAGAAAGTTATTTTGCCATTTCAATAATTAATAAGTGTAATTTTAAAGATATTAATTATTTATAATTAAAACAAAAATTTTTAGTAATTATTCACAAACTACAGATTGCAGTACTAACGGCATGTAAATATCTAAACAAAAAAAAAATTTAAAAAAATTGTTAAAGATTGTATTTGTATTTTTAAGATTTTTTTCCCTGCTGCAAAATAACTCCTAGATTTTCCATGCATGAATTCATTTAACTTGAGTTACAAAAAAAATCATTATTCTATTTTACAAAAGATTTTTTCATAACTAACTAAAACTCGAACAGATAAATAAATATCGAAAGGATGCAATATATGTTCCTGTATTATTGTATAGTTCCATCAGCCTTTCAAAATGAGGATAGCAAAACCAGTGCAATAAAATAATGCATCCAATATATTATTTTCAAACATTCAAGTGACAATCACTATTCTGAACTATGCAATTCTTTACAGAAACAATGGAGATAGTTCTTTGAGAAAAATTGAATTTAAAAAATGAAATACTACTAGATTTATAGCAAACAATCATACTGCAGAATATTTATGAATGCTTGTCCATCTATCTTCTAGACAGTTTCAAACGAATAGTGAATGTTTGGCTAACATACTGATTATATTTTTCTTACGTCACGCACTTGATTTTATGCAAGATGTATGTCAATGTAAAATAATTTTAGTTTGCAAACTACTGAAATCCGAAATAATATAATTGATATACAAAAATGAAAACAAGGCACTTTTTTAGTATTAAGTAAGTTTTCCTTATGAAAGATTGAATAGTTGAGAAAATAAAATAAAAATCTTTTAAGAATCAGTAAAATTAGTGCAATTATGTGTGTTAATAATGAGATTTATTTTAAAATTTGAAATATAAATGTTTCAAATACTACGAAGACAGCACAAGTATTTCTTTTTTTTTTACTTTTCCATTGCATTGAAGCTTTGAAACCATAGATATCATAGTTAAAGTATTATATTGGCAGATCACGTGACCTCCAATGCTAACGACGGGACGCGCATGGAGGCAAAATAAGGGGACAAAATGGCCAGTGTTGCTGCCACTTTAAGGAGAAAAATACTACGAAAAGTATTTTTCTCCAAAATACCATCTAATTCTAAAATTACAAAAGAAAATACTAGAAAGGGATTTGAAGTCACTAAAAAGATTCCAAAATGCAGCTAGTATTTTTACGATATTTTTTTGTAATTTTAGAATTAGATGGCATTTTTTCTCCTTAAAGTGGCAGCAACACTGGTCATTTTGCCCTCTTATTTGGCCTCCATGCGCGTCCCGTCGTTAGCATTGGAGGTCACGTGATCTGCCAATCTAATACTTTAACTATGATATCTATGTTTGAAACCCATAAAAACATTAAAACATGAAAAATAATTGGCGATAAAAAATAAAAAAGATAATTAAATTATTATCCCTAAAATGTCTTTCTAAATACATTAGTAATTACTACACGTAATAGAAAAGTTTATCAATTTATTAATTATATTCTCATAATATAAAAGATTCTAATAATAAAATTATCTTAAAATATTTTCTCAAATATTTCCCTAAATAGCTGTAGTTAAACTTTTCACTCGCAAAAAAATCGATTATTATTTAGATAAATATTTTTTCCAAACAATTACATAATTAAACAATTATATAATTTATGTTTTGTAAGAAGTTTTGGAAATATTGACGTTTAAAATTTTCTGAGGGGCACGTCAATTTAGTGAAAATAGAGGTTCGAACTCTGTAAAAATGCACCCTTTTTAGTGTCGTGATTAAACAAACAAGCTCTGACAGTTTCTTGTAATAAACAAGTAGGTTTGTAACAGATACTGTCACTTAACCCGCTTCCACACAATAGTTGTGTTTAACAGGTTAAAAGGTGACAAACACAGCATTGATATTCTATATTAAACATTTACATGCTAAATTTGGCTAGATTCATTTATTTTATTTCGAAAATTCAATAATTATTACTTATCGTTTGCAAAAATTAATTTATATTTCAAAGAATAAATATGTAATATTCCTCGCTTTTAAATAGAAGGAAAACATTTCATATCAACGTACAAAGAATCTCGTAGTGAAATATATTTGACGTCATTTCAAACTGTATTTTTTTATTTTAATTTATTGTTTAAAAGAATTAAAGTTTCTCGAGTGATTGTTGCGAATGGCAATAGTGATTAAATTCTAATAAAAATGGCTTCCTATGTTTTTTAAATGAGCATTAAATTTTGCAGGGTTTTTTTAAATAATTGAAGTACTTCGAATTCGAATTCTGTTCTGAAATTTTCAATGTATTCTAATTTCGATGCGCTGAATTTCAAATGGACAGACAGACGGACTGAACGATTATAATACCTTCCACTTTTTACATTATAAACGTAGTGTGGAAGCTAAAAATCAATTCGAATTCATGTTTAATGCAAAATGTCTTTGAAAAACATCTAATATCTGCTTGACCTTCTTTCTAGGTCATTTTTATACAATTAATAAATCAACTGCTTCAGTACAGATATTTTTAGAAAGCGTGAACTTTTCAAGTTTATAAAGCAAATTTAGTATTAAGACAAATTTTAAATGAATTTGTGAAATGAATTCTATAAAGGTTTACGTATACGTATCTCTGGAGCGAAGCGGTTAAGCTCATAACATCAAACTAAAATTCCATTTTCTCCTTCATTTAAATATCCATTTTAAAGTAAGTTTTAAATTAACTTATCATCGTACGCCTTTTCTCGGTATTGCCGTATCCGCAGCCTGTGACGTCAGCATCCGTTAAATAATGCAAAACAAGGTTCAATCGTTTTAAGATAGCTCATTAAAGATAATCTTTCGGGCCCGTTCTCTTCGTAGAATCGATCGGCGCAACAAATTACTCGCAATTAAGAATTTAACATCTGTTACGTTAACTTGAGTCTGTATTTACGATAGGATGCGTTATTGGGCGTAAGTAAGTATAGTTTATTAGAGTATATAATAGTCAATATTCAACTAGTTTGGAGGGGTAAATTACTGTAGTAGTAGATTATAATTATTTTGCCAGAAAGCTTAATCGTTAAAGAGCAGGGATCCATCTAATTAGGAAGTGAGATCCAATTCTGTACAAGTTTATTGTAATTGAGATTCATTCAACTTCCATACTGGGCTATTACACGAGAGAGACCTGCCTAGCTATACCCCAAGAAATGTAGTATTAAATTTGCTAAAGGACGTACAAATAATGCATATTTTATCGCTAGCATTCAAATTAAACTATTTTTACAAAGAACTAACATTCAATAAACATATACGAAAAAAAATATAAATATTAAAACGTGTTTTTTTTTTAATTTTTAAAAATTTAAAAATTTTAACGTTTTTTCAAAATGCTACTCCTCCTACAATTTAAAGAATTTTGTAATGGATTTTTTTCAAAATATTCCCACAACATCTATTAATAAAATTTGGTGTGGATATTGAGCTATCAGTTAAACAAAATAAGTTATGTAGCTTTATGTATAAAAATTGTCAAAAAATAAGATTTTTTGTAAATTTTCACCTTCATCATTTTTTTAAAAAATCTGTTCACACTAGACCTTATACCATACCAACTTTTGTTAAACGCATGTGTTTCAACACAGGAAAAAAAATTTGGAGCTGTACATTAATTTACTTAAAAGCCTTAGGGTTTTAACCTTTAAAAAACTGAAAAAATTAAAAATTTAAAAAATCAACATAAAATTTCAAAAACCATTTTACCAAACCACTATATCATTGCAATATCCTTAGCTCACAGCATTCGAGCATGTTTAATTATTTTCTGGGAAGCCCTAAATTTTGGGTAATGCGTCCCCCTAAAATGATTAAATATTTACGCGTGTGGGCCTTGTTACATAAATGTTAACTATGGGAACACATCAATTTAATAAAAAAAACGTTACTTTTATATTTGAATTTCTGGGATTTCAATTATAATTAAAACTGGTACAAACTGCATGAAACTGGCACTACTATTCGATGATCAAATAGAGAATTATAAAGTTTTAGGCATTTTATGAAAGATAATCTAGAAATTGATATGAACGCACTTCGCCATTTGTTATAACATTGTACTTCCACAGACTTAAGCCAAATACCAGACACACATGTGAAATAAACAAATTGTAACTTACCATCAGGTTAAACTTCTTTCTAAATTCTATTCGAAAACTGAAAATATATTAAAGAAGTTTAACTATAGTAACTATAGAAGACTAGCATTTGACTTTAAGCATAATATGTGAAGGGAACAGATATTTGCTTTGCCAAGCAACGAAACCCCCAAATGTAGTAAAAATTCCACATGCAACTCGCTGATATTTATAGCAACCCTACCTTAAGAGGGATTGTCAGTCCCATAGAGCTAATGCATTAGTTTTGGAATCACAACTTCCGCAGAAGTATTGCTTTGCCAAGTTAGCCCGATGTTATGTCTTCAACATAACATCGAAATGAAACAAATTTGAAACGAAAATGTTATCTAGTTATTTAATTATATATTTTTGAAGTTGTAAAATGCCCCAAATATACAGCAGATGGCGACACTATTTTAAAATTTTATTGATTAATAATTAAATAACCGGATGTTATTTTCTTTTCAATTTTGTCTTAAATTGATATTATGATGATTACCTTACCTGGTGAAAATGGGAAAACATGGCAAACCAATACTTCTGCGGAAGTTGTGATTTCAAAACTAATGCATTAGCTCTATAGGACTGACAGCCCTCTTAAATTTTCAAGCTTGCCAAAAAAAACAATGAACAGACCTGCCATACATCATAGCTGCACAGGCCTATCTTCAGATAATAATATTTTGTCTTTTATAAAATTAGTGTCTTTTTATCAACCCCTTTCCAAAATCTAGTCACAAATAGAACATACAAGACGGGGTTTTCAACTGTAGCTAATCATCAGGATAATGCGTATTCCTATTTTCATTTGATAGTGTGTTTCAAGTTCTGTTTCGAGATTCACGTCTTGAACCCAAATGCCAAAAACGTGTGACATACAAGCATAACTGACCATCAGGTTAAGGTTTTCCTAAATTTCATTCGAAAACTTAAGAAACTTGTTAAAGTGCAAGAAGTTTTACGCAGTATAATATCTGAAGATAATAATGGGGTTCGTTTGCAAAATGCGCAATATGGCTTTGATGACTATTTAAATATGATTTTACTATATATATACTGAGACTATATTATATTTATTATTTTGATGACGATATTTCTAATAATATATAGATTATAATATATAATATAATTAATATATATATATATTATATATATATATATATATTATAATATAATATTATATATATATAAGTAAATCAAATTAATATTATATTAAAAATATATTTATATATTATATATATAAATATATATATATATTTTTTATAAATTAATTAATTAGAATAATATATATATATATTACTGATCTGACGCGACTGATCTGATCGACTCGGTGACGCCACCGGGGTATTGCTGAGACGTAAGGCATTAATAAGTAATATTAAAGATATGTGAAAAAGGTAATTAATTTCGGAAGTTTAATTATGGGTTTAAAAATATAAGTTTTTGAGGGGGGTTTAATTCATATATGTCCTGTATATTTGAATTTTCACTTGACGATTTGCAGGTTCTCCTTCGAGATCGTGAGCCGGTTCGCCGTGAGCCCGAAGAAGGTGGACTTCATGACGGCGCCCATCAACATCATAGATTTCATCGCCACCATGTCCTTCTACTCGGACATGCTGCTGCAGAGGATAGCCTCAGACCTCGAGAAGGCCGACATACTCGACTTCTTCTCCATCATTCGCATATTCAGGTAACCTACTGCTATCAGGGCCTGATCTTCCATGAGGCCCGTTAAGTCCGGGAATATGGCCCCCATATTTTAGGGGCCTCAAAATTTTAGTTCCTATTTTGCTAAATGCTGTAGGCCACCAAAGTTTTCAGAAAATTTTAAAATTTTCTGAGATATCCCTACTTTGATTTTAGCTTTTCTTTGACTTAGAAAGTGACTTAAGGGGGAATGGGCGCGCTGGACCGGGGGTCTCCAAAGCAGAGTGCATCGGTGTTAATCCTATGAAGAAAAATATATTTTCTCTGCCACATTTCTCCGGCTGTATTGAATATTTTTACAAGCGGATTTTTTATGTGATAAATGTAACTGACTTACAGGTCCCGACCTTCCCACTTTTTGAAATTGGTTTGAATATATTTTTTTTATTTTTCAATAAATAATTTTACACAAAATATGCGAAGCAATTTCAAAAAGTGGGAAGATAGAGACCTGTAAGTTTTCTTGAATTCTCTTGGATTCCAACTCCTGGACTTCTCTTGGATTAACACTGAGGCACTTGAGTTCGGAGACCCGCGGTCCAGCGCACCCATTCCTCCTTAACGGGATTGTTTTGATCATGTTATAAGGAATGCGATAAAATGGTAGCATAAAGTATAATACACCGGTCAAGTAGCAGTAATCATACACATTTTCTGTAAAGAGGCAACCAAAAGTTCAATGTGCCTATAGTCCAAGTTTTTCTAGATCAGGCCCTGCATCCAATGAACTCTATAGTCTATTCGCAGTACGGGTAGCACAATTATCGACCAACACTCTCTACATTTTAGGTTAAATAGTAGGATAATGATCAACTTGAGTCCCAGCCGATATTTTTAAAAATAGCCTCTTAAACTATTTTTCTTACTTTTTTACTTTAAATCCTAGTAAAAAAGTCACATTTTGTGGTTATTTCTTAATAGGAAAGATTTTGAAGTTTTCAAAAGACAAATCGGTAACGTGTCACAGCTATAGCAATGCATATTTTACAAAGATATCTTATTCGTTTTATATTTTCCTAACAATACACTTTAGAATAAAAACTACTTTGTTTAATATCTTTTATCAATATTAAGATTCATTTTTATATACATATTTACCTAAAATATAAAATAAGACGCAAAATATGCATCTCACAAGTTTACATGTCAGATCGGTAACATCAACTTCCGAAATGAGTGCGGGGCTGAAAACGTCATATTCGGATTTTAAAAAAAAGCTACGAAATTGAATAATACCAGTAGTCAAGGTTCCATGCTGCAACTTCAAAAATGTCAGTACAGGTTGGAAATTTTTTTCAGCTTTAACAAACCAAAATTTACATTTTAATATTTAAAGATCGAAAATATAAAACAAAAACATTCAATTGCTTACACCGAAGAATTCGACTTATGACAATATCGAAAAGTAACTTTCTTCCCACATATGCACTTCCCCTATCGACATATTCATCACAATTTTTCCATCCCATCTAGCGGGAAAGAATAGGTCAAGAAATATTACGATAGGACGTGACACGGCGGATAAAAGCCGCGGATGGCCGAGCGTAATTCGCATGAGACCCGCAATTATATGCGCCTAATAACTGAGCGTCTGCTCTTGCGAGTGATTGGATTACAATATTTGATAGAGCAATGGGTTTTGGTGGCAAATTGCATTGGCGAAGTCTCTATTCGGACAGCGCAACAGTTTTTATTCGTGTGGTTGTTACGAGTAATGCTGTTGGTTAGAGGCGGATAAGCAAAAATGTTGATGAAAGTACCTGAGTATTATACACATTTGTATAATTTTTATTGGATCACTTATTTATATTTTTAGTAATGTTGGTTGGTAGACATATATTCAGGTGTGTGTGCTTGGTCAGAGACCCGCTTATAAACCTTCGTCAAGTAAGACAGACACACAACACACATAAGTGACAGATGCTGCCATCTATCGTCACCTCCACAATTTAGACATGTCCCTGAAGGGGAGGGAAATAGTCTCCAGGGACCTGTACCCGTGGGAAACTGCGCCATGACCGCCCACAGGACTTTCGGACCCACAGATTTAACGAGCACGTACTCCGCATTTTAGTAATGTTAGTTGGTTGGTTGGTAGACATATATATTCAGGTTTGTGTGCTTGGTCAGAGACTTGCTTATAAACCTTCGTCAAGTAAGACAGACACAACACACACACATAAGTGGATCCATCTAATTTTTAGAGACAGAGGCCAACTAGAGGATCCCCAGAATTGGCTTGTCACCCCCAGAGGTATTGATTTGGTATGGGAACTTGGAGGACTTTCGGACCCAACAGATTTAACGAGCACGTACTCCGCATATACTCGACAAACACAAACATCCATGCCTTACCGGGATTGGAACCGGAACCCAGAGGATCCAAAGGCTAGCGCCCTAACCGTTGCGCCGCCGGGTCGGCTTTAGTAATGTAATGTAATCGTTTCTGGCAGCCTATTTCTAGCCTCCTTTAGGAGCTTTAACACAGCCAATTACGCCTCGTAATTTAGAACCCTGGTCAAGTGACGAGGTCGACACCTGAGCGGGGGCCCCCAACGGAACTTCGAGCGACATCGTACGCTAACGCCGTCGGGACTTTCGACTCCACAGATTTAACGAGCACGTATATCGCAGTATACTCGGGCACCCCGGTGATTTTTAGAGGATTTTTTTCCACCACCCCGAATACGTTTATAGCATGGCTAGGACAAGGACATAACCAAGAACCGTCTCGATGAGAGGCTCGTCGCTCACACCTCTCGGCTACCGGGGGACCGTTTTTCTAGTATTTGTAAACCTACTTAACATTCTTCCTCTTAACTCGGTGTTTCAGGCTGTTCAAACTGACGAGACACTCGCGGGGCCTGAAGATCCTGATCCACACGTTCCAGGCGAGCGCCAAAGAACTCTTCCTCCTCGTCTTCTTCCTCGTCCTGGGCATCGTCATATTCGCGTCCCTCGTCTACTACGCCGAGAGGCTGCAGGTAATTGACATGTAGTGAGAAAATAACGCGCTGTACGCGGAAAAGAGACCTGTAGCAAAAATACTAGTTTTTCAGGAAAATCGCCTCAAGTTTATTTTTTCCATTGCATTATAGAAAAAATAACGATTCGCTTACTGCATTCCAACTATTCTACCAATTCTTTTAATTTTTGCTTTAATCGCTGGATATTTAAATTTTGAATATTATAGCATTTACAACTCGAAAAGTCATGTTTGTGCGATAGGTCACTTTTCCGCGTACAGTGCGAGAATATCTACAAGTGAAGAAAATAACGTATAAGTAAAAATAAGTCAACAGGGGAAAACGTAACGTTTAAAAGTCTCCATCGCAATCCATCTGGACATGTGGAGATAATTTTTTAGCGTGTTCTCTCATCGGGAGTAAGTGATTCACAAATGGCGATTATTGTTGCGTTCTATTACCAATTTAAGTCAATTAGCAATAGCTTAGTTTTCAAATATTTGCAAATCAAAGTTTCGAACGAACAGGCAGGTGCCGCACAAGTGTAAAATACATTAAATACGAATACATTAATTTTGACTATAAGTTCATAAAATCTTCTACTCTTTCGAATGCCCCTTCTTGGTAAAGCATCATCATGACACCTATGATAAAACTTATGGTTCCTGTCCATCCCTTAAAGCACGGTTGATACAAGTCTTCATAGCCCGGGTACGGCTATTTACAGGATAAATTAAGCCTATGTCTCGTTTTCATACTTGAATAATGAGTAAATACAGCTTCTATTCAAATACATGTTAAAGATTTAATCTGTTATCATAATAATACCAATGACCCTTAATCATTTGTATGCCCTATGCGAACTTTTCAGCACTCAAAGGAGGGAACCAAAGCTGAACAGCATATTCAGATGTGGCACCAATCTCTATACAATGGCAAAATAATCTCCTTAGATTTAGCATTTAGGTGTTGTGAATTGTGATTACGTGCTTTTAAATCACATATTAATCTCTTTATAATAACCTTTATATAGGCCCAGCAAAAAGCGAAATAAGCAGAGTTTTATTAGAACAGTCTTGATTGACCACCCCACGTGAGGTCAAATAAAGCAATAACTCAAAATTGATCAAAAGACAAGTTTTAAAAGCCAGCAATAACTTATTCATTTCCAACTTTTCACTTTTTTTTTAAAGGGAGGGAGATTCTAATTCCCCATGTATACGTTCCTAGTCCTTTAGGATTTTTCCAAAGGATATCGACTAATTTAAAAATTGACGCTTCAGACAAACTAGGTCTTCGAAGCTAGAGGAGTTTGGGTTTGCTTCTGATGAGAGTTGCTATAGCATGAGCAAGAAATATCTTTTTTTTTCACACACATTTAAATTCCTAGCACCATATTCTTCATACATTTACCGACACCTCTAGTAAACTAGTCTGTAACTAAGTGGATTATTCATATTTTACATAACAATAGTAGACCCTTTCAATAAATACTTTGTTAACTAATATTTACAAACTTTAAAGATCATTCAGCCAATACGCCTTCGTTTTACAAATACAAATGCAAAAATTGTCGACCAACAACAGGCCAGGTGCCCAGCAAGGTTGGTCCAAAATAAATCTAATACATTACCAGTATCCAATGACTATCAAGTTTCTTCTTAAAATCTTCTACTCTCTTCGAATGCACCACATAATCTGGTAAAGCATTCCACTCATTGACAACTCTATTGTAAAAATAATGTTTTCTTACCTCCCTTCTAAAGCACGGTTTATTCAATTTCTGATCATGTCCTCTGGTCCGGCTATTTAAGGTAAAACCTAAGCCCTCCATGTCTCCCTGTTTTATGAACTTGAATAACTGTATTAAATCACCCCTAGCTCTCCTATTTCCAGGGAATACATGTTTAAAGATCTTAATCTGTTATCATAATTAATACCAGATAGACCCTTAATCATTTTTGTAGCCCTATGCTGAAATTTTTCAAGCAACTCTATATCCTTTCTGAGGAAGGGAGACCAAAGCTGAACAGCATATTCCAGATGTGGCCTTACCAATCCTCTATACAATGGCAAAATAATCTCCTTAGATTTAGATTTAGGTGCTTGTGAATTTTGATTTACGTGCTTTTAAATCACATATTTAATATCTCTATATAATAACCTTTATATAGGCGCCAGGCGGGAAGAATAGCGAAATAAAGCAGAGTTTTATTAGAACAGTCTTTATTGACTCACCCACCGTGAGGTCAAACTAAAGCAATAATCAAAATACAGATCACGATCACAGTTATAGACAAGCCAATGAATAACTCTACTTCACTTCAACTTTCACTCGGATGATTCTATATCGCCCATGTTAAGTTTCCTAACTTCAGAAACATTTTTCCAGGAACTATAAAAAATATCAACATGTTTTGTTTTCTTATTTCTTTCCCATTAATATAGCTCTTTGATTTTAACTGAATAATTTAAAATACCTCTGCTAAAAAAAATTATCTAACTTTAAATGTGATTTCTTGTGTTTTTTAATACATATTTTTTTTTAAAGTCGTTTTAAAAGTATGTTTTACTTTATACTTTATTATACTTATTTATACTTTGAAATATGCTTAGTTTAAATCAAAGAGTGTCAAATCTTAGAGAGAAAAATCCTAATATGAGTTTTTTTTATTGTTAATTTTGTTCCAGGCCAACCCAAGAAATGACTTCACCAGTATCCCAGAAGGCCTGTGGTGGGCCATTGTCACCATGACGACGGTGGGATACGGGGACATGGTCCCCAAGACATACGTTGGCATGCTAGTGGGCGCACTATGCGCACTGGCCGGTAGGACGTGTGATTTTTTTTCTTTAAGGGTCTTGTATGGTAATAGATCTCTGTACAATTTCAATGAGGAAACTTTGGCCTCTGTTTTCAAATAAAGTATACGAAATGTACTCACGAAAACTTAACTAAAGATACAGAAGAAAATTATTTTGCCATTAAAATAATTAATAAGTATAATTTTTAAGATATTAATTAGTTATAATTAAAACAAAATTTTAGTAATTATTCACAAACTACAGATGGCAGCACTAACGGCATGTAAATACCTAAACAAAAAAATTTGTTTTAGTTATAAATAATCAATAATTTAAAAATTATACTTATTAATTATTTTAATGACAAAATAACTTTCTTCTGTATTTTTCTTTCTGTATCTGCCAAAGTTTCCCCATTGGAATTGTATAGAGATCTGTTACCATACAAGAGCCTTAATATATTATTATCAGTTTCTTAGTATACATTGGATGTTATAGCAGATTCATTTTCCACAAAGGCTGGAAAGTATGATAAAGACACAAACTTCAATGAAATTTACCAAAATAGAGCAAATCTTCCAAATTAGCGAAAATTGGATAACCACACTGACTGAACATGTACCCACTTTAAGCTATGTGTATAGCTCCGTTACATTTCATCGGGTGCAACACACAAAAGAACCATTTTATAGAAAAAATTATTTTCTACAAGTTTTGTATTCACAAAAACACTGAAAAAAATACACTGGGAAAGAGCTATAGGTTAAAAAATAATACAATGTAACAATGTATCGTCGGGTGAAAATACCCCTTTTTGTTTTTCTGTAAATTTAACCTTTCTTCTTGAAATTCATAAGAAACTTATTTTTGATAAGTGTATTTGATAGGAAATTAAATTTCCTACGACTTGTAAAATCATTGTTTATTGCTAAAATTAAATCTTATGTGAGTTACGGCGATAGAAAGTCGTGGAAAAGTAAAACAAATTCGAAACACTCGATTTTACACCCTTTTTGCTGCTTCGTAGGTCTTTAACTGTTTGTCGTACAAAAACACTCTCCGTACCTATTTTGAAGAAAATTTTGTTTTCTACAACTTTGTGTCAAAAAGTTATATTCAAAAATGCTTAGGAGAAAAGTTATAGGCCAAAAACTGGAAAATTGGCGAAATTTCGAACGTTTTTTCAAGATGGCGGAAAAAGCAATAGAACGAAGATGACGAAAACTCATATTTATTACTATCTAGGGGTCACACAAAACATATAAAAAAATCAGCGATACCGGACCTTTTGTATGGTAAACCCCCTTTTTGAGTCTCTATTCACTGGACTAATTTAGGAGTAATCCAAACGAGCACTGGTATCGGTTTTCGTTTAAACTTTTCCGTGTGCAAGTTAAATTCCTTTAGTAATGGATGGCTCTTTTCCTTGTTATACTATGGTGGATATAAGAGATAGTGTTACAAGCGAACTCAAAAACGGGTTCCGAAAATGATACAGCCATCAGAGGGCGCTGATGAAAAGAGTCGTCGGTCAGCTGCTATATCCCTTTAAGACCCCTTCAGATGGCGTTGATTTAAGGTTATGAGACAAAAGGAAAAGTTGCCTAAACATCTTCAATGCCAGCAATTCCTTGAGAAGTACGTCATTTTTTATGCAAATAAGCTACTGATAAAAGTCACCTGCATCGGTATCAATATTGTTGAAGAGCTTGAACATTCTTTTATACCCGCACAATTGTATATAGCTCAGGTTGTAAAGGGATATACTGACCACAATGTAGACGGCAGCTACATTGGACGAGCACGCGCATTTGAATCTTTTGCTGCACGTGATCAAAATACGCATGCGCATTTGCTGTTATTTGCCTTTACCGTCGCCTATGGCACTCCAAGGGGAAAAAATCCCATACAGGCAAACAAAAATATATATAGTTAAAATCGAACAAAAAAAAACACTTAAACAAATAAGATAGAACATAATGTGACAATCAGCTGGCATACAGATAAGATTAATATGCTTCAAATTAAAGTGAAAAATAGAGATCAATTCGTCGATATTTATAAAAAAATTCAAAAAGTTGTTTCTTAAAGGCATAATAATTATTTATTTTTTTAGATGAATAGGCAGTTTATGAAATAATTTAGGGGCAAGATAGAAGAAACGTTTTGTAAATATAGTTTTGAAGAATGTTGGAATTCGAAAAGTAAATAAAATAAAATCTCATTTCCCTGCAGGTGTGCTGACGATCGCGCTGCCCGTGCCGGTGATCGTGAGCAACTTCACCATGTTCTACTCGCACACTCAGGCGCGCGAGAAGCTGCCAAAACAGCGCAGGCGCGTGCTGCCCGTGGAGCAAGTGCGCGTGCGCCCGCCGCTACGTCAGCCTGCCGGCGCTGTGACGCAGCACCGGCGGATGAACGCCATCAAACACCACCACCCGGCCGCGCTCAAGGACTACAGCAACAAGGCGACGACGGGTGGGTGATTGGCTTTTTGCTGATTGATTGATTTGATTTTTTAATAAAAGATCAGCCACAGGCAGGTCCTGATCTACCATATGGTCCATTAGGCCCGGGCCTAGGGCCCCTAAATTTCAGTTTCTATTATGCTAAATGCTGCAGATCTCCCCAAAACTTCAGTAAATTTCAAAATTTTCTGAGAACCCACTTTATTTTTAGCTTGACTTTGACTCAGATATTGACCTAACGTGATTAGTGTGATCGATGTTATAAGGAAGCCGGTAATATGATAGCTTAAATATGGTAAATCGGCCAACTGGCATCATCTTTATGAGCAATCATACACAAAATTTTCTGCAATGCCCCCGAAATTTGTTGTGCCTAGTCTGATTTTTCCTATAGATCAGGCCCTGGCCACAGGCTACTCAACATTCAAGGCCAGGGAAGCTCTCCCAAGCACGTGCGTGAACGACTAGTTCGGACAGGTTTCAAGATCAGGTTGCGTCATCTTCGATACAACGCCAACTTTGATCAGTGACGTCAAAATTTCCCTTTCACGCACGTGTGTGCAAGGGCTTCTTCTGCTTTGTAAGTTGAATTGGCCGTGGATCAGCACAATTGAAGTTGTAACTTCAAATATTATATGAAAAAAGAAACTGATAAGAATTAAGGTAAGTTTTGAGAGACTTTTATTTAAGCAGAAAGCGTATAGTAAAAGAAAAAAATGTTTGAAACTTTTGAGACAGATGAGTTAAGCATTTCCAAACTAACGTCTTATCTCTCTGTACACGAACCATTTGCTTTAAAATTAAATATTGAAAATAAAAAAATATTCGAACAAATTTCAAAAAGTGGTATTATAGGGATGTTTAAGTCAGATACATACTATATTCTTTTCATTAAAAAAACGTTTATAAAAATATTTAAACAGCCTGAATAATTTGCCTTCAAAACTTAATTTACCCTATAAGATTTACACAGAGAGAATACTTAGGTTTGGAGAACTGCCTCTTGCTCCCATTTCCCCGTAACAGAGAATATCCCTGTAACAGAATTAGACTGTAATTTAACTGAAACGCTTCAAATTCGCACACGTTGGCTCTGCGATGCAATCGATTTAAGCTTCACCCTGCGAACGCTCTCGAAAACCAGTATTTAACTTCCCAAACCATGCAAATTCATACTCAAGGGCGTGCCATTCGTACAAACGACAAGAACCACTACTCCCGCCTCTTTTTTTCGTGAAGTCGACCAATGAAATAATTCAAAAATCTCTGGAAATGTGTCGGTCTCGTTCCTTTTAAGATTCATCCCAAGCGTTCACGTTCTTTTTAAGGGATCGTTCATAGGATTAAGAACGAATATTTTGATTCGTTCTTTTTTCGCCAAACGAGTAGGAACGATTCCTTATCCAGCAGATATTTGCTGATAAACTGCTATTCAGACAAATCTAATGATTTTCCCTGGACAGCTTATATATTACTGGCCCTGGATTCCTTTTTTCTTGTAGACAAATATGATGCCTGACGTTTTTTATAGATATTGAGTGTCAAAAAAGTAAATAAACAGTTCGCGCGTGATTGCTCGAATGGTTTGAGACCAATTGTGTTGTGACGTCATTCGCGCTCGAGGGATTTGTCCCAGTTCAATTAGGAAACGCACAAAATCTACAAATTCCAACCATCTCAGGCGAATTGTTCGCATGGCGTTTCAGTTCAATTTCGGCCTTAAACGTGATTGAGGGAGGCATCTGGTGGAGATGCTAAACTGTTACAGAGGGAGGGTCAGAGAACTCAGAGATCAGCAAATAATAATGTTCAATTTATTTATTGACATATCAATCGTATTTTTCTCTTGTCTCACCCCTTCTATAATTAGCAAATTAGTCACTTAGAAATTATTTTTTTAACCCCCTCACCTGTTACCGCCTGCCTCACTCCCTTCGTTAAGATATGACATTTTTAATTATTCCGCAATACAAGTTCTTGCCTAATTAATATTTATTTAAGTACATTTTTATAACATCAAATTAAGGGTGGTTTGAATTATCCTTCACACTAGAGCTACTCGAGGGCTATAATACATCATTACGAAAGCAAACTTTTGTGTATAGGTATGCAAGTTTCGAGTAAACCTTATTCCTTAGAGACAATTATATTTACCGAAAACTCCATTCACCCTGGACATTTCCATGAAAATCTAAATTTAATGAGGTAAGGCTATGTCCTCACTACGACATCAAACGCCACAAAGGCAACAAAATTTGGCGGCTGCCAAGGGCTCCAAGCGATGCAATAGCATGGGGGCTGACTCTGCCAAGTCGCCAATTTTTGTTGCATTTGTTGCGCTTGTGGCGTAGTCAGGACATAGCCTAAACCAAACAACAGTCTTTCTGCCATAAAGTCTCAGCTGAAATTTTAAAACAAGCAATTCTACTACCTACGTTGAAATCTTGTTGCAATGCCAAGCTAAGCGAATTCACAGGGTTCTATTACAAGGAAGATGTGAAATTATAACACCCCGTTTTCATGCTTCTTTATTTTTTCTGTCCTAACACAAGTAAAACTTTTTTTTAAGTTAATTGAAGAAATAAAAATCTTAGATTTATAATATTTACTTTCTACAACCATATTTTATTGCACATTTGTAATAATATTCTTTTATTTGCCATTAAAACAAAATCATTGGGAAATGCTTTGATATCTGATAATTTTTAAATTTGATATCTGTCTTTGATTTCTATCTATATCATGGGAAATATTGAATTTTTATTCGCATTTATTTTCGGTTTAGAAAGTTATTAGAAATTACTTTTTTATTATATTTTTATATCTTCAAAAGTGTGCACCACACAAATATGCTTTATATAACTTCAAAAATGCTTTTTGTTGTGTTTTGGCCTTTACAACAAAGACATTTTTTTTCAAACGCAATTTTGTAACTATAACATCAACAAGAAGTACGAAATAACCCTGTACTTTCAATACATAACGTGGAAGAGTTATTTAGGAAAAACAGATTGAAAACATCAAGGCATTCCAATTCCATGGGTAGTTGGAGACATAGGGGGATCGTTGGTATTGTTGGTTTGCACACAACCTGAATGGGTATTTGAAAGATGTAACTGGTAGAATTAAAGTCCGCTGTCACTTCTTAGGCAGCTCAAAATTATAATTGTGGAAGAGTCACTATAGAAAAACAGTAGAGAAGACCATAAAGAGGCAGGGTGCCAATTTCCATGTTGTTGCGACATAGGATCGTTGGGTATTGGCTTGGAAATAATTGCCACACTAACGCTGCACATGCGTTAATCATGTAACGGAGATTAAGCTAATGCGAGTCTCAATATCACGTGCTTTCTTATACTGACTTGATGTCATTGTTGCATCGATTCACATCAGTATTATATTATTAGGCGCATAATTTAAGTAAGCGTAACATGTTTAACCGGCAAGTTCACTTCTAGCCTTCATGAGACTTTAAACAAACAATAATGCCTCGCCCTGGTCAAGTGACGAGGTCGACACTGAGCGGGCACCCAACTGAACTTCGAGCGACATCGTACGCTAACGCCGTCGGGACTTTGGACTCCACAGATTTAACGAGCACGTCTGTCCTGTGTACTCGGGTCCATCCGTGATGAGGATTTTTTCTACTATTTCCAGCACGGATCCGATTTATAGGATGACTGGCAGTAGGTGGGATTCGAACCCCCGCACTCCTGAGAAGGTTGAATCTCTAGGCTGATGCCTTAACCACTCGGCCACGGACGAGCCTAATTGCTGATAGTCGTCAATGATTGCACGTGCATTTCTTTGATAACTTGACTTGATTGTCAATTGATTTGCATCTGTGGAATTATTTAACACATTCAGTATTACTATTCATTAGAAAACGCAATAATTTTAAATATAGCTATGTAACAATAGTTAAACCGATGCAAGTTCACTCTAGCCTTCAATTGAGAACCTGTTTCTAAACCTTAAAAAAAATATGCTCGCATAAAAGCAGTGATCGACTCTTGCCTAAACTAAAATCTTCCTTACCCTTTTTATAAGTGGACTCTTCCACAATCAAAATAATTGTATTACGGCGTCAATTTCATTAACCATTATACTAGAGTCACATTATACACTGGTTCTAAATGCGTAGTTAGAGTAACAAAAACAATGTGAAAAATGAACAAAAACTTCTAAGATTGGTGATCGTACAGAGAATCGCTATTGGCCTACTAAAGGGTAATGATGTGGTACTAAATTTTCTCGGGCGGTGAAAGGAAGATTTTTCCAAATTTTTTGGCCTCGTCACTTGACAACGGATCCAAAGTACCATAACGCACAGAACAGTATAGTTCTACTAAGTGGTTACATGTAGTTACATGCAAATAAAACGAACCTAATACCAGTTACAATAGTGGTATGCCAAATTTGAAGAATTATATAAGCTTCTATAATGCATAATTTCTTGTGAATGACCGTAAGGGGCCTGTAGAAATAGTTAGGGAAATGTTATTGTGCTTTTTGGAGATATTGGGTATTTACAGTATGTGGATGCGTATAAATGTTATACGCGTGTTTATAGTGTTTGCAAAAGTTAATGGATGGAGTTTATTGAGAGAAATATCGAAAGCTTCAAAACAAACTAATTTCATTAAGTTTGTTAATTGCCACTAATTATCAAAAATGTGTAGTAGACCTGCCAAAACTTCCGATTTAAGCCGGCCATAAGAATATTTAACACATTCGCTACGCAGGATTTTTGTTTCCGCGTAATATGTGATATTAATATCATTATCTAATCTTTAGTTGTACGGCGTTTCAGAAGTGAAAGGGTTTTAACATGTTCTGAATTTCTGTGTTATATGTATCATTTCTAGATTTTCAAAGAGTGGAAACGTTAAACTTTTTTCTTAGAAATTGAAATCTATAAAAGAGTTATTACCGAGAATTCGCAGAGTTAGCAGGTTGGTTGGCTGAATTCTAGAGTCATATTAATAAGATCTGGTATAGTATTACAGTAGAACTACAATTATCCGAAGCGATTGGGCATAACTCCATTCGGATAATCGAAGTTAATCAGAAAAAAGGGTATATTTTAAGGGGGACCGGAGCCCTCCATTGAAGCCCATGTTAAAATGGCCTTTTTTATGTACCTTTTTCTCAGAATCTATTTGATACTTTTTAATGAAATTTTTACTAGTTATTAAATGGGATGTTTAACTATATTTTGCTGGAGGCATTGTCAAAAAAAATTTTAGTTTTTAAATTATAAATTTTTTAGTGAAACTACACATTTTTGACCTAAAAAAACATCAATAATATTAAAAAGAAAAAAAAGTAAGATAGTTATACTCAAATCCCTCCAGCCATTTTTAGAAACCAACTTCTTAATTACGTATAAAAAATTTCAGGTTGATATTTATAGTAGATTCTGAGAAAAAGGTACACGCACATTGAAAAAGTAAGTTTTGAGATATAAGCGTTTTAAGTAAACAATAGTGGTTTCTTACCTATGAAACATAAAGGGATTTTACCTAAAAAACATTTTAAAAATATATATTAAAAATACTTCTAGTACTTGAAATTTTTTATTTTAAGATATCATTAAAGCTAAGATTGCATAGTGTAAGAAACACTAAAGACATTTAAATGTCATTTTTGAAAATTTTGGGGGGTCTGGTCCCCGTTTATCAAATTTTAATGTATTGTTAGACTGTGCGATCACATGTAGTTATAGTTTTGTAGAGCAGCAATCCAACCAAAACCAAAGTTTAAGGTGCCGTTTGGCAGATTGAGCTGTAGCTTTTTATAATAGTTCTTCTTACAGAACTTACGTTGGAATGTTGGTTTCTTTTCGAAGTCATGGGGAATGTTTGATATTAGAAGTTTACGGCACTATATATTCAAAAAATAATTTACATACATAACAAATGAGGTCCTAAACTAAAAGCACTTACAGTTAGTACTAAAGTTTATATGCATATAAACTTTTATACCCGAACTACTGTGTTTCTCGTCGTCTATGTTAGATGCCATGCCATTTAATTTTTTTTGTTCAGTAAAAAAGAGCTACTAGGCATGGTATTAAACAAATCATGAACAGTAACGGACATGCCGGTGGAATGTTTTGAAATTCGGATAATCAGCCAAAATTGAAGTTCTGCTGTAGAAATGCGGATAAATAGACGGACTTAATAAGACGGACCTTAATGCCTAAATATACGGACCAGAAAAAATGGTCAGAAATTTTTTTAAAAAAATAGCTTCCAAAAGGAGGTAAGAAAACATTATTTGTACAATAGAGTTGTCAATGAGTGGAATGCTTTACCAGATTATGTTGTGTATTCTAAGAGAGTAGAAGAATTTAAGACGATTCTCGATAGTTATTGGCAACTAATAAAGAATAAGAAAAATTTGATCAACCTTGCTGGGCCTCTGGCCATGGTTCATTATATATGTATGTTCTTCATGGTTCATTATATATGTATGAGGACAGATTCATAGCAAATTCTAACTGTGAATAAAAAGTAGGTTTGTAACAGAATCTGTCACTCAGTCCGCTTCCACACAACGTTTGTGTGTAATAGGAAAAAAGTCGCCAAACACAAAATTAATTCTATTATAAACATTTAAACGCTAAATTTGCCTAGTTTCATTTATTTTATTTCGAAAATAAGATAATTATTTCTTCGATAATTATTTAATAATTATTATCGTTTGCAAAAATTAATTTAAATTTCAAAGAATAAATATGTAATATTCCTCTCTTTTAAATAGAACCAAAATATTTCATGTCAACATATAAACAATGAATCTCGTAGTGAAATATATTTGACGTCATTTCAAACTGATCGATGTCGCAAAAATAAACTTATTTTAATTTATTATTTAAAAGAATTAAAGTTTCTCGAGCGATTGTTGCGAATGGCAATGGTGATTTAATTCTAATAAAAATGGCTTCTTAAGTTTTTTAAATGAGCATTAAATTTTGCAGTTTTTTATAAAGTTAAAGTATTTAGAATTCGATTTTTTTTCTGAGATTTTCAATGCCTTCTAATTTTGATGCGCTAAATTTTTTGACGTATCGCACTTGCCTGTAGCATTTGTTGTTTGGGCTACGAAAGTGGGTGACAGACAGACGGACTGAACGATTATAATACCTTCCACTTTTTACGTTATAAACGTAGTGTGGAAGCTAAAAATATGCAAAAGTTCGCTTTTAGCTTCCACACTATGTTTATAACGTAAAAAGTGGAAGGTATTATAATCGTTCAGTCCGTCTGTCTGTATGTCACCCACTTTCACAGAACGAACCGTAAGTCTCACAAACAAGTGGGATACGTCATTTTTAACCAAAAAAATCAGATTAGGCTACATTCCAAATTTCATTAAAAATTTAAATTAGAAGTTTATTTAAAATTTTAAATAATGGGGCTTTATGGGGTTGTTTCACGTCGTGGATGGCAACAGCTCCAAAGGTTTATATTCATTTGTTTCTTGGAATTACTTGTGTTTTGGTATTCGAAAATGTGTTTTCTAAAAATATTTTACTTATTAAATTTTTCAAATGCCAACTCCTTGCTGTGCTGTCGGTTGTTCGAAACATTTCTGAAAGAAAGCTTGCATGGAAAGAAAATTATTTTTTTCTATATCGGTCATTTTGAGAGTGAAACCGAAGCAACCAATGAAATCGCAGTATGTTTAAAATGAAAACAAGAGCGTTACATCATCTGAAACATTACCATTGGAGTTCTGCTGCTGTAATACAACAAATGCAAATGTTTATTCCCAATTAATTCTTATATTTCGATCAGGTCCCATAACCTCGTGCGACCTGGGGTCCTCATTCGGGGACACTTTTTAAAACATCCCCACAAACAATTAACATGTTAATTAGTTTTGAAATTGACCTGGTCCAGATAGAAGAAGATCCGAAAATCAGTTTTCAGCCTTTGATTAAAGGTATCTGTCATTTATTTCGATAAAAAATGAAGTTGAACGAGGGTCCATACGATATTAAAGTTCTTAAAAAAATAACTTAAACTGGTTCTTTCTTTAAACTTTTCAAAAAGTTCTTTTAGTAGTTGATTTTAAAGGCGTTTTACATTTAAAAACAATGTTAAAAGGAACTGTTAACTACAAATAAGTTATACGACTTTTTTTGCATTTATAGCACAAAAAATGTGTATTTTTAGAGCCTTAAGGCGTGTCTCTCATTAACTATTAAACATAATTTTTTTAATTACTTTGCAAAACATACTTTTTAGTATATATTTGTATGAAAAGTATGTTTAGATGAAGAATATACATGTAGGATTTTGCTGGGGTCTTAATAGGATAATATAGGGTCGCCACAGCCCCTTACCGAGGAGCCAATGCTGAAAACACTTTCGTAGTTCGACCCCAAACAAAAGATAATCTCTCATTAACCCATCCTCTCCACGGAAGGAGGTCGAGGATGAAGCGGAATGCGGTTGGCATGGAAACCGAGAAATGCACCATCTCTTCCATCATTCGGGACGGGCAATAAAAAACCGGGAACACACATATTGTTATTTTTAAATAGTAGGTGTTCCCTTAATCTGCTTCTTTTCACAAAATATTGCTTATTCAAAGAAAGCCGTCTTACACACTTTTTTATAGTCTCGATATACATGGAGCTACGAATGCAGGGACATGCTTGGCGAAAAAAACTATTAAAGCCGCCTGAAAGCCTCCAAGTCGCATTCATAAATTCAAAGGTCGGGTCACAAATTGACTGTATTTAAGTTAAATTACGTTGAGTTATCGTCGCACTAGAGCTACACGTGGGCTATTGGCAACGGGCGTCATAATTTAGAACCACTGTCAAGTGACGAGCCGACACCTGAGTCTTTGTAAACGAAATTTTGTTTGAGATAAAGAACAGGTAAAAATAACAAAACGATATTTTCCCTCGCACGGCAAAACGAACTTTGAGCATGCTTTACAAGCTGAAGTGCTGTGATGAAAAATTATATTTGCGTTCTTCGGTAGATGTTTAGTAGTAGAGGGCGGAGGAAACGTGATAACTGCTTTGAAGTTAGCTTCGGAGAATATATAGTTGCACTAAAAAATACTGAATAGATCTGATGTCGTCAAAGGCAGTGTTCGAAATTGGATACAAAAATTTAGGAGCAATCTGGGCTACTAACTTAAAAAAAACTAAGCGCAAATGCACATTACCTAAGAACATTTTTTTAATTATTTAAAAACGTAGTTTAAAAAAATCGAATTGTGGTCTGAAATTCTGTATACGACCTTAAAATCACCCAACTAGGTGATTTTAAGATCGCTGGAGTTGCGTGCTTATAGAATCACTAGAAATTCGCTATTTTATCGAATCACAAGTTTCGCAATTTTAGGCTAACTAGAGTTCCAAAATTTAAGAAATCACAATTTATTGCAATCGGGGTTTCTAGATTTTACGGTCGCCTGAGTTTTCTAAGTTTTGGGGTCGTCAGAGTTTCTATATTTAATAATCGCCTCAACTCAATTTGGGGATTTTACAACTGCCGCAATTTGGGGATTTTGCGAATTTGGTCCTAGTTTCCCAATTTAGATCGCATTAGATGTGCGATTTTAGGATTACCTAATTTTTGTGATTATATGATCACAGCAATGGTTTGACAAATTTAGGTTCGGTGAAGATTTGTGATATCAAGAAAATTATTTTTAGCGAGATTATTATTCACGCTAAAAACCGTGGATAGCCTAGTGGTTAAAGCCTCGTAATCGGAAGGTGCCGCGATCGAGTCCCGATACCACTGAAGACCCACCGAGTATATGCGGAGTGCGGGCTCGTTAAATATGTGGGTCCGAAAGTCCTGTGGGGAGTCATGGCGCAGTTTCCCACGGGTACAGGTCCCGGGGAGACTATTTCCCTCCCCTTCAGGGACATGTCTAAATTGCGGAGGTGGCGATAGATGGCAGCATCTGTCACTTATGTTTGTGTCTGTCTTACTTGACGAAGTTTTATAAGCGGGTCTCCCTACCAAGCACACAAACCTGAATATATGTCAACCATCCGCATTCAGAATTTATTAACGTTAGTAGAAATAATATTATTTTATTGAATTTTATTTTAGAATTCGAAGAGCCGTTCAATTCCCCACAACAATGCATTCTTCTTCAGCTATAGTCCGGCTGTGTCCCATGGCATTTGGCGAACACATGAGATTATTGGTTTAGTTTGGTTGGAAATAATGTGTCACACTAAAACTACACATTTGTGAAAGGAGGGTTATAGTTAATTGTTGTTGGTCATCATCAATTGCACATGCATTTCTTTTCTATCTTGACATGATCGTCAATAGATTTGCATCATCTGTAGTATGTATTATTTAACACATTCAGTATCACCTCAGGGCACGCTATAAGTCAAAATATAACTATGCGATAATAGTATATACAATGTAAGTTCGAACTGCCCTTCAGTTGAGAAACTGTTTCTACACCTTAAAGAAATATGCTTCTGCAAAAGCAATGAATCGCCATCTATAGTAACTCTTACCTAAACCTTCCTTACCCTTTTTCAAAGGTGGACTGTTCCACAATCAAAATATTTGAGATGCTAAGAAGTGACAGGAGGACTATACCGGTACGTTTTGCAATTTAGCTCGTGTTTAACTTATGATTAATTGCTCTGCCCCGCCGATAGGAGCGCTCGTGAGTGTAGCCACTGTCACTCGGAATTGGCGATCTATGTGTTCCGCCCAAACGTATAGTATCTGTGGATAAGTGGATCCCCTAGAGAGAAGAGTAAATCACTTTCTAGACCTCCCCCCTATTGTTTTTCTGCATTCACACCCATTTTGGTGTTAAAATGCCCTATTACTTTTTTTATACAAAAAAACGAAATTTGTAAATTCTGTTTTTAAATTGGCACTATTCATAACATTGACCCACAAACATTAAAATTATTCAATTTATAGCCAAGTTCAACCTAATTTTCATTGTATTGCAGTGAGATATTTGGGGAGTTATTAAAGTTGGTATTAACTTTACTATGAAGAAAGCTCTATGTGCGAATTTCGTTTCGTGCAATTGACTCAGAATGTTGTTGATCAGCTAAACACCAGAATTTCATGATGACTAGTAGCTGTTAAACCAGGGGTGGTCATTTTTTTTTAAATAAAAAGTTTACAGAATTTTTAAACAATATCTGGTAACCGTAGGGAATGTGCCGAGTATCACGAATCTGAATTTCTTCTCCTAATAGAAGGTGATGACAAGAGAGAAATAATAAGGAGGTTATATTGTGTCTTACCTTATATAGCACCTATTTTAAAAAAAGGCAATCGATATTTTTTATTTGGGCTGTCAAAAACATAATCCTCAACCTTATTCAATTCTACTATGGGAAAAATTAGTTAATCGAAAGTCGCCGCCGTCTATACACGTTGTACAGAATTTTTCTCACTAAAATGATTCACTGTAACAATGTTTTCATTCGAAGGTTACGGGAGAAAAAACACCTTCATCGACAGGGAATCTGTCCGTATTGAAATCTGCTTAGCGAACATAACGATAGAGGAAACTACTTTTTTAAACTTGTTTCTTCGTCCGCGGTTCAAGTGTCAGACTATTTGTCTGGCGTTAATTTTGATCATAGAGATATTATTAAACCCGTACGCCGCGTGATAAGAACCACGGCAAAATTAGTTTAGGCGATGACTCGCTACCTTCACCAAGCAGACAGACTACTCTGCAATGAAGGGATTCTTCCCCTGTACTATTCATTTTTAATACCCTATTCTCTATTTCAGGCAACAGCACGAACGGAATGAACTCTCTACCAGGCATCCAACGCCTGTCCGCAGGTGGGCCCATCCTCCCAATGGGCGGAGTCGCCGGCGCAGTCATGTCCGGCCTGCCCTCGCTTGCGTCACCCGCCGCCCATCCCGCCCTCTGCGCACCTCCGCCCCCTTCACCCGGCGCCCTCTCGCGGGCGTCGACTGACGAACCGTCGCCAGCGCTACCTCGTGTCCGATTTTCGTCCGCAGCCGACCTCTTGCAACCTCCGCCCTCTTCCAAGCCCAACCCCAATCGGAGGCTGTCCGCTCTGTCTCCGGCCATTCACGTGACGACACCGGTGGACGGGGTTCTGACGTCACTCTAGGGGTGGGCGGGGTTCAGGCATGAGGGTTGAGTATGAGGAAGTTGGGTGTGACGTCACGGGTTGTGGAATGAATTTTTAGAGGAGAAGGGAGGACAAAATACTTTTATCGTTTACTTCGTACTGCCCAATAGCTCAATTTTTCAGAATATATTTTCTAATCAGTGTAACCTGGATGCATTATTTTGTGATTTGAGATAGATCTAGAGCTAATCTATGGAAGACAATTGGGAAGAAAATCTACCTTGCAAATGAAATATATTTCTGCTTAATTTTATTTAAATAAACAAACGAACACGAAAAACGAATTTTAAAACTGAAATTTAACAGGGTTTTTTTTAAAGTAAATGTGTTAATGGTATTCACAAAGTCACCATTATTGGGTTAAGTGTTTTTGTGGCATTATAGTCATCAAAAAACATAGTTATCAGTTCATATCCAACATATACATAAAAGGAACGCGTTCCTGTTGGTCCTGTACTCAGCATGACTATCGGTTTTATAGTTATCCTTATACATATGAGTCAAATATACCCAATCATAGAACTCCTTCCCTCCCGTTAGTTTCAGCGAAATAATTAGATATTTGATGAACTGAATCAGTTTGAATGAAATAATTCCACACCCTTGACTACAACACCTTGCTCAATCCTACAAGCCTGAATCCATTCTGCAACTCTAAATGCAGAAAACACTTCTTTCTGCTTTACACGCATTACACAGAATAAACGCGTGTCGTCAAACTAAAACTTTGTGCTATCGGATGAACTTATTTCCTAGTTTCTGCAAAATGAAAAGAACGACCGCCTCTTTAGCAATTTATACATTCACAGACCTAGCATTGCCTGAGTGCTTTAACTTTAGTCAAGAACAGGACGATGCGATGTACAAAAACTATTATCATATGAGATCAGCTCCACGTGCTCTTTCTGGTATACAAAAAAACCTTTAATGTTTTGATAAATAAAGTACAGTAAGAGTCCCTTGAATATAGTGCAGAAACGTGACACAATATTAAGAACATCAATTTCTATAAAATACCCAATATTGTAGTTTAATTTGAATTACAGTAATCACTCGACAACTTAACACCAATTGTTTTTGATATTTTATTGTTCTGATTTTTTTTTTATAAACTGGTATATTCATTATGATATTTGAGGGTGATCACTCATGTTAAAATTGCCTAAAAGAGATAAACATTAAAAGATTTTGGCTGTTATGTTTCAAAACTTAATGTTTAAAAAAAATTATCTCCGGTTGCTATTGTCGCATAATAATTTCCTTGTGTATTACATTTTTAGAATTCTTTATAAAGAGTTCTCCATATATCTATAATGTCCATGTAAAATTGTACCATCAACATTCTGTGGACTGATAATGTTATAACCGTCACATCGAAACTGGATTGGAATTTAGTAAAAAATCACAGAACACTATAACAGAGCTTTCACCACAGGTACCCGGCAAGAAACACAACCATATCAGACTGGATTCGGGACCATATACACGCACTATGTATATCCTTGATATACCATACTTTATTCGGTACTAGCGTATTACTGCAACTATTTTGGAGAAGTTTGGAATATTTTGAATTAGAATATAAAATGATATGTGAGGAAAATTAAATTCTATATGAAAGTAAAATGATAAAGTTATTGTCAAGTTAGGTTTTCGCTTGGAATGTCCGGTTTTACGGGATATTTTTGTATTAAATTTAATTATTATATTAATATATTTCTAATATATAAATCATGGTCAAAAAGATGTAAAAATGTTACTAGAACCCTCATTAGAGCAATTAAAAGTGATTTTTAAGAAATACATGGGAACAAATCCTTTATGGTGTACCGGAATTCAATTAGCTGCTATATCTGACCCCGTGGTCTGAAAATGACAATACTATCGTTCTATATAAGTTTTTTTTATAGAATCTTTTTTTATGATTAGCCCTTATAGCATTATCTATCAGCAAATGTTTACTGTACTGGTTTGAGGAATAGGCTGGATAAATGTACACGGTCAGCTTTTAGGGCCGCTGATTGGTTCTTAGAAGATAAACTCACCAATGAACCAATCAGCTTACATAAAAAGCTGTCGGAAATGGACTATAGAATCAAACCTTAATCGTAGCCTACTCAACGTAAAAGGCCAAAGAGGATATCCCAAACACGTGAGTGGACAAAAAGTTTAACGTCAGTGTTCCGAATGCCAGAAGCTTATTCGGAACCACTCGAAATACTAAAAAGAAGTTCTTAAACAACTAAAATAGCCTACTTTTCTGTTACTTAAATACTTACTGAAATTCTAATCGGGAAACAACTAGGTTCATAACAGTAAATATTATCAACAATCGTTTCTACACTAGATTTACACACATTAGAAAAAAATCGCTAAACACAGCATCCAGCTATAACATAAACTTCTAAAAGCCAGAATCAACTATTTTCCTTATATTCTCTCGCAAATTAACTTAATATTATTTATCGTCTCCTAGATTTATTTGTAGTTCGAAGAATAATTAAATATTTATTAATAACAAAAATAATGAAACTACTCCAAACTGCATTAAAAAAATATGTGTAAATTAAAACTAAGCAGAATTTTATGCACAAAATATGCCTTGTCGCTTTCTTGGTAAGCAATAAATGAACAATCAAAGAATCACATTATGCTACATTTTATGACGTCATTCCAAAATGATTCAAGAATAAATTATTTTGCTTCAAATATTTTTAAATAAAGTTTCTCATGCCATTGTTGATTTGGCAACAGTGATTTAAATGACTCAAAATTGAATTTCAATGCTAATTCAATGGGGAATTCGCCTACTGATAGTAGATTTATGTCCGTCCGGACGTACAGACAGGCGGACAAAAAGTATGAAAGTTGGGTCTCTGATGTCATAGCTTTCTAACAAAAAAAATTTAAGATACGAATGATAGAACCGATTTTGGAAGGGGGGTACGGACAGACGGTCAGACAGACAGACAGACGGACATCGACCGCATGTCAATACCTACTTTTTCATTTTTTTTTAATTCTTTCGAATTAAAAAAAGAAAAGTAGGCTAAAAATATAGTTAGCAAGTGAACGAATGGTTCAGAACTGGCTTCGAGATAAGGTTTCTTCATCTTCGGAAAACGACATTCGGAACCAGTGAGTCAAATTTTACACATGCGTGTTTGGGAGAGCTTCTTTGGCCTAGTGAGTTGAGAAGGCCATGGCTGAATGGTCTCGGATGGTATGAATTTTTCCATTTTGGTTGCTTAATTTGCTGTCGCCTTAGCAACATATTAAAAATTAAGTTGAATGCCAATTCACATTCTTTTTCTCTCATTTGACTTTAGTACAAAGTAGCAAGAAATTGTTTCTAGATATAAGAATATGTCGTAAAAAGCCAAATAATTGCTTGTGCGTCATAAATTAACAAAAACTAATTATTACAAATAGATATATACATAAAAAACTAAATCAAAACTGTTGACGATAAAACATATTTTCCTCTCTTTCCTCTATACATAATTGTATCGCCACAGAAAAACAGGTACACAAGCGTCCTTGAATGTTTCCTATAATTTTACGACTTCTTCAAGAAAGTTGCAAACATACGTGAGTACATTTCGCTTATAGTCTGCTTCATAGCGAAAATAAATTATAAATGCGCTGGAAATATTATATTGAGAAATTTGTGTCGATGCTGATGCCTTTGACTGATTTTTGAGCCAAGAGTAATCTTAATGGTTGAGGCTCCACTGGAAGAAGTTTTGTAAGAAATATGGCAATAAAAATATGAATCACACACTCGTTTTTGAGTCAATTTCTTTTATCCAAGTGTTTTTAGAGTATATTTCCAAGAGAATAAATCCTTGTATAAAAATAGTTTTGTTTAGTGGGTTATGCTGGCTTGTTGTAAAATTCCGAATGGTTTTTAAATTACAAAATATAAACATTTACTGTCGTTTTTTCCCTTTGAAAAACTAATTTCCTTTTATGTGAAAATTGCAAATACTAAATAAATTCTAAAAAAAACACTTTTTTTTGTATTTGTCACATCCTCCTACCAAAATGCTAAATTATCTCAAAGTACTGCACTAAAAATATCCTAAAGGAAAAAATATCTTATTTTAAAATGATTTTATCTAAGAAAATTACAAACATGCAGTAGATAAATTTTATATACACTATATCAACAAAAAATACTCAATTGTTATTTTGGCAAATTAAAAAAGAGCTGTTGATCAACCAATGCGCCTCACAGTGGTGTATGTCACCCGATTTCTTGGTCAAAAATGGGGCAGGTGGTCACGTAGTTAAGGAGTATGGAAATTATGAAAAATCACTTGATGAAATTTTTTAAATTAAATTTTACAATGCATTAGATTTAAACCTAATATTTTTATTTATGCCTATAACTTTTGTATGGAATTTATGCAGGGCCGTCTCGGTATGTCGAAAGACGCCCGTGGCCGTCGCCCCTGCTGAAATGAACAGGGTTGACTGGAGCAGGGTTTTCCAAACAAAATGTAACAGGGTCCAAACAAAATGTATTAATAACATATCATGGCTAATTAAAATTGAGATATTTTTAGATTCCTTGGTGTGAAATATGCAGGGTCGTTATGCCGTAAACATGAACAGTGGTAAATGTAGTCAAAAATACTTTACCATTTTTGCAGTAGGTTGTTCCAAGTTGGTATTGATTTATGCATTAATTGCGAAACTTAGTGGTGAAAATATGTTTTCATTGCATTAGCTTTATTTAAAAACTAGATTTGTCACTACGGCATTTTCTTATTATTCATAACATGACTGACATCTGACATGGTTTGTAAGATATTTTTTTAGTAGCAAGAAAGAAGGAAGAAAACAGACTCTTAAAAGTTATAATATGCATTATCTTAAATCACGGATTATCTATCAAGCATATCAAGCAATTATCGATAAAAAAAATTATCTTTAATTCTCGTTATTTAAAAATATTAATCAAGGAAAAAAACATTTAAATACATGTGATACTGAATACATAGGTTTCGAAATAGTAAACAAATAGTCAAGATCAAGTCAATATAGTCAAGATCAAAAGGTTTGGATGATTACGTCGCATGCGTCGGCCGGGAGTCGACCCGGGTCAACTGCTTGGAAGGCACCTATGCTAACCGTTATACCACCGACGCTAAGAGAGGACGGGATTGTATATTGTTTCAAAGAATTCATTAAAGTTTTGATATATCAAAAGAGTGAAAAATGTCGCATGCGTCGGCCGGGAGTCGACCCGGGTCAACTGCTTGGAAGGCACCTATGCTAACCGTTATACCACCGACGCTAAGAGAGGACAGGATTGTATATCGTTTCAAAGAATTCATTAAAGTTTTGATATATCAAAAGAGTGAAAAATGTCGCGTGCGTCGGCCGGGAGTCGAACCCGGGTCAACTGCTTGGAAGGCAGCTATGCTAACCGTTATACCACCGACGCTTCGAGATGACGGGATTTTTGTTCGAATTCTCTTGCTTGTTGACATGTGAAGTTTTTATTTAAGAAATCTAATTTATATTAGTTTTCATAACAATTTCTTTTTTGAAAATAGACAACTGTTTAGATAGTAATAGCACTTCACACTTTATAATATGTGGTAGATTTTCAGGTTTCACAATTTAATATACATTTCACAATTAGTTTTTTTTACATAAGGAATAATTTTTATCAAACTAAAGACCTTTATTTAAGTATTTTATTTTGTTGCATTTGCAATTTCATTTGTTGAAATTTTTTTTACTTACAAAAAAAAAAGGTAATATACAAAACTTTATTTAAAATCTAAAACTTTTTTATTAAAATACAATTTACACAACATGGGGAACAATTTACATTTATTTAGACCTGCCTCTTTTGGAAGGAGCTTTCTTTTTATCTTTCGAGGTTGAAGCTTCACCAACTTCAGAGTTACCCTTCTTGGTAGGTGGTTTCTTGACCTATTAAAAAATGTATTTCATACCAAAGAATTGAATAAGGCTTGGATGATTTAAATTATGTTGCACTAGAGCTACGTATGAACGATCAGAAATTATAAAATCTTATAATTTTAATCAGAGGCAAAACCAGCATTTAATGTGAACCAGTTTTGCCTACAGAATATTTTGTACTTCAATTATAATTACACTGGACAACAAAATTTAAAAAAATTTCTGTGACTGAGATGAAAGTAGCCAATTCCAAATGATTTCAACATGCTAAACACGAATATCATCTTAATTTTTTTTTTGTTAGCTCTAGTTTTTGAGTTACGGTTGTTTATTTTATTACATAGGATATGGCGAAATCAATGGGCGCACCAAACGCAAAAAAAATTAGTTAATTTTTTTCGCAGAAATCTTCAGGCTCATACAGGCTTTATATGATATCATCAACATAAGGGTGGGAGATGATAAGTTTCAAGGTTTTTGCACCCATATTAGCAGCTTAAACCCTTTCGTTAAGTGGAATAGTTCTCACTTCAAGAGGTGCAAAAAAATAGCAATAAATTCCTTCCATTTCGTCCATGGTTGTGTTTAGAAGGTGTAGCATGGATGGCAGACGCATGGCTATTATCCTCATTAAAACTTTAAAAAATATTAGAGGCTTTGGAGCAGGGAGTCCTCTGTCATGTTGGACCGGACACAGAGTAGAAGGAATGTTAGGTTATTTAACTTTTATCTCTAAATAACACCTCCTTTAACTGATGAGATGATGCAGAAATAACAGTCATTAACATGATTTGTTGGTTCCCTCCTAATCATAAAATGGCATTACATTCCTTTCTATAAAACCGCATTCATTTTTCTTCCCAGAAAATGGAATTACCTTTTTAGCACATGAAGTCGAAGTGACAAATTTGCTACACAAGTCTAATTTTTCCTGGTCTCCTATCTTGTAACCAAAATACAAATGAAACGCTTTCTTAACTTGCAGTGATGCTCCTTTTTTTGTTCAGAAAATGGTACTTTGCCACAAATATAACAGAAGTTATTAGCGCTATTAATGCATTTACAAAGCATTATAGTTATAGATTTATCACTAACACTAATTTTTGATATTCTACAGCTTCTAAAACAACCAAAGACGAAATGCAATTAATTCATTGCTCTTTTTTTCTGAACCTCTTGACGTGAGAACGATTCTACTTAACGAAGGGGTATTAAGCTGCTAATATAGGTGCAAAAACCTTGAAACTTATAATCTCCTTCCACCTTTATGTTGATAATATCAAATAAAACCTGTATGAAAAAAATTCAGCGGGTTTCTGTAAACAAAATTGACTGCAATTTATTTTGCGTTTGGTGCGCCCATTTATTTTGCCGTATCCTATGTAATGAAGAAAAGACGGTAACTCAAAAACTAGAGCTGACAAACATTTTTTAAGGCGATATTCATGTTTAGCATGTTGAAATCATTCAGAATTCACTGTTGACCAGTGTTATTAATAGATTTGATCAATGTAGAAAGAGCATTGGCGCAAAGCTAAATTGAAGGAGATATAGCTAAAGCTAACTAATAAAGTCATGTTCGTTTAGGCTAAATGACTTAGGGTTGTTTTCACGTTTATTACACAAAAAAATTTATAAAAATACCCAAATGGAAACAAAATATATATTCGTTTTAAGAGAAAAATAAATTAACAATTTGAAAAACTGAGTTGTTAATATGGTTTTTCTTTTTTAACTATCTGAAATTTTTCTAAACAAAATAATTGATCTCAAGCATTTTAATTCCTATGTAACTCACTTTTTTAAAACAATTTTCATACAGTCAAACTCAACGACAACTTGTTTATAATGCCCTAAATATTCGGTTCCTTTGAATTGCTCATAGACCTCAACGTAATAATATCTTGCTTATAACAAGCTTATATCTTGCTTATTTTAATTAACTCCTCGGCTTTCGGCTATAATGCTAAAAATATGCATTGATATGATATCCAAAATGCTTTCTTAGGAAATATTGACAAGAGAGAGATTGAGAAATTAAACTACTACTAATAGCACATCAGGTTAAAATTTATTCAATAGATGTCATTTTAAACTTTAATTAATAATACTATAAGTAAATACCTATTTTACATGATTTACTACACTTAACATGCAACCATGTTTATATCATTACTTGTTTATAATGTGTCATAAACATCGCTATATGCGGGCTATTCTCTATATTGCACCCTATTTGCTTGTTTAACCTAAACAGTTCAATGCTCTTTAATTACTAAATAAATATTTTAATTGCAGTAAAAGAAATATAAATGTTTACCTTTATCATAGCATCTTTCTCAATGCTATCGTCCTCCTCTTCTTCCGATTCCGCATTTTCTTCATCGGGCATTTCATCTCCTGCATCTTTGGCTGACGCTTTCTTCTTCTTTACGTTGGACACAGTGTAGGGATTCTTGCCACTCTCCTTGTTGTAGGCTCGCGTAAATGCACTCTTTACCTGCATAGGAACATAGGATGGTAAAACAACAGCTCATATGGTTTCAGATCTCCAAACAGAATTGTCTCTGTGTTAATCTAATGGGAAATCAAATTTCTATGCCACATTACTCAGGCTATATTGAGTATTTTTATAAATAGGTTTTTTTATATGATGAATGTAGCTGGTTTACGGCGCTCTATAATCCCACTTTTTGTAATTGGTTCGAATATTTTGTTGCTAAGTAGTTTATTGAAAATTTTAAAATATTATACTAATTATTTTTTTCTAAGTCACATTTCTCCAACTGTGTTTAATATTTTTACAAATGGTATTTTATCTGATAAATGTAGCTAATTTATAAGTGGGCAATTCTACCGTAATTTTTAATTTTATGTCTCTTGGGCATGACTTTTGAAAAAAAAAAATATTTCTTTTCATTTTTTTCTTATTATACTAATAGACTGGTCCTTGTATAATTGCAAAACGGAATTTTAAAGCAAAGAAACCCCAAAAAATTTTTAGGTCACAAAACAATGCAAAAAGTTCCTTACCGTCCCACGTCCCGAATGTCAAATTTTTAGTTTAGTGCTCAAACTAACACATTTTTGAGCTAAAAATTAAATTCATTTGGATTTTAAATTGAACTAATCCTATATCTTAACAAATTCCTCCCATAAAATTTTGGCTTTTAATATTTATAATGTGTATTTCTCTTCTTCTAACTTTGTCCCTGGGTTTTTTTTACATTCAATGACCTCATTGCTAAAGTAGTGAAAAGAGGCACTGGATGGAGTTACAGTGATTCTTCGATCATGAAAACTGTATTAAAGAAAACTCACATTTCAGTTGGTAGCCGCATTTTTGCTATACTCTAGCAATAAGCCCAAAAGTTGAAAAAACTCAGTAAAATGAGATGGCTTTATTACTTTCCTTACAATCCCCCAGGGTTAAGGTTAATTTTTGCTTGATAAATGAAATTTTTTTTATATAAATATATTTAAGTGGAGTATAAAGATTAAAAAAATCAATTTTTATTAAACTGGAGTTAGTTTTAACACAAAAAAGACTGGAAAACACCCTGAATTTCCATATCGTCCGTTCCTTATCTTCCGTTCCTTACCGTCGCAATAGAACCGTAGGGATGGAAAACCGAAACCAGTTTTAAGACAACCGGTTTTTTGTGACTTTGGTTTAATTGAAAAATAGTTATTTTCGTAAGGCCAGTTTAAATCGGTTTTTTAGCATCATTTTTTTGTAACTGCCATCCTTTATTTTTTTATATTTTTTTACAAATGAGTTTTGCTGAAATTTTTTTCATAATTCTAGAACCCTTCTAAGCGTTTTTACACACATTTAAAGTGACTTTGAAAAAATAAATTTCACAAGTTTTTTGTACCTGAAATTAAAAATTATAATAGAACTGCTCAGATCTCTATAACCCCCCTATTTGAAATTGTTTGAAATTTTTTTTTTTAATTTTCAATAAATAAGCTTACACAAAATATTTGAACAAATTTCAAAAAGTGGGATTATAGAGAATTCAGCTCCATTTATCATATAAAAAAATTGCCTGTAAAAATATTCAATACAACAAAGAAATGTGACTTAGAAAATCATTTTTTCAATTAGATTAACACAGAGGCACTTTTGTTTGGAGACCTGCGGTCGATCGGGATCATTCGCCCTTAATATAAAAAAAGATAAAACTGTCCATTACTATAAAAAATGCAATACACAAAAGATTACATTTTGGAAAAAAATAATTTTTTTACATTTACCTTAGTTTGAATCTTTGTTCTGGGATCAGTTTGACCAGACCATAAAGATAGGTCAATAATGCTGTCAAAATCTTCTCTTAGAAGATAATAGTCTTCCATTGTTTTCAGAACTTCAGGAACTCCAGATGTTTCATTTTCAATTAATGGTTTAGTAAGTGAACGCTTGAGGAGAGGCAAGTAATCAAGAGCGACATCTGTTTTGTTTCCAGTTATTCTGTAAAAAATAATAAGTCATTAGAAATTTAACTTTTTAACACTAGAAACATAATTTATAAGTTTTAATCTGTATATTTCGATCAATATGTTGCTTAGTGGAGTACTCAGTATAAAATACAATATTTAAATTCCTGTAGAGATAGCTCCCGAATAGATAGTAGCCCACATATTACTCTAAGGATTGTTAGTTATTTAAAACTCATATTTTTTATAAATAATAAAGAGTTCTAAATTAACAATAGATGAAATTGCTTTTGCAAGACACAGTTAATTGTAGTTAAATTTTGTACTTCGGTAATGTGTTATAGGATAGCAATGTCAAATAATAGATTAAATTGTTTTCGCAAGAGACAAAGTAAATTTTGTTAAATGTTCTACTTCCCAAGGTGTTATAGAATAGCACTGTCCAATACAATTTTCGAACCTGTGCAATAAAATTTCCAACTATAGATCTCTATAGTCTATTTGATTACAATGCGAGCTTCAAAATCACTTTCTTCCCCTACTTCCTCCTGTGGTTTTCTAGGAAACGGCGTGAACATAGCTGTTTTGTTTTTTCCCTTACTCTATTTGGGTTTGGAAAGCAATTGCAATTAACCTTACAACAGAGCATCGAACAAGAGTAGGTTTATAGAAGCGATGCTCACGCCTTTTCCTAGAAAAAAAACCACCAGGGAAAAGGGAAGAAAGTGATTTCGAGGCTTGTGTTGAAATCAAAAGAACTATAGCTCTAAGCCTTATAAAGTTGTTAAATCAAAGATAGGGCTTATTATAGGAAAGTGATATCATCACTGCACTTCTCCTAAATGACGTGAAATATGCTCTAAGGATAAGATTCATTTATTGATACTCTTGGTTGTCTATAGAAGATAATCTGATCAATTGAGTCTGATGTCATGCTCTGCAATTTGCTGATATAGTTCTTCCAAGCAGCAGATTGATCATGTGTCTCAGGACTGCCGTTCATCCTCGTCGGAATGACGCGCAAATATGCCTGAAATGATACTTCATTATTGTACTCTTTGTCATGTCTATGACGAAGCCAACAACGGATCATGATCCTGTTTACCCGCATTGCTTATTTATTGTCAACAGATCATCAATGATGCAGACTCCCGTTCCTAGATACATTACTGGCTCAGGCTGCATAGTGATCAGTTAGTGTAGCTTATCACTAAGTATAATAGTGTACTATAATAATCAAGTTAAAAAACAACTATCTTTATAAAAATTGACTAAATGCAGCAGTTCCGGCATATGAAAAGTCAAGAATTTAGACATAGGGTAAATTTTGTCATGAAAAGTCATGAATTTGTACAGAAAACGACCAAAAGCTATGAAAATCGATGTATTCGAATCGCTGGAGTTTTGCGACTTTCGGATCCCCGTAGTTTCGCGACTTTTGGTTCTCCGGAGTTCCGCGACTTTCGGTTCTCCGGAGTTCCGCGACTATCGGTTCTCCGAAGTTCCGCGACTATCGGTTCTCCGGAGTTCCGCGACTTTCGGTTCTCCGGAGTTCCGCGACATTCGGATCGCCGTATTTTCACGACTTTCGGATCGCCGGAGTTTTGCGATTTTCGGTTGAAAACTTATGTGCACAATTTTACTTTTAGGTGCACCCACTAATTTCGAGCCCTGCTGTAGACTCTCCTGCATCTCTGTCAACCTTCATGCTTTTGTTATGTTGATTCTAAGCCTGGCTATAGTTTATGTAGTGTATTTATTTGTAAATATTTTATATAAAGTAAAAAATATATTTATTTAGTCTTAATTATTTGTTGAAGTATTTGCACAGGGTCCGCATTTATGGTCTTTTTGCTTTTGATGTGGTTCAAAGTATGAAATACCCTAATAATGTTTTTATATTAACAAAGGAAAAATCCTTCTTTGTTCATGTAACAAATCATGTTGAATGCTCGTTTCGATAATCGGCGATTTGAGGTTTTATGCAAATTTTTCTTTCGTTACGCGATCGGTCTATGACGTCACATCCGTATGACGCAATGACCGGAAGTTGGGCGGTTCTACATTTCAGTGAATAGGAGATAGCCTGGTATTCAAGTGGGATTTATAAGCGGGTGTTAGGTTTTCTATCTGTGTTGTTTCTTGTAGTTTCTTTTCGTTCTATCCTATCTTTCTGAAGGGAGACCGGCGGTTGACAACTAAATTAAAGATGAATTAAAACCGTGAAATTTATACTTCACCGCTGCTGGTCGGTGGTCTCCAGCTTTAATTCATGTGAAGGAAGTTTTTATTCAAGTTTAAGTTTTCCAAGCCCGTTCCTCCTGGTGTGTGATCTGTTCGGAATATTTTTGACGTCGTAGTTTATTTGTTAGGGGGTTAATATTTATCGAATTGGTTATTATTTTTTTTTTTGAAAAAAAAAAATTAATCCAGCCTGACTAAATTAAAAGCATTTTAGTAATCTAAAGAATGTGTTTAACTTTGCGCAATATTTATATGTATTTTCTGCTTCTACAAATTTGTTACATTTACTGATATATACAAATGTTATTCATTTACAGTATCTTTCCGATTTAATAAAAATTGTTCTATTTTTAACTTACCTCAAAGTCTCATTTTTGGCTTGGTTATTTTTGTAAGCTAATATTATAGTTCTAACTGGGCATAATTAACTATTAGTTGACTTATTTGTTAACCAAAGTGTAGAAAAATGCTTTATGTATTACATTTTTCTTTAATTATTCTATGTTTTTTTCTTGTTTTCTAATATGTGTATCTTATATTACAATTGCATTCTCTCTTTTTCTTAAAACCATTATGCTTGCATTAAAAAAAATTTAATCTATACATAATTATACTAACCTCTGTAGGAAGAAGACTCCAGCTCTGCTGATTTCTGATTTGTCTGTCAATGATGTCTCCAATGCAGATACTATCAGCAGCTTCACTTAGTAACTTTAGATGCTTTATCTTATTTCCCCTTGGAAGAGAAGAAAAACTTATACTTGCACAAAATAAATATATTGCACAATTACTTTAATCTTGTATATATTTTATAGCTTTTAAATAAAAATTGAACATCTTAAAATTTTGCCTCTTACATTGATTGCCCTTATTTGTTAAGCCCAGGTCAATTTATTGGTTCAATCAGCTCCCTTCGAAATAGATGATTATTTAAACTAATTTAGATGCTACTGCTAATGGTTTTTATTATCCTTTTAATTGTTTTTATTGTCTGTATAAAGAACAAAACAAAATCCAAATTCTATTATTCATGATCCTGATTTTTTTATTTTGTAAGTCGCCAAATGTTTTTAAATCAACTGTTTTATCTTCGTTTTAACTGTTTCAATGTCCTGGATTTGTTCCCGATGTTGTGGCACAATAAATATTAATATACTAAAATGTAAATAAATAATTTTAAAAAAGTGTTCATAAAAACTTTTACTAAACATTGCTTTCATTATTCCAGGATAGTAAAAAAAAGCTTTTACATCAATATAAAACAGGTTAAAGAATGTTTTAATGTGTATAAATCCATAATACCGCTTCTCTTTTTATTAGCATAACTCTAAGTGTGTAATAAATTTAATAAACATACACAGTTCTTACAAATTAAAATCGCATTCTTACTGAGCTTCTGAAGGAACGACATGGACATAATTTTCATGTACAAACAGGGGTGAAATGGAGTAGTCATGGAAGAAGAGGTCAGACTTGTCCATTAGAGTAGCTTTTGGGTTGTTTCCAATTGCAAACACTTCTCTCAAAACATCAAACGGACCCTATGTCAACAATAAAGTGAATTATTACTAATTGGACATCACATTTGAAGAGCTTAGTGGAAGAACATGCTAAGTGACATTTTTGAATAAGTGAGATTTTTGCGTGAATGAACATATTATTCCATCCTTTAAAGATAACAAGTTTCTCTTTTTTCCTAAACTTAAAATTTAGTATATTTTTACGGTTTGCAAGTACAGTTTTCAACAGATCTGAGTGCAAACTACAAAATTTAAAACTGATTTTCTCGTTTTCACCTTTTTGTCACTTACCATGTTCTTCCACTAAACTCTTAATTTATGAAGCAAAAGCATAATAGTTATAATTGATGCAACTGGTGTGAAAACTAAGGCTTTTTTAAACGAGTCAAATAAATTCACGAGTTTAAAAAAGACTATTTTCAACGTGTTGTCATACACTATTTTTTATAATAACGTGCAAAAAAAAGTATTTATTAAATTGGCATTTATTGATTAGCTTATTAATTATATTTTATTATCACGTTCAAATGATTTGAAGGTGATTATTTATATTAATTATTATTTTAAAATCACGTAAAAAAAGTATTTCTTAGATTGACATTGGAAATAAGACGCAAAATAAAGAATCATGTTCAAATAAAGAATTTTACACCAATCAGATGCTCTTATTTACTTTGCCGCACTAGTGCGTAAAAGTTACTTTGTAACACGATTTCGTTAAAAGCATCACTTTTGCCACGATTATTGATTTGAAAAAGTTAGTTTTTTTGCACGATATTATAAAAAAAAGTAGCAAAAGTTAACTGTACCATTTTTATATGTTTCACTCCTCTTCCAATATCAGATTTGGTTTGGTCAGTGGACAGACCTTTGGACTTGGCACTCCACATTGACATATTATGTAAAACCTACAATAAAATTTTGTACTTTTGTTAGGATTTTATGTATTTCAAGCACCACATTTGAAATAAGTTTATTATTTATTTACTTTGATATATTAATATATCATTTCCTTAATTATTTGGATTTTAGGAAGTAATTTGTTAGGTTTATGTACAGGAAAAAAATATGGCACTTTACAAAATGATTAAAAAATAATCATACTTTACAGCAACATTAAAAAATGACCTTTAATCAATTTAAATATTAATATTTTTAGTATTCTTTCAAACATAAAATATTTATTAACATGAACAATGAAATTCAAACATCTTTAAAGCTTACCTGCCTGATATCTTGATTTGAAGCAACAATTACGTCTTGCAAGACATTGGGAGAAACTTGAATATTCTCTTTAAATGCAATAGACAACATGGCAGCCTGATGACACAGAGGGGGGAGGGATAATAATTACATCATTTGCTTTCAAAATATATTTTTTAATAATTATTGCACAAAAATAAGTCAATCTGCATTGGGTAGTTAATTTATTCTACTCAATTCCAGATAAGAAACAACACAATCAAACGCAAATGCAAGATTAAGTTTAGTTTAGATTGAATTATCGTCACACTAGAGCTACACGAGTGCTATTGGCGACGGGCGTCGTATTTTAAAACCACAGTCAAGTGACGAGCGGCACCCGAGTTGGCACCCAAAGCAAACCGTTAAGGGCGACATCGTAAGCAGCGTTGGGACTTTGGAGAGTATTTTAACGTGCACTCCCTCTACACGGGTATTATTCGTCGGACATTTTTGGCTGCACGGGCCGTTATAGGTCGGCAGTTATTTTGGCGATGCCCGAACCGAACCTGGGACCTTTCGCATGCTAGGCGAGCGCCTAACCGACTGGCCCCAGCCCCAATGCAAGATGAAATGAATAGTTTTCATCGGTTTTAATGCATAAAAACCAATGAATGAATATGTTTCATTGATTTTAATGCGTTGAATATGGGACTTTCTTTAAGTCCTGAAACGGTTGTATGCTTTTAAGATCTTTCTATCTTTGTGTTTGAATATGTGCTTTTTAAAAAAAACTATTACAGTGAAACTTCGATTTACGTTTCTCAAGGTGACTGGTAAAAAAAACGTAAAATACGGGAATAGTACATAGAATGCAAAAATCTCTTTTTTTCTAGTATCGCACCATTTATAGGTACATTCGCGGCACAAGCTTCTTTAAACCACTTTACTAAGATATCTTCTCAGCTCATCGTACGGCCAACTAAGCCAAACCAGGATCCAGAAAAAAACGGTTTCAGAAAACAGGAGCCTGTGGAATGGGAAAAATATTCTTATTTTAAACAATTTTCTTTTTTTACTTTCAGGGAAAACGTAAAATGCGGGAAATTCCATAAATAACAATTACAATCCGGGTTAAATTAACATTACGTATACGGAAAAAGCTGGGACTGATGAAAAAACGTAAATGCTGGAAAAACGTTTGATTCTGGGACGTAAAATCGGGGTTTCACTTATTAATAACAAAACGTTTTTCACACCTTATTTATAAATTTTATATGTTTAAAGTCAAGTCAATAAATCCTTACCTTAATTTGCTCAACTCTAGGTCTCTGAAACCTCAAATCAAAACAATAATTAGCAAGAGAACGTATTTTGGTATGATTCCTGTCGTTGCAGATACAGATAATAGGCACCTTGGAAGCTTTTATAAAACTAATCAATTCCTGTAACAAACAAGATATTTATTAATTACAATATTGGTTTTAATTTTTAATACCAATTAATAATATTTTTTAAATATTGTTTTTAAAGATTTTTACCATCATTCCACCACGGTCTTCGTTTCCTGCCATCCCATCAACTTCGTCCATTATGATTACATGATTATTAGAAACTTTACCAGCATCATCTTGACAAAAAAAATTAATTAAAAATAAATGAAAAACATTGTTAAGAAAATAAATGCATGGAAGAGATAGTTTTTTTTAAAGTTTTCCAAAAAAATAATAACTTCAAAATATTATTTTTTAATTTGTATTAGTCTTTCACAAATAACCAGAACACACAAAAAAAATAAACATCAAAATCTAAATTGGATATTTTGAAAATCTGGTTGATAATATTTTGATCTTATTCTAGGACTAGCAAATTTATACCCGTTCTTCGCACGAAATAAAACAATATCAAATCGTTCCAAATATGTGTACCATATAACCTGTTATAGGATCATAAACTTATTGTTGTTTCCGCTCGTTATAAATTATAAAATCCCGTTTCATTGCCTTAAAATTCCAAAATGAAAAATACGCTATAAAATGCACTCATAAATGTCATCACAATTCTCTCATAAATACATAAAACCTTTTAGCTCATTTGGCGCGTTTTGGGAAATAATTTGGCGAGAAAATAGATATAGCTACAAACACACCCATTATACAGCTCTAACACAATGACCTTCGAACAACCGACCAGCTTATAAATTATTTATAAAAGAAATTGTCTATTTGGCGAATTTTAGTTAATAATTTGGCGAGTTTGGAAACGTATTTGGCAAAAAAATAAACATAAACACTAATAGGCAGCTCTAGTGTGATGGCCTTTATTAACCATCATAGTTCAGTAATAGCTTAACTATACATTTATTGCTTAAATATGCATACATGCAGTCAACAGAAAAATCAATGAAAAAATCATCAAACAAATCCACAATAAAATCCGGGAATGAAGACTGGCGGAATTACGTGACTTGAAATATGTCAATTATTTTTCAAATAATGAATTTAGTTTCTGAAGGTAATGGCAAAAGAATAAAATAAACATTTTGAATTTTAAATGTTTTCTTTAAAAATTTTATTTAATTTTTTCAGCCGATGGCATCAGGAAGAAGAAAAAATTATCGAATTTGAGCAAAAGTGGTGTATTTTTTTCAGAAAAATCAAATTTTCTCTATAAATGGAACAAATATTAAAAAACTAAGCCTCAGGTGCACACGTTAATATTAAAGGGAATCCATCTTAAAAATTTCGAATTTCTGAGGACAGTATAAGTAATTCTTTTACGATCCGAAGACAAACAGACACACAGACTCTTTCTTTTATTATTATAGATAAAAACTAAGAGAAATATATTCTGCAACTGGGTCATTCTCTGTAAATAGGACAAATTGCACTTTTAAAAACTGAAGAAAAAAATTCTAATTGAATAATTTTTATTATACTTGTTGCACACATTCATGTATAGTAAAAAAAGTGGTTCAGATCCCTTTAATGATTTTTTGTTGTTGAAAATGTAGGTTTTTTCCATAGTTGACAACTGGCATAAACTAATTTAGATACTGAGCATGCGCAACAGACAATATATGCGCATGCAACACCGAAAACATTGCATGCCTTTATGACTTGCCCCAAGTGTTATGCATGGTGTTTTAGTTCAAAAACATGATTTAAATCTAGATGTGGATTAGGTTTGGTTGAATAAAAGGCGCAATTAAACCTACAGTAGACAGAGTACACGATATAGATCTCTATAGGAATGCGAGTCTTTTCTGTTAATTGAAAAGTTAGGTTAGGTAGTTTGAATTACCGTCATACTAGAGCTACATGAAGGCTATTGGCAACGGGCGTCGTAATTTAGAATCACAGTCAAGTGACGAGCCGAAACCAACTACACGTGAATATTGGCATTTTGTCAACAAGTATAATTTCAATGGAATAAAATGTGCTTAAGAAGTCTAATATGCGTATGATGTGTTTATAGGAAACGACTAGAGATCGAGAAGAGCGGTTTATATTAATTGCCACCGCATTTTATTTTACAATCATTCGTCATGAATCTCTTGATCATAACGTGACTGTGGTTCTTAATTACGATATCTGTCATCAATAGCCCTCGTGTAGCTCTAGTGTAATGATAATTAAAACTAACCCTAACTCTTGATCATAATTACGTGAAGAAGATGCGCATAATCACTATCGGGAAATATGTAAAGGCATTAGCTTTTTTTTAAATCTACCGTTGAAGCGAAACAATTTATTCGTATTGAATGCGCTTGGAAAGAAAGATCCAAAATAAAGTTATCCAATGTGGACTGACCTTCAAGGCTGAAATGTGAGGTAGTGACCTGTGAGGGAGTGATGATTCCGTAGGAAAAAATCAAATAATATCATTTTCAAAGAATTTTTTATAAGGTTTAGAGATTGTATGTTATTCTACATTTAAATGCTCACAGTTTAAGATTAGTAAAAGAATACTAGCACTTATCTATAATCATTAAATGAGATTGAGGTAGTAACGCAGTAAAAGACTCGCATGCTATTTTTGATACTGAAAGTACTGTAAAAAAACTTATCACTCATAGAACAAAACAACTAATGGCTGTTTTAGAAGCCGCAATCCTTTAAGAATAACATGACAACAATTTAAATTTGATTTCTTAGTCTTCTAGTAAGTTTTTAATTGAACTTGAAATCAGCGTTGAAGGAGTGACTCTATAACCGAGGGACAATACATTTTCATAAAATTACAAAAAGCTATTGATGGTAGAAAAACATTATATACATTTTCGGAAACTACACAAACTAATTAACCATAATAGTTTCACCAATAAAGGTTATTTAAAACGGCCTTTTTTATGATGTTAAAAGTTGTAAAAGCATGTAGGGACAGTGTGAGGGAGTGACAAATCTGGTATTTAAACGCAATTTTCTGTGAGTAAATTATAATTATTTGATATTGCTTAGGTGGGACAAGTTAGATTGTGAGCCAATTTAATCTAATCAATCACAAACATGCATATATAATTTGAAATTAAAGAGCAAAGTGTCCGGGACATCGATTTGTCCCTTTTACAGAGAATGACCCAACTAATTGCATTGTGTTTTAAATTAGTTGAATATCTGTTTCAGTTGTTGAATATTATATCTTATATAAATTATCAATAATAATTAGAATCCTTATCTTACATGTAATTGTTTTTTTTTTTTTAATTATTAGTTTTTTTGTGTTTTTTACACATCCTTGAAATTGAAAATTCTACTACCAGATACAACTAGCAGATATGCACTATAGAAAAAAAAGACAAGTAGTTTGAAATAGTTAGAACCTCAGCATTATAGCACTTTAAGAGCAATATAATTTTATGTATCTAAACTAATTACAAAACTATTATTAATTCTTTTGATTAGACATTTTTTAAAAATCGTAATTAAATACCTTTAAAACAATCAGCCAATGTTTGGTTTCCAAGTAACTGAGATACAGCATGTTGCAAATTTTTCTTCGATCTAGTATCAGATGCATTTAGTTCAAAATAATCATAACCAGCTTCCTTTAACAGACAAATTTCAACAAGTTATGGAAAATTGAGTAGATAAATAACTTTTTTAATAAAAATGAAAATTTTCTTATAGTTGCAATTTTTCACTGCATCTAAATGGCCAAAATAATCAGAATGCAATGAGACTTGAAAATAAAAAATAATTACAGGATGAAAATGACGGTTAGTATTAAAGTCACTTAATACCTGAATATTAAAAAAAAAATGAAACTTTTCAATAAAAAATTGGTTACTCCAAAAGTTTGTTGGTAACAAATTCCAAATTGTGCATATCCTTCAAGAAATGCTAAGAAAAGATATATGCTTTAAATATTAAAATATTAATGACGTTAAAAAATTATAAGAACACTTTAAAAGTATGGATAATTCAAACAAATTGCATCAAAAAGAGAATTTATTTTATATACACATATTTTAATCACAACACAAAGATGCATAATTTTTTTTGTGTGTGTAGAATATAAATGGGTTTCTGACACTTGTGCCTTTGACACAAGAAGATTTTTGCCCACATGATTTTCTCAAAAACCTTATTACAACGTCTTACAGGTACTGGGATCTTGTGTACTAAATTTGTAGTTTGTACTTCTTATCGTTTTTCAGCAATACCTATAAAACCCAAAAAGTTCTATGGCAGCTACCCTTTGCGCATAGGCGATTTTTTAGAAAACCTTATTATGATGACCGACCACTACTGGGAACTTGTGTAACAAAGACGTCCGACAGGTACTAGGAAATAGTGTACCAAATTTGAAGTCTGTAGTTAAGTTCAAGCTGTAGAGTGGCTTCGGACACACAGACGGACTATTGTTCAAAAACCACTTTTTCGGAATCAGCGCCTTTCAAAACATGCAGAAAACACAAAATCTTCATTTTAGATTTTCCACTCCATCGTACAACTTTCATTACCTTATATTTCATATTACAGTCCCTGGACAAATTATTAGATGCACTGCAAGATTTCATGTAAAATATTAATTACCGGGTGATATTGTACCATTTTATTATTTTAAATTGATTTTTTTTATATTATCCAATCAATTACCGATTTATTTGACATAAATAAAGCAGCATTAATTTAGAAAAGCATAAGTTTATTAAGTTTTAAAGAAACGTGAAATTAATGTTAGTAAAAGTCTATATTTAGTTGAGCCACCTTTAGCCGCTATCAAAGCTTTAATTCTGCGAGGCATGCTATCAATGCAAGACTGTACTGTCTCCTGCATTTGAGGATGATGATTCCACACATAAATAATCTTGTAATAAATAATTAATATCAATTCATCTTAATCATAATTATCTTAAAATAAATACAAATATGTAGTCTACAACAATTCTTTTAAATAAAAATCAATAATATTGTAGTTTAAATATACCATTATTGCATAAAAACTCTTAAGAAACATAAAATTACTTTTTTAAAAATACAGTGCGTCTAATAAATTGTCCAGGGACTGTACATAATTGAAAGTAACAATATAGCAAGAATATCAAATCAAAGTTACTTTGCAAACGAGGATGGCTGTTGTTGTTTTGCCGACTCCTGGAGGCCCAGAAAGAAGAGCTGCTTTGTAGGCAGCACCGTCATCGGCTGCATTGAAACGACCTACAGAGAGATGAAATAAAAATACAATGCTTCCAAGGATATGCGGTTCAGTGTTTTATCAATAAAGAGATAATAAAATATACAGTCAAATGGGGTCACTTTGGCCCTGGAGGGTAACTATAGCCCAAGCTTTTCTAGCTGTTAAACTCCTCGGCGCAACAGCCCATTAATGGGCCAAGGCCTGCCGTGCCCATTTCAGCTTTCGTGACCTAAGGGTTTTGGGGTGCTAGGCATATGTCCCGGTAAGGTTGTCAGCCACACACGGAACCCCCGGTGTTTAGTTCCCAAGCATGCTTGGTACCCATTTTATCGACCCACTCAAGGGATGAAAGGATGGGTCAACCTCGCCCAATCTGGGATTCGATCCCCGGACCTGTGGCGTGGCAATGCGAGCACATCCCCACGCAATCCCCATCCCCGAGCAAATTCCCACTACCACTAAGCCACTGGGCCTCTCTTTCTAGCTATTAACTTCTTATTAAATACACAGTAAAAATATGCTTGCTTTTTCCAATTGGTGGCAACTCTGAATTGACCAATGAGTAAAAAATATACCGGAAGAAATGCTGTACTAGGGTTTTATGCTTGGGCCAATATTACCTTCCAGGTCCAAAGTTATGCTCATTCAACAGTACTGAAGGAAATAAAAGAAAATAAATTCTGAATTGTTTCATGCTTTAAACATAAATGTTAATATTTATGTTTATTCATGTTGGTTTAGCTACAAGCAAGATATCATGTGATCTTACAACAATATTGCATGCTATCGTATTATTGAAGAATAAACAGCAGATAATGTAATATTTAAAACAAAAATATTTAGTATACACTGATACCTATTACAAACAAAGCCGTATATTTAATAATAGTGTTTGCAAGTAAAAGCTTATGTGTTAATATTACAATATTTGATAACACAAGCAAAACCAACAAATCAATTTAAAAGCTTAGTGGGAGAACACGCTATGTGAAAAGGTAAAAAAGCACTAACACATTTTAAAGATTTTAATTTGTCGTTAGATTCATTAAAAGCAGTACTTGCAAACGGGAAAAAAATGTAGTTAAAGTTTATGAAAAAGAGGAAATGTTGTTGTTAAAGAGGGAATAATATCTGTTCATTAACAAAATAAATATCAAGATTTTCAAAAATCGTCACATAGCACATTCCTCCACTAAGCTCTTCAATTAGGTTTGGTTAGTTAATGGATAAGCAAAGGTCATGAGGCAAAATATACCAGACATTCTACTTAAATTCATTTCTGACTATCTAGAAACATACAAGCCAAACAGATGCAGATAAGCAAGTAGTATTTTCACAATAAATTTCAATAGCAATTACCAGGAATTGGTTTCTTATTTAGTCGTCGACTTTTATGCCAATTCATGAGCCAATGGAAAAGCTTCTTAGCATTGCTTTTGTCCCCTTGCTGACCAATAACTTGCTTCAAACTGCTCGGTTTGTACTTGTCAACCCACATGAAGGACGGGGTGCTTGGATTTGGTTCAGGTTTCGAAATTTCAACAGACTTTTCCTTTTCCTAAGAAATAAAATGAATGAGAAATGAAAATATAATAGCTATACGAAGCAGTTTAATTACATAAAAAGAAGAATTTAGTATAGTTTAATAATAAAATTTGATTTCTTAATGAAAATAGAGCAGAAGCACATTACACATGCAAAAAGATATTGAATTTACCTAAAAAGGTATAGGGAACACTTTGAAATCTAAATGAATAGATAACCTTGAAATACACATTTTTAATTCTAATATAATAATACACACTAACATTCAGATAGCTCAAAATTTGAATGTCTAGAAACATTAGCCATGCAGAAAGAAAAAAATCTTTCGAAATAAATGTTACAAAATATTTAGAAACAAAAAAGAAAATTGGGAAAATTTACAAGCCTTTCAACTAAATAATATTTTATTACTAATTGAGTTTAGTTAGCTTCAGTTTACTCATCACCATAAAATATATTAAAAAATAATAATCTAAAAACTTTTTAAAAAATACTTTTTAATAAAATGATTGTTATTGAAAGAGAACTTTTGAATCTATGTATCTCTCTCTCTCTCAAAATGAAAATAAGTTCTTTAATTTAATATAAGTACACCATGTTAAATTTATTTTTAAAAAATTAAGTTAGTAAAAATAAAGAAATTTACATGAAAAATAAATGCATTATATTGGGAAATGGTTTTAAAACCATACCTTAGGTGAAACATCAACTTTTGGTTCTTCAGGTTCTTTTTGTGCTACTTCAGAAACAGATTCATGACTAGAAACACTTCCGACTTGCTTCACATCTTGCTTCCCAGAAGCATCATCCATGGACATGTCACTTTCCAAAAGAATAGATTCATCAAAATCCATATCATCAAATTCTTCTTCCAAATCTAATGTTTTATTAGAATTCACGTTCCCGGGTGAATGTTTAGTGGCCGAGGTAGGTGTGCTTTGAGAAGATTTCTTTTCAGGATTCGCACCTGTTTATATTTAGGAAAATTAGAGCAATTTAAAAACAAAAAAATAATAATTATAAACTAGCATCTTATAAATTAAATGGATGTGTTTTAAAATAGCTAACTCATTTTAACAATTAAAAAAATTACTTTGACAATTATAAAATTTTTAGCACAGATACTATACTTCATAATTTAATCAGGCACAGTTAAAAATAAATCAATTTACAGTAGATGGCAAATGAATAATGTGTTGTTTAAAAAAAAGCTACCCTAATTAAAATATATAATAAATGGTAAAAAAATAACCGATAAATGAACTAATAACCATTAATGAATATTGTTTGCACTTTGCTGAAGTCTACAATAAAAAAAAACTTGTTTTTATATGGTTATAAACCTAAACAATTTAACAATCAGTTATGCATAAATAGGAAATTTGAGAAGATTATCTCAATTATAGAAGAACTAACAGTTATTGATTTTGAACAAATTTTAAAGGGGAAACACCATGTAGTAGTTGATACTTGACTCCAACAGGGCTAATATTTCTAGTGCACAGCATTTCCAGGTATGATCAATTAAATTGCTTTGCTTAAAAAATGTCTGCCTTGAAATTTAACAATTTGTGGTCAGATTTAATATTATTAATATAGTAAGTTTTTAAATGAAAAAAGGGAATTACATTTTTCTTAATTTAAATGATGCCATCTAGTAGTAATATAGAACTAGTTATCAAAGATTTTTTTCCGTTTCTGCTATTTTTGAAAGCTATAAGCATTTCTGACACTGGGAGGGTAAAAACTAGTTTCTGCCCACAAAAAATCAATCCTGATCGATACAAGACTAAAATGAAAAATTACACTAATACGAAGCAGTTTTAAAGTTCTTAATAACAAATAACATTGAAATATAGAGTTGGTAACGACTTTCAAACCTTTGGACGTGCTTTCGGACTTTTTCTTTTCACGTTGTTTAGGGGTGCCTTTCTTTCCAGGCCTTGTTCTCACCAAGTCAAGAAGGCCGTCTTCATCGACTTGGATAGTTCCAAATTTTTCTGCCTTTTTTGAAAGAACATTTTCAGAAATGCAGTTATAAGGCAGTGCTCAAACCTTTTTATGGTAGATTAGATTTGGTTTACTCAAATTAATTTTACTTTACTTAAATGATCAATGTCTCAAGGAAGACATAGACAACCGACCAGACACTCAACTCAACCTAGTTGCAACATTGTTTTAGCAGAACACAATGGATTTTAAATGCATCCGACTCATCACATGACTGAAAAAGTTTTGTTGAGTTTTGTCAAAATATTTTTTAGGCTTAAGTTTTGGTTAGGTGTAATATCAAATAAAGATAATTTTAAAAGTTATATTATCAAAGGTATGTATTACATTAACTTATATTTGACTAAGTGTGAACATGATGAAAAAACAATATATTTTGGATGTCCTAAAATATAATCATAGGAACATTTTCAGATTTGGCAAAATTTAAATAATGAAAAATTAAACTTAAAAGGTTTTATGTATAAAAATAATACTAAAATAAATTAAAGTACTATCTATAATAAACATAATTGCTCTTTTTCTCTTAAATAACTAAACTCAAAATAAATACACATTTTTACTTAAAATAAACTAGCACTGTTTAATTAACTAACTTTTCTCTACATATTAGCTTTTACTTTAATTACACTTTTAAATGTTATACAAATCCCCACACACTTTTTCCAATTTGCTTGATCCAGCATCTCGACCAACCACCATGTATTTGGTATTCTTTGAAAGGGTTGTCATGACCTTCCCACTGTACTTTTCAATGAGGGACTTGGCTTCATCTCGTTCCAGAGATTCAAGTACTCCAGTTATTACAAAAGTTAATCCTGCCAAACAATCCTCTTCTCCCTGTTGAAATTTAAGAAATCGTAATAAGATTATACTGTAACTTTTAAATTCAAAGATTGTTAAATGGTTAAACAGGGTGTCCAGCAAAATTGCTGGTAAAAATTCAAGCACATTTCAAGGCTCATTTCCAAATTTTTCAAGGATGCTCGCATATAACCAATTATATCCCTACGTTTTTTTTTTTCAAATATGCTTAACTACTAGCTAACAGAAATATTAGGCAAAAAAAAGAAAATATTTGAGTTTTGAATTGTTTTTGTTTTAGAACTAACGATTATTCAGCCCAGTTATAGTCTCCTATAAGTTGCAGACTACATGATTGTATGTATACATATATTTTTACTAGTCATCAGTCATTTAATATGCAATTCTCAGGCAAATTTGTACTTGAAAAATTATTGGCAAATTACCAAAACTTACTAAAATAATAATTTAATTAAAACAACCTATATTCTACACTTAAAATAGGCTGACTATTAAAATTAATGGCATTTTTTTAAAAGTCAAATCGGGGTGGCATATTCGTAAGGTTAAGTTAGTTAATATTTAAAGTAACAAACTTCAATTTTAGCGAAACAATATCACGTAACATTGGATTCTCTTTTATATGAGATACTTTTTAAAATGTTAAAAAATAAAGGTTATTTTAAAAATATTTCATTCATTACAATTTTTAATAATACTAACTTAAATATAATATTTTACATCTGCTAGCTTAATGAGTTATTTCCTTAAATCTTAACCTGAAAAGATAGAATTGAACATTCCGATTTAGGAAAAACCTTCAAAAATCAGCAAATCAAGAAAATCGGTAAATCGAAAATTTTTGAAAATTAATGATTCATACAATATCTCAAAGATTGGTAAATCACGAATTTCAGGAAGCCTGGAAAATTCCAAATTGTTATATTTCTGAAATCAATAAATTGCGAATACCGTAAAAGTCGTCAAATCATGAACTTCGAAAAACGGCGTTTCGCGAACCATTTAAACACGAAAAAAAAAAACATATAAAACCCCGAAGAGCTTTCATCAGAAATTGCAATTAACGACCTTGAAAATCCATAAAATCCGAAATTATAAAACGCAAAACTAAACATCAGTAAAGTAGCGAATTTTCGGAAATTGCTAATACGAACCGCTAATCCAGAAACCCATAATCCGGACACAATAATTTCGGCAATTTCCCGTTTTTTTTAAACTTAAACTTGTCTAAAAACAAAAACCCCAGTATAGGCCGAAGCAGAAAAAATGCAAAAAAAAACGTAAACAAAAAAATCACCTGTTCTTGTAATAACAAGGTCACAATATTCACGAATGGAATACTTGATCAAAGGAAAATATTCTGGTTGGGCCGATTGGCCTGAACTGGAGCTACAAAAGTAACGAGGCGCTCTTCCGATCACGCAGAGGCAAAAAAAAAACTATCAATCATTATGAGCCAATGCGACCTCATAGGTGGTAGTCGTGAAAATTACTAGGCAGCAAAATGAGTAAATCTGATTAGGTAGCATTATTGGATTGCACTGGCCGGTAACCGATATTCGAAGACATCTTAAAATCTAACCTTAATTCATCTTCAAATTTTTAATTAATTTTTTTTATTTAGTATTAAAATTAGTTTATTATTTATACTTGCTGTTTTGTACTGTAGTTCAAAACTTTGAAGTCGACAATCACTGATCCTCACCAATCGACAAATTCCAACAAAATTCGAAGATCGCTTAATCATCATGAAACCTTGAATATCGGCGAATCAAAAAATTCTCATATGAGTAAAAACGACAAAATCGTAAATATGAAAATTTAACTCTTGAAAAATAAACGATGCGTGGAAAATTAGCATATCACATAACCTTAAATTCCGCCCAAGTAATAAATCTAGTCTAACTGCAAAATCACGGAAAATCGAGAATCTTCGAAAATTAGCAAAACGAACATTAAAACCATAACAAATAACTTTTAAATTCGGCAAAATTCTTAATCTTAAAAAAAGAGAAGACGAATCTCGTAACTTTGAAGGAATTAGACATCCACGGAAAAATTGCGAACTTTTGAAAATTAGCAAATCTGAAATTTACAAATGAGGGATTATTTTTATAAATCGGCTGATTGCTAAACCCCGTAATAAAAGGTACAAAAGGTTTATTTTCATAAATCTATAAAATTCGAAAATTGCAGAAAGTTTCGAAATTTCCCGATGCACACCGGAATTTTCAACAATTTCAAGCATAATTCCCGATTTTCCCGACGCTAAAAAATTCAAGCACAATTCCCGATTTTCCAGAATTTCCCGACGGCTGGACACCCTGTTAAACTTTAATGTTTGGCTTCAATTCTTGTTTATAGTTTAAGATTGGATCGAAGTCCTATAAATCAAATGTTTTTCCCGCAAAAAACGTGCGTGTTCTATGTGAAGAGCTCAAGTGCAAAACAAGTTAAATCACTTTTTGGAAAAAAGTGAGCTGGTTAGCTTTTCATACAGGTATTGTAGGAAGGGATCCACCAACATTTTGATTTGCACAAAAAAAGTGACTTTTGACAAAAAGTGAAAACTTTTTTGTGCAAATCAAAATGTTGGTGGATCCCTTCCTACAATGCCTGTATGAAAAGCTAACTAACTCAATTTTTTCCAAAAGTGATTTAACTTGTTTTGCACTTAAGCTCTTCATGTATTAAAAAATTTTTATACTGATTGTCAAAATACGATTACTGATAAAAAGGGTTCCAACGGTTTTTAGAAAACAATTTTACGAGTTTTAAAAAAAAAAAATTCCAGGAAGTAAAAATTGTGCAAAATTTCCTGAAGGAAAAGTAGATTTTTTTTAATCACAATTCACTGATTTTAGAAATAAAATGATATCTTGCATCATTTAAAATACTACCTTGCAAATTTCTTTAAAATGTTACAAAATGAATCAGGGTCAAATATTTGTTGTAAAATTTAGTTTTGTGTTGCCATTTTGTACAACAAAAATATTGAAAATTTTAATATATTTTTCAGAAAAATCCAGACATTTCGAAGAGTTTTCCAATTATCCTATAAAATTAAATAGATTTTCAGGAGATTTCCAGCATACTTCGTGGAGAAATTAACAAAGAATCTTGTCTTGAACTTAAAAAATTAAAATCTATAAAAGGTTAGAAATTTTTATTAACTGGATTATTTTTATACGTGCAAGAGCTTAGCTTTGATATTTTTATATACTTATTTGAAGCTACACTCTACAAATTGGCTATAATGAATCATCAAATGTTAGTATTGCTTTTCCACAATACTATGAATAGAACTATTGGAATGTTACCTCAGGTATTTCTTTAGAGCCAAGAGCCCTTGGTCCTTCTCTGTGAAGGTAACTTGCATAATTTGCTCCATTTCCCTTAGGTTTTTTATTCACGGGCTTATCTTCTTTAATTTCAATCTGTGATTAATAAAAATACCAATAAATGACATTTTTATGCACTTGTACAAAGATCACTAACTAAATTAAGTAATTTAGTGACACAAGAGGCCATGTGTAGTTGTGCTCTTAAAATGAGCACATCATCATAAGATCATAACTCGGATTACAATTTAAAGTTCAGATTTGGCATCAATTTTGTTTTAAAATGGTCAAATAGCTATATTAGGCAACCAACTGTTTACAGGGTAATGTAGTACTATAAAACCTTGCCAAGACTGCAGCAACTACAAAACTTAAGCATCTTAAAATAAAAAGTTAACAAACTTAACTGACAAGACCCAATACTTGCCACAAAATAGTTACAATTGTTTTTAACTTACATATGTATACTTTGTGGAACATGAGAAGTTTTAAAATAAACTTTAAAACAAAAAATAGTACCAGTAAAAATAATAAAAATATATTAAAACACTAATTTCTCATTTAACTAACAAACCACCAATTTCACAATCCCATCCCAATGTAAAATGGGTGAAGATAAAACTAATTTATTTGATACTAGCAAATTTATACCCGTTCTTCGCACGTAATAAAAAAATATCAAATAGATTCCAAATCTGTGTACCATATACCCTGTTATAGGATCATAAACTTATTATTGTTTCCGCTCGTTATAAATTATAAAATCCTATTTCATTGCCTTAAAATTGCAAAATGAAAAATACGCTATAAAATGCACTCATAAATGTCATCACAATTCCCTCATAAGTACATAAAACCTTTTAGCTCATTTGGCGTGTTTTGGGAAATAATTTGGCGAGAAAATAGATATAGCTACCCACACCCATTATACAGCTCTATCACAATGACCTTCGAACAACCGACCAGCTTATAAATTATTTATGAAAGAAATTGACTATTTGGCGAATTTTAGTTAATAATTTGGCGTGTTTGGCAATGTATTTGGCGAAAAAATAAAGACATAAAACACTAATAGCTCTAGTGCGATGGCCTTTATTAACCATCATAGTTCAGTAATAGCTTCACTATACATTGATTTCTTATAAATATGCATACATGCAGTCAACAGAAAAATCAATGAAAAAATCATCAAATAAACCCACAATAAAATCCGGGAATGAAGACTGGAGGAATTACGTCAATTGAAACATGTCAATTATTTTTCAAATAATAAATTTAGTTTCTGAAAGTAATGGCAAAAGAATAAAATAAACATTTTGAATTTTAAATGTTTTCGTTAAAAGTTTTATTTAATTTTTTCAGCCGATGGCATCAGGAAAGAGAAAAAATTATCGGATTTGAGCGAAAGTGGTGTATTTTTTTCAAAAAATTCGAATTTTCTCTAAAAATGGAACAAATATGAAAAAACTAAGCCTCAGGTGCACACGTTAGTATTAAAGGGAATCTATCTTTAAAATTTCGAATTTCTGAGGGCAGTATAAGTAGGTCTTTTACGATCTGAATACAAACAGACACACAGACAGACTCTTTCTTTTATTATTATAGATTACGCACTTGCATGTACTAATTGTTGAACTAAATTGTATAAGAATATCAAGCCAAACCATTTTAGAATCTAATATTATTTTCTTTAATGTTCCTGGGTGCTCCTTTATTTAAGCAAATTCATTGCCAAATGACTAAAATAAATATTTGACTTTATTAGTCAAGTCACACACACATATTTATCATTGTTGTCGAGTGTACATTCAATGTTCACCAATATCGCATATATTCTGTAGCAGAATATCTTTTAACCAACTTAATTTATATTTAGATGAGAGTGTGCTGGGCTTTTTAAATTATTATTTAAGAACAGCTTACATAAGCTGGAGGGTGTAAATTATATAATAGCCTAGTTTTTCTGTTATTGTTTAAAAAGTGAATTTTTTTTAACTACCTTTTTAACAGGTTGGTCAACATTTGGTGTGATTTCCATTTTGATCGAACTTTCATTTTTGGATTTCCTTTTAGCTGTTAAAAAATATATAATGAAAATTTAAATAAGTATACTTACATTTTTTAATTAAACAAAAATAAGACTAGTGCACTTATGAGTAACAGTTCAGTTAAAGAAAAAAATAAGATTTCTTGATCACAATTAGGTGGCAAGTAGATAAAAGTTTATTTAGAAGAAAAAATATATTTTTACAAAAATTAATAATAAATTTTAAAAATTCATTCATAAAAAGTATAAATGCTGTTGACCTAGATATTAAAACAAATCCTTCCTTTTTAGCATTGTATAAAGATCAAACCTAAGTATAACAAAACTAAGTATATGGTAAAAGGCAAAAAATAGTAATAATTATGATAATTTTTTAAATCAACTGGACCATCAAGTATAAAACACAACCAAAATATTTTTAGTAACAAACTTGCCAAAAAAAATAATGATTTTTTACTAGAAATTGCAATTAAACAAAAAGAAATACCCTTTTTGGTCTCTGTGACAGACGACGTTTTATCCTTATCTTTCTTCTGCTTGCTGTCAACAGGGGAAGTGGTCTTATCATTTTTATCCAGATGGCTACTTTCACTGTCCAAAGACCTTTTTTTAATGCCATTCTGCTTCTTTCCCTAGTAAAGGTCAACATTTAATCTGACTTTAACAATAAGTCTAAATAATTAGACGTTTGTGTTTATTATTTAAAGAGATTTAAAATTCCAGAAATATTTTGGTACAGTTAAATCCACCCTAAAAGAATATTGAACATGTTTCAATTAAAACAAAAAAGCAATTTTTTAAAAAAAAATCCTTTTAAAGTATATAAGAATATTTTTTTTAAAAATTTAAAGAGTATATTAGTACTTTTAGTAAATTAACTGGAACATAGAATTTTTTTAAACCCTTTGAACGTCAAGAAAGTATTCATGTTAAAGTGGCTTTTTCTTACAAATCTGTTTATAATTATCAGAAATTGGGATTAAAATACTTTTTAAAATGTTATTTTAACTATTCACACACAAATTCAAGAAATATTATTTTAAAATTTTGATAAAACTACATAGTTTTTAATAATTTTGTGTATAGCTGAGAAATATGAAAGTATGCAATCATACATATAACAGCCAGAGATTAGGTAAAATCCAAATAATGCCAGTAATCACTAATTTGGAATGATAATAAAAGTAATTAAGCATGTACATTAAACCATCCAATCTAGATCTCTTATCTATCTTATTGTTCAGATAGTTATAATATTCTTTTATATTAGTTCAGATCGACTTTTATTTAAGAGAAGTGAAAAATTTCAAAAAGATCCAAGTTTAAAACATTGAAACTGCTCATTAGAAGCTGTATCTAACCTTAATGAGAAAACCAAAATCTTTAAAACTACCTTAACTACTTCTGCATTTGCTTGTTGAAGAGTAGCCTGAAAAGCTTCATCATCATGAACGCTAGACTCTTTCAATTTCTGAAAAATACATAATTACGTGTATAACACCTTCAGGGGTTTCACCAAAAAACAGAGGTGAAAATAGTGTAGGAACTGAGAAGGGAGATGCGAATTTTCAAGCAGCACACAACTTTAATATTCAGACAAATAAAACAACTACATGGACCGCAGACCATGGTTTCCGCCACAAGTTCCGCTACAGTCAAACTCTTTGGTATTTCCAAGTCAAGTTCGTAAACTAACTCTTCTAAATCGGCTCTGCACGCTTGTAACAGATACAAAATAGACATTTTGGTTGATCCGTCATTTCGTTTTACTAAAAATCAGTTACTTATTTTGCAAAAAAATTCTTCGCTTACCGGCCTCGAGCCGGAACTGAGAAGAGAGGAGATGCAAAGTTTCAAGCAGCACACAACTTTAATATTTGAAATAAATAAACAACTACATGGACCGCAGACCATGGTTTCCGCTGAAAACAATTCAATTACCAATTCAAAGCGCCTCACCAACACGACCGCAGCCGTTGGTCCCCGTTTCAGTTCTGAGGCGAAAAGGGTTTTTCCCAATCGCAACAGGTTATAACGCCATCTATCGGCACTTTACCTCATTACCACAATAGTAATCATTTGAAAAAAGTTAATAAAATAAAGAACTCGCAAGCTAAATATTGAATCTATATAATAACAATCTGAAACTCAAAAGTTTGTAACCCTAATGTCTCCCTAACTAGTAGACGAGCTTTGAAATTAACACTAAAAGCAGTTTTAAAAGTCGCATGGCAGCCAGTTTAGTAAAAAAAATTCTATATGTTCTTTTGTTTAAAAGTTTTGATTATTTTAGTCAATCTAAAAGACTTAACATGGGAATCGTAGTGTTTAGTTTCTACAGAAACTTAAAACAGTAAGTTTGTATTTTAATTTTTTAAATTCTAATTATCTTTTATAAATAGATAATGGAAATGTGACATCATGATTTCAAACAAAGTGATTATAGTACTTATAATCACAGACGTTCCTCTTTTTCTCTTAAGCTTTTATTTCCCAACCGGTGGTATGCGTACCACTGGTGGTATGTGTGAGTGATGTGAGAATTAAGAGTGAAGATAAGTTCCATTACTCTTAATTTTGATATTTTAATCACAGCCATACAACAATAAGTTTCGCACTAGGACTATAAAAGTATATTTTGTATGATGATTAATTTTTTTGCTGAGTTTGTACTATTTTTTTTATTTATATATTTTTGGACCTGAAACGGGTAATAAATAAAACGGTAAATTAATAAAATTTTAATCTTTTTATTTCTCCTTCATTACAAGCATGTTAAAAATAAACAAATATCTAACAATTAAATATCAAGTTTTCTCAGGAATTTAATTCAAAACGCCTTTTAACACTTTCAGAAAGAGTAAATTAAAATATTATTAACTTATTAAAATATTTAGGTCTGGTGCTACGCCAAAATTTCTCAAAAAGTCAAGTGGTACACAGTTGCAAAAAGGTTGGGAACCCCTGATCTATATTAACTAACTTGGTACTGTTGCTGGATAAATTTAATTTTAATAAGCATGCGATAAACAGAGGCTATATATTGAGTCTATCAACTTTTTGAAAAAGCTAGTAGTTTTAGCAAGTAATTTATAAAACAGTTACTTTAAAACAAGCTCAAAAGGAAATAAAGGTTATTACTAAGTATATTTAATTAAGGCGAAAAATATTATACATAGAATATACATTAAGGGGGCATGGTAGCAGTAGTCAGATCTCCAAACCGAAGTCTTCTCTCTCCATTAATACATTGTAAAACACAACAAAATTCTAATAAAAATTACTCTGCTTGCATTGAATATTTTTGCTATATTGTTTGGCCTGTATTGTTTATTTTACTAATCACACAAACTATTGTCAAATGTATCTTTCAGAATTTTTATTTATCTTTAAAACTTTATGTATCTTTTAACAATTCATTTATCTTAAATCCAAATACTTTGTATCAGGATCCCCATCAAGGACATTCATGCATTTTATGAGAAATGAATAAAGTTTTGTACCATTCCACTACTAATCGAACATTTTCTCTATTACTAATTGCAAGGAATTTTAACCCCTGAAGTTTGTTGCATTTCAAGTTTGATGGTAATTGGCCAGTAATTGTTCATTTCTAACACCAACTATTTCAAAGTATCTTCAGAATTTATTTATCTTTAACTTTTGTATCTTTTAAATTTTTTTTAAACAAACTTTACAATCTAAGGCATCAGGATTTATGAATGAAAGTTTTAAATGATACAATGAAAAGATTATGACTATTACTAATTTGCAAGGAACTTTTAGTGTTGAATCAGTTGCAGGACTGCCAACCTTAAAACAGATTTTCTTTTATTTTTAAAACTAATTATGCATGCAGAATGATAAATTGACTAAAGATATCTTATGACATTTGCTAATGATTATGTACATATGCCTGCCAATCTATAATTAAAGTAGAAGATTCAATACTTGACATTAAAAGTATATAAGATGAATACAGCTGCAAAAATTTAAAAATTGTAAGATTTCCAAATTTTAGGTTTTAAAAAATATATAATATCACAGGTATAAAAAAATCATATGCAGCCAAATTGGTCACTGACTTAAAAGTATATTTTATAGTTTTATAGGGGATTTAGTCAAAAGATAGTTAAACAATAAATTACTAAAAACCTTAAGTTGACAAATTTTTGTTAGAAATATGTACTTGAATACTAATCACAATCTATGCAATACAGTAACCCCTCGCTATATCGCGCCTTGTTACAACGCGCTTTCGGATATATCGCGCCTTGTATCATGTCTCTCAATTCTCCCCCCCCCCCCCCTCTTTTTTCAATACGTATTTACTTTCCTTTTTAAAACAAGAAGTTCATAAAGAACTAAAATAGCCTACTTTCCTGTTACTTAAATACTTACTGAAGTTATAATCGGGGAAAAAACTAGGTTCCTAAAGTAAATATCATCAACAGCCGCTTCTACACTAGATTTATACACATTAGAAAAAAATCGAAACACAGCACCCAGCTATAATAAACTTCTAAAAGCCAAAATCAACTATTTTTCATAATATTCTTTCGCATATTAATTAAATATTATTTATCATCTGCTCGGGATTTATTTGTAGTTCGAAGAATAATTAAATATTTATTAATAACAAAAGTAATGAAACTACTCCGAACTGCATTAAAAAATAAGAAATGTAAATTAAAACTAAGCATAATTGCATGCAAAAGTATGCCTTGCCGCTTTCTTGGTAGATAAATAATGAATAATCAAAGAATCAAATTTGTGCTACATTTTATGACGTCATTCCAAACTGATTCATGAAAATATTATTTTGCTTCAAATATGTTTAAATAAATAAAGTTTCTCATGCTATTGTTGATTTGGCAACAGTGATTTAAATGACTCAAAATTGAATTTCAATGCTAATTCAATGGGAAATTCGCCGAAAGATAGTAGATTTATGTCCGTCCGGACGTACAGACAGGTGGACAAAAAGTATGAAAGTTGGGTATCTGCGGTCATAGCTTTCTAACAAAAAAAGAATTTTTAAGATCCGATGGATAGAACCGATTTTGGAGGGGGGGGGTATTGACTGACAGACGGACATCGACCGCATGTCAATACCTACTTTTTCATTTTTTTAATTCTTTCGAATTAAAAAAAGAAAAGTAGGCTAAAAAATCGACATGAGACACATGGTCAAGATAGGCGACAGGTCAAGATATTGGCGAGAAAAATCAAAGCAGCAAACTTTAGATGGATATTTTACTAGAAAATGAGTGAAATATACATAGTATTAACTATGCAATAATGTACAATGTTTATAGTACTAATTAATAAAATAATAAGTTCTTTTGAAATTTTGTTTATTTTTTTTAAGAGAAGTTATGTTATTTAACATGATTTAGTTTTATCTTTCAAATATGTACTTTGCTTTAGTTTAAAAACTTTGTTGAGTGCATGAATACAAACGTATAATATTTACCAAGTCGCTCGTTATATTGCGCATTCGGTTATATCGCGATTTTTTGCTTGTCTCCCGGGAGGCGCGATATAACGAGGGGTTGCAGTATTTGTCTTTTTATAGTAATAACAAAGAATATAACATTATTATTTAAAAGATTGAAAAAAATTTAATTTTTTTTATTCTAAAAAATTTGTTTAGCATGCTTTGTGTCTGCAGACCTGGATAATTAATAAATGCATGCTAATCTTTAAAAGTGTAAGGGATACAGATGTATTTCTGGCTAGAGTTTGGTAATTTTTTTACACAAGACAGAATTAAATTATTTACATAAATTACATCATTTTTTTAAGTTAATAAGACAAAAAAAAACTCTGTTAAAACTGTACGGTGTAGGATGCCATAGAAAAAAGACTGCTAGTAAATGGCGTTGCAAACTCCTACCAGTAATCAAGTCAATAATTAATACAGTAGTACAAAAGCTGAAGTAAGAAACCTCCATTGTGAGGAACCTTATTGATACACATTGGATTTTCGAGGCTGGTAAAAACTATTTTTAAAAAATAAAGAAAAAAATAATTAAAAAGTAGTAAGCAAACCAAAAACTCCTAACATTTTTTTCTACTTTTCATTTGTAAATGATTCAAAAATCTTTTTTTTACACTAATATGTCATATATTTTATGTGATACTCCAAACACTGTAAATTTTAATTTACCTTGGTTGAAGGAGGTTCTGTCTTTTTGTCTCTATGAATAGGATTTGTGCCAAAGAAAGCGGTTAAAGAGACTTCCTTTTTCTTTTCTAGAACATTCTTATTCGTTGCTTCTTTGTTATTTTTAGCTGGACTCTTTTTGATGGAAGCTAAGAAAAAAAAGCAAGTAGTCAGTTGAAAATAAGGTTGCCACAAAAATTAACGACAAATTAAAAATTTATATGAAGATTTATAACTATAAACCATAAAAATTGTTCTCTTGAACAACAGTTCAAAACCAAAAACAAGTCCAAAGCTAGGGTTTTATAAATTGTAAAAACTAATTTAGAATTATTTCTGAATATGTAAACTAACTAATAATAGCAGTTATTTTGATTTCAAAGTTTTTGAATTGAAAAAGAATACATTTAGAGCTCTGTGATAATGAATCAATCGAATCACTTTAAACCATCAGTTGACGGTACAAAATACAGCAAGCAAAAGACGGAATATGTATATATTGGACTGATAGGAGTACTGAATATATCTGATACATCTATCCAAATTCCTAAGGCATAGAAATAAACAATTTGAAAGTAAATACAAAAATAAATTAGATATAGTAACCTTTAGTATCAGATTTTGGAATAGGATCTTCATCATCAGAATCTAAGGGGGGAAAAATTAAATTTACAAACTGAATATCATTCAAATAGTATCACAATTACAAAATAAAATATGCTAATCATGGTACAATATGAATTATAAATTTTTTACTTCGTTTATATTAAAATATACACACTAAAAATTATTTAATCTTGCAGCTTTGTTGAACTTTATAAACTACATAAACTTAAATAATGGTATAACTAATATTTTTTTTAAAAAATCTCAAATAGAACACCACATGTAATAAATTACACCTTACCAGATTCAATAATTCTTCGCTTTTTAGAAGGTTTTGTCTGAAAAAAAAGCGACAGTTATTTTAGTTAGAGAAAGTGTTTTAAAAATTGTTATTGTCTTCAGTACAGTCAAAGATTTGAATAACATGTTTACTACATTTGGGCATTTTCGTAGCTTGGCAAGGTAACGCAAATTAATACCTGTTGTTATACCATAGCTGTTTCTAATTTTTTTTAACTTATTTAAATTTCGCTTATTGAAAATCAACACAACATTTTCCTGGTCAACAAGAATTTTGGTAAGAAACTATTTTGACGATTCCTAATGGAGTATGGGTTATTTTATAAACTTCATTATTTGAAATAATTAATTACTTTTTTTAAATTAAAATGTTTTATTAAATGGTTTATGAGCTGAATATATATAGATAGACTCATTTTACAGAAGTTGACTGAAAAAGTGTATTTGTTAAACTTATTATGTATTTGTTCGGGGCACAGAATAATTTTGCATTCTAGTATTAATATAATATAAAATATTGCAAAAAATTCATACAGATTTCTGGCTTAAGGTAGTCTAGCATTAAAAAAGATGTGGCTAATTTTATGACCTTAAACTTAATATTTACCCACTTATTAATAAACGATGTCTAGCTTTTAAAATTAAAGGTAACAAATTAACTAGCCTTAAATTAATTTTACGTGTGAATCTGTTAGCAATATTAATAAATGAAAAATTTATTAAAATGTAACCTTTGAGGGTGAAGGTTGTTTTTGGGTTTTCGAAGTATTCTTCTTTTCACTTTGATTACTTCCATTTGTCTTTGGTGCTGTGAAAAACCTTCTGATATCCTTTAAAAGAAGAAAGAACGGACTATAGAACAAGTGTCAAACTAAATTATGTTAATATTCAAGTGATTACATGTACACTTTACCATGGCTTTGTGAAAAGACAAATTATAGATTTGTCTATACAGAAGAGTTGAAATACTATAGCTATGAGTAAAGAATTTTTGTGATGATAAGAAGTTTTCTTTATATATTTACTAAAAAAAAATACTACGAAGAAGTTTGCGCGCGCGCGCCGTGTTGTCATATGTAAATAAACAAAATGTTGCCACGGGAAAGTCTATATTTCTACTTTTAATTATACTTCAGATTTGTTTTAAAAAATAACATGTTTTAACCATACTTTTCTATTTAATGTATGTTATTTTCAATTGAAATTCATTATAATTATAAATATTTATATTATCAAAATGAAAATATTTACAAAAACAACTTTTTTTATTTGGCACCTGTCATTTATTTCTCTGGCGAAAAATGGCGGTGACAAACAAAACATTTGATTTCCTTTCTGTCAGAATTGTTTTGAATGTTTGAATTGCTGTGTTAAATATTTGTACAAAAGATTTGAAATTGTAATAAATTTTTGTTTAAAGGTATGTTTTTTTAATTAAATCAGAAAATTTTCACTGTCAATGTTTTTAAGGCTGTTATATTCAAAATAAAATAATATTCTTTTGTGTCTATTTTAACTTTTATATTCTTGATTTTCGAAAACATTATTTGCGATTACATTACGGTTTGTTTTAAATGCTCTTTTTGCTTAAAAGTTGTGATTGTCTTGTTGATTTTTCGAGTAAAATAATAAGAAATGATATAGAATTTTTTTTTTCTTCACAGTTAACTGTTTTTCAAATAAAGTACAAATCATTATAACCCAAATTGAGCTGATCATTGATTTTGTAGTGCATTTCAAATCATATCCATTTTAGGTATGTATGTAAAAACAAACAGATTAATGGAATTCTTAAAAGTTCAATTTCTTTTGATGTTGATTTTATTTACAATTTCACCTCTCAAAAGCACCTGTTATATTCCTAAATGTATGGTCAAATCTTAATTTTTGAATACAGTTTTGACAAAAGTTCCATGGACGGAAACTAGCGAAATATCAAAGGTTGTTTTATTATTGTAATCTTGTTATAAAGGTTTTACTGTGTTGGCTATCTATTGCTCTTCTTAAAACAAAATCGTAGTTAGAACCGGTTTTACAGCTAGCCAAACACCTAATTCCACACAACTCTCTAAGCAAAACGTTCCTAAAAGCAAAAAGTTACAGGAAAAAGTATCTAGTTAGTGTTAGATGATGCATTGCTACTGTGGCGGTTCACCACACACGCAACCTCAATATGCCATCAACAACTAGGTGGCGCTGATTTGCCATCTCGTTCCTACCACTATTCTTGATTACGACGTTAATAGTAGTATATAAGCCGAGGTAACTCATCTCCACCTTGAGGATCCTTTTGGTGAACTGTGGGTTACTGAGGCTGCTACACTACCATTTGCAAGTTTCTTTACATCACAAACATATATATCTTAGGTCACACAAAAGGTAGGTACCGATAAAATCACAAATGTGGCATATTCTGGGGATGTGATCAATTTAACGGGTTATTTCATTTTGCACTTCAACATGTAGGCTTTTTACACTGTCACTAAAAACTTGTTAATTGAAAACATTATTAGAAAAACTTTCCCATTTTTCGACTAAGACTGGTTCTAAGGTTTTAACCAGTTCGTCCAAAGAACAGTATCCAATCGTTTTCTATCTGTGTTTCTGCACATTCTTAGTTTTGCCTTAAGACACTGATGATTTGCGAAAACACATGAAAGATACACTGGTAGAGAAAACACTGCACTATCTACTAATCCAGTGATGATAACAGAAACATCATCAACCGCCCTTCCTCCTCCCCCCCCCCAAAAAAAAAAATAATAATAATAATAATTAAGACTAAATGTTGTAAAAGAAGTCTTGAGTTTGAATGATTTCAAGGCACTATAAGGTTCAATAAATTATCCAAACTCACTCTTGGCAGTATTTTCTGCCAAAATATTACTGTTTTGCAAATGAAGATGTAAAATTTGCATATAGAAAGCACCTTAAACAAGTAAAATTAACAATGTTTAATGACATAATCTTATTTTTTTTCTCTTTTTGATTTGTAGGTGTCTGAAAAACTCCTTATGTGATGGCAAATATGAATGAGAAAACTCCCAGGCGCACTCCATTTGTAAGTTTTCCATTTACATAATTAAGTGACCTTGTTAACATGTGAATGGCAAAATATTTCACTGTAACCAAATTGTGAATTTGCAATTTATAAATGGCCGCAGTTTTGCGATTTTATGATCACAGCAATGAATGGTTCGACAAATTTTGGATCATTGAAGATTCGTGATTTGAAGATGATTATTTTTGGCGAGGTTGTTGGAAACCGAAATAAAAAAAGTTAGTAGTGACAATGTTGAAAAACTAGCAGTGATAACTGTGATTACATTTATTTTACTGTCCCTAAATTAAAACATTTTTGTCACATTTTGAGACTAGCGACCGTAAATTTGGGACTCTGGCCATGATCAAGTTGTATATGCAGTAATAAAAAGCCTAACAGGCTGAGAAAATTTTTTCAGTTCATGTTTAAAAGAATTGCCGGCAACAAGGTTTGACTGTATTAACATAATATTTTTAAATTTTACTCATTAGAACTCAGTTGGTAGTATTATAAACAGAGTGCCGGGGGTTAAGATGTGTACCTCCTTTTTACTTTTAACCATGTGTAGATATATCCTTGATCCCAGGAATCGGAATTTAGTTGTAACAGTTACTTTTTTTTAGGTTATACTGTTAGATTTTTAGGAAGTAACTGTAACTTGTTCCTTTTACCGGTAACGAAAAATTTTGTTACTAGCTGAAGGCTGTCGGATGCTAATTTTGAAATTCAACTCCTTTAAAATTAAATATTTTTTTTAATTAATTCTAATTGCAGTGTTTTGTTTCTGCTTACATTTTTTAGTATTGGTTCTCTTTAAAAAATGGTAAGATGGTTGAGAGAGTATAGAGAGTTAGTTAACTTTCCGATCCCTGCTGGATTCTCTAGACACATGACAAGATAGTTTTATATATACTCCTGGCCAACCTAAGTTGGGTAAATAGAAATATGTTTTTTCGCGTTCTATCAGCTGCCTCTACTGTCAGCAGAGGCAGCTGAGTTTTTCATTATATCATAATTCACTGTGTAATTTGGCGATTGAAAAGGAATTTCTGTTTAAGAAAGAAGGCAATTTACAATTATTTCCTTAAATGAAAAATAGATTAGAAGTTATCAACAGCATTTGCCCAATCTGGCTGAACAAAAGTAGATTTTAAAAAATTAATTTTTTTTGGAAAAAGTTTGGTAATTGTAGTCAAGTATTCAATGAATGTCATACAGATTTTTTTATTTCCTTTGTTACTTTTTGAGTAGTATTGTACGAATGGTGAAAACTTGTGATGTACATTATTCAAATTTTTTAGTTTTATTAATATAGTTTTATGGTTTCTCGGTTTTCAAAATTAATTTGTATGCTTTCTATAAAGGGCTAGAAAAAATTTGATTTTCTTATTTTTTTTAAAAAAATCTTTTTGTACAGTTTGTTATATCGTTTCTCAAGGTTTTGCTTCGGTTTTAATTTCAATATAAAGTTTGGAATTCACACTTTAAAATACCGTAAAAACATTTGGCGTTTTTTGCGGTGTTGCAATCTAATGATGGTTAAAATTTTGAAGAAGAACATAAACTCTCGTGTTTATTTTAATTTTGTGATGTATTCTTATTTTTCACTTACAAATATTGACCTATTGCAGTTATAAATAAAACAAAGTATGATTTTTTTTTAAAAAATTATTATTAAATTTGAAAAAATAATTAATTTTTATAAATTTCTCATCCAATTTTAAACGTCTATTCTAATGGCCACTAGATCAACAAAATTACGTTATTTATAAAATGTACCCCCTTCCCAATTAACTATCTTTGTATTTGTATCTTTATTTTAAAAAAGAGCTCCTTATGCATAAATAAAAAAGTTGTAACAACGTCAATTTTTAATAAGCCGTTTAAAGCGATATTGGCGCCAAACCCCAGACGACTAATTGAAACTTCTTTTTTTCTTGTTTCGTTTGAATCGGCACGGCTGCGATGATTTATATTGCCCAATGTCATTGCGCCGCGACTTTCAATCTGCTTTTTTACTCATTGTTTTTACCCAAGTTAGGTTGGCCACGAGTGTAGTGTCTGTCAACAGTATTGCTTGGATGAGTGTTCTATTGTTATTGCATTAGTACTTTAGCTTGAAATTTATTTCTAAACTTAAGTTTTGTGTTTGTTCATTTCACTGTGGTAAAGATGTTTCCCCAAAAGAATCTTTTTCTAGATAGAAAAGAATTTTGATCTTGATGTAAAGTTCTGGCTCAAATTGAACAAACAAGAAACTTGCTATATGAAAATTATTTGAGAGAATACTATAGTTGAGAAGAATCTACTGACACTTTTTCTCTAGTAACGAAAGACCGTAACTCAAATTATGTATTTTGTGGACATTTGTTTTAAAATCTCTATTTTTTAAGCATTTTATGAAAATTATAGAAATTGAAATTGTTGTTATTGTAAGATAACAAGTACATAATTAATGTCTGGCTTTATGTAATCTACACTCAGAAAAAAAAAACTTGTCTTGAAGCAATACAAAAATTTTATTGCAACCAAGTAATAATGCATGGTTAGTCCAAAAATTGTTGTAGGGGTAGCAAGTATTCTTCCGAAATATAGTTCATCTACTCTTTAAAATGTTTCGGATAAGTAGTTATACTAAAGCTTAGAAATATATGTGTTACAGAACTTTGAAATGAATATTAGAATTTTGTTATACATAGTATCTTAGGAAACAATATAGTTTACGGGGTTTTTTTTTCAACCGGGCATGGATATAATAGTAGTCTCTTCCTACAACACGCACTTGTGTTGGAACAACAGAAATGTTTATTTGTATGTCATCAACGCGACTCTTGTATTGAAATAACACATTATTGTAATTTTGTTTGTACACAATACATGTGTTTGTACCAAACTTGTGTTGTTTAAATGCAAGTTTTTTTTCCTGAGTGTATTTGCAGGTATGAATGTATTTGAATAAAAGTTCCTAAGTTTGGACAGTGCCTAGGGGTGCCTACAGGGGGGGTCAACGACGCAGACTGCGTCGTTGAAATTTTAGGGGGTGGTCGAAAAAAAATTAGAAGTTTTTTTATGTGAATGGTTTATTTTGTCTAAGATAAAACTCTAATGAATTCTTGTTCTTTCTAATCATCTGCCTCCCCCCCCCCCAGATACCTAGGGGGGGGGGGGGGGCATAACCGTCAAGACTCAAAAATGATAACCAAAATCCTAGAACATTACGAAAAGTAGAACACGGATAATGGCATATTTTTGACATTTATTACCCATAAACAACCCATCACTTCTTTAAAGCTTAAACAAAACTCTTGCAGCTGGCCTTCTCCCATGTCATAAATCTCACGCAGTCTGTCTGTATAACATACAACTCGATGAAATGATGACTCCCGCATATTTATTTTTCACCCAATGACATTAGTGCAATTTTCCCGCTTAGAAGTATTACTTTGTTTAGATTGTTGTTTTCGAAACGGAGGGAAGCTTCAAAGATACACCTTTATTAAATGAATCTATTTGATCTATTTTAAACTAAATGAAGTTAAAATGCACTGTGCTATAACTATAAATACTCCAAGAGCTTATTTTGAAGTGTTATGGCAATGATTCCGGTGAGATTTTCGTAATTATATAATTTGAATATTTTAAGCTTGTTAACCCTCTAAAAAAGCAAATTGGCTGAACTGTAAACTTGTTTTCACTGCTTGAGTTTTAAATTAAAATTTTAACTGAAAATTTAATTCCTTAATTTAAAAAATATTATATTTCTGTAATAGGTGGTTATAAATGACTCCTCCATGCTTTAAATTTTGGAATTTAATAAAATAATTAAATTTATAAAAATTTAAAAATTATGTGTGTTGCTGGTAAACCAGTCATTTGACGGATTTATACGTCTTTATCCTTCAGAAGGTTGGGAAAATAAAGAAAGGATACTAAAAGATTTTAATTATATTTGATATAACTGATAATTTGAGTTTCAAAGTTTACACTTTAAAACATGTTTGTGCACCAAAAATATTAATCAATATTAATAATGAAAAACATTGTTTAATTTTTTTAATGTGCATCTGGATTTTGAAAATTATTACGTGGCTTTTTTTGTATAAAGATGACTAAAGATATAAAATTACATATCTTAGTTAGAATACGGTAGGGTGGTGGGATTTTTTTAACAGTTTTCCCTCTCCATTTCCAAGAATTAGATGGCAGCTTTCAAGACATTAGATTTTAAAAATGTTCACCCCCTCCCTTCCCTTCATGAAGCACTCGAGATAGTAATAATTTTTATTATCTATTTCTAGATATTTATTTTGAGAATACTATAAAATTACATGTTGAGGTTTAAGCTGTCTTTAGACGCAAGACCTCAAGGAAGGAACGGGGCCTTTTCCTGACAAGTGATTCTAAATTGTTGATTTTAATAGAAATTTTTTGCAGAATTGCACTTTTTAATAATTAAACTCACCTTATAAGTTATTTAATTGAATAAAACCCTTAATTTGGTACATTAATCAATCACTTGATGCTCCAACTATATTAATAAACCAAAATGCGCACAATAATTTGAATTAGTCGTCTTAATAAATGTAATAAAATCTATTAATTAGTCAGTAATAGCCTTACTATCCTTGGTTTCAATATCTTAGATGAGGCTAGCCATCGTCTGGCAATTACAATTTAACCATTCACTCAGTCACATAAATTTCTGTTTTCAAGTGGTGCAGCTTTCAAACGTAGTATGATGAACTCGAATTTCAAGAGGCATGTGGTGTGGTACAGAATGGTCATAAACTGGAATCTTACGTTTATGCTGATTGGTCGATTTTGATGTTAAAAGAGAGTTATATGTCTATGGGTATGAGCATTGCTTTAGTTTTAGTTTTGTGAAGTTGATTTTGAACAATAACAGTAACTGGCACTAAATAAGTCGTGATCAATTATAACAGAACTTCATGTTTATTATTAACAACAACAAAAAACTGAAAAAAAAATTCTAATAAAACGTATCCGAAAATTTTCTAATTTTTAAAAATCAATAATAAAACAGGAATCGCAACTAAAATCTTTAACAATCCAATCTGCAAAATGATAATTCTATTTTAAGAGGCCCGGCGTCGGAAGAAAGCAATGTGCTGACAATTATTTCTCATAAACATTTCTTAATCGCTGTTATAGCATTTGAAGCAGACATCATAAATATTCAGAATTGTGTATATAACAGTTCTATGAATGAATGACCTTCGGATAATATTTCTGGCCTAGCATACATACTCAGGCCCAAGCCATTTTCCCGCCATTGCTTTAGTTATAAACAGTAGGAAGATACTTGTCGTCTGGTGTCAAATGTGTGGGTGATTGAATATAGTTAAGAAAGTTCAATTCCTAGTTTCAGGGTAAGAATTTTGTTTAATATTTAATTTTAATTTTAGTAACTTAATAAATAGTAACATTTTTAAGTGAAACTATATCAGTAAACATAATAGAATTATTCTGATTTGTTTGTTAATGTCGAATGTGTTGCATAGAAGGAAGCTGTTTTTGGATCACGTATCTGGCTATTTTTATTGATTTGAAAAGTAATATAATTACATAAATTTTGAGCGGAATTTTTACTGATTATTTAGATTCCCGATAGCTTTTGCTGTAAAAAAATCTATTTAAAGGAAAATTAAAAATAAGTTGCAATTCCGGATTATAAAAGCTATTAAAAAATGTGCTTCCCTTTTCAATTAGGGGCAACTCTGCGTTGACCTATCAGTAGAAAAATATTCAAGAAGAAAGTCAGTACTTGGGTTTTATTTCTTAGGACAAAGTTACCCCATTCGATGGTACTTAAAATATCATTTTACTATAAAGTTTCATGTATACACCATAAAGATTCCTATCTATACACAATGTGGTGTAAATTACTTAGGTTCAGTACTCCATAAGTCCATATAAATATAAAAACCACACCGGGTTTTTTTTTGGGGGGGGGGGGGGCGGATTTAAAAAAATTCTAGGGGGGGTGCGTCGTTAGCTCTGGGGGGGATCGGCACCTCTGGACAGTGCCAACCCTGCTCAGTTTATTGAAGTGTCATTTCACTGACAATTAAATACCTTCCTGTGATCTATCTTCTTCTTTGCCATCTTATTTAGTATTTTAATTTATTAATAGTTTGTATTGGACAAAAAATGCTGATATTTATACACTGTTAAAAAAAATTTTACAAAATTGTTAAATACCAATTTAGAATGTAATAGTTAATTTGAATACATTAAATTCGTTAAAAGCTGGTAAATAACTTTAAATATGTATGAGATTTCTAAAATTGTGCCGTTATCGAATGCTAGGAGAATCATGACGGTGAAATCGACTCGGAGTTTGCCGAATATGGGATTGTCGGATTTTATCGCTTGGTGTCACCGGAATTTCTTGATCACGGGATGCTCGGAATTTTCCGATTAGAAGATCGTCCGAGTTTGTGAATAAGGGATTTCCGAGTTTTATCCACTGACGGTATCGCCTGAGTTTTCCGTTCACGAGATGGTCAGAGTTCCCGATTGTATAGCTGAATACGAAATCGCCTATCCCGATTAGGGTAACGCCAGATTTTATAAATAACGGATACGTCGGAGTTATCATCCGAATACGGGATCGTCGATTATGGGATTACTCGACTCTTTGCCGATTATTTGATCATCGACTTTATTAATAACGAGATTTCAGGAGTTTCTTGGAGTTTGCCGAATATGGGATTGTCGGATTTTATCGCTTGGTGTCACCGGAATTTCTTGATCACGGGATGCTCGGAATTTTCCGATTAGAAGATCGTCCGAGTTTGTGAATAAGGGATTTCCGAGTTTTATCCACTGACGGTATCGCCTGAGTTTTCCGACACGGATGGTCAGAGTTCCCGATGTATAGCTGAATACGAATCGCCTATCCCGATTAGGTACGCCAATTTTATAAATAACGGATACGTCGGAGTTATCATCCGAATACGGGATCGTCGATTATGGGATTACTCGACTCTTTGCCGATTATTTGATCATCGACTTTATTAATAACGAGATTTCAGGAGTTTCTTGGATCGTTGTATTAGAAATGTTATTAAATTTTATGTTGGCTTAAAAATAAAATTATAATTAAAATTGGGCCTTCTGGACAAGTCTACTATAGTTTTTTAGAAAAATATAAGGTTTTTTTTATTTTAAAAACATCTTAAAATGAATAAAAAAGTAAATTGGGGAGAAGCGGGTTGTACTGTTAGCATAGTTGGGGTAATTAAGGAGACTTGCCCATTATTTTTTTTATCAGTTGGAGCTGAATAAAAATATGAAAATATAGTATGTTATTTTGTACAATATTTTGTGGTGAAAATATAGCATATTTTCACTAAAGATGGTGCGAATATATAAATTTCATGCTTGGGATATAAAAGTCTGCAAATGGGTCAAGTTTCCTAAGCTTACGAAGATTTGACGAAAGACAAAAAGGGGTTATATCATAATTACTGTTAAGTATAAAACCATACCTAAATATTAAACAATTTCAAATCTGCCAAAGTAAAAAAAAATCCTTAATAGTGAGAATTACACTTAATTACAATTAGATGGACAGATTGCTGCTGGTTATTTTAACTGTAATCCGGAATGGATGCCAGGCAAATTTACATAGTTTTTATTCAAGCTGCAAATAAATTTAAATTAATATATTTTTTCATTTGCTAATTTTCGAAAGAAAATTATTGGAAATTGCCCATATTTTGGCTTTTAAAAGTTTACATTTTACAAGTAGGTAAATACCTTTTTTTTTTGCAAATTTGCTAAGGTATATAAATCTTGCGTGGAAGTGGTTCTGCGTTAGTTTTAAATATACATGTTTTTTTCTATAAGAATATCAGTGAGTATTTCAGCAACAAGTGGTCTATTTTTATTTCTTTTGGCGCTGGTTTTTACTTCATAAATTCGCAATTGATAAAAGATCGGTGTGACAAAACGTTCATAGTTCCGAAATATCTGACTTCTGAGCTTTTTTTCGTGATTTTTTAATTCTATTCGAAACATAAAAATTTGCTTTTTAACACAGGTCTGCAGACTAAGAAACATAAGGTATGTTTAAAATAAATCATATAGACTAGAGGGAGGGAGGCTTTCTTTCCTACAGTCAGTATTTTTAGCTTGCATTTGATTTACCTATCTTCGGAGGCTTTACAATATAACTAATTTTACTATGTATATGTCAAATAAGTCGACAGGGAAACTTCGTAGAAATTAAAGATCTTTATTAAAGACTTATTCATCAGGAAGAGATTGATTTGTCGTCTGCAGCCGACGAAAGAGTGTGATCGAATGTTCACAAAAATGGCGAAAAACCTTGAGCTCTGCTTCATTGGCCAATCACAGTTATGAGAGAGTTAAAAGATCACTTAAAAAAATGTGCTGACTAAACAGTTTCTGTGGGAACGAATTGATCTAGGCGACTGTTTGTCGCCGACAGGATGTGGTTGGGATGTTAAAGTACCAAGTGATATTAAGGATATATGAGAAAGATAATTTAAGTTAAGTTTAATTGGGGTACAAAATATAAGATTTTGAGGGGATTAAGTTATGATATGTCATATATATTTTTTGTGTTTTAGTTTGGTGATTAAACGATATTTCGATTTCAAGGTTACGCGATTTTCACACTTTTCAGTTTCATGATTTAAAATTACGGATTGTCTTATTTTAGAAGGTTGTGATTTGCCGATTAATCTACGTTTTCTATACCTATTTTCGAGATGTTGTAAATTTTACTTTGTCTTGTTTTCTAGAGTAGAGATGCAATTATCGTTTAAATCCCTTAACTTTTTTTGCACTTGTTCGAACTACTCCATCCTTTGAATTTCGATCATATTCTTTCATTTGTGGTCACCATTTAGTTATTAATATATTGAATTGAGTAAAATAATTTTTTGTCTCATGTTCCAATATCTTAGTTTAATAATACAGGGTGTCCGTAAAAGAATGTCCTAGTTTCAAATTGTGACCTGACATCACGCCTTGTGATTTCTTCCTTTGGGGCTTCGTAAAAGATCGGGTCTACGTTCCATCCCTACCCCACGATTTACCAACCTTGACAGGTAGAATTGCACAGGCTGTTGCTTCCATTACTCCGGACTTGCTGCAGACAGTATGATGGGAAGAATTGCATGTTCGTTTGGGTGTGTGCCGTATCACTAAAGGCGCACACATTGAGCACTTATAAGAAAAACTATAGGTTAGTTTTCCTTCAATGTCATGTATGATTTGTTATATTTAGTATAAAATAAACTCCTGTAATATACCATTAAAACTCGGACATTCTTTTACCTACACCCTGTATTTCGTTCGATTTAAGCGGAACAAACACTTTTAGATGATAACTCCATATAAATCCGCTACGTGATAAACTATTCAAATATAGACAAGGTTTAGTTTTGTTCTGCCTATCTTTTATCAAACAATGCAAATTCTTTTTGTATATGCCGACAGTTCCTGATTATTTCGTATCGTTCTGAAGCATTTGTAAGTTCCTATTTCTATATGTAAATGCTGCTTAATTTACCGTTTTATACACAACCATTGTTAGAGAAGTTTGATTGCAAAATTTAAAAGCAATCTGCACTACTAACTTAAAAAACTATAAGGAGCACATTATCTAGGGGTATTTTACAACAAAAATATTTATTGGGAAAATGCTATTTTTATGTAATTAATCCACAAAATCTTGAATTTTGCAGTGACTCTATATGATTTTAAGATGGCCGTAGTTGCGCACGTATAGAATCACCCAAGTTACGCAATTGCTTATCTGCTGGAATTCCAAAATTTTAGGAATTAACGATCGCTAGAGTTTTTAGATATTACAACCACCGGAGTTGAGAATCGAAATTTATGTATCGCCTTAGTTTTGCGATTTTAGGTTTACAGCAGAAGCGTAGCGTGCCTTGGCGGGGCCCCGTATAAAAATTTGTTTGGGGGCCCTTAGGAAGGGTAAAGATTTCTCACAAAAGAAAAAAAAATTGCATAAAATTAAAAGAAATATTTATTCATCATAATTATCTATCTGTCACTTTTTCCAAAATTTTTACAAACAATTCAAATTAAATATACGGTCTCCTTGTCTTTTTTTTCGGTAAACTGATTTATTAAATCATTTATAGCTGATGATGACTTTAGTTTTTCTAAAGTTTCTGCCTCTATGGATAATAGTGACAGGTCTGACAGGCGTTCCTGACCATCGAAGTTCTTAGGTAATTGTTATCAGTTTTTAATTTTGAAAAACTTCTTTCAGCAGTTGCGGTTGTAACTGAAGGGTCAAGAATAAAAAGCATGCTGTTATTACCTCGAAAAACTGGATGCAAGCCTATTGAATTTTATCAGCAATAATTCATGAGTTCCTTAATGGAATGAATTTTTGAATTTAAGCATGTTTTTAGAGCTAATTGTCATAAAGATTAACTGAGATTTCTTTACTGTATTTAGCCGACAGTTTCGGAAGCGTTTTAATATCTCTCGTTGAAGAAGACAGGAGTTCTCGGTTGTAATATTTCGAACATACTACTCAGGTCGCAAGGCTCTGAATCTTTGTTTAGTTTGAGAAATTAATATATCTAAACAGCAATATATACATTATTGAAATGATTGTCTGAAATTCTCAATGTAATGCTTTTGATTTGAATTTGAATAAAAAAAATGAAGTTTATAATTTTGCCTACGCACGTAGGCCCCGTAGCCGGGGCCCGATATTGATACGGCAGATCGGCGTAGCTAGCTGTTAAGAAGAGATCGTTGACATTTTGCCATTTTAAGATGATTATTTTTGAAAACCAAGATTGTTGTGTTCAGTCCCCATTTACACACACTATAATTCATTTTAAAGTTAGCTAGCAACCCATTAACGCCGATTAACAGGCAAGTTTGTCATGCGAAATAAGCTTTCTGCTTAAATTTATCTAAATGAACACAATAAAAGAAATTAATACCATAGTCTTGAACAATTATATTTAACAAATTAAGTAACTATAAACCATTTTTTAAAATTAAAGTTAACGTTTTTATTCGGTAAGAAAGGTGTTAATGTATACCTAAATAATTTAAACTTTCAATTTGAATTTTACAATATCCCTGAAGCAAAAATGCTTTCCTGTGTCGATTTCTATTTATTGTTATTATTCTAATAATCAATTTCAAATCGAATATTGGCCGCATATTTGTCCTTATTTTGTTATTCTTTTTATTTTCTAAGAATTTAAACTGAGCATTCCCTGCGCACTTGGTCCCTTTTATATTACGTGTCTTTTTTTTATCAATCGACCATTCTATTGTAGGCTTTGTTCTTTTAACAGTTTTAATTAATGTATTTCTAAACAAATATTTGTTAATGAGCGAAAAAATGAATCTTTAGCTATCGAACTTGGCGTCTTTTTCAGGATCAATCGATCATTATATGGTAGGCTTCGTTTTTAAACAATTTCAAATGTATTTCTAAACAAAGATTCGCAATGTGCCATGCGATCAAAACTTAATTATTATACCATCGAACTTGGCGTTCTTTTCGTTACTTGGCGCTCTTTTTCGGATCAATCGACCATGCCGTGGTAGAATTGGGGAGGCGTCGTATGAGTAGGGTCATACAGTGGTTGGTTTTTATCGATTTTTGGGGGTCCTTGCACAGTTCATCGCCATTCCAAGAATCACCCTTGTATATTTTTAGTGTAATTTCTTGTAATTTTTGGCCTTGATCGAAGTCAGTTGAGGCATAGTTTGTAAAGGATTGCGCTCAATCTTTGCAGTGCTCCCGTTTCTAATGTGATGTATGTATTTCTTTGTTTTATATAGTTTTTATTGGGGGTAGTTATGGTGTGATGTAATATTATTGACACGCTCTCTGTACTCTTTGGATATTTTCTTGTATGTGAATACTCTTATCGTACTGGGCTATTTTTATTTCAAAGTATTTGGAGGTTGTGTGGAGAAGAAGATAGGATTTTTACGTTTTTATCTTTTGAAATTCAAATGAATAATTAATGCATCATTAAAATTTATAGGTTTCTATATAGACAAGAAAAATAAGATATTGTGTTATTCATGCTCAAATTCGCTATCTTTTTTTTTTCCCTTGGAATCAAATTTGATCCGTAAATTTTGTAAGGGTAATGTTTTTTAAAAAATTGCAAACAATTCAATAAAATATTTGCTGTATATTAATACCTTTTAATATATCCTATATTAGATAACTCTTTATTTTAAAATCATTTAAATATTTTTGAATAAATATAGAAATTACATTAAGTTCCTTTTAGTTAGTATTTTAATCCCCTTTGTTTAAAAATGGTTTTATGCATCTTGTTACAAAAATAACTGATATTGAATTAAAATCTTTTTAAAATGAAAATATAGCAGATCATTTGGTATTTTGTTAATCTTTTAATGAACTTAGAGAATTTAAACTGGGTTCCATTTCCTGGGTTCGAAATTTTAACTTCCATACACATACACAAATATAAAATTTTCTGTTGTATATATGATATGATATTACATTCATAAGTATCTGAGAAATTAAAAATAATAGAAAAGATTCTAGGAGAATTAGTAAAACAGTTAAAATATTTTTTTAAAAAAATTGTATTTATTTTGAGTTTTATATTCATTAAAATATTATTTGAAAGTCCAACATCCATTATTTTTAAAATTTTCAGCTTATTTTTTTATTTATTGTTACTATTCATTTTGATTGTATAAAAAATTATGTATATGTATAACATGCTGGATAACGATTCTGAAAAGTTTAAAGTGTTTTTAGCATCTAATTACTTTAAATTTAAAAACTTCGTACTCAAAATAGATTTTTAGCTTTAGCCCTCTGATCTTATTCTCCTAACCATATAATTATGGCTTTTTATTTGCTTTAAATATGCAAGGAAAAATTGTATTTATTAGTATTATTATTTCTTGATAAATATAATATATTGATATGTCATGTTATGTATATTATTAGAAAGACTTTACAGTTCTTACTAGGATTTATATCTGTATCTTTCAAATAGCTAAAAAAAAATTACAAATCCTTTTCAATTTAATAGTTCTTGTGTAGCTCTAGTGCGACAATAATTCAACTCAACAAAATTGTATGTGTTAGTAGTGGTATTTCTTGATAAATATAATATGTCATGTTATGTATATATTATTAGAAAAACTTTACAGTCCTTACTAGGAATTTATGTCTGTATCCCTCCAATAGCTAAAAACCAAAAAAAATGACAAATCCTTTTCAATCCTGTATGATGTCACCATAAGATTGTGTTAGTGCCAGAGCTTAGGTTTCAGCATCGTCTTTTGCTCATGGTTCTAAATTATAGCCATTGTGTAGCTTTAGTGTGACTTTATATTCAACAAAGCCAAGCCCCGACAGGCTAATATGAAACTGATGGGTTGTTTTCACTTAACACTACAACTCTATTAAGTACTTGCCAAAGTTTTATAAAATAAAATACATTTGTCCTTTCCAGGCCCCCCTGCAATGCCGAGCCCTGTCCGTTACCCGAGCTCGCCCTCTTAAATTCGCCGCGTGCCAGCCCTTTTCGGCGGAGGACATTCAACTCATCTCCACCGGAAACAACTTTGGCCTGACGCCGCCGCCATTAGACCCATTCCTCCACAACCAGTCTCTGCCCTGTTTCCACAAAGACTCAGAAAATGGGAATGTCTGCCCGGACATGGGGGAAATCCGCAAATACTGCATTGATAAGTTCAGAGGTGAGGCATTGATATAAGTAGTTCGCATTAAATTAGTAATTAGCAGATTGGTTTTATTTACCTTTCATATAGCATTATATGATATGCATCAAACATCAATAATTTTTTATTTGTTTGGTAGTCAAGTCACTAATCTTATAGATTGATTTTGGTTTGATTTATTAATAATTTATGTCCAGGAGGATTATAGCAAGAGTTACTATGACCAACAGAAATATACATAGGAGTGGTTTTTCAAGCCTAAAATTACTAGATTAGAGCTTGTTATTTTGGCAAAAGGTTCCATTGGCAGGTGTATGACTTTCTTCAAAAAATCACAGATTTATAGAACATTATCCTAAGTCCAAATATGGTCATAAAACCAGTCAAATCTGTTGATCAAAAGATCTTTCTCTGCTTGAGTACAAAAAGATTCAAAACAATTCAAAGCTGCCCTCAAAAACTATTGTCCTTTGTATTTCATCTGTATTTTTTCTTTAGATGTCCATATCTTATTTATCTTTATATAACTCTATTAAATAATAAGTAAATTTTCTATGTAATGTTTTTTCCAAACAAATCCTAGACCTATCAAATCTGTATCAACCACTGTCCCAGATCTATCATAACATTTTTCTATGTTCCAGGTGACAACTTAGGCTCAATCAGTTACTCCCCATCTAAGCTTGCCGCCCACCAAGAATCTGACTCCTCCCACCATAGCCGCCATTTGAATGGCAGCTCCTTATTTCACAAAGACCCTGGCAACAGTTCTCTGCAGGTCCCGCCCTCAGCACAGAACCCTAATAAGGCCATTGTCACTATCAATGCCCAGACTACCGAGGTGAGTCTTCGCTTAAGAAATGCTCTGTTAGCACTTTTGCAAAGTCTGTACGGTTGCTTGAAAGTAAAGCGATCTGTAAGCTATGGTTAGACAGAGATTTGACAAAGCACCTCAAAACTATTCAGAACCCAAAACAGTATTCTTTGTTGGACCAAGGGAAAACATATCAGCTTGACCCTTAATTGCTGTTCCTGATGCAAAATCCACAATTAGAACTGGTTTTAAAATTAACCAAACACTCAATTCCAATCAATCAACACAGTAAAAGCGCTGAAGAAGAAATCTTAGGAAAAAGTAGCCAAAAATAACGAATTGATTATGTTCTTCATGTGTTCTAGAAACAAAATAAGACTTGAAAATTTTCAAGTACTGTAGTATCTGCAGATTCTTGATGGATTTCAAAGATATTTTTTTTTTTCCATCCAAACTCTATGAGACAGATAACCTAATGCTTTTTAGGATCTCTTACTATAAAACACTCTACTTAAAAATGCCTTAAAAACTTCTCATTTATTTTAAGGAACTTAAAAATGCACTACTTTCTAACTTGGTGCTTAAATTCCTTACTTTTTATGAAAGGATAACTGAATAAAATCTTTTGTAAACATAGATTTTCATATAAAATAGGGTCCGTTCTTTGGAATTTTATTTGATTAGTAACCAATTATTTATAAGACAATTCTTACTGTATTAGTTCTTATTTTTTGGCCAATGTTACCCATATAGGTCAAAATTACCAGCCAAAAATTTAAATTATGAGAGTGAATTCTGGTAGTCTCGTGAAAATGCAAAAATTAGTTGAACTTTTATCCACTAAATAAGTAATGTAATTTAGTCATTTCTTATGAACAGTAGTTTTTTAATGTTTAATTGTCATTAATCTCTAAAAATATTGAAAGTATGACCATCTCATCAGATCCTAAAAACGAGAATATTTTTTTTCTGATATGTCCTACATTAGTAAGATTGATGACTGATATTACTGTATCCATGTTAAGGTCACTATTAGCTGAATGAGACTGTTGGCACAGATGAGTGATTGTTATGAACGATGTTTTTGCGCGACCCAATGTTGTGGAATTGTTATTCTCTGTGTGATTTATGCTTTAACCTATACTGAAAAAAAATCTGTGTTTTTTGTATACTTTTGGCCTAAATGCTCAGCCGTTACTTTGTGAAATTATATGGTACCAATCGTATATAATTTTTTTTTTAAAAATGTGGAAATATACTTGTATGTATATATTTTAAACTTAGCTTTTAAGCAAAATAATCGGACATTTTTATTGTTATCTTTTCTATATTCTTAGAAAATATACTATATTTGTTTCTTACTTTACTTAATGATTTTCTGAATTTTAAAATAATTAAATTTTAAAAGAATAAAAAAGTAAATGTAAAATTGTATATAATTTCCAAAAAAAGTCCGTTTTAATAAATTATGTCATCTGCTGAATTTTTTTTCCTATTACCTCTTATGCTACTAAACAAACCAAATAATTTAAGGCTGATTATTATTTTGCCTTTTAAAAAAAATTAATATCTCCTAGGAAAGATTCCTTCATTTAGTTCATTAAACCTAAACCAGTTATTGAAGAAAATTGGGTATAATTCAATAGAATTAAAATATAGATTGCATTTTAAACAGTTGAATGTTGATTGAATATTTGTATATACACAATGTATTCTCGCATCTAAATATTCCGTGTAAATCTTGTTTTTTCTTCTTTATAGATTTTGACTGCTAACAAGTTAGCTTTCCACTTGCTTGGGATTCAGGATAAAAATAGCCCTTCAATTCTGAACGATTTCATCCTTTCCCCTGACGACCAATACTTATTTTCCGAAGCAGATTTGAAATCTAACGGGGAATTGGTGCTATTTTCTGGAAAAGTGGTATGAATTATTTTAATTATTATTTCAAACTGTTATTATTTATCTGTAGTTACTATTTTACTTACTGAATATACATAAGTAATTTAATTTTTTGAAAAGATGTTCTGGAGTCTACAAACTTCTTTAGTTGTGTTTCTATTGCTATTATTTTGGATGTCATGCCGAATTAACTTTAGAAGATTATATCTATATATATATATATATATATATATATATATATATTATATATATATATATATATATATATATATATAATATATATATATATATATATATATATTTTGCCTTTCAATTTAATACAGTAAAAATTATCTGATCATCTTATTAACAATCAAATCATTTTTGTTTCAATATTTTTTTAATTCTTTTTTCAATAGACATTGCTTTTAGCTATGAATTTCTATGAAATCTGTAACAGTTTTTAAAATACCTAATATTTTTTTTAAAATTATTTACCCAATGTATAAAACATTTATTTAGATCAGACATGTATTTTATAATACATGCCTAAATTTCTTTTTTATTTAAATATGTGATTTGTCGTATAAATTCCTAATGTTTTTTTAGATGGATTTAATTACCAGCTCAAAAGACATTGTTCCTGTCTCTGTCTGGGCACGGCAACTTAGTAATGAAGGAGACTACCGTTGCCTAGTTGTAATGGAGCCAGTTGAAAGAATTACTGGAACGGTTAAATTTGATTCAACAGTGAGTGTTTTATCCTCTCCTTCCATAAAAACTGTTATTTACCCTCTGAGGGCTGCTAAATTTTTGAACCACAAAAGTGTAAACTTGTTTTCATTGAATGAGAATATGATATTTAAATTTAATTTTCAACTCATCAATTATAATATTTAAAAAATTATATGTGTTCTGAAAAACCTTAGTTTATGAATGCTTTCTCTGTATTCCTCAGCTTATTAAATGTTTAATTTATAGGTGCTAAAATATTATTTGGTAAATTACTTGCTAAAAGTTGAGATCAGAATTGGGATTTAGTGATTCTTCTTTTGCGCAAACGAAATTTTGTGATAGTAAATGATCACTGTAAGATGATTTTTTTTTTAAATTTTGTCCCAACTTCTTTTAATTTTATATTATCATATTCAAATGCTTAAAAGCGCAGCTGTCTGAATTGTCATAAATTTTTAATTTGATTTTTTTAGCTTAATTAATTATTATTTTAATAAGCTTTATAGCGATAAGCTAAGTTGAAATAAGTCAAATTAAAATAAATGAGTGTGTCAAATCTCAGGTTTTATAAAAACTGAAACCAACTTAACATTGTCAGTAGTAGAACAGACCATGATGTGCCACATTAATGGTTTTAATTTAGGTATATAAATATGCCAAATTTAATAGGTTTCCTCTCTTTTTCATTTTCGCCCAATAAATTCCAACTAATAGTGTAAAGTGTTTGGATTGGACAAAACTAAATACTTACTCATTTCTATTCGGATTCAAACAAATATTTTTAATGAAAATTGGATTTTCTGTATTTATTAAACTATACTCATTCATTATGTTTTACTTCTTATTAAAATAGGGCAAGATAATTCAGTGTGATAGTAGTTTTTCTACTCTCTACGGATATTACAATGCAGAAGAAGTCTTCGGTGTTAATATAAAAGAACTGATTCCATCTGTAGAGTTTGGCAGTGATTTTAACTGTGAAGACGATAAACATAAGGTAAGTTTTAATTGTATTTATATTGATAAGTATTCTTTTCATTTTCTTCATTTATATACCCCAGTATATAACCAATTGTCTTTTACACACACACACACAATATATATATATATATATATATATATATATATATATATATATATATATATATATATATATATATATATATATATATATATATATATATATATATATATATAATCTTTTACCTCAGTCAAACTCTCTTACAATGACCTCGTGTATAATGATAACTCGTATATAATGCTTTAAACATTCAGTCCTGTGAAATGCCCGTAGACTTTAATGTTATAATATCTTGCTTTTAGCACCAATTCTTAATAAACTCCTCGTTTATAACACTAGAAAGATAGGTTTATGTAATATCAAAAATGCATTCTTAAAGATAAAAATTCTTCAATACCATTTACGATTTATTTTGATTAAATTACTGCTAATAGCACATGTGGTTAAAATTTATTCAATACATGTCATTTTATAACTGATTAATAATATGAGCACATAATCTGTATTTTACATGATTTCCTATGCTTAATTTTTAACTTTGATTATTATGTTACTTGTTTATAACGTCATAAACATTATGGTCTTGTTAATGACTATACAACTGGGTTATACTGTATAAGGGAAATTTATCTTGTTTCAAATGTTTTTCTCTTAATAGGAAGGAACTAAGCAGTGTCTGACTGCTAGAACTATTGATGGCTTTGTGTTTCCCCTTAGTATTCAAATTAAACGTTGTGCACTAACAGATGATAGTCTGAACAAAGATCTTAAACAAGGTATCCAAATATTTATATTGTCTTACAGTTTCAGTTTTTTTTTTTTTTTAAACTGCATATTTTTCTATTTGTAGCAGGTTAGAAGGTTAAGATTAGCTTGCTACCTACTTTTAATTGGTCGTATTTTACTTAAATTTTTGTTAAGAAGTTTGTCAGGTACTACCAAAGGAATGGTATGCAAACAGGAATATTCCAGTATCCGAAAATAGTTCTGTGAAAACGACAGAAAATTTTCAATTTTCCTATTCGTAATAGCGAAGGCTATTCTTTAACTGTAATGCCAACAGCAATTTTCTTCTTATTAGCAACTGCTAATACAATTTCTGAACGTTATTCCTTTAGTAGTTCCTTTTAAAGAAAGTTTTTACTTATCTTTGCATGAGATTGGCAGCTCCATATAGTACCTGGCCATGGTACTAATCCTTCACGAAACACGTTTTATTGAATAGCATGCCGCCATTTTGTTTAAAACGGCCATGCTAACATTTCGAAGCGAGTTCGTACCCTTTTCTTGGCGTCAGTTTTAACCACTGGGTGTCCTTCACTTATGTGATTATACGAAGTAACACAGAGCAACATTTAAATAAACACCTTTATTTGATTAGCTAACTTTTTGTTACAGCATTTTGAAACACAGACTGAACGACAAATCGAAAACATCTTTCAAAGACGAAAAAACCAGCGTGACACAAAACAACGTCTCAGTCTAGAATGGAATGTCTGCGGGAGAAAAAAAAACGCTTCTACCCTCTCGCGCGCCACCGTGATTATTGGTGTACGATCGCTGTCTTGGCGAGCCGACAGTCTGTTACAATATGCATTTTTTTCACATTTCAGAAACAAAGGGAAATATTAAAATTAACTTTTTTAAATAGGCCCAGTGGCCTAGTGGTAGTGCTTCGCATTGCCATGCCACTGGTCTGATACTGGTTTGGGTCGATACCACTGGTTTGGGTCGATAAAATGATTACCAAACATCACCTAACCGGGACATTTGACTAGCCCTCTAACTGGTTGTTGTGCCAAGGAGGGTTTTTTTCAAAAAAAGGGGGGAATGCAACAATGGGACGTAATTTTAGGGGGAGGGGTTTGATCAAACTTGACATAGGGGGAGGGAGGGGCCAAAAAAGTCAAAATTTTGCATGACGTAATTTATGTACATCCCCTTGTACTTACTGCTTTTATTTTATGTTCTCATTTATTATTTATGTTAATTTTCTTGTGTATATAATGCAGTAAACTTTCAATATCTATTATTCAACTTGACTTCTAAAAAAATATGTGCTATATTATCATTAGAGGGTAGTATCCAAAACCATAAGCAGAGTCCGATCTGGGCCCAAACTTGATCTGCATAATCCCACAGCACAACAATACGTTGAAATATACTTTTTTTCCGGAACACCAGTTATCCGGATTTCTGATTATCTGAATATGGTTAGGTCCAATTGCTTCAAATAATTGGAGTTCTACTGTAATAGTTGTTTCTTAATGTTCAGTTATGTCAGTTCATTTTCTTCAGTTTGTTAAATGTGTTAAAGTAGTTACGTTTTATCTAAACTTAGGAGTCGGATAAATTAGCATTACTTACACCACTCACCATTATTGCCTTTCTCTAAACATACATTATTTTTAATATTAGGTGACAGTATAGAAACAAAAGCAATCTATGAAGGAACTGTTTGGGTGTTCAGCAATATAAGTGGACTTATCACCTTGTTGCCTGATGGAACCATTCATAGCTGCAATACAAATTTTTCACTTTTGCTATTTGGTTTTACACAGCAAGAACTAGTTGGAAAGGTTTGTTTCTTTTGTAAGTTATTAAGAGGGACTGTCTGTCTCATAGAGATAATGCATTAGTTTTGAAATCCCAATTTTCGCAAAAGAATTGATTTGCCATGTTATCCCGTTTTCACCAGATATGAGAATCATCATAACATCAATTTAAAACAAAATTGAAAAGAAAGTAACATCCGGTTATTTAATTATTAATTGATAAAGTTTTAAAATAGTGTTGCCATCTGCTGTAATTTTTGGCATTTTAAAACTTCAAAAATATATAATTAAATAACTAGATAATATTTTCGTTTCAAATTTTGTTTCATTTCGATGTTATGTTGATTCTTATACCTGGGGAAAAAAGGGCTAACATGGCAAAGCAATACTTCTGCCAAAGTTGTGATTAGAAAACTAATGCATTAGCTCTATGGGACTGACAATCCCTCTTAATATTTCTAAAGTGGCTATTTTTTAAATGAATTGTTTAAATTAGAGAAAAAATAATATTTATGTATTTTAAATGCAAATTTTGCTTAACCCAAGGACTGAAACAAACCACTATGTGTTATTAACATGCATTTACATGGACTAATTGTTGTTGTTTTTTCATTTTTAATTAATTAACCAGTAAACTTAATATATATATTTCAATCTATATATATATTTCAATCTACATGACATAAATCCTTACTAACTTGCAATTAATGATTAATTTAAATTAACTAAATTCATTTGTGCTCCTTTTGATTTTGTAAGCTGACTGTCTTTAGTTAATATTTCAAGAACCACAGCATGTAATAGTTTCATCATAGTTGCTTTGAAAATACCATAGAGGGTTGTGGGTATTTTTTTTCTCTTCGTGCGACTCTTTTCAACTTAATTATCTTAACTAATTAAAATGAATAATTCTCTTAAGAAAAATTATTATTGGCAGTTATTAATTATCATAAAATTTCCAAAACTTGTTACTTGAATATTCCTGGTTTTATTAGTAATAAATTTTCCATGCATATTCTAATTTTTATTTTAAAAACTTTTTATTCTAATTACTATAAATTGTGGCTATTATATTCTGATAAATAAAATTGTTATATGGGAAGTTACATTATATTTCTTGAATGTTGATATTGAACTTATTAAACGTTTTAAGAAAATCCATTTAAGCTAACTTTGTCTTTTTTCCAGAATGTTTCTGCCCTCATTCCTTCATTTTATGATGACGTCGAATTCCTCGATACAGATTCCATAGCATTGCCACCCTTTGACGATGATGAGGATTCCAATGCTAAGTGTGGTGCATCGGACGGACGGACTACGGCAGACTCTTCGGGAATTGATATACCGAGGTGTGTTAAGTTCTTTAGTCAGCTTATCTTTGAAGTATAGTTTCGTGGAAGTATCGGTTTATCTTTTAAAATTACAAATTATTCTAACAGTAATATTAACTGTTTGCTTACCACTGCTAATAGTTGTATAGATTTTTATTGGATTATTTAGTACAGTAGCCAACGCTTTTTGGGATCAGTGGTTAATTGAATCAACCGCTTAATTGGATTAAAATACGTAGAACAGAACCAAATCCTTTTTACCTTTGGATATTCGCCGATTATCTGCATGAAATCACCATTTTACCATCGGCTCAAAAATATAGTCATAATTTTCTTTTCTTTCCTCCTATTTTCATGGATTAATGAAGTCAGCTGTTTTATTTGTTCAAAATGTATTGGGACCGATGCAATGCTATTTATTTAAGCGACGACTACTGTATCAAGTTACTAATTTTTAAATGTATCTTTTATAGTTTTTGAATTTTTAACAAATTGTTATGAAAGCCATGTAACCCATTTAGCGCTAATTTAATGTATCACAATTTGTAACATATTTATATTTGTGGTTGTAAAAGTTGGTTTCCCTAAAATCAATTATAATGTGTTTGACTTTTACAATGCAATAAAGAATCTAAAATAAGGCGTGCAAAATAATGCCACTAATAAATGCGAAAATATTTCAGGCCCACGAACCCAACAGCCAGATCCACCGAACCTAAAGATGACACAGACAGCCACAACTCCTCCAATAGCCACTTCCTCGACTCAGCCGAAATCGGGAACCTTGACTACAGCCCTACCGATCCCCCGATGGACTTCGACACAGCCAAAAACGACCTGTCAGCTTCATTCGAAAGCAGCTCAAAACACCTGTCCTGTAGCGAGTCGCAAGACACTCTGCATTCATGTACAAATAGTATTACTGAATCGGATGTCAATGCAAACTTTTGTAATGCTACAAAGGACGTGGAGAATAAGGAGGATTGTGATAGTGATATATTTGATAGTGAGTCTTCGACTGGGTATGTATACAATGGCTTGATCTAAACCGCCGTGGGCAGATAATCTGCAGTAACCACATCAATGAATTAAGCCATTTTTCGCTGTTTAATAATTAGTCTTTCAGTACACTTTTTAATTGGTTAGATTTATTGAGTGCTCTTACAACAATGGTCCAAATCATTGGTCTAGATACTGCAGTTTACCTACCCACAGCAGTAAAGAATCGTATTGGTTTCGGTTTTTGTGAGTTTTAAAAAGGATTAAATCAGAGTTTGTGTTGTATCAAAAGTTCCTTAGAAACTTTATTAAAAATAGTTTTTTTTAAATTTAAGTCCTTTTTAGCTTCCACACTACATTTGTGATTGAAAAAGTGGAAAGTATTATAATCGTTCTGTCCGTTTGTCAACTTTCACAAAACGAACCGCAAGTCGCACAATAGAGTGGGATACGTCATTCTGAAGCAAAAAATCAGACTAGGCTACATCCCAAATTTCATTAAAAAAATTTAATTAGAAGTTTATTTAAAATTTAATAACTAAAAATTTAATCTACATTGAAATAACATGCAAATTCCATTTTTTCATTCAATATTTTCACTGTTGCCATTTCCACAAACATACGAGAAACTTTATTTAAAATAAAAATAAAATTCTTGAAAAAATATTTGTCTGATATAATTTAATTTGGATTGATGTCATATCACAATAGAGTTGTTTTGATGGGTCTTTATATGCATGGAGAAGAAAAATGCATAGAGAATTCTAACTTTGCATAATAAATATGCAAAGTTTCACTTATTTTTAAATCATCAATTTTACTATTTGTTCTTCGAACTGTAAATTAATTAAAACAATAAATAATATCTGAATTTTTTTCAAAAGAAAGTTAATGAACATGAGAAATTTTGGCGACTAAAAGATATTTATTAAAAAAAATTGCATCATTATTCTTCATACTTCAAACAAATTTAGCAAACGATAAAGACTAATTATTAATTTTCAAAAGAAGATTAATGAAATTAGTTAATTTTGACGTTTAAAATTGTGGATTAGACTAAATTGTTGGCTAACGGCCCTGTTTGGCGAATTTCCTCTGAGGTGTATAAATAGCATGTTTCCTGTTGAGCACAAATATTGTGTGGAAGCGGTTTAAGTGACAGATTCTGTAACAAACCTACTTGTTTTTTCTTAGTATCTAACACAAATGCCTCCAAAATGTCCTGTAAACAGACCATCTTGTATTTTTGTGAGTTTTGTACTATGTATAAGAAGTCCAGGTTTTTTTTTTAAATAGCAGTAACTAAATGTATTGAAATGAGTTTAAAAGTAGATTTTGCTTTAAAAAGATGTTCAAAAACATCTTTTTTATTTTTTAACTAATCCATCTAACCACAATCGGTATGCCAGGAAATGATTTTTTTCTCCTCGTTGGTCATTTGAAATTCATGTGTGTAGAATCATATTTTTAATGCTGTTATTTTGATTTGTCACCCCAAAACTGAAAAACAATTACTTAAATATTCAAAGTAATCTTACTAATTAGAAGTTATATAAAATTTTGCGACACTTTTAACTATTTTAGTTTTCTATTCTAGTAATGAAGAAGAAGAGGAAAACGATAAAAGCTCGGAAGCCGATCCCACTCCAGACTCAGACAAGGCTCTCACTCCTCTCCCTTCCATCGAATCTTTCACGTCTTCTCGAACTCCCAAGAAACACTCTTTTAACTCCGATAGTGGCTTGGATGCGAGACTTTCTATGGCAAAGGCATCAACGCCGAAAGATAGGCATCACTTAGTGCCCCCAAGTGATCACTCTAGCCAGAGTTTACCTGAAGGAGAGTTTGTGGGGGTCGGAAGGCATAGGGATGGAAAGGATATAGGTAAGAACCATAGATATCATAGTTAAAGTATTAGATTGGCAGATCACGTGACCTCCAATGCTAACGACGGGACGCGCATGGAGACCAGAATAAGAGGGCAATGAGGCCAGTGTTGCCACCAGTTTTAAGAGAAAAACACTACAAAAAAATACTATTTAATTCTAAAATATATTCTACTCTATAAGTATAGATTATGTTTTTCTACTTGTTTCACAAATTTGCTTAGTCATAAAGTCTGAGTTCCAAAAACTCCTTTAAAAAATTTGGTTTGTTAAGGCTTAATGTATGAAAATTAAACTTAAGATGTCTGTCCACGTGTTTAAAGTATAAAAATACCAAAAATAGTTGGCAAATTTCAACAATTAAAGGGTGTAGTTGCTAATCTCGTATTCTCCAAAGTATAACTAAAGCATAGGCTTTTGCCAGTTCATTGGCAAATTTTGATAATTATTAAATCAAACATATGGCAGAAGTCTGCAATAAACAGAACGGACCCTATATCTTAGTTATATACTTTGCACAATGTGAAATTTGCAACTACACTCTTTTAATTTGGTTGTGTTATAGTGTAGTTTGGAAATTTATTCCCAACTGAGAATAATTTCTCATTCAAATTTTTATCTAAATGAATTTTTTTTTAAAAAATTGTTTATTTCTTTCATTAAGTTATGTAAGTGGCTGTGTTGTTAACATTCAATTTTTTTTTTTACCTTTTTACTTTCAGTTACCTAATATTAAATGTAAGGTAATAAAAGCATTTTGATAGGGCCAAAAATCCCAAATTGAGATTTGGTGTTCTCTACATGTTTTGGAGGGTGATGATTCTGAAAAAGTAATTTTTGAACATTGGTTTGTCTGTCTAAAACCTTTCTACAGCTCAAACTAAAAGAGCTGCGGACTTCCATCAAACTTTTTAGGTTTTAAAGTTATTGAAATTGCCTTATCCTATAAGTATTTTTGAACATTAGTTTGTCTGTTGGTCTGAATAAACCCCTCTACAGCTCAAACTGAAAACAAGCTACGGACTGCTAGCGAACTATTTAGGTTTTAAAGTTATTGAAGTTACCTTATCGGGTACATAATTTTCTTTAAATGTGTATTTCTTCTTTGAGTGGTAATTAAAATGAGTGCAGTATTACACACCCCTAGTTTTAAATATTAATTAATTTTTTTTAGCTATTGAATATTACATAAAGAAAGTGATACTGGACGACGGAAAGTGCCTGTACTGTTTGTGGGTTTCCCGTGACCCAGATGAAATTAAAGAATGCTCACCCGTCAGCAAAGTGCGTAACAGTGATAATTTTACTGAAAAAGTCCTCCAAAAAACAATTGCAAAAATCGCATCTGAGGTGAGTAGCAGTTAGATCCAATATTAAAATTAACGAAACAGTCGATTACAAACACTTGTACTTTGCATATACAGTCCCTGGACAAATTATTAGACGCACTGCAAGATTTCATGTAAAGTATTAATTACCGGGTGATATTGTACCGTTTTATTTTAAATTGATTTGTTTTTTATTTTTTATATTATTCAATCAATTACCGATTTATTTGACATAAATAAAACAGCATTAATTTAGAAAAGCATAAGTTTATTAAGTTTTAAAGAAAAGTGAAATTAATGTTAGTAAAAGTCAATATTTAGTTGAGCCACCTTAGCCGCTATCAAAGCTTTAATTCTGCACGGCATAGCTATCAATGCAAGACTGTAATGTCTCCTGCATTGAGGATGATGATTCCACACATAAATAATCTTTTCTAGAACCTGGTACAGGTTTGTACTTGTTAATGTATCACTTTGTTAACACAGTGTTGCCATATGTTAAAAATAAATACAAATATGTAGTCTACAACAATTCTTTTAAATAAAAATCAATAATATTGTAGTTTAAATATACCATTATTGCATATAAACTCTTAAGAAACATAAAATTACTAAAAAAAAATACAGTATGTCTAATAATTTGTCCAGGGACTGTAGTGTTAGAAATAGGATAAAGCTTTTTATGAGGAATTAGTGCTACTAAGTAAAAAAAAAAAGAGGTGAAAATGCACACAATATCTAGGAGATATATACAATGTTTTATCTGTATGAGTTGAATAACAAAAGATTTTTTCTGTTCCCTACTATCTTTCCTTTATTATAAACATTGCACCTTTTTATTATCTATGCACACAAAGAATAATTTATTGTGATTTTTTAGTTTTATAATGTGCTTAAGACTGCCAGAAAATAATTATTTTTCAAATATTGTTGAAAATTACTTCCAAGGGAAAAGTTTATGCCACAAAGTATTTTTTTAGTTAAAATTCCTCAAATTACGTTTCTACACCCTTTCAGCTTTTTTCACTTTTTGTAATATCATGCCTGTGAATGTAAACTTATGCAATATCTCAATCTCTTCCATTCATGTAATAATAACTCAGAAATATGAGTTTTTAATATTATGACGTTTTTAATTACTCCCAAAAAATACTTTTTATTTATTAAAAGAAAAAACCATGAAATTATAAATATTTTCATTATGTTATTTACAGAGGTCTTATTCAGCACTAAGTGAGTCTAGTACAGATTCAGAAGTATCTGAAACTGGCTATATTGAGGGGTCTTTCTCGGATAATTATACCATTGTAAAGCACATAGGACAAGGGGCTTTTGGGTGCATTAAGAAAGCCTATCGTAATACAGATGGTTTATTGGTGAGTTGAAATTTTTAGTGTGATTTTATTGAGAGATGTTTATTTAGCAAGAAAATATTAGCTCACACATTTTGAGTTATTAAATTTTTTTTTTATTATTGTTGGGACGGGAGGGGATGCTTTATTCTTCTTAAATTTTATTTTTGAATCTTTTAAATTTTCTGAAGTGGTTACTGTATGTTTTCATTATTTCTAAAGTAAATGTAATCTGGGTCCTTTTTAAAATAGCTTAAAATAAAATGTGTTGGTTTTTTTTTAGACCAAGTACTAAATTAAACAATTTATATTTTCAGAAAATGTTCCATATTAAAGATAGTTTATTATTAAGAATATATTTTTTATACATACTAAACTTTTTATATAAAATTTTAGGTTTGTGAACTATTGTGGGTTTTTTTTGCATTTCAAAAAATTTAATGAATTTCCCAGGTTATTGCTAAGTTTATTCGCAAGTCAGAAGTGTATGTTGAAGCTTGGGTGCATGACAACAAATTCAAGAAAGAAGTGCCTCTTGAAGTCTCCCTTTTGAGTACTTTTGACCATCCAAATATTGTTAAGGTATGCAATTTGTGAATGATAAATTTTTTAAGCCTTTTTGTATTGAGTAACTATTCACAGTGTAATTTTTGTTCATATATTTTGTACTTGTTAGGAAACTAGCAAATAAATACCCGTTCTTCGCACGGACTAAAAGAATATCAAATAGATCCAAGTATATGTGTTATTTAATTTGCTAAGCTTTGCCTTTGTTCCCGTTCATTATAAAGAATAAAATCCCGTTATTTATATTGCTTTAAAATTCCAAAATAAAAATACATCACTATAAAATGCACATAATCATATCACAAAAATCTTCCTCGATATGAACTTACTGTCATCGCAATTTTCCTGATAAATTCAAAATTAACCGTAATTGTATAACAATGTTATTTCACGTCAAAAGCTCCATTCTAGGTGGGTTTTTTTTTAAAAAACATTTAGCTCAATGGCACGTTCAATTATTTTTCAAATCATTAATTTAGTTTCTGAAGGTAATGGTAAGAAAATAAAAGCAATTTCAATCTTAATTAATTTTTGTGTTCATTTTAATTTCTTCTGTCGAATGGCAACACGAAAGGTAAGAAATTATCGGATTTGAGCGAAAGTGGTGTATTTTTTTCAGAAAATTTGAATTTTCTCTAAAAATAGAACAAATATGAAAAAACTAAGCCTCAGGTGCACACGTTGGTATTAAAGGGAATCTATCTTAAAAATTTCGAATTTCTGAGGGCAGTATAAGTAGGTCTTTTACGATCCACAGACACACAGACAGACTCTTTCTTTTATTATTATAGATAATAATTTAAATATTAGTGTGCATTATAATGTGGTAGTTACAGGGATGCAGAATATGTCCGATCCGACGATCCTAGATCGGGGGAAATTTTAGCCATCTGGGGAAATTTTGTGGAAAATATTCAATTGTTTTCGATTTTAACAATATATCACAAAATTCCCTGACCAGCCGTTCGTTTTCTGTTTTAAAACCTACCGTTAATTTACTTTTTTGTTCTAACAAACCAAAATAGCGTACCGCTTTTGTCTCCTAAATTCAGCATGTCATCGGGCGTTGATCGCATCCGTACGCCATCCCTCCTTGTGTCAAATAGCGTAGCCATCGCCAGCTACTGTACGGATGGTCCAAACCAGGGTTCGATTTAAGTGGTATCGCATCGCAATTTGCAATGCAAATTCACCGAAACAGCGATAAAAATAATCAACCGATTCGCTACAACTGCAATGCACTTTTCTTTTTTTTTTTAACGATCTTTACTTTTTCTTCGCACCGTACCATTTTTACGGTGCCCGTAATTAGGTGAAACTAAACTTAAATTTCAATAAACTATAGGTTAAAATAACAGATTTTAATAATGAAGATAAAAATTTCAATCAAAATGGGAAGATGAATTAAGATTAGGTTACACTAAAGATGTCTTCAAATCTCGTCCAGCCAGTGCAATCTCCCATTAGAAGAGGAGTCCAATAATGCTTTCCTGATTTGCTTCTTTTGCGGCCTAGTAATTTTCACGAAATCTACCGATGACGTCACATTGCATCAGAATGATTGACAGTTCTCTGGCTCTGCGTGATCGGAAGAGTATCTCGTCACTTTTATAGCTCCGGTTCAGGCCAAGTCGGACGACCAGGATATTTTTTCTCATCAAGTGTCCTACTCGCGGCGTCTTTGAGTAGTGATCACAAGAACAGCATGGATGTTAAAATACTTTTTGTTTTACATTTGAACCTTTTTTCTACTTCGGCATATACTGGGATTTCCGATTTTAGATAATTTTTAGTTTTTTTTTCTTTTTTAAATGGAGTGTCGGTGTATACACGCTTTATATATTTAGGTTTTATGTTGCTAGTAAATTTCTAGTCCTTGAATTTTTCTGGAAAAGTGCTTGAAATTTTTCTTAACAAATAAGACCAAAAGTTAAGGATTTCAATCCCAAAAAAGGCACTCAATATTATTATTATTTTTGCAAAACCTGGTGCCTAAATTGCCAGCCTTATGAAACTGCCAAACGGCCAAAACTTGAAAGTAATATACCAAATGAATGAACAGCAAAACATGTTCATAGAGAAATCTGATGAATATGACCCCCTCCCCAAACACCATAAATAAAAGAAAATGTACTTATTTTAAAGTATTTAAAAAGATATTAAAAGTACATTTAGTAGTATAGTATTATATAATTATTTAAAATTTATCTTGTTGTGATAATTGTTGAATTTTAAATTTTATCGGTCACGCTTAGTTCAGCTTTTTTGGTTTTTCAAACCAAGCATTTGGTTTGGATTTCAGCTTTTTTGTTCAACAAGCACTAACATCCCTGTATATCGTAAAATTTTCTATACCTAAGGAAATACAGAATTTATGTTAAGTCTATAACATATAATAAAATTCTGGGAAATTTTTAAACGGATTGGGGGAAATATTGGGAGTAAAAACATTTTCTGCACCCCTGGGTAGTTAGAATGCCTGTTGTGACTTGTGAAAAAATGAACTTAAATATTTTTTTGTTTTATATTGTTTAAAAAAAACTACAACTTCTTTCATAGCAATGGTGTGAAACATATTGCCTTTCAAAAAATAGCTTGCAATTTTATTGAGTCTAGTTTTACCTAACTTATTAAGTTGTATTTTGAGGAATGAATGCTTGTTTGGTTTTTATTATTTTGTTTACTTTCATCTCGAGAACTGTGTGTTCAAATGAAGGTTGACTTCTGTCTTTATTTATAGTATAAAAATACAAGGTCCGATTATCTCCTTATCTTCTTTGTTCGTATTTGAGTCAGGTAGTTGATTATGAGCCAACTCAGCTTTTTTTTTATTCGTCCAAGGCAGAATTTTAATTGACTTTATGTTGTGTACTTGATATATAGTAATTGTTTAGTTTAAACGCCACTATCAAGCACTGCATAAAAATAATTGTATTGTTTATTTTATATATATTAGTGATTACCACCAAAAGTTTATTCTCTTAACTATTTTAAATGTCTTGATATTTTTATTGGGCTTCTTTACATTCTAGGTCCTGGATGTGTATGAGAATCATCGCTGTTTCCAAATGGTAATGGAAAAGCATGGATGTGGAATGGATTTATTTGAATTCATTGAGCGTAATCCCTACATGGACGAACCATTGACTAGCTACATTTTCAGACAGGTAAATTGTTGTATTGTGTAAAGTTTATATTTAATGATTTGTATCCCACTTTTTTAATAAAATATGGTCGAATCTTTTTGAACTTGCAAAGATTAAAAGTGAGTAAACAAAATGAAACCAAATGAAGATGAAGTGTGATTTAATAAGACTTTCACGCCGTAGAACTTTAAGAGGGAAAGATAACTACAATAAAGTTTGGGATAAGCACATTTAAAGTTAATTTTTGTCTGCAAAGTTCATAGAAACAATAATTTTGTGGATTCAGCTTTCAAATCTCTGTATAATTCTTTCATCTAGAACAGCTGGTTCCCAACCTGGGGGCGATCACCCCCAAGTGGGCGATTTGTGTTATCAAGGGGGCAAAAAATACTTGAGGGGCGATCAGGGAGCAATGAGTATTCAAAGGGGGAAAATTAAAATGTTGTACTTTTGTACAGTAAAACCATTCTCCAACCATAACCAAACCAGCCAATTTTTACATTCAACTCTCTTAAATTTTATAGAAACCAGTAAAAATATCTTAGTTAATTATTTTACTTTTGTTTTTTAAAAATATGTGTTTTATGTTTTTTCTATTTTATTTAAAAGTGACCTGATAAAGCTTCTTTGGTTACTTTTATAAACGGTTAGTAAGTGTTATAAAAATGTTTTATAGTTACACTTTAACTCAAATTATGATTAGACATAACATGAAAATTAAAAGGGGATGATGGATGTTGATCCACCTAAAATACGAGGCGATGGTCCAGAAAAGGTTGAGAACCACTGATCTAGAAGGGGGGCTGGGGAGCCCAGTCGGTTAGGCACTCGCCTAGCATGCGAAAGGTCCCAGGTTCGGGTCCGGGCATCGCCAAAATAACTGCCGACCTATAAACGGCCCGTGCAGCCAAAAATGTCCGACGAATAATACCCCGTGTACAGGGAGTGCACGTTAAAATACGCTCCAAAGTCCCAACACTGCGTATGCCTATCAGGTGTCGGCTCATCACTTGACTGTGGTTCTAAAATACGACGCCCGTCGCCAATAGCCCTCGTGTAGCTCTAGTGCGACGATAATTAAAACTAAACTAAACTAAACTGATCTAGAAAATCTCATAACGATTCCTGGGGGGCTGGGTAGACCAGTCAGTAAAGCGCTTGCCTTGCATGCCAAAGGTCTCAGGTTTAGGGATTGGCATTGGCAAAATAATTACTGCCACCTGTAAACTTTCGGTGTAGCCAAAAAGTAAAACGAATAATACCCAGTTTAGAGAAAGAGCCATTCAATTTTCTCCATTTAAATATGCTCGACGCTGCATACAACATCACGCCTAAAAGTCGCGTTGGGTGCCTACGCAAGTGTCGGCTTGTCACTTGGCTGTGGTTCTAAATTATAACGCCCATCGCCAATAGCCCTCGTGTATCTCTAGTGCGACGATATTAGAACACAACCCCCCCAACCTTAGCCACTCCTCATGAATAAATTTTTACAGTTGTTGTTGTTGGTAATATTTATTACCAAAAAGAATTCCAATATAGTTTAGTTTCTATTTGCATTTGGAACATCGCTCTGCATAAATTGAATTTACTTCAATACTTATGACCATGAATAGACACTAAAAATTAGTAACAAGCATTTATACATTTAATTAACTAATTGCAGATTGTGGCTGCCTTGAGCTACCTTCATGGTTTATCTATTCTTCACCGAGATATTAAAGACGAAAATGTCATCATAGATGAGAAGTTCCATGTGAAGCTCATCGACTTTGGGTCTGCTGCGTTCATGGGAGTAGAACTGTTCTCATCATTCTGCGGAACAATGGAATACTGCAGCCCGGAAGTTATCCGAGGAAATAAGTAAAGATATATTTCAGTGTTTAGTTGTTACACTTGATTGTAAAAAGTTAGATTTAGTTATGTGCCGTGTTTAAAAATGCTTTTTTTTAATAAGTTTAACAGGTCTGCCTGTGGGCAGGTAAATTGCAGTATCTAGAGTAATGACTTAGACCAGGGGTTCCCAACTGGTTTTACACGTACCACTGGTGGTACGAGGGAAAATTTCAAGTGGTACGCGTGAGTGATGTGAGCAACATGATGATATTAAAAACTTCTGTACCCATGAGTAGTGAGCTCGCAAACATATTACCCATTATTTTAAACATTAACATTATTTCAAAGAGAAATCTTTAATTAACTTCTGGAGCGAATGTAAAACCTAGTACCTTTTGAGCTTCCTGCAATCTCTTCTATTTTTGATGCTATTTGTTAAGAGTTACTTATGTGAGAGTGGATTTTCTGAACTCTTGTGCATAGAAAATAAACATCAAAGCAGAATAAGTGTTGAAGAGGACTTAAGAGTAAAAATGAGTTTCATTACTCCTAATGTTGATATTTTAATCACAGGCAAACAACAACAAGTTTCGCACTAAAGGCTATGAAAGTATATTTTGTATGATGATTAATTTTTTTGCTGAGTTTGTACTATTTTTTTATTTGTATGTTTTTAGACCTGGGTAATAAATAAACTGTAAATTAATACCATTTTAATCTTTTTATTTCTCCTTTATTATAAGCATATTATAAATAAACAAATATCTAATCATTAAATATGAAGTTTTGTCAGGAATTTAATTCAAAAAGCCTTTGAACACTTTTAAAAGAGTAAATATTATGCATTTACTCTGGTGGTACGCCAAAAAAAATTTAAAAAGTCAAGTGGTATGCAGGTGCAAAAAGGTTGGGAACTACTGACTTAGACTATTGATCTAAGATAACTCTAACTTACAAGATATACAGGAAGACTGATTATTTCATGGTTAAAATGATCCAATTCATAGTTGTGGTTACTGCAGTTTAGCTGCTCATGGCAGAGGTTAGATGAGAATGACACTTAACCGGTTTTAATGAATCTCTAGAAATCTTGGTACTATACTACTACTTGCATAAAGGATAAATATAAGGATAGAGAAAATTATACTGCAACAATAATCTGGCTGTAGCAAATTTAATATTGGTATTTTGATAAACAAGTTCTTATATTATTTTATTAATAATAATTTATTTTTTTATTATTATCGAGTTTTAGTAAAACTGACCTAGGAGTGCATTATTTTAAATATTTTTTTTATTAAATAATTAATGTTTGAGTTTACAATTGTTTGATTATTTAAATAGTTTATAATATATATCTAAGTGATACAGGGAAAATATACATTTTTTTTCCCTTTAGACTTAACTTTCAATAAAATAAACTGGAATCAAAAGTCACATAAAAATTAATATTCTCAAGTTTTAATGAAATGTTTCTTTTCTTTAGGTATCGGGGACCGGAACTTGAAATGTTTGCTCTGGGTGTAACCCTCTATACATTAGAGTTTGGAGAAAACCCTTTTGTTGGTGCTGAAGAAATACTCGCTGGAGACTATGACCTACCTAACGATATATCCGTTGGCAAGTATTCAGTTTTACTTATTTTCAGAGGTGCAGAATATGTATGATCCTAGATCGGGGAAAGTTTAGCCACATTGGGGAATTTGCGTTATACAATTGTTTTCGATTTTAACAATGAATTCCCTGGCCAGCCATTTGTTTGCGTGTCTGGTCGTAATTTTGTAAATATGGATCGAGGCTGTGTGTGTATATGCAAAATTTTCTAAACCTGCGGTAATACAGAATTGATGCAGGCCTATAACATATTGTTACATCTTGGTTAAATTTTCATATGGATTGCGATAAATGTTGAGAGAAAAACATTTTCTGCACCCCTGTTTATTTTATGTATGATTTTGTGAATTTAACTGAGAAAAATAGGCTACAAATTTCTTTTAATTCTTTCTAGCTCTGTCTGACCTAATTGCACATTTGTTGGAACCTGATCCCAAAGAAAGGTGTACATTGCCTGAGGTGGAGAAACATCCATGGGTAACACAGCCTGTTAATCCTGAGAAGTACAAGTTTTCAAGTGTCATTGATTGCAGTAAGTTAGTTTTTTTAATCAAAGATTGTTTTAGTAATTTATTACACCTATATAATTAAATGAAATATAATATGGAATATAATTTTTAAAAATTCATTAAAATCTCCCCAAAACTTGATTGAGCCTAAGATTTGCTGAATTTAATTTATTATTTTTTTTTGGTCAGGTTGGTGGTAAGAAAGGAAGGGTTCATTTTTTTATCATTTTATTACTTAAACTCGTAACTATGTAATTTCTATTACCCTAATAAGTTTAAAATATTGAAAAATTAATACTGTATTATTTAAAAACAAAAATTAATTAGCTTTATCAATATGACAAGTATTTATAGTCTTGATCACGATGCAAGCTTCAAAATCACTTTATTCTCCTACCCCATTGTGTGGTTTTCCAGGAAACGATGCGAGTGTCGCTGTTCTAAACCCACCTTGTTTAGGACTCTCAGGGTTCGTACGCCTCCTGAAATTCCTGAAAAACTCCTGAATTTCATATTTTTCTTCGAAGGGCCCTTATAAGTCCTGAAATTTGTGTCATCTCCTGATATTTTCTCCCACTCCTGAAAAAATTGATGACACAAATAGTTTTTCTGCCGTTTTTCTCCCATAATTTATTCGGAATATGTCTACTGTGCATGCACAGCAGAAAAAATAGAGTTCAGATAATAGTTAATGTCCCAGAATGCACTGCACAACTCTTGAGATGATTTTTTTCCCTTCTGTTTCATCATTTGAAGTGCAGTGAAGTCACTAGACTAATACGATAATAAACAAACATATTTAATTTTATTCCTCGTTACCACCTGAATTTACATTGCTGCACTCCTGAAAAACTCCTTAGAAACGCCTGAATTTCACTATCATAGATAGAGTATGAACCCTGGACTCTGCTGTAAGGTTAAACACAATTGTTTTCTACACAGCCCAAACCCCAAAAGGGAGGGGTGGGACCAAAACAGTGACACTTACGTCATTTCCTGGAAAACCTCACAAGGGGGGTAGGGGGAAAAAAGTGCTTTTAAAGTTTGCATTGTAATCAGAAGAACTATTGTGACAGTTTACATGTTTGTCACATATGAAAAGTACAGGGGAAAAACCCCTTCATTGCATAGGAATCTGTCTGCATCAGGCCTCTTTGGGGATGATAGCGAGTCCTCGCCTAAACTGATGTGAGGAAACTGGTTTCGTACTTGGTTCTTTTGTGGCAACCCTGATTTATGCCAGACTCAAGTCTCATACTTGTACCGTGAGAGAAGCAAGGAAGAAACCGGTTTCCTGTAGCCAACACCCTCCAAGCAGATCTGATTCCTGTGCAATCAAGGGGTTCTTCCCCTGTACTCTTCATATAGAAACTCCATTTTTGAGCAATAATCAGGCACCTCCAACTTTCATTTAAGTTTGCTACTTTCTGTTCCAGCTGATGACGAGTTACATCCACCAAAGTACTTCACCCTGCCTGACTTGGATCCTGAACTTGAGAGCAGCCAAGACACAAACAGCGATATTTCCTCTCTGGAAACGAAGATGGAAAATGTCAACCTGCTCACAAAATCCCGTTCCTTGACGGAGCCCTGCTCTTCTACGGAGAGCGACAGCATCGCTTAGCAGAATCGCCGTAGGTTTTACGGGGCGCTATTTTTCTGAGGCCGGCCTGGAAATGCAGTTTGGTCTTATTGCTTTTGAGTGCCCAGCATAATGTTTTTGGTTGGATTGGTAATATTTAAGTTGCCTCTTCAAATGAAAAATTTTTGGACTGAGCTAAAAAGAAAAAAAAGTCAATTGAAGAGCTTAGTGGAAAAATTTGTAACATTTATCAAGAAATTAAGATTTTTTTTTGCCAATGTACTTTTTATTTTCTTCATAAAATTATAAAGTTCTCCCTTCATAAATTTAAATAAAGTATACTTTTCGTAGTTTGCAAGTAACAGTTTTTACGGAAGTTCAATCTATAAAGCTCATTTTCTCGCTTTCATCCTTTTTGTGACATAGCATGTTCTTCCACTAAGCTCTTCAATGAAGAGAAAAGGTCTTCTAAAAAGATTTGTCTACACAAACTGTAGACAAATTATTCAGTTCCTAAAAATGTAAATCATTGCATTTCATTTATATTCATTGTGTATTCAAGATATTTTTAATATTGTTTAAAAAAATTAATATGTTATTTAGTCACATATTTAACAAGATATTTTAAAAAAAAACTGGGTTAGCAAGATATTTCCAGGTCCCGGCCTAATAGTTAGCATCGCCCCCAATTTTATCAAGTAGCTTGTTTGAAAACCTTATTTCGTGAAGAGGACTGAGAAAGAGATTTTAAAGGGAACAAAGTTTATTTTGTATCCACTGTTTAATTGTAGGTGTGCATATGTACAGGAGATATTCACAAAGTGCCAAAGAGGTAGATGTATTGTTTTGTGCTGTCTTTTAGTGGGTCATGTCTGTTCCATGTAGTTTTGCCTTTGTGTTGAGGTTTATCGGTTATGGAGTGTAATACAGTGTGGGTTTTATATTTCTCCACCAAAAATAAATAATGATAGCCGTGATTGGGTTTTGTAAGATGCATACTTTAGTATCACCCAACATCAATTACTTTTTAAAGTAGATTTGTCAAATATTCAGGGATTTTACATTTATCAGTATTATTTTGTATTTATAATGCCTTAACCTTATTTCCTTTATTCTTATGTGATATATTCATTTAATAATATCGAATTTGGAAGCAAAAGTATTTTTCAGTAATGTGCTTTTTTTTTTCATCCTTTATTTTCTGTAATCTACCATTTTCATACAGCTTCATAAATTTATGTTAAGTTTAAATCGATGTGGGTCTCCAAACCAAAGTGTCTCTGTATTAATCCTATATAAAAAAAAAGTATATTTTAATGAAAAAAAAATGATTTTTTCCATTGGAATAACACGGAGCTATTTCGGTTTGGAGACCCATTTCCCCTCAAAGTAAGTTTTCCAAATGTTCATATATTTTTTGAGCAGTATTATTTTATATGTATATTGATTTACCTTATTTCTTTTATTCTCTTATATGAAGAAATTATTTTTTTTAGTAATATTGAATTTAGAGGCAAAAGTATTATTTAGTATAGGGCTCTTTTCATTCTTGATTTTGGTTAAGCAATCATTTTGATAGTTTCATTTAGGGATGCACCGAATACCAAATTTGGCCGAATAACGAATATTTGGCCAAAGTCTTTGCCGAATACCAAATATTCGGCCTACCTGAAATTTTTTTTATTTTTTGTCAGATCTAAGTAAGTTGTATTTATTATTCAACAATTTCAATTTGTCAACACAAACATATAAGTACACAATCACATAATAATTTTAATACAATATAGCTATTAAATTTTTAATTGAAGGAAAACAGAATAAAGTGGTACTCGTTTGTTATTAAAGCAAGCCTTTTAGAAAGTGTAACTTGGAAAAATCACAACACGAAAATGAAAATAGAAGTATGAAAACATAAACAAAAGTAGGTGGATCCGAAGTAGAATGAAAATTAGAAAAAAAAATAATAAAACCATGGCTTACAATTGCGATACATATGGTAATTATTGTTTTTAAAAGCCCACTCACAGTAACTGTTCCCCTAAAGAGACATGTTCATTTAATACCATTATAAATAACAAAGTCTTAAGAATTTGAGTCTATCAAAAAAGAAAACAATTCATGTTTGGGAATTTTTTCGACGTTTTAGAAGGTGAATTAACATGAAGAATTTTGAAAAATTTAAATTTCACTATTCGGCCGAATAGTAAAGCTATTCGGCCAAACCGAATATTCGGCTAAAGTGGCCGAATACCGAATAGTAACCGAATATTCGGTGCATCCCTAGTTTCATTAATTTATGTTAAACTTAAATCCAGTCAAAAGTTGCTTTTCAGAAATTAAACCTAGAGTTGCTTAGTCACTGCAAGCCCCTTAACTAAAACCTACTTGTATTATGTGTCGTAACCGAGTACCAAAGACAACCACACTAGTGTCTTAAAACACTTCTCTTGCTCAAATATCTGCTGGCTTTTTACAGATCACTTGTTTGTTTTTCTGTGATACACTTGTAATGTTACAGGGTTCGTACACTTCTCAAAAATCCTTAAATCTTAACAGATTTAAAGGGATTTTTAAAGTTAATATAGCATTTTTTTTTAGTTATACATTATTTCATTTTCTATCAATATCTGTAAAAGTTCTTTAAAAATTCCCAGTTTTAAAGAGACTTTTAAGGACCTTTTAGCAACTTTATTTAATGTGCTTTTTTTTTTAATAATAGCCTGAAAGGTTTTAGAAAGTAATTATTTTTCAAGGGATTTATTGTCAATCTTAAAAATGTGTTATACTATGTTCATACTTTTCAAATTTTAAAATGTCAGTTTATTCAAAAGTAACTAATTTATGCGATAATTTATTTATAAATTAGCAACTTAATTGGAAAAAAGCTAATGTCTTTTATCTCTTTTATCTTTATCTCTAATGTCTTTGCCCTTTTTCGATAAAAACAAATATTAACTTTTTTAAAACTTGGTACCAGAAAAGCCTTTGCATTTCTTGAAACTAAAAAGTGTACGAACCAAACCTTAATGTTGTCCCTGAAAGTATTTTTAGTATTACTAGTTTATAAGCAAGATTGTTGTAAAAGCAATGCTAAGAATAAAGGTCACAGTTCTCTTCTAAAGAACTATATTTGTTTTTAAACATTTCATTTGTATTTTGTACTTGTGTGCCGCATTTATCTTGTATATTTTCATTTTACTGTAAGAGTCAGTTCTACCATATAGTATTCGAAAATAAATTATTTATTATTTTGATGACTGTCTCTTTTATGTGTATTTCTTGACACTTTTTCTGACATTGTGCTAGAACGACTTGTTTCTATTGTGTATTGAGCAGCAACAAGAGAGAGAATGTGTTTAGTATGTTCAAGGGAAGACTAAGGATTGTGTTAAAACATATTTTAGGTATATGGTAATAGACTTAAAAGGTAACTGCTGAAATTAGTTGACTGTCTTTTCTTCAAAAACTTATGTTTGATATTTTATAATTTAATGTGATCAATACATAATTTACTTTAGGGTCATCCACAAGTGATGTCATGTTCCTAGAGGAGGGGGAGGGGTCAGTAAGTGACATCCATTCTTAAAGATACAATGAAAATCAACACAAAAGTTCAACAGCAAACATTTTTGTATTTTAAGTGTGTAAAACTTTAAATGGTAATCTTTTAGGTTTCATTTAAATTAAAAGTATCCTATGTCAAAAAAATTTAGTTCTCACCCTTTTCAATTGGGAATTTATTTACCCTATTAAAAATTTCAGTTGAACACATTGTTAAACTCGTTACAAAAGTTTATGGGTTATATTTATATTGGAGGTAGAAAAGTGTGAAAGAGGTGTATGTTGAAGTGTGGCAATTTGCGACAGAAGGAGTCAAATTCGAATCATGAAGAAAAAGTGTAACATCAGATCACTTATGGACAGCTCTTTTGGCTAAATATCTCAGTCAGCAAATAAGGTTCAAAATCAGAGGGGGCTGGGGAGCCCAGTCGTTAAGGCTCTTGCATTACATGCGAAAGATCCCAGGGTCGGGCTCGGGCATTGCCAAAATATCTGCCAACCTGTAAACAGTTCATGCAGCCAAAAAAACCGACGACAAAGACCCTGTGTAGAGGGAGTGCACGTAAAATATGCGTCGAATGCTGCACGCTGCGTACGTTGTCGCTCCAAAAAGTTGCGTTGGGTATCTACTCAAGTGTCGGCTCGTCACTTGATTGCGATTCTAAATTACAACGCCCGTCGAGAATAGCCATCGTGTAAGTCTAGTGTGACGATAATTCAACTCAACCAAACCCATTTTGTTTTAGTAGTAGGGCCGGTATTCGAAACATTTAATTACAAAAAGGTTTTCTTAAGAAAGAGACATCGAAACATTGTCTCGTATTTTTGGACCATGGTAAGTGCACAGCATTTTGGTTAGGCTGGCAGTATCATAGAGAAGGAATTGAAGTAGAAGGCGCTGAAACCCTATTCCCCAAAAATTTCTGATCGTGTGCAACAGCCTCGCATACATGTGTGCGAAATAAGCGGTCTACTTCCTGTATTTTAACCTGTTATGTTTCATCAAATATTCGTTTTTGGACAAATTCTTTGTTGATTTCAAGCGCTCTATAGTGCGTCTTTATACCCAAAAATTAAACCAGAGAAGTGGGCCACACCTAAAGCCACGGAGGATCTCTTCGTATGATCTCTTTTTGTCACATCCATCGGCTAAATGGATCATACTCTACAAACGTCTATAAAAAGAGCCCTGTATATGGGACTTATGCACCTTAAATCTGCCGTGTTCCAAATGCCTAACTCACCGTATGATGCCTCAATAAGGTTACTTTGAGTGCCAGCTCCGGTGTCGACCTCTTCACTTAACCGTGGGTCTAAACTATAATGCCCGTCGCCATTAGCCGTGTAGCTCTAGTGGAGTCTTCGTGTAGCTCTAGTGCAATGCACAACTCTATAACAACGAAGCTCCTGACGCCTCACAAAAAGGGCCCGGATGGCCTAGTGGTTTGGATCGCAGCCCATTACGCTAACAGTCTGCGTGCTGTAACGGGTACGAGTTCGATTCCCGCCTTCGTACCTTCTTTCTGTGTCGGTAAAAATTCTGTCTGTGTCTGTCCTACTTGACTACGGTTTATAAGCGGTTTCCTGATCAAGCACACAAACCGGAATATATATGTATCAACCAACCAATCCATCCACTAAATGATCGTACTCTAAGTCACAATGGCCGTACATATGGACTTGTGCAGTTAATCCGTGTTCCAATGCTAACTCATGTAAGTGTCGCATAACGTACTCTGAGTGCCACTCAGGGCAACTCATCACTACCGTGCTTGAAATAGGTACTTGACTAAAATTTTATTGGCTTAATATTCTTATGCCAAATATAGACCGTATTTTTCTTTTTCAAATACCCTAAAGCAAAATGAATTTAATAGACAAAATCACTCCGAAACGCTTCCTGCTGTCACGTGTATCTGTGATGTCACTAGTGATATACAATTGAACACCACATGAACGATTTAGGAATTGAATCCGCTTCTGAAAAGCTTACTTCTCATATTTATATTTAAGAGTAATAGTAATCAGTATCAGAAACAAAACATCAGCGTTGTTTAAGTTACTAGGACTCACTACCTTGTTGGATCACGTGTGATCATGAAAAGCCTTTTTAATGATTTTTAATGATAAGTTATCGCAAAAATATATGCATTTATTTGACTTTCACTAAAATTAATATTGAAGTATTTGCGAGCATCAGTACCTATATGCCCGTCGCCTATAACAGTCGTGTAGCTCAAATGCGATGTTAATTCAACAAAAACAAAGATTTTCCAAATTTCGACGCCTCACGAAATCAGTTGGCGACTTCCTCAGTAAACTTGGCGACGTTATCAGTCAAAGAAACCGTAACCCGCCTCACTCGACTTTTAGCATTGATAAAACTCATTTCTGTGACACAATCGTAATACAAGCACGGTTTTTGAATAAGTAGCGGCAGTTGAGCATAGCATTGTTGATTTTATTCTTTTTACACATGTCTGTTGACAAGTCTGTTTTAAATAGGCGCAGGAAAAAAAGCAAGCTCAGAAGATTAGTGTGAGTGATTTTAAATTGTTTTAACTTGAAAGTTAATTTAAAGCTTTATTTATAACTTAGTTTGCATGATAAAAATATTAAGATCCAGTATTTATTGATGTATACAATAATTATTTGAGCTCCTATGCTAATTGATAGATAATATTAATTTGTGACTGTGTATATGGAAAGTTCGAGTTATTCCCGTTATTTAAGAAGTTTCTGCCGGCTTTTGTTCGAAAAATAATTTTTTTAAGGCTATTTTATTGACTCGTGGCTGTATTTAGTAAAAATGAAATATGATTTTTTTTATTTAATGTATTTAAAGTATTTAAATATTTATTCGAATCTTAATGCGTCATCAGATTTACTCAACTCTTTAATTTTGTCAGATGTAAATAAATGCAGTCGGACATCCAAATTTTCAAAAGTATACAATGATAACATCCGCAACAAATAACTGTTCAAGTTATTTGAGGAATGTTATTTTAAAAATGGCCGATTTTACAAAAGTTCAAATTCTACCAAGATATATTATTACGACCAGGGGATAATTGAGCAGTAGGATGAGGGGGGGGGGGTCGGAGTTACAGCCTACAGCCTGCTATCTCCCCCCCCCCCCACACACACACACACCGAGTTTCCAAGGATTGCCGAACAATTTGGAATTTGTAAAATTTTTAAAAAATTCGGGAGCGATTCCGAAAGGTTTCGCAATCATTATGATTATTCTCAATTTTCCGAACATTCCCAATTCTTCTATTACCGGAGTTTCGCAACTTTCAATTTCTAAGTATTTGCAATTCTCTTATTTCTAGAGATTCACATTTCACAAATTTGCCGATTTCTGAGTATTCGCAATATACGAATTTCCAAATATTCACAACTATTTCCAAGTATATTAAAGGATTTCGCGATTTTCCGATTTGCATTTATTTTTAGGGTTTCGAGAATTATGTACTGATGTTACCTCCGAAAGAAATGAAAAGTTGGGATGATTGAAGTATAAGTAAACTTTTCTTCACAACTTTCAATTTTTTCCAATTTGTTGGTTCCGATTTTACTAATTTTTTTTTCTACTTTTTTCACAAAATGTGGATGAAGTCTGCCGGATACTTTTATCTGCAAAATATGGATAATTCAGAATACAAGTGAACCAATTTCTAAAAATAAAATAATTTGTATATTTTAACTAAAGAGGTACCTTTTTTTACACCGTCAATCGTTTATTTAACTGAGCTATTTTTTTTAATCAAACAAGTGATTACAGAGAAAAAAAATCGGAGACTGTGAAGATTTAATCGACCAGATATTTTTAACTATCAGTAGCAATAAATCAATAAAAAGAAATTTTTAAAATATACAAAATAAAATATGAAAGGTTAAATATCTTGAATGTTTTTTTTATGCTGTGCGATTAGTCGGTTTTAAAGCCATTATATAGTTGCCCAATTTTGCAGCCTGACTTTAAATATCAAAATCAACCCTTTTCATTTTAATTTCTTTATACTTAGTTTTATGTGGTTTTTTTCAATTCATATTAAAACTTATAGAACACCTATCCTGCTGTGTGTGTCGCAAAATTGCTTGAAAGTGAACTTTCAACAAAATAAATTTATTTTGGAGCTCGTAAGAGTAAAAGTTTTTATTTGAAATCATTTTATTTGGGTTTGTAATGCATTTTAATTTGACTGAAAAGTTTTAAAATATGATAAATGTGTATAATATCTTTAAAAACAAACGGGGGGGGGCGTGTGTGTTCGATATTAATTCACCATTATAGAAGATTTTACAACGCGAAAAGTTCAATGTTATGGAAGGAGACAATTTCGCATTCTAAATGATTTCCAATAGCCCTCGTGTAGCTCTAGTGCGACGATAATTCAAACCTAACCTAAATGATTTCCCGCGTTGTAAAGTTAGAAATAATTTCTAAAAAAATATTAACGGTTTTTAATTAGTTGAATTATCGTTCGCTTATGTGTAAAGCTTCAAATATAAATTCAGTTTTATTTTGCGACTAATTTTTATGATGTAAATAGTCAGAAAACAACGATAAAAATTAGTTTTAAAAAAAGACAAATTCGAACTTGATTGAAATCTTTAAATTTTTCTTTAAACCTCATTTTTCATTTAGAAAATTTTTTAAACAATATTTCATCGGCAGTGAAACATAGATTATTTATTACGTGTCTTAAATGTTTTTTTTTTCTGAATTCACGTAATTATAAATATGTTACTGAACTATGTCCAGAAGCCCTCCAAACAAAAATTATAGTTTCGCTATTTTGTAAGTTTTAAAACTAATTGCTATCAATATCGCTACACTATTAAACTTGCTAAATATATAGTAGTAAGTATTGGTGCAAACACATGTTAATTGATGATAACTCAATGGAAATTGTGATCCTACCACGATTCTTCAAGGTTACGCTTTCCAATCTGTTTCATTGATAAGTATAATCATTTTAGGTATAGATTGTTTTCATCTTGGATTTCGAAAATGGGAAGTTTTTTTAATGTGATATTGTTGCAAATACAAATACAAAAATTGTCGACCAACAACAGGCCAGAGGCCCAGCAAGGTTGGTCCAAAATAAATCGAATACTTTACCAGTTTCCAATGGCTATCAAGATTCTTCTTAAAATCTTCTACTCTCTTCGAATACACCACCTAATCTGGTAAAGCTTTTTACTCATTGACAACTCCATTGTAAAAATGTTTTCTTACCTCCCTTCTAAAGCATGATTTATTCAATTTCTGATCATGTCCTCTGGCCGGGCTATTTAAGGCAAAACCTAAGCTGCCCTCCATGCTTAGGGTCTCAGATTCCTACCGCGGTATTTTGCGTGTCTGAGAATAAAGTAGTTTTCCCTGTCTCAGGTCGACTTCCCCAAACTCTACCGCCGTATCTCACAGTTTAAAAAAAAAATCTGTTGATTTTTCAGAAAAAAATAACATACAAAATTTTGCTATTTTCTTTAAACTATGTTTTTCTTTAAAAATGTTTAAAGAAATTAAATTTTTTTTTTGTTATTAACATCGTAAATAGTATTATAACGCAACCAAGTGCCGGCTTTCACATTGTTTGTGGGTACTCTGTTCTCCCGGTATTTCTGTCTGAGAATAAGATTCTGCTCAGGTCCTCCAAACCTCCCTTAAGTAAAAAAAATCTGTTGATTTGAAAATAACACTTTTTTTAACTAGTTTCTTAAAATTTAAAGATTTTTTCGTATATTTCTGGCTTTATGTTGTGACTGTATGCTAGGAGGTTGAAAATGTGTTAAACATTTATTTTTGTTAGTTGTACTGTTTCTGGCAGACTACGTAAAAAAAAATTGCAGTGCACAAGAGAACGCAGCTATTGGGTAGTGAAACGTGTGTATTTCTCAGGGGTTTTCCTCGTTATTTGATCGCCTTTCAATTTACAAGACGCCAATAGTCAATAATGTGTTTATTTCGATTCATATTAAACTCTACTGTGACGCTATTTCAACCAATCCAATAAAATGATTGGTGAAAGCTAGCGTGAAATAAAGTTTTGAGTATTTTATTTAAACAATTGAAATACATCAATTTCAATTATTAATAGTTTGAAAAGATGTTTCATGGATATTTTACTTACAGTTAAAGTTAGTTTTGGGTAGAGTTTTAATTTTCAATTAAAATCTCGAAAATAACGTGCGAATGTTGTAAAATGTTGATACTTTAACTGTTTCATGGTCTCAAAACTTTGGAACTATCAAATTTACACGTTGGGAGATCAGCGGAGAATATCATAGTTAATTATTAGTGGTACTTAATATTAGTAAAAAAACTAATAACAATATTTAAAATTATGTTTAATTTTTGGAGAATGTGTGTTTTGGAATAATTCTAATTTTACCAATTAAAGTAAGTAAAATATTTCGATAGCTTCAGTATTAATGTAAAGTAGAAAGAGAGAAAGTATAGAAGTTGAATCCATTCTTAACTCATTTTCGAAAAAAAACGGAACCTCTGACTCTCAGCTATTAGAACCCTCAATACCTAATTTACACAGGGGCTGGGGAGCCCAGTCGGTTAGGCACTCGCCTTGCATGCGGAATGTCCCAGGTTCGGGTCCGGGCATCGCCAAAATAACTGCCGACCTATAAACGGCCCGTGCAGCCGAAAATGTCCGACGAATAATACCTCGTATAGAGGGAGTGCACGTTAAATATGCTCCAAAGTCCCTGCGCTGCGTACGATGTCACCCTTAACTGTTGCGTTGGGTGCCTACTCAGGTGTCGGCTCCTCACTCGAGTGTGGTTCTAAATTACGACGCCCGTCGCCTGTAACCCTTGTGTACCTCTAGTGCGACGCTAATTCGAAACCTACTTACCTAACTTTACACAGTTAAAACCTTAGTGCGACAGATCTGATCTGCGGATGTCGGTGTTCAAAGATAAGATAATGAGTATGAGCTATTCAAGGTGCCGACTGATAAAATTTACTCTTGTTACAAGTTGTTTTATTTGTCACGCACTTCATATATTCAAACCTCCAAGAGTTTGATTGCACTTGAGGTTTTTGCAGCGCTTTTAATTTAATTAGTTAAATAATTATAGTGACTATTTTTAAAGTTCTTATTTTTACTATTCTTTATATTTGGCATGTCTAGTTTGAGAATTAGTATTAGGTATTAGTGTTTGTGCTTTTTCTGCTCATGTGCAAGACATTTCTCCAATTTCTTTTACAGGATTTTATATTAAGGGGACGCATTACCCACAATTTAGGGCTACCCAGAAAATAATTAAACATGCTCGACTGCTGTGAGCTAAGGATATTGCAAAAAAAAGGATTCTTTTATAATGGTAGAGGTTTATTAAAAATGATATAGTGGCTTGGTAAAAGGGTTTTTGAAATTTTATGTTGATTTTTAAAATTTTTAACTTTTTCATCTTCTGAATGGTTAAAACCCTAAGGTATTTAGGTAAATTAATGTAGATATCCAACATTTTTGTCCTGTGTTGAAACATATGCGTTTAACAAAAGTTGGTATCGGATAAGGTCTAGTGAGAATAGCTTTTTTATTTTAAAAATGAAGGTGAAAATTTACAAAAAATCTTATTTTTTGGCCATTTTATACATAAAGCTACATAACTTTTTTTGTTTAACTTATAGCTCAATATCCATACCAACTTTTATTAATAGATGTTGTAGGAACATTTTGAAAAAAAATCCATTACAAAATTCTTTAAATTGTAGGAGGAGTAGCATTTTGAAAAAACGTTAAAAGTCTAAAAAAATTTAATTTTTGAAAAAAACTTACGTTTTAATATTTATCATTTTTTCGTATATGTGTATTGAATGTTAGTTCTTTGGGAAAATAGTTTAATTTGAATGCTAGCGATAAAAATACTGGATTTAATTTTTTGGGTACTGCCCGTCCCCTTAAATATTTATCATTTTTATGTATAAGCCGATATTTCTCAAATTCATAAATTTGCAGAGCATGCAGCCATTTTCTCTAGTCTTTTCTCGGTATTAAAAATTTTCTACTCCAAGAAGAGAAAATAAAATAAGGAAGCGTCCACAAAATGAGGAAAGGTCACTTTACATTTTGTGGTAGGGTTGCTATCAGCATTTTAGTAGACGACACTTTTTTTTTCCTCTTTAGAGTAGAATATTTTTGATCCTGAAAATCGACTCGCTACCAACAATAGCGAGCCCAGCCACAAGCACGGGAAACAGAAAATTGAATGACCATCGTATAATTAAAACAAAAACTGGCATGTGATTTAAATCAACCCGTGTCGGAGCTGAACTATTTCCTAGTTGCTAAGATTATTTGAACTTGAAACCGCAACTGATATAGAATGCTTTTCTAAATGAGATGCACGCATAGATATCATAGTTAAAGTATTAGATTGGCAGATCACGTGACCTCTAATGCTAATGACGGGACGCGCAAGGAGGACCAGAATAAGAGGGCAGTGGAGCCACCACTTTAGAGAGAAAAATGCTACGGCATCATCGGAAAAATACTATTTAATTCTAAAATTACAAAAAAAATATCGTAAAAATACTAGCTGCATTTTGGAATCTTTTTAGTGACTTGGAATGCTTTTCTAGTATTTTTTTTGGTAATTTTAGAATTAAATGATATTTTTGCGATGATGCCGTAGCATTTTTCTCCTTAAAGTGGCAACAACACTGGCCATTTTGCCCTCTTATTTTGGCCTCCATGCGCGTCCCGTCGTTAGCATTGGAGGTCACGTGATCTACCAATCTAATACTTTAACTATGATATCTATGAATGCACGACTGCTGTCAAAATAACTTTCTACGTTGTTGCATCCGTCTCGCGCAATATTCTTACTTATTTCTAGTGAAATATTCTCAAGTGTTTCCGGTTGTGATACGGAAAGTCGTTTTTTATTGATTCAACCGTGGGATGTACCGATTTATGTAGTACGAAATCTCTTATTGTTTATCTTCGATCATTAGTTGCTAAAGAAAAATTCTATCTGTGATATCTATCATTTAGGGGGCGCCCATAAATTACGTGATACGATTTTTGACATTTATTGGCCCCCCCCCCTGGTGATATAGTGAAGTTTGACCCCCCCCTGGTGATATAGTGAAGTTTGACCCCCCCGGGATAGTGAGTTACCCCCCCCCGGTGATATAGTGAAGTTTGACCCCCCTGGTGATATAGTGAAGTTTGAACCCCCCCTGGTGATATAGTGAAGTTTGACCCCCCCCTGGTGATATAGTGAAGTTGACCCCCCCTGGTGAATAGTGATTATTGTGACCCCCCCCTGGAATGTAGCCTGATATAGTGAAGTTTGACCCCCCGGATTGGGCTGAAATTTATATAGTGAATTTAACCCCCCAAAATGTGAAGTTGACATATACCCGTGTTAGGAAGTGCACTTCACGATACTTTCAAACTTGTTTGTGAAAGGTTGATACTCGGAAACTTAAACATATGCTAATCGACGTCCAACCCCAAACTTCGGCTGCATCATCTGATGATGGTTGGAAAGTACTTAAACTTGGGCTGGAGCCAGTCGTAGGCATTCGCCTAGCATGCGAAGGTCCAGGTTCGGGTCCGGGCATAGCCAAAATAACTGCTGATCTATAAACGGCCCGTACATCAGCCAAAATGTCCGATGATAATACCGTGTCTAGGAGTGCACGTTAATATACTTCAAAGTCTTAAGCTGGTACGATGTCGCCATTAACGGTTGCGTTGGGGCATACTCAGTGTGGCTCGTCACTTGACTGTGGTTCAAATACGACGCCGTCGCCAATAGCCCCTGTAGCTCTAGTGCGACGATAATTCAAAACTTAACTAAAAAGAACAAAATACAATGCACATTTTGTCTACTTTTCCTTTGTGAAATGTGAGAATAATTTATAATTTGAACACGTTTCCTTTGGTCTTAATTGAAACTAATAACGAAAAAAACGAACGCCAATCGAATTTATATAAAATAATAGGTCTTCCCCCCCCCCCCCCTTCAGTACTCAAGTATGGTTCGTAAAGTCACGATAAACGCTATCATGTAAGATTTTCACTCTAAAAGCATGATCAAAGGATCATCGAACATGCCTCGAATCCCCTGTAGCTCATAATGCGAGATACAAAATATTGCTTATACAAGACAAAATTCAGAACATCTTATCGATCTACTTCTTCAACAAAACTAATTGTAGAAAATGTCATAAAAGAGACATAATATATTTGAAACTGCCCTTGCCATACTCGATTGATAACTAGTACATAATGAAAAGAGTTACACTTAGCTCTATCGGACCGCTGACTTTATCACTAAAGTAGGAGACCCTAATGAGCACTTAGTCTGGTTGTCAAAGTACCAGAAGTAAACGAACCATCAATGTAAGATTTTGCCCTTTTATTTGCCATATGCCATGTAAGATTTGTCCAGAAACAAATTTTTCTGGAATTCAAATCGTTCCAGTAGGCGTCCTTTTTATTTTAAAAAGCAGATGTCATTTTTATTTATATTTCAGCATTTATTAATGAACAATGGCGTCTAAATACGAATTATTATTTTCTTTTCGTTTTCAATTTTTATAAATGCTATTTTAAAATTACTTTGTATTAAATACCATTTTAAAATACGTTTATAATAGTTAGGTTTTGAAAATGATAGATTGCTCCAATGTTTTTTCATGTTGATACGGAATTTCGCTTATTTTAGGAACGAGCACTATTGCATATTTAATCTTCGAATACGAATAAATATATCAAACACGGAACAATTATTGACTTTCTGAAAGAAAAAAAATGAAAATAGCTAATATCTCGGCGTTTAAAAGTTTAATATGTAACTAAATGTGGTTTAATTTTCATTGCAGGGATTGCAAAGTGGTGATGGTTGGAGATGCCTCAGTGGGCAAAACTTCTCTAGTCCTGAGATACATGCACGGTGAATATCAGAAGACCATGAGCGTAAGAAAGTTTTAGTTTTTGGCGCTAAGTTCCCGCGCTTTTCAGTACTTAATTTTCGCTCTTCTGAAATGACTTTGAAGTTAAAAATAGTCATAAATCCTAAGATTACAAACAATGCACAATGCTATGTATTCCTATGGAGAAATCAACTAACTCAAGATATGAAACATGTCCATTGTCTACGTCTAGTCCAATTATTTATGATAGCGGCTTCAGTGTCATTTTTCTTTTCACTGCACTGTAAGTTTAGCAAATTTTAAAAAATCATGAAGGGAAACAAAACAACTTAAATTATTTTTTATTCAAATCACAATCGGAACACTTTGAAAACTGGACAATAATAAAACTATAAAAAAATTAAATGACCATTTAATTTATTAAGGTTTCAAATAATAGACTTATTCTGTAAATCTTGACGAAATTATGCAATGCATATAAATTGTGACTCTCCAAAAACAAATTAGAAAAATGTATTGATAAAATTGCTTTTGATACCCATGTAAAACATTGCGAAAATTGTGGTGCTGCCATCTGTAGCAAATAAAAGTAGTTATTAAGTTAGGCTGCATGCCGTCTTGAAGTATATATCGAAGATTCTAATTTGGGTGGTGCTGCCATCTAGGTGTTAAACACTGAAATAACATGTGAAGTTGGTGTCATTATTCTATAAAGTTTCTAAAGTTATAATTTACTGTAAAGTTTCCAACTTAAAAGTATAACCATTCTAACGCATAAATTGTCAAAAGTATTATAACAACTATGTAACACGTTTTTAGACAAGGAATTTAGTTTTATTAGTTTTTGGGCAAAATTATGTTTGGTTATGGTACAAACGCTTTTATCACACTATACATTAACTTGTGTGGTACTATTGAAAATTCATATTTCTTTGTGAACTGACCTAATAAAATTATAACTCTAAATATTTGTTTATTTAGACAATTGGAGCATCTTTTGTTTTGAAAACATGGGGAATCCATGACATTGCAATATGGGTAAGATTCTTTGTTTTTTTGTGACAAATAAGTTTGTTATTTAAAGAAGTATTATGCTCTATCGAGATTAGGTATTTGAAACTGATGTACTTTTCGGCTGATTAAAGCTTTGTTACATTCTTTGACTGCATATATGCAATAATAATGAAGATATTTTAAACAAACCAGTCACTTCAGCTCTTTAAAGAAATGTTTGTTGCTTCTTAATTTACAGATGATGGCGGTCTAATAGCCCAGTTGTTAAGTTGTTGGCCTTTAAGAACTTTAGGTATTCGTATTGTAGAGTTTAAAAAATATAATACAAAAAAATAAGCAGTATTGGGGGGGGCTGATACAAGTTGAATCCACCCTGTCCCAATGTCCTGCATTATGATTGAACTGGACTGCACGCTTAGTTACATGAGAACATGTCTGTTTGAGAGAGCTGGCGTGCTCAGTTTAAGGCACTTGCCTTGCGTGCAAAAGGTCCCAGGTTGTTCTCCGGGCATTGCCAAAATAACTGCCGACTTATAAACGGTATGTGCAGTGCAGCCAAAATAATACCCCGTGTAGTTGAAGTGCATGTTAAATTTTATTCAAAGACCCGACGCTACATACGATGTCGCTTTTAAAGGTCGGATTTGGTGCCTACTCAGGTGTCGACTCGTCACTAGACTGCAAGTTGAGTTGAACTATCGTCACTAGGACTGCAAGTTGAGTTGAACTATCGTCACTAGGACTGCAGGTTGAGTTGAATTATCGTCGCTAGACTGCAGGTTGAGTTGAATTATCGTCACTAGACTGCAGGTTGAGTTGAATTATCGTCACTAGACTGCAGGTTGAGTTGAATTATCGTCACTAGACTGCAGGTTGAGTTGAATTATCGTCGCTAGATTGCAGGTTGAGTTGAATTATCGTCACTAGATTGCAGGTTGAGTTGAATTATCGTCCCTAGATTGCAGATTGAGTTGAATTATCGTCACTAGACTGCAGGTTGAGTTGAATTATCGTCACTAGGACGATAATTCAACTCAACCTGTTTAGTTCAAAAGATATCATTGGGATGTGGAAGTTTGAAATCGAATGACATAAATTGTTTAACAGTACGTTTTGTCTAGGATCAATATTGATTAGATAACTTTTGCTTAAGCCAGGCATCTAATTGCCAGGGGCTTTGACATAGTTTGCTGCTACGTTCTATAAGGGGGAAATGGACGCGGGTCTTCAAACCGAAGTGTCTCTGTGTTAATCCAATGGACAAAAAATAATTTTCTAAGCCACATTTCTCCGACTGTATTGAATATTTTTTACAAAGTTTTTTTTATGATAAATGTATATGGCTTGCAGGGCTCTATAATCCCATTCGTTTGAATATATATTTTTTTAATTTTCAAATAATATTACAATAAAATATTCGAATCAATTTTTAAAAAAAAGTGGGATTGTAGACCTCCGTAAGCCAGCTACATTTATCATATAAAAAAATCGAGACCCGCCCGAAAATCCATTCCCCCTTAAGAGGAAATGGTCGCGCTAGACCGGGGGTCTCCAAAGCAAAGTGTATCAGTGTTAATCCTATGGAGAGAAAAAATATTTTTTCTCTGCCACATTTCTCCGGCTGTATTGAATATTTTTGCAAGCTGATTTTTTTTGAGATAAATGTGGCTGACTTACAGGCCCGACCTTCCCACTTTTTGAAATGGGTTCGAGTATTTTTTTTTTTAATTTTCAATAAATAATTTTACACAAAATATTCGAAGCAATTTCAAAAAGCGGGAAGATAGAAACCTGTAAGTTATCTACATTTCTCATTAAAAAAAAAACCGTTTGTAAAAATATTCAATACAGCCGGAGAAATGTAGCAGAGAAAATAGTTTTTTCGCCATCGGATTAAAAGACTGAGGCACTTGAGTTTGGAGACCCGCGATCCAGCGCGCCCATTCCCCCTTAACATCCACCTTCTACTTTGATTCCAGGACACGGCGGGTGAAGAGAAATACGCAGGAATGACCACATTTTACTATCGCAATGCTTCAGCTGCCATTTTGACGTTCGACATGTTCGATCGAAATTCTTTTTACAACCTAAAGTAAGTTGGATCCCCGTTTAAATTAAGTTTAAAAGGCATTGACTTAAGTTCTTTGACCCTGTACAAATTTAGGGTTCCTGACTCTTGGAGCTATTGAGATGGAACGCTATGTGTTGTGATGACTTATAGTCTAGAGGCATGCAATGTTTTGTTGAAACGTGTAGCATAGTTTTGTGTTACACATGTGGCTGTTACCACACGTGATTTACCACGCGCGCAGATTTATCTCTGCGTTCATACCACTATTCTAAATAACAGCGATAGCAGTAGTATAAAAGCCTAGGTAACTCATCTCCACCTTCAGGATCCTTTTGGTAGACTGTGGGTTACTGAGGCCGCTACAGTGGTGACTCGCTGACGTGATCGTCACCCACTCCAACGAAGCTCCTGCTACGATGCGCTCAACCCCGGTTGCTACTCGCTGCTAATGCACTTCTTAACGCATGCACACAACTCAACGCTCCCCGCAACTCGACAGCCAACGCTGGCTTTCAACTCAACCGCAGTACAACGCACAGCGAAGCAACCTGCGCACGGTTCCTTACCTCGTTGTTTCTAGGAGGGGAGTGGTGTGGCGGTTACCACACGCGCAACCTCAATATATCATCCTCACGCTAGAGGGCGCAGATTTATCTCTGCGTTCATACCACTATTCTAAATAACGATAGCAGTAGTCATCAGTAGTATAAAAGCCTAGGTAACTCTAAAGCCTAGGTCCTCTCCACCTTGAGGATCCTTTTGGTAGACTGTGGGTTACCGCCGCTACACACATTTGTGGACGAAAGTATGATGAGTATTTCCAAGTCAAATCAATAAAGCTCACAACCTTACCTTTTTTTTTATTTGAATAAAACTTTGAGGAATCGTATTTTTTTTTACCTAAGTTCATATTATGTTTTTTTTATTTTTTAGTGTAGGAGTTATGAATTTTCGAAAAAAGTAAAAAATTTATTTGTATTTATTTTCAGTGAGCGTTACATTCCGATACTAAACGATGTGAGTTCTGCGAAGTTGAAAGTAATAGTTGCTACCAAAAGTGATTTGTTGGAAACCAATATTCGAAAGGTAAGTTTGAATCATAAAATTTCAACACTTCAATAAACTATATATAAAACTAATCATAAAAGTACAACAGATCCCAAAGCTGTCCAATTATATGGGATTGCGTAGCAATTCTCAGAGAGTTGGCGATCATTAGCTTTTTCTTTTTAGCTATAGGAACTTTAAGTCAATTCATTTAAATGCAAAAGACTAAGGCTTCCTAATTGTTTCAGGTTACAGAAGACGAAGGTATGGAACTAGCCCACAAGTCGAACCCGAACCTGGATTTCACCAACAGCTTTGTTCCCTACTTCGAGACTTCGGCCATAACCGGACACAACGTGAACAAATTGTTTGAATACATATTTACGTACTTTTACCCTTTTGGGGATGATTCCACAAAACTAAATAACTGCATTCGGGACAGCATTATTCTTGAAAAGGACGAACCCGCCAAAAACCCATCCTCCACCTGGCCACCATGTTGCTCCTGATTATTCGCCATGAAAACTGTTTATAATTTGTTGTTGAAGCTTTGATCGCCATGAAAGCTCCTTGATGTTGCTTTGATCACCATGAAAGCTCCTTCATCATTTGTTGTGGAAGCTTTGATCACCATGAAAGCTCCTTTATAATTTGTTGAAGCTTTGATCACCGTGAAAGCTCCTTCATCATTTGTTGTGGAAGCTTTGATCACCATGAAAGCTCCTTTATAATTTGTTGTAGAAGCTTTGATCACCATGAAAGCTCCTTTATAATTTGTTGTTGAAGCTTTGATCACCATGAAAGCTTCTGTATCATTTGTTGTGGAAGCTCCGATCACTATGAAAGCTTTTTATTATTTCCACATGGAAGTTTCCATCACCATGAAGCGTTTAAGCTCCTAATTGTTCAACATTGATTCAAGATCTTAGTTTTAATTTAGACCAGTATTTTTCATGATACTCAAGAATTTTACAATGACTAAAAACAACAATTCTATGCTTTGCAAACTGTCGTTTTAGTGGTGAACTTGCTGCTGAACCTAGAGTTGCAACAAGATTATAATGATAAAGAACCGTTCTTCTTACAATTCTAATTGCCATGAATCGACAATAGGCTGTGTCCTGACTACGACATCAAATGCCACAAAACTTGGCGACTTGGAAGAGTCAGCCACATGCTATTGCATCGCTTGGCGCCCTTGGCGGTCGCCAAGTGTTGTGGCATTTGATGTCGTAATCAGGACACAGCCATAAGATTATTTTAAGACTGATATCATTTTACACTAGTATTATGTTTCTCTTGTAAAAGCATTACTATCGTTTTAATTAAGGCTGAACTTTCTTTTATGATATTCCATTAAATTTATTTTAAAGTGAATAATGAAACAATATTTGCATACCTTTTTATAAAATAGGGATAAGAGTTACTTTAGATGTTGAATGTTTTTATCTGTGCCAACACTTTTTTTTTCAGTGTTCCCAAAACTTTGTTATTTTAGTCATTGACAATATTGACATTTTGTCGATGCTTTAACTTTGCTTTAAATCGTAATCAGTGTTAATTATTGTTTATTGAGATATGTGACAGATAATTTTTTTTTTATAAGTTGATATTCGGGACTAAGATATGGATATTATGCATAAAGAGTCAGTCGTATTACCAATGATTTTTTTTTAGGACTTGCAGTAAAAGCATTTTTTGAATTACGTTCTTTCATTGTCGGTTTATCACTGTTTAAGATTTCATGTGCATAGTGTAAATGCTGTGATATTCCACCTATGATTTACATAGACATTTATATAAAGTATTTTTTATGTATTTTGTTGTCTTTATAATTTTACGCGGCATGTCGAAAAAGGAACTTCAGTTGTGAAAGCAGACCTGCCAACTCTACGGATATAACCCGGCAATACCTGATTTTTAACTACACTGCTCAAAACAATTAGGGGAGCACTTTTCGTACTTTTGTTAACCCTTTCAGTTCCAACTTTTTATTTTTTATTCTAAGAATCTAAAATTTGTGAAATAGATAAATAGATTCATTATGCATCCATAATGAAATGATAAAAAACGGGGGGGGGGGGGGGGGCAACACACAGTGAAGTGATTACTTCCTATACTATCTTGTACTTGGTTTCCGGATACAATCCCGACAGCCGAAATCCCGAATGGGTAAAAACCCGACAGGGTCTAAATACCGAAAATAGATTTTTGTCCATTTCCCGCTTATTTTTTTTAAATATTAGATTGTTTATTTATTCAGTCGGTCAGTTATTTAGTTAGTTATATATAAATCTAAGTTCACTGGACTACTAGTTGACCAACACTAGGTGTAACTGACTAACTGACCAACTAACTAACCCATTCGGGATTTTGGCTTGTTGGGATTTCGGCTGTCGGGTTATGTCCCAGACCCCTTATTGTTATTGTACTTAGTTTCGTTCCCTTGGAAGAATACAAAAATTGCGCGAGAGGTCAAAACCACAAGGAATATACAATGCGCATATTAGGTATTCCACTTAAATAGGCTGATGGTTTGACCACTTCACCAAAACGAATGTATTGCGGTTTAGGAACCGATGAAAACTCGAAGTCTGCATTACACTATGTATTGAGCTCACTGTCAGCTCAGTGATTACGAGGCCAATTGCCCTTCTGTAGCTATGTTGTGCAACCTAAGTAAGAAATTGAAATAATATCCTTGCTAGTGGGCACATTTTAGCTTCCACACTACGTTTATAACGTAAAAAGTGGAAGGTTTTATAATCGTTCAGTCCGTCTGTCTGTCCGTCCGTCACCCACTTTCACAGAAAGAACCACAAGTCTCTCAGACAAGTGGGATACGTCATTTTGAAGCAAAAAATCAGATTAGGCTACATTCCAAATTTCATTAAAAAATTTAAATTAGAAGTTTATTTAAAATTTAAATAACTAAAAATTTAATCTACATTGAAATAACATGCAAATTCCATTTTTATTCAATATTTTCACTGTTGCCATTTCGTTAAACGTACGAGAAACTTTATTTGAAAAAAATATATATATATTTATTTATGTGATATAATTCAGTTTGGATTGTTGTAATATCACAATAGAGTTCTTTTGATGGTTCATTATATATGTATGAAGAAAGATGCATAGAAAATTCTAACTTGGCATAAAAATGTGCAGGAATGTGCGAGGAATATTACATATTTATTCTTTGAAATATAAATTAATTTTTGCAAACGATAAGTAATAATTATTAAATTTTCGAAATAAAATAAATGGAACTAGCCAAATTTGGAGTGTAAATGTTTAATATAGAATTAATGTTGTGTTTGGCGCGTTTATTCCTGTTAAACACAAATGTGTGGAAGCGGGTTAAGTGACAGATTCTGTTACAAACCTACTTGTTTATAACAATATTTATTTTTTCTAACGGGGCTGCTTTATTGATGGCAAAGCTTTTAGAGACTCAGCATATTCCCCAGAACTGAGAGCCATTTTGTTGTGTGGCAACATCTAGACGGCTCTCGCTACCAATTTTGACGGGGCCCGGATGGCCGAGTGGTTTGGATCGCAGACCATTACGCTAGCAGTCTGCGCGCTGTAACGGGTGCGGGTTCGATTCCCGCCTTCGCCCTGGGTGTACTTCCTTTCTCTGTGACAGTAAAAATTCTTTCTGTGTCTGTCTTACTTGACGAAGGCTTATAAGCGGGTCTCTAATCAAGCACACAAGCCGGAACATATATATGTACCTACCCTACCCCTACCAATTTTGACGCTCAGATTACAATTAGTGTTCCTTAAACATCGATAGTTCCCTATTCGAATGAATAGTTGTGACGTAGGCCGAATAGATCGAGTTGACAATCGATAGTATTAGCTGAAACGATACTATCGAACTATCGAAGTGGACGAAGTTTTCTGGCAGAGTGCCAGAACAATCGAACTATTGATACTATCGAGTCGGGCGAAGTTTTCTGGCAGTGGTTCGAATCCCACCTACTGCCAGTCATCCTATAAATCGGATCTGTGCTGGAAATGGTAGAAAAATCCTCAATCACGGATGGGCCCGAGTACGATGGGCCAGACGTGCTCGTTAAATCTGTGGTGTCCAAAGTCCCGACGGCGTTAGCGTACGATGTCGCTCGAAGTTCCGTTGGGTGCCCACTCACATGTCGACCTCGTTACTTGACCAGGGCTCTAAATTACGAGGCGTTATTGGCTGGCGAGAATTTATTTAGATAAATATAATAAATATATATAGATTTATTTAAATGAATGAATGAATAAATGATTAAGTTAATAAATATTTGCGTAGCTCTAGTGTAACGTTAATTCAATGCCAAGCACACGTCATAAGGGAAACAATCGAAGCATCATCAGCTCGATGTAACGAATAATTCATTCGAGGTCTTTTGACAGCTTGCCAAAAACTTGCCCAACTCAATACTATCGATTGTTCTGGCACGCTTCCAGAAAACTTCGTCCACTTCGATTGTATCGATAGTCTCGCTACAGCGAATACTATCGATTTTTCACTTCGAAGTGCGCCCGCCATTGAAACTATCGAGTTGCGTACGAAGCTATCGATAGTCTATCGATGTTTAAGGAACATTAATTACAATGAATCTGAGCTCTCTGTGGATGTTAAAGTATGCCGAGAGAACCCAAGCCACAAATGGGTACTCAAAGGTTCTTTTACATGTCACATAACCATACGACATGTGTGCCCTCGATTTTCCCGCCCAGAAAATCTGACGACTCAGCCGGGGCTCGAACCCGCAAACTCGGGCTTATGAGGCGGATATGTAATACCACTGAGCCGCTTATAACAGAATATTAACATATGCAGTAAACACAACTGAAATAATTTTTAAATCAAAGGAAACTTATCATTGACTAGGTGAAAAAGTATTATTTATTGAGGCATGCAGTAATTATACACCTAGAAGCAAAGCAGCTCATTATCTTCAGCGTGACTCTTTCGCAATGGCACTAACATCACTTTTCAAAATTAACAATCATTCACACAAAATACATTTCCATACACATGAGGAATATCTACAGATCCAATGCAAAAATCCATAATTAACATCTTATTTTGCACTACATTAAAAAAAATTAATCAACCATGCGTAAATTCTGTTCACATTCTTGTTAATCGGCACTTTTTTCGGACATTAAAAAAAATGTAAGTGGTTAGTACCTTGTGAGTAAAGTTTATATATACATAAGTTTTTAAATAGTTAACCTTTAAATCAACAATTTATTTTTGATTACACAATTGAATTTTAATAACAAATTCATTGATGGGCGGTGACACAAAGCAATTCATAAAAGCAGAAAATTAGTTGTATCTAATGGATTAGAACCAAAATATGCAAGGTACCCATATGATTACACCAGGAGGAAAAAAAATTTGGAAAGTAGGTTATGTTACTAAGTACATAATAAAATGATGAAATTGCTAAATATATGAAATTAATGATCTCTATATAAAATGAATATTAACCTAGGACAACACATTAAACATACAATACAACCAACATAACAAAATTAAAAATCCTAAAAACATTAAAACTCAAGCATGAAACAGTAGTTTATAATTTAATTATATATCTTCTAGAAAATGAAATATTACAAGTTAAAGAACATAGAATTTTTAGAACAGATAATTTTAGCAATATTTGATAAAAGCAAATTTCCTGTTGAAAGGCATTAATCGTTTTAAAACACAGAAGATACTTTTAAATGGCATTTAAACCACTTAATATAAATAAGAGTAATAAAATTCAACATTTATTGCAAGCAGAACAAATTCTGCCTAATGATTTACAACATTAATAGTACATGAAGATTTGACTTGGTATAAAGTATAAGTACTTGAAGCATCTTCACACAAAAATGTCAAAAATCATAAATAAACTAAGTTCTTCCAAACTTTTCACAGTTTAAAAGCACTAAAACAGTAGTCATTAAAACAAAACCCGTCTAAATTTAACATGTAAAATTTAACTTATTGTAATGTAAAATCCATATGATAAAATCTTAGCAGTAGCTAAGTGATCAATAAACATGTGATATATACAGATATTTATTACACAAAATATTCGAAACAGCATAATTTATATTGAAATTTATGTGATTTATTTTTAGTTTCTAATTTTGATAATTTAAACTCATTGTTGGTTGTGACCTGTTTTATCATGAGTCATTTTAGGAAGGCTTTCTTCTTTATCGTTAATTGCCACAAGAAACTATAATCGTCTGACATTGGTACAATGTTTCAAACTTTAAAATAAGAACACAGATACTTCAGAGCATTATTATAACAAGTTTCAAAGCACATAAAATCAAAATCTTAAATAATACAGTGAAAAGTTTCTTTAAAAAAATAAAGACATAGCTTTCTCCTAGCTATATCACCTAAAATATCCGGTACTAAACCTGAATAGCACAATAAAAGTTGCACAGAAAATCTTCTTACAACATGGTGCAAAATGCCTTGCACAATCCCATAGAGTTAAGAAGAAGATGGATATGTTGCCAGGCAACCATCAATCCAAAAACCGGTTTGCCTAGTGAAGCCACGGATCCCTTTGTAGTAAGCTACGGCCTACTCAACTACTAAAGCCAAAGAAGCTTTCCCAAACAAGCTCGGGGACGGAAATTTTGACGTCCTAGTTCCGAGTGACGTTCCGAAGATGAAGACAACCTATCTCGAAACCTGTTCAGAACCACTCGTTCACGGCTGACCACATTTTTAGGGTTCCGAATGCGTCCGAACTAGTTTCTCGATCTTCGGCACTGGGAACAGTGACGTCAAAATTTTCGTCTACGCTTATGTTTAAAAGAGCTTCTCTGGCCTTGTTATTGAAGTTGGCCGTGAGTAAGCCAAAACAAATATTATCGGCCAAGGCAACATTCTAAAGTAGTTTGTACAGGCTTATAAATATTACATTGACTTGGAGACTTTTTGACTCTCTAATAAAACTATAACTACAACATACTATTTTCCTGACTTGTGAAGAGAATTACAACCATCTTGAGTAATTTCATGCTACAGCCTACAACTGAGCAAACATTTTTTTTTAAAATCAACATCTTTTAAATTATAAAATAATGAATTTTGCATTGAAGTAACATTGAAGGAGTGGTTTGTTTAGGCTTACTTGGCGACTTTCTGACGACTTCACTTTTTTTTTCACGCCTAGCATTTCCATCTTCTTCTTAGCTCTATGCACAAGACCAACGTCTTTAAGGCATTTCATCAAACCATACACACTTGTAGCAAATATTCACATCTGTTGAGGTAGCTGCAATACAGCCACACAGGACTAGCTTAACAGCAATTTTTACTAGTCTAGGGTACTAGTTGATACACACACAAAATCTTTAAGTTACACTTTTCTATTAAAAAAAATCACAGTTTTAATGGACGGAAATCGTGGAATGCTAGGAGAATCACAAAATAAAACACTGATAGTATTTATTTTTATTGTACTTGTGCACCCAAGTAACACGTGTAATAAAATGTTGATTAAAAAAATTATGTAGGTGTTTGAATAACAGTGTTAGGATGTAAATCATAAGGTATACCTCAAGGGAAGGGTGAAGTAGCAAAACTCGCATTCTCCAAGGTAAGACTAAGATATAGGGTCCGGCCCGCTCGTTGAAGACTTCGTCCAATTCAATTTACAATTGTCAAAAGTTGCCATGAACATGCTGGACCCTATATCTTAATTATGCTTTGGAAAATACGAGGTTTTGCAACTAGGCTCTTCAAGTTTCATCAACAGAAAGAACATTAAACACTACTATTTATTGAGACATCACATTAACGCTGTATTCATAAAAATTATAGAGTTATTTACAATTATTTAATCATTGTTTACAAAGTTAAAAAAGTGTTTTTAAATACATATGGTTAGACGCAATTGTTTCTTATCTTTCTCTGACATGAAATAAAACTTAAATGAAAAGATTTGTGTTACTTGGGTTGTTGGACGGCAGCATTGTACAATTGAAGAATAACAAACAATAATGTTGTTTGAATCAATTTTAAAGTAATTGACTATTGCATGACAATCATTATTTTACATTGTTTTTACTGTCTATCAAAGGATGCTTGAATCAATAGTTATTATTTTTATATTTCTGACATTACAAATGCCTTCTTAAACTGGTTTATGTAACTTGGGTAAATGGACGGAATCATAGAACTAGTATAACAGTCATTAATTGATGGCTTTTTTACCCACCAAACGTTGCTAGAAAAATATAGTTATTATTTAATCCAAATTCAATATCTTAATTTTATTCCTAACACCAAATAAGTCTTTTTTAAGTGGTTCCTTCAATTTGGAATGGACGGTATCATGGAAAATTCAATGGAGCACAAACTGTCATGTTTGGATGAATGTAGAAGTTGTTGGAATCGTCATTAATCAAATAAATCCTTGTCTGATAGTGTTTCTGCAATCCATTGAAGTGTGCTGGAAATTCTAGTGAAGACAACTGGTTGCTTCGGACCACATTCACTTGGAGTAGCTAACAATCCTTGTATTTCCCACTTCTGATTGCTGTTTAGGCACATCAGAGGTGCACCTGGATCCATCTGTAAAAAAGAAGCAAAGATTTTATTATTCTTAAACGAACACTCAAAAGTATCTTTTTACCCCAAGAAATACTTTTTGGTTCTGCAATAAACTTGCATCACATTTTCTAAGCTCTTCCCATTTATTCTAGTTTAATGTAGATTCTGGGAAACAGGCAATAGAAACTTTTTCAAGCAAACAGCTCCAATTTGATCATGTTGCAACGAAATAAGGATCCAGCAACTTTTAAATTATGTAGACATTCATTCAGTCACATGAATCCTTCCTCACCAATCAACGGACACTGCGACAAAACTCACATGGATGATTGAGATACACAATTTGGGGGAGTTTTGAAATTTTAGAAAAGTTAATTAACCAATGGAACATATGCGTGCCATAACTTAAAAAATATATATTGGTTAAAATCAAATGTCTGTCAATTCCTAGGCTTCTTAAACTACTAACCTGGAGCACATTGCTTTTAAAATATCTAACTAAATTAATATTAAGCTTATATATCCTTGTGAAGCAAAAAAGTTAACTTAACTTGGAGCTAAACAAGAGCTTTTGACAACTTGTAATTAGGAACAAGAACAGATTTAACATGCACTGACCCAACTAGGTATTATTTACAGATAAGATATCTTTTCCACTGCACGCTGCTTTTATAGGATAGCTGGACGATGAAAAAACCAACCTTTGAAGGTAACCTTCAGAAATGATGCCTTAACCACTAGGCCAATCCAGCCTAAAATTATGAAGGAAAAACTAATAAATACTTACACCACATATAGGCACGTTTGCATAGGCACAAATGAAATTGTCAGAGAGAGGCTCGTCATAGTTGCTAGTCATGTTACATTGCTCCATAGAAATAATCTCCACTGGTATTGAGAAATATTCCATATAATCTATAAATATATAAATGGTATTAGCTACAAAACAGCGTTTTAAAAAATTGCATGAAAAGTAAGGACTTAATGTGGAATTTACCTTTGCAATAAAAGTATTTAAACATTATAAAGACTCTTAAAAATCAAGGCATCTGAAGGGAAGTTTTACGTACCAGTCACCATAGCAACTCCAAAACTTTTTAAGCAGATTAAAAGGCTTTCTTAGGCCACCTTAAGAACATAGTTTGAAACAATTTTCTTGGCAGTAAAAACTGAAGTAATGCTTTCAAATTAATCAGTACACTTAAGACTTACTGCATGTTAAGCAGAATACAGTCGAGTCCCGCTTATCCGAAAGGTACGGAACCTGAGCACTTTCGGTTAATCGAGATTCCTTAGGAATTTTCGGATAATCGGGAATCATCCACTTCACGTCTAGAAAACGCTGGCGGAGAGAAAATTTGACATCGTAGGAGTGTTCGTCTCGTTACAAAAATCTTTCCTTGATCAAAAAAGATCAGTCCCTTAGATACATAGAAGCGCAAAATGAAGCCAGTACTTCAAACGTTCTCTTGTTTAAAAAAAGGTGGGACAGGGCTGCTTGAAAACGAACCGAAATTGAGCAGTAAAAAAAGATTATTGCATATTTTGAGAAATAAATCCAACTTTGTAAGTAGGTATTTATTTTTTTGTGTATTTCTTTATTTATGCGTTTATGCATACACTTCATATTTTAGCACAAAGGCCACATAATCATATGACACATGTGCAGACAATTTTCCCATCCTGAAAATCTGCCTATATAGCCGGGGCTCGAACTCACAATCTTAAATTTCTTGGGACATGCAATACCTCACAGCCACTGAGCTGACTGTAATGTTAAAAAATATGGATTTTTGTTCAACATAATATAAATATAAAATTCTATTATTTTTAAATAGTGCTGTACTAACCTCTAAAAGTGCCAGGTACATTGTTGTTCCATACAGTTGTGTAGCATTCCTTCAAAGTCGAATTCGCATTATTAGGCAAGCAAACATTAGTAGAGTATGGATTGATTGTGACTTTGGTGCCAAGCTTCACTAATGCTAAATCGGTGTCATTGAAAGGTGGAAGTCGACTAGCATTCAGATTTAGGAGAATATCTTGCACAGTAAGATTTTGTTGGCCAACCATGGTTGGATCAGTGTTATACAACCCTCCAGAGTATGACCACTCACTTGCATTTAGTTCCGTGTTGCTGAAAGAAAAATATGATAAATATCTGTATTAATACGCAGTCGAAAATCTTTAAATTACTTTAATTGATTGCATTTTAACAGCATTTAAGTTATACAATTATGCTGTATTAAGATTTTTTTTAATATTAGTTTTAATAGTTATATATGATTAAAAAAATTCTACACTTACTTACAAATCCTCTTTAATGATAAGTTGCATGTTAAAAGGAGTAAGAAATTTAGATTACTCAAAAGGTTTAGACATTTTTATTTTTAAATACAGTAAACCTCCAGTTTGTTAACTCCTTTTAATCAGATCGGCTGAATTTGTAATCTTTTAAGTATAAAATAAGCTAAAGAAACCACTTGTTTTGTTATTAGTCAATAGGACGATGGAAATAAATATGTCTAGTTGCCGCACTTCTAGTCTGCAACGAAAAAAGGGTTACTGTCTTTTTTTTGATGATATAAAAGTTGTAGTCTTTAACACATTGAAAAAAATGAGTTATTGTTTCAGTTGTGTATTTATTTATAGAAAAATATCATGAACGCACATATGTGCAATCAAAAGTATATCCAAAACATTGATCTTTGGTTTAACCGGATTTTCTTTTAATGGACCTATTCTCATCAGTCCCATTGAAAGCCGGTTAAGTAATTCAATTAGTTATGATATTAAAATTTATTTAAAACGAACAAAATTTCCCATTTAAACTTGGAAAAAGGTGAACTTTTAAAATATGATTAATTTCAGTTGTTGGCATTCTGGCATTGTAATTTCCGTTTATAAAGAATTTTTTTCTATCTAAAAGTATTCAAACAGAACCTTAATTTAAAAATGAATTTAATACCTTAAGGATAGACACTGCAACGATGCAATCACAAAGTAAGGGGATATCAAGCTGGAGGCACAGCGTCTGTTTCCTCGTCTCAGGTAGCCTAGTGAAGGCCACTCAGCAAAATAAGGTCTCTGGGATACTTCAGAAGCATTGTGTGGAAAACTCCACGTTCCACAAGTCTCTGCAATGATCAAAAACATTTGCATATATTTTTGAGGGTTTTTGGTAAATAATATTTTTTTTTCTCCAATGGGGCTGCAATATTACTAGATCTTTATTTCTCACTTTATTGAAGCTCATAATTTTTTTTTCCTTTTGTTATGCAGCTTATTGCCAAACTTTTCTGCATATTTTTTAAGCTGTTTGTTGTTGCTTTATTTATTATTTTTCATCATTTTTCTATGTTATTTGTGTGTGTGTGTCTGTTCAAATTATATAATATTTTTTCTATTTCGCCTATACGGGATTCCATGTTTCCCCTTGGCGTTCGTTTGATTTAATTTGTTGTTGTTTTTTTGTGATAATAAAATTTATTATTATTTATTTATATTCAGTCAAGCCTTTGCAGACTCGGCATATTCCCCAGTACTGAGAGCCAATTTTTTTGTGGGACCATCTAGGCGACTCTCACTACCAATTTTGATACGCAGATTACAATGAATCTGAGCTCTCTGTGGTTGTTAAAGTTTGCCGAGAGAATCCAAGCCAAATGGGCCCTCCAAGGATCTTTTACATTTCACATAATCATATGACATGCGTTTCCTCAGATTTTCCCATCCAGGAAATCCGACGACTCAGCCGGGGCACAAACCTGGAATCTTGGGCTTAAGAGGCAGACACGTTAAACCTCTCAGCCCCTGAGCCGCAGTAAATAATATAGGTTAACTAGCAAATGTAAAATGATTTGTGTAAAATTTGAATTATTTACTATTTTAGATTAAAAAAAATTCTTTTGCATTTTTGTTGGAAATTTCTTCAGCATTGAAGCCCTGTGGCTGAGTAGTATTGCTTCACTCTACCATGTCCACAGTTCTAGGGTTCGAAGCCCAGGTTGGGCAAGGTTCCTTCAACCTTTCATCCCTTCAGTGGTATAATAAAAATAGAACCCATCTACTTTGGGAACTAAACCCTGGGGGTTCTGCCATATAAAATCTGGCCATAACATTTTCTACAACAAGAACAAGGAACTTTTTTTTTTCAAAACAAGGAAAGCTGGATAATGTACCATTTTTAGTTCAGGCCTTTTTTTCACATTCTCTTTTAATTCATTAAAAATAATAAAACAACAAAATCGATAAAAATTCAATAAATTTAAATTTAGAAAATAACTTAATTAAATCTTAAAATTGTAACCAACAAATCAATATAAATTAAAAACTATTCTTTAAATTATGAAAAAAAAAATTAAATGGAAATTTTTCCCATTAAGTGTTTTTTAAACACAAAATTACAAATTAATTAACTAACCTGAACCATGGAAAGTCAATTCCACAGGTTTTACATGTAATTTAGTCCTCGTTTCATTCAGCATGCTGCCTTCAAACTCAATAAGTGGTGTGGTGGAAAGTGTTTCCTTTTTCCACATGTCCCCACTAGAACTTGTTTCATCTGGGAAAGTTTCATTCAACAAATCTGTTGCATATTTCAATTCAGTTTCGGAATTTAGCAATGTTACGTTGTTTGGAACAATCATTGTTGTAGCAACAACTGGTTCGGTAGTTGTATCAGGAAAAGTGTCATTTGTTGTTTCCAAATCGTACATTGTTCTTGACGAGTTAGAACTATCTTCAAGCATTCTACCAAGGGTCATTGATGAATTGTTAGTTTCATCTGAAAATGCAATAGGTTCTAAATATGAAGCAGAATTGTTGAATGCAGAATTAGATGAGCTAGTGTTGAAATGTTCAGGAACAAATGAAATATCCGATAGGTTGGTGGCAACGTCATGGAATTTGTTGCTTAAATCTGTAAAATTCATTTCTTTTTCTATATTTCTAACAACATCAAAAGAGGAATTATTTGAAATACTTCCAAGGAAATCATTTGAGCCTATAGAAGCTAGGGTATTATTAGTGTGTTCAGAATCAATTAGCATCATTGAGGAATTTCCAGCATCCAAAATCAATCTGTCTGCAGAGGTAAAATTACTAGTTTCGTCCAATTTTCCAAAAATATCTGGTGATAATACAGAGTCTGTGAGGATACCTAAGGAATTGTTCCCGATTTCACTTGGTAAACTGCTATTTGAGTCAAATATTATTCCTGAAAAGTTTCCAATGTCATCAAACATTCGACTACGAGCCAGGTAATCTCCAGAACTATTAGCTTCTTGTAATTTTTCAAATTCGCCTGGTGGTGGAATGTGTTCTACAACAATTCCATCGGAACCATTTAGGGTAATAGACAAATCCCCATCTGTCCTGACTTCTGCTTCATAGACAAAAGCATTTTCTGGTATCATGGTTGTTGTTAACACTGACTCAAGGTTTGCTGTTGTCGCTTTTGAAATATCAGTTGTAACTGATTCAAGTGTTGATGCTGCAATTGTGGTCAAGTTAAAGTCAGTGGTGTTTACCAAGTTTTCTAGTTCAAATACTTCTTCATTATCCACATAAGGATATTCTACAAACCTCATCTTTTCTTCTTGAAACTCTGGAACTTCTGGATAAATGTCTTCTCGACCGAGGGCAGGTATATCAGTCACATTTCCTGAAGCATCAGTTGTGAATGGATATTGAGTGGTTTCAGTTGTTATGGTCTGATATTCTGATGTGTTGATAATGGTTTCTGTTTCGTTGTTTAGAATAGAATCTTCTGTAAATGATGTAGTTTCAGACTCCAACCTTGCTGATTTCATAACACTATCGGAACTGTTCCCTAAAGTAGATTCCGTCTCACTCAAACCCATTAAATTGTAATTTGGAGTCATAGTTTCATTGACATCAAGAAATTCAGTCATGTTTGATTCCATTATAAATGGTGTAGTCTCCCCATCTAGCTGAGGATGCAAGGTTGTTAGAGTAAGTCGTTCTGGTGATTTAAACAAAGTTTCATTGGACAAGGATTCATGATCTAGCAAAGTAGAGGACAAAACATCAAAAACAGTTGCATTTTCAACAAGGAACATATTTTCAGTTGTAGTTTCAGTATCTGTACCATTAAAGAGATTATCCAATTCTGTTGAATTATCATAGACCATAGTTGTTAGACCAACCATGACTGCATCATGTGTTTTATTGGTTGTATCACTCAAGTTAAATAGTCCCCTTTCATACATCTCTGGATCTACACGAGACACATTTTCAATGCTGAAATCTGCCTCAAGTGTGGCATTTTTGACAGTTGCATTTTCACCAGCCATCAATGTTAAAGGTTCTATTGTAGTAAGATCATCCTCTGTGCCATTTATGATAGTCATTGATACATTCGACACAGAAACATCCTCAAATGTTGCATTGCCATCAAACAAATCTTCTGTAACATTATATTCCGTTGTCATATTATAACTTAGGGTTGTCATGAACACTTCTTCCCCACCTAGTTCAACAGTTTCAAGATCTTCCATGCGACCATTAACTCCTTCTGTAACATTAGCATCCAGCAATATTGGAGATAAAGACATTTCACCGATTTCTGTAGTAGTTTCAGCATCACTTTCGTTGAACATGCCCGACTCTGTACCATTGACATCCATGGTAAACAGTTCAGTCGTGGTATACATGATGGTAGTGGTTTCAGGCACAGTTGGGCTTGGCGTCGTTGGCGGTATTATCATGTAGACATTGGGATCGTAAGAGACTTCATACTGTTTCTGGCCAGTCACTTGGTCGATGAACTTTCTCATGGCATACAGGTTTGAAAACACTGCTGGATGCTTGCTGTAGACCTCGCAGTATCTCTGGTAGGTCAGCATTCCGGCTAAGAACCATTTGTTGATGCCTGTGAGGCACATCAACGGTGTTCCTTCATCATTCTGAAATACATATTTGATAACATGAAATGGTGGCACATATCTTTTATTATAAAATAGCAATATAGTAATATAGTAATTATGACAAAATTTAAATAAGCATGATATTCTTTAGAACAATTTTTGAATTGTTTTAAAACAAATTTTCCAAAATTGTTTGGAATTGCTTTTGGAACAATTTCTGAAATACATATATGATAACATGAAATGGTGGCACATATTTTTTTTATTATAAAATAGCAATATATAGTAAATAAAATTACTAAAATTAATTACAACAAAATTTAAATAAACATGATATTCTTTAGAACAATTTTGGATAACTAAAACTTTCAAGGTTTATTAATATCGAGACACTAATTATAAAAAAAATGTATATATATTTTTTAAATTTTAGAGTTCTAAAACTTCCAAAAGCTAATTATAATATTTTATTTTAAAATAGCAACAAAGTAAATAAAAATACTAAAATTAATTAATACAAAATTTAAATAAACATGATATTCTTTAAAACAATTTTGGACAGCTAAAACTTTAAATGTTTATTAATATAGATACACTATTCAGACACATTTCTTTAAAAAAATTTTAGATTTTCAAAACTTTTAAAAGCTAATAATATACATACTAATCATACAACAAAAATCAGTTAACAAAAATATTTTGATGTTGTCACACACAATTTTAACAATTGATTACAATATAAGGAATAGTAATGCCTACTTACATCACATATTGTATGACCTTCACTGCTTTGAGTACAAAGCATTCTTTGATTGATTTGGTTATTATAATGCTCAATGCTGTTACAATTTTTTCTTTCCAGAATTTGAAGAGCCAAACTATTGATGGTCAATTCAGCAGGTGGTGGTGCTAATGAAGGAACAAATTTTTTTGTTTAAGTTATTTTTATCATTGTTATTTTAAAGATATTTCAATCTCATGAGATTGGCAAGTTAGCTTAGAAGTTTAAATAATTTACAGATTTTTTTATGTGGCATCATATAAATGGATAATTGAAATTAACATATTTTCGAAAATGGCATTTTCATATTTGTGGGTTAAGAGTTTTTTTTAAAAAATCATTTAGCATTAAAATAAAAAGGTTTTCAGAAATATAATATGTCGATTATTTTTAATTCTCCTACTCATACCTTAAATTAAATCTCCTAACTGATACATAAACTTGCACTTTTGTTATTGTGTCTGCCTCTGAGGATACACAATTTTATCTTGTTTTCAATGCATTAGCTTAAAATTTTAACAGAACATTTAATTTGTTTAAATTGTTTTAAATTTTATGTTTGTAGCAGATGATTATAAAGGACAGCTAAATACTTTAAATTTTTTAATTTAGTAAAATTTAATTTTTTTTAAAAATGATGCGTCTTGTTGGAAAACCTGAATAAAAGTTTACATAAAAAACAATCACCGTTTTTAAAAAGTACACCTATACAACGCCGGGTGTATAAAGCTAGTTAAGCATATAGAGCAGGGGTTCCCAACCTTTTTGCACCTGCGTACCACTTGACTTTTTGAGAAATTTTGGCATACCACCAGACCTAAATATATTAATAAACGTCTAATATTCACTCTTCTAAAAGTGTTCAAAGGCTTTTTGAATTGAGTTACTGAGAAAACTTCACATTTAATGGTTAAATATTTGTTTATTTATAGCATGCTTATAATAAAGGAGAATTAAAAAGATTAAAACAGTATTAATTTACAGGTTTATTACCCATAGGCCTAAAAACGATACAAATAAAAAAATAGTACAAACTCAGCAAAAAATTTATCATCATACAAACTGTACTTTCTTAGTTTTTAGTGCAAAAATTTGTTGTTGTTTGCCTGAGATTAAAATATCAACATTAGGAGTAATGGAACTTATCTTCACTCTTAAGTCCTCGTTATTCTTCTTCTATGTTTAATTTTTATGTACAAGAGTTCTGTAAATCAACTCTCACACAAGTAACTCGTAACAAATGGCATTAAAAATAGGAGAGCTTGCCGGAAGATCAAAGGGTTCTAGGTTTTACATCCGATCCTGAAGTTAATTAAAGATTTTTCTCTTTAAAATGATGTTAATGTTTATAGTAATGAGTAATATGCTTGCTCACTGCTCATGCGTACAGAAGCTATTGATAGCATTATGTTGCTTACATGAGTCACACCAAAATATTCCCGCGTACCACTGGTTGGGAACCCCTGATATAGAGTAATAGGTGCCTACACTCTTCTCTTCTAGGATGCTCCCTTTTATGTTATGTCAAAAAGCCATAAAAAGACAAAAAACACAAACCTCTAGGCTTCTGCGTACCAAGTACACCAGAGAAACACGTAATTCCGGCGGGCACTTGCTCTTCTGGCGGGCAAATAGCGCCAATCTTGTCACTTACAAACACCAGGGCGTGTTTAAGCCTCACCAGGGCTACATCGTAGTCCCTCAGAATCAGGGAACGGAACTTGGATGAGTGGGGATGAGAAACGATTCTTAGAACCTCGGTTGGCTGCGTCTATGGGCGATGTGGTCGTAGTACAGTCGGAGCCGTTGTGGGGTTCTCACTTGCGGGCCGTTTGTTGTGTTCGTTTTACCTCGTACCAGTCGGAGCCGTTGTGGGTGGTTTCTTTGCATTGGCGAAGGATGTGGAGAAGTTCAGTTCTTAAGTTTGAAGTAGTGTTTTTTAAATTAAACAGGTTGATGTGGTAAATATATAATAACAAAATAATTATTATTCAAATAACCGTTTTGTAAATACAACAAAAATTTTATGCTTGCTTGATTATAAGTGAATACCACTTTTGAACAGAGCAATTTACTTTCTCAAAGATCTAGTCTGCCTCGTGTGTGGTTTTCCAGGAAAGGCTGCGAGTGTTGCTAATTTAAACCTACATTGTCCGATTGAAGAGTTAAGTGAAAGACCGTGTATAGTGACAAAAAGGCGAAAACGAGAAAATTAGCTTCAAATTTTTTTTAATTTGCACTTAGATATACATTAAAAACGGCACTTACAAATGGTAAAAAATCTACCTTAAAAAGTTTATGAAAGGGGGGGAATCTTGATATCTTTAAAGGGGAAATAACATGTTCATTGACACAAAAAACCCATTTTGTTTCCAAAAATGTCACTTGGCACGTTCTTCCACTAAGCTCTTCAATTGCTTTCCAAACCCGGGTAGAGGGAAAACGAAAAAAGCAACTTTTACACCGTTTCCTCGAAGACAACATGAGGGGGAAGGGCAAGAAAGTGTTTCCAACATTGAGCTAGAAGGAAAACTGGAGTGAGGTTTGTGATTCACTGAACAGGGCAGCAAACGAGCCAGTTCAATAACGAAACGCGAGGAATACACGGCACTGCAGCAGAAACGAACCGGGCAGAAAACCCAGAAACTTGCCTATTTCGCTATTGGGTTCGTCTTCGCTGGTTCTCAGTTAGTGATCCACATGGTTATTTCTTAAAAAAGTTGGAATTTAAAGTTAAAGAAAGTTAATTTCTTTCGAACTAAAAATGTTAAAATACATTTAGGAGCCCAAGTCAATTTGATAGAGGGGTGTCATACAAGCATTGCATACAAGTGTAGGGAAAATAGTCCTTTTCTGCCCGATTCACTAAAAAGGGTGTGAGGGGGTTTTCGGCTCGCTGACACCTCACTCCAGTTTCCCTTCTAGCTCAATGGTTTCCAAAGCATGTCTTGTGATCGGATGGACTATAGCAGAGTAGTATTGCCCGTGGACATATTTCCAGGCATATGGGAATTGGAAGACTCACTTGATGGACAGCAGGCACTCAGCAGACGTGATGAGCCAAATGGGTGTAAGTATCTCTGACATGCATCCCCTGTTGGAAGAGAATGTGGAGGTGTATCCAATGAAAGGCCACTGGGTAGAGGCGGGGGTGTCAGAACCAAGGGTCTGTCTTTTCCTTCTGCGATGGAGGAGGCCGCTGTATTCGCCACAAGCTGGAAAGGAACGATATTTTAGTTTTCAGGCGATTCTATTTAATATATCTGAATACTCCATACGTGTCGAAATTAGCAAATTAGAAATAGCATCGATTTTCACAGATGTTGAAGTTTTAATAAATAAATGATATTGCAATTTAATTTCGTTGTCAGATCTGTAATAATTCATCACATCTGTTTAGCTTAGTTTAGTTTGAATTATCAAATATCAACGCACTAGAGCTACACGAGGGCTATTTGAATAAATCAAATTGCAAATTATAAAAATTACATGTATTCTAGACAAAGACAGCTCAACAGTTTCAGGTGTATAAAATAAGTTCCTACCAACTTTTGACATTCACCACATGCAGAGTGGTAACTCAAGACACTGCTTCAAGGACAGATCGTAAAGTGTCACTTTGGAGCAGTATTTACACATGCATTCTCGTCTACAATGGTAATTCTGAATACAACATTTTTGTGAAAAGAAGTTACAGTAGAATCATTATTTTGGCAAAAGCTATGGCCCAGTTATTTTGGCGAACCTGGGACTTACTGTACACAAGGCGAACCCCTTAACTGACTGGGCTCTTCAGTACCGAATGATTTTTAAGTTTCAGGCAATTCTATTTAATGTGTATGAATACTCATACATTGATTTTTTATGAGGCTCTAAATGTCTTGTATTTCGCTTAGATTTAAAGAGAGTTCTAAACTAGATGATGTTGTTACTGGTGCAAAACGGAAAATGTTTACCCTCTGTCCTGAGGGATAAACAAGTCAGTGTATGAGTAAACTAAACTGAATTGGGCACGGCAGACCTTGGCCCACAAATGGGCTGTTGCATCGAGGAGTTTAGTTTAGGATAAGTAAACTTGTTTTTTACTCCGTGATTAAGTTTAAATTTAAACTCAGTATTTAAATGTGTTTGAATATTCAAATTTGAATAAAATTACAAATTTAGCAAATTATTAAAAATTACATGTATTTCTAGACAAACTGACAGACTCAACAAAGTTTTTTTCCCTCAGGTGGTTAATAAAAAATTAAAGTTCCTACCAAACTTTTGACATTCCACCACAGCTGCAGAGCTGCTGGTACAGCTTTCCACAAAAGACACTCGCTCAGTCCAAAGAGAAGCATCAGTAAGGTTCTCCCTTCTCATGGCCATCCAAGTGCCATTGAATGACACATGAAGTTTCTCGGTCTTCAAGGCATGTCTGAAATAAAATAGTCATATTTATGTAGAAGAAGAAGTTACAGTAAGAATCATTTAATGGAATTGCCGGTTAAAAAGGAATGGGAGCAGGTCTAAACAAGTAGGTTTGTAACAGAATCTGTCACTTAACCCACTTCCCCACAACAGTTGTATTTAACAGGTAAAAAGGCACCAAACACAGCATTAATTCTATATTAAACACTTACATGCTAAATTTTGCTAGTTTTTTTATATTTTATTTCAAAAGTTCAATAACTATTACTTATCGTTTGCAAAAATTAATTTATATTTCAAAGAATAAATATGTAATATTCCTCGCTTTTAAATAGAATGAAAACATTTCATATCAACATACAAAAAATCTCGTAGTGAAACATATTTGACGTCATTTCAAACTGATCGATGTCGCAAAAATATATTTTAATTTATTGTCTAAAAGAATTAAACTATTAACTAGAAACTATTTCTCGAGCGATTGTTGCGAATGGCAATGGTGATTTAATTCTAATAAAAATGGCTTCTTATGCTTTTTAAATGAGCATTAAATTTTGCAGTTTTTTTAAATAATTGAAGTACTTCGAATTCGAATTCTTCTCTGAAATTTTCAATGTATTCTAATTTTGATGCGCTGAATTTTTTGACGTATCACACTTGTCTGTAGCATTTGTAGTTTGGGCTATGAAAGTGGGTGACAGACAGAACGATTATAATACCTTCCATTTTTTTACGTTATAAACATAGTGTGGAAGCTAAAACTGAGAAGTCTCTCTGTGTTAATTCAATGAAGACATTTTTTTTAGTCAAAATTAACTATGGCTGCCTTGATTATTAATACAAAGCTTTTATATGATATGATAAATGTAGCTGGTTTACAGGGCTCTATAATACCACTTTCCAGTATGCAGTTGAAATGAGGTTAAAGGAATGTTTTGTTAAAAAAGAAATTGTAGCTGGTATCTTGTTAACACCAGCAATTCAAATGTTTTTTTGCTTAAATGATTCAGCCACCTTTTTAAATCAAAGTCTCCACTGGTAGGAGCTATGATAGCGAAGGGGTTAACCCTCTGAGGGATACAGATGTACAAACCTGTCACCTGACTGTCAGGTTTTCCAGCAACAGTTTTCGAAAATCAAATATATATATATGTGATATATCGCACATATCTTTATAAAGTTAACTCTCAGTTAATGTCTTGCCGATCCCTCGAACAGTTCCCACGTTTCAATAGGCGTCAATACATTTTTTCCTACAGAAATTGCAGACACAGCAGACTTTGTTTTGACTTCTGATCCACTCTTCTCATGACCATTAAAAATAGTCAATTTTCAATTAGAACTCGAGATGTAAAGTTGTGTGCTTTTTGGCATGCCGAGCTACGGCTCCAGGCCCTGTCCTTTACAAACTCTAAATTTGCTTTCTTTACAATAAACCACTCTTTGGACGCCCAATATTCCTTCATTTCTCGATTAACTAAATAAGAATTATACTCTCATTTGTAGTAGATGTTATTCTATTACATATATATAATTTACTAAATTTTAAAGTATAGAGCAGTCATTTACAATCATATGCTACAGGAATGAAAATGCAAACAATTCCAAGAAATATATTTTTTATTTAAGATTTTAATCTCATGCAGTGAAATTAATATTACACTTAAACCAAATTGTGTATCCTTCAGAGGGGTTAATACCAAAACCACTTACCCGAATCCAAGCTCCTGGCACAAATAATGTCCATCATCCAGATTAAAGTCCTCTGCACACAGAAGTGCCCAGGACCCAGAATAGGGCTCGTATGTAGTAACAACATGTTGCGCATCAACATTCACACAACCCATTTCATCATCAGCATCATGGCAGTCTTTGTGGCCATCGCAACGACTTGAGCTTTTCAGACACTTGCCATCGTTGCACTGGAATTCGTCGTTCAGGCAAGCTGAGGGAATAGAGTGGGGTGATTAGGTAAAGTATCATATTAAGTTTTAATTGAAGAAATTAAAGGTGTTATTGTGACAGAAAAGCATGAAATATGATTTAGTAAAATATGTTTTATATGAATTTAGTATAATATTATTTGTATGTTGAGTGGCTTAACTTTGTCGCAAGCCTTGTAAAAAATATTGGCTCAGTTACTTTACAGAAAAAAAAATTCAAACATTTTTTTTAATTAACTGGAGCATTACCTTAACTTGCATAGTTATTTTTCTTTCTAAATATTATATGTATCAAATATGAAGTAGGTTTTAAAAATATTTTTTTAAAAAACTAATATATGGTATATAAAGAAGAAAAATAATATATAGCCAAAGCAAAAACTTTACACAGTGAAATGTTCCTATTATATAAGAATCAGTAATTTAAACCAATAAAATTTAAATTACATACATTACGTACTATATAGAAGAAGAAGAAACTTTTATTTTTCAAAACAGAATGTATTGGTTGCCAAGGGGCCCACAGGCCCTTCCAGACAACACATAAAATTATACAATCGCAATCATCTATATGTAAATTACCCCTAATATGAACAGTATGGCTAACAGTAAAACAAAAAAAAATGAGCTATACAATATTATGCATGCACTTTTATTAATCCCAAAAAATACTTACTACAATTTCCTTCATCTTCTTTATCTTTGCAGTCAAATTCCCCATCACATTTCAACGACCACGGTATGCACAAACCATCATTGCAAAAGAAGCGTCCCCCAGATTCACAGGTTGTTCTCTCCACTGAAAAGCAATTAAAAATATTATGAATGTTGAGTGCAAAAAACTGAAGTGGATTTTCTTATATTTAAGACAGTACGCTTTGTATTTGTTCACACTTTCAATGTACCCCGGCCAGATTGTTTAAAATCATTTCCTTTTAATCTCTTCAGAATTTTAATGCCAAGACTAATGAAGTGTTACGGAATTTACTATATAATATTAACAAAATATGTTCTATCATATTCAAAATATGTCTATAATATTAACAAAATATGTTCTGCAACACATTCACAGAATTATTAGTGAAATGTTTTCTGAATTAATTGTTATAAGAGAAATTGTTTTCACAGTAAGATAGTTTATGAAAGTCGTCGGATCTTGTATCCTTTTTATTTAGAACCGAATTCTACAAAACACTGTAAAATAGAACTACAATAAAAATTATATAGTTTAACTTTTTACAAGCACAAAATCTAAATAAAATTCTATGTAATATATAATCTAACTATTATAAATGAGTAAAAAAATATCAATGAATCTGATTGATAAATATCAATACATCAATATTAATCAATCAGATTTATAGATGAATATTTAAATTTGTTAACTTCACATATAGAATTCTACATAAATTGGCTACGACAGATGCACACAGTATTGCTATTTAGAAGTAAGAACTGAAGTCGTTTGTTATCTCATACCACATCCAACTTCGTCACTCCTGTCTTTGCAATCATACTTTAGATCACAGATGTCACTGGGTCGGATACATTTGCTATGATCTAGGCACATCACTTCATGCTTGGCACATTCGGTTGGGGCTAAATGAGAGCAAAATATGTTATCAAAGACATCTGATATGTTCTCATAGATAATTTATTTCTGTTATTGTTACTGTTAAACTAACTTTTGATTTACAATATGGTTAACAAAGTTTTATGTCACATAAAATTTATTTGTAAACACATACAGTCCCTGGACAAATTATCAGACGCACTGTTTTTTTTTTAGTAATTTTATGTTTCTTAAGAGTTTTTATGCAATAATGGTATATTTAAACTACAATGTTATTGATTTTTATTTAAAAGGATTGTTGTAGACTACATATTTGTATTTATTTTAAGATAATTATGATTAAGATTAATTTATATTAATTATTTATTATAAGATTATTTATGTGTGAAATCATCATCCTCAAATGCAGGAGACAGTACAGTCTTGCATTGATAGCATGCCGCGCAGAACTAAAGCTATAGCGGCTAAAGGCGGCTCAACTAAATATTGACTTTTACTAACATTAATTTCACTTTTCTTTAAAACTTAAAAAACTTATCCTTTTCTAAATTAATGCTGTTTTATTTATGTCAAATAAATCAGTAATTGATTTGATAATATAAAAATGAAAACAAATCAATTTCAAATAATAAAACGGTACAATATCACCCGGTAATTAATATTTTACATGAAATATTGCAGTGTGTCTAATAATTTGTCCAGGGAATGTAGATAAAATGTCTTTCAAGAGTTTCAAGTACTTTCAAAGTGTTATATGTATAGACTAAAATTAAAATTGTTAGTGGAATTTACCAGCAGTTCTTCATAAGTTGGAACTAAACATAGCAGTAAAAAAAATCTACCATCAATATATTTGTTTATAGTTCTAAATGGCCAGTTGGAAATGAAATTGTTTTTTTTTCTTGCCTTAATTTCAAAGAAACATTACAATATGAAAACACAGAGTAATAGAAAAAAAACTGTAAAACATTGAATATAAATAAATTGAACATCCTAAGAATCCTCAAATCATTTTGAAACATCTTTAAGAAACTTTTTTTTGTCTATGAAATTAAGTCTACAAAGTCTTACTTGATATTTTTCACAGAACATTCTTATTTTTGGAATAACTTACCACAGTCTTCCTCGTCAGTACCGTTCACACAGTCCCAAATGCCATCACAGTGAGCTTGGCTCATGATACACATATTACTGGAGTTAGAGCACCTGAAGTTTGAACCACAAGAACTTTGACCTACATAGAAAATAAAAAGTTATATGGTGTTGGAAATAAGGAGTGGAAAATTAATTATAAATAAATCATGTACAGTAGACCCTCTCTTAACCGGACTCCCTTTATTCAGATCTCCGCGTTACATGGACGGAAATTTTGTCATTGTAAAAATAAGCTAAAAAAACACTTGCTTTGTTACTAATCCCCATCCATGAGATGCTGATAAATATGTGCCAAGTTGTACAACAATACCATAACAATTTTAGCTGCATTTTGGAATCTTTTTAGTGACTAAAAAAAACGTGAAACGCTTTGCTTGAATTTTTATGGTAGGTTTTTGTAAATTTAGAATTAAATGGTATTTTTTCGTAGTGTTTTTCTCCTAAAACTGGTGGCGACAATGGCCCCATTGCCCTCTTATTCCGGTCTCCATGCGCGTCCCGTTGTTAGCATTGGAGGTCACGTGATCTGCCAATCTAATACTTTAACTATGATATCTATGGGTTTAAATCAAATTAACTTACAACTGTATTCATCAACTCCATCAGGACAGTCTTGTATTCCATCACACATGAATGTTAAATTCAAGCAAATGTTCAAAGGTTCACATTCAAACTGATCTGGAAAGTAACATTTATTAAAAATTAAAGGCTATGAACTAGGAAATATAATTTTATTAAATAATCATAATATAGTTATAAGAAGATAATTTCAGATAAGGGTAAACCTCTATCATGTAAGACTAAAAATAAGCTTGTTAGGGAGGGAGTTGAATAAACATACAGTACATAATTGCAAAGACAATTCAACTGTACATAAAAACAAAACTTACTACAGTATAGATAACTAAAATAATTAATTTTATTTTTAGGTGAAAATTAGTTTCAGATTTAACCTTCAATAAAATTATTTAAATTATTGCCATCAAAAGTATTCTAGCATTTAATTTGCATGTGTACTTTTTTTTACTAAATTAAATTGAGAATATTTAACTTTTAACCAAACTCTAGCAGAACTATTAACTTTTTAATCAAATAAAATTGAAAAAATAAAAAAAATACCTTCTCTACATTCAAGCCCAACAGTGGCATTAGTGGTTGTTTCATTCAGCAAGCCTTCAAAACCAGTGGATGTATAATTACCATCATTATCATCATAAGAATTATTTCCATCAGTGGCATTGAAATGATCTAGAGGTAGAGTTCCATAATCGGATGTAAAATTCTCATCCTCCTTGTTGGCGACATTTTTCCAATTGTAATGTACTTCTGTCACGTTTTCTTCACTGCTTGTGGTATTTTCAGACAGGTAAGGAGCAAAAGTAGTACCATTTTCCGATTCCCAATAGGTATCTGTACCGTTCAAAATGTCAGTGGAATTCATGTCATCAAAAGGAGATTCGGTTTCATTGAAAAAAGGCAACGGTGTTGTAGTTTCGGAATAAGGTATGGTTGAGGTTTCTTCCAAAATGCTGCCATTAGCCAGTGAAGTTTCAGTTTGGAATGTAGTTAGTTCTTCCGTTGTATTTAATACAGATTCAGTAAAACTAGCAGTGTCGTTCATTTCCATTCCAAAGGTGGAACTACTTAAAAAATCTGTATCATTAGATACAGGTAAATCGGTTTCAGTATCAAAGGTTGTTTCATACATCTCTGTGTAATTTCCAGCAGAGAATTCAGTAATGTTGTCTAAATCACCAGTAAAGGTTATTGCTGGCACTGTTTGGTTATCATTTATAAACGTTTCCATTGTATAGTTCGTAGCATCAGTGTAAAATACCTCATTAGTAGATGACTCTGTTGCATTGCTGTATTCATCAGTGAAAAGCAAGGTTTCATTAGTAGAATTTGTGGAAACAGTAGTATCAAGAATTTCTGTTGCATTAGAAGTTTCCATAAGAATAGTATTACTGCCTGCTAACTCAACGGGCGATGTAGAATTATCAATTGTAGCTTCAGTGGATACATTAAAGGACTCATTATTAAGAACAGTAGTTACAGTTTCTGTTAATGTGGTATCTGTTATATTATCTTCAACAATGATTGGATTATTCAAGAAAGGGTCAGTTGCATTTTCAGTAGGAAAAAGAGTGGTTGCAGTGACAATTTCACTATATTGGCTTGCCATTTCACTTGGGCTCATAGTTTCGGGTGTGATTGTATCATTCTCCCCTAAATAAGTTAAAGTGGTTACTTCAGGTTTAAAATGCATGGTTGGTGTTAAAGTAGCGTCTACATTTTCAGTGGTATTTTGTGGTGACATTGAAGGTTTTGTTACTAAAGATTCACTAGGCATTGATACAGTTGTTGTTTCTGTAACAAGCTCAGTAGTTTCAGTTACAAGTTCCACATAAAAAGGCGGTAAAGTCAGCGTGTCATTCTTACTTTCCACATGAATCTCATCTTCACCATTCATCTCATCTCTAGTTGAAATTTCAAATTTAATAGTAGAGTCTTCAATTTCTAAGACAGTGACATTCATAAACCTAGTTTCTGCCATCATATCAGTTTCGTTTACAATGCTAACTTCAGTGGTGGAATCTGAAACCTTATCCACTTTCTTAATCCAAATAGATGGCTCCCCTGTTGGTTTGGTCTCAAGAACTGTACCTTCAGAAGTAGTTTCAGGAATAGAATTCGTAGTTTTTTCTTCATTCATTGTTGAGTTAAGCACACCCAATGGAAGTTCGCTAACAGTTAGGGCTGGTTTAGTTACTGCCTCAGAAGATGTTCTATCAGTGATTAAGTATCTATTATCGGTGATATTTTCATAGGGATCGGTGAAATTATCGATGAACCTTACACCAGAAGTGCGATTGGAGAAGGGAATGACACCCATTGTCGTTGGTAAGGAGGTTTCTGGAGTTTCAGTTGTGAATTTCTCAGTTTCAGTCTTATTGAGCATGGATGGAACACTTGGATAATCAATCATAGTAATTTCTGAGGGTGTTGTTTCAAAACCAGGAGGCTGTGTCTCAATGTTATTTGTATTTATTTCGAGAGTAGTGAATTCAGTTTCACTTTCTTTCAAAGTTCCTTCTCTATTGATATCAGAATATGTCAAAGGTGGAAACACAGTTGTGAGAGGTTCAATTTCAGTTTCATTCGTCAGAGATGGCATCGTAATATTTTCCATACCAGGAAACATAGTTTCAAGGGGAAGCTCAGTTACATTACTTTCACTTGCAGCAATATCAGGAGGGATGGTTGTATAAGCATTTTCAGTGACATTGTCAAAGGAAGGTTTAAAAGTATATACTTCAGTAGTCGGCTTGACAATGTGGAATTTCAAATCTGATTCTTCAGTCGTTGTTCCAAAAGACGAAGTCTCACTGACTAGTTCCTCAATATTTTCTGTAGTAGTCAAATGATGAACCGATTCTGTTGTTGGAATAGTCGTTTCAGGATTGAAAGTAACAAATATTTTGCTTGTAGATGCAATTTCATCCGTCACATTGTCTTCCATTGTTGATGCTTTTTCAAATATGGATGTTTCATTCGATAAATCTAAAGTTTGATTTTCTGGAGTTGCACTGGTAGGCATTTCAGTATCCGAAACTATGTGACTCTCTGTAGGAAAAGTGAAATGGGTTGGAGAAGTTTCTGAATTTACGACATCGAACAAGGGCTGGCGGGTTGTAGGCTCTGGATAATTTTGTTTCATGCCTTCAGTAAAAAGTGAAGATTGAGATCCCGTTGTGATATTTTCAACATCTAATGATGGCGAAGTAACAAAAACAGTATTGACTATAGCTAAAGTTGTTTCATCTTCAACAGTAGGACTTTGTATTTCTTGAAGTGTTGTAGCATCAGCTGGAAAAGTACTAATAACAGGAACTGGCCCTGGAGTTGGGAATGGCGTAGTTGTAGTTGATGAAGAACCTATAAAAATAAGTGCATGAGCAATAATCTTTTTCTTTTAAAATTAAGTAAGAATTTCTAGTTGAAAAAAGTTTTTGAATTATTTTGTCTATAATGACAAGTGTTTTTTTTTATCTTGATTTATCATCTAACCATATTTTAGATTTCATAGTTAATTATTTTTAAAGAAAATTTAACATGTTAAATTATTCGATTTATTCACTATTAGTTTTATTATTAGTGCCCTAAAAAGTTCTTTATTTTCTCAATTTTTTTATTTACTTAAAACCTTTACAAAATGTTGCACAGGGTGTCACATTTTTGGGGGGATTTACATAACAATATCAGTCATGCAATCTTTTTTACACATTTACACAGCAGTTAATATTTCATGAAATATTTTATTTTTTCATTAGTAATGAGAATAAGTCTAGTTCTATATAATTAATTTTAAAATTATGAAGGAATTGAATACTTTTAAGTATTCAAAACTATTTTATAACTTTATGGTAATTTAAAATTTTAAACTTAATTATCATTGAAAATATTCTTTTAATATATACTCGTTTCAGGAATCTGTTCACAGGATTTTCCATCAGGAAGTAGATACATAAGTTGAGGGCAAATGCAAATTTTAGAGTTAGCATCATAATTCCACACACAATCAAAAGAGCAGCCTCCTTTTTGAGTAAGACATTCGTTAAATACATCTGAAAAAATAGATAAATTATTATAGTACAATACGAGTGAGTTGGATGAATTTCAAAATCACTTGCATAAAAATACTCTTTTCAAATACAAGTTTAATTGTATCAATTACATATCATATAGGAACCAATATAATACATAGCCATAATAACTTATATTGTTGATAATTGGCAATAAAGGGATTGACACACTGAGTAAGCTTAACAATGAAATGTAATCAAAATCTCCATGACATAAAAAAAATAGAAAATCTCCATGAAGTCATTCTGATCATATTTAAAAAAAAAATTGCATTAGCTTCATTAATTAGACATTATAATTCTAATTTATGAGCAAACAAGATCATAAAAAATTATCTGTAATATTTTTTTACTATTTCAATACAGAAATCTAAACATATTTTACAAAAAATTTATACAAAAAAAACAATTTTTTTATCATATTCTCTTACCATGGAAGTGTATGCTATTGATGTCAACTGCTAAGAAATTATAAAAGGAATTGTTTTTCTGTCTCAAATCTGCTTTCAGTATTTCTGCTGCTTGATCTGATAGGATTACACCATCTTCTGATCTCCAGATTGCAACAAACTTGACTTTTATACTGCCTGGTCTGAAATGAACATTTAGCCATAAGCATACTTTACAAATACGAGGGCTGTTTTTTTTTCAACCTCCGATGGGCTGTAGCAAAAAGACGGGTCAAGATAAAAAAAAAAGATTTTTTTACCAAAAGTAAAGTACAATACCGCTTATTTCTCCATATAATCACCTTGACGATTAAAGCATTTGTCATATTTGTAAACAAGCTTTGAAATACATACCCTCTTCATAAAATGTAGCCGCCAATGATTTGAAGGGAGTTGTGACGGTTTCTTTGAGCTTAACGTCAACTAGGAAGCGCTACAATTCAAGCCACCATGCTTATCAATAATTTCTTTATGGTAAACCTTCGAGTTTTCCTAAACACTTGGTCAACTCGCTGAACAATACTGATGTTCATGAAAAAGGGGACCAAGGAAGCAAGTCCGTCGCTACAGACGGTATTGTTCAACGAGTTGACCAAGTGTTTAGGGAAACTCAAAGGTTTACCATAAGTGAATTATGGACTAGTAGTTGCTTGGAGGACAGAAAAAAATTGATGTAAAGCTTCCAAATTTACTTTTTTAAACGAAACCGTCACAGCTCCCTCCCAATCATTGGCGGCTACATTTTATGAAGAGGGTATTTCAAAGCTTGTTTACAGGTATAACAAATGCCTTAATCGCCAAGATGATTATATGAAGAAATAAGCAGTATTGTACTTTACTTTTGGTAAAAAAATCTTTTTTGTATCTTGACCTGTCTTTTTGCTACAGCCCATCGGAGGTGGAAAAAAAAACAGCCCTCGTATAACTATTTATCGAAATCTGTTTTGAACTCATAAAAAGAACACAAAGTTCAAGATATTTTTGCTACTGTTCAGGGGCTAACAATACATGTTAGCTTCATAATAAAAAGCTTAAACATAATAAAATGGCAAAGAAAGTTAAAGGTTTAATTTACTTAAAGAAGAAACTGATTTAAACGCATGAACCAGAGTTAAGATACACACTACTTTTACCAAATTTTGTACAATTCTAAATCATGCAATCTTATAATGTACAAAATGATGTAGAAAACCTAACAGAAACTAGACTACAAAGACACAATTTAGAAACAACTGTATTAAAAATTTAAAAATCAGACATTTACAAGTTTTCTCTATATAAGCATCAATAAATCATACCTGAAATTCAATATTCTCAAAGATTCAAATTTGCCGCCTTTTTCCCTAAAAATCCTACGAAGCTGCAATTAAAAAATCATTGTTAAATGTAAACAATAATGATAATGCTATAACTTCAAAATATAACTATGACACTACAAACCTCAGCTTCTAAATTTCTAGCTAAATCTATGTAGCCCCTAGAAGTATTATCGTTGAGGTCATCCGTAAAATTTTCATCAATCATTGTGAATTCTCCGACTAAAGCATTTGGCACTGAAACGGTTAAGAAATGTTAATAGCAATGTTCAAGTTACTACAAAGTTTCCTTACAACTGAATAGCAATACTAAGTGCATCTGTTATTACCAAGTCAACTATACTACTATATACTACGGATAATTTATAATTTTAAATACAATATGTGCTAATAAAAACAAGTAAAAAACTTTTTTTACATGGGAATAAAAAAAAATTGGTACAACACCAAGTTAGCATGTTATATAATATTAGTCTAAGCATCTGCATCACTATAAAATCCTAATCTACCAAAAGACAACAAATTAGAAAGGTTATGGGAAAAAAGCAATTATATAGACATCTATTGATTTCTTATTCAGTATTTTGTGTGTGTGATATATATTTTCTTTTCGTGATGCGAGTCAGAACATGTTGTAACATTTGTTTTGTTGGATAAAATGGCCGTTCCTGTTTTACAACTAGGAAACTTGTTTGTGCTGTGCTTAGTTAAGAAATTATAGGTTAAATTACTGATTTCAATAATCTTCTACCTGTCTTCTTGGTCTCTTCGACCTGAGGAACTGTGAGTGTGACTTCGGTAGGGGGAGGAAGGGCGACGGTCCCGTTTTCTGTGAGGAACTTGGGTGGGGGCCTTCGGGGGAAAGAGTGACCCGCATGGGCCACGGATTCCATACTGGGCAGGTTGTGACCAGACTCGTAACGAGTGCTCTCTGACTTGGACAGGATGATGCCAGCTGGAAACATGAAATTCACATATTAGTAGTGTGACGGCATTGCACCACTCTTTCGTACAGTGTTGGTACAACGATATCTTCCCATTGAACTCATCAACATGAGCTACACTGAGTAAGTGTAATGAAGTCTGGCGAGGGGTCAACACAGCGACCCCCCTCTCCATAGTAGAGAAGTGGGACAGTTGTGACTTGGAAAATACATAAGTGACATTTATGGTTAACAGGAGATTCATCAATAGGTTTTAAAAAATATCAGTAGTAATTTACTGGTGTTTTTTTAATTTTAGCCTGGCAGCATTTTGACATTTATTCAGAGATGGGAATAAACTTCAGCATTGATGCAAAGCCTCCTTTCTGCACATTGAAGGCATCTCATAAAGGGACAAAACATTTGTGGGTTTGAAGTTGAGCAGGAATGTTTTGGTTAAAGAATGCTATAATTGAAATTTATTGATTGGGGCTAAAATATATGCAAACATATTTTCAAATAATATTTAGCACTCTGTTTTGCCGTATTTTTTTTAAAAAAGATAGTGCTCTGCTTAAAGTAAACTTGTAAATGAAACTTCACAGAGTATATATCAATAATTTTGTCAAGAGCATTCTGTATTTATAAATAAACATTAAGTGAAGGAACAATGTTTCCTTTTCTATTATTGAAACTGAAAAGAGTAATAATGTTGAACATACATTTAAAAAATATTACAATATTTTAAGTTACTGTTAAGATGATTTTAAGTTGGAAACACAGTAGTGACGCCAAAATTAGCTTGGTTATTTGCCAAAATTAACGGTAACCTGACCTTTCAACTAATTTTTTTCATGGATTCCCTAATCCCTATACCATGTCATCAATGGCTTCTGTACCAAATTTAGGGCAATCTATACTGCTCTACAGAAACTCTGAGCACTATCTGTTTAGACACTTTGTATACTTATTTGTAGAAAGAAAAGCAAAAACATAAAATCACAAATTCTTTGAATATTATGGAGACACTCACTTGCAGCTAAAACACATAACAGAAGAACAACAGAAACAACAACAACAATTATTCCACAAAGTACTCCTTTGTTGAGATTCGGACATAATTTTCTAGTAGTGTCTTGGTTGAAATATAGCTTTTCACCTCTGGAATAAATTTAAAATAATTTTATTTAGATTTCATGTTTGAAAAATAGAGAAATAGTTGTAAATGCAATTTAATTTTCAGAATGTTTTTTATACTTCAAGCCCATGTGTATAGATTCTAATTTGTAAATTGTTAATTTTTTAGAAAAGACTATCTAAACTTTTTACTTGCTAAAAAAATATTAAAATATTATATTTAAACCAGGATTTTATATATTTTTTATTTCTGTAAACCAAAGACTTAGTTTCTGAATCATTTTAGAAATTCTTCAAAGTTAACTGATAGTTACTTGTCAAATATTGATAGAAAATTCAGAAAAATTTGTATTAGAAGTTACTATGTTTTGTTTTAAATTACCGATTAAACCCAAGTAAAATTTTTAAATACAACTTGGTTTCTTTCAAACCACATTTTAAAAGCATAGGAATGTTTAATTTTAAAATGTTAAACACATAAAAAAACATTGATCATGATCTTAAAAGAAATAAGGTAGTAATTTTACATATTAGACATAAAAACCAGCTATTTCAGAGAAACTAGAAACCCACTTCCATGGATTGGCCATTTTTATATACTGCACTTAAATGTTTATTGTTTAGCTAAATTAAGTAAACCAGCTTTAGTACAAGTGTAAAAGCTAAATCACAATACAGCTAAAAGAACTGCAATTTAAACACTGCCAACAAAATACAAATATTACATAAAAAGTTACAAAAATTCAATTTAACAAAACTGGTCAGAAACTAAGACAATACAATACAGAGGTACTGAAAATTGGTACACAGAAGAAGATGATACACTTTTATAAGGCGACAGGCAAAAAACATCAGCACAGCTATGGTATAATGTCTGATCTCGATTTGGCAATTTGTGTTGTGTTGCCAAGCAACGAAAATACCCAAATGTGGTAAGCATTCTACATCATATTTCATACAATTTGCCAGGTATAGCAACTCTACATTTAATTTTCAAGCTCACCAAAAGTCGCCAATGAACAGATGGACCATTATTTTATAGCTGTACCAAAACATCAAGTTCCATTAAGATTTTAAAATATATATCTTTGCATTTTTTAAAGTTTTAATAAACTTTATGAAATAAATGAAATGATTCAACTAACAACCCGTGTGGGTTACTAGTAGATAAAAAATTATTCTTTTAAAATAAATTTGGAGCCTGATTTTTTTTTGTTCTGCACTGTTAGTTGATATAAAAATCTACAGACACACAAAACAATAGAAATAAGTTTTATGACATACAAACATGTAGAATGTAATCTATAACAGTAGAATAACTTCTACCTACTCAGACTGCATGACTTCACAAAGTGGGGAAGATTTAAAGCTAGAACACATAAAAATTGATTGGAATCTATAACATGGGAATTGCTTCCTTTAGACAACATGCTTTCACAAAGTGGGGAAGGTTTTAGGGTAGGGCCTACATTTAAAAAAAGAAAAGGCGCATTCAAGACATGGATCTATAGGAGACACAGACGCTACAGGACAAATTTGATATTATGCATGCGTTTGTATAACTTACGTAGGCTTGTGTTCAGAACTACTACTTATGGATGATTCGCGGCTGAAATTAAATACAATAGAAGAGTTTTAGTACATTGAGAAATAATACTGTGCTGTTTAGATACTATTATAATTTTACGCCGATGTGGAATTTTTTCGATGCTTTCAAAGTATAAAATCAAGAGAAAACAACTGACTTGCGATCGAAGCAATTTACTTTTAGCTAACCTACAAATTTTGTTCATAAAGTCAAACATGAAAATAATCTTAATTACCTTGAAAATCGAAACTAAACTCGGAAATCGGAATTTTAAAACACACGCTTTGTACTTGTTTATTTCATTTCAGTTCAGTAAGGGAAGCTGTACGTTTTTCGGCTGCCTATTTCTATCAAAAATGTAGCTTTAACACAGCCAAAGTACAGGTCGTATCTTGTCAAGTGGCGAGTCCGTAGAGGAATTTTCTGATTTATTGCTTCCAGACTGAGTCCGGTGCTTTTACGTATCAGATTTTAGAGGTTTTGTTACACTTGGTTTTGTTTCAGTTCGTATGCTTTGTAATATTTAGAACTTTGGTCAAGTGACGAGGAAACACCTAAACGGGAACCCAGAGTAAGTTTAAGGGCGGCATGGCATCGTACACGAACACGGCGTCTGGACTTGGGAGCATATTTAACGTGCACTTTCTCTAAACGGAGTTTTATTCGTCGGACTTTTTTGTGGCTGAACAGACCGTTTACAGACTGACAGTTGGTTTGGGTTTCGTAGCTGGTTCACTGTTTTGCTTTAACCAGTCATAATGCTTAAGTATTTAGTAAGACGGCAAGCAATGCAATGAGCAATTGAGCAACCCAATCGACGGACGGAACCAACGTTACCATAGAGTTCGTAACTTTAAGGGCGACATCGTACGTGGCGTCTCCGTCGGGACATTGAAAAAAAAAAGATAATTTTTTTATAAGAAATTGATTCAAATAATTAGGCCTGGTAACAAGTTATATTCATTTCATAAATCTTGGATTTGTCTTGACATACACCAAAGGGAAGTACATAAATTACGTCAAGCAAAATTTTGACTTTTTTGAGCCCTCCCTCCCCCTGTGTCACGCTGCGTCACGTTTGATCGAACCCCTCCCCCTAAAATTACGTCACGTTGTTACACCCCCCCCCCCCTTTAAAGAAAGAGCTAATTTTAATTTTTCCTTTTGTTTCTGAAATTTAAAAAAAAAATGCATATTTTTATATTTTAAAAAAAATTAATTTAGAAAGAAAAAAATGTAAAATTTATCTTGGTTAAATAATTTATTCATAGGAATATATCAACATTGTATTTACATTTCCGTTGTCCAAGGTCTCACTTTCTAACTAGCCATTCGCTAATGTCTTCTAAAAAAGGGGGTCTGAGAGTAATCGGAACTGTCTAGTTCTGGATCTTTTGGTGTTCGTCCAGGTAGCTGCCAGCCCTCTAATTGGTCAAGACAGTGTCGCAATTTTGCGTGTTACGAAGTGCCGTTACGAAAAGGTCTGTAAAATATAGGAGACTAATAATACCGACGTTGTTGCATATAATAATTTCCCTATCCTCTTTCTGAAATAAAGTGTTTCGTACAAAAAAAGATTTCAAATTTTTTTCTCAAAAACTTTATTTTATGTAAATTTTATGTAAAACAGATTTTCCTTGCAAAATTGGAAATTTTCGAATCGTTACGTCACGCAAGCGATTACCCCCCCCCCCCCCCATGTCACGATCCGTCACGTTGGCGCATACCCCTCCCTCCCCCCTCTGAGCATGACGTAATTTATGTACGTTCCCAAGCGGAAATCTGGCCAAAATCAAAATAACTTTTGATATTAATTGAATATATTATAATCTAATTATCACACCAGATGACCTACAAATGAGAGCATAACTTTTCACATAAAAACATATTAGTTATTTCTTTCATCTGAGCATATTCGAAAACGAACATGTTCTACCTCCAACTTACCTGAGGCACTTCCTATGGTTGTTGACGGAGAGTTTCCCGGATTCGTCGGAATTGGACGATTTTCCGTTCATCTTCTCGCCGATGAAGTGGCTTTCCAAGACGTCGCCGGACGTCCAGACGCCATTTTTGTTTTTGGACAGTTCTGCTTCGAGTTCTTCTTTCTCTGACTTGGCGTCTGACTTTGGCCGCATCTCCTCCATGGCGATGCTTTCCCTATTAAGACGCGGACTATTGGACGTCGACTTCCTGACGCGAACGCGACCGCTGACGTCGACCACAGCGTCGTCCGGTATGGACAGGTCGTTGGACGACCCGTTCATGATCTTCCTGTCAATGTCCTCCACAGGAACATAGAGGTGTAACCGAGTGTCCAGAGGTTTGTGAGAGTCTTTGACGTCGCTTTTGACGTCCATGTTAATGTCCAAATTTTCGTCGACGTCCACTACGACGTCGCCGTTGAGTGGAGCGGTTCGGCCGTTGGACAACGGCGTCGCGTCGCCACAGTGGCCGTTTTCTGTGGCTCGCAGACGATCGTCATGGCTCGCAGGTGGCTCGTCCTCCGTGTAGGGGTGGTAACCTTCGTTGTCGTAACCATTTGCTACAGTGCCTTTGTCTAGACGGACCTGAAAACGAAACGGACAGGAGTGAGTCAAAGTTTAAAATCAATAATCAAAATTTCATAAATTAGTAGTACTAATTTTTCTAAACAATAAAATTGACTATTTTTCATTATAGTTTTATGATAGCAAGAGACTGAGTAGTGAGAGTATCATAAAGTTAGAACGAACACATACCAAGCGTCAGCTTGGTCGAGGAACATAGTAGCTCAATTACACAATATTAGCGTTAATTATTTTTAAATAAGCTTGCATTTAACATGGGAGCAGGCGCGGGCTGTTGACGACACATTTCAATAATAATTATTTTGTTAGGGGTGTGTCTTTGCGGTATAGAAAAATGCCGGACAAAAGTTGATCAAGTGACTTTCTAATCAAAGCTAAAGGTTTGACAAACAGGTGCATAAGGAGATGTTCCAAAAAAACCTTTGGGTATAAAATACCTAGTGTGCCTTCTGCTGGGTTAATGAAGAATTTTTACTTGGCAAAAATTGGACTAAAGTCGTCCTGAATGCCAAAGTTGGTGGCAGATTTAAAATAAATCTTATATTACATTTAAAAGTAATGGTTAAGATATCTAACAATATTCAAGTATGTAGAAGCGTTCTTACATAATACCACATATCAATTAATAAGGGCTATACAATAATATATTTACCACAGGTTAGCACGGGGCCTCGAATAAACTCACGAACGGTTTGTATGTTTTGAATTACGTTTTTTTTTCTTGCTTTCTACTTTCTTAGTTTTAGGCCTAGTAGAGCCTATTCAGAAAAATGTTCTGAATAGGCTCCCCAATAGAGCTCTCCCCAATTTGGAAAAACCTCATAGCAACAGAATAACGGGTTTCCCACGCAAAATTCCCCCTCCCCTCTACATCCCTTTTCCGGCTATCATGTTTCACAGTTTCGAGTTGCGACTGCGTTAGTTTGTGTTGTGTTTTTCTGAAGAAGGCAAGCGATTTTCGATACTAGCCGAAACATGTAAAGTATGTACCAACAAATAAACTATTTGCGGCAATAATCTAGTAGGTTGTTTTCTTCGTGAATCCTCTCTAGAAGAGTCTCTTTATAATTCCATCAAATCCAAAGGCATCGAACTACCCATAAAAATCCTTGGCAACAAGCATTCCTTCTTATCTTGTCCATGAATCTCGTCTGGGATGATTCGCCGTTCCAAAAACACAGGTGAACTCGCAGAACTCTTGTTTCTTTTACGACAACAAACCTGGGTGCAATTTTCGAAGAAGGCGAGTCGTATACATTGACAGGTAGAAAGAAAGGTGGGGTTGTAACCATCGTATCGGAAATGGTAATAGTGTTTAGTTAACCTCCTGTGCATGAATAAAAGGCATCGAAGAAGTCAGAAGCTATTAGAAGTAGTTAAATTTGGAGGAGCCAAAAATATATTTACAAAAAAAAATAGTATAGTTGAATGTCAGTTATTTAGAGGGTACATGGGAAGGAAAGTGATAAATGAAGTCGTATTGTAAAAAAATAAAGTCAATTAAAGAGAAATAAACAAACAGAACTATTTACGGTGAAAATACTGCATTTTATCTTTGCTATTAAAAGTTGTTCCAGATTGGCTATGGATATGTCTGCTGTTTTGGCTGCCATGTTTTGGATATGGCTGTTGATAGCCATTGCCAAACTCTTTTTATGTATTTATCATTATTTTTTAAATGTAAAAATTAAAATTGGAAAAGGGGATGCTCATTTGAATGTCGTTCCGCTAGTATCGCCAGATCCGTGCTCGTACGATATTCCGAGTTATTAACTATGTAGAAATCAAAGAGTTAGGCAGTAATGCATTCAGTTGCCGAAATATCGACAGTTAATGTCTTGTTATTAAAAGACGAAAATCGGACGACCAGATAAACTATAATGTCAATTTAATTGCAAGCGTGAAATCGCACACAACCGTAAAAATGCTTTGTATCTATTTACGAATGTAATAAAATACCCTTTTACGAAACTAAACTCATATTCATAAGGTTTGATACGTTCTTTGTAAATCTATATTGTAGTAGAAACCTATATCTCTTTTTCAGGGTGGCATTTTTAAAAGACACCAAAAAAGACCATGTTCACTTCGCTTTGGGGCCTGTTTTAAAAGTGCTAACCTGTAATATAACATTCAAGTTCGACACTTTTTTTTGAGAAAGTAAAAAAAATACATCAATTCATGCGCCAGTTACAAAAAAAAGCAAAATGTTGCGGACGTGCAACTGTTACATGCCGAAACATCAATTCAAATTGACGTTTTGGTAATTTAGAGTCACCGCGCACGCACACCCGCGAATCTTTTTTCAATTTTGACAACTAAAAAGCTAAAGTAACATCTTGCATAATCCCATCAATTTCCCTTTTTCGAAAACATCGATTGCCGTCCCATTCTTCGGCGGTACCGTACGTCTACACCTTCCCATCCTTCAGGTATAATAGCCCGCCAAATAAAGCTAACCCAACAAAGAATTAGGAATAAGGTAGATGTGAACACCGTGTTATCTTCACCTGTTCTGGACCCCAAAACAGATTGTTTTTAAATTGATACATGACTATAGTTTGCAGGACCGGATTTCAAGGTATGCCGCTTGTAGGCTACGATCAATTTTGCCGCCCCTGACACAGAGTATTCTCCCACTTCGGGAAAAGATATAGCTGTTTAGTTGCAAAATTGGGTGGTATATGTGCTGTTTAAAATTATCACAACGAATATAAAAGAGGGAAAATAGGTTTATTTGAAATACAATACAATTAGAAAATCAGATATTTCAATTTTCTGAAAACTGACGTAAAATTTGCCGCCCCCAAAAATTAGCCGCTCTAGGCTACAGCCTACTTAGCCTATTTAGAAATCCGGCCCTGCTAGTTTGTTTGGTGGTGTCAGAGTCTGACCACCGAATAAGCCTTAAAGCCCGGACTTAGTTACAAAATTCAGTATTAACCCCATTAACGACGATTGGCAAGAAAATTTACCGCGTGGAAATGAGCTTTCTGCTTTATTTGATCTAAATAAACAAAATCTAAGACAAATTTAGACTGTAGTCCAGAATAATTTATGTAAGACAAATTAAGTTATCCGAAATACGAATTTGAAAAAATTAAAAAGTTAACGCGGAGTTCTCTTAAGGGCTTTCTTAAACACGGAGTTCTATGGTTTCAAAACTACTGGACAATCGTCACTATCCCGAGAATAGACCTAGAACGACTTTGATCAATCAAACCAAATTTTATTTAAATAAAAGCGTGTGATGTATGTCGTTAGACAATCCTTAAAACGTTCCTTAACAAATTTATTTATTCGTTAATACAACAACACCAAATGTTCAATTCCATTTTAATCGGTGAGTTTACCATTCCACATCCCTTGTATTGAATATTTTAATTATAACAAAATACTGCTTCTATAAGATTCCATGCCCACTCAATTGATTAAATAAATAATAAAATACAGGAATATGAATAACCGCTTTTTTCAAAAAATGCTGGTCCCTCTAATGAGGACAGATTCGCATTGCACGCGAGCGGGAATTTTTCAAGGTTTCCACCCGTTCTTGAGATGGAACATAATGAATCGGTGGTCTTTTTGTGTATCTTCTTCTGTCTGATGCATTGTCTCCAAAATGTTATAATCCGGCTGCGTGAGAAGAGTCTCCATAGTTGTTGCGTTTTGAGGAAGTACAATTTTGCAACTAATGGAAAAAAATACGAGCATTTTTTTTCTTGTATGAATATATTGATGAAAGACTATTATTCTGTGTTCCTGTTTGGTTTTGAACAGTAATTCCAGGAGATCTCTGGGCAGGAGGGCTAAAAAATATTTGTGCATTTAAACATATTCCATCAGTCTCTAGGAGACAAGCATTGTTGGGACCTTAGTAGTTTAAACAAAAAAGTATTTCAGTGGGTAAACATAAACCTTTCGTAAAATTGGGATAAACTTCTGTCTGAGGGTATACGCATCGTCTAAAGTCACGTGACTCCGATGGGAAAGGAAATGATTGTCAAAAGGAACCAAATTGTTTTGACGATTGAAGACTTCTCAAAAGCGAGACTTTCCTTTCTAAATATCAACCGCATGATATGATAAAAATTGAAACTATTCAAAAATAAAGTTGTGCTGCATAATATAGATTGTTATCCGAACTTATCCGTAAGCCATTTCGAGTAAAATATCAATTTAAATTAATTTTTCAGACCTCTTTAGAAATAGAACTTCAAATACAATTAAAAACAAAGAATATAGTAAAAAAAATTTATGCGGAAGTGGGGGTTTTAATGAAAATTTGAAAAACTATTAGCGAATCATGCAATAATTATTATGCAGGAAAAGTTTCACTTAAAGACAAATTAGCATATTTCTTCAACCATTTCGATTACTCATACCATATACATACCCTTGCAGAACATTATATGATACAAGGGTATGTACACAGTGTCACGTTCATATCGTAACGATTTCCTACAATGCTATTGTGTACCACTAAGATATCATAAAAGCGCTCATAAGCTCTATAGAAAATCTTTACAAAATCCCGCTTCTTCGCGTTGTCATTTAGAGACCTTTGTTAGACCATCAATAAAATTAACGAATTGGACTCATTTTCCACTTAGTAGAAGAATAACTCTTTAATAGAAAAAGAAACATTTGCAAAAAGATACTATTAACTACAACACATCTTGATTCCTCAGAAAAAAAGCCAGATAATTTCTGTACCAATGTGGTGTAACTACTACATTTCGCTAACTTTTCACTCTACAATGTTTTTTTATAGAGTCACTCAACTTCGTATTACATTGTAGTCCCGACAAGTCGTATAGCGTTGTCGGTTGCTACCGTGGCAACCGTGCGTCGGTCACCACCCGAGACAAATGTGTGCCCTCTAGGCAAATAGGCTAAGCTCCTGGTCAACTCGAATATATTGCCCCTTATTTCACCAAAATTGCCATAACTGTAACTGCGGGTTTCTTTAATGTGTTAAAGCGGGTAAAAGTGGTAACTATTGGCGTTTAATTCGTTAAAATAAATTATAAATTTGTAATTTTGGTAATAGCAATTTATTGAATAAAATATTGTACAGTATACCATAGCCATGAGGAAAAATATCTATAATAATAAAAGAGACTGACTGTCTGTGGATCGTAAAAGACCTACTTATACTGCCCTCAGAACTTCGAAATTTTTAAGATAGATTCCCTTTAATACCAACGTGCGCACCTGAGGCTTAGTTTTTTTTTTCATATTTGTTCCATTTTTGGAGAAAATTCGAATTTTCTGAAAAAAATACACCATTTTCGCTCAAATCCGATCATTTTTTCCCTTTCGTGTTGCCATTCGAGAGAGAAGAAATTAAAATGAACACAAAAATTAATTAAAATTAAAATTGCTTTTATTTTCTTGCAATTTCCTTCAGAAACTAAATCAATGATTTAAAAAATAATTGAAAGTGCCCATGAGCTAATTTAAAAACAAACAAAGAATGGAGGTTTTGAGTGAAATAACATTGTTATACAATTATGGTTAATTTTGAATTTATCAGGAAAATCGCGATGACAGTAAGTTCATATTGAGGGAAGATTTTTGTTATATGAGGATGTGCACTTTATAGTGATGTATTTTTATTTTTGAATTTTAAAGCAATATAAGTAACGGGATTTTATTCTTTATAATGAACGGGAACAAAGGCAAAGTTTATTAGCCTATAGCAAATCAAATGAAACATATACTTGGATCGATTTGATATTCTTTTAGTCCGTGCGAAGAACGGGTATTTATTTGCTAGTCTTAAATATTTTTAGGCATGAATTTTCAGAGCTCGGCTACCAAAAGTAGTCTCGTAAGCCTGGTCTTACCTTACCGTCGAATGGGGGGACTTTGGAACTGGAGGGTAACTTAAGCCCAAGCATAAACCCCTTGCACTGACTTTCTTCTTGAATATTTTTTTCGACATAGGTCAATTCAGAGTTTCCACTAATTGAAAGGCAAGCACTTTTTTTTAAGAGGGACTGTCAGTCACATAGAGCTAATGCATTAGTTTTGAAATCACAACTTTGGCAAAAGTATTGCTTTGCCATGTTATCCCATTCTCACCAGGTATGGGAATCATCATAACATCCATTTAAAACAAAATTGAAAAGAAAATAACATCCGGTTATTTAATTAGTAATTGATAAAATTTTAAAATAGTGTCGCCATCTGCTGTAATTTTTGGCATTTTAAAACTTCAAAAATATATAATTAAATAGCTAGATAACATTTTCGTTTCAAATTTGTTTCATTTTGATGTTATGTTGATTCCCATACCTGGGGAAAAAGGGCTAACATGGCAAAGCAATACTTCTGCGGAAGTTATGATTTCAAAACTAATACATTAGCTCTATGGGACTGACAATCCCTCTTATATTTCTAATGGCTATTTTAAGATTTTTAATTAGGAAAAAATAGTATGTATTAAATGCATTTGCTAACCAGACTGAACAACACTATGGATTCAAAGGATATTTTTTATTGGGACAAAGGTACGATCCAGGGCCAAAGTTACCCCGTTTGGCGGTAACGTAAAATAACCACAAATTTTAAAATCTTGGAATAACCACTCACGGACATACACCACTGTTAAAATAAAGTCTAAACTATCGCCTGTCGAAGGGATTTCGCAGAAAAGAAAACTGCTAATTTCTTGCGAGCGATGAAATCTTCCCAGAGTAATAGAAACGATAAGAAAGGGGAGGCGTACAGATCTGTCCATTCGTAGAAAAAAGGCCAATGTTTAAAGCTATGTAATGATACAGTGGTTCTTTTTCTTATGAGGGGGAAAGAATTACCGAAGAAAAGTAAAAATTCATTTACGTACTGAGAAAAGGCTGAGATAAAGAAATTGTGATAATTGTTTTTTGGTTGTTGGAGGTTTTTTTCGGCGAAATGTTATTTTGTAGAGAACAGTTATTTTTTTAATTAGTTCCTGTTACTTAAAAATTGATTAATTTTAAGAATTGGCGAAAAGAGAGCTTAATATGTTTCATGCTCTTGCTTTTAAGTTGTTATGTGACATAGTACTGGATAATTAATTTTAACAATTTCCAAATAATAATAATAATTATTATTATTAATGATGATAATAATCACTAGAGCACTAATTAATTTACCAAGAAATAGTTAATACACTTTACATTGAGAAAATAGTTTTGTATTTACACTTTATACAAAGTTAGATCTACCCAGGGATTAAATTTTAAAGTAATTTCTGAAAATAGTAATATATTTCAAGAAATTTTCGTGCATGAGTGTAATAATATTATTTATCATAACACTATATTTTTGTTCAAATCGAATAGAATAATTTAGAAAGTAATAGTTTAGAAGAATAGTTTAGCAAAAAAAATATTTCCCTAATACTAAACGAGTTAGCATTTTCGTTCAAATTAAAATCTTAAATTACACGTAACTATATCAAAGGTCTTAATTATATCCTCACAACTATAAATCACTAACGATTTTCGCAAGAGTAGTTAAAATAAAAATATATATATTTTTTATTTCATATAAGGAAGTATAATTTTTTACATGAGGAGAATTTCCTTAACTAAATCAAAAACTGATATCATCAGAACAGACTAATTAAGTTGCAGTGAAGTGTGATATATATAACATCTTAAAAACGCATCATAAAATCGTATCATCAAATTTAATTTCCTCATAAGTTATTACTATCTCTCCTTGAATTGCTTCGAAACTCATGTAAGATGTAAAATCGAAAAGGAATATTTTTTCTTAAATAATAGCGTAATTTTCAAGAAACCAAAATATAGTTTCAAGGACGTGCAGAAAGACGTCATTCTATTGTTTAAAGCAAGTCAATGTGTTTTAATGGCAAAATTATGTATACCACTGTACTGTAAAATAAAAGGAGAAAATCAATATTTTTATGGTAAGAAAACATTTTAATGGTATGATATACACTCTTAAAACAAAAGAGTGAAATCCACTCCTATAGGGGAAGTGCATTTTCGGCACCGGAAAGGAGTGGAAATTAACTCAGACTGAGTCAAAACCTCTCGTTTTAAGAGTGTAGGACGTAGATTGTTTTCTTTTATTTCTTTTACCCACTCCGCAAAAAGAGTGAAATCCACTCCCATAGGGGAAGTGCATTTTCGGCACGGAAAGGAGTGGAAATTAACTCAGACTGAGTTAAAACCTCTCGTTTGTTTTAAGAATACCATTGATCCAATTACTATTAGTTTGTTGTTTAAAAAAAAAAATTAATGAAAATGCAGAAAAATATTTTTTAGTTAAGTAAAAAACACATTTTTTGTTCAATTTAATCTACCAGCTATAGCTCCGGATTTCAAGTAAAAAATTGCAACGAAAATAAATATAATTTTGAATTATGGAAACGTGTTATATGTATTTTGAGGTTGGGGTTGTTTTTTACGTCACAGTAGAGCTAAATTAAAACTCCTAGTTTTCAGTACCGAATATTGGGAAAGTTTTGGCCCATGCATAAAAAATTGCAAATTAAAATAACATACTAAAAGTTAAGGTAACGTAGTCACTAATATTAAAAAAAAATAAAACAAGTAAACAACAATTAAATTTAATGGGTGAGTTTTTTTTATGAATAAAAAACTTTTGCCATAAGATAAAGTAGCAGAGACTGATCAAAGGAAAGGAGCAAATGTATTTTGATTAACGATAACCTTTCTTGTATTCGCCGTGGTAGTTCTTACACTGATGAAATGACAACCCAACTTGACTTGTGACTCCTTTATTGCAACTGAAGTGAATGCACTAACTGTTATATGTTTTCTATGGAGACGCACTATCTGTTTGATCGGCGGCCCGTCCGTGGCCGAGTGGTTAGGGCATCAGCCTAGAGATTCAACCTCCTCAGGAGTGCGGGGGTTCGAATCCCACCTACTACCAGTCATCCTATAAATCGGATCCGTGCTGGAAATAGTAGAAAAATCCTCATCACGGATGGGCCCGAGTACACCGGGACAGACATGCTCGTTAAATCTGTGGAGTCCAAAGTCCCGACGGCGTTAGCGTACGATGTCGCTCGAAGTTCCGTTGGGTGCCCGCTCAGGTGTCGACCTCGTCACTTGACCAAGGTTCTAAATTACGAGGCGTTATTGGCTGTGTTAAAGCTCCTGAAGGAGGCTAGAAATAGGCAGCCGGAAACGATTACCCTCCTACCCTACCGTTTGATCGGCGCAACGGTTAGGACGCTAGCCTTTGGAGCCTCTGGGTTCGGGTTCGAATCCCGGTAAGGCATGGATGTTTATGTTTGTCGAGTATATGCGGAGTACGTGCTCGTTAAATCTGTTGGGTCCGAAAGTCCTCCAAGTTCCCATACCAAATCAATACCTCTGGGGGTGACAAGCCAATTCTAGGGATCCTCTAGTTGGCCTCTGTCTCTAAAAATTAGATGGATCCACTTATGTGTGTGTGTTGTCTGTTGTGTCTGTCTTACTTGACGAAGGTTTATAAGCGGGTCTCTGACCAAGCACACAAACCTGAATATATATGTCTACGAACCAACCAACCAACTGTTTGATTTTTTGACGAAGGTTTATAAGCGGGTCTCTGAACAAGCCATAGATATCATAATTAAAGTATTAGATTGGCTGATCACGTGACCTCCAATGCTAACGACGGGACGCGCATGAAGGCTTTTTTGGAGGGCCTTATGGCCAGTGTTGCTGCCACTTTAAGGAGAAAAATACTATACTATTTAATTCTAAAATTACAACAAAAAATATCGTAAAAATACTAGCTTCATTTTGGAATCTTTTTAGTGACTTTAAATCCCTTTCTTGTTTTTTCTGTAATTTTAGAATTAAATAGTATTTTTTTCGTAGTATTTTTCTCCTTTAAGTGGCAGCAACACTGGCCATAAGGCCCTGCAAAAAAGCCTCCATGCGAGTCCCGTCGTTAGCATTGGAGGTCACGTGATCATCCAATCTAATACTTTAATTATGATATCTATGGACCAAGCACACAAACCTGAATATATATGTCTACCAACCAACCAACTAACTGTTTGATGGTTGCTTTGCTATGGAGCCGTGCGGCTATTGGCGTTCTTTGTGTTGTTATATTGTAATCTCTTTGCTGTTGTATTTTTAACTTGAGTTTAAAAGAATTGCTAAATATACAATGTTCACATCTGGAAGCTGATTTCTGGAAGCTGACCCGCTTCCACCAAGGTCATTACTCTTACTCTTATAAAGGCATGGCGTTTTGCTATTATCATTGAGGGAACTATATTTGCCTCGAGTGGTGAAAGTATTCGTTCTCCAACCCCCAGAACATTTTCTAGTTATCGTCACTCTGTACACTCTTAAAACAAAAGAGTGAAATTCACTCCTATAGGAGAAGTGCATTTTCGGCACCGGAAAGGAGTGGAAATTAACTCAGACTGAGTTAAAACCGCTCGTTTTAAGAGTGTAGGACGCAGATTGTTTTCTTTTATTTCTTTTACCCACTCCGAAAAAGAGTGAAATTCACTCCTATAGGAGAAGTGCATTTTCGGCACCGGAAAGGAGTGGAAATTAACTCAGACTGAGTTAAAACCGCTCGTTTTAAGAGTGTAGGACGCAGATTGTTTTCTTTTATTTCTTTTACCCACTCCGAAAAAGAGTGAAATTCACTCCTATAGGAGAAGTGCATTTTCGGCACCGGAAAGGAGTGGAAATTAACTCAGACCGAGTTAAACCCGCTCGTTTTAAGAGTGTAGGACGCAGATTGTTTTCTTTTATTTCTTTTACCCACTCCGAAAAAGAGTGAAATTCACTCCTATAGGAGAAGTGCATTTTCGGCACCGGAAAGGAGTGGAAATTAACTCAGACTGAGTTAAAACCGCTCGTTTTAAGAGGACTCCATTTAGAATTTCACATCTTGAAAATCGTAATGTTATTCCTAGGAGAATATTCGCAAGTCAATTACCACCACAATTTTAATAAAGGTCCCTAGTTTTTGTATCATTGTAAAGAACGAAAGGAGTAGATTTCATAACAGTAATTTGTTTTGTGAAAATCACATATTTAGTATTTTTAATGATTTTTTGAAGTTTGTAAAAAATTGAGTGCTCGTTAAGTTCTAACTTTAACGTAACACAACTCTCTAACGAATAAAGATAGAACAATAATTCTTTCACTCGTAAACAGAATATACTTTTCCACGTCGATTTAAATTGTTATAAAAATTTTAATGTAAATATTTATATTTTTTAGAAATTTTCAACGAAAAGTTACACAGAAATGAAATGTACATTTACAGCAACCCTATGACCTAATGACGCTGTTATCTGTCGCTCTGCAGGGGTCAATTAGGGTGGTGTGGCTGCCCCCTGATTCTAAGAAAGGGGGGGCTTAGTTTAGCTGTGGAGTGTAACATCTGGTTTTTGGGGCAGGGATCTTCTTACTGGTCTAGATTTTTGCATTTTGTCAATGAGTTCGGCTGGGTTTTATGAAAGGACTTCTGAAGAAACGCATTCGGCGGCTGGAATTTCGAGAAGATAAACTGTGATTTGGTCAATAGGGGAATTTCATAGTAGTATTTATATACCAAACAGGACATAGGCTTAGTGCTTCTTGGACAAAGCTATTATACGTAATACCTTTCTTATAAACAAAACGCGCAAACTAAAACAAAACTAGATTATACGGGTTATTATTTTTAATAAAAAAAACTGTATATAATTTTTAGTTGTCTGTATTACATTATTGCATTATTTATTAATATTAGTGCAAACCTTACTTGTTATTCTCCTGTGTAATTACATTTTTGTTTTTCGGGTACCAACCAATTTGTTATCGATATTGAAGTTTTCAAACAATTACTTTTATGTTTTTTTTATGAGTGCTAATTTTTATTTAGCGTGAGAAAAATATATTTCGTTTTGTCGCCAATACTACTTTTCTTGTATTCAATATTGGGGAAAAGTAATTTTTTTGATAAGTTTAGCAATATAATAGGAAACACACAAGGCCAGATTACCAATTAGGCAAAGCAAACGGGCCTTGCAGCTTCCAAGTGGCCCCTTAGAATCATTTTTCTTTTGTTTTAGAATAACCTTTAACTTCAAGTTTTTTTTAAAACTCAATTTTAATAAAAATTACTTTTAATTCAAAAATGATAATTAAGAAAAAAATAAGAAGAAAAATTTCGTCTGAATAACCAATAGACATCGGAATATTTTCAACATGCCCCTCCCACTGCACTAGTATTGTTCTTTGATGTATTTTATGGCATTCTAATTAATTCGACACATTATCTTTAAAAATTGTATGCATATTAGAAAAATAGTTCATGGCTGCATAAGAATATGGACATTTTAATTTTTTTTTTTAGCCCCGATGCTGAAAGTAACTTCTGTATCCGTTGAGCGAAGACATTTTTAAATAAACTATTAATTACGGTTATCCTTATAGACTTGGTGTTGCCTTGTGATATATATTTTTTGTATTGGTTTATTAAGTTTTTAATGTTACTTTTCACAATTTTGTGAGGATATGAGATCTCCATTGTGTTGGATTTTCGGGCCTCTGATCCAATACGGTGTCATACAATATCATAACATGTATATCCATTATGGAAATTATATTTTAAGATTTTTATGACTATTAGTCCTACTTTTGAATATTAGTCCTTTTACTCAACTATTAGTCGTATCAAAGATTAACTTTGAAAATCATATACAAAATTTTGAAGTATTTTCCATCTTCGTGACGCATTCAGAAATGACTTTAGAATTACAATAACATTTACTGTGCTATTTTCGCTTCGAATGCATGTCCTCATTTACGAATTTTTATACATCATTATTAAGATAAAAGTAAACATCCTACAAATGGTTGTTCTGGTAAATAACTATAATTAGTTGTAATAGTTGCAGTACTGATTACATATTTTAAAGAGTGAGGGTATCTGAATTTTTAATAGTATTATACGAGCACTTAATTAAAGATTATTAATCTGAGTTACCAAACTGTTTGAAATAATTCAAACAAAATTCGTGATTATAACTACCCCAAGAACTATTGTCTCTATCTTTATATATTACCCCAACCATCAACCATGTCTTTTTTAGACAATCAGCTCAAAAATCGTCCATCCATTTTAATCTGTTTGTAGTCATAGGTCCCAGGGGACCCCTAACCTTATCTGGTTTTTCATAGTATTCACTGAACATAGAGAAAAGAGGGTGCACTGAGAGAAGCTAGTTAGTTGAATGGACACATTAAAAAAAATATTTAAAAAACAATAACAACAACACAGATTTAGATTCATTTCTTTGGTCAGCCTTTTGGCTATGTCATTTCATTTGTTACCATATCATGTTGTCTTTATTGAAAAACAGCACAACCTTTAGTTGTCTTATAATTTTATCTGTGGTTAGTTATGATAGTTAATTAGTTATTTTCAAGCATTCTCAAAAGATGATTAATTAAAAACTGGGGATGTGAAAAATGAGTGACTTTTAATTACTTTAAAACCAAAAAGCAACATTTTACGCATACGGGATTTTAACGAAAACCTTATTATGACATCCAACAGGTGTAGAGTGTTTCAGACCTGACAGACGCACAAGTGTTCAAAAACCCATTTTTTTAAAATTAGTATACCCTCCAAATCGTATAGAAAACACACATTCTCCATTTCGAAATTTCAACCTGATCGCAATACTTTAATTACCTTATATTTCCTACTACTATCGTAAGCTTGTAAACTATAGTAAAAACAAAGATGAATTATTAATAAAGTGTTTTAATGTTACTTTCCACAATTTTGTGAGGATATGAGAGCTCCATTATGTTGGATTTTCGGGCCTCTGATCCAATACGGTGTCGTACACTATCATAACATAAAATGTATATTCATTATGGAAATTAGATTTAAAATTTTTACGACTGTTAATCTTACTTTTGATTATTAGTCCTTTTACTCAACTATTAGTAATATCAAAGATTAGCCTTGAAAATCATATACAAAATTTTGAAGTATTTTCCATCTTAGTGACGCATTCAAAAATGGCTTTATAAAACAAAGCTTATCTTCCAATGAGGACTGTGGGGGATCCAGCGGGGGAATAGGGTAATTATCTCCCCCCCCCCCCCCCTCCTCCAACAAGATGATAAAAAATGACCGAAAAGACTACGATTCTTTTAGAAAAACAAGTGTTTTCTTTTTAAAACAATATAAAACACAGAATACTCGTTCTTTAAAAAGAAGTTAAAGGAAAACCAGACAAAGAAACAAGAAATAACCATTGGGATACCACACGTGCAGGTTCGATACAACAAACTCATCTGGTAGGTTTGGTTTTGAAAAAAAAATAGAACCAAATGCCGTAAGGTTCACTAGCCCCTTTCTTTCTAGCAGAAAGGGTAAAACCTCCTTTCACACAAGACTATGAACCCCGGCATCACTTGTGATGACAGGCGAAAGTCAGTCCCAATTGCTCGAAGACCCACATGTTCTAACCGCTTCTACCAAAAGTATGAGTGCTAATTTTTATTCAGCGTAAGAAAAATATTTTTTAATTTCTGTCTCCAATGCTACTTTTCTTGTATCCAATACTGTGAAAAAGTAATGTATTGACAAGTTTAGCGATCTAATAGGAAACACACAAGACCGGATTGCCAATTAGGCAAAGCAAACGGGCCTCGCAGCTTCCAAATGGCCTCTTAGAATCATTTTTTTTTGTTTTAGAATAACCTTTATAACTTCAGTTTCTTTTAAAACTCAATTTTAATAAATATTACTATCAGATCTAAAATGATAATTAAAAAAATAAGAAAGAGAGCGAAATGAATCGAATGAGCGAAATTAATCTGAATAACCAATAGACATAGGAATATTATAGAGCCAACGGTAAGCGCACAAAATAAAAAAGCAAAAAAAGCAACACCAGGAGAACCTTCTAAAACCTTCACCAAAAGTAGTTTCAGATAGACAGGGGCACAAACCCTCCAAGGCAACTATAAAAAAAAGACAATTGAGCATAACACAAAAAAGACACTTATACAAAAAAATATCCTCGTTTCAATGACCCCTTTTTCGGAATTAGCAACCTCCAAAACGTGTAGAAAACACCAAAATATGTATTTCGAATTTGCGACCTCATCACAATTACTTTCATTACCTTATATTTCTTTTTTGGTAATTGAAAGTAAAAATATATAGTCATTTTTAATTAAGCTACATTTTATTATCGATCAAGATTGGTGCAAAACGCCTTTGAATTTCCTGTGTAATTCCATTTTTAGTTTTCGGATACCATCCAATTTATTATTGATATCTAAGTTTTCACACGATTCCTATGTGTGCTATTTTTGTTTAGCGAAGCTTCTTTAAATAATTTTCAAAGTTCACAGTCAATATTACTATTCGCCTTGTGCATCCAATATTCTACTATTGGGAAAAAGTCATTTACTGATAAGGTAAGAAATTGGAAACATACACATGCATGTGGTCAGAGCCCACTTCGGTAGGCAGTTTTTTCCCTTATTGCCTTGGATTCTTCTTTCGCCTGAAACACAACGCTCCAGACAAAAACCCCTTCAGCGATTTTCACCCCCCTCTCCTCAAACCCCCTTCAGGGAAGCGCTGTCATAGTGGGGGGCCAATTTAGCCTGAATAGACACAGTCAATCGTATTCATTACAGCGAAAGGCGATAAACTGCATATTATGGTCCATCTGGATTTCGGAAAATCTAGAGGGTTGACTTGGAGATTCCAAATGGCGTCCTCTTAAGAGTGAAGGACGTAGATTGTTTTCTTTTATTTCTTTTACCCACTCCGAAAAGGAGTGAAATTCACTCCTATAGGGGAAGTGCATTTTCGGCACCGGAAAGGAGTGGAAATTAACTCAGACCGAGTTAAAACCGCTCGTTTGTTTTAAGAGTGTACGTATTGACAACAACAGGTAGCTAAATTCTCCCGCCAAAGGTAAAAGTGGGTGTGTTATTCGTAAGGTAAAGGAACCGCATGACCTTGTTTCAATGTCTGGCGGTGCGCCGTTCGTTGAGATTGATACACGTTCACCTTCACCGCAGCCAAAACGTAGAAATTGACTTATCTTTCGTGTTTAGTCAATGAAAGACGTGCCATTTTTCTACGATCTGTTCGGAAAAGATGATGGGAAAACTCATTGATAGATCAAAAGGCATCGAACTTATTTTTGTGTTAAACCTTGTCTGATTTTTTTCTTCTAAACGAGGATAAATATTAGAAAGAGAAGGGCTTAATTTGTTGTGTTTGCATGTCTTAACACTCGTGGTCTGGATAAGAATCCTTACCGTGGGCTATTTTATGACCAAAAGTTAAAAATCAATTATCTATAATAATAAAAGAAAGAGTATGTGTGTCTGTATGTCTGTGGATCGTAAAAGACCTACTTATACTGCCCTCAGAAATTCGAAATTTTTAAGATAGATTCCCTTTAATACCAACGTGTGCACCTGAGGCTTAGTTTTTTCTTATTCGTTCCATTTTAGAGAAAATCTAATTTTCTGAAAAAAATACTTTCGCTCAAATCCGATAATTTTTTCCCTTTCGTGTTGCCATTCGACAGAAGAAATTAAAACGAACACAAAAATTAATTAAAATTAAAATCGCTTTTATTTTCTTGCCATTACCTTCAGAAACTAAATTAATGATTTGAAAAATAATTGAACGTGCCAATGAGCTAAATGTTTTTTTTTAAACCCAGAATGGAGGTTTTGACGTGAAATAACATTGTTATACAATTATGGTTAATTTTGAAATTATCAGAAAAATTGCGATGGCAGTAAGTTCATATTGAGGAAGATTTTTGTGATATGAGGATGTGCATTTGATAGTGATGTATTTTTATTTTGGAATTTTAAAGCAATATGTATAAGTGACGGGATTTTATTCTTTATAATGAACGGGCCAAAGGCAAAGCTTATTATCCTATAGCAAATTAAATGACACTCATACTTGGATCGATTTGATATTCGTTTAGTCCGTGCGAAGAACGGGTATTTATTTGCTAGTTATTCATAATTCTAACGTTGTTGTTAAACAACCGAGCCTATATTTTTATGAGTATTATAAGCTAGATTTTTATGTATTACTATTGTTGTACATTGCATGAGCATTATTGGGTTAATATTAGGAAAAGGTCAATTTACATGTTAACTGATTTTGTTTAGACACTATAGTTAAACTCATAGTTTCCTTGCACAGAAGCCACGGCCATGGGTGGAACTATAAAACGCGCGGAACAATCAGATGAAGAGGAAATTTCAGCCGTTTTATTTTGTATTCACCTGATTGCTCCGCGTGTTTTATAGCTCCGCCCGTGGTCGTGGCTTCTGTGCAAGGAAACTTTGAGTTTAACTACATACGTGTTTTCAAAAAAATCTCTTATACTATTTTTCTTACTTGGTTTTCAGTCTGACAATACGAGAAAAAATAAACAATTTGCTTATAAATTAGTCACATCGATAACGTTTGGATTTTTTTTGTTGAGCGATTTGCTATCGAAAAACGATTCAGTTAATGATTATTCGTAAACATGTGTTTAAGTGGTTACATCACAGTTTTTTTCTGTCTATATTTTGATGTTTTAATCTATGCAAATGTCAAGTTCGCATTGATAAATTACTTTTACAATATTACTACTATATAAAATTATCGTATCGTATCGTAATATCTTCAAAAGGTTGTTTATGAAATCCAAACCATTTAAATGAAATTAACACCAATTACAGTTATTACGCAGTATCAATTTCGGACTATGTTTGTTTAAAACTTTAACAAGATACAAAGCAGACTGCACGTTAAGGAAATTAATTTTGTAATTAAATATTTCGCATTTCATCGGACCACAATATCGAGTAAGCAGCATGAAACCAGGAAATAGTTTAAAGTAACTCGTGTGCCGATACAATGTCTTTTCTATAGACACTGCTTTTCCCGAGCAATCTACTTGTCCGACGTATTCGGACGATCTTCCGATTGAAAAGTTTGAAAGTTAACTGACGTCCCCTTATTTGCATTTTGCCTATTTCATTTTTAAGATTCTTTGTTAGATTACATAGCCAAAAGACACTTCACACCGCCAACTAAAGTTGAAAGTAACTAATACTTTTATTGTGTAAAACTTCAAATATATATTTTTAGCCTACTTTTCTTTTTTTTAATTCGAAAGAATTAAAAAAAATGAAAAAGTAGGCATTGACATGCGGTCGATGTCCGTCTGTCTGTCCGTACTCCCCTTCCAAAACCGGTTCTATACATCTGATCTTAAAAATTATTTTTTTGTTATAAAACCTATGACCTCAGAGACCCAACTTTCATACTATTCGTCCGCCTGTCTGTACGTCCGGACGGACATAAATTTACTATCTGTCGTCGAATTTCTCATTCAATTAGCATTGGAATTCAATTTTGAGTCATTTAAATCACTGTTACCAAATCAACAATGCCATGAGAAACTTTATCTATTTAAAAATATTTGAAGCAAAATAATATTTTCATGAATCAGTTTGGAATAACGTAATAAAATGTAGCACAATGTGATTCTTTGATTGTTCATTTATTGTTTACCAAGAAAGCGGCAAGGCATATTTTTTGCATACAGTTATGCTTAGCTTTAATTTACATTTCGTATTTTTTAATGCAGTTTGGAGTAGTTTCATTACTACTTTTGCTATTAATAAATATTTAATTATTCTTCGAACTACAAATAAATCGAGCAGACGATAAATTATACGATAAATTAAGTTAATTTGCGAAACAATATTAAGGAAAATAGTTGATTTTGGCTTTTAGAAGTTTATGTTATAGCTGGATGCTGTGTTTAGAGATTTTTTTTTCTATTGTGTATAAATCTAGTGTAGAAACGGTTGTTGATGATATTTACAGTTAAGAACCTAGTTGTTTCCCGATTAGAATTTCAGTAAGTATTTAATTAACAGGAAAGTAGGCTATTTTAGTTCTTTAAGAACGTCTTGTTTATTTCAAGTTAATGTGTAAGAGTATTTAATTAACAGGAAAGTAGGCTATTTTAGTTCTTTAAGAACGTCTTGTTTATTTCAAGTTAATGTGTAAGAGTATTTAATTAACAGGAAAGTAGGCTATTTTAGTTCTTTAAGAACGTCTTGTTTATTTCAAGTTAATGTGTAAGATATACAATTTAATATATTCAAAACTTAATGCAATCTGATATTTCAAAATAATGCAAAATTAGCATTTGATTAACTTTATTGGACTACCATCAAATATATACAGAGTCTGACGCTTAGTGCAATTTTACTATCGCCATGTAGACGTTTTATGAAGCAAATTTACAACTTAACATTCCATTCTATTACGATGGATTGTGTAATTCCCTAAGGAGGAATTCAGAATATTTAATAAAGCCCAAATCAAATTAATTTATTATTTCACTAATTTGAAAGGGAAACTTAATTTGTACAAATTTGTCATGTACTCCTGCCCTAGGTAATAAAAAATTGCTTGAACCGTCTGACTTCAACAAACTAATTTATTTATTTATATAAAGTACATTACATATAGTTTACGGACAATTTGATAAATCCGGACATTATTCGTAAAACAAGGAAAATTTACAAAATGGCCTCTAAAATCCGGATAATTTTATAATTTGGTATTTGTGTACGATCATTTATCACAATGCCCGGTCATTGAACTGTTATTATTTGTATGTCCTTTTTGATGAATTTACATGCATTTATATGACATGTAATTATATGTATTACTACTACTACTACTATTACATATATATTCCGGCTTGTGTGCTTGATCAGAGACCCGCTTATGAAGCCTTCGTCAAGTAAGTAAGACAGACACAGAAAGAATTTTTACTGTCACAGAGAAAGGAATATACACCCAGGGCGAAGGCGGGAATCGAACCCGCACCCGTTACAACACGCAGACTGCTAGCGTAATGGTCCAAACCACTCGGCCATCCGGGCCCCAATTAAATGTATTGCAAGAACGTACCTTATACGTTTCTTTTTAAGTCAGTTAATTATTTAAAATTTTGTTTTAATATAATACACATGTCCTCTTACTTTTGCATGTAGAGAAATCAAAAAGACCGAATAATGTGACAATTTCTATATAACTTATCACTTTGTAGCAGTCCTTGAGCATTTTTGAATGACCCGGGAATAGTGAACACCCAATCGTTCATAGTGCCCGTAACATATGTTCATTTACATAATTTTGAACTTAAATAAATTATAAGTATTTTAGTGAAATCTATAACATTAAAACTACAAAAGCAGTCCACTGTAATTATAATTTTTAAAAAAAAACCCGGAGCGTTTTGCTACTACTAAATCAGTCGTTATATCAGTTATGTAATGAAGTCACACACTATAGGCCATGCTTAGCCAGACATGAAAGTGACATTTCTTTTCACTTCTAGACACAGAAAGATACGTAAATAGGTTTACACTCCATTTACGGCGCATTTTTTAATATTGTCAAAGAGGCAGAGGATTTCGCCTACAACAACGAAAAAGAGAAAGTTGGAAGTAATGAAAGATTAGAAGCAACTTTCTGATAGAAGCTGTAGTATTAGAACTTTCAAGCGATGGAATTCTTTTATTGTATCTGGAGTTATTGCAGGCTAAACATATTTTTTAAACTACATTTTATAAAGATTGAAAAACAAATGAAATTACTTAATACTAATATCTAAAACAACGGAAGAGTATATAGAAGAAGTGTCAGAACTTTTAGTCCATTTAATTATTTTATCACATCTGATATGTAATATAGATGTAAGTATAATATACATTTTAATTAAGGTTTAACTACATTTGAATGTTGTCAAAGAAGCCGAGGATTTTGCCTACAACAACGAAAAAGAGAAAGTATAGCAGTATAACGAAAGAGAATACAAGCTACTCTGTGATAGAAGCAGTATAGAACTTTCAAGCGATGGGATTTTATTTTATTGTACATCTTTAACTATTGTAGTAGCAGTACATTTTTTAAAACTCTCTTTTATGTGAAGGTTAAAAAAAATATAAGTATTTCGCGTTACAGAAATACAATAACGGAAGAGTATATATTATAAGAAGTGTCAGAACTTTTAGTCCATCTAATTATTCCATCGCATCTGATATGTATTATAGATTACGCATAGTGCATTTTAATTATCGCTTAACTATATTTGAATGTTGTCAAAGAAGCAGGATTCTGCCTACAACAACAACGAAAAAGAGAAAGTTAGAAGTAATTCAAGAATAGAAGCTACTCTATGTTAGAAGCCGTAGTATTAGAACTTTCAAGCGATGGAATTCTTTTATTGTCACTGGAATTATTGCAGCTACAGCATATATTTTAACTATCTTTTGTGTGAATGTTGTAAAACAAGTAAAAGTATTTCGCGTATACAACGTGCAAAAAAAATTAGTGGGCGAATACATATGAGTGTCAAAACTCTCGGTCCATATAATTATTTCGTCGCATCTGATATGTATTATCGATATAGTACGTGTAGTCCATTTTAATTATCATTTAACTAATTAGCTATATTTGAATGTAGCCATGAGGTAGAGGATTTCTAAGAAAATATGGAAAAAAAGTGTAGAGATTGAAGAAGTAGAAGCTGTATTAGAGCTTTCGAGCATTGATTCATTACTTATACGAGAATAAATGCAAGGTTACAAAATTTTTATAGCCCCTGATGCAGTTATTATAGTAAGGCAAATAAAATATTTCGTAAACAGAGACAGAACATATATTGTACACGTGTTTGAGAAACTTTTGCCGTCCTTAGAACCTTAGCGTAATCAAACAACAATCTTGTTACAATATTTACAACATTTTTATACTAATCTAAGACTTCTATAATATGTTATTTGAAGTGAATCGGAATTATTATTCTTGCATTTAACCCAATTATCTGGGATCAGAAAAAGATAATACGTTATTCATAATGGTTCTACCAAACAAACCATTTTAACCAGAATAGAAAGACAAGTTGTGATGCCTCAAATATTCTACAACAGGAATCTCAACAACGTCAAAATTCATTGATTTCTTAAACACAGCATGCATCCAGATTAATCAACTAATAGTCACGATTAAATCAATTTCGCTTAACTTTCATAAAAAAGTTTTAAAAAGTAGCGGGAAAACCATCATTTCCTCTGATTGCATGATCGACTTAACATCATCAGATTCTAAAAAAGCAAGTTTAGCGTCGGCGACGATATCATAGAGGGGGAAATTTAGCTTCGTACAAAATATTTCTTGTCGTAAATTCAAGCACGCGTAGATGATTAATTTATCATCTCTTTTTATCTTATGTGTTTGCGTTGTCTCTTCAATTGCTACCTGTGAAAGCAGTCTTGTGGAACCAGATTTCGAGGAAGGAGCCTCGTCAATTTTGTACCGAAACCAAAGAATTTCGTGTTTGTAAGAGTTGAGAAGAGAGAGAAGATGCAGATGCTGCCGGACAAAAACCAATACAAAATCCAGTTTGCAAATGAAGCCATCGATCGTTTTGTAGTAAGCCCAAAAAACGTTCTCGGTGAAGTATTTGGCGCTATTTTTCTGTGGATTTTGAATAGGCGTACTGCATCGACTTAGTGACTTTCTACTCTCTAATAGTCTAATAAAAGCTATAATTATAACGCAGTTTTCTTACCTGTGAAGGAAATTATTACCATCTTGTGAAAATTCAGATCTCGTGCTACAGCCTACAACTGTGCAAATAGTTATTATTTTTATTTTTAATCAACGTTTCTTAAGGAATAAAATGATGCGTTTCAGCATAAGTTAACATTGAGTGAGCGGTTTGTTTGGGCTTACTAGGGTTGCTTGGCGACTTTCTGACGGCTTCACTTTGTTTCGCGCCAAGCATCTCCATCTTCTCCGTAACTCTATGGGAAGAAGTAAAGGGCTTTTCCAAGGAGCTGCCATGGCTGATGATTATTAACCCTTTCAGGCCTTTTGTTTCGTACGTTGAAAGTTACAGCTGAAATTACCTCATGAGAAATAACAGTGGAGTCAGGAATAACGCTTTTGTAGTTTTGTTCTAGCGATTAAAATGCAATAAAACCGCAAGCTCATACCATACCAAAGCAATAAAACAAATTCCTACTACTGCCTGCGGTAAAAAGGAAGTGCTACTACGAATAATGGATGGAAATGGATCTTGGAATTTTTTAGCTAATGTTAATGATAAAACTATGGTTCCATTGGGTTTCATGAGGAAATTAAAATGACTGTTTGGAGTTTTAGGTTTGTGTTAATAACAAGATGGAAATAATAACAAATGCATTATCCCATAGCAGACTAAATGGTACGTACACTGTTTGGATACAGTTTGATTCTATTTTTTAAGCCCATGCAAACAACTGATATTCCTTTTTTAGTTTATTAATAAAAAGATGTTAATGAATAGCAGGATAAAATAAATAAAAAAGGAGATACACATACAAAAAATACACATGCAGTCATTATACTTTTCAAAGAAAAGTTTGCGATAGAAAAGAGAACCCATTGATTCACCATAATGCCGTGGGCGGGAAAACTGCAGTAACCAAAATAATGAATTGGTCCTTTTTGCTCTGAAATAATTGGTCTTTTTCAGTACGTTTTCATATACGTTAGGGTCAATGAGTGCTTGCGACAATGGTCCAAGTCAATATGCTAGTTACTGCAGTTTACCTGCCCGCGGCAGCACACTCTTCTGCCAGGAAAAATCTCATTAAATGAAACCTCATCCTTTTGTTCTATAGCAGTTACGGTTGAGTGACAAGTACTTTTGCGACGTCATGACTGTGGTGACGTATACTGTGAAAGTCTACGCCATGCCCATTGACCAAAATAAACACCAAAATTAAAAGCTGATGTTACTATGTTGAAAAGAGAAATATTGAGTAAATAGTAGCATCGAACTTGTTACGTTGGATCAGTTAGTTTTAGTTCAAATTTGTACTGCTCGTAGATATCACGATGAATTATAAGTTGTAATTGAAAGTAAAACCTGAATACAGTTTGATAAATATGAGAATTCACAACCTGTTTTACGTCATAGATGTAGAACATTTGTAGGCGTTTCTTAGATCATTTTTGTTGTACCCTGCCCACATAATGTCCGATATTAAGACAGAAGACTGGAGTAAGTGTATCCTATTTCTATCATATTTATTCGTCAAAAATAGCGAATAAAGTAACAAACAACGGAAGTCTAAGCGACAGACTTTCAAACACGTTAATTAGTTAAAGGATTTCTATTCTAGGTCACCTCTGGGATCTTCCCACAACAAGTGAGAGGTGTCCTGATCACGTCCCTAGCAGACACCTGGATCCACTACTGACCTGCTGAAAGGGGCAAAAAGCATAGCCCAGACTGAACCAACCTATATTTTGCCTTCTATTCTTTTAAGTTTAAATATTCTGCTTAAAAATGCACAAATTTTTTTTATTTAAAATTTAATAATTTGAACATTATACGGGACAGTACTTAATCAAGAAAACAACTGATCCCAAGACAGGTTTTTAAAATTTGGTAGGACAGTACAGATTGATAGCAGATGCCTGGCTGCCTAAGTCCTTTTACCATCCTTTGAACACCAATATAGTATTCTCTTAGTTTTCCACCTTAACTTACGTAGAAGCATCTCACTCAACAATAGACCCAAATGAAGACAATATTAACGGTTTGGTTGTGGATTCTTTTCGTCAAAAATAGCGAATAAAGTAACAAACAACACGGAAAATCTCACTGGTCATGCTTTCAAACCCGTTAATTAGTTGAAATCCGAGTCGGAATGATGTCTTTTTATTCTAGGTCACCTCTGGGATCTTCCCACAACAAGTGAGAGGATGTCCTGATCACGTCCCTCCCTGAGCAGACACCTGAATCCACTACTGACCTGCTCAAAGGGGCAAAAAGCATTGCTTAGGCAAGACAGGCCCAGCATTTATGCCAAAGCGTGATGCGAATACCACTCGGCCTTGCAGCTAGGCGGCCTTGACCCCCAAAAACAGAGGCTTCCAAAAAAGTGATCGTCGACTTTCTTCGCCAAGGACATCGATGATTTTGGATGGTCTCGTCGTGACCATTTATTTTGTTGTTCCACGGAGGAACGGGACATCTAATTTTTTGGAATCTGATAACTTTATGGTAAAACATTTTACTATAAGTAGGATAGCAGGTTTATTTTCTGAAATGAAATAGGAAGGATGGAATTTTCAACTTTTAGTGTTCTTGTGCCATTTCCTCAGCGTTCTGGTACCCTTTCCTTGAAAATCCTAATTGGCCTTAGTGTTTGGGGTTCTTCGAAAATATAATTATAATCCATTGGCGTTTTATCAAAATTATAACCCCAGAACCATTTCTAAACGTTTAGAAATTTTTAGAAATTCCTGTTATGCAGTAATTACCCTTTATACTTATAAGGCTATTAAGAAGTGTTTTGTAGTGTTTTTAAGAAGACTGGTTAAAGAGACTTCTAAACTGGTTAGACAAAGCATTCGGCATAATGGCTCGATGATTTTGGATGGTCGCGTCGTGACCATTTATTTTGTTCCACGGAGGAACGGGACATTAATTTTTTTTGGAATAGAAGCTAAACATTTCATGGTAAAATATTTTATAAGAATGATAGCAGGTTTATTTTCTGAAATGAAATAGGAAGCATAGAATTCCAATGATCTTGTGCCATTTTCTTGAAGAACTTAATTGGCCTTCTTGTAGTGTTTGGGCGTTCTTTAAAAAATGAAATGATAATTATTAGCGTTTTATTAAAATTCTGATATAGGGTCTCTCTCTTAACGTTTAGACTTTTCTGGGATAGCTGTTGTGCTGTAATTAACCTTTTTACTTAAGACAGGTTGGGAGACTGGCTAGATACTTTCAACATTGCATAATGGCTCGATGATTTCGGATGATTGTGACAATTTATTTTATTCCACGTAGAAGCGGGATATCTAATATTTGTTCATCTCTAATTGATTATTTCATTGCAAAAAAAAATTCTCCTATTTTTAGATAGCAAAAGAACATTTAAGTTATACCTATATCTTAGAAGTGCTATTTTTTTATGAATTGAACGTTTTCATCAGGTTGTTTCCATTTCTGTGAAAAGTGATTTAAATTTGTTGATATTAAAAGTTAATTTTCCCCCTTTGAGTTAAGCTACCAAAGCAAGCAAAAAAGAGCCAATTATAATAATACACTAAAAAAAAACCTTTTAAAACAAACTATTTAAAACCGCAACACGCGTCGTTTCTTTAAATAAATCTGAACCAACACTTATCAGATGAATGTTGCCGGATCTCACCGCTGTTACAGCCGGTTAAATAACACATAAATCCTCCTCGGACCGTTGTGTGACGACACCTGAATGGGGTTGGCGAGTTTTTCGGTCAGTCGCACACGCTGAAGATAAAAACTGTTATACAAACCGCAGACTCGCCAACCTTGGCACCACTGCCACGCATTTTAATTACCACCTCATCCGCGTTTCATCAGCTGTTTTTTATGGCCATGATTAAAAGTTTATTTTAGCACTACAGTCAGGGCCTGATCTACCATAAGGCCCATTTGGCACGGGCCTAGGACCCCCAAATTTTAGGGGCCCCTAAATTTTAGTTTATTTTATGCTAAATGCTTTAGAGACCCCCTAAATTCCAGAAAATTTCAAAATTTTCTGACACCCCACTTTATTTTTTAGCTTCAATTTGATTCAGACATTAACCAAACATGATTGGTTTGATCCATAGATATCATAGTTAAAGTATTAGATTGGCAGATCACGTGACCTCCAATGCTAACGACGGGACGTGCATGGAAACCAGAATAAGAGGGCAAATGGGCCAGTGTTGCCACCACATTAATGAGAAAACTGCTACGAGAAAAAATACCGTTTAATTCTAAAATTACAAAAAATACCATAAAGATACTAAAAAAGTGTTTCAAGTTTTTTTTAAAGTCACTAAAAAGATTCCAAAATGCAGCTAGTATTTTTATGGTATGTTTTTGTAATTTTAGAATTAAACTGTATTTTTTCGTAGTATTTTTCTCATTAATGTGGTGGCAACATTGGCCCATTTGCCTCTTATTCTGGTCTCCATGCGCGTCCCTGTCGTTAGCATTGGATACCGTTGATCATCCAATCGGTAATAGCTTTAATCTAGCGGTTGATATCTATGGTAGAGCGTTTGTTTGTGATCATGATGATACGTGCCGTATAAAACGTTAGCAAAAAATATATGATGAGACTTCAGTTGGCGAAGTCGTTGCTACGTGTACAAATGGTGCAACATGGCATTTGCTTTTTCTTCAGCGCGACTGTGTTAAATTGGAGGTGTGACTGCCAACTAATACTTTACTAAATCTAGTTTGTATGGAAAAGGTATATACTCGCAACTTCACCGTCGTTAGGCCATAGGAGATAGTACATTGGTGACGGTGACCCCTCGCCATTGATCTTACATAAAATTCTTCTATGTTGTCTTCTTGACAGAAGCATTAAACGGTTCTACAAGCACACATAGATACACGGCAACTTGCACCATCATTGAGAGCAATCATACATAAAATTTCACGTAAAGGGACCCCAAAATGTGTTGTGCCTATACTCTTGAGTTTTTCTAGATCAGCCCCTGACTACAGTAGAACCCCAGTTATCCTAAGTGATTGGGATCAAACCATATTCGGATAATCAGGAATTCGAATAATTGGAGTTAATCGGGAAAAAGGGTGTAGTTCCGGTGGTCATCAACCCAACCACAACCAAAGGGTAAGGTGCCGTTTGACAGTTTGAGTTATAGCTTTTTATAATAGATTTTCATTCAACTTATGTTGGAATGTTGGGTTTTTTTTAGAAGTCATCATTTAGTCTTATCATTAGAATATTTATCATAAATGATAAATATTGATAGGTCGGTCCAAAAGAATTACTTGGAATGACATCCAACGCAAAGACGAACAGTAACAGATTGGCCGGTGAAACTTTTTTTCTGAAATTCGGATAATCAGCAAAGCTTCGGATTATTGGAGTTCTACTGTCCATAAAATGGGCCTATTTGCAAAACTCATATTATCCCAAATATAACTAACATATAGGGTCCAATCTGTTCATTGGCGACTACGTGCAATTCAATTTACAATCGTCAAAAGTCGCCAAAGAGCGGGTCGGACCCTGTATCTTAGTTATACTTTGGAGAATGTGAGTTTTTCAACTAGAACCTTTATATCAACTTTAACGTAATTTGTACCATAGTGTCACGACAAAGGCGAAAGGTTCTTTTGAAGTTTGAGCTAATTTAGTAGCCTTTAAAAAAATAGCAAAAATATATATGTAGTAGAGCGTTATTAAGGCAAATGATCGGATTGCCATTCAGTTAATGTTGTCACAACTCTAGTTTAGTAAAGTCAATATTTATTATTTAATGACTATTTTTTTTACTTCTCACTATAATTAAGATATTACCCGATTACGTTGGTGAGTATAAGGAATTTCATATTTTTCTAGTCCTTATAATAATTCACAAGTTACTTAATTTATATGTATGTTTTCAAAATCACCTTGTGTGATGATTTGTATCGTAATCACATAAAATCTAGCAAGGTTGTGCCCATTTCGCTGATAAAGGTCGTTCTATATCGTCACGAGTGTCCAACTAGCAGGCGACAATACAAGGATGGAATATAAAAAAGAACGTGTTTTTTGTGTGAAAAAGTAGTAAAAGTGTGAGGTAAAAGTGGCAGATTGCTCCCATTTCTTGCCAATTGGTGGCAATAGGGTTTGGTCACGGAAAGGCTTTCTGGAAAGACATGTTCGATGATTTTCGAAGAACTTTAGTTGCAACAGGATATAATACATCAGCTGCCCTGTATTTAGAAATATAACTGTTTTCTTATCACACCTGGACAGTTTCTTTAGTTAGAGCGCTGACCCTCGGTTCTACGTCTGTGGATTCGAATCCCACTTTTCGTTCTGAACCGGCTTTAATTTAATCCATTAACGCCGACTTTGTGAATACCATTAACACTTTCATTGCCGAATAAAACGCTAATATTTTTTTGTTTTTCGTGTAACTTAAGAGGGATTGTCAATTCCATAGAGTTAATGTATTAGTTTTGGAATCACAACTTCCGCAGAAGTATTGCTTTGCCATGTTAGCCCTTTTCCCCCAGGTATGGGAATCAACATAACATCGAAATTAAACAAATTAGAAAAAATGAAAATATTATCTGGTTATTTAATTATATATTTTTGAAGTTTTAAAATGCCAAAAACATACAGCAGATAACGACACTGTGTTAAAATCTTATCAATTAATAATTAAATAACCGGATGTTATTTTCTTTTCAATTTTGGTTTTAAATTGATGTTATGATGATTCTCATACCTGGTGAAAATAGGATAACATGGCAAGGCAATTCGTTTGCAAAAGTTATGATTTCAAAACTAACGCATTACCTCTATGGAACTGACAGTCCCTCTTAATTTGCCGTGCATAATTACTCAGGGCTATGACCATTATTTTTATTTTGTTTATGTAGATAAACTTCAGCAGAAGGCTCATTTTTTGCGTGGCAAATTTTCTTGCCAATCGTCGTTAATGGGTTTAGAACAAAGATATCCTTGTCCGGCAGGGTCTCCAAACTTGGTTAATATTAGCCAATTTGGCCAAATTTTATCTCATCAGGGAATATTATTTAAGAATTGATAATGAAAGTGGTTCTGTTAAATGAAATCAATATCGCACAAAAACAGCAACTTACAGCTTTAATAACCAAAATCCGCAATTTACCGACCGACTTCAAGTCGGACCTCCGAGAAGAAGGATAAAAAGATTAGAAAGGAGAAAAAATGTTATTTTTTTCTTCACTCAATTATGAAATAATTTATGAAGCGACTGTTTTATTTAAATCATCTGAAACACATAATTTTAATCTTGTTAACTCTTCTGTCGTGAAGTTAAAATGTAAAAGTTTAAGTCAGCACAAATTTTGCCAATTTAAAATAAAATTTTAACTCTTTGGCTATTGTTCCTAATTAACATTGCTCTTTATTACAAAAGCACACTGCGACTATTTTTTTTTAAATGCACTTCACAAACCACGCAACTGTTAATCATTTAGTGATATAAAACTCCTAACACATCACATGAATATAAAACTTTCATTTCAAATGCAATAAAATAAAATACTTTTTTAAATACTATTTTAAAAGCGACGAAGTGTCCAAGTCGACAAGTGTCCAAACATGCTCGTTGAAATAAGTAGATTGCTTTTGGAGACATAAAAATACATGAGCATGCGCACACTCAGATCCGCGTTAAATACAAAGAAAAAGTATAAAAAGCAACAGGATGCTTTTTTTAAAAATGATCTCTGCTCAGCTACCACAAACAACGCCGAGAGGAATCGTAAAATATGGTTGTGCACACCGAAATGGAGTCGTCGCTTGGCCAGGGTTCCAAATCACGAAGCTTAGTTGGCTGTGTTAAAGCTTCTGAAGAAAGCTAGAAATAGACAGTCAGAAACGATTAAATTACCAAATTATCGAATTGTCGAGTTGAGTTATCATCGCACTAGAGGTACACGAGGGCTATTGACGACGAGCGTCATAATTTGGAACCGCAGTCAATTGACGAACCAACACCTGAGTAGGCAAGTCACCCAACGTAACTTTTAGGAGCGACATCGTACGCAGTGTCGGAACTTTGAAGAATATTTAAAGTCCAGGACTTTTTTTGGCTGCATAGACCGTTTATAGGTCGACAGTTATGTTGTCAATAACCGGACCCAAACCTCGAACCTTTTGCATGCAAGGCAAGCGCCTTACCGACTTAGCACCGAAATGGGGAAGTATCATTGAATCCACCGCTTTACTGGGGGCTGTGGATAGCCTAGTGGTTAAGGCCTCGTTCTCGGAATCGGAAGGTCCCGCGATCGAGTCCCGATACCTCTGAAGACCCACCGAGTATATGCGGAGTACGTGCTCGTTAAATCTGTGGGTCTGAAAGTCCTGTGGGCGGTCAGTTTCCCACGGGTACAGGTCCCTGGAGACTATATCCCTCCCCTTCAGGGACATGTCTAAATTGTGGAGGTGGCGATAGATGGCAGCATCTGTCACTTTTGTGTGTGTGTTGTCTGTGTCTTACTTGACGAAGGTTTATAAGCGGGTTTCTGACCAGGCACACAAACCTGAATATATGTCTACCAACCAACTGCTTTACTGATTCAATACACAAGTAATATTTATAAGAATTAAATCAATTATTGTATAAGGCGACGGCTATTGTGTTAAACTTACCATTCATAGCCTTATTGAAGAGTAATGAGTTGGTTTTTAATTAAAACGTTTTAAGTAATTTTTGGAGACGTTATACTCGAATGTCACTATCCAGTTTTCGATATTTTGCCTTTTTTCAGAACCAGAAATTTTGAATACCTGTCAAGAAATGAAGTACTTAAAAAAAATTAATTTTTAATTTTTACGAGGTATGATATTATTCTTTTGGGAGAAACGCAGATTTTCGACCTTGTTGATACGACTCTCAACGATATTTGCGATATTCTCCTATTTCTTGAAATATATGTTAACTATCAGGACCAATTCCAATATTGTTTTTTAAAATATAATTCTGTAGACTATCTGATAAAAATCCATCTAAAAACGCAATTCGATGGATTAGTATAACTATATCTATAAGTGCAGGTGGTTAGATAGAATTGTAGTTACAGATTTTTTTTTTCCGCTCTGGCACGCGTCAGATAAAATCCTTACATTTCTTTTATTACTTTTTACTTTTACTTTAACTCTATTTAATTTTATTATATTGCCACACTTGTTTAGGCAAACTAAAAGCAATAAAATCGCGGAAATGGGATGTGTGATATCACGTGTTTGTGTGTGAGGAGTTTCGTTTTCAGTTATGCAATTTATCGGGGTATTTTTGAAATTATTTTTTGAATGGTAGTTATTTTTTATTTAGTTCATTTTTTTTAGAAATGTATATAATTTTGTAGAAAATTTGTAGAAATGTACACATATTATCAAATACCATACAATAGTTTTTATTTACAAAACTTTTTCCATATCCAATTTTTATCATTATTTGTTAGTTAATTTCCATAAATTAAAATTATTATTAATTGAAACATTTTCGTCCTAAATATATAAAGGTGTAATTGAAACCTATTGAAATACTATAATTGATAATTATTTATTATTTATCGATGTGTCAATAACTTTGTTTAAATTATACAAGAAAAAATTATTTAAGCATGTTGGATTAAACTTCAACTACTTATATCTCTTGTCCCAAGCTAACGCTGCGCTGGTTACGTTACTGCTAAAGAATAATAATCTAAATGAAACATGAAATCATTCGTAATTGCAGCTATTTGATTAAATAATTAGTCATCTTACATCAAGTCATTCGTATTTCCGACCTTTGATCATAACACTCGTCATACGATAATCATTTCACATGAAATCGTTTGTTTTGCATTTATTTGGTAAACTAACTCGTCAAATCATTTGTCATTTCACGTCAAACAATTTATATTGCACCAATTTTATGACAGCGATACGTTAAACATTATTTGTCATTTCACATAAAATCAACTATTCTTCTTTCTTTTCTTTGGTAATATAACTCAGCATCATCCGTCATTTCAAGTCATCAAATTATTTATTTTTATTAAACTATTTATGGTTGCGAACGTTTTAAAAGCCTATACTTTAACATAGAGAGCGACTAATTTTTATTTTTAATTAAAAAAACTAATTAGAAATTTGAAAAACAAAAAAAAGGCATCAAGGCATAAGGGAGACACACCTTCCAGAATTTTTTTTGACTTGTAACATCAATATTTCATCTTGTTATGGCTGCTGACATTTTAAAAGAGCTTTCTTTGCGTAAACTGTTCGTCAAATAATTCGTTATTTCTCGTCCAACTTATTCATATTACACCCTTGGATCAAATCTGTCCTATCACAAAAATAGAGTTAAACCGGTTTGCCAAGTGAAGCCATCGATCGGTTTATAGTAAGCCCAACAAAAGCTCTCGGCGAAATATTTGGCGCTATTTTAAAATGAGGCTTTGGATAGTCTTACTAGATCGGCTTGGCGATTTCTGACTCTCCAATTTAAAGTATAATAGGTATTTGACTAAAAAAAAACTTTGGCTTAAAATATTCTTATGCCAATAATATTAGACCCGTATTTTTTCTTTTTTTCAAATAACGCATAAAAAGGGAGAAAAATGAATTTCAAAATTAGGACGAAAAATTACGCCCGAAAACGCTTTGTGGCTGTCACGTGGTATCTATGACGTCACTAGTAACTATAAACAAACTTTGAAACACCATTTTGGAATATACTTTAGGCAAATTTGAACTATCTGCTTGTATAAAACCTCCTTCCACTATCTATATATTTCTTATTTTAAGAGTAAATTAGATTAAATCCAGTGTAATTGAAAGCAAAAAAACATCACACCGGTTTGTTTATATATACTAGTGACGTCAGCCAAATCAACGTGTTTGTGACACGTGACGTACCGATGAAAAAAAGCCATTTTAAAATGTTTTTATAAATTATTTAAAGACTTATTTTGCAAAAAAATATATACGTTTGTTATATTTGGGTCAAAACTATAATTAATTTAATATTGGAAGGTATTTTAGCCAGGGCTGGAAAAACCGCCCGTCTTCCCGTCCTCGACGGTCAAAAATTCCCCGAGGACAACCAATTTCTCGAATCCGACGTCCACGAGGACGGCCATTTCCCAGTTAACTTTTGTTTATTTTTAAAATTTTGTTTTTGTTATCTTAACAAGAGTCTAGCGCCTGCGCCACTCGCTCCACCCAGTCTGTGACCCAGTCAGGGCCCTCAAATCCTGGCGCGCCTTTCCCCGCTCACTCCTCCGAGTCACTTCTGTTTGAAAGTTTTTGTTTCGTTTACCTTCCCCACTAAAAATCAAAACGAATGCGGCCCGAGACTGCTTGTATTACCTTGTAAACCTAGTATTTCTTTTATTACTGTATACTATAATTGAAGAGCTTTAGTGGAAGAACGTGCTAAGTGACAAAAAGGTAAAAACGAGAAAATTAGCTTCAAAGTTTTGAATTTGCACTTAAATCCGTTTAAAACGGTACTTACAAACGATTGAAAATATACTTAACTTAAAATTTTGAAAAAGGGGAAACTTGCTATCGTTAAAGGATGGAATAACATGCTACATTGACACAAAAATCTCCATTTTTTCAAAAATGTCACTTAGCACGTTCTTCCACTAAGCTCTTCAATTGTAGTAATTACAGTGTGCAATTTATATAAATGTTTCTAATAAATAAGGGAAAATTATATTTATTTATTTAGATGCTATTTATATAGTTTGAGTTTGACGGGTTAGTTTCAAAGGAGGGCGTGTACATTCTTGGTCAAGCCGTCCTCGGGGACGGGTAATATTTCTGAGATTTTTTAAGCCCTGATTTTAGCGATACAGTCAAGTACCCTATTCCTATTACAATGCATTTTTCGTACCTGTGAAAAAAATTACTACCACCTTGCGTAAATTGAGATCTCGTGATACAACCTACAACTGCGCAAACAGTAGTTTTCTTTTTTTTAAGAGGGACTGTCAGTCCCATAGAGCTAATGCATTAGTTTTGTAATCATAACTTCCGCAGAAGTATTGTTTTGCCATGTTAGCCCTTTTTCCCCAGGTATGGGAATCATCATAAAATCCATTTAAAACAAAATTGAAAAGAAAATAACATCCGGTTATTTAATTATTAATTAATAAAGTTTTAAAATAGTGTCGCCATCTGCTGTAATGTTTGGCATTTTAAAACTTCAAAAATATATAATTAAATAGCTAGATAACATTATCGTTTCAAAAAAATTTGTTTCATTTTGGATGTTATGTTGATTCCCATACCGGGGGAAAAAGGGCTAACATGGCAAAGCAATACTTCTGCGGAAGTTATGATTACAAAACTAATGCATTAGCTCTATGGGACTGACAATCCCTCTTAATCAACGCTCTTTAACGAATAAAATGACTGCGTTTTACATAGAACTAACGTTGAGTGTTTGGGCTTACTAGGGTTACTTGGCGGCTTTCTGTGACGGCTTCACTTTGTTTCTCGCCAAGCATCTCCATAACTCTATGATCACAACAAATCATACGAATCATATTCGCTATAACTCTATGATCACAACAAATCATACGAATTACGATCCTCTGATATGGCCTTTAGACACACCTAATTACTTTAATTGGGAGAGGTAATCGACCTAAGTCCAAGTTGGGAGTGGACCACAGGACATAGTGGGTAGAAATAGGGAGTATTTGAATATGAATCATTTGCATATTTATTGCAAAGGTAAGTGAAAGTTCGAGTTTGCCTTGACTCAGTTATTGACTTTTGACTGTAAAAGTAAATGAAGCAATTATATTTTGAAAGTGTTAAATGGACTGAAATATTTATTTCATATAGTGGTAGTATTTATCAATTTAGCGGTACTTAGTAAAAGGGCGTTAATGTTTATTTAATAGTGGCATTTGAAAATAAATAAGTCATTGTGTTTGTGGGCTGATATTTAAAAGTGGCACATAACAGTTAATAAAAAACTTTTACACTGAGACGGCGTTAAAATCTCTCAGAAAATTTTGTAAAGAACTTAATACATCAAGAATAAAAAAACAAATTAAAATATTATTTTCTTTAATCTATAAGCAAACATATACAATCCACTCTCGCTTATTCAGTGCCGAGTATGGTTTGTCTGCTTTAATACACACAGATTGAAAGCTGGGATGAGTGCAGTGGTGTTTCGTTGGCACAAGGCTTTGAGACCCTGTGAAGGCGGAAGTCTGACTTCTGCTCCGAGAGGGTGCTACCTTCTCAATTCAGTCACGTCGCTGGAAGAGAGGGTTATTTTTCACCAGAAAACCTTCACCCATGGTACTACGCTATAATCACCCAAAGAATTTTTGAGCTCACAGATTTAACGAGCACTTTCGCCGCATGTACTCGGGACAAATAATTTAAATCATTTTAAATTTTCCAAAAGTTAAAGGACGAATTTGTACTCCCAAATCATCTAGTGGTACAAAAAAAAACTTTTAAGAAAATGAAACAAAACAATTTCCTCCCGGCATCTGCAAGAATAAACCAACAGAAGGAGTGTCACAAGAAAAGTCATAAAAAAAGGTATCTTCATCATTGTTATTATTTCTCTGATGAATGTGGCAACGGTAGAAGATGATATGGCGGACATCTTTAATGATGAGTATGCGGATGCTCTTCTTGATGGTGTTGTGATTTTATGCCGATTCCAACGTAAGATTTTGTAAGGTGTTTACCATTTTTATATTGTGAAAAATTTTGGAAAGCATTTAAGTCATAGAGAAAAGATGGAGATGATTGGCGCTAAATAAATTGAGGCCGTCTGAAAGTCGCCAAGTAACCATAGTAAACCCAAAACAAACCGCTCACTCAACGTTAGTTCAATGTGAAAGGCATCATTTTATTCTTTAAAAAGCGTAGATTAAAAATCAAAAAATAATTGTTTTAGACTGTATAGTTAAACTCATAGTTTCCTTGCACAGAAGCCACGACCATGGGCGGAGCTATAAAACGCGCGGAGCAATCAGATGAAGAGGAAATTTCAGCCGTTTTATTTTGTCTTCATCTGATTGCTCCGCGCAATTTATAGCTCCGCCCATGGTCGTGGCTTCTGTGCAAGGAAACTATGAGTTTAACTATAGCACGAGATCTGAATGTACACAAGATGGTAGTGATTTCTTTCACAGACAAGAAAAATGCTTTACAATTATAGATTTTAATAGAGAGTCAGAAATTTCCAAGTCGATGTAGTAAGCCTAGACAAACTAGCCTTAGACGTCTGACGAATAATACCCCGTGTAGAGGGAGTGCACGTTAAATATGCTCCAAAGGCCCGGCGCTGCGTACGATGTCGCCCCTAAACATTTGCGTTGGGTGACTACTCAGGTGTCGTCTCGTCACTTGACTGTGGTTCTGAATTACGACGTCCGTCGCCAAAAAGTGTAGCTTCTATTGCGATGATAATTCAACCCAACCTAACTTAATTTTTCGGCGCTAAGGAAAGAGTTCTATAATAGGGTAGAGACTGAACCTGGCAACAGCACCATGGACCAACACGGAGACAATATAGGGTGGCATGTGGGGCCCGATGGCCGAGTGGTTTGGATCGCAGGCCATAACGCTAGCAGTCCACGCTCTGTTACAGGTGCGGGTTCGATTCCCGCCTTTGCCCTGGGTGTACTTCCTTTCTCAGTATCAAAATTACAAATTAACTAGCACTTTTGCCACTCTATTCCGGCTCCGTAGTGAGCCATGGCTGCCGATGGTAGCTCAGTACGAGTAACGAGTCGTTCCTCTACCTTACTATAGAACTCTTTGGCGCTAAGTCAACGATACACATTTCGATTGGTCTCCAGTCGTGTCCATAAGAACCTAAGCCGAGATCGGATGATCTCCGTCGCTGTGATTGTGACTTGCATGACCCAAAGGCGTTTGAGAAACTGACACTAAACGGATGCGAAGCTTTCATTGTAATTAGTGAAAATGGATTTTGCATTTTACTCTTTGTCTGCGAAATATGACGAATATGCGTCTCTAATTTAGAATTCGTGATTTGCCTGTGCTATGGAATGTAAAGTAAGAGTGCTCAGACTTCATGATAAAAGGATTGCAAAAATGTCAAGGTTTACTTAATTTTTAGGCATTTAATGACATATTATGGTATTTTGTGAAATAAAAAAAATTAATGGTATATAATGATATTGGATACAAGTGGGCACATCCATGGATTAAGTTTTTCAGCCACATGGATAATATAGTAGGAAAACAAATTTTACAGAGCGCCATGAAGTAGTCACCCGAAACTACCTCTAACTAGTAGTAACATGCTGTTTAAAACAGTTATCTTCAATTTACTAGTAAAGAAACTACAATTTCAATATAAGATAGTTAATTATTTCTCAATGTTGAAGAAATTATAATTTTTTTATGCGTCTAAGCATCAATTCTTACGTTGGATTTTTCTTACGTTGGATATATTTTTATAATAATAAATTTGGTGGTTTGTGAATTTTGCAGTGGGGTTACCCAACACCTCCTGTAAACAACGCCTCTGCATGGGTTACCATATAAAGTATGACGTAGTAAGAGTAGTCCACTCTGACCAACCGCTGCCTAAAAAAAGTTGTCGAATTATGTCTTGGCATTGCTTTTCGCTTTTGTAATTTGAGAGATCGGGCTACTTACACCACGTCATTGTTTGAATGCAGAGGTCTTCCCTAAAGAAGGTGATGTTCCACTCCAATTTATGGTCCTAATGCCATTAAAACAAGCACTTAACAGTAACTTAATAAAATTTTTACATATCACTCATCTCTGTAGTATGTAATGTGTGTGCTGTCAACGTAGACGGACAGGCAGCCATTCTAAAAAGCTTCCATTAATTACGTAAAATGAAAGCCAAAACCCCGATTTCCCACTGGGTCACTTCAAAAAAAAATATTTCCAATACTTATATATAAAAAATTGCAGGTTAAAAAACTTACATAAAAAAACAACAGAAAGTCGATCAGGTATTCCCACACCGTGTTCCAGATACTGCAGCAAATTTCTTAGTAGCAACAAGTAGTTATGGCCTTGCAGCCCACACTGGCAACAGACTTGCATTTATAATTTTTAACCTGTCGTCGTCGGTCAACTTATTGGAGCAGCTTTGTTTGCAGAGGCAAATGGAAAAACATCGTTTAAAAGCTTTCGTTTTAAGTTGATTGAAGAAAGTCTTGTATTCGTTAACATATTACAAGGTAGACTCAAATGAGAGAAAAGAAACTTTATTTAAAAAAATAAAGAGCTAAGTGGAAGAACGGGCTAAGTGACGAAAAGGTGAAAAAGAGAAAGTTAGCTTTAAAGTATTTAGCTTGCACTTAAATCCGTTAATAACGGTACTTGCAAAGTAAAAAAATTACTTAACTTAAAGTTTATGGAAAAGGGGAAACATGGGGTTAAGGGATAAAATAATATGTTCATTGGCACAAAAATCTCAATTTTTTTTCAAAAAGGACACTTAGCATGTCCTTTCACTACACTGTAAAAAAAACTGTTTCTTTTTACAGTTAAAAACTGTGAACTTTGACGCCAGTTAATAACTTTATTTTACAGGTTAAAACTGTAATTATTTTACAGTTTAAAACTGTAATTATTTTACAGTTTAAAACTGTAATTATTTTACAGGAAAACTATAATTTTAACAGGGAGAAACTGTTAATTTAGTAGATTCCCCCCGTTAATTTAACAGTTTTCCCCTAATAATTTAGCAGTTTCTCCTTGCTATAATTGCAGTTTTCCTGTAAAAAAAATTACAGTTTTTAACTGTAAAAAACACAACAGATCTAACAAGCACGTATATCGCAGTGTATTCGGGCACCCCGGTAATTTTTAGAGGATTTTTTTTTCACCAGCACGAATACGTCTATAGTATGACTAGGACAAGGACAGAACCAAGAACCTTCTCGGTGCGAGGCCCGTCGCTTACACCTCAACTGTATGTAATATAATGAAGAGCCTACACTGTAAAAACAACAGGTTTTTTTTTTACAGTGTAGGCTCTTCATTATATTGGTCGCCAAGGGCTCAAGCCCGTCCCGACAACTCGAAAAACAAACATATTGAAATGAAATATATTGAATGACAGCAAGAAGTTCTGAGATAACTAAAATAACTTTTCTTTTTACTTTAATGCTTACAGAAATACTTACAGTACGAACTTCCAAAATATAAGATAGGTCTCTGATGATTTTTCTAATAAAAAAGGAATATTAAAAATATGTCGGTCAGAAAAAAGTTGATAAGGAGGGTACGGAGGAATGGTAGTATGATAAAATGGATAAAAAAAGAACCAGGCCGAACCAGGCGACTCTGTTGAATTTAAATGCTTAAGAGGGACTGTCAGTCCCATAGAGCTAATGCATTAGTTTTGAAATCACTTTTGCAAAAAAATTGCTTTGCCATGTTATCCCAGTTTCACCAGGTATGGGAATCTTCATAACATCAATTTAAAACAAAATTTAAAAGAAAATAACTTCCGGTCATTTAATTATTAATTGATAAAGTTTTTAAATTGAGTCGCCATCTGCTGTATATTTTTTTAATTTTAAAACTTCAAAAATATATAATTAAATAAGTCGATAACATTTTCGTTTAAAATTTGTTTCATTTCGGTGTTATGTTGATTCCCATACCTTGGGGAATAGGGCTAACATGGCAATGCAATATTTCTGCGGAAGTTGTGATTCCAAAACTAATGCATTAGCAATATGGGACAACAATCCCTCTTAAATAGTCGATGATAGCTTAATTTCTTTAGTTTTTAATTAGGATCTAAAAAACATTCTGTCCAAAGGTAATCTTAAAACAAAATAGCTCTTATTTCAAAAATTATATCTTAAATCTGTAGTCACCCAATGAATAGATACAATCTTAATATTCTACGCATTACTGTAATATTTCCGTGTTTATTGCTATGCCCTTTAGATACTGTCTAAATAACTTTTTTCATTAGTTAATTTAATAAAATAAAATATTTACGTAAAATTTATTTAAATTCAATAGGTTTTCTCTTAATTAAAGTGCCTTAAAGCGGAAAATTAAGTTTTTTTTAAACAATCATGAGACTTTGTATACAAATGTACATAATTGTAATTAATAATTGTATTTATTGTATTGTACATAAGAAGTTTACAAAATGATTTAATTCATAAAACTGAAATTTACTTAAAATTTGAACTTATTTTGCGCTATTAAAAGTATACAATTTGTAACAAAGAATTAGGTTTTCTTAGAACAATGCTTTAAACTATATTTATAAGAAGGCAAGCAAATATTAATTTAGTTCCATGGTTAAATGTGTTGTACATTGTTGAAGTGAAACATTTTAAACAATATTTTTTTCTAAATAATGAAATATTAAAACTAACAAGCTCACAAAGAATTTATCTTCTGACTGTGAAGGTGCTCTTAAACTTCTTAAAACTTCTCAATTTATTTTACGAATAAAAAGTGAAAACGTAGCAAAGGACCTAGTGCCACTTATAAAGGTCAAATAGACATATTTATATCAGATAGTTTTTCCATCATAAAAATAATTATGTATTGGAAAAAGGTCGGACGCTGGATTCGCAAGCATATGTAAGCAAAGTTTCTTTACCCATTGTTCATTGTATGGTATCCATTAGTCACTTTAATTTATAAATTTTAACTAAATTTACATCGTTTTTTAATTAATACTGTTATATGATTAATAAACTTGTTTTATAAATTTTAAATTTATTACTAACTAGCTGTTATACCCGACGTTGTACAGGTAGAGGTGGAAAAATAATTTAACAGTCAATTGAACTATTTTTTTTCTTTCATTTTAGTTACATAAGATATGAAGATTACCCAGTAATTTTCCATTTAATTACCTCTTTGGATATAGTAATGATTAATATTAATTTCAAAAATACCTTTGATAAGAAGCTCAAATTAAAAATAATACACATTTAAGTAAAAAATAATCAGTAAGAATTAAAAATGGAAAAACATCTAAATATTTAAATGGTCTCAAACATTTATTTTAAAAAATGTTCTCATAAATGTCATCACAATTCCCTCATAAATACATAAAACCTTTCAGCTCATTTGGCGCGTTTTGGGAAATAATTTGGCGAGAAAATAGATATAGCTATAAACACACCCATTATACAGCTTTAACACAATGACCTTCGTACAACCGACCAGCTTATAAATTATTTATAAAAGAAATTGCCCATTTGGCGAGTTTTAGTTTATAATTTGGCGAGTTTGGCAACGTATTTGGCGAAAAAATAAATACATAAAACACTAATATGCAGCTCTAGTGCGATGGCCTTTATTAACCATCATAGTTCAGTAATAGCTTAACTATACATTTATTGCTTAAATATGCATACATGCAGTCAACAGAAAAATCAATGAAAAAATCATCAAATAAACCCACAATAAAATCCGGGAATGGAGACTGGCGGAATTACGTCACTTGAAACATGTCAATTATTTTTCAAATAATGAAATTAGTTTCTGAAGGTAATGGCAACAGAATAAAATAAACATTTTCAATTTTAAATTTTTTCGTTAAAAGTTTTATTTAATTTTTTCAGCCGATGGCATCAGGAAAGTAAAAAAAGATCGGATTTGAGCCAAAGTGGTGTAGTTTTTTCAGAAAATTCGAATAAAAACGTTCAAAAACGATAGAAGGAATAGTCTGATTCGAAAAATTCTTAGCCTATGTTTGTTCCGGAGATAAGATGAATTTTTGTGCCAAATTTCGAGACGATCTGTTGCGTGGTTCTTTAGATCTCGTGTCTTATACAAACAAACAAACAAACGGAAGTTGCCTTTTATGTATATAGATTGCTTTTATTCTTTAGGCACTTCATGATATTATTTTGATTTTATATGTGATGACATTATAAATACATTATTTTATAAATAATAATGATCGAACAAAGCAACTCGTTTATAATAACGTTTAAATATATGTTAAATTAGTAATACATAATTAAACTAGCATTTCAAAACTTCGGTAAAGTTCTTAATTGCATTGTTTGGCACGTGTTTGTGTGTTTGTTTGAGAAATTGATATTTTTTTGCCAAATAGCTGAAACATTTAGATTTGACAAACCTTTACTATCTTTGATATGTTTTTTTTTAATCTTAAAACGCCGCCAACAAAACACACAATATAAAACCAATATGCCAAAACAGTGTATACTGCATAACTCTTCTGAAACCTTTATCTTTGATCATACTTTTAGTGTTAAGTTTATATTGTAAGAGTAAAATATTTCCTTTTATTTTATCGTGTATTATCAGTAACAATATATAACTTTATTATTCCTCTTTTGCAGATTTTGCTGCATTCCAGCCAGCGAGGGTTTCGAATATGCCCCTTTATTTCAAGGGGAAGAGGAGATGGAAGGTCTAGACAATACCCTAGATCCTGACATTTCCTTCGAGGCATTAGACGGCCTCGTCGAAACCCTCGTCCACCAACCCTTCTAAACACCATCGCTGAAGGGTTGGGTGGAAGCCAGAAAGAATATCAACTGGCATATGACACATTTTGACAAATCGAAATACGACTGGACCGGAAAAGGCTTTGATTTTGGCTCGGAAACACGGATTATTACAAACACTTTTGAAATCGGACTTTGTCTGGAATGATAATGGATTTGAATTCTGTTCGGAAACAACTCCGTGTCCTAGGGTGACGAGACAGGATAATAAACGATGACTGACTACTAAGACAACGGTGCTAACTCCACGTGTCCCAGAATGACACGACAAGTGAAAGAATAAATGCCAAATGCCTGCTATTACTATGGTGCCAGCTCCATGTCCTAGAGTGACGAGGCAAGAGAATAAAAGATGACTGACTACTAAGACTACGGTGCTAACTCCACATGTCCCAGAATGACACGACAAGTGAATAAATGCTGACTCCCTGTTATGGTGCCAGCTACATATCCTAGAGTGACAAGACACGAGAATAAACGATGACTGACTGCTAAGACTTCGGTGTCAACCCCTTTTCCCAACCCCTTTTGCTGACTGACTGCTATTACCATGGTGCCAACTGCATGTCCTAGATTGACAAATGGCAAGGCAGGAGAATTAAAGATGACTCACTCACTGCTAAGACTTCGGTGCCAAATCCTATGTCCCAGAATGACTCAAAGAGAATAAATGCTGACTGACTGCTATTACTATGGTGCCAACTCCATGTCCTAGATTGACAAGGCAGGAGAATTAAAGATGACTCACTCACTGCTAAGACTTCGGTGCCAAATCCTATGTCCCAGAATGACTCAAAGAGAATAAATACTGACTGACTGCTATTACTATGGTGCCAACTCCATGTCCTAGAGTGGCGAGGCAGGAGAAGGCATATTGACAAGGCAGGAGAATAAATGCTCCGACTGACTTCTGAGACTAGGGGTCCAAGATTTCCACCCATAGACTCTAAACTGCACTTATGAGGTGTACTGTACAAAATACAGACTTTAGGTCGACTGATTGTTTACCAAACTAACAAGGTCTGGGAAGTTGTTTATTAAAAACTCTAGCACAAGCCTTCGACGTACGAGTTCCTGCTTGCTGAAGCCTCAAGATCAAACTAAAACGTTCGTAGAAACTGTCGGCTGACCGTGAAGAAAACTTCAGGATTGGATTTGAAAATTGTTTTTTTTTGATTTTGTGCTATATTGAAATTGAATGTAACTTCTCTTATATTTTGCAATAAACTAAAGGGTTGTTTTTATAACTACCTTGTCCTCATTATTTAATTTTCTTCATACTCAAATTTGGTACAAATGTATTTTTATTAAATTTGCTTACCTATACTTATGTATACTTAACTAAAAGTGAAATAAATAACTTTAAGCAATTACTTTACACTCTTAAATAAAAAAAATTAACATAAGGCACAAAGCTAAAATGCTTTATTAGAAGCTATCCAAAACTTAGTTATTTATTGAATATTTTTGCCTGTTGAAGTGAAAATTTAATAACTTAGTTACGCATCATTGAAAACAGAAAAAGAATTTTAGTTGTAGATTTTCATTGAATTTTTTTCTGGGATTTATTTTAAGATGAAGGGTCACTCTGATAGACCTTATGCATTAGTTTTTAAAATTCTAATATATGTCAAAGTATTGGTTTTCTGTGCCAGCATTTTCACTAGGTATGAAAAACGTAATACCAAAAAAAAATGTAGAAAAGAACTAAAATAGCTTACTTTCCTTAAACTTAAATACTTTGGTACAGTAAATGTCCTCTACAAGCGCTTCTACACAAGAAAAACACACATTCGAGAAAAAATCGCCAAACACAACATCCAGTTAGAATTTAAGCTTTTAAAAGCCAAAATCAACAATTTTCATTTATTTTCTTCCTCAAATTAAATTAATATAATTTATCGTCTGTTTATTATATTGCAGTTCCAAGAATAATTATTAATTGATAATAAAGAACATAAACTTCTCTAAACGGAACTAAAATAAGAAATGTAAATTAAAACTAACCAGATTTTTATGCAAAAAATATAATGCCTTGCCGTTTTCTTAGTAAACAAATAATGAACAAATAAGCACAGTTATGACCTCATTCCAAACTGATTTATAACCAATATAAATTTTGCTTCAAATAATATTGTTTTTAAATAAATAAAGTTTCTCATACCATTTTGATTTGGCATCAGCGATTTAAATGTTAATTCAATGGGTAATTTGGCGACAAACTGTAGACAGATATCCGTCCGGACACACAGACAGACAATAAGTATGAAAGTTGGGTCAAAAAAAGAAAAAAAGAAGAAAAGTGGGCCAAAAATAGTTGTTATGATTTTACATGTGAATGGTTGCTTTTGAAATGTAGGGTTAAACGATACGAAAATACACAAGTTTAAATACCTGTCCATAGGTTTGTCACAACTTTTTATTTCATTTCTCTTTTAGAAAAGTTTTTTTTTTAGTTTAAAGTAATTTACTTATTTAGTGTAATCCACTTAATAAACTTTTGTATATGTATACCGTGCACCAAGTGAAATTAATGTAAGCACACATTTTAAAATATTGTATTGCGAGCGAGGCGATACTTATCTTTATTAAATCAAAATGTTATAGACTAATGAAATAATAATATATAGCTATTAATTATTTTAATACTACTTTGGTCGCGCAGTTGACCCTTCACCCAAGCTAGCTACCCCCCCCCCCCCCTAAAAGAACTTAAAAGTATTTAATAACATATTTTAGTATCTCTTAAAAACAGTTTTCCTCGTAAAGTCATACCATAATATTATCAAATGGGAGTCAATTAAGCTTATTTTTATTTAGTTGATAAAGCGACATAGATTTCGGAAAGCTGTGATTTCTTTGTTGTCTTGCCTGTGACTCATTTTTTGCAATGTTTTCTTTTCTCTTTTTCTCGTATATTTGGTTTGTTTATTGCCTTCTTATAGCGTCTACTTTTGGGCGTCGAAGCACATCTGTAAACTGGCCTTATAAAGTCAACAATCGTCGAAAGTTGAAATATTTAGGTAAAGATTTTTTTGTTTGCTTTTGAGTCAATGATTTTTTTAAGAAAGTTTAAGCACTTGAACTTTTATCTTAATAGTAAAGGTATATTGTAGCTATTTAATAATTAAAAAAAAAGAAAGCAATAAACATAAAAGATATAAAATAAAATTGCATCTAAAATTATCTTAAAGACTTTTTCATATCATCGTTAGTTTTTCAATGAACATAAACACGGATATCCATACGATGTTTTGATATATTGGACTGCTGTTCATACTATAACCTAGCCTTAAAACCGCAGACATAAAATTGCAATAAAACATAATTCCCAATAACAAAATCGATATCTACTATATACACAAATACATGTATTTCTCCATAAAAAAAATGTAGCCCCAATTCTCCGATCACGAATTGTTCGGAATTGGAATAATTGGCAATCGTAAAATAAGTATTAGCAACCCCCCGAACATTCCTCTATAACTTTCTCCTGTTTGATGAGCATAAAACGGGCGTCCTTTCTCGCACACAATCACGTTCTATGGAATGAAAAAAGAACATCACGTTATTTAAACCAGTTATTATTTTTTTGAGACTGAACTAATCTACTAATTCCTGGTCTTCTACACTGTAAAAAAAACCTGTAAATTTACGAGCCCTACAATGACCTATTTTCCCTTCAATTTTTATGGTTAACAGGCTCATTTGATGGAAAATGGTCTGACCCACTACATAAACTTATCCTTAAGTAGACTGTTATAGTTAAACTCATAGTTTCCTTGCACAGAAGCCACGACCATGGGCGGGGCTATAAAACGCGCGGAGCAATCAGATGAAGAGGAAATTTCAACCGTTTTATTTTGTCTTCATCTGATTACGCGTTTTATACCTCCGCCCGTGGTCGTGGCTTCTGTGCAAGGAAATTATGAGTTTAACTATAGAAAATTAAAGCGATTCCCGTATTTTTACAGTTGTAGTAGGGTTATTCACTTTGTGGCGACCCCCTCTTTCTTCACCAACCTTGGAGTAGAATATTTTAATGCTATCCCCCCATCCCCCCTCCTAACAAATTTGCAATTTTATTCTAAAATATTGTTAGAAAAGTTAATTAATGCAAGACCGAAATGATTGTATCAGAAAGACATTTCGAATTTCCTATTTAATTATTGAAAAACAATGCATCTAAGATAGGTCATTTGACTTCCTATCGTACAGCAGACACTCTTTATAACTGCGATTCATATAGTTCATTTTGACGAAACTACATAAAGATGTTAAATCTATTTAAAATGATATAGTTTCGATGGATTATTTTTGAGACGATGACAAAATCCCGACATCCATCTTTATTTAACGACGCATTGTGAAAAATCTGAATATAATAGAAGTTTCTGAAAAATCTGCGCTTAATATACCATATTAAAACCTTAACAGTTTTATTAATCTCCTAATAACTTAAATCGAAAATATACGGAGTTTTCTTTTTTAAATGATATACTCGAACTAATTTTAATCTAAAAAAAAACAATGGACATGGATTACAATAACTATTGATTCTTCACAAGCACGGCCGGTGATTAAGCTATCCATTCTTAGAAAGAAAACAAAATCTTAGGAAATTGACGCAACGGCTCTCTGACAATAACTCCAATACCGCATGCGTCTCCAAAAACACCGCTATGAAGGAAATAATGATTTTGTGATCGCAGGTTCGATGAATAGAATTAAAGCCGCGACCTTGGAGGAGGCATGCGCTTCTTGCCCTTTACTTAAGGCAACAAATCTAAGAGCTCATCTTCTTCTGTCAGTGATTTCAGGTTTCGGCCTCGTAAAAATAGGTGAATCAGCGGCTTGTCTTTTTAGTTTGAATCCATTGGATTTGAACAGACTTTAAATAGAAGGAGAAAGTTTCTTTTTTAGCTGAGACGTGAAATTGATTTGAATAAATTTGTCGGATAATTGATTTGTTAAAAAGAATTTCAAGGGAATTGGTGTAAAGAGGAAGGTAAGAGGTAAAAGAAAGTAGGAAATGTTAAATGTTTGTTTTTTCATTTCACGGGAGTTTTAGCGGCTCATTTATATAGATATGTATTATTTATATACATAGAGCTGTAACATTTTGTCAAAAATCGTATACGGGACAATTAGTGCAGGCATTTTATACAGAGATTAGACGATGATAAAATGGAAAAATTTCGAAATTTTGCAGTTTCTCAAAAAAATTTGCTCAAAACTAATCACACTTTTTTTATCATACATAATCTATACGCCTCCGCTTCCTCCCTACACCTAATGGACACGCGTCTCTGTTCTAATATAGTCAATACAGCACTCTAAACGAAGTACAGACTGTCTAAAGGAAGTTGTGCAGTAAAAACTACAACTAAAAATACTTCGTGTAGGGGGCCCGGATGGCCGAGTGGTTTGCATCGCAGACCATTACGCTAGCAGACTGCGCGCTGTAACGGGTGCGGGTTCGATTCCCGCCTTCGCCCTGGGTGTACTTCCTTTCTCTGTGACAGTAAAAATTCTTTCTGTGTCTGTCTTACTTGACGAAGACTTATAAGCGGGTTTTCTGATCAAGCACACAAGCCGGAATATATATGTACCTACCCTACCCTACTTCGTGTAGGGGATTGATGCGCGGTAAAATAAATTGTCCAATTTCGTTTCAACTTCCTAAAATACCAGCCGATGCAAATCAGACCTATGAAAAAGTGATAAAACATACTATGTACTTCCAAAAAGTAAGGGGGAAAAAACTCGACGACATTTCGAGTTGTCAATAGGCTATGTCCTGACTACGCCACAAAGGCAACAAATGCAACAAAACTTGGCGACTTGGCAGAGTCAGCCCCCCAGCTATTGCATCGCTTGGCGCCCTTGGCGGTCGCCAAGTTCTGTTGCATTTGTTGCCTTTGCGGCATTTGATGTCGTAGTGAGGACATAGCCTTAGGTCATTACTTAGTGACAAACAGAGATTGAAAAAGAGTTACTTTTAAAAAGTTACCTTATTACTGTTTCTTTATTTTAAAAGTAACTGTTACAGTTACTAAATATGAAAAGTAACTAGTTACAGTTACTAAATACGAAAAGTAGGGGTGGGTAGGGTACATATATATTCCGGCTTGTGTGCTTGATCAGAGACCCGCTTATATAGCCTTCGTCAAGTAAGACAGACACAGAAAGAATTTTTACTGTCACAGAGAAAGGAAGTACACTCAGGGCGAAGGCGGGAATCGTACCCGCACCCGTTACAGCGGCGTTACCCCCCGCAGACTGCTTGCTTAATGGTCCAAACCACTAGGCCATCCAGCCCCAACGAAAAGTAACTAATTGCAGTTACTTTAAGAAATTTCAAGTTATAAGAACAATTGCAATTTAACCATCTTACCTCATTTGCTTACCTTAATGCGATACAGAAAATTGTAGATGAGCGGCATGTCAATATCACACACTATAAATTAATGTAAACCAAACGCACAAGAACGCAGTGGCCAACAAATGAGCAACAGAAGAGCGACGTGTAAAGTAACGGAAATGCCACGAAACTTTTCGTTACTTCGTTACCACTAAGCGTAACCAAGTTACAGTTACTTTCTAAAAAATCTAACGGCGTTACCTAAAAAAAGTAACTATTACAAGTAACGGCGTTACACTGGGATTGTTTCACGTCGTGGATGGCAACAGCTCAAACGGTTTGTTGTAATTTGTTGTCTGATATTACTTTTGTTTTGATATTCGAAAATGAGTTTCTAAGAATATTTTACTTATTAAGTTTTTAAATGCCAACTTCTTGCGGTGCTGTTGGTTTTTAAAAACATTTTGTTAAAGAAAGCTTGCATCGAAAGAAAGGGGTTTTTTTTCATCTATATAGGTCATTTTGAGAGTGAAACCGATGCAACCAATGAAATCGCAGTACGAAGAAAACAATTAAACATGGTGCCATCAAATTACAATAATGTATCACTTAGTCACATTATTTCACGCACGACTGGAGTGTGTTATTAAACCTGAAAGTGACGCGTGCTTCTCGAGAAAGCTCCGCAGTCAATAAGAAAGCAAAACATTAAATACCTTTCATTGTTTGAGAATTGCATATTACACGCTCCATTGACATCAAAGCGAGTCCAGAAACTGTTTATACAGTTTTGAATCTAATAAAGGTGCCGTTTAATTGAAATGTAAGTCAGAAAAAATAAATATCTCTATGTCTCTCAGTGCCAAGCTTTATTACTCTCTTTCCTAATTTATATTTGATTCTCAAGTAGTGATCGGCGACGAGCGAATATTTTTAGACACAATTGAGGAAAATGACCACATAGATCAACAGTTAGAATCAATTTTAAGCCCCATTACATTGCTTTTCAATTGATTAAATAAGTTTTAAAAAGTGTACTATAGCAGAAACTTTAAATTGTTGCAGGAAACTGAGGCAATTCAGAAGGTATGTAATTGAAAGACAAATAAAATACATGTGTGTGGAAAAGTTCTTAATATGAGCAAAGAAAAATAAAACATTTGCTATCTCAACAATTAGTGTTCTAGATATGACAAGAGACATGGGATGAAATTCGTGGCTAAACCGGTATGACTCATACTTTTTTGCCTCGAATACCGTAACGCTATAAAAGACTTAATCCCTGCTTTGCAAATGATTAGTTGTAGACGTACTTTTAAATAAATCGATGGTTAACAGAAACACCTTCTAAATAACTGGTTGAGTGGTTACTGTTTAGTCTAGAAATTACATTTGTCGTTTTACTTTATCATAGAGATATTAATTATTTATGAAATCAAAACATTGAATGAATTAACAATGAATGAAATTGACAAATTACATCTGTCGATTTAGTTCTTAATAGAGTATATTAATTATTTATAAAATCAAACATAAAATATTTATAACTTTTATTTGTTTATATTAAAATAATTTTCAATGAAAAAATTCAAACAAGTTTTACAGTGCAGTCCAAACATCGAAAAATCGATAACTAGACCACCACGTGTCTCAACGACATCATTGAAAGAGCCTTGTTTCTAACTACTACTTCTAACTAGTAAAAACAACGGGGTATTTGCGTTGTGACGTCATTCAGGTGTAATGATAATCACACGGATATGCGACAATCGGGCGACATATCGGACTTAGGGTTAATCACCTCTTAGTTGATGGATCTCTCTGGACAATCAAACTCCTCATTTGTGTAACGTTACTCCATAAATTTGGTGTAATTTTACACCAAAGTTTTACATTGTTGTTATAATTTTTATCGCATTGTGAAAGTATGTATTATTTTATATTGATGGCAACTTGGATGTTTTGAAATTTTTCGGATATTTATGTAAGGATCGTTTGCACTCCCTGTTTATTCAATAATGTTGTTAGTCGGTTAATAAATAAAAATTCAAAATGTTTCACAAACGGGAACCTGGTTTGGTTAAATTAATGTCTACTAGGCTTTTACTGTTTTACAAGCCTGGAATTGCGCAGAGCTTATAAGCATATAGGAATGATATTATCACCCTTTTATGCTTATAAGCACTCAAATTATGAAGATTTTCCTTGATACTCAATAAAAATAATACAGAAAAAAGAACCACTACTTCTTAAATTATTGTAGATGGCTACTTTTTTGCTAATTAAATAGTAGAATGTAATTTAAATACAAATGAAAGAAACCTTTGGAAAAGCTCTTCAGATGTTTAAACAGATATTTTAAAGCATTTTCTGGTTCAACTAATAGTTTTTAAAATATGGCAAAGAAAAGTTGACGAATTTAAAAGTGATAAGTTATCATTGTATTTCATTATATTTGCGTGTGACCACCGCTTGCATTTCCATTTAATTTTAACCAATTGTTTCGTTTATTTCTCAATCATTAAACCACAACCAAGGGAAAAAGGAAGGTCTAAATTGGTTTTGAGTTTTGATTACTTTGGAAGCAAATAGATAATAGCACAGAACTTAAAATATTTGAAAAATGGTTATGTAAAAGCGAAATACACAAAATGTAACAGAGTAACGGGAAAATGGTATCCACCAACGTTTTAAATTCTTTAGATTGCATAAATTGATTAAAACTAATTTGAAATCAACTATGACGAAACAAGTTACGAAGTAATTATGTATTTCAAAAACCGTAGCTTGACTTATAGAACATCAAAAGTAAAGCAATGCCAAGTATGTTTTAGAGTAAATATTCGAAAAGCTATTTCATTGCTTGGACTATTAAAAATAAAGATCCTGTCTTTCTATAAATGCACGCAAATTCGTTTGGTAATTCATGCGTCGCATTTTTTTATCGTAATCTTTACTCTTCCTTCTGTCGGCATCATCATCACGATTGCGAGATATGGCGATGCAATGGAATGGATATAAGAAAAAATTCGAACCACAGAAAAGAACATTTCTTAAGCCTCTCTTTCCTACTAACCTCGTTTTTCGGACCAGTTTCAGAGGCATCTTTATTGTGGGATAAGAACGTGAAAGCCCGCCGTCTGCCTCTTAACTTATGGCACGCGACGGGTTATTTTTGATAAGCTCTTTTGATATTAGAATTTGTCGCCCAAGAACAAATTTTCGATCTTCATCAAGAAAGCGGGAAATTATGGAAATTTTCTTCTTCGTTTGGCAATGGATTGGGTTGCCCAACAGCTTTTAAGCGTGATCTACATGTTGAGATCTTTTATTGCACATTTAGAGAATAATAATATGTAATGTGGGTTTTATTTATTTTGCACGTCGGGTCAACGGAGTTTCTACAGGTTTTCGTGGAAAAAGAAATTACATTGGAGTTTTCGAGGTGGGCTTAGTTTTCATGATGAAAACAATCAACAGGTCTCTATGAAAGTAAAATTAGACATTCATTTCCCATTGCTTTTTGACTAGCAGAATGTCGTTGATCCACGGGAACTTCTGAAGAGTATCTTCAGGAAAAACTTACACTCTTAAATATTTGTGCGCAGATTGCACCGGAATCCAAGAACTTTTGAGCTGCCACCACTATTTGGAGCGTGAATTTACCAACTTTGTGGTAAAACCTTAACTTTGATACACCGCGAAAGTGGTCAATCAACGTTCCAAATAATGGTGGCAGCTAGAAAGTTCCAGGATTCCGATGTAATCTTGCCCCAAACTTTTTAACAGTGTACTTACAGCGCAACTTCATTGATTCAGAGCGCAACTTTTACAGTTTAATATCTAAAATTGTTACAAGAATACTAGCCGGTTGCATTTTTGGATAGAAATTATTAAACGCCACATAAATTAGTTATTGAAAAATTAAAAAAAAAACCTAAATGTACCAAATGAAGGAACACTTCTTACTGCCAGCGTAATGATTTGATTAGTCAAACTTTGTGCAGGATTGAATTTTTCTATTTACTCGATCATTGAAAATTCCGGCTTACCATTCCCTCGAAATATTTATTTAATATTTGCGAAAGCTTGCTTTTCTTCAGAAGGTTTTCTACAGAACTGCAGAACTTCTGCTTTCTACAGAATTATAGATTCTTAAGAGTTTTCTAAAAATGCGTTACTTTAACGCGTCAAAATAAATAACTTCCTAGATAATCCATTAAACATAAATAAAATGACATGACCTCTATACCAAACAAAATTGGCAAATTTCGTACTGCTTTTTCTATTGTCTAGTAATAGTATCCTTGCATTTTATTATTTTAACTACCAAAAAACTAAAACGAAAAAGGACGAATTTTTGAGAGGGAAAAACACTCGAATTCCCCAAACGTAAGCGTCCGTCTCGAAGTAATTCTTTTGTAAGCGGGGGTAAACATATGGAGGTCTCAGACTACAAGTGAACCAAGTCTATAAAAAGCTTCTTTGTGCTACGGAGGTTTTTTCAAAGTTAAGCTTTATAACAAAATTAGTACCTTTTAACCAGAACTAGCTGCTGTCAATCGGATATTATCTGGAGCTTTAGTAGGACTATATGATAGTAGGAGATATGTAGGACTTTTTCATTATTGCGCTGAAATTCTACATAGTTATAGTCCATACGATTACAACGCGAGCTTGGCTTCCTTCACCACCTAGTGTTGTTTTCCAAGAAACGACGTGAGCGCCGTGTTTTAAACCTATCTTGTTTGAGGCTGTGCTGTGAGGTTAATCGCAATTCCTTTCCAGGCACGGGGCTCGGATGGCCGAGTGGTTTGGACCATTACTCTAGCAGTCTGCGCGCTGTAACGGGTGCGGGTTCGATTCCCGCCTTCACCCTGGGTGTACTTCCTTCCTTTCTCTGTGACAGTAAAAATTCTTTCTGTGTCTGTCTTACTTGACGAAGGCGTATAAGCGGGTCTCTGATCAAGCACACAAGCTGGTTCTTAATATATATGTTCATACCAACCCTACGCTCCTTTCCAGACACAAGTAGGGTGGGGGGTAAACGAAAAGAGTTCTAGAGTTCTCTCACGCCGTTTCCTGGAAAACCAAATGATGGGGTAGGGAAAGCAGAATTCAGGTTCATACTTTTTTAATAGTGAAATTAAGGAGTTTTAAGGAATTATTTTAGGAGTACAGTACCACACATTCAGGAGATAACAAACAAAATTGTACTAATTGTATACCGTCAAAATAAATATTTCAGCTAAAATAAAAGCCTTTTTTAAAATAATCTAGATCATTGGCAAGCAATTAAATAAACCTTGTAGATCAATTAAAATAAAAAAGGCGATATTAAAAACCAAGCGTAATCCAAAACCTTAATATCAAATAATTTGCCAAAAGCACCAATTAAAAAGTTTTTTTTTAATTGAATTCTACAAATTCGTAGAAAACTCTTTTCTATTTATAATTCAAAAATTTTTCAGGAGATAAAACTTGGATCTTTATATTAGAAAAACCTTTATATTAGAAATCAGGATTTCTAATATAAATTTCAGGAGTAATAAAGGGCCCTTAGACAAAAAAAAATATAACATTCAGGAGTTTTTCAGAAACAGTGTGAACCCTGAGGCTTGCATTGAAATCGTAAGGACTATAGTACATGCAATTGCGCTGCTAACTCAAAAATGACAAAAAGTGGACTTGGTTCACTTGTATTCCAAACCCTCCATATGACAGATTGCCTTTAGTCACGGCAGCATGTCCGCCTGTCTGTCCCATTGTTTTAGGTAACAGAAAAAGCTGTATCAAAGTACGGAGAAAGTTACGATTCGCCGCGAAGGGCAGACCACTCAAGTAACTGAGTACTCCTGTGTATTTTTTTTTATTAAGAGCCGAGAAGTCACTTGTTTCACATATCTTTAGCTTCCACACTACGTTTATAACGTAAAAAGTGGAAGGTATTATAATCGTTCAGTCCGTCTGTCTGTCCGTCACCCACTTTCATAGACCAAACTACAAATGCTAAGGACAAGTGTGATATGTCAAAAAATTCAGCGCATCGAAATTAGAATACATTGAAAATTTCAGAAAAGAATTCGAATTCGAAGTACGTATTTGTAAAACTGCAAAATTGAATGCTCATTTAAAAAGCATAGGAAGCCATTTTTATTAGAATGGAATCACCATTGCCATTCGCAACAATCGCTATGAAACTTTAATTCTTTTAGACAATAAATTAAAATAAATTTCTTTTTGCGACATTGATCAGTTTGAAATGACGTCAAATATATTTCACTACGAGATTATTTGTACGTTGATATGAAATGTTTTCATTCTATTTAAAAGCGAGGAATATTACATATTTATTCTTTGAAATATAAACTAATTTTTGCAAATGATAAGTAATAATTATTGAATTTTCGAAATAAAATAAATGAAACTAGCCAAATTTAGCATGTAAATGTTTAATATAGAATTAATGCTGTGTTTGGTGCCTTTTTACCTGTTAAACATAACTGTTGTGTGGAAGCGGGTTAAGTGACAGATTCTGTTACAAACCTACTTGTTTTTATTAGGAGCTGAGAAGTCACTTGTTTCACATTTTTTTTTTGTTAAATAAACAGTGTTCCAACGATCCTTACATAAATAACCGGACAGTTTTTATAATATATATACGGGATATATAAAAAGATACATACTGTATAATAAAGATAAAAATTATAACAGCAATGTAAAACTTTGGTGTAATGTTCGTCACTCCAGCATCATTAAGTAACGATACGCTTAATTTATGGAGTAACGTTACACAAATAAGGACTAAGGAGTTTATTCCGAAAAATTGGTGAGAGCAAGTACTGCCTCCACTTTTACGGAGTACGTTACATAAAATTTATTGAGTAAACTTCTCGTGTAACGCTGCACCATAAATTTAGCGTAACGTTACTCCATTAAACTGGAGGGAATTGATCTTCTACCAAAGGACATCAAAAAGCACACTCTTAAAACGAAAGAGTGAAATTCACTCCTATAGGAGAAGTGCATTTTCGGCACCGGAAAGGAGTGGAAATTAACTCAGACTGAGTTAAAACCGCTCGTTTTAAGAGTGTAGGACGCAGATTGTTTTCTTTTATTTCTTTTACCCACTCCGAAAAAGAGTGAAATTCACTCCAAAAGGAGAAGTGCATTTTCGGCACGGAAAGGAGTGGAAATTAACTCAGACTGAGTTAAAACCGCTCGTTTGTTTTAAGAGTGCAGTTTGATGTGCTACGTTACCCAGCACATTTTTACGGTGAAGTTTCCCAGAGGTTTACGTTGTTATATGAAAATGAATTCTTTATAAATTTCCAGGAAAGGTCAAAGAAAATTTCCTTTATTAGTTATTGTAAATATTATATAGAATATAGTAAAATTATGGAGAAAAAATGGCAAAGTTTCGTTTCCATTGCGTTATTTTGGAGAAGACGACTGATTGGTTGATAGGTACATTAATTCACAAACCAACCAATCAATCAGTCTTTAGTTTCTAGGAATTTCTCGATGCACTGCACGGTTTTCGGTAGTTTAGTATGAACCCAGAAAAATAAAAGCTTTTACTATGTATTAGTTTTCCCAGGGTCCTAGAAAAAGAAAAATCTATTTAAAGAAGTCACTTAGGTCCTTGTAAAACAATATTTATTCCTAGAAGGCGGTGATGACCCAGAATATTTTGGCAAACAAAACGATAAAAAAAAAATCTGGAGTTTCATATGAACCTAGAAAAATAAAAGCCATTACTAGTAGTTACCCAGGGTTCTAAAAAACAAAAATCTATTTATAGAAGTTACCGTAGGTAATTGTAAAAAATATATCTATTCCTAGAAGGCGTTGAAGGACCCAATAATATTTTAGTAAATAAAAACGACCAATATGTTATCCCCATATGATGGCACTGAAAAGATACACGGTTTTCAAAAGTTTATAGGACCTTAGAATTATTAAAGCCTTACTAGTAGTTTCCCTGTGGGTCCTAGAAAAATAAAAATCTAAAGAAGTTACTTTGGGAAAAAATAGAATATTTTAGCAAATAAAACAACCAATACGTTATCCCACATAATAGAAACAATCGCAACCTAATATTTAAAAAAAATAACAGCACTAAACAGGGCCAAACGCGGAAATGCCCTTCGAAAGAGGAGGAATAACAACACAAATCTAACAATAAACGGAGATTTTATCGTGCCCATAGACAATGTCACATAATGCGAAAACTAGGAAGGGAATGTCATGGAATTGACGATAATTTCGTTTCCCTTTAAATCGTTGCTACGATCGGAGTGCGTAAATCAACGGCGTGAGACGTTTTTCGTAGGTAAAATGAAAGGGGTTTGGCGTTGTGTAAGTTTAGCTTATCTAAACGCGCTGTTTAGAGATGGTCTGATGTTTTTTCTGATAACCGGACTGCACTGTTCTATAGACTCTACAAAAATTTTAAATTAAGCTAATTATTTTTTCGACATTTCTAACTTAAGAATATCTTTAAAGAAAATTGTAAATGTTTGGAAAATTTGATATAAAATCTGAGGTTTCTTTTAAATTTCAGAATTTTTTTCGTTGTGACGATCAGAATGCGTAAATCAACGGCGTGACACGTTTTTCGTATGTAAAATGAAAGGGTATTGGCGTTGTGTAAGTTTAGCTTATCTAAACGAGGCGTTTAGGGATGGTTTGGTGTTTTTTTCTGATAACTGAACTGCATGGTTCTATGGGCAGGGGTTTCTAAAAAGAAAGATAAGAAATTAAGCTTGTTAATTTTTATAAGTTAAAATCAAGAATAATTAATTTTAAGGGAAAATTGTAGAATTTTGGAAATTTTGATGCAAAATGTGACGTTTTTTTTAATTTCAGATTTTTTTTTTATTATATGAATATATTTTTTTTTGATAAAATTTTTATGATGAAACGTGAGTGTTGCATATCGAAATAGAATCCATAAAATTATCTTTCGAATAAGCATATGGAATTTTCAGTTATCTTCGAAGATATATTTTTATATTTGTTTTAACAAAAGTTAAAATAAAAAAAAATCTAAAATAATTTCTATAAAATATTATAGTGTTTTTTTTAAAGGTAAATTTATGGATTTTGATTCAATATACAACACTAGCATATTTTTATTATGATAAAATTGTTATCTGTTACAAATTTTAAAATTTAAAATAATTCAAAAAATTCTGAAATTTTGTTACATTTTCAAATTTTGAATCTATCAAGTTAAAGCTCATAAAATTCACTTTAAAATTAAAAATGAATTCTTTAAATATCGGTTTAAAATTACTTACATATTTTAATAAAATAAGTTTAATTTCTTACATTTTTATTTCCAATTGTACCCTCACACAACTCTCTAAGCCCCATTGAACTGATTTAATAACGTTTTTTTAGCCCATCATGTAACCATAAAAACGATTTTTTAAAACCATTTTTTTAATTTATAACTCCTAAATTAAGTTAAAATATTTTTTTCAAAAAAAAAATATTAACTCAGAAGGCCAAAAGTACAATTCCTGAAAGTTATATTTAAATTAAAAGTGGTAAGGTTGTGGCCTTGTTGATTTGACATGGAATGACCCATATGTAATTATATTTTAATGCTAATATACTATGAAATATCGGCTGCAAAAAAGTAATCCAGGGTTAAAAGTCCTTTCCATGTACATCTATTTAAAACAAAAACTTAAAACACATATTTATTTAATTCATTAAAATATCTGCAAAGAAATCATAATAAAACTATGTCCTCAAGTTATGACAGATAAAAAAAATTAAGAAATGATGCTAAAGTAGTATAAGGTCAGTATAATTCATTTCATGTATAAGTGATAAAATTAATATAATAACTCAACTAACGTTAACTTAACCGTAATGAAACGTAGAATGATGGGCTGGTTTTGAGTGTATTGAATGAAAAACAATAGGGTTGTTTCACGGAGTATCTGGCAATAGCTCTGCGGTTTTGTTTTCATGTCTCTCGAATTACTGTTGTTTTGGTATTCGGGAGTGAGTTTTCGAAGAGAATATTTTGGTTGTTAATTTTTTAAAATTCCAACTTCTTTCAATGCAAGTTTTCCTTGATAAATGATTAAAACAACCAACAGCACAGAAAGAAGTTGAAATTTTAAAAAATAACAACTAAAATAACTTATTCTTAGAAAACTCAATTTCGAATATCAACAAAAGTAATTCAAGAGACGTGAAAACAAAACCGCAGAGCTATTGCCAGATCCTCCGTGAAACAACCCCATTGTACATAGCTATGAAAAATAAAATATTAGAATAAAATCAAAAGGAATTCTTGCAAGTTTCAGCAACAAAAAATCTTGGACTGCTTTCGCGGTTTCTTCAAAACTCCGTAATAATTAATTTTTAAGTTTAAAATTATTTAGACTTTAATATTAAAAGTTTAACCATACCGATGCATCTCATAAAATAAACAATTAATTTACATTATCTAATACAGAACCACTTAGTATTAAGAGAATGGTGCATTTGATTTGTAAAATGCGTGTCTTCATGTCGTACTAAAAATTACGCATTGAAGTAACGTATTTCGATTTCAATTCGTATTTCAATTTTACACTTACAGAATCCACAACTTAAATTTCGAAACAATAAAAATTTCAAAAAACTAAAATTCCTTTTGTTTGACGTGAGAAGGATTTTAGTTCTGACATTTGCGTGTTTCGGGGAAATTCGCACGCAAAAGTGTTTCGAAAGGTGAAGTGCAACTGTAGTTTAAAATTGAAAGTTTTCCTCTTAAAAAGAAAATTGGAGCATATGGAAATGTCGGGTGCATAATGCATACTAATCTGCACGTGTGTTTAGAAATCTGAAATTTAAAAAACGAAACAAGTATGTTTGTTACAGAATCTGTCACTTAAACCGCTTCCACACAATATTTGTGCTCAACAAAAAAAAAACGCACTATTTATATACCTCAGTAAGAAATTCGCCAAATAGGGCCTTCAGCTTATAATTTATTTCGAATTCAAACTTTTAAACGCCAAAATTAACTCTTTTAATTAATCTTCTTTCGCAAATTAATTATTACTCATTATCGTTTGCTAAATTTGTTTGAAATTCGAAGAATAATGATGCAATGATTTTTTAATAAATATCTTTTAGTCGCCACAATTTTCCATGTTCATTAACTTTCTTTCGAAAAAGAGAAGAATAAATAATTAGTAAAATTGATGCTTTAAAAATAAAAGCGAACTTTTGCATATTTTTTATTCAAAGTTAGAATTCGTTATGCATCTTTCTTCATACATATATAATGAACCATCAAAAGAACTCTATTGTGATATTACAACAATCCAAACTGAATCATAACACATAAATAAATATTTTTCAAGTGTTTTATTTTTATTTTAAATAAAGTTTCTCGTACGTTTAACGAAATGGCAACAGTGAAAATATTGAATGAAAATGGAATTTGTATGTTATTTCAATGTATCTATAATAATAAAAGAAAGAGTCTGTCGTCTGTGTCTGTGTGTTTTGTTTCGGATCGTAAAAGACCTACTTATACTGCCCTCAGGAAATTCGAAATTTTAAGATAGATTCCCTTTAATACAACGTGTGCACCTGAGGCTTAGATTTTTCATATTTGTTCCATTTTTAGAGAAAATTCGAATTTTCTGAAAAAAATACACCACTTTCGCTCAAATCCGATCATTTTTTCTCTTTCCTGATGCCATACGCTGAAAAAATTAAATAAAACTTTTAACGAAAACATTTAAAATTCAAAATGTTTATTTTATTCTTTTGCCATTACTTTCAGAAACTAAATTCATTATTTGAAAAATAATTGACATGTTTCAAGTGACGTAATTCCGCCAGTCTTCATTCCTGGATTTTATTGTGGGTTTATTTGATGATTTTTTCATTGATTTTTCTGTTAACTGCATGTATGCATATTTAAGCAATAAATGTATAGTTAAGCTATTACTGAACTATGATCGCCAAATAGGCGATTTCTTTTATAAATAATTTATAAGCTGGTCGGTTGTTCGAAGGTTATTGTGTTAGAGCTGTATAATGGGTATGGGCAGCTATATCTATTTTCTCGCCAAATTATTTCCCAAAACGCGCCAAATGAGCTAAAAGGTTTTATGTATTTATGAGGGAATTGTGATGACATTTATGAGTGCATTTTATAACGTATTTTTCATTTTGGAATTTTAAGGCAATGAAACGGGATTTTATAATTTATAACGAGTGGAAACAATAATAAGTTTATGATCCTATAACAGGGTATATGGTACACATATTTGGAACCCATTTGATATTTTTTTTATTCCGTGCGAAGAACGGGTATAAATTTGCTAGTAATAAATAAATTGTATAATAATTAAATTTTTAGTTGTTTAAATTTTAAATATACTTCTAATTAAAAAAAAATTTAATGAAATTTGGGATGTAACCTATCCTGATTTTTTGCTTCAAAATGATGTATCCCACTTGTTTGTGCGACTTGCGGTTCGTTCTGTGTAAGTGGGTGACTGGCAGACAGACAGACGGACTGAACGATGATAATACCTTCCACTTTTTACGTTATAAACGTAGTGTGGAAGCTGAAAGTACCAGCCAGTAACTAATATAACCTCTCCAGAGGTACACATACGAGAACCTTTGTAGAATTCACTTCACAACTTCAGTTCACAATTTTCCAAGGATTGGCGTAACGCCATTACTTGTAACAGTTAATTTTTCAGGTAACGCCGTTAAATTTTGCAGAAAGTAACTGTAACTGAGTAACTTTTAGCGGTAACGAAGTAACTAAAAATGTTGTTACTTTTCCGTTACTTCTCACGCCATTCTTTACTGACATTTTCGGCACAGTTTAATTTTTTTCGATGGTCCATTTTTTTTTAAGTCTTTGTTCTCTTTAAAAGACGGTAAGATAGCTAAATTTCAATTTTTAAAAGTAAAAAAAGTTTTAAAAGTAACTTTCCAATCCCTGCAATTTTCCTTATTTTTTTATTATTATAAAACTAGAATGTTCGAGCGTTCAAAAAATACCGATACCGAAGCAGCTGACTTTTGGGAGGTTGTTTTTTTCAATGGTTAATTTATATGATGCTAAACGCTATTTTTTTTAATCACTTGCAAAATATACTTATAAATATATAGTTTTTTTTGAAAAAAATTATTTTTAAAAAGAATATATGCGTAGGATTTTTTTTAGGGGTGAAGAGGTTAGGAGTTAAAGTCTTAACTAAATCTGATACAAAAACCATAATATATATTTTTGAAGTATAAATGGATGATTCGAACGAGGCTGAGAGCGGTTTGTTTGTGGGGGAAAAAACTTGTCGGAACAGCGACGTCACTGTAGGCTTGTCCTTTCTAGTTGTCCATTCTTTCATTTAAAATATAGAATAATAAGTATAATAACTGAAAGGAAAATTGTAACTACGTACAAGAGCCATAACGCGAATGCCAGTGGCAGGCTTCGTAATTTTGAACCGCGGCCATGTTGTGAACGAACTATTTGGTAATTCTTCTCACCCACACGATATAAAGGAAATATAGAAGTAGTATGATGTAATTTTGATGATGTATTGCATGGTATGAAAAAAAGAGATTAAGTTAGTATTAATTATAAAGTCAAATAATATGTTTTGTACGATAAATTTTGACTTAGGTAAAAGAGACCTTGAACCTTGTCTACTAACTGGCTGACCGTGAATACAGAATGTGGTGGAAATTTTTAACATTGCTTTGACAGCATTTTAACAGATATCTGATTATTTGAAAATGGTTCCTACCGTCCTTAAACACTATTTTTAAAGAATTTTTAATGACTAGCAGTACAATGCAAATTTTCCAATTTAGATCCTTACAAAGTTACAAGTCCTTATTTTCAGCATAGTGAGAAGGATTCGATACTGCATACACGACAAAAGAAAGGGATTTTATTTTCCATGGGGCCATCCAGTACTTTTTTTCTCTCTTTTCCTAATTGAACAAAGTCAAGACTGCACTCTGAGTAAAAAATAAGGAAGTTAAAAGATTGAATTGAGAAATTAAGCACTTTTCTCCTCATAGTTTTAAATATATAAAGTTTTCCGATGTACTTTGAAACACTTAAAATTTTAAAGTGGCAGTTTAGCTGTGCCTGTACAAACATTAAAAAAAAAAACATTTGCAAAATATTAAAGTTTTGTCAAACCAAAAAAAGCATCGAATAATTGTTGTGAATTTGAGTTATTCCATAAGGTGACCTCACCAAAAGGAGTTTTTAAATCATATTTCAGGATAATTATCCTTCAAACCTGAAGAAAAGACGCAGACAAATTAAGATGGATCCCACAATAATGCACATTGAGGTTTGTAGTGTTTTATTCTTTTTTACTGGTGTGAAATAAAAAGAAAGTTAAACCTGAAATTCAGTGTACATTAAATGTTTTGATTCAAAACAAATATTGGAAATTTGCTTTAACTTATAAAATACATGTCCGTGTCAAACTCTTCAGTAGTTAACTAATCTGCATGAAAATAGATGGCGTAATTCTCTGTAAAACTGGGACGTCACATCACGAGTTATCCAATCACCGTTTTACATGAACGGCACGATACTCAACCAAACTGTGTCGTCATTAAGATTTATCCAAACCATTATCGGAAATAATTTCCTTCACGCATTGAAAAATTGTTACGCCTTAAAGAGTCATCCAATCACTTTTTGACATAGGTGGCACCACAAAGTGGTAAACTGGTGATATCTATTTTCCTACAGACCCTATACTACCTCAATTTCTTTATTAGAATAGACAGAAATCTTTATTGTAAGAGGCTCTGATAACGTAGGCAAGAAAACATCCAGAATTTGATTTCAGCTCAGATGTAAAGTAGCTGTATCTAAAGTGTTCAGCTGCTGGCTCGGCATGTAAAGATGAATCATGAAAGACGCTGCTGGTGCAAACATAGGCCGCGATGACGAATGCAGATCCAAATCACGATTTAGATTATTTAGAACGAATTTTGAATCGTACCATGATATTTTATTTGTTCTGTTAGGTTATTAAGAGAGCCTCCCTAACTATAAGATCGGGAAACTGGAGGTATGTTCGAATTCGAATGTTTTGGATGATGTTTACTGAGGTGCTGAATTTGAAATGTCGTCGAGTGTTGCGTGTTGAACGGAACTTTGTTTAGCTTGGCTATTTTGGTGGAGGAATTTTGGATATTTGGAGATAGAGGAGGCGTGACTTAACGTCTGCAAGCCATTTTGTCAACAGAAGATAAACATTCAGTCTGCAGTAGTTTTTTTTACTTAGATGACCTCAAATCCAGTGTTTCTGCAAACGTCACCGTGCTTATTTAATCCCGGTAATGTTTCATTGCGATAATGCCTATAATTTATTGAACCAAAGCAAATGCAGTACAGTATCCCTATTAACCGTGTAAATAGCATTCTATAGAAATTATTTTTCGAAAATATTTTCCGAACTCCTTAATAACTCTTCAAAAAGACGTTTTCTCCATAAACACTACTTAATTCCTCATGATTTCAATCTAAAGCCAAACATGTGGTTAAAACTGCAGCATAAATATTTAGAGGTTTCCGTTAAGCATGTCGAAGTATCTATTTAAAAATCAATTATAATTTCCAAGCAAGGAAGCGATATTACTAATACAGCTTTTAATCATCTTCCCCAGTGGACGTTGACGCCCATGACACAGAAATAGCTGCTGAGCGACAAAATGGCAGAAAAATCACTAAACCCATATCTGGTTTCGACACATGTGTTAAAACAGGTGTCGATTAAAACTCGACCTCTATCATGGTCGGTTATTCTGGGTATGAAATCCGTTATTCGTCTTTTTCCAGGCTTGTCCTTGAGGTTTTGGTACGACGAGATTCCGTTACACTTGCTGTTAATTTTCGATGTTTTTGTATTTCAGAATTTTATTTTGAGTTCTGATAATAACAGTCTTAAAAAATCATTTATAATTTTCGTCGATTATGTAAAAAGCTCGTCAATTATGTTATGCTTAACAAAACTACCTGCAACCATGCTCATTTCCCCTTTCACCCCCAAATGGCGGAAAATGGCCACTGTCCCAAGTTAAAAAATTAAAATTGTACCCTTTCCTTCTCTCAAAAGGAATGAGTATCTTGACAGAAAAAAAGGTTAATTTTTTAACGTGGGGTGGTGGTCATTTTTCGACATTCGGGGGTGAAAGAAGAAATGAACATGGATGCAGGTAGTTTTGCTAAGCGATCATCACTATTTTATGTTTCATAACATTTTTTTACGTATCGTATTCATAATAAAATACAAAAGGCAATTGGGAAAAAGAGTGTAAATGACACATCTCTAGTTCAGAGGAAATTAAGTTAAAATATATTGAGTAATTTATTCAAAAAAAAAAAAAGTTTTTGATGTTGAATAGTACATACAAATTCATCCTGGTGGTAGAGAAGAAGATAAGTGCTTTTTTACAAATTGAGTTTTTAAAAGTTAAAATTTTAAAATCATATTTAAAATGAGAAAAGCGGTAAAAGAAATTTCACTTTTTTAAATACGAGAAGGAAAAAAAGGGAAATATAGCTATCTTAGGATACTTCAATTTCTAACACCTATGATTACCGACGAATGGGATAACTTTGGCCAAAGCTTTTCAAGCTCATAACTTCTCGTGAAATACACTCTTTAAAAACGTGCTTGCCTTTTTCAATTAATGGCTACTCTGCCCCTTGACCTATGAGCAAAAAAATATTCAAGAAGAAAGTCAGTACTAGGGTTTTAAGCTCGGGCCCCCCATTCGATGGTACTTCTGAGGTTGCATTTTTTAAAATCCTTCTTAAAATTACAGAAAGCAAACAAAATATTCCGCAGCTTTTCTTTTGCGTACAATAAAAGAATTCAAAAATTCTAGTCGTACTCGCATTGTCTGAGCACTTCGGGGATGTAAAGCGGCCGTAAACAAGCAGATTCGTGACTCGAGGAAAGGAACATTAAGTGTATAAATAAACACGACCATCACGACCGCGTGTCGCAGTGAAATTGCGATTAACCCAACGGAGGAGTATTACAAAGTACCAACAAGGTTTGTCAAACTGTTACGAAGGTCTTTGGAAACGTTTGAAGCATAAAAGTGTGTGGGGAACATAAGGTATAGTGTCAGGGTCTGATCCAACCATAAGGCCCGTACATTTTTTAGTTTCCGTTATGCTAAATGCTGAAGACTCCCAAAATTTCAGAACATTTTAATATTTTCTGAGACCCCCACTTTATTTTTAGCTTGACTTTGACTCAGACATTGACCTAACGTGATTGGTTTTTATCAATGTTATAAGGAAGACAATGTTAAAATGGTTGCTAAAATATGATACATCGACCAACTATAACCATCATCACGAGCAATCATACACAAAATTTTCCGCAAAGGGGCACCCAAAATTTGTTGGGCCTATAGTCTGGGTTTTCCTAGACCAGGCTCTACCTTTGAAAGAGAAACGAATTTTTAATAAAATGTGACCAGAAAAGTTGATGTTCTGAAAGGACAATATATAGCCTACTTTCCTGTTACCTTAATACCTACAGAAATTTTTTAACTTCTGCGAACAGAAGACAGACATATAAAAAAAACTTTATCTGATGTCATACCGTTTAAAAAAAATAAATTTTTAAAACTGATAGTTAGAACGAAAGTTGAAAAGGGGTACGGAATGACAGAAAACGAAGAGAAATCTCCACTATTTTAATACTCTACTCTCCATTATTCAATCATCGATAATTAATAAAAATTAACGTAGGGGAAAAATAGATTAAATATAAAATATTTTTTAATGAAAATATGGATGTAAAAAAGTTAATAATAATGCCACTTACTATTGATGTTAAGTTATTTTCTCGGACATCCTTTCGCCAAATATCTTTACAGATACCGTTTTCACTAAAACTTTTTTTATCTTCAAGAATGCATTTGAGTACACTTTTCATACAATGTTGGAACAATGAGATCAATTGGAACAATGTTGGCCATTGAAATATGCCCCAAAACAATAAATTTTCCTAAAGGTTACAAAACATGCCACATTTCCATATCTTTTTATGAAAAATTAATGCATTTTCTTTTGAAAAGCCTCAAATCAGCACTTTATGGGAACAATAAATAGCACAAAGATTCTAGAAAATGTCAAGTTAGCCACGACCTTTATTTTTCAAAGTACACCATCCTATTCAACAAGGAAACTAAATTATTTGGAATTTCGAAAATCGGTGTTCCTTTTGTCAGAAAAATTATTGCGCAACAAAGGATAGATTGTAATAATTCCAAAATTTAGTAGGCATGTAACTGAAACTTAGTTTATATATAACCACGATTTTACAATTCCAATTTCTTACGTATTCTGCATACCATGCAATTGGGATTGTGTCAATTGAATTGTCATTTGATTTGCACTTTAGCCATGGACAAAGAAAAAAACGAAATTAACATTTAAATTTATGTACTTCTTAGTAGTTTACACGTTTTAAGACAAAGAGAAAAATATTTCTCTTTATATATATTTCCTTCTGTAGTTTCAATTTTTTGTTATTGTAGTATTCAGTTATCCCGTAAATTGATCGCCGAAGTTCTATTGTTTGCTACAACTGGTAGCTGTGTATATACTTGAGTAAATCTACAGTTATACTTAGAAGATAAAATTTAGTTAGGATATTTTCTCTTCTTCTGAAAAATAAAAAAAAGAAGAGTTTTTATTTTAAAGTTGGTCATCAAGTTAGATGTAACTAAAAGTGCATAAATATAAATATTAATTTTGCATTTTTTAAAAATAATTGTAATTGATGTTTTATCCACTGAACTTTTAAAATTTCTCTAACTAAAAGTATGTATAAAAATATTTTTAAAAAAAAACAATCTGATTAAATATTTATTTCATCTTCCGTGCCGCCAAATAATTCCAGTTTTGCTCTTGATTTTAGTTATACGCATCAATCTGTCACATGCTCTTCGTCATTAAAAAAAATAAGCAATTCCAATTATATTTTTTCGTAATTTCTTTGAGTCAAATTTTTGAAAACATGTTATTACACCTGTTTCCATCGGTAAGCCTCGAGTCGTGACCAACTGTTCGGGGAAATCAAAGAATTTCAAGATGGCGGCTCATCACGATTCATTCCACCAGCTATAAACACAAGGCTTAATGAAAAGATGTTCTTGGATGGGTACCCAATCATTAGACTAACCTTGCGAAAATGGTTGTTTGCATAAAAGACAAGGAATGTTTCATAAAACAAGTTATTTTCTTATTTGAACTTCATTATTGAAGGGAAACTTACAATGATATTTTGTCGATCTGGTCTCAGTAATTATTAAGAAGATTTCTATCGAATTGTTACTAAAATCAGCTTTCATTTTTTAGTACCATCCTTATTCAATTAAGACGAATGAATAAAACTAATGTAATTGGTTTGGAAAAAAAGTATTGCTTTCTTCAAATGTTTTTTAAAAAATTTATTCAAAGTCTATGATGAATTAAAAGTCTAATTTAGTCAATAATTAATTCAAAGTATTTTAATATTTTTTATACTTTTTTCAAAAGTGACTAATCAGACAAATGTGATATTTTTTTAGCCAAAAATACGCAATTGTGTATTTGAAATATGAAGATCTAGTGAAGATATACAAGATAGAAATCTTAAACTGATCGGTATAACAGTTAAGATAGTTGGAAAATTCTTTATTTTTCTATAATGAAATGCAATGAAAAAGTTAAAGTCAGAAGATTTTGCTGAAAAACTAAATTTTTACCAAAACGTCACTTTCCCGCACACGCATGTTGTGCTAGATTACGAATTTATAAAAGGCATTTAACAACAAAAAATCAAATTTTTTTAAAGTAATTTTGTGCCAAATGTGTTTATAAATGTCTTAGATTCAAGAAAACAATAAAACGAAATATTTTTGTGCTGGGAACTCTAATTTTGAAGATATTCTTTTTTCGAAGAACTTTTGTATTTTGGAACGCCATTATTATAGCTTAATTACTTGATGATTTTAGCTTCCAGTTATAGACATATAACGGATTTTATTGAAATTTTTATGATTCTAATCGTTGGAAATGGAGTTGAAAAACTATCGTGTTTTTAAAAATTTTGAGATGAGACCTAAGCTTAAAATTTCTTTTAAAAACATTTTAAGCAGCCAATAGTGATTGGCTACTATTTGGGTTTTAAAAAATTTCCCGCGTTTTAACGTTTTGGAGCCATGATTTATTCACCGTTTAGAATGTTAAACATTACTTTGTGTTAAATTTAGCTTCGCAAACCTGCGAAATTCCGTTTTGGGGATGTGTGTGATATACATTATATGTATTCAGGATTCATATGTATTCAGGCCAATCACTTGAAAATAAAAATAAAGCTCAAGAGTGACAAAGTAATAATCAGAAAGGGTGTTATTCTAACTTACAAAGATGTTCATTTATGAAAAAAAAAAGAAACATGGATCAAGATTTATAAATATAAATATGTGTATTGATTATTATTGATGGATAAATACATATATGTGCATTATTGAAAACAAAAAATCCAAAAATCTTTAAAAGGGGAGAATAAATTCGCGCTAGATTCATAAACCGGCCGACGCGACAGTGCCACTTCCATAGAGGGCACAGAATATATAGAAAAGGAAAAACAAACAATCAATTGACATGTCATAAGCGGTCAACTAACATGATTTAGCTTCGTTTCAAGATTGAAGTGGCTCGAAAGATAAAAGAAAAAGCTCAACCATGCTTTAATTCAAATTTGCTAAAAAAAAATCTCCCCAATATCATTCACATTTAACTTTTTTTATGATCAACTGATTCCCAGCAAATAAAAAACCTATCGGGGTATCAACTACTCTGAATCGACTCAGTAACTGGATTACAGACCGGTTTCGTTACCCACAAATGAGTAGAATTCATTGTCGGCTTCTAATGACCAAAGTGGTTTTCGACCGTAATAGAAACCGGCATTAGAGCCATCGCAGTTAGTAGAGTAACTACCTCAGTTATTGCCAATGCACCTGGGTCCGATGTACTCGTATAGTAGTCAAATATTGCTTTTTTTAAACCAAGGATTTTGGCAAGTTACTTTTGAAACTAACTCTGTTACAGTTACTAAATTTGAAAAGTAACTAGTTACGGGGCCGGGATAGCCTGGTCGGTAAGGGCTTGGACTGGCATCCTTAAATGTTGCGAGTTCGAGTCCCGCTGCCTTCCGAAGACCACCGTGTACGCTAATGGTGACTGGTGCACGTTAAATCCGTTGTGGCCACGAAGTCCTCCAAGTTCCCATACCAAATCAATACCTCATGGGGGTGACAAGTCAATTCTGGGGATCCTCTAGTTGGCCTCTGTCTCTAAAAATTAGATGGTTCCACTTATGTGTGTGTCTGTCTTACTTGACGAAGGTTTATAAGCGGGTCTCTGACCAAGCACACAAACCTGATTATATATGTCCGAATATTTGAACTAGTTACAGTTACTAAATTTGAAAAGTAACTAGTTACAGTTACTTAATACGAAAAATTAACGAATTGCAGTTACTTTGAGAAATTTCAAGGATATATAAGAAACCAACAATATAACCATCTTAAAGTTTTTCATAGAGAATCAAGATTTTTTTTTAAAGTGATAATCCACAAAAACAAGATAATAATGAAATTTTAAAGTTGTTAAAAGTCAAATTTTGAACAGTTAATTAAAATGAACGCCGAATTACCGAAAAGATCTGTGAAGAGCGGTGTGAGAAGTAACGGAAAAGTAACAAAAAATGTTGTTACTTCGTTACCGCTAAAGGAACAAGTTACAGTTACTTTCTGAAAAATCTAACGACGTTACTGAAAAAGAGTAACTGTTACAAGTAATGCGTTACTCAAATCCCTGGTTTAATAAGTAATATATACCGGGATTAATGATAGATTGGTATATGTTATCAATCACACGTGTGAAATGTCGTTTGGTTTGATTTTGAACGCGTTTTTCCGGCTGCTTTGTATTAGCTTCCAAAAGGAGCTTTAACACAACCACGTATTTATTTTTAAACAGTAGTCAGGGTAACAATAGTGAAGTTTTTATAGAGCTAATTATTTTTTCACAAAATAAACAGAGTATTTTATAAAGAGTATAGGTATATATAATATAGGGTTAGCAATAACCCCCGCTTTTAAATATTGATTATATTTTTTAAGCAAACCATTAAAAAATAGTGTCACTAAATTATGAATATGAAAACATTTTTTTTAAAGAAAAAAAAAGCATTTATAACACTAAACATATAATAACATTATCTCAAATCTATCGATGTTTTTAAATTTGGCACTCAATTAGATAAAGAAAAAATTACATAGCAAAAGTGATTTTTTTTAAAAACACGTTGCAATTGAAACAACATAAATTATTAGTAATAACAATATTAGAGAATATAGTTACCAGTTTTAGTTTTACCCCCCTAAAAATTAGTTTAAAGGATACAATACTATCTAGATAAAAATATATTCGATTATATTTACTTATTTATTGCTGTTATTCATTTATACATAAAGTTTATTCATTGTTTATATTAAGAATGCGATATACTTGGTAATTTTGCTTTATTCACCCGCCTATCAGTGTTATAGCATATTATATCTTTCGATTACGATAATGTTTTGACTTTCACGCTTAAATGCCAATCAGCCTCTGGCAATAGCTTACGAAGGATTATAACACCCCAGAATAGTTTTCAACAAACGAAAACGGGATTTAAAAAATGTGTTCTGATTTTTATTTTCGAACACTTTACCTTATTCAAACCCGATTTTTAATCGTTTTCTTTAAATCTCTTCTCTTATAAATAATAAATCGATCGAAATTCAAGGATAAATTTCTCAACTTGTGTTCGACACTTGTTCGGCTGGGTGAACGAACATGTTTTTTTTTAACGCCGTCATACACTGCAAGGGTGACTAATAACCGGTGGTTGAACCAAACAGGTGAAACATAAATCAGGCTTCAAATTTAGAATGTTTTTATTATGTTTATGTTGTTTTAGAAAAAAAAACTTTAAACTATACAGGGTGGCCCAAAAGTAGCCTAACAGTTAATGTTGTACCATTGGTAAGAACTTTGGGTTATTTAGAACAGGAATTTGACATAGTCGTGCTTAGTTTAGTTGGTTGGCTAAAATAAAGCCGTACTACAGCGTATCTTATCCAAATAGTAGCAATTCGTGGACTTTGATTGATTTAGTTTCGAGTTATCATCGGTTTATTAGACCTTACCGACCAGGCTATCCCGGCCCCGTTTATTTGTTTGTTGCTCTAGAAATATGCAAATGTCATCAGAGGACGGGACGAGGTGGTTGCAGAAATGCATGAAGTCGAAGGTAGACAATTTGAGCACCTTCGGGATTAAGAATGTAAATATATGTATGTAAATAAAGCTGTCATTTTTGACTGGTTCTTAATTACGATGCCTGTCGCTAATAACTCTCCTGTAGGAGCTCTAGTACTACGATAATTCAACCAAACTAAACTTAACCTGTATTAAAAAAACTGTTTCTGTATAAATAACTGTATACCTAACTAACTGTTAGGCTACTTTTGGGCCACCCTGTATTTATATTGCTTCGTTATAATTGCTTAAATTTTAAATTATGTACTATTAAAAAAAGGAAAGAAAACTGAATAACTGAAAGGAACCGTTAGTTATTTCACCGATAGTTAAATCGAAAGAGAAAATAATTCCTGATATCGCCCAAAAACAATTTATCTAATAATATATAATAGGGTTAAAAAATTAAAAAAATTTTAGTTTACAATCTAAAAATGATTTCTTCTTTTATATTGCGATAGATATAACACAAGAGTTTAATTAGGTAAGAAAACAAATGTGTGTGTGTGTGGACTGACGAATAAGACGGACGTTTGTGAAACAAATTCCAGAAAAAGTTAAATAATTTCCATAGCATAAAAAAGATCACCAGGATGTCGTTTCATAAAAAAACAGTATCATACGATAGTCCATACTGCATGCCGAGAAAACAGCAAGCAAAAGTTTTTGCCGTTTTGCAACAGTTGTGATTTACATAAAACTGCCTTATTAAATGTTTGAACAGATTCGAATTTAAATTAGATTAAAAACAAATAGATAAGAGGTTCAAAATACATCAAAAACAAATTTAATTATCTAAAATAAATTATTATGGTAATATTTTTTATTCACTGTTTCTTCGAATTTATTGTCCGTTAATTGTTCCAACCCCTTACAGTTTAAAATAAAATTTAATTATTTGTTTAAACGAAAGCATTTTGCTTTTAACCTGTTTTACAAATATATACTCAGTAGTTACAAAAAATAAAATGGTGAATTTTTATTGATTGATAATTTTGTAAACCTGAAAATGTTACATAGAAAGTAATACTCTTTTTTCATTGTTACAATTATTTTTTTTAATATTGTATTACGAAATTTTTTATATAGATAAGGGAATAAACGAAAAGTTTTTGGGGCAAAACAATATGACTTTTTTTAACAGGTAGTTTTGCGATAAAATAAATGTAATTAATACAAAATAACGGGTTCTGGTTACGGTCCATGGTTACACCCCATTTGAAAGAAAAATATACTTTTCAAAAATTAAAGTGTGCTACTTTTTGAATTCAATATTTTTGATTATGTTTTATTTACGAACTTGCCATTTCTTTCCGCTTTGACAATTTTTTTTATTATAAATATTATTTTTTAGTGTTGCCATAGTAAGCCTACTAAATATTTATTTTAATTTAAAGTAATATTTTTGGTCCAAAACTCGAGAGGCACTAGATACAGTCAATGTAATTTCTTATTTTCGTTAAAAATTTTACCGAAATATTAAATCACCACCCCCCTTCCCCCAAGCTTATTTCGGTATAAAAAAGTATAGGAGCTTAAGTTACTTGAGGGTTTTTCTTTTGAACTAGGGGGAATGTGTAATTTTTGAATCGTATGATAAAAAGTAGTTGAAATGATGTTAGTATTAATATTCTCTCACCGAAAAAGCTTCATACAGATCTAAAAACATACAAGAGAGATCAGCATTTTTGGTATCATAAACGTCGGTGTATACATATTTTTTACTTGCTTTTAATTCCTTAAATTTTTATGCATATACAAATATATCATATATTGAGTATTTAAAAAGGTCTTTAAGAAGTTTACTAATAAGGTAAGTCAGTAATGAGAGTAAATTGGGGTAATTATAGTTGAAATGATGGAACTTTTTTTTTGTTTTATCTAACGACTTTTTCAAGATTCCGGATACATTATCATACACGAACTTATTAAAAATATATAAATTTTGAATTTTTAAAGTGGACGAGTTTTTAAATGTCGCAAGTCTCTGACTAGGTAATAAGTACCCAGCTGACTAGTCTTAACAAATGGTAGTAATTACCCCAGCTGACCATACGTGACATTTTACTCCATCTGGACTCAAAACAATTTTCACGATCATCATAACATTCCATTAGAGCAAAAAACTTACCAAATGGTCCTTTCCATTCACTTCTGCCATGGCTCACACTCAAAAAACACTGTCAGCACATGTTAGAGTACAACAAATCCCTATTGAAGTGCTACAACAATTCCTTTAGAGGTAGTACCACAATTCCCTTTGAGCAGGTTACTATCACAGCTGTGCTCGAGACGTATTCCATACGTGTTGTCAAACTTGAGTAAATAATTATGAGAAAAAAAATATTGATTAAATATCGTTGTCGTTTGGAGACCAGACAGACGTGGTCTGTGTGCGATTCCCTCTCAGCTTGAACTAGCCTGAGCCGAAACGAGACGGTGACAGGTTGTTGCGATGGGAAAAAATACCTTTTTATTTTTCACCCCTGATTTGAGGGAATTTGCGTGCGTTGTGGTTCGATAGCTGTTGTTTGCCGTTCTTGTAGTTTTTTGACAGATGTTCCCAAGAAATGTCCTTTGTTATCAAAAGACATCTGTGTTTGTGGCCCACGCGTTTTCGGCATTGGAGAAAAAAAAGTTTTTAAAAACCCTTAAAAGGTGGGGGGGGGGGAGAATCTCCAAAATTTCTTGTTGATTTTGCATGCTCCCATAGGCCAGACAGTGCTAGACGAGGTCCACGATGTACATTCTCAAAAAACCCAACAGCAAAATAGGATAGTCAGTTAAAACCCGCTTGGAGGACCCAGGCACGCGAGAACGTGACGAGGAGGACGCTAAGCCTGCTCAACACTTAGTACAAGTTTCGAAGCTCCTGGATCCTTCAGCAAATTTCAATTGTCCAAAGCCACTTCGTAAGCGGACGCGAATAGTTTGTTCCTGTCTATTAAAAATAAACTATGAGCTAGGGAGCATCCAGGGCGGGAACGTTGATACCAATGATGCAGTGAAGAGACAATCCAATGGTGGATCCAATTTAATTGTTTAATCTTTAAATGAATCTCCATAAAAGTGCGAGACGCAGATGGAACAGATGTCTTTCCAGCACCAGCCTTTGGTAAAATGTCCGCAATCTCATTCCAAAATTTCTTTCTGAGGGACACTGTTTAGGCTCCGAGGTCCATAAAATCAGTTCAATCGTTGCAGATTTTTTCATGGACTCAAATTTACTTTTATGTACTGAAACCTAAGGGCTCCAAATTCAGATTTAAAAGTATGCCTAAATGCCTAACCTATATATCGTAGATTTGGGCCGCGATTTTTTTAAGGTCCCCCCAACCCTATCCATGACTTTTTAAGGATGCCCCCCGCCCATTTTCTAGTTTAGATCTTAATTTGAAATGTTTCCGTACGAAAAAAAATACAAGACAAATGATTGATTACAAAAAAAAACCATACGCATTTGCGGATTAAAGATATACTAAACTAGCTACAATATTTATCAACAAGCATATGGACGCTTACAAATAGTATTCAAAACAACAAAAAACTACGCTGCGTTCTTGATTTAATGTGATATTGCGATAATACAAAGAATTCGTATGGCACACAACATGATGATGTATTTCGAGAGAAAACAAATAACCATAATTTTTTTTTAATAGCTTAAGAACAAACTGTTATTTTTCCAATACAGAAAAAGCAGGTGCGCCATAACACGCCGCTATTCCATCAAGCTCTCTACCTTGTTTGTCGCCAATCACAATCAACAGGTATCGCCAAGCCGGTAGGGTTACCAAGGTTGTTTGGGGGTGGGATAATTGGAAAAGTGAAAACTTTTTTTTTTCTTCTTTTTCACCCTCAATTTTATTAGACGGGACGTAAATGTGAACTGGAGATGGATGGTTAAAATGTGTTTATAGTGTGTGGGTGTGTTTTTTTGCTTGACGTTTTTTTTTTTTTTTTTTTTTTTTGGTCAAGGGTCTGGGATTATTTTTCCAACTTTTCTTTGAAGGTTTAGTGTTTGTTGAGCTGGGGGAAAGTCGAAATAGATTATACAGGTGCACGAGCAGGGCCGTTGCGTGGTTGAGGTGGCCTTGACAACTGCCACTAAAACGGGGAATTGCGAAACCTAAGAATTTGGTTTTTAAATAGTCTGATAATTTAAAATGAAATTGGAATTTGACTAATTTTAGTTATCGAGGCTGACATACAAGATACAACGAAAACACTAATTAAATTTTATTGATTACAAGTGTTATTGTATTATCAAAATGTAAAAGTGTACATTATTATTGTTATTATTATTATTATTTTATTAAGAAGTTAAAAAATATTGTTAGTTATCAACTGTACCATTACCCAACTTACCGTTGGATTACCTAATATTTTGCTATATCACACTTGTGTATCCATTCGTAGTTCGGACTTTAAAAGCGACATTATAAGTTTTTCGATTTTCTGCAGTTGGACAGTCAACCTTTCAAATGATATTAATTCGATTTGAAACTAGGAAAGGGACTTTTTCATCGCTAATTGAAATCAAATTAATTGATGTTACAAATTAACTTAAAGTAATATTTAATGTAATAAGCGCAATTAAAAACGCGTAAATAAATTATTTTTTTAATGCAGCAATTAAATTTGTAAATGGACAATAATAAAATACAGAAAGGAGAGGGAGGGGTAACTTGAAAATAATTTAGCTACCATTGCACATTAAATTCGTCAAAGAAGATGTATGTTTATGTGTTCAAATATCCGGCTGTCTTACAATTTAGACAGTTTGTAAAACAAACGCAAGGTTAAATTTCTCCGATTGTTGAAAAGGGAAACTGAAATAGGGTTATACACAATTCGACTTCTCTTATAATAATGAAAAGTTCCGCTAACACATTAAAATTAGGTTAAATTTCACTCGGAAAGGAAATAGCTAACACTCTAATGAGGTAAAATACACTACATATTTCGAAAAATTAGATAAAATTAGAAACAATTGTTGCTATGACTCATCAAACTTATTTTAGCTTCCACACACACTGCGTTTATAACGTAAAAAGTGGAAGGTATTATAATCGTTCAGTCCGTCTGCCTGTCTGTCACCCACTTTCACAGAACGAACCGTAAGTCTCACAAACAAGTGGGATACGTCATTTTGAAGCAATAAATCCTATTAGGCTACATTCCAAATTTCATTAAAAAAATTTAATTAGAAGTTTATTTAAAATTTAAATAACTAAAAATTTAATCTACATTGAAATAACATGCAGATTCCACTTGTATTCAATATTTTCACTGTTGCCATTTCGTTAAACGTACTAGAAACTTTATTTATAAAAATAAAAACTTTGAAAGAATATTTATTTATGTGATATATAATTTAGTTTGGATTGTTGTAATATCACAATAGAGTTCTTTTGATGGTTCATTATATATGTATGAAGAAAGATGCATAGAGAATTCTAACTTGGGATAAAAAATAAGTTTCGCTTTTATTTTTAAAGCATCTCAATTGTACTAATTATATATTTTTCGAACTATAAATTCGAACTAAAAGATATTTATTAAAAAAGATTACATTATTATTCTTCGAACTTCAAACAAATTTAGCAAATGAGAAAGTCTAAATATTAAATCTGAGAAAGAAGATTAATGAAAATAGATAATTTTGGCGTTTAAAAGTTTGAATTACAACTAGCTAAAGGCCCTGTTTGGCGAATTTCTTTCTGAGGTGTATAAATAGTTTGTGTCCTGTTGAGCACAAATGTTTTGTGGAAGCGGTTTAGGTGACAGATTCTGTAACAAACCTACTTGTTTACAAACTAGAAATCCAATACCAATGATCAAATGTTGTAAGGGCTTTTTTAAAAATGAACTAATTGAACATCTCCACTGTAATATTTATAGATATTTTTTTTTTTAATTTATTCAAGCCAATTTTATTTATTTGAGGAATAGCACGTTTAAAGTGGAGAAATTTTAAATCCTTTTTTTTGAAGGTCATTTGAATATTCTTTATAATTTATTGCTTAGTAATCAGTATTTATTTTACAAATTACGTGGAAGTCAAGCTATCTTTCCCACAGGGCCGGATTTAAAGATTTGCCGCTTGTAGGGCTACGATTTGCGGCCCCAGTCACAATATTCTCCCACTTCGGGGAAAGGCAGCTGGTTAGCTGCAAAACAGGGTGGTATGTGCTGTTTAAAATATATACACATATTAGAATCATCTATGTACCTTTACACACTGAATCGAAAGCGAAATAGGCGAATTTTTTTAAAAACAGTTCTACAATATTTTCTTTCAACTTCGAAATCCGGTAGGAGGGGGTGCATTTGCCCTCGCAGCTACCATGTTTGCTACGAAATATTAGTACTATATTTACGTTTACGGTTTACGTATTAATGTAAATTATTGTTTTCTTTCTTAAAATATTCATATCATTATAATAATTTTTTCATGCCGAATGCCGCTTTAATTGGTCGTAAAATTTGCCGCCCCAAAAAATTCGCCGCTCTATAGGCTACAGCCTACTTATCCTATTTAGAAATCCGGCCCTGATTTCCCATTTGCTTTAAATAATATGCTTGTAGCATTGGATTTGGTAATTTCCTTTTCATTAAGCTACTATCTATACTAAATTAGAGCAACTACTATAGGAACTAAATTTTCAATTTTTAATTATCTAAATGAAATTATTGTTAGGACAGAAAAATACATAAATTTTTTATTTTGTTTAGGGTCAGGTCTGTACATAAAACCCTGGAATTAAAAAGTAAGTATCATTGTTATCCTAACTCAGTTAAATGAATGAATATTCTAACTCAATAAAATTAAATGATTTAATAAATAATAATGTTCCCAAAACTCATAAAACTTGTGGTTAAAAGTTTAAAAACATAGTATTCAAAAAATGCCCTTCAATATGTCAATAAAAATCTCGAGGTCATAGGAACGTTCACTCTTGTTCTGGCGAAGCTGAGTAAATATCAAATTTAGAAATTACAAAAAATCGTCTGCGTGTATATATTATATTTATATTAATATTGTACGTGTTTAAATAACTCAGAAACTATAAAATGTTCTATAACGATACCTATAGCCTTTAACATAAATAAGCAACTATCGATGATTCGAGAATATTCCCAGAATAATGTTGCCTTGGATTCTGAAAATGTTGTACAAATGTGAAAAATATGTTGTAATCGATTGAATGTGCAGCTTCGATCAACGTTGTCATTAATCGATATAATATGTAATACAATGTAATATTTTTTAATAAATATCTTTGTGTCGCCACAATTTCCCCTTTACATTTCTTTCGAAAATTCAGTTATTTATCGTTTGTTAAATTAATTTACAGTTCGAAAAATATATAATTAGTACAATTAATGCTTTAAAAATAAAAGCGAAATTTTTCATATTTTTTGTGCCAAGTTAGAATTCTCTATATGCATCTTTCTTCATCATATATATTGAACCATCAAAAGAATCCTTTGGTGATATTACAACAATCCAAACTGAATTATATCACATAAATAAATAGCCTTTTACAAGTTTATATTTTTATTTTAAATAAAGTTTCTCGTTCGTTTAACGAAATGGCAACAGTGAAAATATTGAATAAAAATGGAATTTGCATGGTTATTTCAGTGCAGATTAAATTTTAGTTATTTAAATTTTAAATAAACTTCTAATTTAAATTTTTAAATAAAAGTTGGAATGTAGCCTAACCTGATTTTGTGCTTCAAAATGACGTATCCCAATTGTTTGTGAGACTTACGGTTCGTTCTGTGAAAGTGGGTGACGGACGGACTGAACGATTACAATACCTTCCACTTTTTACGTTTTAAACGTAGTGTGGAAGCTAACTAACATACTAAAGTGATTGATTTTTTCATTGATTTTTTTTACATTATTTTTTTTACAAACACTGTAAAAAGAAAGACTGGGTGGGAATTATGTAATGATATTCTTATGTATGATATGGGAATTATGTATGATTTTTAGTGAAATATGGGTATAAGTTTATAGGAAAATCTATTATTTTAAAAATTACCTTTCTGCTTTAGTTTATTTAAATTAGTTTAATAAAACTTAACGTTTTTACTCGGTAACGAAAGCATTAATGGAGTTCATAAATAGGTCTTTAATCGATTAACATCAATGGGGGACGTACATAAATTGCGTCACGCTCACAGGGGGAAGGGAGGGGTATGCGCCAACGTGACGGATCGTGATATGGAGGGGGGAGGGGTAATCGTTTGCTTGACGTAACGATTCGAAAATTTCCAATTTTGCAAGGAAAATCTGTTTTACATAAAATAAAGTTTTTGATAAAAAAAAAATTTGAAATCTTTTTTTATAAGAAACACTTTATTTCAGAAAGAGGATGGGGAGATTATTATATGCAACAACGTTGGCATTATTAGTCTCCTATAATTTACAGACCTTTTCGTAACGGTACTTTGTAACACGCGAAATTGCGACAGTCTTGACCAATTAGAGGACTAACAGCTACCTGGACGAACACCAAAAGACCCAGAACAAGACAGTTCCGATTACTCTCAGACCCCCTTTTTTAGAAGACATTAGCGAATGGCTAGTTAAACCTTGGACAACGAAAATGTAATCCTATGAATAAATTATTTAACCAAGATAAATTTTTAATTTTTTTTCTTTCCAAGTTAATTTTTTTAAATATAAAAATATGCATTTTATTTTTCAAATTTTAGAAACAAAGGGAAATATTAAATAAACTTTTTCGTTAAGGGGGGGGGGGGTTGTAACAACGTGACGTAATTTTATAGGGAGGGGTTCGATCAAACGTGACGCAGCGTGACATAGGGGGAGGGAGGGGTCCAACAAGTCAAAATTTTGCGTGACGTAATTTATGTACGTAGCCATGTTAGCTATTACATAGCCGCCCATTAGGGTTTGATTCATATAGTTCAATTACCGAATGGGCCAGTAAAAACCAGACTTACCCAATGAGATTACCCATCAAGAGTCCCCAAAACATAAAACATCAAAGAATATATCTTAGATATAGTAATAATAATAATAATAGATAGGTTTTCTTTTATTAATTTTTATTATTTTTTAATTGGGGCCATAATAGTTTGATTTCAGCTTCAGGCTCCGACTACCGGAAAGCCCCGTTAAACCCAGGCGGCTTACCAAACCATTTTTCAAAAGGCCTTAAAATCCGGTCCAGGTAATCTACTTTTAAATGTGCTGGCAGTAACTACATGATCGATGATCATATGTTGTGTTTCAATTAACTTTTAATTTGTTCTAACCAAATTGATAATAGTTTGGGTCAGTTTGATATCCTACATCTACAATACTAATTCAACTTTAGACACGAAGTGGTGGTGGCGGAAATGAGTTATGGGGTTGATCCTAGTCGCTGGACCGGCGACTCTTCGAGCTTCGCGACATCTCAAAAATTACGTTTTCCGAATGCTACATTTGCTTGATTTATTTCGATAACCCTAAAATTGGACTCGATTAGCTTGTGGGTGCTTTCAAAGTTACTTTAACACCCCCTTTTGATTAGTGTACAGTTATTTATCGCTCTTTTAAATATCGCCAAATCTTGTAATTTGTCGGCGGGCCAACAACTAGGATTTAACCTTTCAATGCCAACCATCATGATCTTGACACCGTATGCAGATATTATGAACTAGTTTACACGCATTTACGAGACCAGCCATCTTCAGAAAAATAAATATTTAATATGTTTTTAACCATAAAATACCACCCTGGCCAACACCAATGGCCTTCCATAAATTAAATTTAACATTCAACATCAGACAGTAAATTCTGTAAACCCGTAAATTTAACATTCCAATATGTACAGTTCACGATACTATTACGTACTTAGGCAGGAATATTTTAGATTCCTAACCTTGAATATTCATAGGGGCTACGCACGCGGGTTCAAGCACGCATGTTGGGAAAATAATCAAAGGTTTCCAAAAAAAAATAGGTTAATGTTTTGTTTTGATGTTTGGGAATTTTAAATTCAAGATTGGGACCTTGCGTAAAAATAAAATTCGAGTATAGAATGCAGGTAAATCATGAATTTTGTCCCAAAAATATCACTATCTATAATAATAAAAATTAAGTTGTGTATGTATGTATATTCCGTATAGACTCTTAACTAGACATCTGTTTGACTCGTAACTTGGCACAAATGCGTAGTTCATACTTAGATTATGATTTTTGAACTTTCAGGTTCCAAAATGTTCTATTTTTGGAGAAAATTAGAATTTTCTGAAAAAACTACACCACTTTCGCTTAAATCCAATCATGTTTTTAAATTTCGTGTTGCCTTCGGCTGAAAAATTTAAATTACACTTTTACGAAAATAATTAAAATTGAAAATGTTTATTTTATTCTGTTGCCAATACCTTCAGAAACTAAATTCATTATTTGATAAATAATTGAAATGTTTCAAGTGACGTAATTCCGCCAGTCTTCATTCCCGGATTTTATTGTGGGTTTATTTGATGATTTTTTTATTGATTTTTCTGTTGACTGCATGTATGCATATTTAAGCAATAAATGTTAAGCTATTACTGAACTATGATGGTAAATAATAAAGGCCGTCGCACTAGAGCTGCATATTAGGGTTTTATGTTTTTATTTTTTCGATACGTTGCCAAATTCGCCAAATTATTAACTAAAACTCGCCAAATGGGCAAAAAGTTTTTTTGTTAAATGTGGGCCAAATGTGCGCCAAATGGGCAAAATGTTTTTAGCGTTGCCAAACTCGCCAAATTTCTAACTAAAACTCGCCAAATGGGCAAAATGTTTTTTTTAATGTGGGCCAAATGTGCGCCAAATGGGCAAAATGTTTTTTTATAAATAATTTATAAGCTGGTTGGTTGTTCGAAGGTCATTGTGTTAGAGCTGTATAATGGGTGTGTTTGTAACTATATATCTATTTTCTCGCTAAATTATTTCCCAAAACGCGCCAAATGAGCTAAAAGGTTTTATGTATTTATGAGGGAATTGTGATGACATTTATAAGTGTATTTTATAGCGTATTTTTCATTTTTGGAATTTTAAGGCAATGAAGCGGGATTTTATACTGTATAACGAGCGGGAACAATAACATAAGTTTATGATCCTATAACAGGTTATATGGTACACATACTTGGATCGAATTGATATTTTTTAAATCCGTGCGAAGAAGGGGTATAAATTTGCTAGTAGTCAATATTACTTAGTTATTGATGTCAGATGGCTAAATTTTGCTCTATAGTTATTAAGCAATCGATTTGGCTAAACTTTTATCATTCGTTATCCCCTTGAAAATAGATGGATTCTTTGTGTTCTTATTACAGCAAATGTTTCTTTACAGTTATACGAACCATTCAAGGATTCGTACCAGGCTTATTTGTCACAGTTTAGAGAAGTAAAAAGGCTGCACCGAAAACGCGATGATACCATTTCCTCCGCACAGATAAATAACATAAATAATTTTCAATCGTTCGTTTATGTTGGCTCCGTTATCACTGTACTTGGCTGATTACATTTTAAATGCTCATTTCTTTTTTTATTAATCCATTACGCAATACTCTGTCTACGGTCAATTGGCTCCTAACTTGTTTTAATACAACAACTTTTGTCTTAGTAGGAGTATAGGACCCATTAGAATTCGATTTTAACACATAAGGCAAAATAAGATAACCATTTGCATAAATCTCTTGTAAACAGATGTTTATCGGCTTTAGTGGGATATTGTTTACATTAGACACATGGCCCTTCTTTACGACAATATAGGGCAAACAATAACACTTGCTCTCAATCGTACACATACAATTCAAACATATAATTTAACACTAATAAATATTAAATAACAAAATTTCTGTACTTACAGACTTGTAGCAAGACATCCTTAAGCATAAAAATCCTCTGGTTTCAGAGCACCTTCAAACTCAAACTCAAGAGACAAACTAAATGTCTTCCCTATTCCCTTCAAAGAATGTTTGTTTAGATCCCCATCTCCAGGCCGTTTCCTCCCCCAAACTGATAAGGGTCCTCAAGCGGTGGAAGCCAAGGGCCATAAAAGCACATGTGGGGCCGACATGTCCATTTGGCGATATCTTTTGTGTCTGAACCACGAATAGGCGCCAAACCCCCTAAATGTGTTAAACACCTCAAGGCTTCAGGTGCTTTGCAGCTAAAAGAGTTTCAGCGAAGCACTGGACTTGGTTCACTTGTATTCTGAGCCCGCCATTTGTACAGATGGACCCCTGATTGACTTACGCCATATGGAAATGATAAAATTTGATGGTCCATGCTTTTAGGCAATGACTGGTCTCCTGATAGCAAAGTGCTGGTAATTAGTAATTACTAGCAAATTTATACCCGTTCTTCGCACGGATTAAAAAAAATGTCAAATCGATCCAAATATGTGTACCATATATAACCTGTAAAAGGATCATAAACTTAGGTTATTGTTCCCCCTCGTTATAAAGTATAAAATCCCGTTTCATTGCCTTAAAATTCCAAAATGAAAAATACGCTATAAAATGCACTCATAAATGAAGAGCTCAAGTGCAAAACAAGTTAAATCACTTTTTGGAAAAAATTGAGTTGGTTAGCTTTTCATACAGGTATTGTAGGAAGGGATCCACCAACATTTTGATTTGCACAAAAAAATTACTTTTGACAAAAAGTGAAAACTATTTTTGTGCAAATCAAAATGTTGGTGGATCCCTTCCTACAATACCTGTGTGAAAAGATAACCAACTCAATTTTTTCCAAAAAGTGATTTAACTTGTTTTGCATTTGAGCTCTTCAAATGTCATCTCAATTCCCTCATAAATACATAAAACCTTTTAGCTCATTTGGCGAGTTTTGGGAAATAATTTGGCGAGAAAATAGATATAGCTACAAACACACCCATTATACAGCTCTACCCCAATGACCTTCGAACAACCAACCAGCTTTTAAATTATTTATATAAAAAAATTGCCCATTTGGCGAGTTTTAGTTAATAATTTGGCCAGTTTGGCAACGTATCGAAAAAATAAAAACATAAAACCCTAATATGCAGCTCTAGTGCGATGGCCTTTATTAACCATCATAGTTCCAGTAATAGCTTAACTATACATTTATTGCTTAAATATGCATACATGCAGTCAACAGAAAAATCAATGAAAAAATCATAAAATAAACCCACAATAAAATCCGGGAATGGAGACTGGCGGAATTACGTCACTTGAAACGTGTCAATTATTTTTCAAATAATGAATTTAGTTTCTGAAGGTAATGGAAACAGAACAAAATAAACATTTTTAATTTTAATTATTTTTGTTAAAAGTTTTATTTAATTTTTTCAGCAGATGGCATCAGGAAAGTAAAAAAAATGATCGGATTTGAGCATAGATATCATAATTAAAGTATTAGATTGACTGATCACGTGACCTCCAATGCTAACGTCGGGACGCGCATAGAGGCTTTTTTGGAGGGCCTTATGGCCAGTGTTGCTGCCACTTTAAGGAGAAAAATACTACGAAAAAAATACTATTTAATTCTAAAATTACAAAAAAAAAACAAGAAAGGGATTTAAAGTCCCTATAAATATTCCAAAATGCAGCTAGTATTTTTACGATATTTTTTGCAATTTTAGAATTATTCTAAAATACTAATATGCTCTTTAAACTTTATAACTAAACTTTTAGAACTTATTTTTTATTATTCTAAAATTACAAAAGAATATCGTAAAAATACTAGCTGCATTTTGGAATATTTATAGTGACTTTAAATCCTTTTCTAGTATTTTTTTTGTAATTTTAGAATTAAATAGTAATTTTTTCGTAGTATTTTTGTTCTTAAAGTGGTAGCAACACTGGCCATTATGCCTACCAAAAAAGCCTCCCTACGCGTCCCGTCGTTAGCATTGGAGGTCACGTGATCAGCCAATCTAATACAGCCTACTAATTATGATATCAATGGATTTGAGCCAAAGTGGTGTAGTTTTTCAGAATTCGAATTTTCTCTAAAAATAGAACATTTTGAAACCTGAAAGTTTAAAAATCATAATCTAAGTATGAACTACGCATTTGTGCCAAGGTACGAGTCAAACAAATGTCTAGTTTATGAATCTATAAGACACACACATACATACAAAACTTCATTTTAGCTTCCACACTACGTTTATAACGTAAAAAGTGGAAGGTTTTATAATCGTTCAGTCCGTCTGTCTGTCTGTCTGTCCGTCCGTCTGTCCGTCCGTCACCCACTTTCACAGAAAGAACCACAAGTCCCACAGACAAGTGGAATACGTCATTTTGAAGCAAAAAATCAGATTAGGCTACATTCCAAATTTCATTAAAAAAATTTAATTAGAAGTTTATTTAAAATTTAAATAACTAAATTTTTTTATCTACATTGAAATAACATGCAAATTCCATTTTTATTCAATATTTTCACTGTTGCCATTTCGTTAAACGTACGAGAAATTTTATGAAAAAAATACAACCATTTGAAAGAATATTTATTTATGTGATATGATTCAGTTTGGATTGTTGTAATATCACAATAGAGTTCTTTTGATGGTTCATTATATATGTATGAAGAAAGATGCAAAGAGAATTCTAACTTGGCATAAAAAATGTGCAAAGTTTCGCTTTTATTTTTAAAGCATCATTTGTACTAATTATATATTTTTCGAACTGTAATTTAATTAAATCTAATTATTAAATCTGAGAAAGTAGATTAATGAAAATAGTTAATTTTGGCGTTTAAAAGTTTGAATTACAAATAGCTAAAGGCCCTGTTTGTTATTAGAATTAAATCACCATTGCCATTCGCAACAATCGCCCGAGAAACTTAATTCTTTTAGACAATAAATTAAAATAAATTTATTTTTGCGACATCGATCAGTTTGAAATGACGTCAAATATATTTCACTACGAAATTCTTTGTATGTTGATATGAAATATTTTCATTCTATTTAAAAGCGAGGAATAGTACATATTTATTCTTTGAAATACAAATTAATTTTTGCAAACGATAAGTAATAATTATTGAATTTTCGAAATAAAATAAATAAAACTAGCCAAATTTAGCATGTAAATGTTTAATATAGAATTAATGCAGTGTTTGGCGCCTTTTTACCTGTTTAACACAACTTTTGTGTGGAAGCGGGTTAAGTGACAGATTCTGTTACAAACCTACTTGTTTATTATTATAGATGTATTAATTATTTTCCGTAATTGGCTAAAGTTTATATTTATGATTTATAATTGATAGAAGTGTAGCGAAAGCTATTTTTGTACCAGGGACCAGAGATGTTCTGCCAAAACGTCCGCTTTTCATTTACAGTCTAGTCTCGAAAAACGGAAGAAATATAAATAAAATTTAGATTTTACAATATTTTTCATGAATAGGCTTTGTTAAAATGACTTTAAAATTACAAAAAGTTCTTTATTTTGATATTACTTAGGATGATGATAACTATTTATTACTTATTTCTCAGCAAATAGTTGTTTAGTATTAGCTGTGCCATTTGTTGAAATTTGGGTGGGAAGGAGTATTATAGAAAATAAAGTTTGGGGAGGGTAGAGCAATAAAAAGTCTTAATTTTTGATTTTGCTAATTTAGTCACATTAATAATGCTACTTAAAGTCGTCAGGAAATGACTTTGTCTGCTGTAATGCAAAATACGTTTTATGAAATTATTTGGTTGTGCGCATTGTTGAATAAATACATCTGATAGAATTTTAGAACTTTAGGACACAATTTCAAAAAATACGGCCTATTTTTTATTTTTAAAATATTACAATTTTTATATTTCATCATTTTCTTCTACTCTAAGTCAGCATACTTTTGAAAATTTTTTCATGTTTTCCACAATATTGACATTTTTATGATCAAACTTTTTTTTTATAAGTCATTTAATTTTCTCAAACCGTTCAGTTTAGTGTCAATGATCAATTTCTTTCATGAAAATAATTATTTTTTATAATTTTAATAATTTTATTTAAATGCTCACAAGGAATAAATATATGCAATAACCATCACATTATTACAATGAAACTGTACCAAAAATATAAAATACAGCGAAATGTAATGTTCTCTCCACCCAAAAAGAATTTTAACTTCACGACAAATTTACTATACCATGAAGTTGTCAAAGATTAAATAAATATATATTTTTTTATTTCGTTTTCATTTTAAAGAATAGAAAATTCAGATATTCATTATATGGTTGTGATTAAATTAGATTTGAAATATAAAAATTAATAAAATATAGGTGAAATGTAATATATGTCCCGTATCATACAATGCTTTTTCAATTTGTTTTCTGTTGCTGTTTTTTTCGTTGCTGATCATCAATGGAATACTTAGATACATTGTGTAATCTTAATAAAAACATTCTGGTGAAATATGAAGGTAAATTGTTCTTACAATTTTTATCTTAAAAGTTAAAGTTTTGAAATAAATACTAGTATATAGATAAATTAGAAATTTATTTTAATATTCAGCTAAATGTTTCCGGCTGACTAGTTCTAGCTTTTGACCCTCCGTTACATGGGCAGAGAGCCTAAAGAAAAGAACGAACTATTACTTCTGAAGAACGAATTGTACGAAGTACTAGTTCGTTCTTTTCTTTAGGCTCTCTAGGGAAGTGGTAACACTCATTATTTTTTAAAAAACGTGCCAAATTTAGCGATACATTTACCTAAATGGCGCCCCTTCCCGATCGCCGTCTGGGGTCTAGGGATCAACCAGTTTGTATAAAGGGACGAAGCGAGACTTGTCAGACCGGTTACGGGGATACCCAAAAAGAAAAAAAACTGTTTTATCACAATTTAACGATTTATGTTGGTAGGTCATTAACGACATCTTTTATCTAAACCGATTATGGAGTTTAAAAATCGTCCGCTACTACCCTTTTGTTCTTTCTAAATTTCCTTTTTTTAATATTTTGATCCGTAAGTGTGACATGAATTCGAATTTGATGTTAACTTATTTGCTGGTCAATTAAAAGGATGAGCTAGTTGTAAAATGTAACAAATTAATTTTTATTTCTTTTTACACTTGGTGAATTATAAGTTCCTGTAATGCGTATAATAAAGATTTATGAGTATTTCTTGGTTCAGTTCGTAGTTGATTAGTTTATTAACCTTAAAATAATTTAAATATGGAAGCGAAGGTTTTTCATTTTATGTCTACTAATTGCATAAATAAAACATTAGGTGGCACATCGCAAACTGTGGTATTTGGAACATATAAAAGGCAAATTAAAATCCAACTTCGGTTGAAAGAGTAGGAAAGTTATCGACAGTCTTATTATATTTCCAATTTTTAGAATCTTAAAAGTGATTTTTTGTAAACAACTTAAGCTCATTAAATGCTATTGTCAAAAAAATTTGTCATGAAAAAATAAGCTTTCTGCTCAAGTTTATCTAAATAAACAATAGTTATTTCTGCAACTAGTGTGAAAAGTAAGACTTTTTTTAAACGAGTTGAATAAATTATTTCACGAGCGAGGTACGAGCGAGTCAAATAAATTCACGAGTTTAAAAAAGGCAATTTTCAACGTGTTGTCATACCCTATTTTTTATAATAACGTGCAAAAAAAGTATTTATTAAATTGGCATTTATTGATTGGCTTATTAATTATTTTATTATGACGTTTAAATGATTGGAAGGTGATTATTTATATTAATGGTTATTTTAAAATCACGTGCAAAAAGTATTTCTTAGATTGGCATTGGAAATAAGACGCTAAATAAAGAATCACGCTCAATAAGATTACACATCAGATGCTCTTATTACTTGTCGCCTAGTGCGTAAAAGTAACTTGAACACGATTCGTGAAAATACTAAGACAATCAATACGATAAGTGAAATATTCATATAGGATAAATAAAGTTAATCAAGAAAACGAGTTTTAAGAATTTAAAGTTAACGTTTATATTTAGTAAGAAAAGGTGTAACAGTATTCACAAAATCACAAATGTGCCTTTAAAGGGTTAGATAAAAGGTTAATTTAAATTTTGTGAATATGTGAGGTTAAATGAATGGGTGAATATATGGGTTTCTGATAGTTTTATTTTCAATTTTAGTACGTTTTATAAAGTTTTTTTTTGTCATCTAGACTTGATAGCGATCCATAAGAGCATCGAAAGTATCTTTACATCCGAAAAAGTATCTTTTTTTTTTAATTTTCATTGTCCGCTCTGTTTACTTGATTCATCGAATGGCTGAACAGAGTCTTATTATTAATTTTCCAAAATATATTTAACTTCTTGGAATCGGAAATAGTATAGTTTACTAACTTAAGCTTAGAGGAAAAACGTTGAAAATAACTTTATTTCACAAATCCTAAAATGGAACTAAACGGTACCTAATAAACAAATATCTTGAAAAAATAATCCAATTATGTTTTGTGGAACCACTGAAAGCTTTGCTAGTTATGATGAAAAATTTCAGTGCCATTATTTCTATGTCAACAACGCAAGTTTTTTCGATTTATAATTTCACCTAATTTTTCCCACTAGTATTCTCTATCATACTGGATTTATTGAAAGAAATTTTATACTGACGCATAAGTTATGTCCAAATTAGAGAATATACAAAATACAAACACACAAAAATAAGAAACATATTTATAAATGAAATATATACAATTAAAGTATTGTCACAGCAAGAGTACCCTAGTATTACGTGTTTTATGAATGGGAACAAAAATATATAAATTTCATCAAAAAGAAAATGACAATCAATCGGAATTCCCGGAGTTGTTTTTTCTTTACCGACATTTGATGCCCTGCTGTTCGTTTTTATAACTGCAAATAAAAGGTTGAAATAGTAAAAAAAGTTTTTTTCCCCTGGGATTTTGTTGTTTTAGAAAAATTTGTTTCAATTAACAATAATGTCCACTAATGTACTTAAAAAGACAAATCTTCCTGATTTGATTTTTGAAATGAATGGACATTTGAGGCAGCCATTCCTGCAGCCAAAAAATGTCCGACGAATAATACCCCGTGTAAAGCGAGAGCACGTTAAATATTCTCCCGACCGTGCGTACGTTGTCGCCCTTAAAAGTTGCGTGAGGTAACTACTCAGCTGTCGGCTCGCCACTTGACTGTGGCTCTAAATTATGACGTCGGCCACCAATAGCCCTCGGGTAGCTCTAGTGCGACGATAATGCAAACTTACCTAACTAACCTAATCTGAAATTCAGGAATCAACCATAGGGATGTTTTGATAAAGACACACAAATGTATAGTTAAATATTTGTTTACATAAACTTAATATTATTTACTAAAATTAAGTTAATTTCCATAAATTTTTAACAACTAGTAACTACCATTACAATCTGTATCTTTTTATCTTCTTTCTCAATCCACCTCCACCCAAAAGAAATTTTTGTACTTTTCCATTTCGCATGCTCAAGCAATGAAGTTGCCAAAAATGCACATTTGTCGCCAAATGGAATATTTCCAATGGTAACCTCTAATTTTGTATGCTGTGTTTTGTCACCAACTAGCCCTCGAAATGGAAAAGTACCGAAATTTCTTGTTAACGCACTGAAATTTCACATTGATACATCCAACACATCCATACAATAATTCAAACATATATCTGTAATAATAAAATAAAGAGTCTGTCTGTCTGTTTGCCTGTGGATCGTAAAAGACCTACTTATACTGCCCTCAGAAATTCGAAATTTTTAAGATAAATTCCCTTTAATACCTACGTGTGCACCTGAGGCTTAGATTTTTCATATTTGTTCCATTTTTAGAGAAAATTCGAATTTTCTGAAAAAAATACACCACTTTCGCTCAAATCCGATTATTTTTTCCCTTTCGTGCTGCCATTCGACAAAAGAAATTAAAATGAACACAAACATTAATTTAAATTGAAATTGCTTTTATTTTCTTGCCATTACCTTCAGAAACTAAATTAATGATTTGAAAAATAATTGACCGTGCCAATGAGCTAAATGTTTAAAAAAAAAAAAAGAATGGAGGTTTTGACGTGAAATAACATTGTTACACAATTATGGTTAATTTTGAATTTATCAGGAAAATTGCGATGACAGTAAGTTCATATTGAGGAAGATTTGTGTGATATGAGGATGTGCATTTTATAGTGTAATGTATTTTTATTTTGGAATTTTAAAGCAATATAAGTAACGGGATTTTATTCTTTATAATGAACAGGAACAAAGGTAAAGCTTATTATCCTATAGCAAATTAAATGACACCTATATACTTGGATCGATTTGATATTCTTTTAGTCCGTGCGAAGAACGGGTATTTATTTGCTAGTTACTAATAAAATATTGCTTCGAAATTATTTCACGGAATGTCGCACCTATTAGCAACAGCACTCACTGCTGACTCATCTATTGCCGTTGGCTATTTTTGCGAGGAGTAATAATCCATTAGTCTGGAACAGAGTAACCAGTTGTGGAAGCTGTCCATGTGGTTACCGTAATGATGATGTCCTAATGGACCACAAACGAGCTGTTTTATGGCCCGAATCTTCATAATTTTGTTCACAGTAATGTTCTGTTTGGGTGTTCATAATCACCTTGGCAACCAAGAACGGAAATTTACAGAGATTATTGTTAGGGTATATTGCGGTTATTTACATGGTCAAGGTCCTTGGATTACGGGCGACTCAATTTTAACCTATGAAAACCTGTGTCTAAAATAAAATACATAATTAAGTGTCTTTTTTACATTTCTTATCCTTTTAAAATTCGTAATTTTTTTGAAAAAGAGACAATTTTTATTTTTTGAATTTTTCCAGCGTTTCGTCGTTCGAATACAAATTATCTGCACATAATTTTAAACGTTTGACTGGAATTTCATTTCCTGGATTTTTTTCTTCTGGACAGTGGTAGAGAAGGGGGGAAAGTGTGTGTGTGTGTGTGGGGGGGGGGGGGGTTATAATTCGGTTGCAAGCGCATTCCTACCCCCCCCCCCCCCCAATAAGTATTCGCTTATTTTGCTCTTGTCCTAAGTAAGTTATTAATATCATAATTAACAAAATATAATACCAATCTATAAAGAGAAGGTTGTGTCGTTACGTTGCACAAACAAGCTGTAACTGATGGTTTGGCTAGATGAAGAAGACAACTAAAATTATAAAAAGGTTACAATTGTAATTCTTAGGCTGTGTCCTGACTATGACATCAAATGCAACAAATGCAACAAAACTTGGCAACCGCCAAGGGCGCCAAGCGATGCAATAGCATGTGGCTGACTCTGCCAAGTCGCCAAGTTTTGTTGAATTTGATGTCGTAGCCAGGACGCAGCCTTATTGAAGAGGTCGAAAATAGCTAAGTAAACAAAATAAGCCGGTGGGATGGATTTTTAGCCTACTTTTCTTTTTTTAATTCGAAAGAATTAAAAAAAATGAAAAAGTAGGTATTGCCAAGCGGTCGATGTCCGTCTGTCCGTCCGTACCCCCCTTCCAAAATCGGTTCTATCAATCGGATCTTAAAAATTCTTTTTTTGTTAGAAAGATATGACATCACAGACCTAACTTTCATACTTTTTGTCCGCCTGTCTGTACGTCCGGACGGACATAAATCTACTATCTGTCGGCGAATTTCCCATTGAATTAGCATTGAAATTCAATTATGAGTCATTTAAATCACTGTTGCCAAATAGACAATGGCAGGAGAAACTTTATTTATTTAAAAATAGTAGGTATTGACATGCGGTCGATGTCCGTCTGTCTGTCCGTACTGTTCTTCCAAAATCGGTTCTATCAATTGGATCTTAAAAATTCTTTTTTGTTAGAAAGCTATGACCTCAGAGACCTAACTTTCATACTTTTTGTCCGTCTGTCTGTACGTCCGGACGGACATATATCTACTATCTGTGAGCGAATTTCCCATTGAATTAGCATTAAAATTCAATTTTGAGTCATTTAAATCACTGTTGCCAAATCAACAATGCATGAGAAACTTTATTTAAAATATATGAAAAGCAAATAATTGTTTCCATGAATCAGTTTGTGTGACGTCTTAAATGTAGCAAGTGTGTTCTTAGATTAATCATTAATTGTTGACTAAGAAAGCGGCAAGGATATTTTTTGCAGACAATTATGCTTATTTAATTAGCTTTCTATTTTTAGCCTACTTTTTTTTAATTCGAAGAATTAAAAATGAAAGTGGTATTGACATGCGTCGATTTAATTACTGTTGCCAATCAACAATGCGAGAAACTTTATTTTTTTAAACATCTTGAAGCAAAATAATATTTTTCATGAATCAGTTTGATGACTCATAATGTAGCCACAATTTGATTCTTTGATTGTTCTTATTATCTACAAGAAAGCGGCAAGCATACTTTGCATACTTATGCTTAGTTAATTTACATCTTATTTTTAATGCAGTTGAGTTTATTACTTTTGATATTATAAATTAATTTGCCAAATTCTTCGAACTACAAATAAATCGCGAGCAGACGATAAATAATATTTAATTAATTTGCGAAATAATATTAAGGAAAATAGTTGATTTTGGCTTTTAGAAGTTTAAATTATTAGCTGGATGCTGTGTTTCGATTTTTTTTCTAATATGTATAAATCTAGTGTAGAAACGGCTGTTGATGATATTTACTGTTAGAAACCTAGTTTTTTCCCGATTAGAACTTCAGTAAGTATTTAAGTAACAGGAAAGTAGGCTATTTTAGTTCTTCATGAACTTCTTGTTGTATTAGAAGTGGAGTGGACGCATGACCATTTTCTTCAAAAGTGCGCTGATGCATCACCCCTCGTCTATCCACACTTCTAGCTCAGTTTCTGGCATAAACGATTAAAAAAGTGTACGACTCTATTATTGACTGCTCAATGTCATTTCAATGCGGCGGCACTGAAGACAGGCCATTTGTCTTGGAGGTATATCAGCAACGTTCAAGTCGAGACATGGGCAAACAAGGCGGTGTAATTGGAGGTCAGTGGAACGCAGGATTATCAACACGTGCGGGGATCGGTGATTGATTACGGGAAGTTGCTTTTTCCAGGGGTGGTTTCGAGAAAGATCGTTTTCACTTATTCTCAGAATTAAAAGAGGGAAGGCGAAGGCGCGTGGTTACTAGGACAAGACTTTCCATTCGTGTCAGATGTGTACACATAGAATTTTTTTTGAAAAGCGTGGCTTTTGATGGTTTGCGAACCCCTCTCTTCGTCAATGAACCTTGACGGCGACTAAAAGAATTCACTAAGATCGTTCTAGTCTGCTGTTTTACATGTAAAGGCGGTTTTTAATTTAATACTAAAGCTATATTGCTTAGTTTTTAACTATAGTATACAGTTACAAAATGTAAAGAAAACGAACGCACTTTTTAAAAAAAAAATCTTACTAACTCATTTTGGTTTTCATTCGAAAATTCAGAAAGATAGTAAGATTGTGGTTTAAGTAATTTTCTGAAACAGTCAGTAGAAATCTTATCCATTATCAACGATCCCCTTACAAGAGACACGCCTTTCATACAGTGATCTGAGTCTTCTCTCCTCACCATTTTCCTCACAGGCCCCTAATTATGTGTGGAAGTACCACTATATACGCTTACCATTGAGCTGAAGAATGACGCTTATGCATTTGTCACGTGCCAATTACTACAAAATCAAGGGCTGTTGCAGGGTTACTAGTCCCGCTGCCCCTTTTCAAGTTCTACAGTCCCTGGACAAATTATTAGACGCACTGTATTTTTTTTTTAGCAATGATGAAATAACATACCAAAGAATGCCATATCATTAAAAAAGATGTCGATATATGTATTAAATATAGCAGAGAGTATTTTCTATTCAATAGTCACAAATGTCCTAAAGGTATTTTGTTCATCATTGATTGATACATGAAATCTTGCAGTGCGTCTAATAATTTGTCCAGGGACTGTATTTAGGGGACGAAACGAAATATTCGGAATAGGTTGACCAGGCATACAGCATTTCGCAGTACAGTTCAGTTAGTTATTTAACCCTTTCAGTCCCAATGACAATTTGGCATCCTCATTTTAGAATTTTTTTTCTGATCGTCTATAGCCATTTATAATATCAAAAAGCACATCATTCGATTCTTGAAACTTTTTTCTATTAGAAAATATTTTTTATTAATCCAATAGATGTCATCCATATTATTTTTAAAAAATTATGGTCAGAAACATGATGATGCCAAATGGCATCACTGGGACTGAAAGGGTTAACTGTCTTACAATAAAATTATGCAAATAATTTCCGTTTTATTTCTTAAAAAAAACGTATATAAAATATGATTTATGAAAATTTTTCTGAGGCTTTCTGAGGCCATTTGAAAATTTAATCACTGAAACAAATTTGGTCAGGCTACCTATCCTATAGACCTTGTTATGACCATGAGAAAATTATTGTTCCAGCACCGTAATTTTTGTACCGAATAGAATAACGTCGGAAAGACGTTTGTTTCAGATCAAATTGAGCCAGAAACGCAAAGCAGTGCTTTGAAAACAAAAAAAAATTATACATATATATTTTGAATTATAAACTAATCATATGAATGAAAATGATCACAAATTCTATAAAACACACTAACTGGTTTTTCTCACATTCACGTTTTAATGTTCAAAATTTCACCTTTCAACCGACGAAACTATCTACTCTTTTTTTTTTTTGTCATTTTGTTGCAAAAATCGAAAAAATCTTGTTATGCTAGTTTATCAGAGATGTTTGTCACACTTTGTGTAACGCATGTGCAATGTACATAAGTAAGTCATTATGTAAGAAAGGCGAGCCATCTCACCCAATTAAGGCCAGATATCTGCATAATAATGCGATCATTATGCCGGGTATGATAATAAAAAAAAAGCTTTCTTCTTTCTCACACATCCCGTTTGGATCCTCACAAAAGCGACCAACCTGCACGTCCTCGCACCATTGTATTAGTGAGTAAAGACTGTAACTGATATTTCTTTCGAGACTTTTTCTTAAAAACTTATTATGACTTCCGAAAAGGTAGCAGGAACTCGTGTACCACAATTGAGGTCCTTAGCTATCTTTTAATTCAAGCTGTGGAGTGGTATCAGACAGAATGACAGACTGACTGTCTGGAAACCACTCCATGCATTCCACTTTTACCACACATTAATTATTTTAATAAATGCCATTATTCAACATTGACACGTATGAATGAAACATTTCCACACATTCGGTTATAATGTAATGAAATAATGTTGCCCGTCTAATGCTCTTCACTGTGCAGGGCCGGATTTCTAAATTGGCTAAGTAGGCTATAGCCTAGAGCGGCGAATTTTTGGGGGCGGCAAATTTTACGACCAATTAAAGCGGCGTTCGGCATAAAAAAATATATAAAGATTCGAATATATTTAAGAGAAAAAACAAATAATTTACATTAATGCGTACACCGTAAACGTATATATAGTAATAATATTTCGTAATAAACATGGTCGCTGCGAGGGCAAGTACACCCCTTCCTCCCGAATTTCGAAGTTGAAAGAAAAATAGTAGAACAGTTTAAAGAAATTCGCCTATTTCGTTTTCAATTTAGTGTGTAAAGGTACATAGATGATTATAATATGTGTATCTATTTTAAACAACACATATCACAATATTTTACAGCTAACCAGCTATAACCTTTCCCCGAATTGGGAGAATAATGTGACTGGGGCGGCAAATCAATAGTAGCCTATAGGCGGCAAATCTTTAAATCCGGCCCTGTCCCTGTCAATTGACAACTGATACTTTTAAAGCTATTTCGTTCAAACCCCTATCTGTGGCTGAGGAGCCCAGTCGGCAAGGCGCTGACCTTGCACAAGAAAGGTCCCAGGCTCCGAGCATTGCCAAAATAGCTGACGATCTATAAAATGAGCTGTATAGCCAGAACGTCCGGCGAATAATACCCCGTGTAGAAGGAGTGCAATATATGCTCCGAAGTCCCAACGCTGCGTACGATGTCGCCCTTAACGGTTGAGTAGGGTGCCTACTCAGGTGTCGGCTCGTCACTTGACTCTGGCGCTAATTCCCGTCGTCACCAATAGCCCTCGTGTAGCTCTAGTGCGACGTTTATTGTACTCAACTTAATTTTTCATTTACATGTGTAAGCATTTATATTAATGTGTGAATAATAACGTTTTATTATACTAATTATCCCTATTTAGAAAGGTTCTATTCGTTGTCTTTTGTTTTTAAATGGTATTTAAAAATCATTCTTGGAAACAAAAATAAATTTAACCAACGATAAAGTAATAATGATTGAACTTTCGATTGAAAAATAGTTTGTTTAATTCTGACGTTTTTAAAAATATAATATAACTAAAATTTCTGTGTTTGACACTTTTTTTTTTTAAGACACATGGATTTTGTATAGAAGTGGCTTTAAGTGACAATTTCTGTTACAAGCCTACCTGTTTATATTTGAGAATTCATTTTACTCTTAATCCATAAATCGTTGCCAATAACAACTTTGTCAAATGATTAAGAAAAATGTCACAGATTGTGTGACACTGCGCGGACAGTTCGTGTTTGCATGTTGTTTCTGTGTGTAAATGACACCCGTTCTTGTGAGTGTAATTATTACTTTGCATAGTGAAAGTTCGCCTTACTTCTGAAGTAAAGAATAGAAGTGGACAAATGGGATAAGTTCTTTTATTAACCCTTTCGGTCTCAACTGTTTATTTTTTAAATCTAAAATTTATTAAATAGACTCATTATGCATTCAGTATGAATTCGTAAGGAGCAGGACATTTTTTAAAAAAATTTAACTAAAATGTAAGGAATTTTTTTTGAAATCATAACTTTTGAATAAATTTCCTTAATAATTTTTTCGAAATGTTATTTGTTAAAAATAGTTAAAATTAAATTTTTTAACAGTTAAAAATGTAAGCACGAAGAATTTATTGCCAATTTATTTATTAAAATTGTTTCAGAGTAAATTTTATTTTTTCATGTTTTCATATTTTCATTTAACTAAAACAAACATTATTTAATTCTTAAAAAGCCAAGATTCTTCCATATAATGAAACAAAAAGAAAATATAATTTTATAGAAAAATGTATCTAGAATTTAATAAAATTTATTTAAAATAAGCGCATTAAAAATGATTTTTTTCTAAATTACTTAGGAAAAAAATTGCAGATTTTGATGATTCCAAATGAAATCTTGGTGAAAGGGTTAAACAATTTTAAAAAAAAAAAAAAACAAAAACAGACTGTGTTTTTTAAAAAAAACCTTTTTAATGCGTGAATTGTAAATGAATGTAATTTAAATTTTAAAATGTAAATGTCTCTTTAAACAGTGTGCTTATTATTATTTTTTTCTTGCCAAAGTTATTTCTTTAAGGTAATACGTGAATAATACGTGAATCCAATAATACAAGAATCTTAGAAACTAAAGTTTAAGCAGACAATCAGCCTTATTGTACTTGCAGTCCCTGGACAAATTATTAGACGCACTGCAAGATTTCTATATCAATCAATGATGAACAAAATACCTTTCGAAGGACATTTGTGTTTTTAAACTTAAGCTATTGAATGGAAAATACTATCTGCTATACTTAATACATATATTGACATCTTTTTTAATGATATGGCATTCTTTGGTATGTTTTCATCATTACTAAAAAAAAATACAGTGCATCTAATAATTTGTCCAGGGACTGTAGTTACAGAATTTTGTCTCACACTGGTTAAAAACGTGTTTACTAATTTTCAAATATGTTCTCATAAAACGTATCAATGCGTCATTAAGAAATAAATTGCATACATGTTTACTGTAATGTTTAAACGCAAGTGTTTCTCTCTAGGTTTGGTTTTTTTTGATAATCAAAACTTGGGGTGGGTTACACTATACGACTTTCAATTACCACTCAAGGCCTTTATAGGTAATTTTATAAAATGTAAGGATATTTCAAATAACTTTAAAACCTAAAAAGTTCTAGGTAGCTGGCGGACCAATGCTCAAAAGCCACTTTTTTAGAATCAGCACCTTCCAAAACGTATAGAAAGCAAAAAATCTGCTGTTCGGATTTTCGACCATATCGCAATGCTTTCACCACCTTATGTCCTTATATTTCATACTAGCAAATTTATACCCGTTCTTCGCACGGAATAAAAAAAATGTCAAATAGATTTCAAATATGTGTACCATATAACCTGTTATAGGATAATAAACTTATTATTGTTTCCGCTCTTTATAAATTATAAAATCCCTTTTCATTGCCTTAAAATTCCAAAATGAAAAATACGCTACAAAATGCACTCATAAATGACATCACAATTCCCTCATAAATACATAAAACCTTTTAGCTCATTTATCGCGTTTTGGGAAATAATTTGGCGAGAAAATAGATATAGCTACCCACACCCATTATACAGCTCTAACACAATGACCTTCGAACAACCGACCAGCTTATAAATTATTAATAAAAGAAATTGCCTATTTGGCAAATTTTAGTTAATAATTTGGCGAGTTTGGCAACGTATTTGGCGAAAAAATAAAGACATAAAACACTAATAGCTCTAGTGCGATGGATTTTATTAACCATCATAGTTCAGTAATAGCTTAACTATATACATTTATTGCTTAAATATGCATACATGCAGTCAACAGAAAAATCAATGAAAAAAATCATCAAATAAACCCACAATAAAATCCGGGAATGAAGACTGGCGGAATTACGTCACTTGAAACATGTCAATTATTTTTCAAATAATGAATTTAGTTTCTGAAAGTAATGGCAAAAGAATAAAATAAACATTTTGAATTTTAAATGTTTTCGTTAAAAGTTTTATTTAATTTTTTCAGCCGATGGCATCAGGAAAGAGAAAAAATGATCGGATTTGAGCGAAAGTGGTGTATTTTTTTCAGAAAATTCAAATTTTCTCTAAAAATGGAACAAATATGAAAAATCTAAGCCTCAGGTGCACACGTTCATATTAAAGGGAATCTATCTTAAAAATTTCGAATTTCTGAGGGCAGTATATGTAGGTCTTTTACGATCCGATAACAGACACACAGACAGACAGACTCTTTCTTTTATTATTATAGACTAGCAAATTTATACCCGTTCTTCGCACGGAATAAAAAAATATCAAATAGATTCCAAATATGTGTACCATATACCCTGTTATAGGATCATAAACTTATTATTGTTTCCGTTCGTTATAAATTATAAAATCCCGTTTCATTGCCTTAAAATTCCAAAATGAAAAATACGCTGTAAAATGCACTCATAAATGCCATCACAATTCCCTCATAAATACATAAAACCTTTTTGCTCATTTGGCGCGTTTTGGGAAATAATTTGGCGAGAAAATAGATATAGCTACCCACACCCATTATACAGCTCAAACACAATGACCTTCGAACAACCGACCAGCTTATAAATTATTCATAAAAGAAATTGCCTATTTGGCGAATTTTAGTTAATAATTTGGCGAGTTTGGCAACGTATTTGGCGAAAAAATAAAGACATAACACACTAATATCTCTAGTGCGATGGCCTGTATTAACCATCATAGTTCAGTAATAGCTTAACTATACATTTATTGCTTAAATATGCATACATGCAGTCAACAGAAAAATCCAATGAAAAAATCATCAAATAAACCCACAATAAAATCCGGGAATGAAGACTGGCGGAATTACGTCACTTGAAACGTGTCAATTATTTTTCAAATAATAAATTTAGTTTCTGAAAGTAATGGCAAAAGAATAAAATAAACATTTTGAATTTTAAATGTTTTCGTTAAAAGTTTTATTTAATTTTTTCAGCCGATGGCATCAGGAAAGAGAAAAAATGATCGGATTTGAGCGAAAGTGGTGTATTTTTTTCAGAAAATTCGAATTTTCTCTAAAAATGGAACGAATATGAAAAAACTAAGCCTCAGGTGCACACGTTAGTATTAAAGGGAATCTATCTTTAAAATTTCGAATTCCTGTGGGCAGTATAAGTAGGTCTTTTACGATCCGATAACAGACACACACACAGACAGACAGACTCTTTCTTTTATTATTATAGATTCGGACCATTATATAGGATATTAATACATTATATTTCACATTATTACCTTATATTTCATAAGGTATTATTATTATTTTTAAAATTATAACCGTATACTGCAAAATTAGACGAAAATAATATTACCATCCAAATTAAATTTAGGTTAACTCTGTTACATTACCATTAACTTCAATTTTTAAAATAATATAAACTTGGGTCACTTTGGCACTGAGTGTTTTCCGAGTAACTCCCAGGTTTAATGATTGTTCCACTTATGGCAATTTTCGGTGGCTTGATGTTGGGCAACGGGTCATTGTAGGGTACAATGAAATTTATGGATTCAGAATTTACAAATCTGTATTTAACAGTTTCAGGTACAACATTCCGCAATGAAAATTTATGTTTCACAATTTTAGATACAACATTTGGCATTTTAAATCTATCTTTAACAAGTTTAGGTACAACTTTTATAGCAATTGAAATCTATAATATTTAACAATTAGCCAACATTTATCATTAGATTGGAGTTTGAGTAGAGTTGAATTAAATTGTCGTCGAACTAGAGCTTCACGATAGCTATTTTCGACGGACGTCGTAATAGTGTACTTGACTGTATCGCTAAAATACCTTCCAATATTGAATTAATTGTAGTTTGAACCCAAAAATAACAAACGTATATATTTTTTTGCAAAATAAATCTTTAAATAATTAATAAAAACCATTTTCAAATGACCTTTTTTCATCGGTACGTCACGTGATCACAAACACGTCGATTTGGATGACGTCACTAGTAGGGTAGACTGACCAGTGAGTGAACAGGCCCCAGTGAATGAACAGTTGGTAAATACATTTTAAAAAATAAGGATTGAAAATCATTCCACTGGATGAATTGGAGAAACCTTTTTTCTAGTTGTCAGTAAGACTTGTAAAATAAATACTGAGCATGAAAATGTCAATGAATCTTGTTTTTAATTAAAATCCAACATGTTTATTGACTGGACATTTTTGTGTTCATTCACTGGTAAAGAACTGTTCATTCACTTGGCTTAAGCGTTCATTCACTGGTTAGTCTACCCTATATATAAACAAACCGGTGTGATGTTTTTTTTGCTTGCAATTAAACTGGATTTAATCTAATTTACTATTACAATTTTTTTAGTCAAATACCCTATTTAAAACTGTAGTCAAGTGACGAAGCTTCGGGACTTTATAGGATATTAAAAGGGTTTTTCCTCTATACGCGGGGTATTATTTGTCAGACGTTTGTCTCCACAGACGGCCGATATGTCTGGACCCGAACGTGGGACCTTTCATACGCAAGTCAAGCGCCTCACCGACTGTATCCTTCATTCAACTCTGAATCACCAACAGAGTTAAAACTGAAAAATATTTTGTCCAGCAGACATCGCTATATGGGAATAATCCGTTGCACCTGAACATTCTAAGATGGTAACAAAGAGCTGAAAAACGTGCTTTACTATTTATTATTAGCGCAGGTGTCTATACATACCGGGAATTGAGTCTGGGAACGAGAGTAAACTCCTGGAGGCCCCCCCCCCCTTTGTTGTTGTTCTTTGTCTATTTAAATCCTGATAATTGTTGCGATTTTATGAATTTTAAAACTACATGTAATAGGGTTGTTTCACGTCGTTGATGGCAACAGCTCCAACGGTTTATTTTCATTTGTTGTTTGGAATTAGTTTTGTTTTGGTATTCGAAAATAAGTTTTTTAAGAATATTTTACAAAAAATTATTTAAATGACAATTTCTTGCTGTGCTGTTGTTTGTTCACAACATTTGCTTAAGAAAGCTTACATAGAAAGAAAAGTTTATTTTCATCTATATCGGTCATTTTGAGAGTGAAACTGAAGCAACCAATGAAATCGCAGTACAGAGAAAAATGAAATCTCTACTAATGACTAGAGCCATAGTTCAAAGCACTCGATAACCCTAAACAATAAGAAAGTACAGTAAAAGGTAGAGATTTACTGTACGGTCCCCCTTGGCGAACTTTCCAAAATCTTGCCAAAAGTCCGTATTTTGGCGATTTAAAAAAAAAAACACGATTCAAAGAAAAGATCGTATGGGAATATTTCTTAGTCATAGAATTCGAATCATCAGTCGAAGTCAGACAGGTTGCCAGAAAAAATTATTTATCGCCAAATCCGAAAAAATCGCGCCAAGGGGGACCGTACAGTAAATCTGATCCACAGTGTAAAATACTGATTTAAAAGATTAAAAAGACTGAAGTATAAAAATGTAGATACTCCAGAGCATTGTTGGTACCCAAAAATCGGTCAAAATATCGATTTTTCAGTTTTTACTTCTTATTATTTACAATATTTTTCTGAACATTTACTGAAAGTTTCATAATGATATCTTTTGTAGAAAAAAAGTTAATAAATATTTTCTGGAGTCATTCCTATAAGTTTGAATACGTATTTCGTCTGCTTTCAACCTGTTTTCTCTTTTTCGCGTTTTTCAATTCTTGTGTTTAATAAATCCCTAAGGCTTTTTTGCTAATTAAGTTAGAATTTTGAAATTTTTAACCTGTGTTCTTATACCAATGGTGCACAAAATTGTGCATAAAATAAGGTCTACTATGTATAGTTTTTTTTTAAACGTTTGCAATAATTTGTCATTTTTGTGATTTCCAGTATGCACAGTTCATGCACAGTTCTTGAACACATAGTACTAAAAACCAATTATAAAATTTTGGTGTAGTTATTCTCAAAATTGAAAGAAGAGTAGCGTTTTAAAAAAGTTCAAAATTTCGACTTTTTTCTTTAAAAAATGAAAAACTACTTGTAAATATTTGCTTGTATTGCTAGAAAATGTTTATTTAGAGTGAACATTATATAAAACCACTATAATTTACAATTTTATGTTATTATTTCTAGAAATAATGTTTTGGGTACCGTATCCCCTTAAAATTATTTTGCCCATGCATTAAAAAAATACACCCCCTCGGTCAAACTGTGGTTTTAGGACCGGGTTATTATTATTATCCATTTTATGTTCATTATTTTTTTAAATGCCCTGAATTGAATATGAGTTTCTAAAGCTTTTTGACTCCCGGAATTTTGAAAAGGTGCTAATATCATATCATTACCGTCAGACGGACAAAAACAACAACAACCGGTCACTGAACGTTTCAGGATGCGGATAACGCAACTACCCCTTCTTCCGCTGTAAGGAAGAAAAATTATTTCAAATAAAAATATTTAAATTTTTATCACAGACAAGTTCAAAACCGGACTTATTGTTATTTTAGTAATGCAATTTTGTGGGGCTTTTGTTGTAGATATTTGTATGACTTTTTTGCGGTTTAGGTATTTTTTAAGAGTCGGATCAAACGATAAATGCTGCACAAAAATAACGATTCGTTTTTTGATACTCGATGATCTAAGGCTGTGTCCTGACTACGACATCAAATGCCAACAATGCAACAAAACTTGGCGACTGCCAAGGTCGCCAAGCGATGCAATAGCATGTGGCTGACTCTGCCAAGTCGCCAAGTTTTGTTGCATTTGTGGCATTTGATGTCGTAGTCAGGACACAGCCTAAGAAGAACATGCAAAATTATTCTGTACCGTCAAAGGGGGGTCAACTTTGGCCCATGCTTTTTAAAGTAAATAACTTCTCATTAAATACACTCTTCAAAAATGTGCTTGCCTTTTTCAATGAGTGGTAACTCTGCCCTGACCTATGAGTAACAAAATATTCAAGAAGAAAGTCAGTACGAGGGTTGTATGGTTGGGCCAAAAGTTACCCTTCAGCGCCAAAGTTATCCCATTTGACGTTACCTTAGTAAAAAAAGCCTTTATATGTCTTTTAATTTATTTTCTAACAGATTCTGAAATTTTTTCAACATCTACTCGGTAAAGGTAACGTAAATATATTTCTTCAGTAAACAACTCCAGTAGTTTTTCTAAACTTTTTTATTCTCATGGGGGTTCCATTTTAATGGCCATAAAATTAAAGAACAGTAGTAATTTTTAAACCTGGCAGCCTTGAGAGGCTGGATATATCAGCAAGGGGTAATAAAAGAAAACGAGTGAACTGTCGCTTAAAGGTTTCGTAGTCCTAATGGTTTAAATTGCACTTTTGGAGAAAGCCCTTTTTCATCAGTAATTTTATTATCTGAAAAATAAATTTTGCATAATGGATATAGTTTTTATGTATACTTATATTTAACTTAATTATAAAAAAAACACAATAAGTAAAATGAACGGCCATTTAAATAAAAAATGAATTCGTTGTTGTTGGCTGCTGTTAAAATTGGGAAAATGTGTTAACTATTGCCCTGTAACCAATATCTTTAAAAATGTACTCTTTGTTAAAAAAAATAGAGACGTAAAACACAAGAAATGACATTCAAGTACTACTCAATAAATCAATACTTTTAAGGTAATTATGTACCTTATAAAGTCATTTCAATACCTTTAAAACCTAAAAAGTTCTATGCCAGCTACCTCTTGGGCGTGCGTGGTTTTCTCGAAAATGTTATTATGACGTCCAACCACTGTAGTTTACTACTTTAGTCCAACCACTGTAGTTTAACTAGTAAACTGAGTTAACTAGTCAACATTACTAATAAACATTTCATGTCACCATGTAGTTTACACTGTATAACGTAGTTTAATGTGTCCAACCATATTAACTGAGTAAATGAAAAGAAATCTGATTTGTCCATTACAATACTTTCATTACCTTATATTTCATGTTAGGTAATTGAAGGTAAAAAGACAAATTCATTTCCATTTTGACGTTCAATAAATAAATAAATAAATAATAAATAAATAAATAAATAAAATAAAATAAATAAATAAATAAATAAATAAATAAATAAATAAATAAATAAATAAATAAATAAATAAATAAATAAATAATAAATAAATAAATAAATAAATAAATAATAAATAAATAAAATAAATAATAAATAAATAAATAAATAAATAAATAAATAAATAAATAAATAAATAAATAAATAAATAAATAAATAAATAAATAAATAAATAAATAAATAAATAAATAAATAAATAAATAAATAAATAAATAAATAAATAAATAAATAATAATTAAATTAAAATTTAAATAATTAAAATTAAATAAATTAAATTAAAATTAAATAATAATAAATTAATTAAATAAATAAATAAATAAATAAATAAATAAATAAATAATAAATAAATAAATAAATAAATAAATTAATTAAATTAAAATATAATACATAAATAAATTCCTCCCATCTTGACTGTTACATCATTGACTGATACAAAAATTAATTTAAACTTTTAATAATAACAATAGCAGAGTATATTTTTTAAAGATTTTATAAATAAATGAATTTAATTTCATTTTGATTTTGTATCTCTTATTTAACTTTTATTAAAATTTTTTTTAAAAAAACCTTTAAGATTTAGTTAGTAGATGGCAGCACTATAACGTTCCATTTAACCCAGTATTAGTATTATTACCTATATTATTAAACATTCCTATATTAACAAACATCATATTATAGTTGCCATTTATCTATTACAATGAAGATATTTTTTGTTAAAACTCTTTGGCACCTCAAAGTTAAGATTTTGCACCCGAAAGTAATTGTGTATTATTTCTTTTATTTGAAGAAATTTGAATTTTAGAACTACGCGATGAATTATATTATATCAGTGGATTGTTAAATACATGTAACGTAAATTTATGTTTGACATTTCTGTTACAAAATGGTAAAATTTCATGGGTATTCGATGTTGAAATTAAAAAATTTTAATCATTGAAGAACCGATTCAAAATTGGTTTTTAAAACATTACTAACCTCATCGGGTACAGTCAGAATGGCCGAGCGGTCTAAGGCGCCAGATTTAAGCTCTGGTTCTCGAAAGAGAGCGTGGGTTCGAACCCCACTTCTGACAATAACCTTTTTTTGATGGATTTTTATATATCAATTGTATGAATGTTTCACTTATGGCTTTTGATTGAACATTTTAGGAGATTTATTACAACTGACAGTTTTGACATATTTGCATGCAAAATAAATACATCAATTCAATAAATGTTTAAAGATGTAAAAGAAACAAGGTTCTTTTTGGTTAATTTTTTTTGCATGTTATTTGAAGAATTAAATTTAAAAAAATACTGAAAATTTATAATATTTGAAATTTAAAAGGAGAAGGGAGGGGGTTTGTATTATTTTACTAAATTGTTATTGCTGATTTTATTTGCTGACAATTTTTATTAAATTAGCTATAAAACAAGTATTTATACCATTCTACGATTCTACCTCTTCTAAAATTAAAAAGAGATCTAGTTCTGATGAATGCGGCTATGTTTTCCTTTGTTTCGTTGTTTTTACTGAGTTGCTTTAATATTTAAGTACTAAACAGAGCAGTACCAATATTTTATCAATCCATTATCTATATGTATTTTAATTTATACTATTTACTCACTAGTAATTTTTTTATCCCATATAATTACAATTTGTTGAGTGTTTGGCTGTCTTTTTATTGAGATGGTTGCATTATTTAGCATTTAAAGTCACAATTTTCAAATTGTTTGGACTTAATTTTTGTGAAAGCCGGCATTTTAAAGACTTGAAAATTGTTTGTCAAACGACCCTGGCAGATTACTTTTTTTTGGCAGTTTATATTTGAAATTTGAAAAATAAATGCAGTAAGTCCTAAAAGCTGGATAGGTGAATACTATTACAAAGGACTATACTGTTACATATGGGGAAGTGAGCGAATGTTGGTAAGACTTGCAATTCGTATCGTGCCGCCATCTATCAGAATACATCATAAACAAAATTTAAAATGAATGCAAGTAACCAGAGATTGACACAAAAAATTTAAATTTTCATAAAAAGAAATTAAATATTAAAAAAAATATAAAGTAATTCCGTTTTCAAAAACATCAACTATTTTTGAGATTTCAATCTGTTGAATAAATTTTATCATTATTTTATTTCATTTAGGTGTTCAGCTTATTTTATATTTCTCCAGTCTCTACCAAAGTATACAATTTTGTACAAATTTAGTGCAAAAAAGACTTTAATTAAAAAGGCTAAAAAATCTATATTTTGTAACTAAAATTTAAGGAAATTTTTTGGAATAATAACTCTTGAATAAATTTTAACAATAATTTCTTTGAAACTTTATTTGTTAAAATTCAATTTTTAAACATTTAAAAATGTGAGTATGAAAAATTTAGGGTCAATTTATTTAATAAAATTGGTTTAGAATGAATTTCATTTTTACCATGTTTTTCATATTTTCATTTAAATACAACAAACATTATTAATTTCTTTAAAAGACACGATTGTTCCATTTAAGGATACATAAAGAAAATATAATTTTATAGAAAAATGTATGGAGAATTTAATAAAATGTATTTGAAATAAGTGCGAGTTTAATTTAGTGAGAAAAAATATTACAAGTTTGATGATGCCAAAATGGAATCGGGGGCTGAGGAGCCCAGTCGGTTAGGCATTCGCCTAGCATGCGAAAGGTCCCAGGTTTGGGTCCGGGCATCGCCAAAATAACTGCCGACCTATAAACGGCCCGTGCAGCCAAAAATGTCCGACGAATAATACCTCGTGTAGAGGGAGTGCACGTTAAATATGCTTCAAAGTCCTAACGCTGCGTACGATGTCGCCCTTAACGGTTGCGTTGGGTGCCTACTCAGGTGTCGGCTCGTCATTTGACCGTGGTTCTAAAATATGACGCCCGTCGCCAATAGCCCTCGTGTAGCTCTAGTGCGACAATAATTCAAACTAAACTAAATTTAACCAAAATGGAATCATTGGGAGTGAAAGGGTTAACATACTCAATTTTTTTGTATGTATATTTTACTTAAAAAAAGACACACAGTATGGCATGATAAAAGCATTTATTAAGTATATCTGGCCAAATACACAACAAGTAAAAGCACAATGCAATGCAGTCAAGGAAAAGAATTATTTAAATTTCTATATAATTTTTTTTTGTTTTAACAAACGGTTTGGCAGTTACCTCTATGATAAAATGGAAAATATTTATATAAATTTGACAGTTTCTTTGAAATATAAAAATTAAATAATTAAAATTAAATTAATATAACAATTAAATTTCTATATCATTTTTTTTTGTTTTAACAAACGGTTTGGCAGTTACCTCGATGATAAAATGGAAAATATTTACATAAATTTGAGTTTCTTTGAAATATAAAAATTAAATAATTAAAATTAAATTAATATAATAATTAAATTTCTTATATCATTTTTTTTTTGTTTTAACAAACGGTTTGGCAGTTACCTCTATGATAAAATGGAAAATATTTATATAAATTTGAGTTTCTTTGAAATATAAAAATTAAATAATTAAAATTAAATTAATATAATAATTAAATTCTATATATTTTTTTTTGTTTTAACAAACGGTTTGGCAGTTACCTCTATGATAAAATGGAAAATAAAATATTTATATAAATTTGAGTTTCTTTGAAAATCAAGAAAGGAGCATACTGTCTAACGGAAACATGGTTTAGATAGAGAGCAATAGAAGTAGAGGCACAGTAACCCTATTCGGAGCCAAAAGTAAATACGTTTTCTTGTTGTTAGTAGCTTAATTTTAAGTCCCTTTGGCGATAGAATTTTTTTCATATTCCTTAAACGAGGATTTTTTTTCTGTGCAACGACTTTTTATTTCAAAGTACATACATCATCATAATTTAATTTTATGTAATATTAGGTCAATTATGTTATGTAAATATTCAAGCTCGTCAAAAGTCACCAATAAACAGACTTCTACTATATCATAGCTGTATCCAACTTTGTTTCGCCAGCAGGTGCTATTGCCAAGTATGATACTGATTTAATGTTACGTACTTGAGTTCGTAGTCGCTTTTCTTAAAGATTTAATTTTGCTTTCCGTTTCTACCACGGCCAACTTCAATAACAAGGCCAGAGAAGCTCTCCCAAGCATGAGCGTAGACGGAAATTTTGACGTCACTGTTCCCAGTGCCGAAGATCGAGAAACCAGTTCGGACGCATTCGGAACCCTAAAAATGTGGTCAGCCGTGAACGAGTGGTTCCGAACAGGTTTCGAGACAGGTTGTCTTCATCTTCGGAACAACGTCACTCGGAACTATGACGTCAAAATTTCCGTCCCCGAGCTTGTTTGGGGAAGCGTCTTCGGTCTTAAGTTGAGTAGGCCGTGTTTCTACTCTTAGCTCATTTCTATGGGTTTCTACAGCGACAGTTACAAGTCAAGTAAACAGACAATCACTATATTTAACAATTCAAGCATTATCTATGCAAAAGATAAACATCTTTTCTATGCAGGTTGCTTCATAAGTCATGGTATAAACTTGTAGAAGATGTAATGTTGTACAGGAAACACAACGAATTTAATATTCACATAGGAATAACGGGTCTTTAAATTGATTTTCGAAGGTCGTTAAGAGGGACTGTCAGTCCCATAGAGATAATACATTAGTTTTTAAATCACAATTTTTGCAAAAGAATTGCTTTGCCATGTTATCCCATTTTCACCAGGTATGGGAATCATCATAACATTAATTTAAAACAAAATTGAATAGAAAATAACATCCGGTTACTTAATTATTATTTGATAAAGTTTTAAAATAGTGTCGCCATCTGCTGTAATTTTCGGCATTTTAAAACTTCAAAAATATATAATTAAATAACTAGATAACATTTTCGTTTCAAATTTTTTTTCATTTCGATGTTATGTTGATTCTCATACCTGGGAAAAAAGGGCTAACATGGCAAAGCAATACTTCTGCGGAAGTTGTGATTACAAAACTAATGCATTAGCTCTATGGGACTGACAATCCCTCTTAAATCATTAGCTATTTTAACATATAATCTTTGTAGTTGATGACCAACAACTACGTAGTGGTTGGGAACACTTTTATATATCTGAAGGTTTAACTTTGTTTTTGAAGTTTTTTAAATACAATATTAGCATTTATTTGTAATTTTATGTAGTTTTCTCATCTTTTTCATACCTGTTTCAAGTAACTGTGGATGCCTTTCCTATTCGTCTTTTTATATAGATTATTAAGGAAATTTTAAACTCTTTCTTCAAGCTTATACTTTGCTTTATGCGACAACCAGCGGTCGTTTACACGTATCACAAAACCCGGGAAATTTATAATTCGATTATGTGCTGTTAAATCAACACCTACTGTTAGAGAATCCTTCCGTACGTAATACGAATTCCCGCATGATGAAGCGAAAGAAATCCACTATGACCCACCAATAACCTTAAAATGAGGGAGAATTTTTTTTAAATACAAATATTTTTGTTTTTTGTTAATCATCGTCGCACTCTAAAGAAATCAATTACATAGCTCGTCGCCAATATCCTTCACGTAGCTCTAGTAAGACGATTATTCCACCTAACCTAACCAAAAAAGTCAATATTTGAGTGCAGAAGCTTTCTCTCAAGAAGGTGTGGGCTAGACCAAGGCCTACTCAACTTATAAGGCCAGAGAAGCACTCGGTGATGTCAAGCTAGCCGTCCTGTTCCGAAACAGAGGAAACATGCTCGAAACTCAAAAAGTATAGTTGGCTATAGTGTCCCAGCAGGTTTCTTTTTCTTTGGAACAGACGACACCCTAAACATTACTGCTAGCTTGACGACACGGAGAGCTTTCTCTGGTCTTATAAGTTGCATAGGCCGTGGCTAGACACGCAATTTCCTTCTGGTTGGTGCAGGATTGCACCGGAATCCGGTACCTTTCCAGATGCCACCACTATTTTTTAATTTTGTAGTAAAACCATAACTTTGATACACCGCAAAAGTGGTAAATCAACGCCCCAAATAGTGGTGGCAGCTAGAAAGGTCCAAATTTCGATGCAATCCTGCACCAACATTTTTAACAGTGTATCAGGTGAATTGATGGGTGGTCTTAATCATTTTTAACAGTGTATTTTCCCTTTCTCTAGGGATAAAAGATAGGTAGGTGACCCGGGTTTTGCGTGTCGTGTTAAAAGGTGTATAACTTTAAGTGTATTGGACTGCCAGTCCCCCGTCCACGGGCAGGGTGATGCCCGTGATCAGTGAGGCCTTGTCGCTCAACAGGAACACAATGGCGTTCACCACGTCCTCGGTTTCTGGAGAAAAAAAATTATGCATGCAATACCATTTTGAAAGATTTTGATATCAGTTAAGCATTGACAGCATAAAACAGGCATTGTTAATAAAGCATTCTTAGTAGTAGTTTCCTAAATCTATTTTTAGTTATGATTTGTTTGGTAAAGGCACCTTTCTGAGTGGGGAGCCCTGTGCAATAAATTACAATAAACAGACGATTCACTTAATAATTTAAAATATTTCCATTGGTTGAACCTCTGCCGTAGGTAGGTAACAGGTAAACTGCAGTAACCACAACAATGAACTGAACAATTTTTGTCTAACATAATTTAATCTTTTACTATACTTTCTTACAGGTTAAAGTTATTGAGTGCTTATAACAATGGTCCAAGTCATTAGCCCAGATACTGCAGTTTACCAACCCTGGGCCGACCTGTGCTAAGCCACGGCCTACTCAACTACTAAGGCCGAAGAAGCTTTCCCAAACACGCTCGGGGACGGAAATTTTGACGTCATAGTTCCGAGTGATGTTGTTCCGAAGTTGAAGACAACCTGTCTCGAAACCTGTTCGGAACCACTCGTTCACGGCTGACCACAATTTTAGGGTTCCGAATGCGTCCAAACTAGTTTCCCGATCTTCGGCACTGGGAACAGTGACGTCAAAATTTCCGTCTACGCTCATGTTTGGGAGAGCTTCTCTGGCCTTGTTATTGAAGTTGGCCGTGGCTAAGCAACTTTTCGTAAAGACACAGGGGCGACCCCGTGAAAAGGTACTTTACTGTCTGTAAGTTCTTCTTTGTATGATTGTGTAGACACCTTTACATGGAAATTGAGGCCGGGATAGCCTGGTCGGTAAGGCCTTGGACTGGCATCCCTAAGGTTGCGAGTTCGAGTCCCGCTGCCTTCCGAAGACCCCCGTGTACACTAATGGTGACTGGTGCACGTTAAATCCGTCGTGGTCACAAAGTCCTCCAAGTTCCCATACCAAATCAATACCTCTGGGGGTGACAAGCTAATTCTGGGAATCCTCTAGTTGGCCTCTGTCTCTAAAAAATAGATGGATCCACTTATGTGTGTGTTGTGTCTGTCTTACTTGACGAAGGTTTATAAGCGGGTCAAGCACACAAACCTGAATATATATGTCTACCAACTAAATAACATGAAAATTTCCCTGTTTGAAGATGATTCCTGTAAGAGCGAGTATATGTCCAGCGAATCTCCTGGGTATTTGTTCTTCATGCCTAGCGTAATCGTCCTATAAAAACTTCTTCTAGTCTGGTGCGTAATGTGCAGAGTTGACTCGACTGCAAACAGTACGGGGAATATAGTATACATATGAAGAGTACAGGGGAAGAACCGCTGTTATAGAGTCGACCCGTAATTGAGTCTGCTTGGCGACATTGCGGCAGGAAACCGGATTCTCTCTTCTTCTTCGCTTGTCCAAAGTCGGAACATGCACGCGTGAATCTCTAGTAGAAAAGTCGTGGTTTAGGACTTTGCGAATTATTGCGAATCTTAAACGTGTTTCAACATCGTACTTTATTTAACAGCTTACACGCTGAAACGTACGGATAATACGTGAATATCGGTAGTAGAAAAGTGCACAGAATTAGAACTGTTTCTTACAAGTTTATTAGCGTTATCGCTATCACGCAAAATCTTTGAGGAAAGTATTCTTATTTTTCCCCTGTACTCTTCATATACAAGTAGACTGCACCCGAACAAGTATTTTTGTTCTGTTTGTTGAATTCTCCGTGTGACGAAAAAGTTCAGCCGGAAGATTATTAGACTGATGATATAAAAGTACGTAGTTTGAGCCCCGGCTAGGCAGTTTATAATTCCTCGGTAGTATTGTGGTCACTCGGATGACCTGAGGCTCGATTTATCCCTGGAGAGTTAGCATTATTTTCCCTTTACGATTTGTCTGTTAAAAAACAGTTTTTGCGATAAAATTGCAAATTTTATTTTATAAAGTAAACATACTGTCTCTTCAAATTATACGGTATTTATATGGCATACCAGCTGACAGTTTTTTTTCTGTAAAAACGACAATTTTTTTTTTGTCATTGTAGAAATAAAACATTGAAATCGGCAACAGTCTCCCCAAAGCATCAGGATTTTGGTTCATTTGACTAATTATTTGTTATTATTACAACAAATGAATACGTTAATCTTCTGGAAACTCAAATCACTTAACTTTCCATGTTTTATTGTTTTAGAATACTTAATTTAATCCATATACACTACAATATTGTTTTTTGAGTCACTTTTACCACCGCCTTTACACAGCTTTTTTTTATATACAAAACAAAGGCAAAACACACATTGATGCGGCCAAGGGGAAACAAAACCCGTACAGACCATAGCAGAAGATTAATAATACAATTAAAAAAGCTTATTTATTCTTCTATTCATAGTGTATAGCATAGTGTATTACACTGCTCAAAACAGTTAGGGGAGCCCTTTGCGTACTTTTGTTAACTCTTTCAGTACTTTTTATTTTTTATTCTAAAAATAAAAATCTGTGAAATAGATTCATTATGCATCTGGAATGAAATAATAAAAAACAGGGGGAAAATATCTTAATTTTTTAACTTATGATTCCAATTTCTTCCCCTTAAATATAACTTTTGAATAAATTATAATAATAATTTTTAAAACCGTTATTTATTTAAAAAAATTTAAAATCAATTTTTAAACATCTAAGAATACAAGCGTGAAGAATTTAGGGTCAATTTATTTTATAAAATTTTTTGGGAGCGAATTTTATTTTACCATGTTTTTCATATTTTCATTTCATTAAAACAAACATTATTTAATTTGCCAAAACTCAAAATACAAAAAATATTTTCACCGCCTTTAGTATTTGTTGTTCTAAGCTGAAATAACACATTTTTACTGAAAAAATTGGAAAAATCATATTAACATTTTGAGAAAATGACTGTTGCGTTGACGCATCGTCAGCAGAAAACAGGGTTAAAAATATCGATTCCCGTAAGCTTTTGATCCCTTTATATGAATGATCTACGACTTTTGTTATTGGTAACACATACGAAAAATTGATGATTTTAATTAAACATATACATATTTTCAATATTTGGAAATTTCGGAACATTTGAAAATACTTGGAACTCATAATTTATTTGATTTTATTTTTATTTTGTATGAAACGCCTGACTATAACAGTGATGGTGTAATAAGCCACTTCACATCCATTGCAGAGATAAATTGTTTGGCTGTGGTAATGTTTGCATCGAAGCCTTTCATCGTCAGGAGATCGCACAAGTAAATATCCTTTTTGTGTTTGTCCTGCCAATTGAAGTCCAAATTCGCATGTGTAGGCTCGTCACTTGACTGTGGTTCTTAATTACGATACCCGTCACCAATAGCCCTCGTGTAGCTCTAGTGCGACGATAATTTAAACTAACCTAATTTGCTTGGTCTTCATGTATCTGTTTTAATAATCTCTCTTCCATCTAACGGAGTTTCAATGATACTCAGAAGATACCTTTTTTCTTCTGGATGAGCCAATCTCCAAATCTTCCAAGCATTGACCAAACTGACATCAGTATAATTTATAAAAAATCGGCCACCACCACTTATTACCACGTATTTTTATTCTATATGTTACCAACCAAGTTATCACATAAATCTACTCCACCCCATTTTAGTGTTGTACTGCTGGATCAAACTTCACTATCGGAAACATCTGAATCAAGGGCATAAAAATTATCAAGAGCTTCATGGAGGGTTAGCTATCTATTTCGAGACATGTAGAATAAAAGCGAAAAAGTCTAAACACACGCGCGCACCATTCAAAAAACAGATATCAAATATACCCTTTGATTCAAAAGGTGGAACCAAAGGATATTTGTTTTACGCTGATGTTGTGCGAACGCAACGACTGTGTTTCACACGCTCGGTAACCATGATATTTTAAACAACTTATAATGTTTATGCAGATGTTGAATACTTGAACGGTTCATTTGACATTTGTTATGACTATTTTATCATATTCGATTTCCATGCTTGAAAAGGAATATAGTTGTTGTTGTTTCTAATGCCACTCGGTAACCGAGCCCGGAGTAGAGAACTACCCGATTTTAAGGCGAAGTGGGGCGGCTTCCGTTTTTTATTGAGCGCCACAAGGGAGGAAGTCCGACTTTTGCTCGCAGCATGACACATCCGTTTTACAGGAAGGTCCCTTTCACACATCCATTCTCACTCACATATCGGAATTTTGATCCGGATCAAAGGCCGATAACCCCCTGATCTGGTACCCCCAGAGGTATTAATTGGGTATGGGAACATGGAGGACTTTGTGACCACGACATATTTAACGTGCCCCAGCCACCATTAGCAACACGGCGGTCTTTAGTCGACCCAGCAACCATCAGAATTGCGAGCACCGCCGAGGACAGAACCCACAACCCTTCCGATGCGAGCACGACACTTCACACGACTGAGCTACACTCTTAAAACAAAAGAGTGAAATTCACTCCTATAGGAGAAGTGCATTTTCGGCACCGGAAAGGAGTGGAAATTAACTCAGACTGAGTTAAAACCGCTCGTTTTAAGAGTGTAGGACGCAGATTGTTTTCTTTTATTTCTTTAACCCACTCCGAAAAAGAGTGAAATTCACTCTTATAGGAGAAGTGCATTTTCGGCACGGAAAGGAGTGGAAATTAACTCAGACTGAGTTAAAACCGCTCGTTTGTTTTAAGAGTGTACCGCGGCTCAGGAATATAGTGACCAGAGCATGTGATGCTCATTGAAACTATGTTATATTTGAAAAACAACCTACGCAAAAGTAAAATAATCCAGAACAAAAAAAAAATAGTTTGGAAATTCAAATCAGTTATCTTATATCTCATGTTAAGCATTAAATAGGTGATGAGATTCGTTTTAATATATTTTCGAAGGATGTTTTTCAAGCGTTGCGTCAATGCAACAGTAGCGCTTAATGGGTTAATTCTTCAAAAGACATGATTCTTCCAACTAACGATACATAAGTGCTAGCTTAACTTAGTGAGAAAAAAATTGCAAGCTGAGCTGATGATTCCAAATGGAATCATTGGGGTCGAAAGGTTTTAAACCATGCGCTCCCCTAATTGTTGTGAGCAGTGTATATTGTACCTGTTTCGGTCCGAACTCCACAGCCATGCTTCTGGTGAGCTGGTCGACGGCCCCTTTGCTGGCACAGTAGACCCCGTAGCAGGGGATCGCATAGATCCCCATCATGCTGGACACATTGACCACAGCACCCCCTGTACCACGTTCACACATACCCTTGACCAGCGCCTGGAAAGAACCACAACCAGAGTTCCTCAGTATCAATTCGTGCTATATAGTAATTGAAGAGTACAGGTAAAAAACAACTTATTTGAATAGGAATCTGCCTGCATGAGGATTCTTTGGCCACAATAGCGAGTCATCGTCTAAACTGGTGTAAGGAAACCGGTTACTCACTTTGTTTTTCTCTCGCGGCAACCCTGATTCACGCCAGAGATCAGTGGACACGAGTCACACGTTTGTACCACGAAAGAAGAAGCGAGAGAAAACCCGGTTTCCTAAACGCTAATGTCCACCAAGCACACCAGAATGCGGGACGATTCCTATGCAATGAAGTTGTTTGTCCCCTGTACTCTTCAATTCTGATTGCAACGCAAGCTTCGAAACTTTCTTCCCCTACTCCCTTGTGTGGTTTTCCAGGAAACGGCATGAGTGTTGCTGTTCTATCTCTAGCTTGTTTGAGGCTCTGCTGTGAGGTTAATCCATAGGTATAATAGTTAAAGTATTAGATTGGCAGATCACGTGACCTCCAATGCTAACGATGGGACGCGCATGGAGGCCAGAATAAGAGGGCAATTTGGCAAGTGTTGCCGCCAGTTTTAGGAGAAAAACACTACGAAAAAATACCATTTAATTCGAAAATTACAAAACAATACCATAAAAATTTTAGCTGCATTTTGGAATCTTTTTAGTGACTTGAAAAAAACCGTGAAACGCTTTGCTAGTATTTTTATGGTATGTTTTTGTGATTTTAGAATTAAATGCTATTTTTTTAAGTGCTATTTTTATCGGCCACATTGCCCTCTTATTCTGGTCTCCACGCGCGTCCCGTCGTTAGCATTGGAGGTCACGCGATCTGCCAATCTAATACTTTAACTATGATATCTATGGGTTAATCGCAATTGCTTCCCAATTCTAAGTAAGGTGGGGAAAAAAAGCTAAAACAGCGATTTTTAAAACCACATGAGGAGGTAGGGGAAGAAAGTGATTTCGAGGCTTGCCTTGTAATTAGAAGGACCATAATACTTTTAGAAGGAGGAATTGCTACTGCTATCGTAATTTAAGCTTAAGCCAAGTTAGCAAATGCTTTCTTCCACCATTCGAGACAATTTAGGGACTTTAAAGCCAATAGCGATCCGCTGTGTGTTCCACCAAACTAAAGAATGCCTTTTCTGAAGGCTGGTTGCCGTTTTAGCAAAGCTGTCTTTGCTTTAGAATTTTTTTTTTCATTGGATTAACACATGTATTTTCCGGCTTGTATGCTTGATCAAAGACCCGCTTATAAAGTTTCGTCAAGTAAGACAAACACAGACAGAATTTTTACTGACAGAGAGAGAGAGAGAAGTTACACTCAGGGCGGAGACGAGAATCGAGCCCGCACCCGGTTCAAACCAACTAGGTCACCCGGCCCCTAGTGCGGCATATCAAACGTAAACCTATCGAACCGCGAAAGGTAAACCTATCTCTGTGTATTATTTTTCTTAATATTTTGTCACGTAGTTTTTGGGCCTACGCAAATTAAGTTTAAAAAAAAACACTACTACGTTTTAAAAAAAACACCTTCGCTTTATATATGAATAAAAGATGGTTAATTCGTAAGGATAATGACTATTGTGAACATTCTTTACATTTATACAAACAATAAAAATAAGTAACACTACTTACCTGGGTAATATTAACGACAGCCTTTACGTTTATGTTCATTGTTCTAGAATTTAATAAAATACATTTTAATGAATGACATGCATTTATTTAATACAATTTCTTTACAAATAAAGATACTTTAGAACTCAAATTATCCAAAGCAATTGGGACTAACCACATTCCCAACAATTGGGGCAGTTCCCAACAATTGTGGTTGGGTCCCAGCAATTGGGACCCAACCACATTCGTAAATCGAAAGTTCGGATAATTGGAGTTAATAGAAAAAAAAGGTATATTTTAATCAATTACTCAATGTATTGTTTGGCTGTGATATAATATAGTTTTAGTTTGGGTTCAACCCAACCAAATCCAAATCGTAAGATGTCATTTGTCAGTTTGAGTTATAGCTTTTTGCAATAGTTTTTTTCTATTCAACTTATGTTAGAATCTTGGTTTTACAAAAGGTTATATACGACATATAATATTTTATACTCGGCCTATTTGTAACAGTTCGTCTGAGTTGGATGTCATGTCTTGTAATTTTTTTTGGTCGGTACAAAAAAAAAACTACTAGGCATGATATCCAATAAAGGCGAATAGTAACTGGTAGGCCGGGAGGATTTTTTTGACATTCGGATAATCAGCACCACTTCGGATAATTGGAGTTCTACTGTCATTGTTGTGTTAGGTAAATACAGAAATTAGCAAGATCAAAATAGCATCGGATTTTTTTCAGTTTTGAAAACAAATTATTGCTCCCTGAAAATTATCCTCTTTCAAAAAGATCCGATTCATTCAAAAGCAACTGCGCTTGCGCGAGAATGCGTATTTTGACTAATCAGCGCCCTCTGACGGGTGTATCGTTTTTCGAAACCTGTTTTCGAGTACCTTAGTAACACTAACACTCTTATCCGTTCGAATCTCCGAGTTCGAAATTCACATACAGTAGTCGCGAAATGCGACCAGTTTTTTCGATTTTGCGACAACAAAATAAATTTAGTGGAAGTTATCGCGACTACAGTTTTTCAAAAAAATCTGCAATACATACTAACTTTTTCAAATCGAGGTTTCCACGAATCTTGCCAAAAATAATTATATTAAAATCAAAAATCCTCACCAATCCTAAATTTTTCAAACCATCGCAGTGATCATATAATCGCAAAAATTCGGCAGTCCTAAATCGCACTTACGATCTACAAATTGCAAAACTTCGGCAAACTTTATAAAATCTCAAAATTGGGGTATTGTAAAATCCTCAAATTGTGGTGATTGCCAAATATAGTAACTCTGACAAAAACTTAAACAACTGAGACGACCGTAATATCCACAAACTTCGGTTGTAGTAAAATGTGATTTCTAAAATTTTGGCACTCCAGTTATCCTAAAACGGCGAAACTCTTGTGATTCCATAAAATCGCGGAACTCCGGTGACTCTATAAACATTAAACACACAAGACCGACTATTTTAAAATCGTTCATTTGTGCACAAAATGAAGAAAAGAATGTTGAAGAAATTTTTGAAAAAGTTTTTTTTTTTTTCATAATTAAAAACAAATGCTCCTAGATAATGTGCATTTGTGCCTAGTTTTTTTTTTAATCTGAAGGGAAATCTGAAGGGATTTGAAGCACTAGGTCTGCAGAAAAAAAACTGCAGTTTTCTTGCAGCAAACAACTGCAAAAGGGCTGCAGTTTTTCTGCCTCCCATCCAAAATATTCTGCAAAATTGCTATACAAAAACTTTAAAAAAACTGAAAGGATTTGAAGCACTAGGTCTGCAGAAAAAAACTGCAGTTTTCTTGCAGCAAAAGAAAACTGTAAAAAAACTGCAGTTTTATTCTGCAGACTAAGTGTTTCAAAGTTCCCTTCAGTTTTTTTTAAAGTTTTTGTAAAGTTTTTTTTTTGAAGCAATTCTGCAGAATTTTTTGGCTGGGAAACCCACCTGTCGACTTCTTCTTCGGTGTAGGTTCCATATTCCTTGACGTCCATGACACCCGCATTGTTCACGACGAGGTCTATGGGACCCGCAGTGGCTATTGCTGCCTCAGTGGTGCTCCAATCGCCAATGTCCACACACAGAGGGATTATTTTAGGACTCTGGAATATATTTAAGTACAGTGTAATTGCAATTAAGGGTCGGTGGCGGAATAGTGTCCCATCGCTCCACCATACCACAGGTCCGTGGTTTATATACAAGATTGGAAAAGGCTCCCTAAGCCTTTCTTCCCTTCTGTAGGCAATAAAACGAGGAACAAGGCAGCTTGGGAACTAAACAATAGTTAGTCTGAAAACTGGCCAGGATATCTGCGGAAGTGGGTTTCCTTGGTATCGTAAGATAAAATGGAAACATCAGACCTTGGTCCACTGAGTTTTTAAAAATTGAAGAGCTTAGTCTCCAGAACGTGCTAAGTGACATTTCTGAAAAAAAAATAGAGATTTTTTTTTGTCACTGAGAAGGTTAGTCCTTTCCATAAAGATAGCAAGATTCCCTTTTAGCTTCCACACTACGTTTATAACGTACAAAGGGGAAGGTATTACATTCGTTCAGTCCGTCTGTCTGTCCGTCACCCACTTTCATAGCCGAAACTAACTACAAATGCTACGGACAAGTGTGATACGTCAAAAAATTCAGTGCATCGAAATTAGAATACATTGAAAATTCGAAAAAGAATTCGAATTCGAAGTACTTCAATTATTTAAAAAAAAATGCAAAATTTAATGCTCATTTAAAAAGTATAGGAAGCCAGTTTTATTAGAATTAAATCACCATTGCCATTCGCAACAATCGCTCGAGAAACTTTAATTCTTTTAGACAATAAATTAAAATAAATTTATTTTTGCGACATCGATCAGTTTGAAATGACGTCAAATATATTTCACTACGGATTCTTTGTATGTTGATATGAAATATTTTCATTCTATTTAAAAGCGATGAATATTACATATTTATTCTTTGAAATATAAATTAATTTTTGCAAACTATAAGTAATAATTATTGAATTTTCGAAATAAGATAAATGAAACTAGCCAAATTTAGCATGTAAATGTTTAATATTGAATTAATGTTGTGTTTGGCGCCTTTTTACCTGTTAAACATAACTGTTGTGTGAAAGCGGGGTAAGTGACAGATTCTGTTACAAACCTACTTGTTTTCTTAAAAAGTCATGAAAAGTCATGAATTCGGGACTTTTCATTTTGGCAGAAACCCTGTACAGTAAGCAATAGCATAACGTCATGTAATTTTATGGAATTAATTCATTGAGTGTTACTGGGTTGAAGTCTTATCATTTTGTCAAAACATTCTGCATTTATTATTTACTAGCAAATTTATACCCGTTCTTCGCACGGAATTAAAAAAAAATATCAAATAGATTCCAAATATATGTACCATACACCTTGTTATAGGATCATAAACTTATTATTGTTTCCACTCGTTATAAATTATAAAATCCCGTTTCATTGCCTTAAAATTCCAAAATGAAAATACGCTATAAAATGCACTCATAAATGTCATCACAATTCCCTCATAAATACATAAAACCTTTTAGCTCATTTGGCGCGTTTTGGAGATAATTTGGCGAGAAAATAGATATAGCTACCCACACCCATTATACAGCTCTAACACAATGACCTTAGAACAACCGACCAGCTTATAAATTATTTATAAAAGAAATTGCCAATTTGGCGAATTTTAGTTAATAATTTGGCGAGTTTGGCAACGTCTTGGCAAAAAATAAAGACATAAAACATTAATAGCTCTAGTGCGATGGCCTTTATTAACCATCATAGTTCAGTAATAGCTTAACTATACATTTATTGCTTAAATATGCATACATGCAGTCAACAGAAAAATCAATGAAAAAATCATCAAATAAACCCACAATAAAATCCGGGAATGAAGACTGGCGGAATTACGTCACTTGAAACATGTCAATATTTTTCAATAATGAATTTAGTTTCTGAAGTAATGGCAAAAGAATAAAATAAACATTTTGAATTTTAAATGTTTTCGTTAAAAGTTTTATTTAATTTTTTCAGCCGATGGCATCAGGAAAGAGAAAAAATGATCGGATTGAGCGAAAGTGGTGTATTTTTTTCTGAAAATTCGAATTTCTCTAAAATTGAACAATATAGAAAAAACTAAGCCTCAGGTGCACACGTTAATATTAAAGGGAATCTATCTTAAAAATTTGAATTTCTGAGGGCAGTATATGTAGGTCTTTTACGATCCGATAACAGACACACAGACAGACTCTTTCTTTTATTATTATAGATTATGGTTTATAATTTATTTGGAAATACAATAAATTTCTCCCGAATTGTGATGGATGTTTGTAAACTCTTTACTCGACTTGTACAACCTAAGTGCACTGTCACTGCTCACAACTCCAATGGAAATATTAGCATTTCTTTTTTTTGATATTGCTAGAATAAGGGTCTAAGTCCAATGGCATTAACACGAAAATGTGTCCCTATTATACTTATGTACCGTAACTCACAACTCAAATACCTGCCCATAATTAAACTGAAATATTAGTAATTTCCCTTTCTTTGTGTTACTAGAAAGAGGACCAAGCCCAAAAACATTAACATGAGACATCGGTCCTCTTTCTACTGAAGTATACAGTTTTATATCAAAAACCTTATGACGCCCCGTTCCTGTCAAGACCTATTTGTAAGGAAACAACAAAGATGCAATCTCTTCACTTGTCATGTTCTGTCACTAATGCCGACAAACCGCTCTTATCGCCAAAAAAATGACGTTTATTGGAAGAAAGCGTAGGAGATGTCACAGTCAATCGCATCTTATCTTTGGAGCTTCATATTGTTGGGCTCCTAACTTTGTGACACTGGAGTAGGAAGTGTTTGGATTCAATTGGGTTGGTGCGCTGACATATTTGGATCATTACATTATGTCAGACAATACAATAACAAACAATATTAATTTCTGGAAAACAACTCAATTATAATAGACTGGGTCGATAACATCAAACACATATTTATAATAATTATAAAAATAATATTTCTAATAATAATATGTATAGTAATAATATGTATAGTAATAATATTTTTTTATAATAATATTTATAATAATAATAATATGCAAAGTAATAAAAAAAATTATAATAATAATTATAAAAAAATAATATTGTTAATATTATTATTATTTATTATTATTATTATAAATAATAATTATTATAATATGAATAATATTTATAATAATAATGATAATAATAATGATAATAATAATAATAACAACAAAATAATAATAATGATAATAATGATAAATGTTTATTCATTATATGTAATTTTAGAAATATACTTTTAATATTGCTGGAAAAAAATATCCCTTATAAACGCAAAAATTTCTATTTTTAAAGTAACAGACAATGAAGCAAAACTGAAAAGAAAGTGTATGTTTTGGTTAAAAAGTTATACTGCTAAATTAGATTTTTTTTTTGTAAATAACAATCTCAAAATCAATTATTTAAACTTTCGCAATCTTCTTCTACCCTTTGTTTTTATTTTCCACAACTTCAACTTGCCTAATTAGGCTGGATTTTCGTTTTGTATTCTTAAATAATGTGTGTTAAATGACTATCTACATCTACATGAAATGATGTGAATTTCCGCTTCCGTTTTTATAAGTGGAAATGTTTCAAATGAGGAGATATCAAGATTAAGATAGATTTATAAATATTTTTTTTCTCGTACCAATTGAAAGAAATCCAAATCGAAATTCAGGAAATACCAGAAATACATAAAATCATGCAACAACAATTTTCAAAATGTTCCTCAATTATAAGCAGACAAATTTTGAAGTTCTTAAATAAAAAACGGCACTTTGGATTAACATTAAATTAAAATTAATTTGTTCTTAATTGTCCTTATGTTGCAATGATGACCATCTGATTTGAATTAGTTTTGATGACCATGAAGTTGCCTGAATATAGAATTCATCTAGGAATGTCGTTGCAGAAAATAAATCACAAGGTCATTATCTCTAGATCACGCAATAAGAATAAGCTTGCGTTTTTGTTTATACTGCAGGAGTAAAAGCAATTATCAAGGTCAATAGAATAATTGCTTTGCTTTAAGGGGACACAGTATTTAGCAATTATCAAAACCATCAACTCATAATTATTTAGGAGTATTTTGTTGAGTAAATCTTAAAAGCAGCACAGTTGTATCTTATAGAAGGAAAAAAAAGTCATAAAACATTTTCTGGGTTATTTCCAAATATTTGATATGAAGAAGGTGCAGTTATCTTTAATTTTATCAGTTTAGTTATTATTTTATCCAACGCATGAAATGGGCCGGACACCTTATTAGAATGAATGATGACAGAACAACAAAAATATTTTTTTGGCTAAACCAAATGGAACTAGAAAAAAGAGGCAGACCCAGACTGAGGTGGGTGGACTCCCTCCAAAAGGACTTTGTTTCGATAAAGGTCAGAGACTGGAAAGCTGTTGCGCGCTGAAGGAGAGACTGCCGACTGGGCAAATCTCCTTGAGAAAGCCATAGGGTCCACCCAGGACTGTCGAGCTATTGATGATGATGAGTTATTATTTTATTCAGCTCATGCGATACCTAAATTCCGAAAACTTTTGAATGAAACATAGGAGCTATTATTTTTTCTCGTTTTGAAACATATGTAGTTGATCAAACTGTGGAATAAAACAAAGTTTATTATGATAGGTTAAATTAAGTAAAATAATAAATATTAATAAAAATTAAAATAAATTATAATGTATTAAAATAAGAAAGAAAGAAAGAGAGAAAGAAAGAAAGAAAGAAAGAAGAAAGAAGAAAGAAAGAAAGAAGAAAGAAAGAAAGAAAGAGATAAAGGTCAGAAAGAAAGAAAGAGATAAAGGTCAGAAAGAAAGAAAGAAAGAAAGAAAGAAAGAAAGAAAGAAAGAAAGAAAGAAAGAAAGAAAGAAAGAAAGAAAGAAAGAAAGAAAGTATTTGAAAAAGAAACAATTTCTAATATACTTTTACAATAAACATTTACATTCGCTATTTATGCCTATAACTTGAAACAGTTACTTTGGAAATTATCTTTTCCTAAACTTTTCATAAAGGACTGCTTTTTGAATAGTTTTATTTATAATCAGTTTGTCATGAGTTAATGATATATTTCTCATCAATTGATTTATTCAGGTAGAATCCAGTTTTTAAAAAAAATAATAAACTCACAAAAGCCCTTTTGCTACACTCCAGAATATATAACATAATTTTAAAATCTAGTTTCTTCATACAAAACTACAAAACTATTCATGTGTTCACATCTACATCACCTTTGCTTTTGTTTCAGCTGTTGTTTACAAGTTATTTCCAAAATTCGTGAAAATAGGCAATGTGAAAAACAAAAATGGAAGGTAATCAAAAACATAATTGGAAGGCAATACACAATATTAGCGAGTTATAGGCAAGCACATGACCCACTATTTAACTTTCATCTAGTTTGGACATTTTAAGGATTCTGTCCGTGGTATATTCGGATGAAACTTAATATATTCCCTGCCTGTGACAGGAAAACAAGTAGGTTTGTAACAGAATCTGTCACTTAATACGCTTCCACACAACAGTTGTGTTTAACAGGTAAAAAGGCGACAAACACAGCATTGATATTCTATATTAAACATTTACATGCTAAATTTGGCTAGTTTCATTTATTTTATTTCGAAAATTCAATAATTATTACTTATCGTTTGCAAAAATTAATTTATATTTCAAAGAATAAATATGTAATATTCATCGCTTTTAAATAGAATGAAAACATTTCATATCAACGTACAAAGAATCTCGTAGTGAAATATATTTGACGTCATTTCAAACTGATCTATAACACAAAAATAAATTTATTTTAACTTATTGTCAAAAAGAATTAAAGTTTCTCGAGCGATTGTTGCGAATGGCAATGGTGGTTAAATTCTAATAAAAATGGCTTCCTATGCTTTTTAAATGAGCATTAAATTTTGCCGTTTTTTTAAATAATTGAAGTACTTCGAATTCGAATTCTTTTATGAAATTTTCAATGTATTCTAATTTCGATGCGCAGAATTTTTTTTGACGTATCACGCTTGTCCGTAGCATTTGTAGTTCGGACTACGAAAGTGGGTGATACACAGACAAACAGACGGACTGAACGATTATAATACCTTCCACTTTTCACGTTATAAACGTAGTGTGGAAGCTAAAACAATACTTTCGTTGTATCATAAAGTCAAAGAGAATTCAATGTCTGGGGCACATGGAAAGAATGGTAGAGGCACAAAGAGGATTTTCAAGGGACAGTGTCAAGGAGAAAGAAAAAGAGGAAGACCCAGAAAAACACGGATGGATGAAGTGGAGAAAGATCTAAAGGCCATGAAGGTCAAAAATTGGTAAGTAAAGGCAAGAGGACAGATTACTTTGGAGTCGTACTGTTAAGGGGGAATGGGCGAGCTGGACCGGTGGTCTCCAAAGCAAAGTGAACCAGTGGCGAAAAAAATATTTTCTCTGCCACATTTCTTCGGCTGTATTGAATATTTTTACAAGCGGATTTTTTTAGGTGATAAATGTAGCTGACTTACAGGTCCCGACCTTCTCACTTTTTGAAATTGGTTCGAATATGTTTTTTAATTTTCAATAAATAATTTTACACAAAATATTCGAAGCAATTTCAAAAAGTGGGAAGATAGAGACCTGTAAGTTATCTACATTTAATATTTAAAAACCGTTTATAAAAATATTCAATACAGTCGGAGAAATGTGGCAGAGAAAATAGTTTTTTCGGCCATTGGATTAACACTGAGTCACTTGAGATTGGAGACCCAAGGTCCAGCCCGCCCATTCCCCTTTAAGTGCCAGGTAGTTAGTTTTACATTTCTATGTAAATGTTATAATAAAATTGTCGGTTGATGCTCAACATTCTATTACCCATCCATTTTTGTTGGAATCAATAATATTTCTGCTGAGTCATAAAATAAGTTACATAATCAGAAAGCTGAGCCCTCTATCGGAGAGGTAATTGACATTAATGCCATCTATTAGGATACATTTAAACTAATTTTTATAATTAAACACTTAAATACACGAAATTAATGGATGTTTTTGGGGATTTTTGCGAAGGATTCTTGGAAAGATGGAAGAAAAGTGAGTTTGGTACTTACGATCTCGGCCAGTTCGTCCAAGTCCGACTGGGTTCTGCTCACAGCCACCACTTCAGCGCCGCACTCGACCAGTTTCAGGGTCAGGGCTCGTCCAATTCCTACCAGGAAATAGTATTTTAGTACAAAGTTCCATATAGTACACATAACCTTATGTGTTCTTTCATATTATTTAAAATTTTATCTACGTGTATATGGTTTTTACCATAGCATTTTAAAAACATTTTTTGAAGTAAACGACTACAAAAAAAAAATCAATTTATTGCATTGTTTGGTAGCATGGCAAACTCTCAATTGTGGTGCTTGATTAACATAAGGGTAAGTTGAAAAAGTGCATTCATTTGCGTCGCACTAGAGCTAGATGAAAATGGTGGTTGGGGCAGAGAATCGATAGGTAGCCACTAGAGGGGCGCTTGGTTTACAAGCATGTATATGACACTCTGCCATTCTGACGTTTGTCGTCCCGACAAATTGCTAGTAGCTGAAAATAAAAACATGTTAGCTAAATATGCACATCAAATCTTGACAATTAAGATAAGAAAAAAAAATTTAAAATGAAAATGAATGTGCGAAAAGTTCCTTCCCAAATTTGAGAGAAATAAAAAAGTTCTGGATGGCATCACAGAAATTTTGTAAAAAAAAGTCAAAGTTAAAGTTTCAGGTTCAGGTTTCGTCCCCCGCTCATCTGGTCGGCAGACGTCGACGTAAATGTTGGTCCTTCACCTGTTCTGGTCTTACGTACATCATATCTGTCGTTTGGGCGAACTTTAGTCACGACGTATGGGCCGAAAAAAACTTTTGTCGAAGTTTTAAGCCTGTTCCAAACTGTGTGCGCTTGATGGCGACTGTGTCATCAACTTTATATTTGGTGGGAGACTTGCGTCGTTGTATAGTTGATCCTACTCTGTTCTTGTTGTTGCAGGATATTGGCTTTGGCTTCTCTGCGCAGTTGTTGTTGATGTTGAACAATCGAATGTACGTGTTGATCTTCTAGAATTTTTTTGATGTTGAGATCCTCTTTATTTTTCATCTTTACTCCAGTTAAAAGTTCAAAAGGTGTGTATTTAGTTGCTGAAGAGATAGTGCTGTTAATTACACGTTGCACAGCTGGTATGTGTTTGAACCATTTGTTCGGATCGTCGAGGGACAACTTGGAGATGACTGGGATGAGCGTTCCATGGAATTTTTCAACCTGGCCGTTTCCTCGTGGCTGACCTGTGGTGATTGTGACATGTTCTATTTTCTCATCTTCGCAGTACTTTTTAAATTCTGTTGCAGTGAAAGCTGATCCACGATCTGATACTATTCTTCTAGGATTTCCAAAGGTGATTTGTTGCAGTTGGAGTTTATCTAAAGCGTCTTTTGCTGATGTTGACTTGACTGGATAAATCCAAAGGAACTTAGTAAAGGCGTCTACAATAGTGAAGATGTACTTGTATTTTTATTTGTACTTGGCAGTGGACCGAGAAAATCTATATGATATGTGTCTAGTGGAACGTCGCCTTTAGGAATGGGATGGAGAAATCCTTCTTGTTTTCCTGTTTTTCGTGAGGCAAGTATGCATGGTACGCAGTTGGATAGTACGCTTTCAACAGTCTTACGTATATTTGGGAAGTAAAATTGTTGTTTAACTAAGGCTTCAGTTTTATTGATACCAAAATGACCTTTATTGTGTTCGATTTGTACTATTTGTTTTTGCATGTCTTGTGGTATTACTAAAAGTTCTTGGTCATTGACTACTTTGTAAAGAACATTATTTTTGTACTTGTAGTCTGATGTTGGAGAGTGTTCTAGTAGTTGTTTAATGCTTAGTGTGAACTCGTCTTTAGACTGAGCATCGCAGATTTTTCGGGTTGTTTCATCAACTTGGATGACATGATAGGATATCGGCTAAGTGCGGTCGACATGTTTCATCTGCTGTCCTGGTCTGTGGATTAGCTCATAGTCGAAATCTTCTAGCAACATTGCCCATCTGGCAACTCTAGGTGGTAGTTCTTTTTTAGACATAGTTTTTTGAAATGCTTGACAATCAGTGAAGATTTTGAATTTTGTACCCACAAGATAGTGTCGAAATTTCTTGAGTGATTCAATTATTGCTAAAAACTTCTAACTCATATGATGTGTATTTTTCTTCCTGTGGTGAGGTTTTACGGCTCATATAGTGTATGGATGTAAGATGTTTTCAGCATCAGCTTGAAGCAAGATTGCACCAAAACCTTTCGACGAAGCATCACAGTGCAGTGTAAAGGTGAGCCCTGTTGGTATAAATGTAACACAGGTTTCTGTCGAGAGTGCTTCTTTCAGTTGAAGAAAAGCTTGCTGTTGTTCTCTGTCAAAGTGAAAAGGTTTGTTGTTCCGCAAAAGATCACTCAGTGGCCTTGCAATGGCAGCATAATTCTTTATGAATTTTCGAAAATAAGAAGTCAGGCCCAAAAATGATTGAACATCTTTCGTTGTTTTGGGCTGAGGGAAACTTAAAACAGCATTTTGTTTTGTGTGACGATGGTCGGATTGTACCTTTTTCCAAGATATGTCCAAGAAAAGTTATTTTTCGTTGTAGGAAATTGCACTTTTTGAAATTAAACTCAAGTCCATAGTCTGAAGCAACTTGGAAGACTTTTTTTGAGTTTTTGTAGACCTTCAAACTCATCAGACGAGGGGATAATCAAATCATCAAGATATAGAATTAGTGTTCCATCTTCTAACAGATCTCGAAAAACAATTTGAATAAATCTTTGAAAACGGATGGTGCGTTACACAGTCCAAAAGGCATTTTTGTAAACTCATACTGTCCGTCTGGAGTTACAAAAGAAGTGTACTTTTGACTATCTTCGTGAACATCAACGTGATAAAAACCGTTTTTTAAGTCTAAATTCGAATAGACAGATGCACCTTGTAATTTGTCAAATACGTCTTCGATAAGGGGTAAAGGAAATCTCTCTTTTACGATTTACGGTTTATTAAGACGAAAATCGATTGCTATTCGTGTTGAACCCTCTTTTTTCTTACATAAAACTATTGGTGCACAAAAATCTGAAAAACTTTCTTTAATTATTCCGCTTTGTAACATTTCCTTAATTTGTTTATTTACCTCAATTTTTTCCGACAATGCAAGACGACGTGGTCTTTGGAATATAGGTGTGTCATCCGACAGAAATAATTTCATCTGATAATTTGTACTTTTAACTTTATTCGGTTTATAAGTCCTAACCATCTCCATAATAGTATTCCGTACATTCGCGTCACGTATATGTCTAAATTCTTCTTCAAAAAGCATTTCATCATTTACAATACTAAATATTGGACTGAATTCCGTAATCTCAGGCGCTTTGTTTACATTCGGTAATATGGACTCATACCCTTGTCGGTCTGAGCAAAAATTTGTTGTTCATACATTCCTAAATCTTTATTTTGTTCGGTTTATATTCTTCAATCAAATGTGTAATTCGTTTCTTTATATCTTTATTTAGAACGTGTGTCAGGTCTATTCATTAACGTAAATCGAATCACAACAGTCTATGACGGTGGTACCGTCGATCGGCGAAACATCTTTTACGGGAAAGTAGGCTAAACTGTTACCGGTCTGTTTATTAAATTTTAAACGGTTGCATGTACATCTGGTCGGCTAAAAAAAATCTACTCTTTGCGTCCTCGAAGTCAGTGGGCGGAGTTTCTACTGATTGCTCCTCCTTTGTCTTTGATTGGTTCTGGCGTGTTTGAAGCTCCTCCCTCATGTCTTCATCAGACTCGTCGTCGCCACTGTCTGCGGCTTGATTTGAAACGATGGGGATTCTATTTTTAGATAAATTTTATTTTCGTGTTGTGTGATTTTTGTTTTTGGTCTGTTTCGTCGGGGCCGCCGCGAATAGGCCCCGGTTTCGTTCGCTTTCAATAGGCAATATTTGTGATTTTGTTAACTCGTGCAAATCGAAGGGGGGATTATTAGATCCGAAAATAGATTTTCACAAACTGCGCATCGAATGTTATTGGGTTTTTTCCTGTAATGCCAGATGGATTTGAGTACAGTTAGCGTTTACTTCGTTTCCAAAATGCGGAAATTAGTGTAATATTTCCATCGTATGTGTACGTTGTGGGTAAACAATCTGCTTTTACACAAATGTTAGTACATCCGCTATCAATAATTGCTTGTACATCTTTACCGTTAAGTAATATGGTTTCATATTGTAATTCGCTTGGGAGGGATCCGTTATCACGTGTCTTTGTTGGGTTGTTATTTCTAATACGGATTGTTTGACGTGTTTTGTCTGGTGTCGTTTGATTCGTTTTGTCCACGTGATTCGTTTTCGAATCTTTGATTGTTTTCGTTGCGGTGAAAAAAAACGGTATTTGTTTCCGCGTGAATGTTGATTTTTGTGTTCGGCGGAAATTATTGTACGGTGGTCGATTATTATATCGATGCTGTCCGTTGTTGTCGAACGATGTTGGGCGGGAATGGGTTTCATTAAAAGGCTTCCGCTTGGAATTAAAATATACATCACATTCTTTCGCTAATTCGGTCGGTTTAAACCAGTTTTTCACCCTGTCTTATGGATACATGTGTTTGGGTTTCGCGGTCAAGCGTGCTGAACAGCTTGTCGCTTACCATTAATGACACAGTGTTTCGAAAGTTGTAGCACCACGTAGCTTAATGTAATACTCGAAACTTGATATTAATCGCGAACTGAATTGAAGGTGCGTTTCATTCGGCATCCGTTGGCTTCTACGAAATTTTAGTAAACATTCTACTGCCGATGGTTGAAATTCGCGTAAGACGGTCGCTTTTACTTGTTCGTAATTTTTGTAGTTCGTTTTCCGGTATGTATAGTAATATGCTATTGGCTTTTTCACCAAGAATATTAATCAAAATTTCCGATTGTATTGATTTTGGGACTTCCTTTGTTATGAAAGCTCTCTTCAATGAATTAAAAAATAGATTGAAATTTTCCGGTTTCGATGGGACAGGCATGCTTAAAGTTTTAACGCTTTTCATTAATGTTTCGATGCTAGGTGTTGATGTTTCATTGGCCCTACTTTCGTTTCCTACACGTGTTTGGTTTTCCGTCAAAGTATTTCTGATTGTAGCTAATTCTAGTTCTTTTTCAACCCGTGTTAATTTAATTCTTTTTACCTCTAGTTTGTTTCTTTTTACCTCTAGTTTGTTTTTCTCAATTTCTAATTTACTGTTTTCGGTTTGTTCTCGTGTTTTTCTATCCTCTACTGTTGTAGTTATTAATTCTTGTACAAACTCTGGGTCATTTATAAACGTTTTATTTTTCTCTATGAGTTCTTTTATTGTTATTATTGTTGCGGATTCCGGCACCAATTCGCCAAGTTCTTTTGCAACCTTTACGAGGTCTTCTTTTTTCGTATGCTTATACATCTTCGTAATAATAAAGATTGATCCTACCTGTAGTTTTTGTTTCGTTTGTTGAATTTACCAGTGCGTGCGATGTGTTGGTACGATGCTATGTTGTTTGTTGCTCGAAGTGAAGCTCCGCTGTCGTTGTGGATTTAGGCGTGGTGTTGGCCTCTTTTTCTCGTAGTTGATGTGGTAGTACCGCAGTCCGCTGTCGTCGTAGATATAGGCGTGGTGTTGGCCTCCTTTTCTCGTAGTTGATGTGGGTGATGTAGAGTCGACTTCTGCTTGACGGCTGAAGAGGAACTCACGTGGCGTGGTGATGTTGCAGCTCTTAGTAGTTTCTGTTGTCGTAAAGTTCGTAGATATTTTGTTCAAAAAGTTCGTAAATAGGTTTTCATTCTGATTCGTAAGAGGATATGGTTTGACCTCGTGAGACTGAAAGTTCGTAGATTTGTGTGAACCCGGTTCGTAATAGGATTTAGCTTTTGACCTCCGGGAACACTTTGGTTTTGAAAAATTAAGAAAATTTTTTAAATATCGATGATTTTCGCGATGACGAGAGGCAGTTGTCGAGCCCCCATGTTTAGGAGGGCGTAGGGGCAGTTAAGAAGAAAGCAACTCAATTTGTTGAAGATCAATTTAATTTAGTAAAGCTGGCAAAGAATTACATCCTCTCGTTACCCCACACACCGCTCCTAATGACAAAATGGTGGTTGGGGCAGAGAATCGATAGGTAGCCACTAGAGGGCGCTGGTTTACAAGCATGTATATGACATGAATGCTATTGCAAAGTGAAAATGTAGAGAAATTTTAAAAAAAGGAATGCATAATTAAAAAAATAAAATAAAGATTTGTATATTTTTAAATGTTGTATTCCAGAAATTTTATAGGGTTTTATGCTTAAAAATTACGAAGCTGATTTTTAGACGTATTTAGATTTTAGACTGCATATGGTAAAAAGAACATTAAGAGAAAAAAGACGATGAGACGAACATAAAAAAAAATTATAAGAAAGCGCTATGAAAATATACACTGTCCAAAATTATTCAGCAATTCCAATATTTTAAAAACTAAATTGAAATAATTAGATTAAATTATCACCAAAACGAATATAATTCAGAAGGACCAAAATTAAAATGATACCCCTGGAACTGTTGCCACTCATGGCGTGAAACATGCCCATTACATAGTTTATAAAGATTTAAAAGAAACTTACCTTTTCCGGCTCCAGTAACTAAAGCTCGTTTACCATCGAATCGAATATCCATATTTTTCGAATAAAATAAATATTAAAATCGTCTGCTTGGAACGAAGAAAGAACTAAATAACACGAACAATTCTTTAAAAGAAAGTTTTAAATCTGTGAGCGATTTCAGGTGTTCTTCCGAAGCAAAATACAGACGAGGAAACGTAAATTCTGATTGGTCAAAAAACCAAATGACCTTCACAGTAACTGTCACTCACATCCACATAGGAAAGGAAACAACATATCATTATTGAAAGAGATAAAAGGAGTGAATGAAAAAAAATGGCAATGAAGAAATGATTATTTTTAAAGCAGCACGCAACTTCGTTGATTATTTGGGATTTTCCTAACAACGTGAAAAAACATCGATGTTAGCATATTGCCTTTCTAGCTGGTTTCTATATCAACCACTACAAATATTATATAATCATGTGTGGTACATTGAATTGTAGATCGAAGTGAGGTCAAGGTTAATCATAAATTTCAATTAGAAAATTCAAATGAGAAGTATATAACATATTAAAAAAAGAGATAATATTAAAATAACAAGCCATTGTTATTCTCATAATGTTATTGTCGAAAATTTTTATTGATGGGATTGCACAATAAAGTTTTCAAGTTAAATTATAAAAAAAACATCATATTTATAAAAGTTAAATTTACTTAAGCGTCTAAACACACACAAAATATATATATTTAAAAATATTTATTATATCTTGTACAAATAAATCATTTTTTTAAGAAACCCCATAAGTCATAATTTTATAAAAATTGACTATTTGATGTTAATCAATTTATCCCATGTAAACACACATTCTGTAATATGAATTAGTATTATTTTTCTTGCGCTTAAACCAATTTTTTTTTCCCAGAAACCTCATAAGTCCAGCAACTTTAAAATTAATTATAAATAATGTTTTTTTTTAAATACTCTTTCAAGATGTAATAAAGCATCCCGCTCAAAAGATTGTTGTTAAATTTTCTGTTCAGTAAGTTCGATGTAAGGTCGCTGTTAAAAAAAGATTTTTTTTTTAATTTCTTAAAAACTATGGTTCGTTGACTTATAGGGTTTCTAAAAACACTGTTCGGAGAGTGGTGCAAGATAACAGTTTCTGTCACAAACCTACTCTAAATATGTTTTCACTGGCGTTACTTTTTAACTTCGACTTTTAACATTTCGACTTATCAATGGTTGTAAGAACACTCAAGGTCTTTTTTATTTCTCAAGATGAGAAAAAAAAAGTTACGCAATTTGTTATGAATCCTCCCACCACTCAATGCCAATGATTGTTTTCAGATATCGATTGCAATTTTATCTTTAGAGATAAACAAAATTATCACATGGAGAATAAAGTGTAATTGCGGTATTTAGGGGGAATGGGCGCGCTGGACTGCGGGTCCCCAAAGCAGAGTGCATCAGTGTTAATCCGATGGAGAAAAAACTATTTTCTCTGCCACATTTCTCCGGCTGTATTGAATATTTTTACAAACGGATATTTTATGTGATAAAGGTAGCTGACTTACAGATCACAATCCCACTTTTTGAAATTGCTTTTCGAATTTTTTTTTTAATTTTCAATAAATAATTTTACACAAAATATTCGATCCAATTTCAAAAAATTGGGAAGATAGAGACCTGCAAGTTATCTACATTTATTATTTTAAAAAGAACCGTTTGTAAAAATATTCAATACAGCCGCAGAAATGTGGCGACTTTTTTGAGAGAGTGAGGGGGGGGGGGGGGGTTAATATTTTTTTAGGGTATCAAGGGGGGGGGGGGGGGTGGTCGAGAACTAAGTTGAGTGCGTCGTTAGCTCTGGGGGAATCGGCACCTCTGCCTCCTCGAAAAAAAAAAAACCGAGGTAGAAAAAAAAGAAAGTCCGCAATTTCTTACTGATAGTCCTGTCAGATCTCAGTTAAGAAAAGAAAACAGTTATTTTAAAAAACTAAAACTGCAAAAAAGATCTTCAAAAAAAGATGATGAATGTTTCTGTCCCTATTGCTTTAAATCCTATTCAAAATCCAAAGCAAAAGAAACTCGGGCACAGTGCATAAGTTGTAAAAAATGGGCCCACGAAGCATGTATAAAAGGAGATATCACCTACATTATTTTTATTCACTGTCAATCTGACGATGATACTAATTGATGGGATTTCTTTTTTTTTTCCTCGTAAAATTGTTAAGATTAACAATTTTTGTAAAATAAAATGTGTTTTTTTTTCGATATCTCTTTACTCTTTGTGTGTTACATTGTCAGATCATTTTAATTTGCTTAAAAGTACCGAAAAAGCATCAATATGAGTAAGTACATGTGTTATACCATTTAAAAAATAACTGAAAACTTTCCCCTTGCAATTTTAGCAGGTGGTTGGAAAACGTACCCCGCATACGGGGCACGTTTTCCAACTTAACGAGCTTGCATTTAACCACTCGCAGCCAAAAAATGTATTTACTTTTCAGAAAAGTATTAATGCTAGGTTGTAGATAATCATGTAAGGAAGGCAATGATATCTTATTTTCATGAAAATAAATAAAAGTAAAAAATATACATTCAAAAAGAAGAAAACCTGGAAAACTAGCCCCGGTCTCCCCTACAATGTCTATGCTCCGAAAAAATAAACGAAACAATCTATCTAATATCTCATTTTAGGTGGGATGGAAATATGATATTGTCAGTAAAGGTGGTCTAACGGTGTATCGCGTGCTGCTGTAATATATTTTAGCAAAGAAATGCGATTTTTTGGAAGGTATTGAACAACCCCGATAGAGTTAAGAAGAAAATGGAGATACTTGACGTGAAACAAAGTCCGTCAGAAAGTCGCCAAGCAACCCTAGTAAGCCCAAACAAACTGCTCAATGTTAGTTTATGCTAAAACGCATCATTTTGTTCTTTTAAGAGGGACTGTCAGTCCCATAGAGCTTATGCTTTAGTTTTGAAATCACAACTTTTGCAAAAATAATTGCTTTGCCATGTTATCCCATTTTCACCAGACATGTTAATCATCATAACATCAATTAAAAAAAAATTTAAAAGAAAATAACATCCGGTTATTTAATTATTAATTGATAAAGTTTTAAAATAGTGTCGCCATCTGCTGTATATGTTTGGCATTTTAAAACTTCAAAAATATATAATTAAATAAAATTGTTGTTATGTTGATTCCCATACCTGGGGGGAAAAAGGGCTAACTTGGCAAAGCAATACTTCTGCAGAAGTTGTGATTCCAAAACTAATGCATTAGCTCTCTGGGACTGACAATACCTCTTAAAGTCGTTGATTAAAATCAAGAAATGACAGTTTTCTCATTTGTGGAAAGTAGTACGAAATCTAAATTTTCACAAGATGGTAGTAATTTCCTTCACCGGTAAAAAAGCGTTGCACTTATGTTTATTAGAGTTAAAATCGCCAGTATCGCCCACTCGACTGATCAAATCTTTCTGTCCAGCTCCTGCAATTGCAGCAATTACAACTGCCCTCCGAAGACCTTTATGAGGAACTCTGCAGAGCTGGGGGTTATGACCTTGTCCTATTAGTCCTACCAGACACGAATATACATCATCAGAAATCTCCAATGGTGTAGTAAGCTATAACCACGAGATCGCGCCAAATAGTACGCCGAGAGCGTTTGTTTGGGCTTACTACAGGGAGATCATGGCTTCACTTGGCAAACCGTTTTTTGTATTGGTTTTTGCCATAAGACTCAGTTAGAACTATGTAGCAAAAATCATAGGTAACAACTCGCTTTGCTGCCCTTGTTCCTTGAAATATTTTCGAAAGTCTAAAATAAAGGTAAGAAAATTTTCTTTTCATATGCATTGAACGCGTGCACATTTGTCTTCATTACAAGCAGAGAAAATAGCTAGTTATAATATGAAGAAAATCCTTAAGAGTTCTCAAACGAAATAGCTTTAGTTAGTGGGCTATGCGGGCACTGTTTAGGAAGCGAATTGAGATTATTTTTGGTCTCTGGTCTTTCCGATGTCTTTTGTTTTAATTCTTATTTTTCTACTGTCTATCTCTCTCTACTTCCTTATATCTCTCTACCTCTCTTTATCTCCCCATAAAACAGACGGACATCTTCACCATGTCACTTTACCTACTTTTCCCTTTTTAATTTCTTTCGAATGAAAAAAAATGGCTAAAAATACAGTAGAGCGGCCGTACAACTATATGTAGCAGTTAAAAGTTATAGGTTGTCTTCTATGAGGAGTAGCAAATGTAAAGTCTTATAATTTATGGCAGACTGTAATTTATTATAATGATAAAATTATCTTCATTCACAATTAAATTAACATTTTACGACGATGTCATGAATTTAAACTTTTATAGCACATTATAGGGTTATAAAGTTTTGCAACTAAATTAAGAATAATTACATCGTGGTTACCCTGTTTGTATGGGGAATTATGATATTCATTTTATTTTTGCAGCTAGAGTTTCAATTAATTAAGATGACTTAATTAATACTACTCAACTTTATAACTGTAGTACGGCTTTTAAGAAAAATTTACCATATTTCAACTATGAATTAGATAAATTAGGAGACAGTTTGATTATTATTCTTAATAAATTGGCTGGTTTCAGGTGACGTATTTCCTTCCAGTTTTCATTCTCGTACTTTCCCCGAACGTTGCTCCAATTGGTATTCTATTCATACGTGTGTGTGTGTGATTTTAATTCAACTGTCGGGACTCGAGATCGATTTTTTTTTCCATTCAGGAATTCTGTTGCCACTCAAGACCTGAAACAAGTCCATAACCACACCTGCTTGGATATTGAATTATTATCCATAGCTAAGCTACCAGTAATACATTTAATACCTTATTTGAAAAGACAAAAGGCCTAGATGCTGTTGTACTTAAGAATTTTTAAATATATATTAAACTAGCAAATTTATACCCGTTCTTCGCACGGAATAAAAAAATATCAAATAGATTCCAAATATGTGTACCATATACCCTGTTATAGGACCATAAACTTATTATTGTTTCCGCTCGTTATAAATTATAAAATCCCGTTTCATTGCCTTAAAATTCCAAAATGAAAAATACGCTATAAAATGCACTCATAAATGCCATCACAATTCCCTCATAAATGCATAAAACCTTTTAGCTGATTTGGCGCGTTTTATGAGATAATTTGGCGAGAAAATAGATATAGCTACCCACACCCATTATACAGCTCAAACACAATGACCTTCGAACAACCGACCAGCTTATAAATTATTCATAAAAGAAATTGCCTATTTGGCGAATTTTAGTTAATAATTTGGCGAGTTTGGCAACGTATTTGGCGAAAAAATAAAGACATAACACACTAATAGCTCTAGTGCGATGGCCTTTATTAACCATCCTAGTTCAGTAATAGCTTAACTATACATTTATTGCTTAAATATGCATACATGCAGTCAACAGAAAAATCCAATGAAAAAATCATCAAATAAACCCACAATAAAATCCGGGAATGAAGACTGGCGGAATTACGTCACTTGAAACGTGTCAATCATTTTTCAAATAATAAATTTAGTTTCTGAAAGTAATGGCAAAAGAATAAAATAAACATTTTGAATTTTAAATGTTTTCGTTAAAAGTTTTATTTAATTTTTTCAGCCGATGGCATCAGGAAAGAGAAAAAATTATCGGATTTGAGCGAAAGTGGTGTATTTTTTTCAGAAAATTCGTATTTTCTCTAAAAATGGAACAAATATGAAAAAACTAAGCCTCAGGTGCACACGTTAGTATTAAAGGGAATCTATCTTTAAAATTTCGAATTCCTGTGGGCAGTATAAGTAGGTCTTTTACGATCCGATAACAGACACACACACAGACAGACAGACTCTTTCTTTTATTATTATAGATACTTAATTTCAAACATTTTCAATGCTCAAAACTTTTGCGAATTTTCTGACTTTATTCACATGCTTCATACATCAATAAATTTCTTTCAACTACGGGCATGCATCGCGTCATAAATAGTTCCAGCGGTATTGCTTTCATGTTTGGTCCTTCTAGAATTGCATTTACTTTATTGATAATTGGATCTAATTATTTCAATTGAATTATAACAAGAAGTTCATAAAGAACTAAAATAGCATACTTTCCTGTTACTTAAATACTTACTGAAGTTCTAATCGGGAAAAAAAACTAGGTTCCTAAAGTAAATATCATCAACAGCCGTTTCTACACTAGATTTATACACATTAGAAAAAAAAATCGAAACACAGCACCCAGCTATAATTTGAACTTCTAAAAGCCAAAATCAACTATTTTCCTTAATATTCTTTCGCAAATTAATTAAATATTATTTATCATCTGCTCGTGATTTATTTGTAGTTCGAAGAATAATTAAATATTTATTAATAACAAAAGTAATGAAACTACTCCGAACTGCATTAAAAAATAAGAAATGTAAATTAAAACTAAGCATAATTGCATGCAAAAGTATGCCTTGCCGCTTTCTTGGTAGATAAATAATGAATAATCAAAGAATCAAATTGTGCTACATTTTATGACGTCATTCCAAACTGATTCATGAAAATATTATTTTGCTTCAAATATGTTTAAATAAATAAAGTTTCTCAAGCCATTTTTGATTTAGCAACAGTGATTTAAATGACTCAAATTGAATTTCAATGCTAATTCAATGGGAAATTCGCCGAAAGAAGTAGATTTATGTCCGTCCGGACGTACAGACAGACAGACAAAAAGTATGAAAGTTGGGTATCTGAGGTCATAGCTTTCTAACAAAAAAAGAATTTTTAAGATCCGAGGGATAGAACCGATTTTGGAAGAGGGATACGGACAGACGGACACACAGACAGACGGAAAGACAGACAGACATACGAACATATAGACAGATGGACATCAACCGCATTTCAATACCTACAGCGATTTAAATGACTCAAAATTGAATTTCAATGCTAATTCAATGGGATATTCGCCGACAGATAGTTGATTTATGTCCGTCCGGACGTACAGACAGACGGGCAAAAAGTATGAAAGTTGTGTATCTGAGGTCATAGCTTTCTAACAAAAAAAAGAATTTTTAAGATCCGATGGATAGAACCGATTTTGGAAGGGGGGGGGGGGGTACGGACAGACAGACAGACAGGCAGACAGACGGAAAGACAGACAGACATACGAACAGACAGACAGATGGACATCTACCGCATTTCAATACCTACAGTGATTTAAATGACTCAAAATTGAATTTCAATGCTAATTCAATGGGAAATTCGTTGACAGATAGTAGATTTATGTCCGTCCGGACGTACAGACAGACGGACAAAAAGTATGAAAGTTGGGTATCTGAGGTCATAGCTTTCTAACAAAAAAAGAATTTTTAAGATCCGATGGATAGAACCGATTTTGGAAGGGGGGTAGACGACGACAGACAGACAGACAGACGGACATCGACCGCATGTCAATACCTACTTTTTCATTTTTTTAATTCTTTCGAATTAAAAAAAGAAAAGTAGGCTAAAAATTTATTATTAGAATTGCTAAATATTTTTGGACAGTTTATAATTTCATCGCGATTTCTTTTGATTTTTTTTCTCTTATTGTTCGTTTCGTCATTTTTTTCTTTTATTGTTCTTTTTACCTTGTGTAATTTATTGTACTTTAATCTGTAGAATAGTTTTATCTAAATACTAAAAAATACTTAATATAAAGTATCCGCTAAATAAAAATATTGAGAGTGAGAGTGAAACCGAAAAACAAATGAAATCGCGGAAATGCAAGAATGGAAACTAGTAACTTAAAACATAAGAAACAACATATTAAATGAAATAATTTAACTACTAACAATGTTAACTAATTCATTAATTCAACTCTTAAATCATCAGCAATACGCATTCTAATTAAAAAAAACACAAACCTTAATGAAATCGAATAAATTAATGAGAACTTTACTTTGATTTTTGGAATGCTTTAATACTTTTCTGACATTTAAAATTAAAGTGACATCCTTTCACTTGAATTGCTAACATTTCATTCCTTAACACTTCTTCCGTAATCCCTCCCGAAATTATCCAGTCAAATTTTTCGACCTCACATTAACTGTAACCGTTCAAAAAAGAATTAATTGCCACCCGGTGCAACTTAATTAGCATTTATTTGCATTGAATTTCGATAATATTCTTCTAGATGCTTTTTTAAGCGAATAGTTATTATCTATTACTGTATTTTTTAATAAAACTAATTTCTAAAAATATATGAATAATTTTTTACGTAATTTAAGGTAAATATAAGTAATATGTATGCAAAGGAGATTCTATATAGATTTCTAGATATTATGTACCACTTATAGATATATGTACCACAGGTCTTTCCTATTTCTTTTGTTTTAATTCTTATTCCCCCCCCCCCCTACTGTCTATCTCTCTACTTCCTTATATCTCTCTACCTCTCTTTATCTCTCCATAAAACAGACGGACATCTTCATCATGTCACTATACCTACTTTTCCATTTTTAATTTCTTTTGAATGAAAAAAAATGGCTAAAAATACAGTAGAGGGCCGTACAATTATATAGCAGTTAAAAGTTATAGGTTGTCTTCTATGAGGAGTAGCAAATGTAAAGTCTTATAATTTATGGCATACTGTAATTTATTATAATGATAAAATTTTATCTTCCTTCACAATAAAATTAACATTTTACGACGATGTCATGAATTTAAACTTTTATAGCACATTATGGGGTTGTAAAGTTTTGCAACTAAATTAAGAATAATGACATCATGGTTACCGTGTTTGCATGGGTAATTATGATATTCATTTTATTTTTACAGTTAGGTTTCAATTAATTAAGATGACTTAATTAATACTACTTAATTTTATAACTGTAGTACGGCTTTTAAGAAAAAATACCATATTTCAACTATTAATTAGCTAAATTAGGAGACAGTTTGATTATTATTCTTAATAAATTGGCCTGTTTCAGGTGACGTATTTCCTTCCCGTTTTCATTCTCGTACTTTCCACGAACGTTGCTCTAATTGGTATTCTATTCATACGTGTGTGTGTGATTTTAATTCAACTGTCGGGACTCGAAATCGAATTTTTTTCCATTCAGGAATTCTGTTGCCACTCAAGACCTGAAACAAGTCCATAACCACACCTGCTTGGATATTGAAGTATTATCCATAGCTATGCTACCAGTAATACATTTAATACCTTATTTGAAAAGAAAAAAAACCTAGATGGGGTTGGAATTTTGCTTTTTATCAAATATATACTAAATATTTAATTTCATGCATTTTTAATACTAAGAACTTAAGGGGGAATGGGCGCGCTGGACCGGGGGTCTCCTAAGCAAAGTGCATCAGTGTTAATCCTAAGGAGAAAAAAATATTTTCTCTGCTACATTCCTCCGGCTGTATTGAATATTTTTACAAGCGGATTTTTTATGTGATAAATGTAGCTGACTCACAGGTCCCGACCTTCCCACATTTTGATATTGGTTCGAATATTTATTTTAATTTTCAATAAATAATTTTACACAAAATATTCGAAGCACTTTTAAAAAGTGGGAAGATAGAGACCTGCGAGTTATCTACACTTACTATTTTAAAAAACCCGTTTGTAAAAATACTCAATATAGCCGAAGAAATGTGGCAGAGAAAATAGTTTTTTCGCCATTGGATTAACACTGAGGCACTTGAGTTTGGAGACCCGCGGTCCAGCGCGCCCATTCCCCTTTAAGTGAATTTTTTGACTTGTGTTCACAAGTTTCATACATCAATAAATTTCTTTATCTCATCTATTTGCATGTTTCACGTCATGAGTAGCAATAGTTCCAGCGGTATTGTATTCATGTTTGGTCCATCTAGAATTGCATTTTCTTTATTGATCACAAACATATAAAAATTTTTGGATTGTGTTCATAATTTCAAAGCTATTTCTTTTTATTTTATTTTATCTTATTGTTCGCTTTACATTGGATAATTTATTGTACTGTAATTTGTAGAATAGTTTTTTGTAAATACTAATAAAAATACTGAATATAAAGTATCCGCTAAATAAAAATATTGAGAGTGAGAGTGAAACCGAATAACAAATGAAATCGCGGAAATGCAACAATGGAAACTAGTAACTTAAAAACATTAGAAACAACCGATTAAATGAAATAATTTAACTAATACCAACGTAACTAATTCATTAATTGCACTCGCAAATCACCCGCAATACGCACTCTCATTAAAACGACACAAACCTTAATGAAATCGAATAAATTAATGAGAACTTTACTTTGATTTTTTAGAATGCTTCAATACATTTTTGACATTTAAAATTAAAGTGGCATCTTTTCACTTGAATTGCTAACATTTCATTCCTTAACACATCCCTCCGTAATCCCTCTTGAAATTATCCAGTCAAATTTTTCGACCTCACATTAACTGCAACCCTTCAAAAAAGAATTAATTGCCACCCGGTGCAACTTAATTAGCATTTATTTGCATTGGAATCCCGATAATATTCTTCTATAAGGGAAGCCATGCTTGCACTTTTTTAAAGGGAATAGTTATTATCTATTACGTACTTTTTAATAAATAAATTCAATAGAATTATCGAATTAATTTTTTTAATTAATAAAATAGAAATTCAAAGAATATAAGATTAAATTGTTTGTCAGAATTGAAAGATTAAATATAACAGACTTGTATGCAACATGGAAATATTATAGATTTCAGATATATAGTAAACTACTAAAGTGAATATCGAACTGAAAAATACTTACTATTATAATGAAATAATATAACATAGAACTGTATTCTAACAATGAAATATGTACTATAAAAATAGAATATAACATAACAAATAGAATATACATAACAAATAAATGTACATAACAAATAGAATATACCTAACAAATAGAATATACCTAAACAACATAGAATATACATAACAAATAGAATATACATAATAAATAGAATATACCTAACAAATAGAATATACATAACAAATAGAATATACCTAACAAACAAAATATATATAACAAATAGAATATACCTAACAAATAGAATATACCTAACAAACAAATATACTAACAAATAGGAATATACATAACAAATAGAATATACATATATAATAGAATATACCTAACAAATAGAATATACATAACAATAGAATATACCTAAAACAAAAATATATATAACAAATAGAATATATAACAATAGAATATACCTAACAAATAGAATATACTTAACAAAGAGAATATACATAACAAATAAATGTACATAACAAATAGAATATACATAACAAATAGAATATACTAACAAATAAAATGTACATAACAAATAGAATATACATAACAAATAGAATATACCTAACAAATAGAATATACCTAACAAACAAATATACATAACAAATAGAATATACATAACAAATAGAATATACAATAAATAGAATATACCTAACAAATAGAATATACTAACAAATAGAATATACCTAACAAAAAATATATATAACAAATAGAATATACCTAACAAACAAAATATACATAACAAATAGAATATACATAACAAATAGAATATACCTAACAAATAAAATATACATAACAAATAGAATATACTTAACAAAGAGAATATATATAACAAATAGAATATACATAACAAATAAAACTCTTCTGAAAAAAAACAAAAGTGGTAAAAATTCTCTTCCCTCCTCCTCTAGTTATTACTTGTACCATTTTTTAATCATATTCCCAGATTACAAACTAAATTGCATGTTAATCCAAAAACTGAAATAGTTTTAGTACTTTTTTTTTTATTAAAATACATTAATAATAATTATAATATAACAGTACATTGTTTCAAAATGCTAATTTCCTCATTCCGATTACAGTGAACAAATGTTCAAGAAAGTGAGTTGGGCACAGATTTAAGAGTTTTTTTTTAGTTAATGATGATTTTTAAAATGAGTCGACAGTACTTAGAGGCAAGTGGTGAAGCCACTACCGTGTGCCGGGATACGTCGGGAAAAAGAGAACAACATTAACAACAAAGAGTTAATTTTGCCTCATAGAGAATTGTGTTTTTGTCATGTTTTCTACATTGTAATTAATAAAAATAATAATAATGATAATGATGAGGATAATAATAATGATAATGATGAGGATAATAATAATAATAATAATAATAATAATAATAATAATAATAATAATAATAATAATAATAATAATGAGAACCACAATAATAATAGTAAATAGTACATAGTAATATAGTACATAGTAATAGCAATAGTAATAATAGAGTAATGGTAATAATAATAGTAATGGTAATAATAATAATAATAATGGTAATAATAATAAATTGTATAATAAATTGTAATAGTAATTAGTAATAGTAGTAATAATAATAAAAATAATAACAATGATACTAACATTAACAATAACAATCACAATAACAATAATAACAACAATGTTTGACGAAGGTTTATAAGCGAGTTTCTGATTAAGCACTCAAACCGGAAATATATGCGCCAATCAACCAACAAACCACCCAACAACAATGATAACAACTAAACTAATAATAATAACTAATAATGACATCAAATTATTTGCAAGCATTCTTCTCTGCAAATTAAAAATAAAACAAGGTTTTTAAGGCACAGTAGAACTTCAATTATCCGAACTCAGACTATCCAAATTCCAATGGTATTATTTTTCTCCATCCATACGCATAATTGTTGACTTTCCATATAATTCAAAGCCCTTTTTCGTAAAATATAGTTATATCTTCTATTTTCAAAATACATTCAGTATTCTTTCAGTAGTAAAGAAAGCAGTTTATCAGCATACGTGGTTGACTGTATAGGTGCATAAAGTAGACTACATCAAAACTTGTAAACATTTAAAAAAAACATATTTGTATTATTTCTGTAAATAGAATTTACCAGAAACCAGCCGACACAATACTTTCAGTTTTCAGTTTAAAAGGTTTGTGTAGTTAAGATCTTTTGTGTTTTGTATAGTTACGTTTGTTTAAACTGGAGTCACATTGTTCAGTGATAAACTACACTCCTCCAAAAACTAAATTACTTAAACAAATTTATCATGACATAAAAGATATTTACTTGACCACTCTATTTAAAGGCGAATGAGCCCGATTGCCCGCGGGTCACCAAATCAAAGTGCCTGTTAATCAAATGGAAAATATTGTTTTCTAAGCCACATTTTTCCGGTCGTATTGAATATTTTTTTATAAACGTATTTTTAATACGATAAATGTAACTGACATAGAGAGCTCTATGAAATTGTCATTCATTTCAAAATCATCATTTATTGAAACAACAAAATATTCGTATTACACAAAAGATTCGAAGTAATTTTAAAAAAATGGGATTATAGAGCCTTGCAAGTCAGCTATATTTATCAAATAAAAAATCCGTTTGTAAACCTATTTAATACAGCCGGAGAAATGTGGCTTAGAAAATCATTTTTTCTATTGGATTAAAACAAAGGCCCTTAGGATGAGAGACCCGCGGTCATTCTATCGCATTCGCCGAAAAGAACGGGGTCAACAGAAAAGAGAAAGTATATTCTTTAAAATCCATCCAATACTTGCGAATAAACTGTTGTGGCGCCCTCTGTTAGGTGTTTAGGCAACCACCTTTTCTCCAAATATCGCAATGTCCCAGACCAGATCCGGTTTTCCGGTGAATACAGACGTTTTCTCCACATCTTTGGAAATTGAACACGTTTCGCCGGTTAGAGTTTCCGGTAAATATTTAGAATCGCCGGTAAATTTATCGAAACTCCGGTAAATCTATTGAAGATTTTTATATGTTTTTGTTATAAAAGTGGAATGTTTAGTTAGGCGTTGGATTTCGACATTTATAAAACTTATTGGGTGTTTTTGGATTTGTTAAAAGTTGAAGAAGATGATTAAGCTGTGCATTTTGGTTGTGTTGTACAGCTTTTGTACTGTTACTATTGCTATAGGTAAGAAGTAGTACAGATTTTGTAAAACTATTTTTAATATTCTTTTGTGTTTTTTGCATGGTAAATATATCAATTTCCAAATTAACTAAAAAAAGAGAGGCCAAGACTTTATAATGATATATTTAACAGAACAACTTAATTAAGACATTTTGCCTCACAGTTTGGGATTTTTAAATGCATTTTTTTCAGAACGAATCGCATATTTATTATATGGCGTATAATATCATGTTTTTGTAAGCTGGTGAAAGAAGAAAAAATATAATATTACAAGCAAGACATGAGAAATAATACAAATATCCCTGTATATGATTGATATTTTTTAAACAGTAACTTTCAAATATTATTTGAATAATAGGTAGGTATTGGTTAAAGTTTTATCACAACGTTCTTATGACATGACTTTTCATGGCTTTTTCGTATGTAAAATTTCATTGTATTATGTCTGTGAAAATAGCTATAGGTGTTCAATTCCGAATCTTTGGCAACTTTTAAGTATTTTAAAGTATAACATTGATATAATAATTACATACAAATAATAAATACATAAATTTTAATATACCAATGATTTATGTTTATAGAACTGCTAACTTGAGGATTTGTTTAAAAATTTTCACAAAATTATATTTTTAAATATTAACTTTTATTACAGCATCCAATTACTATTAACTATATTGCACCTAACTTAAACTTATTAATTAAACTTATTCCTTAAACTTATTAATTAAAACTTTTTTGTATAATTTCGATTAAACGAACTTGAAACGATATTTTACAAACCATAGCTTACTATTTGGTTTTTATAAGTTTGGTATTTTTCCGTTTTAGCTTCCACACTACGTTTATAACGTAAAAAGTGGAAGGTATTATAATCGTTCAGTCCGTCTGTCCGTCCGTTCACCCAATTTCACAAAATGAACCGCAAGTCTCACAAACAAGTGGGATACGTCTTTTTGAAGCAAAAAATCAGGCTAGGCTACATCCCGAATTGCATTAAAAAAATTTAATTAGAAGTTTATTTAAAATTTAAATAATTAAATATTTAATCTACATTGAAATAACATATGAAATTTTATTTCTAATTCAATATTTTCACTGTTGCCATTTCGCCAAATGTACGAAAAACTTTATTTAAAATAAAAATAAAACTCGTGAAAAAATATTTATGTGTATTGTTAACACAGGATTAATTTAACAAACGATAAATATTATTAATTGAATTTTCGAAAGAAAGTTAATGGAAATGGGAAATGGGAATATTTCTTATGATGTCACGCTCACCATACTGCGATTTCATTGGTTGTTTTGTTTTCTTTGACAAAGTGTTGAAACAAGCTCATTGTTTTTTACTAAAAGATGTTTATTAGGAAAACGATAGATAATGTCCGTTTTTCGCATGAAAATCATGTTCTTTTTTAATTTTCAAAATAATGTAAAGTTAAATAATATGATAATAGTTTCGCTTCCATTTTTACAGCAAAAAAAAATACATAATTATTCTTAACTCAAACTTCTTCTAGTTTTGACGTTTAAAAGTTTAAATTAGAAATTGCTAAAGGCCCTGTATGACGAATTTGTGTCTATGGTATATAAATAGTGTGTTCCCTGGTGAGCACAAATAATGTGTGGAAGCGTTTAAGTGACAGATTCTATTACAAACCAACTTGTTTATTATTACTTTATGTTTTTTTAATCATTGAGTTCATGCATATATTGGCTTTTATTCAAAGTATATTTTTCGATAATATTCTTTAATACTCTATTATAGACTATTAGTGGAATGCTAGATTTCTTTAAGCTTGAAGTTTTTGTTTTAAATTTTTCACTTTAATAATTATTTATTTTAATGTTAAACTCACCTTTCGTCTTTACTGTCACGAAATATAATTAACTTCTTTTGGGCTTAGATACACTTTGTATGTATTTTTTTCGTAAGTATTACTTTTTTTTTTATTTTACTATGTAATTCTATCAGAATAGTTATGGGTTATCTTTTCATAAAATGTATACCTGTCAACATTAATCTATACCATACAATACTTCATAGTCAAATGCACACTTTATAGTTTTGCCTTAATTTTTTTCCAAAACACATTTATATAAGAACTTTGATGTTCATTACAGTTTTTTATCAGTCTTAAGTTCATTTGGTTGCAAACTATACTTTAAACTAATAGCTTATATTACTTTACTCACTTATGTAATTTTAGATTTTTTAAAAAATAAATATTAAGTACATAACTTTATTGCCAGTTAAAAAGTTCTTGAATCCATATTTTAATGAAAACAAATAATACAAACTAACAATGTTTTTGTGATAATAAAAAATAAATCTTTATTTCTATAACAAATGCATTTAATTATAAAAAATAAAATGCATTAAATAAAATCCATTTTAATTTTCCAAAATTTGTTGACAAATTGCAAACAATGCATAAATAAATATTTCTAAACAATTCCATCAGACGAGGAAGAAAAAAAAGCATGATGTGAAATGTAAATGGAATTTTAGAAAAAGCAAAAAAAATTATATAATAAAGAACTAAAAGCAAATGTAGGGGAAATGAATATTTTTCATATATCTATTTTTAGAATTTCGAAATTCAGTGTGGAACATCTTTTGCTATTTGTTAGCGTTGCCACCAATGAATATGTAAATGTATATCTGCGGTTGAATACATTTTTGCGATTTTTTCATTAGTGTCAGGTAGCAGAGCCCGGAGCGTTTTAGAATAAAAAATGATAACTCTTTTGTTCTTAACTGGGAAAATTCCGCTTAAACACAATTTGTTATTCTAGTTCTTGTTTTCCAGTTACAGTTTAGAAGTGGATACAGATTACATTTATCTTTTTTTTTGTTTGCTTTTTATTAAAACTGTAATGTTCATTGTATGCTTTAATAAAAGTTTAAAATAAACTACAGAGAAATGAACGGAAATGCGTTACAATTTAATTTTTTTGTTTTTGTTCCTCTGACATCATAATCATTTATTTTTTGGGTAGTGGAGTTGTACTTAAACATACCCTATTTTATTTTTAGTATTTTCTATACTACGACGTATACTTAAAATATAACCTATTTTATGTTTTCGTATTTTCTATGTTACGACATATATACCTAATTTTTTTCCTCTTAAATAAAGCGTGCTCTATGTTGCATTTACCGTTTGTAAACCTCAGTTACAAACCTTAATTACATCGCTAAAAGAAAATTTGCTTTTTTCACGTGACGTAAATCATTTCTTATTTTATTCCTGTTTTCATTTTTGGTTTTGTTAATTGGTGCTTTGACACGGTAAGTTTACGCCCACCACATTGATTTACAAATCAAGGCCTTATATTCATTGCCGTGAAACTGCTGTCATTCAAGACGTGAAAATGCCCATTGTAACTATTTAAATAAATGTGTGTGTGATTTTTTTTACTTCATAAATCTACATATTTATTAAAATTCATTGGATTGAATTTCATTTGTGGTTTGACACGGCAACCTCCACCCATTACATTGACTATCCAATCGCAACCTTATTTTCATTTATTTGAAACTGTTGCCACTCAAGAATAGAAACATTCCCACAGCAACTATTTAAATAACTTATTTTTTTTACTGAACACACTACAGATTTATTAAAATTCATGAATACAATGTTAATTGAAGCTAGTACAAAATGTGATATAAAAATCACATAATTTTATACCCTAAACAATATATAATATATCCATTCCATAAAACCCTTCTGCGAGCCAGGTTGTTCTTTTCTATTAACAGGGCATTTTCTCTTTGCCCATTTCTTTTGCTATCAGCGATATTTTATCTGCCGAGCAATATCCTTTATTAATTTCTGTATGCAATCAATAACCTATCGCAGACAGAAGAGACCCCTTTTCTTCGTTTATGTCTTTTCTTAGATTTGTTGCTTCTGATTGTGGAGGAGGCGATAGCACTTGGCTGTCTCCGTATTTTATCGGAGTTAATATTTTGGAAAAAATATTGTTCGCCTAGCGCGCAAAACTTGCTTATATATAAATAAAAACGGCTATTTCTTTCAAATGTATGACCCTGACATTGTTAGGGTAGGGTAGGGTAGGTACATATATATTCCGGCTTGTGTGCTTGATCAGAGACCCGCTTATAAGCCTTCGTCAAGTAAGACAGACACAGAAAGAACTTTTACTGTCACAGAGAAAGGAAAGTACACCCAGGGCGAAGGCGGGAATCGAACCCGCACCCGTTACAGCGCGCAGACTGCTAGCGTTATTGGTCTGCGATCCAAACCACTCGGCCATCCGGGCCCCCTGACATTGTTACCGATGTATTAATAATTAGGTAATTTAATCGTTACCGGCTGTATTTTTTTAGCTTCCTTTAAGCGATTTAACACAGCCAACTATGCCTCGTAATTTGGAACCCTGGTAAAGTGACGAGGTCGACACCTGAGCGGGCACCCAACGGAACTTCGAACGACATCGTACACTAACGCTGTAGGGACTTTCCACTCCACATATTTAAGGAGCACGTATATCGCAGTACTCGGGCACCCCCGTGATTTAGAGAGATTTTTCGATCATCCAACACGAATACGTTTATATTATGGATAGGACAAGGGCAAAACCAAGAACCTTCTTGGTGAGAGGCTTGTCGATTACCACTCTCGGCCATTGGGAGGCCTATTAGTAAATAGTAAGTTAATCTTTTCCTGTTTTCTATTTCTAGCCTCCTTTAAGATCTTTAACAAAGCCAATTAAAACTCGTAATTTAGACCCCTGGTCAAATGACGAGTTCGACACCTGAGCAGGCACCCAAAGCAAACCAGTGACGCCATCGCGCGCTTGCTCAGGACTCCACAGATTTAACGAGCACGTATGTCGCAGTGTACTCAAGACACAAATTTAAGCACACAACGTAAATATGCCTATTTGGCTGTAATTTTAATTTCCGACAACGTTAAAAAAAGAGTTATAGTTGGCTTGGTAACGGTTTGCACCCAGGATCCTTAGAAGAAAGATTCTTTGAAACGAATCTATTTTTTTTGTTGTTGCTGTGCCTTAGTTAGTGAACCACCCCAAACACTAAGCACCATATAATTTTTTTTTGATGACGGTCAAATATCAAATCTTCCAATAATATTTTTTAACACTCCAGTTGAAATCAGTAAAAATAACAAATCAGTTTCTTTATTAAATCATTATTCGTCGTTCAAAACAATTCCCAAACATTAGAGTGACCTGACCACTGAAATTGATTGCCCGTTAAGTTTAAAAATATGATTACGAACGACTGAGGGCTATTGTTCTGGTTTTCGAAACTTTAACTCGTTTTTTTAATAAAAAAAAGAATTAATTTGTTGCCACTTATATTAAGATTCAGTTAAGTTCAGTGGAAGAGAATTCAGTACATCTGAAATAAAATCCACTAAAAAAATTCATATCCGATTCTAATTAAATAATTCCCTGTACTTCCGGAAACAATGGCGACGAGGTCATCTGTGAAGGCTTTATGTTTGACCTTCTTATGTTCTAATATTAAACTATTGTGACAACTTCAAATCTATTCCCTCCAAAGCTGCTGCTAACCATATCAACAAATATTTTCTATCGCCAATGCGATGAAAGCGAATGACCGCGGGTCTCCTTACGAAACTATCTCACCCATGTTAATTTTCCTAACCCAAGGAACATTTTTCTCAAAAACTATATGAGATATAATTATGAACTTTTTTAAATTTTGTTCCTTACTCTTTGGTTTAAACTGAGAATATTTCAAAGTATAAAAAATACTTTTACTGTGATTGTAAAATATGTATTAAAAAACACAAAAAAAATCAGATTAAAGTATTTTTGCAACAATTAAATTCTCATTAAATAAAGAACTATGTAAGGACAAAATAAAAAAACTTAAATGATATCCTATTCTGAGAATGTTCCAAATAGAACACAGGCAGATGACCTCGACCCTCCAATGGAAAAAATATTTTCTAAGCCACATGTTTCCGGCTGTATTGATTGTTTTTACAAACGGTTTTTTATATGATAAATGTAGCTGACTTAAAAGGTCGCTTATAATCCCACTTTTTGAAATTGGTTTGAATATTTTTTTGAATTTCCAATAAATAATTTTATAAAAAAATATTCGAACCAATTTTAAAAAAGTGGGATTATAGAGACCTGTAAGTCAGATACATTTAGCATATAAAAACTTTTTTATAAAATTATTCAATACAGCCGGAGAAATGCGGCTTAGAAAAAATATTTTTTCCATTTGACTAACACAGAGTCGCTTGGTCCCGCTAATAATATGTTGGTGGGACCAATATTTTACTCATGAAGCTAAATGTTTAAACTCCAATTTTTATTAAGAGAAAGCAGTTTCATTTACTTGAAAATCATTTAATTTTGCATGCTTGTTCATTATCTTCAAATGCATTAAAAATTTATTAAAACTTTTATTTCAAGAAACGTTTGAGACATTTTTACATTTAATCCATACATTACGAACTTTTCCCCGCGTTATGCTACACATGAATTTCTCTATTCAAATCTGTCAATATTGTTTTTTTTTGTGCACTTAAAATTACCATATCGCCAGAATAGAATGCTTTCTAATTTCTAGTGTCAAAGAGCTGTGTAATGTTGTATAAAAAAACTGTATGATATATAAAAATAGAAGAGTTATGATATAAAGGCCGGTCTCAATTTAGGGATTTGCGTTTCGTTGCCAAGCAATGAAAATACCCAAGTGTGGTGAACATTCTACTTAGTATTTCACTCAACTCAATAGGTATAGAAACCCTACGTTACTTTCAAGCTCGCCAAAAGTCGCCAACGAACATACCGGCCATTATATCATAGCTGTACCATAAAAAAGATTTTTTACTATCTAAAAAGTATCAAAAGTTACACAGCTATGCATCTTTATATTTTCGATGATTATTTATAATATTTTGAGACATCGTCCGTAGTTGGAAAACTTTTCTTAAAGAAATTTTGACAGTCCATTAATTTTATGGTCTAGGTTTGTGCCAGGAAGCGTACATTTTCAAGAGCAACCTGACATTTTCGATTGAACTTCAAATTCAATTTCTCATTTTGCTTTAACGCAGCGAAATATAACTTAATTTTTTTTGTCGAGGCACTTGGACCATGAAGTTGTAAAATTATTATAAGGTTAAATAATTTTTAATGGGGGCAATTTAAACAAAAAGAATTATCATTTAATTTGTTTCTTCATTAAATATAAACATCTTATTTTCATCTTTAATCAATAGTTAGACAGAAGTTCAATGTGAATTTTGTTAATTTAGTATAATATTTAATTTGGGCGAACAAAATTCTTTGATTGCAGCAAAGTGTAACCCTGCTTTGTTGCAAGAACTCTTTGAAAGTTAACTTTCATATTTGAATTCGAACGAACGATTTTTATGACGATAAAATAGAGTTTTTAAAAGAGAGATACATCTGCGGTATTTTTCTCATTTCACATGTTAAGTCAACAAAGTACTTCTCAGATAACCTTGCCTTCATATTTTAAATTTATCAACTACTAGCAAATAAATACCCGTTCTTCGCACGGACTAAAAGAATATTAAATCGATCCAAGTATATGTGTCATTTGATTTGCTATAGGATAATAAACTTTGAACTTTGTTCCAGTTCTTTATAAAGAATAAAATCCCGTTACTTATATTGCTTTAAAATTCCAAAATAAAAATACATCACTATAAAATGCACATCCTCATATCACAAAAATATTCCTCAATATGAACTTACTGTCATCGCAATTTTCCTGATAAATTCAAAATTAACCATAATTGTGTAACAATGTTATTTCACGTCAAAACCTCCATTCTTTTTTTTTATTAAAATTTAGCTCATTGGCACGTTCAATTATTTTTCAAATCATTAATTTAGTTTCTGAAGGTATGGCAAAAAATAAAAGCCATTTCAATTTTAATTAATGTTTGTGTTCATTTTAATTTCTTTTCGAATGCACACGAAAGGGAAAAAATGATCGGATTTGAGCGAAAGTGGTGTATTTTTTTCAGAGAATTCGAATTTTCTCTAAAAATGGAACAAATATGAAAAAACTAAGAATCAGGTGCACACGTTGGTATTAAAGGGAATCTATCTTAAAAATTTCGAATTTCTGAGGGCAGTATAAGTAGGTCTTTTACGATCCACAGAGAAACAGACTCTTTCTTTATTATCTATAATAATAAAAGAAAGAGTCTGTCTGTGTGTCTGTCTTCGGATCGTAAAAGACCTACTTATACTGCCCACAGGAATTCGAAATTTTAAAGATAGATTCCCTTTAATACTAACGTGTGCACCTGAGGCTTAGTTTTTTCATTTGTTCCATTTTTAGAGAAAATTCAAATTTTCTGAAAAAAATACACCACTTTCGCTCAAATCCGATCATTTTTTCTCTTTCCTGATGCCATCGGCTGAAAAAATTAAATATAACTTTTAACGAAAACCTTTAAAATTCAAAATGTTTATTTTATTCTTTTTATTCTTTTGCCATTACTTTCAGAAACTAAATTTATTATTTGAAAAATAATTGACACGTTTCAAGTGACGTAATTCCGCCAGTCTTCATTCCCGGATTTAATTGTGGGTTTATTTGATGATTTTTTCATTGATTTTCTATTGACTGCATGTATGCATATTTAAGCAATAAATGTATAGTTAAGCGAAAACTGAACTATGATGGTTAATAAAGGCCATCGCACTAGAGCTATTAGTGTGTTATGTCTTTATATTTTCGCCAAATACGTTGCCAAACTCGCCAAATTATTAACTAAAATTCGCCAAATAGGCAATTTCTTTTATGAATAATTTATAAGCTGGTCGGTTGTTCGAAGGTCATTGTGTTTGAGCTGTATAATGGGTGTGGGTAGCTATATCTATTTTCTCGCCAAATTATTTCCCAAACGCGCCAAATGAGCTAAAAGGTTATATATATTTATGAGGGAATTGTGATGGCATTTATGAGTGCATTTTACAGCGTATTTTTCATTTGGAATTTTAAGGCAATGAAACTGGATTTTATAATTTATAACGAGCGGAAACAACAAAAAGTTTATGATTCTATAACCGGTTATATGGTACACATATTTGGAATCTATTTGAGATACTTTTATTCCGTGCGAAGAACGGGTATAAATTTGCTAGTTATAGATAAGGAAATACATAAAGTATTATTTGGATATAGATTCTAGGTTTTACTATTGCATATTTTTTTAAAGACTTAATGTTAACATTTCAATCAAATTTTAAAAATGTAAAGGAATAAAATGAAAAAGGGATAGATAGGATCCAAAGAAAACGTTTTGGACTCTTTTACACAAGCAACCACTAGTTGAACTTAACTTTTTTTTGTAAGGGTAATCAAGGTATAGTTCTATAAAATGGAATGGGGCCCGGATGGCCGAGTGGTTTGGACCATTACGCTAGCAGTCTGCGCTCTGTAACGGGTGCGGGTTCGATTCCCGCCTTCGCCCTGGGTGTATATTCCTTTCTCTGTGACAGTCAAAAACTCTTTCTGTGTCTGTCTTATTTGACGAAGGATTCATAAGCGGGTCTCTGATCAAGCACATCAAGCCGGAATATATATGTACCTACCAGTACCCCCCTACCCCTAAAATGGAAAGAAGTTGAAGAAAGAGAACAAAGTTAAAAAATTTGGGCCAAGATTGCACCAGAATCATAGAATTTTCAGTTGCCACCACTATTTGGACCGTTGTGATAGAAGGTTGTTAAGTTCGAGATAACTTACGCAGATAGAAGACACAACAACTGCTGTTTGAAGATTGATTCACTTGCAGGATTTTATTAATTGCAACTTTTAACAAATATCAATCAAGCTTAATCTTTAGCTTATTTCATTTTAAAGTAAAGTTTACAAAATTAAATATATATAAACATCTTGTTTTTAAATAATTCTATCATTTAAGTTTATAAATAAAGTTTTATCAAACGTCAAGGGTCGGCATTCTCGATAAGCCAACAGTCATCTGCTTCGGTCGATCTGGTAGACGCCCCTTTTTGCTGCTGCAGGCATGAGCAAAAGTGTTGCCACCAACACGTTGATTTACCCCTTTTGAGGTGAATCGAAGTTACGGTTTTAACACAAAATGATTCACACTCTAATAGTAGTGACAGCTAAAAAATTCCAGGATTCCGGTGCAATCTTGCACCCAACTTTTTAGCATTGAAGAATGAGAGATTTTTCACTTCCTATAACTCCTGAGACCTGGCATACATTTAAATGGATGTTTTTCGATCCTGTTAATGTAGAATTTATTTTAAACTTTAAGAACTGAAATGGTTCGATAGAAGAGGATCTGTGAGTCACTTTTCAGATTCTTCATTTGTATAAAAAAAATGAAGCATCACGAGGTTTAATCGTGATTCAGTGGCCTTGCAAAAGCTTTTCAGCAGTAAATGTTAAAGATTTGGTGTGAAAACACGCACAACACACATTAGAATGGACTATTGATCACATAAAATTGATTACCTGGTGATCCAGACACAGCGGAATTCAACAGCTCATTGAGCAGCTCCATTCTGCCGTGAGCGGGTAAACTGCAATAACCGCGACAAGGAAATGGACCATTTTTGCCCGTAAATAATCAGTCATTTAGTTTGCTTTCTTGAAGCTAAATTTATTGAATGCTTACAACAATAGGCCAAGTCATTAGTCTATATAGTCCCTGGACAAATTATTTGTATTTTTTTAGTAATGATGAAAACATACCAAAGAATGCCATATATCATTAAAAAAAGATGTCGATATATGTATTAAGTATAGCAGATAGTATTTTCTATTCAATAGCTTAAGTTTAGGAGCACAAACGTCCTTCTAAAGGTATTTTGTTCATCATTGATTGATACATGAAATCTTGCAGTGCGTCTAATAATTTGTCCAGGACTGTATACTGTAGTTTACCAGCCCACGGCAGCATTGACCTTTACCCTCCACCAACTCTCTAATCAGTCCCATAAAGTACCTGAAATCCCTAATCAATAAACGTGAGGCATCTGCAAATGGAAGGCCTTCCTCGGGCTAAGTCCCCCTTAATCGTGGCCTAGACCACTGCCAAATGCCCTCCCGACCGCACTAACTAGTGGCGTGATCCTTCCCACGCGCCCCTTTGCTGCACTGCGCCACTGACGGTTTAGGGGTATCTGCTTGTTGTAGGAGTAACAATGATACAAGAGAGAAACAAACTTTTTTTATTTACAAATTTCTAGGAATTGGAAAGTTACTTTTAAAAAGCAACTCTGTTACAGTTACCTAATAAGAAAAGAAACTCTGTTACAGTTACTTAACATGAAAAGTAACTAGTTAACGTTACTTAATAGGAAAAGTAACTAGTTATGGTTTTAATATGAAAAGTAACTAGTTACAGTTAGTTAATATGAAAAGTAACTAGTTACGGTTACTTAATATGAAAAGTAACTTAGTTACAGTTACTATAGTACAAAAACGAAACAATCATAGTTACTTAGAATCATTAAAGAAAATTGAAAATATCTTTTACCGTTTTTCAAAGAAAACCAAGTCTAAAGAAATAGGGCATTCGGAAAAAGTTAAGAATGGGAATTCAAATTAATTAAAAATATAATTTTAAATAATTATATTAAGCAATGTGCGATACTATCGTTAAGAGCGGCGTGAGACATAACGGAAAAGTAACGAATTTTCGTTACTTCGTTACGCATAATATATGTTAAATAGATTGGAGTCACGTGACTCCAATCTACGGAGTGATGAGGCAAAATAAGAGGGCAATGGCCAGTATGCTGCCACTTTAGAGAAAAATATACGAAAAAATACATTTATTCTAATTTCAAAAAAAAAACTAGAAAGGAATAGAGTCATAAAAAGATCAAAGCAACAGTTTTTTACGATATTTTTTTGTAATTTTAAATTAAAATATATTTTGTAAGTATTTTTCTCCTAAAGGCAGCAACACGGGCATTTCGCCCTTTATTGGCCTCATGCGCGGCCGTCGTAGCATTGGAGTAAACGTGATTTGCCAATCTAATACTTTAACTATGATATCTATGGTTACCGCTTAAAGTAACTAAGTTAAAGTTACAGTTACTTTCTGAAAAATTTAACGGCGTTACCTAAAATAAGTAAATGTTACAAGTAACGCGTTACTCCAATCCCTGCATTAAAAAAAATATATATTTCGTTTTTTTCTTCAGATAATATTTTACGCTAAGAGTTTTACAAGTAATAGTAATGCAATCATTTCAGTTAGCCAGTTTCATTTATTTAAGCTTGCATAGTGATGTAAGTTACAAATAAACTCCGGAAACTGCCTGCTTTAGTAAATATATTTAAGTGGTCCAATGCTTATGCAACAGTAGTAAATTTGTTATTTTAAAAAATCGTTTTGCGAAAAAAAATCTATTTTATGTGTATTTTCTCAAGTTAATAAACCCTTTTATTTTGGGTTTATTTGCTACATTGAAAGTTCCTATTAGACATGCTACCTTGTCATGTCTACCAGACATGTTGGGGTAGGGGTAGGTACATATATATTCCGGCTTGTGTGCTTGATCAGAGACCCGCTTGCATAAGCCTTCGTCAAGTAAAACAGACAGAGACATTTTTTTTACTGTAACAGAGACAGGAAATTACACCCAGGGCGAAGGCGGGAATTGAACCCGCACCCGTTACAGCGCGCAGACTGCTATAGCGTAATGGTCCAAACCACTCGGCCATCTGGGCCTCACCAGACATGTTACCTTGTTTGAAAAACAGAACAATTTTTTGTGGTCTTATAATTTTGTAACGAATTGTGCTGGCACACTCAGGTGAACTTGTGTTCAAACAGCACAAGTGGAACACAAGTATTGTGTAAAAATGACATCATTACAGTATTGTATTATTTCAATACAAGAATTGTATTAATTGTTCGAACACAAATTTTAGTAGTTAAAACGCAACTCGAGAGGAGCCGATTATTATATCCATGCGCAAGAAAAAAACTGCAAAGTATATTGCTTTCTAAAATATGTGTAACAAAATTATGGCATTTATTTTAAAGTATCGTAATATGCATATTTTAAAATTTATTATATATATTTATTCGAAACATTAAAGAGCATGTGCTGAACTACATGCGTGCTACGTCTTCAACACATTTTGTTGGTGCTATCCATGCATTATTAATTGGTCGAATAATTATTTCATCACAACTTGTAGTAACTGGAAAAAACACAATTTTTTTTGTATTGAAAGTCAATACAAGTTTGTTTCTGAGTGTATATTGAAATATTTAACTGATAAAGAAAAATTATGGAACACTTAAAGATTCTTCCTTAATTTCCTCCAGATATGAAAAGCTATACTTTCTTTGAAAAACGTGTTTTTATTACTTTCGATACTTTCGATTACATAATATGAAATCAAAGGCAACGAAAGTATTGCTATGGGGTTGAAACCCCGAAATGAAGATTTTGGTGACACGTTTTGAAGGGTACTGATTCTAAAAAAGTGGTTTTTGACCATTGGTCCACCTGTCCTTCTGAAACCTTATACAGGTTTAACTAAAAAAGCTACGAACTTCAAATTTGGTTCACGTTTTCCCAGTACCAATCAGGCGTCATAATAAGGTTTTATAGAAAATGGCGCAATGGAGTAGCTGCCATAAAACTTTTTAGGTTTTCAAGTTATTGAAATTACCTTATAAGGAACATATTTACCTTTAATTCGTGCTTTTATTTATTAAGCGGTAATTGGAAGTCGTGTAGTGTTACACTCTCCTAGTTTTACTCTTCATCTAATACATTCGTTTATTCGAAAACCCCTATACCGTTTATGTTCTGAAATACCCAAATAATACCCACAGGGCGCTATCTGTAAGCCGCTTACAACAACAGAGAAGTGTACTCTGTTGATGATCATTGCAGCCATGATGGAAATCTGTTCCCTGTTTTGTGTCCCTTACATAATGAGATTAGTGACTTAGTGGATTGTCTTGGGATGGGTGTGTAATTCCCAGCAATGTAATTCCAAGAAGTCAATTGCTATGTGTTCTTAGTTATTTGGGTTGGTAGAGATTTGTTGCTACTCTGTTAAGAGAAAGTCTGTTTTTGTACAGAAAAAACTGTCAGCTGTTGTGCCAGAAGAAATGCTCTATAATTTACAGAGAGAATAGTTTGTTTATTTTTATATGAATAGTATGTAATTTTAACCCAATCGCTGTTTTTTTTAACAGACAAATTGCATAGAACAAACTAAATTTCTCCTCCCCCTGGTTACTCTAGTGATACTGACTACATTACAACTGAGAAAGAAATAATAAACTCCGACTCGGGTTCGAACCTCGGACCTTTAGACCTCAAGTCAACCGTTCTCCCTCTTACGCTGCTCCGGCACGCCGAATTTCGATACAATTGAAGAGCTAAGTGGAAGAACGTGCTAAGTGACACAAAGGTGAAAATGAGAAAAAGAGCTTTAAAGTTCTTCGTTTGCACTTAGATAGGTAAAAAACGGCACTTACAAAAGCTGAAAAATGTACTTATCTTAAAGTTCATAAAAAGAGGGAATCTTGTTATCTTAACTACTACTACTACTATTATACATATATATTCCGGTTTGTGTGCTTGATCAGAGACCCGCTTATGAAGCCTTCGTCAAGTAAGACAGATACAGAGAGAATTTTTACTGTCACAGAGAAAGGAATATACACCCGGGGCGAAGGCGGGAATCGAACCCGCACCCGTTACAGCGCTCAAATTGCTAGCGTAATGGTCCAAACCACTCGGCCATCCGGGCCCCGTTATCTTAAAAAGAGGGAATAATATGATCATTGACACAAAAATTTCAATACTTTCAAAAATGTAATTTTGCACGTTTTTCCACAAAGCTCTTTAATTCTTTTTATTAAAACAGCATAATATTGTAACGCATATACTTAATACAATAGTATTCCACTTGTGCTGGTTTCAACCCAGACTGCCTTTTTTATGCATGCATGCTAATGATTTAAAATTGAAATGCTTTCCAAAGTATTTAAAATGCCGCGGAATCCCCTTGGCCGTGCTCCAAATAATACAGGATTGAAAGAAGTTAAGTATCAAAAGTTTTTATCCCATTTATGGGCTCATACAGGGAAGCTTAAAAATCATTCAATCGATCTTATTTCTGGTAACTTCGTACATTATTTTGCAGATATTCTTATTTCGTCAGTTTTGGGTTTACGCGTGTTTGAAGCTCTAATGACGGGACTTGCTTTTAATTTCCTAAGTAGGTAAATACTTTTGACATCTGTGGGTTCTTTTGCGTTTTTAATGTTGATCTTCTATTATGCATTTGCGTAAAGCGTTTGTAATTTATTGTTTAGTCATAAAGCTAACTCCCTAGCACTACAGTCCGTGTTCAATCATTACCTCCCTAACAATACGACTCCAAAGTCGTCTGACTCTCGCCTTCGCTTTCAATGTTTGATCTTAAGGGATGGTACCACATCAACTTTTTTTTTAATTTATAGCTTTTTGATTAAAATTTTCTTGGTTTATTATGTGAATAAACACATAAAAACAATGTATTAAAAAAAACTTCGGATATTTGAAAAGTTTTTTTTAATTAAATTTTTTTTCTTAAACAATTACATTTTTAAAAATGCTAAAACTTTTTTAAATACCAATATTTTAACACCAATTTTTTTCCCTAGATACTTTAAACTATGATACATAAAAACAAGCTTCCAATTTTGATGCATCACCTGTAATTTTTTTGTATAAAATAATTGTTTGAAAAAGCCCTGAAAAGTTCCTAAAAATTAAGATGTTCTCACTTTAACATTACAAAAAAAATAATTATAACTCAAAAAATTAATTGGAAAGCTAGTTTTTAATAAACACATATATTTTAAACTACTCACAAAAAAGTAAATTACTGAATAAATAATTAAAAAAGTTTTAGCGTTTTGAAAAACTTAGCATCTAGGAAAACTGAACACTGAGAAAAATGCATTTAAAGTTTGAATTTCCGTATGTTTTCAGTACTACAATTCCACATAATTTTTTTTTACATATCTCTACTGGGCAAAATTAGACCATTCCAATGTTTCACCCTGAGAAAGTCCAAAATAAAGTTGGTCTCGTAGATGTTTCACGTCAACCTGAGTCAATTAGATGTTTCACTTGGCTTACACTCCAACATTGGAAGCAGTCTGAACATTTGGTTCCCCAAATTCAAACTCTTCATAGTGGGAAAATGCACCTATGTACCTCGAGAGCATGCATTAGCTGTAGTATGTGTTGACTTTCCACATAATAATACAAATAACTTCTTAAAAAAAAGCATGGCCATTAGATCCTGCTCCACCTAATCCGGCCATCTTTTTCTGGGTCTTCCTCTTCTTCTTTCTCCTTGACACTGTCCCTTGAAAATACTCTTTGTGCCCCTACAATCTTTAATTCTTTCCAAATGTCCCAGCCATTGAACTGGGACATTTGAGCTTTTATGATATTAATAATGTTCTCCAATTAAATTTAATGTTCTCTAATTAATTTTTCTCCAAATAACCTAGCTACTTCATAATTGCATCACCTTCTCCAAAAATCACCTTATGGGTTCAAATAGGGCTCTTAAAATCTTTGTCTCCCATGTTATTAGAATTTTCTCTTGTTTTTGATTCAAGGTCCAGGTCTCTGACCCCTATATAATAGTTAGTATGATTAAAGTTTTATATATATTCGTAGTTTTGTTTTCCGTGCAATTACTAAAGATCTTATTAATTTTTTAAATGCAAAGAAGCTGCGATTACCAGTGTTCAGTCATCCATTCATTGTTTAGTCACACGAATTAAAAAAAAATCAAGTTTCCTTGTCTCTAAATACCTACCTTTTTTCAACACCATTCTGGAATATTTGTTTTAGCCGTTCCAAATCAGATTTAAGCGGCAATTCATTGTCTATTAACTATCATGTAGCAAAAAAATATAGATTACTAAGCTCTCGAAAATAATTCAAACCTTTATGTATGCAAAACGTGAAACAATTATAATTTTTTCGAATATACTCTTAGAGATCAAATCGTTTTACATTTACAACACAAACAGATCTTCAAACAGTTTTATATTCTAAACACGTAACACATCTGAATTCAACCATTCCAGTCCCCCCGGTTTATACGTCAAATGGGAATGTTGCAATCTAAGAATTAAGTACACATCACTTTCACGTGAAACATACTCTCGGGAATATTGAAACAGAGCTTTGAAATCGTAAGTCGTAAAAATATCATGAGGAAACATGAAAAACAGTTCACATAGAAAATATAAAAATCATAGAGAAATCATGAAAAAACATTTTTTTTCATTCTAAAAGTGGAACAGCTTAGCATTCACCCACTCCATTCTCCCGGTTTAATCGTCAAATGGGAATGTTGCAATCTGAGAATTAAGTACACATCACTTTCACGCGAAACATACTCTAGGGCATATTGAAACCGAGCTTTGAAATCATGAGTCGTCAAAGAAATCATGAAAAAAATCGGAAAAACAGTTCATACAGAAAACATGGCAGTGATAGAGAAAGCATGAATAAACAGTTTTACATTCTAAAAGCGGATCAAATATACAATTTACCCACTCCATTCCACCCGCTTTAATCGGCAAATGGGAATGTTGCAATCTGAGAATTAAGTACACATCACTTTCACGCGAAACATACTCTAGGGCATATTGAAACCGAGCTTTGAAATCATGAGTCGTCAAAGAAATCATGAAAAAAATCGGAAAAACAGTTCATACAGAAAACATGGCAGTGATAGAGAAAGCATGAATAAACAGTTTTACATTCTAAAAGCGGATCAAATATACAATTTACCCACTCCATTCCACCCGCTTTAATCGGCAAATGGGAATGTTGCAATCTGAGAATTAAGTACACATCACTTTCACGCAAAACATACTCTAGGGTTATTGAAACCGAGCTTTGAAATCATGAGTCGTCAAAGAAATCATGAAAAAAATCGGAAAAACAGTTCATACAGAAAACATGGCAGTGATAGAGAAAGCATGAATAAACAGTTTTACATTCTAAAAGCGGATCAAATATACATTTACCCACTCCATTCCACCCGCTTTAATCGGCAAATGGGATTGTTGCAATATGAGAGTTAAGTACAAACCCCTTCACATGAAACATACTCTAGGGAATATTGAAACTGAGCTCTGAAATCATGAGTCGTGTAGCATTTGTCGCAATTAAAATTGGATTAGAACTTGTGCAATGGTTCTCGAAGATACGAGTTTCTTGGTCTTAAGTGAAGTGAGTACTTGGTTACTTTAATGATGTTTGCGGTCGCTGTTTTCAAATGATCGATCTCTAAAAGCTCTGGTTTAAGTCGTATTTAATTTTAGGGTGTATAATTATTGGGATAATTAATTGAAAAATCGTTAATATGAATTGTAAGTTTATTTATAAGATTTGTAATTAACTCCTTAACGACGACTTTATGAATACCATTAGATAGCTAGTAAATTTTATTGTATTGGGCCTCGACCCGTTTACAATGCTTGGCAAAGTATACACAACTCTTACTAGGATACATTACAAAAAAACATCAACAAATGAAATATATACAAACACTTAAACATAAAAGAAAACACAAAAAAGTAAACTAATTAACAGTTTCATCGATACTGAATATATAATGTCTAAATTTTAAATAATTATAAATATTATAATAGGTTTTGTTGTATGAAATTTTAGAAAAGCTGAAAAATTGTTTGAATTTATAGTATTTTCTTCTGAAGGATTCGTAACTAAGGCAAATTAAAATTTTATGTTCCCAAGTTTCATTTTCGGATGTATTACACATTTTACATGCATTGTCAGGAAATATTTCGTAAATTTATCCTTTAAAATATACCATATGCCATACAAAGAATACCATTAACACTTTCATTTCCGGGTAATCACGGTACCTTTAATTTGTTTTAATTCGTTTTTCGCGTAACTTAATTTGTCCAACATAGATTGTGGCATGATAAACTGTTTTTCCAATCTCCGTCAATGGGTTCAAGAATAAAGTCAAAGAATCAAATATAGTTGTCTTAGTGAATGTAAAATAATTAACTTTTAAAAAACTGAATTTGTCATTAAAAAAATTTATTGTTGTCATAGATAACCCCTTTATATTGATACTTTTAAAGGAAGACCGATTTTGAAACCTTGACCCCCAGTTAAAATGATATTGTTTAAAAATGTTCAGCAATGACAATTATTTAAAAGATTCAGAGAACTAATTTTAAATTATCAATTTTTCTAAAAATTTTATAAATCAACTAAAACTAATAATCCAGTATTCAGTTTGACTATATTTTGAATATTAGAATATGCTTAATGCACATACATTTCTTAATTCATTCTTACATATAGGGAAATAACAAGTAGGTTTGTAACAGAATCTGTCACTTAACTCGCTTCCACATATTTGTGTTTAACAGGAAAAAACGCGCCAAACACAACATTAATTCTATATTTAACATTTACAAACTAAATTTGGCTAGTTTCATTTATTTTATTTCGAATATTCAATAATTATTACTTATCGTTTGCAAAAATTAATTTATATTTTAAAGAATAAATATGTCATATTCCTCGCTTTTAAATAGAATGAAAACATTTCATATCACCATACAAGGATTCCGTAGTGAAATATATTTGACGTCATTTCAAACTGATCGATGTTGCAAAAATAAATTTATTTTAATTTATTGTCTAAAAGAATTAAAGTTTCTCGAGCGATTGTTGCGAATGGCAAATGTGATTTAATTCTAATAAAAACAGGGCCTTTAGCTATTTGTAATTCAAACTTTTAAACGCCAAAATTAACTATTTTCATTAATCTTCTTTCTCAGATTTAATAATTAGACTTTATCGTTTGCAAAATTTGTTTGAAGTTCGAAGAATAATGATGTAATCTTTTTTAATAAATATTTTTGTCGCCACAATTTCCCATTTACATTTCTTTCGAAAATTCACTTATTTATAATTTGTTAAATTAATTTACAGTTCAAAAAATTTATAATTTGTACAATTGATGCTTTAAAAATAAAAGCGAAACTTAGCATATTTTTTTTTATGTTAAGTTAGAATTCTCTATGCATCTTTCTACATACATATATATAGAACCATTAAAAGAACTCTATTGTGATAATACAACAATCCAAACCGAATTATATCACATAAATAAATATTTTTTCAAAAGTGTATTTTTATTTTAACAAAAGTTTCTCGTACGTTTAACGAAATGGCAACAGTGAAAATATTGAATAAAAATGGAATTTGCATGTTATTTCAATGTAGATTAAATTTTTAGTTATTTAAATTTTAAATAAGCTTCTAGTTTAAATTTTTTAATGAAATTTGGCATGTAGCCTAATCTGATTTTTTGCTTCAAAATGACGTATCCCACTTGTCTGTGGGACTTGTGGATGACAACAGTGAAAATATGAATAAAAATAGAATTTGCATGTTATTTCAATGTAGACAAAAAAAAATTAGTTATTTAAATTTTAAATAAACTTCTAATTTAAATTTTTTAATGAAATTTGGAATGTAGCCTAATCTGATTTTTTGCTTTAAAATGACGTATCCCACTTGTCTGTGGGACTTGTGGTTCTTTCTGTGAAAGTGGGTGACAGACAGACAGACGGACGGACAGACAGACAGACGGACTGAACGATTATAAAACCTTCCACTTTTTACGTTATAAACGTAGTGTGGAAGCTAAAAGGCGTGGTGTCCACACACCACTTTCGCGAGCTGAAATGGTCACAGCAGGCCTTGGTCCTCGATAGGTGGTTAGATCGGTATCGGTTATAGAATCGCATTTCGATAACAAATGGAAATTTTTCTCTACGTTACTAATCTGACTAATTGAAAACCTCAAAACCTTTCCTGGTAGCAAATAAACACAAATTGTGATGATTTTATCAGCATTTAAAGCAAAACAAAGTCGTTACCAAATAAGAAAAATAGTTTACAAAACTATTTTATTCTAAAATAATAGCTCGCAAATTAACCCCTTTTTTTAATATTAACAACATATATTATCATTCTTTCTCTTAGAGAACAACAAAACTTTTATTCCCACTAAACATCCAATCCACCAGCAATCCACTTATTTAACACTCCAAAACCCCGTTTTCTGAATCTCCAATCCACTTACCAACCCAGCTCCACGAAGCGGACATCAATTTTAAAATACAGAAGCGAAAACAAATCCGAAGAGGAACTTCCAACACTTCCCTCTGAGATTCCTTCAAGAAATTCTCAAGAAAACGAGGTTATAAATCTGGATTTAAGGGGGCAATTACTGTCAGGGCCTTGCTAATGGTGGGGTCCCGGGAGATCTTTATGCTCGGTGGTGCGGATTTTATCGATTGTAATTTATTGGGAATCTTAAGAAGAGATGGGTTTTGATATTGGTGTGTTCTGAATATGTGAGATTTCGCGCCTAAATGAGTAGAATGCAAATGAAGTGTGGAAAACTCATTCTCACACCGAATTCTACAAAGCACAACTAAGATATAGGAACCGGTCCGTTTATTGGCAACTTCAGCAATAGAACTTTCCATTATGAAAAGTTGCCAATGAACGGGCTGGACCCTATTTCTTAGTTATGCTTAAGAAAATATGAATTTTCAACTACTCTCGGAATTTATCGATTGTAATTTATGGAAATCTTATGGAGGGATGAGTTTTGATATTGGTGTGTTCTGAATATGTGAGATTTTGTGTCACAAAATTAGGAGAATACTAATAAAGGGTGTTGTTGCACAACTCATATTCTCTGAAGTATAACTAATATATAGGGCCCGATTTGTTCATTGGCGACTTTGTCCAATTGAATTTACCATTATTAAAAGTCGCCGACGAACCGACCGGACGCTATATCTTAGTTGTGCTTTCGAAGGTGCACAGTGTGTTCTGCATACGTGAGATTTTGTGCCACACAAAATTAAAAGAATACAAATGAAGGGTGTAGTTGCAAATTTCACATTTTTCAAGCCAGAAGTTAGATATAGGGCAGAACTCCGTTATTTGCGACTTTGTCCAATTGAATTTATCATTATAAACAAGAAGTTCATAAAGAACTAAAATAGCCTACTTTCCTGTTACTTAAAAACTTACTGAAGTTCTAATCGGGAAAAAAAACTAGGTTCCTAAAGTAAATATCATCAACAGCCGTTTCTACACTAGATTTATACACATTAGAAAAAAAAATCGAAACACAGCACCCAGCTATAATTTAAACTTCTAAAAGCCAAAATCAACTATTTTCCTTAATATTCGTTCGCAAATTAATTAAATATTATTTATCATCTGCTCGTGATTTATTTGTAGTTCGAAGAATAAATATTTATTAATAACAAAAGTAATGAAACTACTCCGAACTGCATTAAAAAACAAGAAATGTAAATTAAAACTAAGCATAATTGCATGCAAAAGTATGCCTTGCCGCTTTCTTGGTAGATAATTAATGAATAATCAAAGAATCAAATTGTTCTACATTTTAAGACGTCATTCCAAACTGATTCATGAAAATATTATTTTGCTTCAAATATGTTTAAATAAAGTTTCTCATGCCATTGTTGATTTGGCAACAGTGATTTAAATGACTCAAAATTGAATTTCAATGCTAATTCAATGGGAAATTCGCCGACAGATAGTAGATTTATGTCCGTCCGGACGTACAGACAGACGGACAAAAAGTATGAAAGTTGGGTATCTGAGGTCATAGCTTTCTAACAAAAAAAGAATTTTTAAGATCCGATGATTAGAACCGATTTTGGAAGGGGGTACAGACAGACAGACAAACGGACAGACAGGCAGACGGACAGACATACATACGAACAGACAGACATACGAACAGACAGACAGATGGACAGACAGACAGTTGGACATCAACCGCATTTCAATACCTACAGTGATTTAAATGACTCAAAATTGAATTTCAATGCTAATTCAATGGGAAATTCTCCGACAGATAGTAGATTTATGTCCGTCCGGACGTACAGACAGACGGACAAAAAGTATGAAAGTTGGGTATCTGAGGTCATAGCTTTCTAACAAAAAAAGAATTTTTAAGATCCGATGATTAGAACCGATTTTGGAAGGGGGGTACAGACAGACAGACAAACGGACAGACAGGCGGACAGACATACGAACAGACAGACATACGAACAGACAGACAGATGGACAGACAGACAGATGGACATCGACCGCATTTCAATACCTACAGTGATTTAAATGACTCAAAATTGAATTTCAATGCTAATTCAATGGGAAATTCGCCGACAGATAGTAGATTTATGTCCGTCCGGACGTACAGACAGACGGACAAAAAGTATGAAAGTTGGGTATCTGAGGTTATAGCTTTCTAACAAAAAAAGAATTTTTAAGATCCGATGATTAGAACCGATTTTGGAAGGGGGTACGGACGGACAGACGGACAGACAGACAGACAGACAGACGGACAGACGGACAGACGGACAGACGGACAGACGGACATCGACCGCATGTCAATACCTACTTTTTCATTTTTTTAATTCTTTCGAATTAAAAAAAGAAAAGTAGGCTAAAAATCGTTAATGAACGTTCTGGCCCTATGTCTGAGTTACACATTAGAGACTGTGAGTTTTGAAACTACACTAGCATTTAATCGATTATAATTTATTGGAATTTTAGGGACGAATGGGTTTTGATATTGGTGTGCAGGTGTTCTGAATATGTGAGATTTTGCGCCGAAATGAGTAGAATTCAAATGAAGTGTGTAGCTGGAAAACTTATATTTTCCAAAGCACTACTGAGATATAAGATCCAGCCCTTTCATTTTTGATTTCATCCGATTGAATTTTCCATTATGAAAATTTGCCAATGAACGGGCCGGGCCCTATTTCTTAGTTATGCTTAAGAAAATGTGAATTTTCAACTACTCTCGGAATTTATCGGTTGTAGTTTATGGAAATCTTATGGAGGGATGAGTTTTGATATTGGTGTGTTCTGCATATGCGAGATTTTGTGCCAAAAGTAGGGGAATACTAATGAAGGGTATAGCTTCAAAACTCACATTCTTTGAAATATAACTAAGAAATAGGGTCCTACACGTTCAGTGGCGACTTCGTCCAATTGAATTTTCAATTATCAGAATTCGCCAATGAGAGGACGGACCGTATATCTTAGTTATACTCATTGGAATCTTAAGGAGGGTGAGTTTTGATGTGATGTTGGTGTGCAGTGTGTTCTGAATATGTGAGATTTTGCGAATAAATTAGTAGAATGCAAATGAAGTTGTGTAGATGGAAAACTCGCATTCTCCAAAGCACTACTAAGATATAGGGTCAGGCCCGTTCATTGGCGACTTCGTCTAATTGAATTTATCATTATAAAAAGTTGCCAATGAACGGATCGTACCCTATATCTAAGTTATACTTATTTGATTGTTAAGTTATAGATTTTTGATATTGGTGTGTAGTGTGTTCTGATTATGTGAGTTTTTTTATGCCAAAATTTGGAGAATATTAATGAAGAGTGTAGTTGCAAACTTCACATTTTCTAGTAAGAACTAAGATACAGGGTCCATCTCCGTTATTTGCGATTCCGCCCAATTGAATTTAATGTTATAAGAAGTCGCCAATGAACAGGCTGGACCCTATATCTGAGTTATAGTTTGTAGAATGTGAGTTTTGCAACTACACTCGGATTTTATCGATTGTAATTTATTGGAATCTTAAGAAGAGGGGGGTTTGATATTGGTGTGCAGTGTATTCTGAATATGTGAGATTTCGCGACAAAATGAGCAAAATGCAAATGAAGTGAGAAAAACTCACTTCTCCAAAGCATAACTAAGATATAGAGGCCGGACCGTTCATTGGCGACTTCGTCCAATTGAATTTATCATTATCAAAAGTAGCCACTTAAAGGTTTGGACCCTATATATTAGTTATACTTTGATAATGTGAGTTCTGCAACTAGCCTCATCAAATAATATGGTTTTGTTTAATTCCATAAATAAGAAACAAAAACTATACGAGCCTCAAAAGTTTGAGTCACCCAAGCAAACATTTGTCAAGTTCACAGAAAAATTTAAATAGAACTCTTCCCTTTATAATAAAATGTTGTAAGAAAGAGGCTTATAAAGCAGTTCTTCAATAGATATTTCAGTTCTTTTTAATATTATCGATTTTTTAAGAAGACATCATACGTTACTTCACGTTAAGAATCTTTGTCTACGAATAATTTAATGAGTACCAGAATAACTTTGCCAGATGGAGTTTATCCAACTTTGAGAACATTACGAAAGTAAAATAAAACAATTCCATTATTTCTATAATTTTACTTTCCAACGAGTTCTTCTCTCAAAGTTCTTTAAGGGGAGTCGGATGGGTGTTTGGGTCAAAAATGTCGATTTTCTGTTTTTCTTTAATTTTTAATCTGCATATCTATAGCTTTAATTTAAGACCAAGATTATAGATTTCTGTTTAGTGGTTTTCTTTTTTTAAGCATTTTTTAGTAACTCTGTATATCAGTTCTTACCCATACCTTAATTTTCTTTTGCGTTTCCTGAAATATAATGTTTTTCAACTATTAGGAAATTTTTTCTAGGGAACTATAAAAGGTATCAACATGTTTTATTGTATTATTTCTTCCTCATTAATAGTTCTTTGATTTAAACTGAGTAATTTTAAATATATCTGCACAAAAAAATTATATAACATCAATCGTATTTTTTTGGGGGTAATACATATTTTTTAAAAATCAAACATGACCATAAATAATTAAATCAAATTCTGGACAACTCGTCACTAGTAATTGTCTTAAAGATCACTGTCATTACTGGCAATCTGAGCTCAAGAATTCTTATTTCCCATTCAAATAACACTAAACCCCAACAAAGAAAACGCACTACATTCCCCATCATTAAAAACAAAAGTATTACCAGCAGTTTCAAAAAAAAGAACTAAATTCCAAAGCGCCAATGATGATGATGATGAATTTTAAGTTTGAATTTTAAGTATCTCTGTTAAAAAAAAGTTATATAACTTTAAATCGGATTTTTTGGTTTTTTTTAAAAAACAATATTTTTAAAAAATCAGTGTAAAAGTATTTTTTTATACTTTGAAATATCCTCAGTTTAAATCAAAGAGCTATATGTAAGGAACAAACTATAAAAAATTCATAATGATATCTAGTATAGTTCTTGAGAAAAATGTTCCTAAAGTTAGTCAAATTAACATGGGCGAAATAGATCCATCCGACTCCCCTTCAGTATCAAAAGCATCAATTCAAGTGATTTCGTTTAAATTTCATTTGTGAAACTCCATTAGTGCTATGCCGTGATAAATGACGTAATTTAATCACCACTTATTTCCACAACATAGACAGCATTTATATAATAACAATTCCAATTTCATGGACCACAACTTAGATGTCATCATTAAATGACTTGATTAGATGAGTGCATTAGTATATTTACCTCTACCAGTGACCATCACCAACTTCTTGAGATGTTGTAAATCAATGGGACAATTAGTGTCTCAACCAAGCTGATCATGTCATTCCCTCACTTAAGTTACTACTCTGAAGGTATTAGTGTCAATACTAAGCTAATTATATACTGAGCTTCCTATAAGCGCGAAGATGGATTATGTGAATCGCTTTCTGTAACGTGTGGGTTCCCGAGTCATGTGTTGTCATGACACGCAAATTTGCACTCAAACAACTTTTTCTTGAGTTTAATTGAGGAGCATAGAAGCCAAGGGGTACTAGTGCAGTTTTTAGCTTCCACAATACGTTTATAACGTAAAAAGTGGAAGGTATTATAATCGGTCTGTCCGTCCACTTTCATAGCCCAAACTACAAATGCTACAGATAAGTGTGATACGTCAAAAAATTCAGCGCATCGAAATTAGAATACATTTAAAATTTCAGAAAAGAATTCAAATTCGAAGTACTTCAATTATTTAAAAAAACTGCAAAATTTGATGCTCGTTTAAAGAGCATAGGAACATATATATCATAGTTAAAGTATTAGATTGGCGGATCACGTGACCTACAATGCTAACGACGCACAGTGTGGCAGAATCACTATTTAGCTGGCAAAAAATCAAAAAAATGAAATGAAGCATTCAGCTGAGAATCCTTTATAAATATAAACAATATAGTTCGGGGCACCTGGTGTTATGACTTATTCTTGGTTTGAGCGCTTCCCCCCCCCCCACCACGAACAAATCACTTTGTGTTGAATTTTAATCAAGTGAAGTACTTTCCAATTTGGTCTCTACTTTTTCAGCTTGTTTTGCGATAAAAATAGATGGATCCTGAACCCTCAGGTATGATATTGCTAATATAAACTGTTTTTCTAAAGTTTATGTAAGTTAAAATTATATTAAAAAAGTTCTAATTGTAGCTAAGAAAATTTAATTTTTTTTCTTGTTCATTTATTTTCTCTTAGTGTAAAAGTAAACTTCCCCGCACTTCCCCGCGGCAATTTTTGCAGAAACTTGTAGTGCATATTTTAGATATTGATATCCAACAAGAATATGTTGCGCATGTTTGCGCTATTTTGATTTATTCACTTTTTTATATGGTTCCAAAAATTAAAAAAAAACGCATTTAAATAGCTTTTTGTTTAAAATACATAACAACAAAATTTTTATGAATCACTCCAGTGAATTAATGCCAGTTAATTTGGTATCTTGACACACTGTGCGACGGGACGCGCATGGAAGCCAGATTTTAAGGGCAAGCAGACCAGTGTTGCCATCTCTTTAATGAGAAAAATTCTACGGCGTCATCGAAAAAATACCATTTAATTCTAAAATTACAAGAAATTTTCATAAAAAAGTGACTTTATAAAAAAAATACGTAAAACACTTTTCTAGTACTTTTTCATAATTTTAGATTTTTTTTTTGCGATGATGCTATAGCATTTTTTTCTCCTTAAAAGGGTGGAAACGCTGGCCTGTTTGCCCTGAAATTCTGGTCTCCATCAGAGGTCTCCATACGCGTCCCGCCGATAGCATTGGAGGCCAAGTGATCCGCCAATCTAATACTTTTACTATGATATCTATGCATAGGAAGCCATTTTTATTAGAATTAAATCACCATTGCCATTCGCAACAATCGCTAGAGAAAATTTAATTCTTTTAGACAATTAATTAAAATAAATGTAATTTTTGCGACATAGATCAGTTTGAAATGACGTCAAATACATTTCACTACGAGATTCTTTGTATGTTGATATGATATGTTTTTATTCTATTTAAAAGCGAGGAATATTACATATTTATTCTTTGAATTATAAATTAATTTTTGCAAACGATAAGTAATAATTATTGAATTTCCGAAATAAAATAAATGAAACTAGCCAAATTTAGCATGTAAATGTTTAATATAGAATTAATGTTGCGTTTGTCGCCTTTTTACCTGTTAAACACAACTGTTGTGTGGAAGCGGGTTAAGTGACAGATTCTGTTACAAACCTACTTGTTTTAGTATTAGAGTTATGTGTCTTAAATAGTTGTTGTGGAGTCAAATATTGTTGTGGTAAAATTATACAAGTGAATCATTGTATGGGTGCTGCTATCTAGCGAATGGTATAAATACAACTTCCAAAGTCAGCTTCATCCCCGAAGCTCTACTAACCTTGTTTTTCCCATTATCACAATATGCAATCACTTGTACCCCTTAGCTCCAATGTCCTCGATTTACAAAGTGAATGGTTTAACCCTTTTACTTCTGAAACGACCCAAACGGCCATACAACTAAGGATTCGATAATGATATTCCTATCACATATTACGCGGAAACAAAACTACTGCGTAGCGAAAGTGTTAATAGACCAATGAGGCCGCTTTCGCACCACTGGCACCACTGCCTTCTATAGAGCTAAAAAGCCTTCGTATATGGGTTGCCGCATCCTCTTTTTTGAGGAATAGGTAGGGTGAAATTGTTGCGAAATCAGTTCCAAAATCCATTTAATTGGTCCAAATTGGACTAATTAAATGGATTTATTGGATAGACTCGGTGAAATATTGGAGGCAGTAGCGATCCCACATCGGCATACCTAACTACTACTAAGTAATCGGCCTACCTAACTAATTCCGTGGGTAGGTGGGGGGAGGCTTGCTTTCTGGAAGATACTTAACTTTCTAATATTACTTAAATAACTAACAAGCTATTAAAGATTTACTTAAATAAATAACAATAGCAAGTTACTTAATTTTAGCAATGTTACTTAAATAATAACCAAATAGCAATGTTTTTTAATAGCAAGTTATTAATAAATACAAATAGCATGTTACTTAATAAATAACAAAATATTACTTAAATAATAAAATAGCAATTACTTAAATAAATAACAAAATAGCAATGTTACTTAAATAAGTAACTTTTCTCAACAGTTTTAAGTAACCTTTCTGGATTGTTTTTACAGTGTAGATCACACGTAGCAACAAACAAAAGAGGGACCGTAATGCTCACAAACAAATCTTTAATGTCCTTTATTCGTCAATACCAGGCTAATTACCAAGCGTCGATCGATGATACCTGTACTTGAAGGACGATTATAATTTCGGAAATATCATTAAAAATTTAATTAAGGAATTGTAGTTTGGAATAAAAAACGCATTCAGTGTTTGAATTGATTTGTGGAAATCGTTGATTAACTTGGCAAGGGTTTGGATATAATTATGAAGAATTTGCCTTAAAAGAATAAAACGAAATCATTGGAATAATTCTAAAAAATGTCGCAGATAAGTTGTTGAGACTGAAGTGGGATTATTTTTAGACAATGTGAAAGTTCTTATTAGTTGTTGCAGATGATTTTGCGAGAAGCATATTTACTTCGATTACAAGAATAACGGCCCAGCAAATGTCGGAATAATACCGTGTGCGGAGTGCACGTTAAACATCTCTACGTCGACATGTCGACTAAGTTCGTTGGTGCTACTGTGTCGCTCGTCACTTGACTGGGTCTAATACGACCGTGCATAGCCCTCGGTAGCTCTAGTGCGACGATATTCAACTAACTAACCAAATATGAAATATAAGGAAATGAAAGTATTGCTTTGCGGTAGAAAATCTGAAATAGAGATTTGTGTCTTCTTCACATTTCAGAGGGTGCTGATTCCGAAAAAGTGATTTTTGAACATTGGTCTGTCTGTAAGAAACAATTCCATAGCTCGAACTAAAAGAGCTGCGGACTTCAAATTTGGTATACATCACCCATAGAACGTCATAATAAGGTTTCGAGAAAATCACGCAAGGTAGCTGCCATAGAGCTTTTCAGGTTTTAAAGTTATTGAAATTACCTTATAGTGGATATATATATAATAAACTTTAAATATGTTTGTTTTGACTTATTAATCAGTAATTGAAAGTCGTATAGTGTTACACACCCCTATTATTTTATTGAGCTGCTAAATTTTTGTTGGACTTGGTAATTATTGAGTTTTAAAAATGCAAGATAGTAAAGCTTAGAAGAAAGAATTATTGACTAGCATATTTTAAAAACTAATTTAAAACGAAACCTCATAATAACCTCTTATTCATAAAAATGAAAAAGACCTTCGATTCATATTTCCTACCAAAATGTCTTTTAAATAATGAAATGCTCAATCCAATAATAAAAGTTCATAAGCTAAATAGCCTATTTCCTAGTTAATTAAATACTTACTGAAGTTCTATGAAAAACTAGTTTCTAAACAAAATACCATCAAAGCATCTACTTTTTACTATAAAAAAAAAACTTCGAACCAGTATCCGCTACATAATTTTAAAACTAATAAAATCCAATCAACTATTTAAATATATCTGATCAAATTAATAAAATCAGTTTATCGCTGCTCAGCCGATATATAGTAGTTCGAAAAACTTAAATTTATACTGTAATAACAAAATCGTCTGAACCTCCAAGCATTAAAAAAAAAGAAAATCGTATCATGTACAACCTAGCAAATTGTCATCCAATAGTTATGCTGTGCCGCTTATCTTGTTAAAAGTTTTGAACAATTTACTGAATCAATGTTCTTAGATGTTAATGAAGATAGGTCGAAGATGATTGCGCTGGAAAATAAGTGAATTGCTACAAAATCGCCAATGCAATATGCTAAACTAAATAAAGTTCTCATGCGATTGTTGATTGGCAACAGTATTTAAATGACTCAAAATTGAATTTCAATGCTATTCAATGAGGAATTCGCGACAGAAGTAATTTATGTCCGTCCGAGACAGACAGACGGACAAAAGTATGAAGTTGGTATCTAGGTTATAGCTTTCAAAAAAAAATTTAAGATCGATGGTAAACCGTTTTGGAAGGGTACGGAAGACAGACAGAGAATCGACCGCATGTCAATACTGCTTTTTCATTTTTAAAATTTCTTCGAATTAAAAAAGAAAAGTAGGCTAAAAATGCTTTCCTATTCCATAAGTTTCAATTAATTCTTACTGTACATTTTCTGAAAAAAGTCTGCTGAAACACAATACCACAAAGCAATTAATTATGCTTACTTAAAAATTTAAAAACCTCTTTAAACAGTATTCCCCTCGCTACATCAACTTTTAAAATAATAACCATCGACAAGACTTTTAAATACATCGTAGATCAAATTCCAACAAACACTCGTTTTATCGCAAGCAGCAGCTCGAACAAAGTGGTTAAAAACTCTGGCAATTTGATACTGTGGGTAAAAATCGATCCTGGACCTCCAAGCTAAACTCAAAAAAGACTCGTTCTCATGTTACCTCTGGGGACTTGCTCCCTGTTATCGCGGTTATCTTTTAACAGGGCTCGTTTGGCAACACTTTTACTCAGATCTCTGCATAGAGTTAAGAAGAAGAGGGAGATGGTTGGCGCGAAAAAAAGTGAAGCCATCAGAAAGTCGCCAAGCAACCCTAGTAAACCTAAAAAACTGAAAAAGCCTAATTGCTCATTCAATGTTAATAGTTCATGCTAAAACGAATCTTTTTAATCCTTAAAAAGCATCAATTGAAAATCAAAAAAATGACTGTGCAGTTGTTGGCTGTAGCACGAGATCTGGATTTACACAAGATGGTAGCAATTCTCTTCACAGATAAAAAAAACCCAAGTAGGTTTGTAACAGAATCTGTCACTTAAACCGCTTCCACACAACATTTGTGTTCCCCCCCCAACGGAAAAAACGCGCTAAACTCAATATTAATTCTATATTAAACATTTACACGATAAATTTGGTTGATTTCATTTATTTGATTTAAATATCTATTTGTTATCGTTTGCTAGAATAATTTATATTTCAAAAAATAAATAATTAATATTCCTCTCTTTTAAATAGAAGGAAAACATTTCATATCAACATACAATCAAAGAATATCTTTGTGAAATATATTTGACGTCCTTTTAAACTGATATATGCCGAAAACTAAAAATTTATTTAATTTATTACTTAAAATAAATAAAGTTTCTCAAGCGATTGTTGCGAATGGTGATTTAAATTCTAATAAAAATGGCTTCTTATGCTTTTTAAACATAGATCTCATAATTAAAGTATTAGATTAGCTGATCACGTGACCTCCAATGCTAACGACGGGACGTGCATGGAGTCTTTTTTGGGGGGCATAATGGCCAGTGTTGCTGCCACTTTAAGGAGAAAAATACTACGAAATAATACCATTTATTTCTAAAATTACAAAAAAAAATACTAGAAAGGATTTAAAGTAACTAAAAATATTCCAAAATGCAGCTAGTATTTTTACGATATTTTTTTGTAATTTTAGAATAATTCTAAAATAAATTCTAAAATTAAGTTAAAGTTAGTTATAAAGTTTAAAGAGTATATTTGTATTTTAGAATAATTCTAAAATTACAAAAAAAATCGTGCAAATACTAGCTGCATTTTGGAATATTTTTAGTTACTTTAAATCCTTTCTAGTATTTTTTTGTAATTTTATAAATAAATGGTATTATTTCGTAGTATTTTCTCCTTAAAGTGGCAGCAACACCGGCCATTATGCCCCCCAAAAAAGCCTCCATGCGCGTCCCGTCGTTAGCATTGGAGGTCACGTGATCAGCCAATCTAATACTTTAATTATGATATCTATGTTTTTAAATGAGTATTAAATTTTGCAGTTTTTTAAATAATGAAGTACTTTGAATTCGAATTTTTTTCTGAAATTTTCAATGTTTTCTAATTTTGATGCACTGAATTTTTTGACAAATCACACTTGTATGTAACATCTGTAATTTGGGATATTAAAGTGGGTGACAGATGGACTGAAGATTATAATACCTTCCACTTGTTACGTTATAAACGAACGTAGTGTGGGAGCTAAAATCAGGTGTATAATTTTTATTAGAGAGTTAAAAATTGCCAAGGTGATGTAGTTAGCCTATACAAACTCCACTCAACGCCAAATAGTTCGCCAAGAGTGTTTGTTAAGGCTTAATACAAAGCGATCAATGACTTTACTTGGCAAACCGGTTTTCGACCAGAAGCATCTCTATTTTTTTTCTTAACTATATGAGTCTCTTATTTTATTTTTACTTATCGCCTTAACTTGTGAAAACGTATAGGTGTTTTCAGACAAAAAGTGAGAGTGAAATTTATGTTTCGTCGTGTCTATTGGGATAACTTTGGCCCTCAACCGTAACGTTGGCCCATGTGCTAAAAAATATTTTACTATTTTTTCTTGCAAACTTTATGAATTTCAACAAATTCTTTATGTATGGAAATGTTGATTTTATAAATAAGGAAAAATGTTCATATTTTGCACTAACGATCCAAAACGTAAAATAAGAGCTATTTTATTTGTTTAAATTACTTTTGTGATATTATTCATCCTTTAAAGTAAACCTTCTTGTTTTAAAGCTGAAATGAAGTAGGGGCTTACATAAATGAGATATACACTTAATTGTATGAAATTAAAGAAAAAATTGTTTATTTGTTTAGAATATTTTGACATTAGAAAATAAAATACAATTATTTCCAAGTTAGCAAAGAAAATGACATTTTTTAAGATATTTTTTTTTCTGAATTTCCAATCACTTTTCTGTTTTTAATTCAAAAGAATTAAAAATTGAAGAATTTAGTTATTGGCATGGTTTAGATATCCGTCCGTCCGTCCATCCGTCTGTATGCTCCTTTAAAATACTTTTCTAACCACCCTATTTTTTGTTTTATAGGTAAGGGACCTATCTTTTATGATATTAGTTCTCCATTGCTAAAGGCATACCCCTCCAAGATCTTCCTCCTACATAACCTCTGGGGACTTGCTCCCATCGCGGTTATCTCCTAACGGATCACGTTTTCCAACACTTTTACTTTATTTTTTACTATATCTTTAGAGGCTTAAATGACTGTAACGAATAGAGTATCAAGGTGGTGTATTTTGTTGCTTTAAAGACGATAAGGTTTTTTATCGTCACATATAAAATTTATAAAAAAAAAACATTCTAAAGGTGTTTCACGTTAAGGTACGAGTTATTCATGACGTTTTATTTTATTGATGCGATTATAGGCGCGTCATATTGTTATTTGACGTTGACGATCTTGGATGAATAACATGCCGCGTATTACAGCGTCACAAAAGTATTGAAGCTATGAATCTGATAGGTTAAATTGAAAAGAAAATTGCTGAAGGGCCTAAGGGGGAATGGGAGCTATAGCCGGTCTCCAAACCGAATTATAATCTATATTTTATTTCAATAAAAAATTCTAAGATTAAGTGAATATTTATTATAGTTTGAATTTTTTTATAAGGAACATGTAGCTGGCTTTAGGGCTCCATAACTTTACTTTTTGAAATTGGTTCGAATATTTTTTTGCACAATTATTTATTGAAATTAAAAAAAAAGTATTCGAACCCATTTCAATAAATGGTATTATAGAGCCCTGTAAGCCAGCTATCAGGAAACAGTTTGTAAAAATATTCAAAACAGGCAGAGTAATTTTGCTTAGAAATTTATTTATTTCCCATTGGACAGAAATTTATTTATTTTCCATTTGACAGAAATTTATTTATTTTCCATTGGACAGAAATTTATTTATTTTCCATTGGATTGACACAGAGAGAAGACATCGATTTGGAGACCCAGCAACCACTCTAATACCCCCATTAAACGTTTTTTTTTATCAGAATACATATAAAAGTATATCTATAAAAATAATCCGTAAAATTATGTAAAGAGCTATATTTTTTCTTGTTGCAAGTCAAATTAGATAGCTTTCACCCTGGAATCAGGCTTTCCCCAATGACTATAACCTCGTAGAAAAACAACTTTTACAGAGCCAACTATAGCAATTGAAGGAAATTTTTTTGATAAACAATTTATATTAAATAGTTTGTTTAATGGTTATAAAATAAATGTAATTGAGTCGAACATATTAATCGATTCAAAATGAGTTAAGCAATGGCCAACTTAAAGTTAATTAATTAAAAATTAGGTATATTAATTTAAGCAAAATTTAGTAATCGTTGTGGTATATTTTGACACCAGTGGCGAAAAAAAACCCGCTACACTAATTTTTCCTTGGCTCCTATTAAACAGAAGTTTTCGGAGGGCTGCCAATATTTAAGCTTAAAGAGTAAAGTTGATTTAAGGTATCTCAAAATTTGCTTAAGGATTTGCTTAAAGACCGTTTACATATTAAAATACACACCGACATTAATAAATACAATAGTACTTTTTTGCATAAAAAATTTACCTTAAATCAACAACACTTAATACCTTAAATGCCCAACACCTTTAGCCTTGAAAAATACATCTCTCTTAGAATCTGCCATTTAATAGCAAATGAAAAACAAGAGGTGGAGCGTTTTTTCACACAGCTGTAGACATGATGTTTTGAAATTTGTTCTAAATAATAAAAAAAGTTCGGTACAACCTGGTTAACCATACAACTTAGTTTACTAATAAATTAACCTAATTAAACTGCAATTAATAAATCTTAGTTAATTAAACAAACACAATTAACATAATTAATTCACTTTAGCTAACTGTAACGTAACATAATGAACTTACGTGAAAGCAATTAATAATTAGAACCTATTCTTAATTTCATTCGCGAAAAGCAATTGAGTTATCTTCTTTAAAGATTTTTATGCTATGTAGCAGTAAAATAAATATGCTATAAATAATTTCCTCATAAACAAATCAAAATAATTTTACAATTATTTCTAACATCCTGTGCTCAACTTAATTAATTAAAACATTTTAATAATTAGTTAATTCATCTTAGATAACTGTAGCGAATAATTTTGAACTTCCATGAAAGGAATTAATAATTTCGGCCGATTCTTAATTTAATTCAAGCAAAACAATTAAGTTACCTTCTTTAAAGATATTTAGGCAATTTAGTTGTAAAATGAACATGCTATAATAACAACATCATAAACAAATCAAAATAATTTTTAAAAACTTCATAACCTCATGTACGTGGTACAAATTTTCGTTGATTACCCAATAATTCTATAGTTTTACTCTAACACACCAGAAGCAACTACTTTTGGAAACATTTGCTAATTTCAAAAATTTCCGATTTTAATTTATCAAGACAATTATTACTTCTTTAAAGATATTTCGGCAATTTAGTTGTAAATGAACATGCTATAATAACAACATCATAAACAAATCAAAATAATTTCTATCTAAAGACTAATTTCATTAACTTCAATGTTAAGATGTTTAAGCAAATTTTAGTTGATTTTAAAATAACATGCTATAATACAACATCAAAACAAATCAAAATCATTTTTAAAACTTCATAACCTCATGTACGTGGTACAAATTTCCGTTGATTACCCAATAATTCTATAGTTTTACTCTAACACACCAGAAGCAACTACTTTTGGAAACATTTGCTAATTTCAAACATGTTCCAAAGCATTTTACTATCGATTTCATCAAGACTCATTTCATTGATACCCCGAAAATCTCTAGTTGCCCTCATGCCCAAACTAACCATTTTATTTCTAATTCTGAAGCTGTTATTCACAACCACAAAATTCAATTCTACTACAAAACAGAAAAACAAATTCTAATTATCGAATGAACAAATCCCGACCCCACCACAAAAGTATGAAGTAACTCAGTACAAGAATGCAGCCCTGCTTTGTTCTGCGATTGATAGTAATGGTGGAATAGTGGTGTAATTGCACTATCGTTCATTTCGTGATACAGAGAATTAACGAAGAGTTCACAGAATTGATGAATTTATCGCCAATTAGATTTGTTCGGTAGTTAGTTCTATCTAACAGAAATCTGTTTTGGTAGCAAACGCCACGTAATAAATGTTATGTAAGTATTTTGTCGATGTGTTTTCATTATATTTTATTTATTTTCTAAGTGGTATATAAAATATAAATTATTTTAGTTATGTTTTGAAGGTGATTGGTAGTTAAAATATTGCATGTTGACATGAAATGTTTAACTTCTTTTTAAGTGTGAGCAATATTACATGTTTATTCTTTAAAATAAAAATTAATTTTTAAAAAACAAAAAATAATAATTATTGAATTTTCGATGAAAAATATATGTTTAAATTTGACATTTAAATGTTTGATGTAAAACTAAGTTCTGCGTTTGGAATTTTTTTAGACGCATGAATGTTTAGTGATAGAGGTTCTAAGTGGCAATTTCTGTAACAAAAATACTGTTTTCTTTTCTTTGTCTCTCGTTTTAAGGCTTCGCTGTGCACTGTTTTGCGGTTTTTACTCAGCACCGCATAAAAAAGTATGGAAACCCAAATAATGCAATTCATTTTAAGAGAAAGACTTTCACCACTATTCAAATAAGACACTATTTTAGGAACCCCAAACGAAACAACCCCAACATTGGAGTTGTCAAGCCACATTTCCAACCCTCGAACATTCCAAAACATAAGTGGGAAAGAAAACCTGTCAACACACGAGCGGGAAAATTAATTGAAATTTGCCTTCGAACCAAAAACTTCTTCTGGGGGGAAAAGAACATTACCCCCCCCCCACCTCCTTACATACAGAACGATTAAATATATTCGAAAACGAACTCTCTAGAATAAGTGCTGATGCCGCGAAAAGCGTGGCAAATTACAGCAGTTTAGAACTTTTTTTCGTGTTTCCGTTTTTCTCTGAAAAGAAATATCGTTTGGTGGTGTAATTGAATACAACGAAACTCCATTTCGAACTTTTTTTTTAAACTTGTTCGTTTCACTCCTCTTTAATAAAAAGAAATATAGGGGAACGTGTTTTAAAATGTGTTTAAAGTTTGAAATGAGTGGTTTGATTTGTAGCACAAGTTTTTTCTTTAATTGCTTTGTATTTGAGTATGTTGAGCGAATGTTAGCAATGATTATTTAGATGATAAATGTGGGGTAATTAAATTTTTATCGTTACTTATAAAACCTTCATCATGTAATTATTTATTTCTACTTTATAATCCACGACAAATAAATGTAATTTAAATAAGATTAACTTTACTAATATATTAAAAGGCTGAACATTAATTGCTATTGAGTGAGGAAAATTTATTTTTTAGTAGAAAGAAAGTATTATAAATAGTTTTGTCAACAAATATAATATAAAATAACCGATTGTGACAGGAATTTTTGGTGAAAGTTTTTTTTTTTTAAACATTGCACATTAAAAATAGTATATCGAAAATTTATTTATTAAAAATAATTATGCATTAAAGATAAATTACCAAACCTTAACTTTAAAGTGAATGGTGTTACATGGAAAACTTTGTACTTGATTGTCCACGCTGAAAAAAATTATGTTATAACAGCCAAATTTTTTTTTTCACAAAAAGTAATGCTTGTTAAACCTGGATATCGGTTTCAACATGAGTACCTTTTTAATTCTAGGTATGGATTTTCATTTCTTAGACCCATCTATGGAAAATACAGCTCCTTATTTTAAAAATATCATGTTTCAATAGTTCATTTTAGCACTCTCCCATAACCTTAAAATCAGAGATCCAACAGAGTTATATGCTTTATAGTCTGTAAACACTTTCAGCCTTGGTTACAGCTTGGTCAGGCAGGTTACAGCCGTTAATTATATAAATAATGATTAAGCAACAGATTCTAGCAAGATAACGGAAGTCTTACAACGTATTTTTTTAGCATTAAATTTTGTAGGCATTAAAATTATATAATTGACGAATTATTGCTTACGACTGACAAAGCTTCTTTCGGCATTCATAGTAAAAAAATTATATCTGTATGGCTTATGAACTTAACATCTATTAAAATTTATGTGTCCTTCAGAAACTATTCAACGATATTTTTTTAAATTCCTTGCCAAACATACTTTTATGTATATGTGATAATAAGTCGACAGGGAAAACTTAACATTTCACAGTCTTTATTATAAGGTAGTCATAACTGGAGATAATTTTAAACGTGTTCTCTCGTCGAGAGATAGTGGCGGAGAGATCCACAAAATGGCGATTATAGTTGCTTGTTCTGTTCGATTGACCAATTAGGTTCCAGGATAGGTGATGAGAAAGATTATAAGGTCAGTTTGAAAATATGCGCTGACTAAACAATTTCTATGACTGATCTGATTGACTTGGTGACGCTACCGGGGTGTTATTGGGATGTTGAAGACATTAATAAGTAATATTAAAGATATGTGAAAAAGGTAATTAATTTCTGAAGTTTAATTGGGGTTAAAAATATAAGTTTTTCAGGGGTTCAAGTCATATATGTCACATATATTTCTTTGAAAAGTATTAAAATTTGGTTTAGATAAAAAAAATAGTTGTACAGGAATTTTCTGGTGTCTTAGAAGGCTAAAGTCAAACTTCTTTTCCAGAACCCCCTGTCCTCCAGAAACCCCTGATGATCCCTTCAGAACTAAGACTCGGTGAGCGGGCTGACGTCATCTGCACCTTGAGACGCGGTGACCTTCCAGTGACCTTCAGATGGTTCTTCAACAACCGGCCCATCGAGGACGAGAAGCTGGGGAAAGTGGCGTCGTACGACGTCCGGTCGTCCGTCTATCTCATGGAAAGTCTGAAGGCGGAGAACGTGGGGAATTACACGTGCGAGGTGACCAACAAGGCTGGGCAGGATATGGCTTCTGGGCAGTTGTTGGTGGAAGGTGAGTTGAAATTACTCTAAAATCATTTTCATTTCCGTAGAAATAAATACATGGTACGTAATTTATCGCACTAATATATAACGTTTTAAGAAAAGTTGTTGTTGTTGTTACTAAACCTTCAGGACCTAGCAAGATCTAGATCTGGTCCATGAGTCAATGTATTCTAGCAAAGTCAATAACAAGAAGTGGAGATAACTTAAGGTCGACGAAACCTAGACCCAGGCAGTCTAGGATATGCACCGGAGAGGCTGGCTTTAGATGACACTTGTTGTGGGTTGAAAATTTTGTTTCGGCGTTATGTTATTGTAAGAAAAGTTCTTTTTTAAAGTAAATCTCAGTTAATGCCTAGTTAATACGTCGAACAGATCCCACGATCTAAAGGTGCGCGCTGACATTTATTATAAAAAAAATTGCAACCGTAGCAAAATACTTTTAACTTCCTAGTCCACTCTTCTCACAACCATTGAAAATAGAGACACTTCTTCAAATCTTCATTAGACCTCAGCATGTGAGGTTGTGATCTTCTGGCCTGGCTAGGGCTTCGGCCCCTTTCTTTAAATACTTTAAAATGATGTATTTAGAATAAAATTTCTTTGAAGGTTCAATCTCCTTCTTTTTTCGAATGAAAATAATAAGAATGCGCTTTTTCTCTTACACATATATTTTTTGCTGGGGGATCCGGGATTTATCTCTGTTTTCAAACTTAATAAAAATTGTAATGATTTCATTCTTGGAAATATTTTCTAGACATTATCCCGACGATTTTTCTAGACCTTATCTAGACATTTTCTAGACACATCATTACATGAGTTTACTTTTGCAATTGTTGGCAAACGGTCATAATTAAAGAAAAATATAAGCAAAATTATACATTGAGTGATAATTCAATGATTTTCATCATTGGAAAAATTTGATTTCCAGTTTAATTCAAGAAACTATGCTTTTTCTGTCACGATATTTGTGGAGCCACTTACAAAATAGGAAAGCCATTTCTTCTAGTAACAATTGAAGAGCTTAGTGGAAGAACGTGCTAAGTGACAAAAAGGTAAAAACGAGATAATGAGCTTCAAAGTTTTAGTTTGCAACTTTTCTCTCATTCACAAAATCATAGTTTTTTCTGCATGATAATTTAGTTTGGTTCTACAAAATGCTTGGTGGCTTTTGGCTTAGCCGTACTTTGCGTAATAACACGTCGCGTCATTTACAAAACGCGCTTGACGCCTCCTGCACTTGGCACGTTCTTCCTCCGAAGTGCTTCAGATTTTTTCAGTCGTTTAGTGGAAGAACATGCTAAGTGACATTTTTTAGGTACATTTGATCCATACGAGTTTCATAATTTCTATACTAACATTCCAATTTTCAAAATTCTTTTTTGTTTGGAAGATAGGACTTCACAGATTTTTTTTATACTTTTTATTTGTTTGCCTGTACGTCCATCATTTTGACCGTCCGTCCGTATCCCTTTCAATTTCCGATCTAAACTGTCTGATTTTGAAAATTCTGTTTTGGTTCGAAATTAAAAAATTAGAAGACTACAATGTATAGAGTTCGGCCACCTGCCTGTACGTCTGTTTTTCTGTCCGTACGTCCGTCTACTCCACCTCCCCCAACTTCCTTTCTATCCGTCCGATTTTTAAAGTTATTACTTTCAATTATCTAATATGAAATATAAGGTAATGAAACTATTGCGATGGAGGTCAAAAATCCAAAATAAAGATTTTGTGCTTTCTACACGTTTTGGGGGGTGCTGATTACAAAAAGCTGGTTTTTTTTCATTGATTCGTCTGTTTGTCTGAAACTACTTTACAGTTCAAACTAAAAGAGCTACAGACTTCAAATTTAGTACACGGGTACCTAGTACCTGTTGGAAGTCATAATAATATTTTCGAGAAAATTGCGCATGCGCAATTAGCAGCTGCTATAAACTTTTCGGGTTTTAAAAGTAGTGCTGAAAAACGAAAATAGATACAGACTTAAAATTTGATACACTTGCTCCCAGTACTAGTCGGACGACAAAATAAAGTTTTCAACAATATTTCGCATGTGCAAAGAGTAGCTTCTATAGAACTTTTTAGGTTTGAAAGTAATTGAAAATACTTTATAAGGTATATAATAACTTTTAAACGAGCGTATTGATATATTAATCGGTAATTGAAAGTCGTATAGTGTTACTCAACCCTAATTTTTTAGTGTATGATATCAGACACCTATCTTATATACTTTTTGTTCGTCCGTCTGTCCCTACTATAAGGATTTCTTTGAGTAATTTAAGTTAAAAGAAAGTAGGTTATATTAGTTATTTTAGAACTTCTTGCTTAATGTTAGATGAGTAAGTTTTTAATTGAAAATAATTTTTAAAAATACCATTATCACTGAAATTATAAACTAATTACTTTGAAGAATAATAAGACAAATCTCAACTTAGTAAAAAGTATACAAAAATATAGTAAAAGAAACACAAATGCAAGTGAATAAAATAAATATTAAATTTAAAAGATTTATAAAAAAAGATAATAATGTAAGATGTAAGTTTTCGCAAAATAAATTTTTAAATAGTTTTTGGATAGGAATAATTGAATGTAAAAACAAACATTGATTGTAACATTGAAAAGTAAAAATAAGATGTCTGGCAAAATATAAATCCTAAGGTTATTTATGTTTTTATTTCCCCTTTTCAATTAAGGATTTAATCAATTTTAAGAAAGCTTCTTTAATTTACAGCATTTCTACAACAGCTTAGCATGATCGTCTGAACAATTTATTTTTACAATCGTGATGCAAAGCACTTTTTTAAAGTCATCTATATTTTAATAAATATTAAGAATTTATAAATATAAAGAGATAGAGTATAAAACGTTATATTGAGTTATTATAACAAATATATTAGTTTTACATAACATAGCAATATCTTGATTAAATTTGTACTTACCGTATAAGCTGCTATTCGCACTTTCAAGCCAAAATACAGCTTTCCGCTTATTTCTTAATTCCATTTTAATAATTTTAGGAGTTTAGGACATTGCACAAAATGCGATCGTCAGCTTTAGAGATCAACGTAAAATTGCTTTAAACGATTTTTGCACCCCTAGTTCATTTTTTTTAACAAACGAGATGCTTTGATGTATGTTCGGTGTAATGTGGTTTTAACGCAAACATGCGATCTCCAAAGGGCAGGTGCAACTTTCTTTTAATGATACCATCTATTCACTGCTAAATAGACTATGTTTATTAGAATAAAAAAAGACTTTAAAAGCAAACGATATTTTATAAAATGTTAAAACCTTTAGCTCCGATTGAATTCTAAAAGTGCATTTTCTACTATTTTCCTAAATGCACTCAAATCCCGGTTATACGCTATATGAATTATAATTCATTGGTTATATTTAATAATTAAAGTTAATTTGGAAAAAAATTAATGACATTTTTAAATTCTTTTTGATTAAAACTACAAAAAAAACCAAGTGTTTTTGCGATTAATGCGACATAAATAAAGCGAAAGTCTGACAATTTTCTTCAACTGTGTCACTTAGCACGTTCTTCCACTGAACGATCGTCCGATTCGGGACGATTTCGGAGGAAGAACATGCTAAGGATCCTTGGCACGTTCTTCCATTGAAAAAGTGACGAAAACGCGTGCACCTACCAAACTTCGTTCACGAAAAATCTACGAAATCGAATGTTTTCTAAAAAATTGAAAGCTGTTATGTTTAAAGGAGGTAATAACATAATCATTAACACAAAAATCTCAATTTTTTCAAAAATGTCACTTAGCACGTTCTTCCACTCAGATCTTCAATTCCTACTTAAATTAGAAATATTTGTTTAATTAAAAACTATTCTAAGAGCTATTTATGCCTTTTCTAAAAGTTTTTTTACTCACACTTATTGGTAATTCCAATTTCCAATGATGAATTAAAATCTGTCAAAGTTATTTTAAATAGAATACTTCTTTTACATATATATTCGGTATCTCAAAATAGTGAATACAATCTACTTCTATAAAGCGATTTCCAAGAAAATGTTGGTTCAATCAGTCATCCAGTTATTAATAGCTAATCCTTTTATTTTTCACGAGATATGGAATTAATTCATTAGTTCCATCAACAAATTCCGTTCTGTTTAATCAAAGAAGCCAACTCTTGCGTACAGTTTTTATGGTTTTTAAAAATGTTATGCAATTTGTGAAATGAAAAAACAAAATTATAGATAACAAAACACAATAGATTCTTTGGGTAATTATATTTTTAACCTTACAAGCGGTAGACCCGGATTTTTACATATTTTATGCAGCAGACTTTCTAGCACTAAACATACATTTCAATATTTTATAAATTATGAATTTTTCTTGATTCTACTTTTTTCATTTGGAGATGTTTTTGGGATCGTCTCTTCAAAACGAAATCCCGTTCTAATATTTTTAAGCAAATATCAAATTATTTAAAATTTATGCAGAGAAAAAAATGCATTTTAGCCCATTCCCAGGCGTTTGAAAAGTTTTAAAACCTCTAAATCACATCAGTTTAACCACTCCCACAAATATAATTAATGCAAAACATAGCATACGAACAAAAAACATTCCTAAAAACTCGCCTTCTCAAAACTGATTCACTTTTAAAAAAGCTAAACCGAAGTCACATCAATTTAACCACACTGCCATAAATCTGATTACCACCAAAAACACGTCCTGTCGTAAAAATGAAACACTCTTGCTTCTAGAATAAACCATCAAACACAATTTCAACCATTGCGAGCTGCACAACTTCAATGAAAATCATTTAGATCCCATTCATCACTTCAAAATCGGTTTAGCGGAAGACGCCGAATTTCTTGAGACAGGAGCCCCAAGAAAAGCTCTTATGGCATTAAAGGTAACTTCGGCCCACTCGATCGTATTAAGAATCATTACGGCAACGTAACAGAGAATGATAAATAAAGAGTCCAAAAAGATCACTGCCCTAGGTTGACATAGTTGTATACATAGAGTTAGGAAGGAGTGGTAGAGGGGTCTATGAGTTCAAATGGTTTGAAGCAGGGCTGTCAGGTTTTTCGAGCTACTGCGCATCACATACTGGCACTGAGGTATTCCAAGATGCACCGCTCTAGCGGTGTTTTGAGCTACTGCGCATAACATAGTGACCGAAACTGGCACTGAGGTATCCCAAGATGCACCGCTCTAGCCTGCTTCATATGTGCGCTACTGCGCACATACATGGACTTCTCTATTCTCTTTCATACCTCTATGGTTGTATATGACATTTTCGACGATATGGTTACGATTCGGACACCAATTTGTACTGGCTTTTAGTGTTTTTTCTAACACAACTTTAAGACGGCCACTAAAGACTTTTTAAAATTAGAAACACGTTGAAGCCCCCTTCCACGGCCGACTCAACTGAAAAGGCCGGAGAAGCTCTCTGTGACGTCACGCTATCCGTCTGGTTTGGGTTGTCGGATTTCGGGAAACACAGGAACGAACTCTTTTTGGGACTTGAAAAGTATAGTCAGCCGTGTGTGAATAGGTTTGTGCTTTTTCTTCGGAAGTGATGGTAGTGCGAACCAGGCGGATAAAGTGACGTCACGAAGAGCTTATGTGGCCTTAAAGTTGAGTAATCCATGTCCCTTCCTCCCAAGAGATTATCAATTGTTCCTGAGCCAAATATGTAACATCATCCTGATAATATCAGTATGGTGATAGATACAATAGGTAGATTTTTCACCCCCTCCAAATTCCATTTTAACCCCCGTCCGATTAAAACTGTATTCACAGATCAATCATTTACACTTTTCTCCGTATGTTTGTTTAGGCGTACTGTAAGAATTTCTGCAAAGTAACAGAAAAGTAGGCTATTCTAGTAATTTTTAGAACTGTTGTTACATTACCTTTGTTTTCTTCCTCAAACAAAATTTTATTCCTCCAAGAGTCCTCGATTTTATTTCCCATCCCAATTTAAAAAGTATTAATAATTTTACAACATTGCAGTAAAACTTGAATTATTGCCACAGATAATGTTTGCACCACATTCTTTTAATGGACAAACTTTTACTTCATTATGGATTTTAGTTTCGTTTATTGGGAGTGCTACTCTATTTTACGATTGCTCCATGAGAGATAATAGTCCGGGACCAACTGCTAAATGATAATTGGCTTGTTTCCGGTGACGAATTTTCTTCCATCTAACATTCCTGTTCTTCCGCGATCGGATGGTGGTTCTCCGATCGGTGCTCTCCACGTAACATTGAATCTCCAATCAAGGCTCGGGAAAGAATTTAATTTCATTCCAACTTTCTGTTGCCACTCAAGACCTGAAACGTGACCATTCCAGGCAACTTACTTCTATTTATGTCAGTAGCGTGAATGGAAAAACCATACTTTGAAACTAGATAAAAGTTTTCTAAATACTTTGCATACTTTAATGCAGTTGATTTTAGAATCTAATATAACAACATTTTATTTTCTAAAGTAATATGACTTCTTTAAATTCTCCTTTAATAAAATTTCTTTGTGAAAACTAATTATTTTGTTTTTTGCCTAGTCGGTTTGGAATTCGCCTAGCGTGCGAAAGGTTCCAGGTTCGGGTCCGGGCATCGCCAAAATAACTGCCGACCTATAAACGGCCCGTGCAGCCAAAAATGCCCGACGAATAATACCCCGTGTCGAGGGAGTGCACGTTAAATCTCCTTTAAAGTCCTAACGCTGCGTGCGATGTCGCCCTCAACCGGTTGCATTGGGTACCTACTCAGGTGTCGGCTCGTCACTTGACTGTGATTCTAAACTACGACGCCCGTCGCCAATACCCCTACTCTCTAGTGCGACGATAATTCAAAACTAATCTAAACTAATTAAAATTTTGGTTAGCATTTTGTCAACTCACTCCTGCGAAATAACGTTGCCTAGCAACGTTGGAATCCCTCCTTTGTTGCCACCGGCTGTATTTAATAGCTTTTTTTATTTTATTATTTTGTCCTTTGCTTCTTTCTATGAGAAAATATCTTCTTTTGTATAGAGGGTAATTCGATTTACTATTTATTCTTGCAGTTTTTGTGTGTATGTATGTTGCGAATAATAATGATGGTGATTAAAACCAAGCACTGGGTGGTGTTTTTTGTTAGACTATTTTAGGCGAATGATTAGGGTTAATTATCTGTCTAAATTGAATCAGTCATTACAGTTATCCCAGACAATATTTGTTAAGTTTTTCTTATATTTAGATGATATAAGAGAAAAATGTCTTAGAGTTGGTAAACATTAAATTTACGAGCGAATTAGTGAGTTGTTTATCTTAGACAAGAATTTTTCGTAGCACAAATACACAAATCATGTAATTAAATTTAGTGAGAATGTTTCAGATGATGTAACGCTCTTGTTTTTCATTTTATCTGTACTTCGATTTCATTGGTTCCTTCGGTTTCACTCTCAAAATGCATAGATGAAAAAAAAATCTTTCTTTGCAAGCTTTTTTTAAACACAAGTTTTGAAAAGCCAACAGCACAGAAATAAGTTGTAATTTTAAAAAAAATGAATAAGTAAAATATTTTTAGAAAACTCATTTTCAAATACCAAAACAAAAGTAATTCCAGACAGCAAATGAAAACAAACCGCTTAAGCTGTTGCCATCCACGACGTGAAACAACCCCAATATGTTAAATAACCTGTTATAACAAACTAATAGAATTTTTTTTATTTATTTACGTAAATACGCTACTTTTTCATTGACGTAAATTTTAAATAATTTAAAAATTGTTAATGAGGGATTAGTTTATTAAGCACTGAAAATTTTTCTTATTAATTTAAATCACAAAAAGCTGAGCATTTTGCAAAATAATAGTATTATATTATAAACATGAAAATTTTATAACTAATTATTCAATTTTTAAAAAATAAAATTGTAATGAAATAAGCAATTGATTAGGCTTAATAATTTATAAACAATATAGTTGATGGACAACTAATAGGCGTAACTGGAACTTTGTTAGTGTTCTAGTTGAAAAGTTTAAAATACAACTTAACATGCGCAGATTGAAAAAAAACGTTCAAAAAACAGTATCTTATTTGAATTTCTTGTACCTATCAATTAATTAATTTATTGTTGAATCGCTTTTTACGAAAAAGCCATTTTTTAATTATTAAAAAATCCGTCGAATTCCTCGTCGAAGAAAAATTGGTGTATATTGGAGACTGGGGAGCCTTGGCCATAGTTTCATAATTTTATTTTTATATATTTTATTTTTACACTAAAAATTTCATATGATAACACATATTAAAGGAAATTTTATTGGCAACAAGTGTATAATAGTGATAATATAAATAATGCATTTTTTCTTTTTTAAATATATTGTTTTTTAAAACTTAGAAACTTGGCCAAGTCTCCCTTATTAAGGGAGAATTGGCCCATGGTAAGGAAGCTTTGGCCCATGCAAAAATACCTAATTTTAAAGGGCAAAATAGTAAATATTTCAAATTAATTTTGTAAGCATTAAATGTAAAAAAATTATATTATAATTCAACACTCTGGAACTCATTTAAAAATCATGTTTACCGTAATATTTAGAGCAATACATTTTTCTAGTATTGTATGAATTAAAAATTCTAATATTGTCCACAACAAATATTTTTTTTATATTTATGTTAAATACATTTTATTCAGTTTGTACACACATTAAAATGCACAAGATATAAGCATCAGTTTGAATTTTTTTTTATTTTAACGGCTCAAACTGTAAAAGTCAAAGTCAAAGCGCACTTTCAAAGCTACTCGTTCGTCCCCCCCTCCCCCTATTAGGAAAAAATCTGATAATATCTTAATATTGATCTGGAGTATTATTATACTTGAATTAATAACTTATATAGTTTTTGCAGAAAAAGTTTGATATTTGGTCATAAATGATATGTTTGATTTAGCTGAGGTTTGCGTTTTATTCTAAACAAGTACAAATACTAATAATCAATATATTACCTTCATAAAGTTATAATCATACGTTATTATTAACTGTGTATTTGATAAACATTATGTATAGATTTTCATAACTAGTTCACTTAGGGAGCCTTGGTCCAGTGACCAACCCTCCCTTACATAGAGTGGCCAACCCGCCCCAGCTAGACATTTCGTTAAGAAAGGCACATGGTGCTTTGAAGCCTAATTCATTGCACAAACTTTATAGCTAAAATAAAACCTTAATATAACAGTATTTTAAAAATACCATATACTTAAACTTAATTGAATTGGTTTTCTGAAAAAATCTTACAAATTATGTCTAAAATGTTTACTTTTTGGGGTGAGAAACTTTCTTTTTTTATTTTCTCCTCAATGCAAAAAAGTATCTCAATAAAACTAAGGTGGCTATCTGCTGACAACAGTAGCTTTGAAAACCATCTATTGAGAAAATGCTAAAATATTTTTAAATACTAAAATTTAAAGGTGGGCCAAGTCTCCCTTATGGCCAAGGCTCCCCAGTCTCCAATATGTATTTTTTCCTTCCAATTAGTTACAACAAAATAAACCTTATAAGTGACAAAAAAAAATTCTATGAGTTTTATTGAAGAAAAAAAAACCTTTATCGGAACACCTTTCATTAATTAATTGATCACTAATAATGGGGGCACAAATTAAACAATGCTCGTTTCATGAGAGGGATGATAGTTTTCACTGCTAGAAAACACTATGCAAGGAGAAACAGCTTTTACAGAACACTCGTTAAGGCGAAAAAAAAACTTGAATACTATACTTCTAAAAATAAATAAATAATACACACTAAAATTTCCAAACAAACTGAGCTGATTTTAACAGGCTTTATGTGTTTATGAGTTGAAAAAAAAATGAATTCTAAAAATAATGTAAGCAGAGAATAATTAGTTAAGGCTATTTCATATTTGCGTCATTTATGACTTTGATGCCATATAATGAAAATGTCAAGTGAAATTGTAGTTAAGATTTTACAAATTGTGACGTAAGTAATTACTACATAAGTTTAAATAGTTATTTGCAAGGCAAATATTCATAAAATTATGGTAACGTTCTTGTGACGCAGTTAGAAGCTTAATCAGTTTAATTCATGACTTGTATCTATTTCTATTACTAGATATAGATATGATGACTTGAAGAGACAAAAAGATGCATCGAATTAAAAAATAAAATAAAGTTTTAATAATGTTAAACAATTCAATCAGTGGAAAAGTATAAGAGTTCCAACAATAAATAAAAATTCAAAAACGAGGAAAAACACTTTTGAAGAAGATGATATCACCATTTTACAGACGATAAATTGAAAAGAAAAAGATGTTTCGAATTAAAAATTAAAATAAAGTTTTAACAATGTTAAAAAATTCGACCATGGTTACAAAAACAAAATAAAAATTCAAAAACTAGAAAAGCCACTTTTGAAGACGACGATTTCACCATTTAAGTTTCTTTTTGGCTACATAAAGAATTCCAAAATCGAAGGTCCTCTTAAAATTCCCCTGTACCCGCATCATACCTTTAACTGTAACTCACATAAAATCCCCCAAAATCCCCATTTTTTTTCCTTTCTCAAACATTTTCCCTTTTAATGGAATGTCATGCCCCTGGAATGCATACAGACGACATTTTCGGGAAAACGGCATCTTCGGAATCTCCTAAATAACAGGGGGCCGAAAGAAACGGGAGGTAATAACTTCTACAACGACATATGGGTGTGGAGGGAGATAGATATATGCTATTTTACTTGTTCTTGAGGGGAGAGGGAGGTTGGACCAAAACAACTAATGGATCTGGGTCATAGATATCATAGTTAAAGTATTAGATTGACAGATCACGTGACCTCGAATGCTAACGACGGGACGCTCATGGAGGCCTTTTAAGAGGGCAAAATGGCCAGTGTTGCTGCCACTTTAAAGGAGAAAAATACTACGAAAAAATTACAAAAAAATGCTAGAAAAGGATGTAAAGTCACTAAAAAGATTCCAAAATGCAGCTAGTATTTTTACGATATTTTTTTGTAATTTTAGAATTAAATGGTATTTTTTCGTAGTATTTTTTCTCCTTTAAAGTGGCAGCAACATTGGCCTTTTTGCCCTCTTATTTGGCTTCCATACGCATCCCGTTGTTATAGTTAAACTCATAGTTTCCTTGCACATAAGCCACGACTATGGGTGGAGCTATAAACGCGCGGAGCAATCGGATGAAGAGAAAATTTCATCCGTTTTATATTGTCGTTATCTGATTGCTCCGCGCGTTTTATAGCTCCGCCCATGCAAGGAAACTATGAGTTTAACTATAGCATTGGAGGTCACGTGATCGGCCAATCTAATACTTTAACTATGATATCTATGGTCTGGGTAGCGCAGTCGGTAAGGCGCTATAGCCTTGCATGCGAAAAGTCCCAGGTTTGGGCTCAAAATAACTGCCGGTCTATAAACGGATACTTTAACTCAAGTGTGGAAAGTGAAAGGTGAAAAAATTATTTTTTAAAATACTTTTCTAAATTAATATAACTTTTAAAAACAATTTTGCCAGAGGGCAAAGTAGCCAAGATATTTGTTTTTTCCTAATTAAGTTTCCTTCTAGTAAATTTTAACTCTGGTTGAAGTCTGGTTGAAGTAATATGCAAGGAAAAACAACTTTTACAGTGTGCGAAATTTCTACGTAAGACAAACTTATGATAAAATTATCTTAGTGGAGAACTATTAAAACTAATTTTAATTAATTATGTTTTTAAATTTGTATAACCTCCTGATTATTTGCCTCGCAGTCAATTTTTCCCAATTTTTTTTTGATAATCATAACTGCAAATTCAAATTTATGCAGCTGATAAGTGTAAAATTCTTTCACACACTGTCTGCTTAACATTTGAAAACATGTATATTGCAAATTATTGCATATAACCGTATATTGTAAAATTATCGTAAATTTAAGTATAAATGTAGACTATATAACCCTGACCAATATTTAAATATGTATAAATTATTTAAATCAAATGCAAAACGATTGTATTTAAAAATAAAATGTAGTTATAATTGATGAAGATTTTCTTTCGGAATAAAACTGTTATGAAATAATATCGGACAAAAAATGAATATTTTCATAGATTTTACATTTATATACTTGTGATTTTCCTATTATAAACATTCATAAACTTTTTAAAAAACCTTTTTTATTGGAATACTTTAAGGAATTTAATTAAAAAAGTCATTTTGGCTTGTAAAAACTTCAATTATTTTAAAACGTTGCATATGGCAATATTTTATCGAGATGTTGAATATCAGTAAAAAGGCGTTTTTACTTGACACAGACACCTATTATTACGAACTTGCTTGTTTATCCTTCAAATAAAATCAACAAAACATTTAACATGTTTACAAAAAAATAACACTTAAATCGAAAAACTCTTTTTTCTATGACTAATTTTTTAAAAAAAATTCTGCTGGAAAACAATATATTAGGAAAAACAACTTTTACAGTTTATTAAATTGACGCATATATAAAACTTGCACTGCCAATGCATAAATTAATGAATAACAGCTTATGTGGAAAGCTATGAAGTTCAGCTAAAATATATGAATAAATTTTTAAAAGCCAGTTCTTTAAATTATATATTTATTATATTGGTTATAATTTATTGGTTTATCCGTCAATTAAATTAGTTGAGGAAAATTGACCAATAAAAATGTATGTTTGAAAAAGTAATCCTCAAAGTAAAACTTAGTTTTCGCCGAACTTTGTAATTGAACTGCAAAACTTAAATAGAAGCTTTTTTTAAGTAGAAAATAACCACATTTCTTTTGCCTTAAAATAAAATAAACCAAACTCTGCACCAAATTAACACACCAATCGAATAACTGTTATCCAACATACCCACAACCATACCATCTCCACAGCGACATCTTGTGAAGTAGGGGGGGGCTAGCTGGCTAGCAAAAGGCCCTCCAAAATCGATGTTCCCTTCAGGTAACCATAGCAACCAGATCGTACCATTAAGCAACAGTTGCTGCCACTGAGTGGGAGGGATTTCGGCCAGGGAAAAGTCGTAGGGAAAAAATATTTTATTCCCTACACAGGTGAAGCATGGACGAGTGAGTTTTATGCCCGGGTAGGAAAGTAATATGTGTTTGAATAGCAGATGGTGTTGAGTTTTTGATTAAGAGTTTTAATTAAAAATTTTGTTTTTCTTAATATGGTTGTTAGTGAAACGTGTCTGTTTCAAATGGTTTTGGTTGAACGAACTTCGCAGTAGAGCTACGCCTATTGACGACGGGCCTCGTAATTTCCAACTACGATTAAGTCACCATTAGCCGCAACCTTATAGCAGATCGACGATACGTAGAAAATGTGACTTTTGCAGTTACAGCTCTTAAATATATATACAGAAATAACAAAGCCCTCAAATTATTTTAGAATTTGAAATGAGTGTCCATTTAACATTTTACTTGTAATAAATGCTCATTTTGGGCAGTATTTTTTTGTAAATGTATCATGATTTAATGTCATCAAGCATTTACAAAACAGCAAACTGCAAATTGTTAAAAGCGACTTTTTGGGATCCGGTTAAAGCCGAAATGATGAAAACAGGTAGGGTAACGAGTACAGTGATTGCCCCCCCTCACAGTGATTGGCCCCTCATTCACTATTGAAAATAATAAGATGTTAAAGTCCAAAATGGGTGTGACAAATGTATTTAAAATTCCCGCCATTAACGTTTGTCATGTTGGCAACAACATTTTAGGCTTTAATTATTTGGACTCTTATTATTTTCAATAATGAATGAAGGGGCCAATCACTGTGAGGGGGGACAATCACTGTACTCGTTACCCTATTACTAGAAGACTGTATAAGGATACAATGGCTGTACGCACTATTTTAAATGTCCTAACAACATCATAGGAATACTGATAACAATATTTTGCTTATTTATTTTAAAAGGCAACGATTTGACAAATATATATCCATAGATAAAAAAAACTCTAATTAAAATATATTATTTGTTTTAGAAATGGGTTTATGAGAACATAACTTTGTAACCAAAAATTAAAAATGGTTATATAGTTCGATTCAAGAAAATATTGCTTGCTTTAAAAAAAAATTTCGAAACTGAAGGTAGACATCAAACGTTTTGGACGATAGTAGTAGAATTTATAAAATTCAAAATTTTCAATGATATTCGATCAATAAGTAACTAAAAACAAAAATTAAAAAATCTAGAAACCTCCATTTCGTGATCCCAAGATAAAATAAAAATTTCAGTTTTATACACCGAAATCGTAACTACCACATAAGACGTGGAATTGAAGCCAAATACTTCTTACTCCAACAAAAAATAAAATAATCACAAAAATACACCTTTTTATCCCATAAAAGGACGTAGATCATCTAGATACACAGAAAAAACATCAAACATAAAAAATATCTAAACAAAAACTTGATCCGATGAGTTTCTTTTGAACTAAAGCCCAGAAAAAATTCTTTTCCCCATTTTTTAAAAAAAGAATCCTATGATTTCATCCGACTAAAACCCTATCATCTCACACCAGCCTGAGATGGGGGGGGTAGGGGTGTGTGGTGGCAGTGTAACAAATATCCGTGGGGAAAATTGAAATCCTCTTCCCTGTTCGAAGTAAACATTGGCACCGTTTTTGGCGAGTTATGAATGTTTTGGCAGGTTTTTACAAAGTGTTTATTTATAGCTGATTTTTCTATGATAATATCTATGATTCCCTAAATTTTTTGACAAGAGTTAACTCTAAACTACAAATTCGAATTAAATGTGCTTCAAAGCATTGGAATAACATTCAAAACGTGTGTTCAATGTAAATTAAAACTCTTAAGTATGTCTTGCTTAAGTATGTCTTAACTAATTTTACTCTTTAAGCGTGGAACTATGGTGAGAATAAATAAGTAGATTTGTTTTAGAAAAAACAAATCTACCCGACAATGACGCTCCTAAAAAGTTGCTTTGGGTGCCTACTTCAAGTGTTGGCCCGTCACTTGGCTGTGTGTCTAAATTACGACGCCCGTCGCCAATAGCCTTCGTGTAGCTCGAGTGAGGCAATAATTCAAATAAACTCAAGTAATTCTATCCCCAACTTTCACATAGCAAAATAACGTAACAGAAAGAATATGCTATATACTTCGAAATGTATTCTTAACAACTTCGTTTTAAAAGATAGCGCACCTGCAAAAATTTGATGCCAAATCACTTGCATCTATTGGCAATTTCATTTTGGTTTGGCATGTTTCTTTTAAAAAACTGGCAACCCAGAGAGGTAAAAAGGAAGAAATTCAGTGGAGTGTTTTCTTGCCAATATACGTTACACCGCCCGATTTTGTTTCGAGTCTTTTTTTTCCGTTACGGTTTCGAGTCAAGAGTCTTACGCGAGAAATACTTAATATTTCTGAAAGACAGACACGCATTTCTTGAGAATTTTTTTATTATTATTTTGAAGGTTGGAAAAGGGTTATTGGGTACAGAATTACTTTTTCGTTTTGACAGAAAAGGGATTTCCGCGTCACGTCTCATAAGTAAAGGAATCATTTCTCATTTTTGTTTGGAAATGTTGTTTGTTGTGACGTAGTGTGTTATGATGGATGTAAGTAATAGTTGACAATCTGAGAGCGACTAAATACGTCATGAATAGAGTCGCTCAATATATTTTTTTACAAAAGTAGGCAGAGTCAGAGCAGCCAAATACGTCATGAATAGAGTCGCTCAATATATTTTTTTTTACAAAAGTAGGCAAAGTCATGACCAATATGGCAATCAGATTTTATCAAGTCAATTTTGTGAACGCACGGCGGATAGTTATTGCTACTGACTTTATTTTAAGTTTTTTTAATAACATTTATCTCTAATACGAAGCTTTGTACATTTTAGTATTCAACCTGAGTGTGTTTCAAGACTTTGAGACAAAAAAAAACACAGGTTTAAACGTGATCCTTATTATTACGATTTTATTTTATGGGTTTTTTTTTAACGTTTATCCCTAAAACGTAACTTTGTGCATTTTAGTATTCAACCTGAGTGTGCTTCAAGACTTTCAGACAAAAACACAGGTTTAAACGTGATCCCTATTATTACGACGTTATTTTATGGGTTCTTTTTAACGTTTATCCCTAAAACGTAACTTTGTGCATTTTAGTATTCAACCTGAGTGTGCTTCAAGACTTTCAGACAAAAACACAGGTTTAAACGTGATCCCTATTATTACGATGTTATTTTATGGGTTCTTTTTAACGTTTATCCCTAAAACGTAACTTTGTGCATTTTAGTATTCAACCTGAGTGTGCTTCAAGACTTTCAGACAAAAACACAGGTTTAAACGTGATCCCTATTATTACGACGTTATTTTATGGGTTTTTTAACGTTTATCCCTAAAACGTAGCTTTGTGCATTTTAGTATTTATATAAGTACCCTCAATTGCCGTCCATCAAGATGTCTTAACTTCACAATCTTAAAAGCATCATTAGCCCAACCAACCGAATTTCCCACTGAAATTATATAATTAAATATCATAACTCAAACTTTATGCCCTATAATCCAACTCTACACTGACGCTCCCTCACGCGACCAAACGTCCACCAGAAAGTCAACCTCAATCCCACTGTTCCCATAGATCATTAACCCTCACAACCGCCCCCTGAGAGAACCGAACCACCTGCGGATGACAGCTTCGAATAAACCCCTTTGCGGATCCGTATCAACTCATACTTTGTAGCTAGAATGGTGTAACTTGAGACATATCTTTAGGTATCAACCATAGATATCATAGTTAAATTATTAGATTGGCAGATCACGTGACCTCCAATGCTAACGACGGGATGCGCATGGAGACCAGAATAAAAGGGCAAATGGGCCAGTGTTGCCACCACATTAAGGAGAAAAATACTACGAAAAATACCATTTAATTCTAAAATTACAAAAAAAAAATACTAGAAAAGGATTTAAAGTCACTAAAAAGATTCTAAAATGCAGCTAGTATTTTTACGATATTTTTTTTGTAATTTTAGAATTAAATGGTATTTTTTCGTAGTATTTTTCTCCTTAAAGTGGCAGCAACACTGGCCCATTTGCCCTCTTATTCTGGTCTCCATGCGCGTCCCGTCGTTAGCATTGGAGGTCACGTGATCTGCCAATCTAGTACTTTAACTATGATATCTATGGTTTCAACAGTTTGGTATGTAGAATGTACTGCATTAAAACTGTATGAGGGTACATTTGAAAAGTGCGTAGCGGCCTTAGCAACCAATAGTCTACCAAAAGGACCCCCAAGATGGAGATGAGTTACTTCGCCTTTCATACTACTGTTTTCGTTGTAAACAAGCTTACTGGTAGGAAAGCAGTGGTTAATCAGGACCCTCTAATGTGGATGGTAAGGTAAAGTAAGGTAATCGTTTCCGGCTGTCTATTTTTAGCCTCCTTCAGGAGCTTTAACACAGCCAATAACGCCTCGTAATTTAGAACCCTGGTCAAGTGACGAGGTCGACACCTGAGCGGGCACCCAACGGAACTTCGAGTGACATCGTACGCTAACGCCGTCGGACTCCACAGATTTAACGAGCACGTCTGTCCTGTGTACTCGGGCCCATCCGTGAAGAGGATTTTTTCTACTATTTCCAGCACGGATCCGATGTATAGGATGACTGGCAGTAGGTGGGATACGAACATGTGGATGGTATATTGAGGTTGCGCGTATGGTGAACCGCCACAGTTGCAATTAATTTTTAGAGGGATTTCCTCGAAGTTGGGGCTTGGTTGTTTGATTTTTATTAGTGAAGCAGAAGGTTCAATGACGTCGAAGGTAGAAATAGATAACAGCTTCATTGAATTTGAGGCTGGAAGACAGCCTCAAATTCAATGAAACAGAATACGGGAAGTGTTACATCTGCTAAAAATTTTAAGGTTTTGAAACCAATTATTAAAGTTTCTGAAAGTAGGGTGACACCTTAATTATGAATTTGGTTGTTTTTCCTAGTATTTAAAGTTTACGAGGCCTATATTTTGTCCGTGATAAGGCGGAATGAGCCCGCTGGACCACGGGTATCTAAGCCAAAGTGCTCAGTGTTAATCTAATGGAAAAAATATTTTCTAAGCCACCTTTCTCCGGCTGTATTGAATATTTTTACAAACGGAGTTCCCTTATATGATAAATGTAGCTGACTTACAGGTCCCGATAATCCCTTTTTTTGAAATTGGTTTGAATATTTTTTTTAAAATTTTCAGTAAATAATTTACACAAAATATTCTAAGGAATTTCAAAATATAGGATCATAGAGACCTGTAAGTTATCATCATTTATCATTAAAAAACGTTTTTAAAAATATTCAACACAGCCGGAGAAATGTGGCTTAGAAAATATTTTTTTCTACATTGAATTTGAGGCACTTTGGATTGGAGATACGCGGTCTATTAGGCTCATCCGCCCTTAAGACTTCGATTTAGACAGAAAAATATCCAATTTGTAATATTTTCTGAAAGTGCATGGTCAGGCCAGCAAAACAACAAGAACAATTTTAGAAGTTATCTATGAGTGTCTTGGCTGAGAATCTGACGGAAGCAACAGAAATAAAAATGGCAATTTACGTTAAAACATTTGGTCCAAAAGACAAACAAATGAATATTACCCATTCATTTCGCTTTGAAGACTTCAATTTGACTCTTTTAAAATGCAATCAAATTCGGGCATTTAAGATCATCTTGTGATTTACATGAAGCATAGGTGTTAGTGTCCTCCTGTAAATTTGTGGAAATGTTGATACACCCCTTTTCTTCTTGATATTCCCTGACGGATGCATGTATCCTTATGGGCGAAGGCGTAATTGACGGCTTCACTTTCTTCGCGATGCATCTCCCTGTCTGCTTGGTTTCTCCTCTAATGTGCTCGGGAATATCCCTTGAATCTCGATCCCAATAGCGAGACGGTGGATGTTCGTTGTCAAAACCTCCTAGAAAAAAAGCCTAGACACTGGTTGCCACACACACTAATATTTTAAAGAATTTTAAAGAATTGGAAGCCCAAATGATGCTTCAAATCAAACCTGTACCAACATTTTGGGGGGCCCGGGTGGCCTAGTGGTTAAGATAGCTGCCTACGCTAACAGTCTGCGCACTGTACCGGGTGAGGGTTCGATTCCCGCCTTCGCCCTGGGTCTAATTTCTCTCTCTGTGTCACTAAAAATTCTGTCTGTGTCTGTCTAACTTGACGAAGGTTTATAAGCGGGTCTCTGATCAAGCACACAAGCCGAAAAATACATATATATCAACCAACAAACAGTTTGGGTAATATAAGCTCTGTATTTACCAGATTTGGCGAAATTCGAGTGGTGATCTAATACTGTACCAGAATAGACAACTGGTACAGCCTCTTAAAACGTTGTCTTAGACCCCCACAAAAAAAAATCACCTAGCAGCTAATTTGTCCAAAATAGAATAGCCATGCCTATGCTAATGTCACAGTTGCGTCAAACATTATTTTCTACCCCACAAACAAACCACATGAAGATGAAGCTCTGTAGATGACTCATATCTGAACTGTAAAAAAATTGTTAATTGTACGAAATAAAACTAATATTTACAGAAAAGAATATAGTTATTTCCAAAGAGTTCTATAGTAGGGTAGAGACTGAACCTGGCAACAACACCATGGACCAACACGGAGACAATATAGGGTGGCGTGTGGGGCCCGATGTCCGAGTGGTTTCGATCGCAGACCGTAACGCTAGCAGTCCGCGCGCTGTAACAGGTGCGGGCTCGATTCCCGCCTTTGCCCTGGGTGTACTTCCTTTCTCAGTATCAAAATTATAAATTAACTAGCACTTTTGCCACTCTATTCGGGCTCCGTAGTGAGCCATGGCTGCCGATGGCAGCTCAGTACGAGTCGTTCCTCTACCCTACTATAGAACTCTTTGGTTATTTCTTTAAAAAAGTATTTTTCTGTTAAAATATGCTGTTTAAAATAAAAAACAGTTTTTCTGTTTTTAACTACGTAAAAAATACTAGACTGCAACATAACAAGCATTGTAATTGTTTGTTGGTTGCCGGTGTTACGAAATAGCTCAGTTGGAAGAGCGTTGGACTGTAGATCTAAGCTTTCCTTGTTCGAACCCGGAGTCTACAATTTATTAGTACTCTGAAGTATTGTGGTTAGGAACCTCGCCTGTCACTGGGGTGTGACCAGGGATGCGATGGCCTACCGAGGGGAGGAGGAGGTAAAATGTTGTTTCTTCTTTACAATTTTCTCCGTTAAAAACAGTTTTTGGGTTAAAATTGCACATTATTAGTGTGAAACAAACATATTTTCTCTGTAAATAACATGGTATTTTTCTAACTGCTTTTTCTGTAAAAACAACAGACTTTTTACGTAGGGTCTGAATAACTTACATATTGTTCATTTTTGAGCCATCAATAATGTTTGATACACGTGTAAAATATAATACCGGGTGGTTATAAAATAACGCTCGCTATTCGGAGAGGTCTGTAGCTTGAATGAATAATCTGAATGCAACAAACATCGAGACACTTACTAATCAAGAAGGGGGGAAAAGAATGGAATCATAAAAAAGAAACTCATCTCTTGACCAGGGTTCTAATTTACGAGGCGTAATTGGCTGTGTTGGCCGCAATCGGCCATAATTGGCTACGCCTCGTAATTTAGAACCCTGGTCAAGAGATGAGTTTCTTTTTTAGGATTCCATTCTTTTTCCCCCTTCTTAATTAGTAAGTGTCTCAATGCTTGTTGCATTCGGATTATTCATTCAAGCAACAGACCACTCCGAATAGCGAGCGTTATTTTATAGCCACCCTGTATTTTAACATTATTATTTGTTTGTATCAAAATAATACGAGTGTAAAATACACTATTTTACGTTTCTATTTTTTACTGCTGACAATTTATATTGGCTTTTTTTTTTAAATAACATTTATTTGATTCACCTAGTGGGCATGTTTCAGGTCTCGAGGGGCAACAGAAACGCTAAAAAATGGAAATAAATTCTTTCTTGTTTCTATTGGTGAATTCATATCACGTGGGAACCTAGCACCGATGGCAGGAAATGCAAGAACGAAAGCTGGAAGGAATTTCGTCACCTGAATCACCCAATTTCTTTATGTGGTCCCATTTCTTTGTCATGGTGGAGTCGTACGTTAAGCCGTGTGCTCCATCGAGTCTTATGAATGGATTTTGTTGGCATGTATGAGGATGGATGGTTACAAAGTAGAGGGTTGAGTGTGGTACGGTTAATGCGTCGGGAGGTTTTGTTCTTGTGTTTGAAGAGACGACAGCTTTTGTTTAAGAAAAGCGATGAGAGGGCATTTTTTTTATGTCGAAGAAGATTCATGGGATAACGCACCTGTTGGAAAAAAAGAGGGGGAGTCTGTGATAGAATGAGTATTTAATTTTGAAATAAAATAAAATGTGTTTTATTATTACTCTGCAATTAAGGGGATAGATATTTTTATTTTAAATTATCAGTTTCTGCCGAGTCATAAATGTATTCTACAGTAAAATAAACCGAATAATTGAAATTTTTTATCATGTGTGAATTAACAAAATGAATTATTTATAATTTCTATCGTAGAGTTGAATAAAAATTTCATCATATGTCTGATTATAAAAAAAGGGGTTTTGAGCATTGGCCCGTCTGCTTAGTATATGAGTTTCTAGTAACTGTCGGACGTCATAATAAGGGTTTTGAAAATATCACACATGCTCAAAGGGGAGCTACCATACAACTTTTTAGGTTGTAAAGTTATTCAAAATTACCTTATATGGGCACATAATTTCCTTAAATTTATGGATTTATTGAGTGGTAATTGAAAGTCGTGTGGTGTTACACACCCATAGTTTTATCAAGAACTAAGGACCATTTGCCAGTTTCCTTTGTTCCGGGGAGTCTGTATACAAGAGGGAGAGAAAAAGTAAATACTATCAATAGATGTTTGCTTGAATAAAAACCCCAAGGGTAAGAGCCATCAGGAGAAAATATTTGGGATAACAGTGCAAACGATAACGGAATCCGAACCTCCTGAGAGCGAAGGTGTAAATTATCCCCGTAAGCAAGCCTCAGCATTGCTGTGAAAGATAGGAGAGAGTTGATTTAGAGAAAAAAAACTATTAAGCATTACAGATCACTTAATTCTTCATCGTAAATGTTTCATTAGAAGTATTGTAGAATATTTTCTTACCAGGAAATTAAAGGCCATTTCTTCATTCTGAGCGCATGAAGAGAAGAGTGGAATATTTTGAAGAAAGAAATATTGCTTTGGTGTTTTTTTGCTTGAAAAACACTTTTCAGGATAATGTAAAGGGGAAAGGAACTTGTGATAATGGTGAAGACGATAATGTTACTCAAAGCCCAAGAGAGTAAGCATACAAAACTATCGTATATTCTGTAAGTTACATTTTACTAGTAAGATTAAATGCAAAAATTTATATCGAATAATTTTCTCCACCAAGAATTAACAATCATTTGACAGACAAAGGTGAAACATTTAGGGAAGTTCTTACTAACAACAAATGTTTGCTTGAAGATGATTCTCAAAGATGTTGTAATGCACTCAATGGGAGGATTTTGATAATGGTAGAAAATGGAACTTAAACCCAAAGAGAGATAATATACAAATTATTGTGTACATAATTTTCCCTACTAAGACATACTAATACAAAAAAATACTTAGAGTAAAATAGTATTTCCATCAAGGAATAAGTACTCTAGAACAGATTCTAAATTAAAATTAGTTTTCCATCAAGGAATAAGAACTCTATGACAGACTCTAAATTAAAATATTTCCTACTAACAACAAAGTTTGCTTGAAGAAAACTCTCAAGGATTCTGTAACGCACTAAGGGGCATTTTAATAATGGAGAAAAAATGATGGAATTTAAACCCCAAGAGAGATAATACACAAATTACCTTGTACATAACTTTCTCTACTGAGATATATTAATACAAAAAATACTGTATAAAATAGTTTTTCCATCAAGATATAAGCCATTTGACAGTCTAAGGGGAAATATTTTGATAATTTTTTTACCAACAACAAATGTGTGCTTGAAGAAAAACTTCAAGAATGTAACGAACTAAATGGGTGTATGTTTGAGAAAAGATAATAGAACTTAAACCCCAGGAGAAAAAATATACAAATTACGTTCCAGATAACTTTCCTTACTAAGATATACCAATACAAAAAATATTGTCTAAAATAGTTTTTCCATCAAGAAATAACAGCCATTTGACAGATTAAAAGATAATATTTCGAGAAGTACTTACTATCAACAGATGTTTGCTCACAGGGAAATCCTCCTTAGGATACTAATAATGGTGATAAAGATATTGGAACTTAAACCCCAGAAGAGAGAATAGAAAAACTACCTTGTACGTAAAAAAAACACTTTCCCTACTAGATATACTAAAACAAAAAATATTGTCTCAAATAGTTTTTCCATCAATTAAGAAGAGAAATTTGGCAAACGGAAGGAAAATATTTTGAGAAGTACTTACTGTCAACAGATGTTTGCCTGCAAGGAAACCCTCAAGGATAATGTAAAGCCCTCAAGGGGGATTTCGATAATGGTGAAAGAGATAATGGAATTGGAACCTCAGGAGAGAAAAGATACAAATTCCTAATCCTTGTTTGAGAAAGGGACCTGTCATTATAAAGCTAGATAAAAGCTTCTTTTTCAATATTTATAAAGTCAAATATAAAGAGAAATTCATAACATATGATTCTAATATAATATATAATTTTATTATTACACACAGCCTAAGAGGTTTTCATCGTATAACAAGGCTTCTGGATGTCTTGTTCATCCTATAAACATCCCGTGATGTCAAGATAATTTTAAAGATATCTTGAGCATTTGTCAGAAATTAACTGTTTTAAAGTGTTTTGCTTTATTATTTTCGTATTGTTAACTTTACATCTTAAATTTCCATTTTTAAAAATGCTTCTAACCACGGCCAACTTCAATAACAAGGCCAGAGAAGCTCTCCCAAACATGAGCGTAGACGGAAATTTTGACGTCACTGTTCCCAGTGCCGAAGATCGGGAAACTAGATCGGACGCATTCGAAACCCTAAAATTGTGGTCAGCCGTGAACGAGTGGTTCCGAACAAGTTTCGAGACAGGTTGTCTTCATCTTCGGAACAACGTCACACGGAACTATGACGTCAAAATTTCCGTCCCCGAGCTTGTTTGGGAAGGCTTCTTCGGCCTTAGTAGTTGAGTAGTTCTAACTACCTAGCTAGCGAAACCCAACGATGGTAGTAATTAAAAATTTGTCGGATGTAAAATGTTACTACGCGGTTCCGAACATAATCCCGGCATCTAAAGTTCCGACAAGCCAGAAACCTGACTGCCGAAATCCTGACCGGACATAATACCGACAGCGACGAAATGCCGAAAGGGTCGAAAGCTCGACAAATCAATAAATTAATGCGGTTGTGCTTAATTAAGGGCGATTGAATTACTAATTTTTGCTTTTATATTTTCGCACTTTTTGGGGTCGGCATTGTGGCCGTTCGAGATTTCATCTGTCGAGATTCTGGCTTGTCGGTATTTATGTCCCCGACTCGTTATTACTATTTCAATGTGGACAAAAACGACCATTGGAAAGCCTCCACTCTTATCTGATTATGGTTGGTTGGTAGACATATATTTTCAGGCTTGTGTGCTTGGTTACAAAGACCCGCTTATAAACCATCGTCAAGAAGGACGGACACGACATAAAACACACATATAAGACAGATGCTGCCATCTATCGCCATCTCCACAATTTAGACATGTCCCTGAAGGGGAGGGAAATAGTCTCCAGGGACCTGTACCAGTGGGAAACTGTGCAATGACCGCCCACAGGACTTTCGGACCCAACAGATTTAACGAGCACGTATTCCGCATATACTCGACAAACACAAACATCCATGCCTTACCGGGATTCGAACCCGAACCCAGAGGCTCCAAAGGCTAGCTCCCTAACCGTTGGTACGTCGGGTCGGCCTTGATTATGGTATGGAGACCCTAGGATTGTTATGAAGTTTAGATTAGAATTGGTTTGTGAACTCATGCCCTGAAATAGCATAAAACTTAGCCTAGATATAAGTGCAGCAAACGGATTTCTAGGATACGGATATACCAATTGCATAATAGGGTAATGACGCAATGGATCGATAAAATATGGCTATAAATATATACTTTTATGAATATACTATCTTTTCTCTGACCTTGCAATGACACTAATATGTTCTTCATGGATCCGTGCATGCTTTTTATCATAACTTTAATAGGAAAAAAGGTTTAACCGCAATTTTAAGACCTATTCTATCGTTCTATTACTTCATGACAACATTACTTCCATTATTTCTGAACAAACTACTACGTAATCTACGTTTGTACGTAAATATTACTACTTACAAATGTAAATTTATTATGATCGGCAATTTACAGTCCTTTTAAAACGCAACCTTAATTTGCTATTAAATACAAATATTACCATTGTTTTGTTCTCGGTTTGGAATAGTATATGCAGAGAAAATTCAATTCTGGAAGAAACGAATCTGAAAATAAAAAGTTTTAAAAAGTGTCATTTTATTTACCTACCATTTTTTTTTATAGAGAGAGGAATATTAATTTAAAAACACAGCCCACATATTGATCTATCCTGAAGCAACATTTCAGTTAGAATACAGCATCTGTGCTGGTAAACGTAACACTTACACAGGCGCTTTAATTTTCAAGCACTTTGACTCAGCCAAGATTCCGTTTTAATTCCCCGATTGTTAGAATAGAAGAACACTAGCCAGGGTTACAGCATGTTCGCAGCTGATAAACTGCAGCATTGTTCTGTAGAATTGTGTTTACAGAACCAGCTGCAATCAAATACAGTAGAATGCTCTGTGAATAAGCGGCAAATGTGCTGTATGTTTACAGAAATTTTCTACACACCAAACTTTGAACGCAATCCGAAACTTCCCACGCGCTTCTTAAAAAAATAAAATAGAAGCATTGAACTTTACATTCGGAAATAGTAACATACCTAGTTTATACGCACTCCAATATTTTATCCGTCTAAAAAAAAGAACAAAACAGTTTCTAAAAAATAAAAAAAAGTAAACAGATACTAGAATTTCAAATGAAGCAAGGCCCAACAACCATGTAAGAAGAGATGTTTTTGTTGAATCGAATCTCAAGATGGGTTTCGGTTACAAAGACTGAAAAAGACCTTTATTTTGTTTAGAATGCAGTAGAATACTGGACTGTATGTAAGGTTGCGCTGGGTGAGAATGTAACTTAAATCTACCAAAAAAAGGGGAAAACATTCGTTGAATGAAAAATTTTAAGTATTTATTATATTTTTTTCAACTAGTTTTAACATTTAAAAAATGAATAAGAAATTTATCTTTTATCGCAAATATTTAAATTCGAACAAAATTGGAAAATAACCAAGAAAATATTCAAATTTGCCGCTATGCGTCGGTTGTAACTTTTAATTCAACTGTGATTAATGTTATGTTGTATTCAAATAAATCACTCAAACTTAAAATTATTATTTAATTTGATTTTTTTAAATAATACAGTTGTTTTCGGTTTCTTTCGATAAGTTTAGTTTATCTTGTCTTACCTTGAAATTGAATTTTAAAATAATAATAAATTTAATTTTGTGATTCAATTTAAAAAGCTTCTAAGTACACTTTTGTTATAGAAATACAGAAAATATTTACATGATAAATATTTACTTGGAAAGACTAAACAATGATAACGTTTACTAAATTACAGTCTAAGAAATTTTTTAATTAATTTTGTCTCGTAGTCATAGATTTGTACCTTAAAATATAAATGCTTATTTAAATAATTATTCTTAAGTTATGTTGTTGAAAATAAATTGAGTCGGTTGAATTAATAACAAAAGCGTAAAATAGTTTTCATAACTGTATATTTGCATAAAATATGCTTAATTTTTTTATGGTATAAAATATTTTCTATTGCAGTAAAATAATAAGTATTATTATTATGATGATGATGATAATATTAATATAATAATAATAAAATAATAAGTTCTTTAACTTATATTATTTATTATAATTTTTTAAATACAGTTTCTTGTGCTCATATTAAAACATTAATTAAATAAAAAAGGAATACACAAAATCTTTAAATAAAACTTCTCTATCTAAATCACCACCAAAAAAAATCCACTTCTACTTAGTCGATAAATTATTCGCTACCCCTACACGACGGTTGTTCTGGAATAGAATTTTAAACACCCTTGTAAGCAATCAGACGATTTTGGTGTCATGGGTGGTAGTGACATCGTACTCTAATTAATGATATTCGTCGGTTTATACAAGCAATAGTGAACGTTCGAAAAAAGAACGTTTAATTTTTTTACGGTATAAAACATTTTCTATTGCTGTTAAATAATAATAATATAATAATAAATAATAATAATAATAATAATAATAATAATAATAATAATAATAATAATAATAATAATAATAATAAATAATAATAATAATAATAATAATAATAATATAATAATAATATAATAATAATAATAATGATAATGATAATGATAATGATAATAATAACAATAATAACAATAATAACAACAACAACAACAACAACAACAATAATAATAATAATAATATTAATAATAATAATAATAATATTAATAATAATAATAATAATATTAATAATAATAATAATATTAATAATAATAATAATAATTTTATTATAATAATAATAATAATAATAATAATAATTTTATAATAATAATAATAATAATTTTATTAATATAATAATAATAATTTTATTAATATAATAATAATAATTTTATTAATATAATAATAATAACAATAATAATAACAACAACAATAATTAATAAATAATAATAATAATAAAATAATAATAACAACAATAACTATAACAATACTGCTGATGATGATAACAATATCAATTACAATTATTCTTATTATAATGATGATAATAATAATTATACTGATGATGATGATGACAATAATAATAATTATATTGATGATAAATTTAATAATAACAATAAGTTAACGATAAAAATTTTAGTAACTCATATTATTTTATTGTAATTTTTTAAATAAAGTTTCTTGTAATCATATTAAAACATTAATTAAACATAAAGAGCATTAAAAAAAATCTTTAAAATAAGACTTATCTGGTTAAATCACCACAATAAAAATCCGTCTCTACTTAGTCGATAAATTATACGCTCCCCCTATAAGGCGGTTGTTCTGGAATAGAATTTTAAACACCCTTGTAAGCAAGCAGACGATTTTGGTGTCAAGGGTGGTAGTGACATCGTACTCTAATTAATGAGAATCGTCTGTTTGTACAAGACAGAAAAAACGTCCGAAAAAAGAACGGGGCCCTAAGTCCTGTGGGAAATAAATAAGGCTTACGCATCGATGATTAAATTATCGTCTGATACTTCCCGTCAGCATGTTTTAAGCTTTTAAGTTATGATGGTTAATTAATGTTGGTTTTAGAACTTAAGCTTTGAAGATAATTTGTTTGGAATGAGGGTAAATATTGGTTGAGTAAATATGGAAGTTTTAAATTTTTGATTGGGTTGACACTTAACTTTAAAGGTTGGGAAGTTTTGGAAAATTAGGGAGGTTATTAGAAAAGAGTTATCGAAAATAGACAGACAGCCAAAACTTTTTATCTTGAAAAGCGTCACCAGTTTTAAAATCTTAAAATTTTTCTCCTTCCTAAATATGGGTTCTTTATATTTTAAGCAAAGTTGTCGTTTTCTTTTTTTATATATTTCAAGTATGAAATATATCCCAGCCTTATTGTAATGAAGTTTTATTTTTAGTAACTGGAACTAAATTAATTATTTTTATTTTAAGGGGAGTCTGATAGTTATATTAAGCCCATGTTAATTTTACTAACTTTAGGAACATTTTTTTTCAGGAACTATATGAGATATCATTATGAATTTTTTAGTTTGTTCCTTACATATAGCTCTTTGATTTAAACTGACGATATTTCACATTATAAAAAATACTTTTACACTGATTTTTTAAAAATATGTATTAAAAAACCCCAAAAAATCCGATTTAAAGTTATATAATTTTTTTTTAGCAGAGATACTTAAAATTCATCCTCATCATCATTGGGGCTTTGGAATTAAGTTCCTTTTTTTTTTTGCAACTGCTGTAATACTTTTGATTTTAATGATGGGGAATGTAGTGCGTTTTCTTTGTTGGGGTTTAGTGTTATTTGAATGGGAAATAAGAATTCTTTCTTTGTTGGGGTTTAGTGTTATTTGAATGGGAAATAAGAATTCTTTCTTTGTTGGGGTTAGTGTTATTTGAATGGGAAATAAGAATTCTTTCTTTGTTGGGGTTTAGTGTTATTTGAATGGGAAATAAGAATTCTTTCTTTGTTGGGGTTTAGTGTTATTTGAATGGGAAATAAGAATTCTTTCTTTGTTGGGGTTTAGTGTTATTTGAATGGGAAATAAGAATTCTTTCTTTGTTGGGGTTTAGTGTTATTTGAATGGGAAATAAGAATTCTTTTTTTGTTGGGGTTTAGTGTTATTTGAATGGGAAATAAGAATTCTTGAGCTCAGATTGCCAGTAATGACAGTGATCTTTAAGACAATTGTTCTAATCTTAGTGTCATTCAGTGAAATTATGCAGGAAATTTAGATTTTTGTAGGTACAAGAGAAAATTTTAATTAGACAATTGTAGTTGAATTATACATCTGTTCCAGACTTTTTTTTAAGAGAAAAGAATACCCACTCTGACAAGTGAAGTACACCCACTTTTTTGCATATCCTCATTGTTCATTTTAGTAAAATAAGAAAAATTGGATCAAAGATTCAGTTTATGTGAAAAAGATGCTTCGATAAGCCTATATCTAATAGCTACAGTAAAATATCAGGCCGTTATAAATTTAGTTTGGATTTTAATCACTTTAACATTCTTTAAAATAAAATATGGGGAAAATGAAACGGTAAGCGTATTCATTTTCTATGAAAAACATACAGCAACTATTAGATTTGCTCCCTTTTTTTAGTGGTATCAAAGTGCCCTGTGAAGTGTATACTGCGATGTAAAAGTTTAGACAATGGCGTAATTTTGCTGTAAAATTAAGAATTGTGATAGTAGAATTACAAAACACCCCTAAACATATTAAATAAATATTTTGAAATGCTATAATTGTAACATAATTGTCTGCTTTGCTATAACAATAATTTTTTCACGAAATATAAATTAGTATGTTGCAAAAATTTAGACTCAAATACGAGATTATGCTAATTTAAAGTGGATAATGGCCTAATTTCGCATTTTTATTGATAAATTATGTATTTTTTATATGATCAAATTAAAAAACACGATATCCGGTGACTAAACAGATTTAATAACAATATTGGTTCAATTTTACACCAAACAGATAATATAGCCACTTTAAATCTTTATTCAAATCATATTTGCTTCAAATGTACAATTTAACGTCTATAAATACAAATCTAATGCCTACCAGTCCATCACCTTACAGTTTTGTCAGGAATTCGTGAATTTGAAGGCATTCATTGACCGATTTTCTTGATGAAACGTGCAGTCTTTCCCATATAAAATCACAAAATGGTGACATATTGTTATTTTTTGCACTTTAATACAATGCAGAGATAGTCACCTCTTCAAAAACGACAAAAAAGTCTGTCTCATCAACGTAATTCCCTCCACACCATTACAAACGTTCCACCATGATGCTAGAGTTTTTGAGGGGAAAAACCGGTGTTTTCAAAAGCTTATTTTTCAATATTCGGTTAAATAGAATGTATTTAAATAACACCAAAGAGACCGGTTAAATTGTAACCGGTTCAAATAAACCGGTTTTTTCTCAAGAAATTTCAAACTTCAGTATAAAGAAGGAACCTTAATGGTGTGGAGTGAATTTACGTTGAAATGACCGACTTTTTTTTGGCGTTTTTGAAGAGGTGACTTTCTCTGCATTGTATTAAAGTATAAAAAATAACAATATATCGCTATTTTGTGATTAAATATGGGAACGACTGCACTTTTCATCAAGAAAATCGGAAAATGCATGTCTCCAAATCCACGAATTCGTGGCAAAACTTTAAGGTGGTGGACTGGTAGGCATTAGGTACATTTGAATAAAATATGATTTGAATAAAGATTTAAAGTAGCTATATTGTCTGTTTGGTGTAAAATTGAACCAATATTGTTATTAAATCTGTTTAGTTCATCGGATATCGTGTTTTTTTTAATTTATCATATAAAAAAATGCAATTCATCAATAAAAATGCGAAATTAGGCCATTATCAACTTTAAATTAGCATAATCTCGTATTTGAGTCTAAACTTTTGCATCATACACTGCAAACAGAAATTTCTTGATTTCAGACAAAAAAGCGTCTGAAACAGGGTGCACATTATCTGACACCAAATGGCGTCTTAATTTTTTCAGCCATATAATGTGTCTAAAATTCAGACACATATGCAACAGAACTTCAGACACTTCATGCATCTGAAATTATTGTGGACCCACACCCGATCTGTTTTTATATCTACAAACAATTCAAATTAAAACATTTCAATTTGAATAGTTGGCAGATATTAAAGATTATAGTACATTACAAATACAATTTTTTAAATACTTTAAAAAGCTTGGTAAAAATAATTTATGGATATATATTAAAAATTAAGCAATTGAAAAAAAAGATTTAATTTTCCTGCATGCAATGCATTTTAATGTTTATTAGGAAATAAAACACATAACAAAAAGAATTCAATATTTATTGCTTTCAAAACTTTTTCAAAAATGTCAGTAGTTTTGTATGTTTTGTTTGTTACCCGTGGGAAACTACGCAATGACTGTCCACGGGACTGTCGGACCCAACAGTTTTAACGAGCACGTACTTCGCATATACTCGACAAACACAAACATCCATGCCTTATCGGGATTCGAACCCGAACCCAGAGGCTCTAAAGGCTAGCTTCCTAACCGTTGCGCCGCCGAGTCGGCTTCCTTGTTTGTTTGGCTTTGATTCTATTCTTCTCTTCTTCTTCTATTCTATTCTTTCTAAACGTTACAGTTGCAGTATTAGTCTGAAAACCGAAAATGAAGGGGTTTCTCCCTGCCGGATGTAAACTTACGTGGTGGTGCAGATCTTTTTAAACTTAATTTATTGATTTTAATATATATTGACTAATATTAATAATATTACAACTTAAATTATTAATAACCCATTTTATTACTAAAATTTTTTCCAAATCCTATTAGATCATGGTTCAATATTGACTTTTGAGATAGATGTTAAAATAAATATTATCCTAAAAGAAAATTTTAAACTTTTTTTTAAAGTGGTCTTCAAGTAAAAAAATATATAAATAAATGATAATTTTTTTGGTGGCATATCAAATTATTTATCAAGTAAATTAAATTTTGAATTTTTAATGAATAATATCATTATAATTAACAAATTTCAAGTGAAAAAGATTGTTTTACTTATAGATTAAATTGCGCTTCATCTAAAAAAAATTCTAAGTTCAAGTGTCTGAATTGCATGGCATGAAGTGTCTGATTTAAAGTGTCTGAATTTGAAAGTGTCAAATTTTTAGACATTTACATCAAAAGTCAGACTCTACAGTGTCTGAAGCATATTTAAGACACTATAGTGTCTAAAATACATGACAGAATATTTCAGAGAGTGTTCAATTAAGACACCAAAGTGTCTTAAAACTCAATTCAGACATCATTTGTGCTGAAATTGAGACACTGCTTTTTGCAGTGTACAAATTTATATTTTATGAAAAAAATTATTGTTATAGCAAATCAAAGAATTATATTTCAATTATAGCATTTCAAAATATTTATTTAATATGTTTAGGGGTGTTCTGTAATTATATTGTCACAATTCTAAATTTTACAGCTAAATTACACCATTGTCTAAATTTTTGCATCGCAGTGTATCAAACTACCCCTGACATGATAGGATATTATTTTTTTAATTATTATTTAAGTACAAGCCTAAAAATACACAAAATGGCAATTGTGAGGGTGAATAATAAACTACCCTAGTAATTAGTAACATCACGTGTAAAAAGTAACTTAAAATGTGTGCTTTCTGCGCACAAAAAATCTTAGCATTTTTTTTTAACAATATGGTTCATTTCCGCCTAAATGTTAGTTTGCTCATTTTTCCCATATACATCAAAGTGCCACATTATATGTAACAGCCTACTCCGGTTTTTGTAAAAAAAATATGCTACTTTTCCTAAAATCGCATCATTTGGAAAAGTAGCTTAATATTTAATTTTTTTGTGCGGAAAAAAATTCTTTAAAAAGAAACCACATCAATATTCTTATTTCCATTCTGAAACATTTAAAACTTGACAATTGCATTTTTCAAACTTTCAAATTGGTAGCTTGGAGCACATTGATACAGCTTAAGATGCGGCACATTGATACGCATTAATAATAACAACCTATCTATTCTAATGTAGTTACTTTGTTACTAGGTATTATTGATAAATATATCGATAAAGTCTAAAACAAATAATTATACTTATTTTGTCAATAGTTCACGATGATACAAATAGTTGCTAAAGAAGAAGAATCTAATAAGATATAGAGATATTGAAAATTTAGTGTTTTTTATTCAGTTAAAAAAATATTGAAAAAATACCAGTTCATCTTTTACAATCCTATTAATGTTAAATTAGTTTCTTCAGTTGTCCTAATAACGAAAGCCGGGGAGACTGAATTTAAAACATATCAGTGTAACACAATCATAGTACAACTCGCAATTTATTACAAATAAATTTTTAACTATACGTTGCAATCACGTTAATTTTAAGCTATTTTTAACAGTCCATTTTTCAAAATACGGAATAGAGAATTTTAAACAACATCATAATAACGCAATCATAAGGTATAGTAAGATCATTCAGTCCCAATACATTATACGACGTGGAACATGTACAGTGGGGCCCGGGTGGCCGAGTGGTTAAGATAGCTGCCTCCGCTAACAGTCTGCGCACTGTACCGGGTGCGGGTTCGATTCCCGCCTTCGCCCTGGGTGTAATTTCTCTCTCTGTGACAGTAAAAAATTCTTCCTGTGTCTGTCTTACTTGACGAAGGTTTATAAGCGGGTCTCTGATCAAGCACACAAGCCGGAATATATATGTATCAACCCCACCCCACATGTACAGTTTCCTTGCATCTCCTGGCATCAGTATCGCTTGTCCGCAAGATGGACAATTTGTGGAATATTTCTTCCATTTAGAGATGCACGGAATACAGAAAAAGCGCCCACAAGGGGTTTTCGCCACTGGTTGCCTCTTCAGCTTATATTCTCTGGCGCTTTTCAGACGAATGCCACACTTTGTATCGTCGAGTTCTGCTTCTGGTATTTCCTCAGTTGGCAGCTTGAATCGTATTGGTCCTGTGCGATTCATTGTATTCTGAACAGTGGTAGTCACTCTCGTTGGCAAATTTCGCAAATTGTAGGGGTATGGTGGGGTTTCAGAATTAGACGGAGTCAAAGCCAATGTTCCAGCAGTTTGACTTTGTGTATTCCCTGTAGGATTTATTTCATTTGATCCGGGATCCATAACTCTATTTTTCTACAAAAAAATATATTGAAATATAAATTTGTCTGAAAATTCTATTTTATATTAAGTTTCAATTCCATTGAGGATTGCTTTTATATTTTATTAACTTTCTAAATAGTCTAGTCGGGGGAAAATGTCTGAATGATAAATTCTAAATTTCCGAAGAATGTTTTTTACTCCAACGCATATACACTTCCCGAACACGGCACGAAACATCAATTACTTGTTTAAATGTTACTTGTTTTTAGATTACATCCAACTACATGACATGAAAGATCTTTGTTATAATTTTTTTTGCGCTAAGATTTTGATATGTCTCCCATATGCTCTCAACCGTGGCAATCATAAGTTGGCAATTCTACAGTACCATTTCTACGTAACCGAATTTTCCAATTACTTTCCCTTTATGAAATACTAGTGTAGTATAATGGTAATTGAAAGATGTCTTGTATTTACATTCTTGGGAAAATTTTCTAAGCTATGAGACAGTTGAAATAATTGGAGCCAATATTGAACAACTTGGAGTTTTACTAATACCTCGAAAAAGCAAGCATTAAAAATCTGCTTGTATACACAAATCAAAATCTTAGCACAAATTCCCCATATTAGTGTTACTTTAAAAAATTACGTTCAATAACTAAACTAAGTATAATTTACTATTGTAATACTTTTTACCGTTATAAAATTTAAGGATAATCACTTATTTTCAATGGTCGCAGTCGGTGTAAAGCAAATTCCTTCTCGTTGTATTTAAACAAATTCACTTATTAAAAAATTCAGCATAAGTGGAAATAAATTTTGGATCAGTAAGGATGAGTTTAAATTTAGACAATTGTTGTAATTAAGAAAAAATTAAAATATTATTTTTATTTTGAATTTGATATGCATTTAAGTACAGTTGTAAAATTAGTTGAACAGCTTTATATGTAAAAGATTTTGTGACATTACTTACATTTAGCCGTTTTTCTTCATTGCTTCAAAAGTAGAAAACGACGTTTTTCAAGACAAATCTTTTTAACTTTGAATATATATCGTAGGAATTTAGTAGAAACTAGAAGATGTTAGCATCGACCATTCAACTTGATTTCAAATTTAAATAGTCGTTAAAAGAATATCCAACGATTGAATGTCAAGCTCGTTCGTTCAATGTCAAATTAGTAATAATGCCAAACCTTTAAATCTAAATGTTTACTCGTGAAATATATTATATAAATAGCTTAAGATTAACCGGTTTTTGCATGAGATTGAAAAAAAGATATCAAATTCTTGTATTAAAATATAAGTTGTACTGTGTAAAGAGTAACTACTGTGTTTTTGTTATCGTTTCTTATAGTAATTTCAAATTATCAAATACACGGCATAGGTTATGCATTAAAAACTGCATGAAAGCATCAGTATTGTTATTAAGCAAATGATTAAATTTGTAAAAAAAAGTTTATTTTTCAATTAAAGTCATGGTTTTTTAACTATAAAAATGTTAAATGTTGTTTTAATTCAAAATCTCAATTATGATTAAAATTCTTAATTTGGCGCAAATTTGGTGGCGAGAGTGCTGACATATTTTGTAAGAAACGAAATTCCAAACGTTTTTTTCTTTCTCAAACCTCACACATGAATTTTTTTTACCACAACCTGGCTATTTCGGTAACCTTGGTGTTATATATGGCGCCAATAAGGCCTGAATGGAGAAGTTTATGAATCGATTTCTGAAGATATTATTACAGCATGATCTAGAACAATGGTGGCCCCACTGTCGCCAACCCAATATAAAAGGTTATGTACTTTAATAAATTTTAACCTGAGGTGATATAAATAAAAAAACACAGAATGAAATTAAAATGGATCCTCCATCCAGTATGGAGAAAACACAATTAATATAGTTATTGCTACCCAAAGAGTAGGTCCAAATTATTTTATATATAAAACATAGTTTTTTTCTTCTGACGAATAGTTCATAAACTACGCTACCGAATTTCGAAAAATATTTACACAAAAATGGATTTGCGTCACTCGCGGTCAATATAGTATTTAGAAGTTTTCCTTCTATAATTTTGTTTTAAAAATGATAAATATCGTTTTTTAAAGTTCTCAACTCTAAAAACACATTTTGGCAACAACCATTTAAATTTTATTCGTAATCTTCGTTTTCGGTCAGCCGTGTCTCCCTCAGAGACATTAAATCATAGATATCATAGTAAAAGTATTAGATTGGCAGATCACGCGACCTCCAATACTAACGCCGGGACGCGCATGGAGACCAGAATTCCAGGGCAAAGGGGGCAGTGTTGCCATCAGTTTAAGGAGAAAACACTACGAAAAAATACCATTTAATTCTAAATTTACAAAACAATACCATAAATTTTTTAGCTGCATTTTGAAATCTTTTTAGTGACTTAAAAAAAACGTGAAACGCTTTGCTAGTATTTTTATGGTATTTTTTTGTAGTTTTAGAATTAAATGGTATTTTTTCGTAGTACTTTTCTCCTTAAACTAGTGGCAACACTGGCCCCTTTGCCTTGGAATTCTGGTCTCCATGCGCGTCCCGGCGTTAGCATTGGAGGTCACGTGATCTGCCACGGGTGGTAGTGGTGTCATGGGTGGTAGTGACATCGTACTCTAATTAATGAGAATCGTCTGTTTATACAAGCCAGAATAAACGTTCGAAAAAAGAACGGAGCCCTAAGTCCTGTGAGAAATGAATAGGGCTTACGCACTGTAAAACAAAACTGTTGTTTTTACAGTTAATACCATATTTTTACAGTTAAAACAGTTCTTTAGAAAAACAGTTTAAAACTGTTTTTACCTTCGTTAACATGACGTCATACTCGCAACCCATCAAATACACCTACCCCTGAGGAAAATTTGAAGACGTGAAAGAGTCACGTGATTGAGATCATCGTTCTGATTCGTCCCTGCGCATTGGGTTTCTGTAGTGTTAATGTTTATTAACTGTAACTTTGATGTGGCCTGTCCGTGGCCGAGTGGTTAAGGCATCAGCCTAGAGATTCAACTCTCTCCGGAGTGCTGGGGTTCGAATCCCACCTACTACCAGTCATCCTATGAATCGGATCAGTGCTGGAAATAGTAGAAAAATCCTCAATTCATCACGCGGCCCGAGTACACTGCGACAGACATGCTCGTTAAATCTATGGAGTCCAAAGTCCCGACGGCGTTATCTTACGATGTCGATCGAAGTTCCGTTGTAGGCCCGCTCAGGTGTTCACCTCGTCACTTGACCAGGGTTCGAAAGTACAAGGCGTTATTGGCTGTGTTAAAGCTACCAAATTAGGAGGATAGAAATAGACAACAATGGCATAGTAATTTTAGCAAGGATAATCTGCTAATATAACAGTTTTTCCCTGCTAAATTAACAGTTTTTTTCCCTGCTAAATTAAACAGTTTTTCCCTGCTAAAATTACAGTTTCTCCCTGTAAAAATTAGCTCTTAGGCGATATTTTTAAATTAATATTTCCTTGGTATTCACTTTTTTATCTGATTTTCAGAGATACTACAAAGTACACAAAGTAACTTAAACATTTTTGGATTCAAAAGGCTTTGTTCTCAGTATAAAATTGTCACGTCTTAATCGATATTAATCTAACGTGTTGCAGACATCGTTAAACAAAGTCTTAAACAAAGGCTTAAAAAATCTCAACTCTCAGATTAAAATCTAATGTTAAAAAATAAAAGATTTAAAAAATCATATATTTTACTTTATTCATTCGTCAGCAAAAGCTTATCGGCATTAAATTATTGTTCTATTAACTGATTTTCTTTTTGTTCTGGAGGGCATCTATTTAAGAATTCTTTTATTCTTTAAAATAATTTTTTGTTGAAGTCTGTCTAATTGTACAGAGATAAAATGTATTGAAACATTACTATTAAGTATGATACCTTTTTACGTAATGAAGTTATCTAATTTCTATTTTTAGTTCTTCTTAAGAACAGCTGATCAAGGACTATAAATTATTTTATTCGTATTAGTCTACATGAAAATTCCCCCTTTAGCTTGATTCTTATCTCTAATAAGCTTTCCCACCAATGCAATATGAAGATCACAGATAAATCACGATCTGCTGACGAATTATTACTTACAAGATACAACCCGCGACCCTGCAGCCATGGGTATAATGAAATATATAGAAACAAGGGCTGTACTCAAGGCTCCAGCTTCGTGAATGAGCAACTGGGGCTTAAGGGTGAATAAGCCTGATCGACCGCTGGTCTCCAAAAGAAAGTGGCTCTGTGTTAATCCAATGAGAAAAAAAATATTTTCTAAGCCAGATTTCTCCGGCTGTGTTGAATATTTTTTGCAAACACTTTTTTTATTTGATAAATGTTATTGACTTACAGGTAGGTCCCTATAATCCCAATTTTTGAAATTGTTTCGAATATTTTGTTCTAAAATTATTTATCGAAAAAAAATATTCGAACCCATTTCAAAAAGTATGATTATGGAGGTCTGTAAGTCAATAACATTTATCAAATAAAAAAGCGTTTGAAAAAAATATATTCAATACAGCCGGAGAAATGTGGCTTAGAAAATATTTTTTCTCCATTGGATTAACACAGAGGCACTTTGGTTTGGAGAGCCGGGATCCAGCGGGCTCATACGCCTTAAGCTAGTTTCACACGTGACGGTTCCTGTTATTTTTTGCGTTTCTTACAGTGCCGCATGATCCAACTGTTAATGATTAGGTAATTGGTGTTTTCAAAAGCGATAAGAAAAAAAATCGTACTTACGGTTTTTATCAACGAGTGGCAATATGCAATATAAAGGCAATATACGGTCACTAATTTTAGAGTTGATGTCAAATAATACAGTACTTGTAATGTGAAAGGTCAAACTCAATTGCAATCGTCACTACTTAAACAAAATCGTTGGTAAAACCGTAAATACGATATTTTCTCCGTGACGTGTGAAAATTCAAATTGTTTCAACATTGCCGCTGTGGATCATGCGGTACGGTAGGGATCATGACCACGGTAAAATTAACAAAACCTTCGCGTATAAAACAGACTTTAGATGAAACGTAATTGATAGAAAGTGGGCTGGTACTGTACTGTATTGTGAAAGCTTTAAGTCCTTTAAAATTGTCACTTCTTAATCAAATGTATCGATAATACCGTAGATAAGATAGTTTTTCCGTCACATACGAAAACACCAATTTACTGAACATTGTCGCTGGGGATCATGCGGTACGATACTGATCATAAGTACGGTAAAATTAATAAAATCTTTGGGTGTAAAATGGACTTAAGATGTAACGCAATTGATAGAAAAGGGTTGTACTGTACTGTAGAGGGATGTAATGTGATAGCTCAAATTCCCTTATAATTGCCACTACTTAAACAAATGTATCGATAATACCGTAGATAAGATAGTTTTTCCGTCACATACGAAAACACCAATTTACTGAACATTGTCGCTGGGGATCATGCGGTACGATACTGATCATAAGTACGGTAAAATTAATAAAATCGTTGGGTGTAAAATGGACTTAAGATGTAACGCAATTGATAGGAAAGGGGGGTTGTACTGTACTGTAGAGGGATGTAATGTGATAGCTCAAATTCCCTTATAATTGCCACTACTTAAACAAATGTATCGATAATACCGTAGATAAGATAGTTTTTCCGTCACATACGAAAACACCAATTTACTGATCATTGTCGCTGGGGATCATGCGGTACGATACTGATCATAAGTACGGTAATTTAATAAAATCTTTGGGTGTAAAATGGACTTAAGATGTAACGCAATTGATAGGAAAGGGTTGTACTGTACTGTAGAGGGATGTAATGTGATAGCTCAAATTCCATTAAAATCGCCACTACTTAAACAAATCTATCGTAATACCGTAGATACGATATTTTTCCGTAAATACTGTAAAATCCAATTTTATCAATTGCGCTGTGGATCATGCGGTACGATATGATCATGACGGTAAATTAAATAAATCTTTCGGGTGTAAAATGGACTTAGATGTAAACGTAATTGATAGGAAAGGGTTGTACTGTACTGTAGGATTAATGTGAAAGCTCAAATTCCCTTAAAATTGCACTACTTAACAAATTATCGATAATACCGTAGATAAGATAGTTTTTCCGTCAATACGAAAACACCAATTTACTGACATTGTCGCTGGGGATCATGCGGTACGATATTGATCATAAGTACGGTAAATTTAATAAAATCTTTGGGTGTAAAATGGACTTAAGATGTAACGCAATTGATAGAAAAGGGTTGTACTGTACTGTAGAGGGATGTAATGTGATAGCTCAAATTCCCTTAAAATTGCCACTACTTAAAAAAATCTATCGATAATACCGTAGATACGATATTTTTTTCCATAGCTGAAAACTCCAATTGACTCAACATTGCCTTTATGGATCATGCGGTACGGTGAGGAATACGGTAAAAATTAACATAACTTTCGTGTATAAAACGGACTAGATACAACGTAATTGATAGAGAGACAGCTTACTGTACTGTAGAGGGCTTTAATGTGAAAGCTCAAATCCCCTTAAAATTGCCACTACTTGTTAAAAATATATCGATAATACCGCAGTTCTTTGCTCACGATATCACCATAGAAGATATTTTTTCCGTCACATGTGAAAACACCATTCTTAACTCAACATTGCCGCTGTGGACCATGCAATAAGCCATAATAAAACTGTAAAATTAATGCAACTTTCAAGCGTAAAACGGACTCTAGATATAACGCAATTGATAGAGATAGAGAGAGCTGTGTACTGTAACCCCAGCTTTATTCCAGGGGCGTGTATGAGCAACTGGGGCTTTGAGTTCATCGAGATAAGAGGTTCTGTAGAGGGTTGTAATGTGAAAGATCAAATTAACTTATAATCGACACTACTTACACAAAATAGTTGGTAAAACCGCAGATACGATATTCTTTCCGTTACTTGTGAAAACTCCAATGGACTCAACATTGCCGCTGTGGACCATGCAATAAATTTTACGGTAAAATTAACGTAACTTTCAAGTGTACAACATACTCTAGATATAACGCAATTGATAGAGATAGGGGGGCTGTACTGTAACCCCAGCTTTATTCCAGGGGCGTGTATGAGCAACTGGGGCTTTGAGTTGATACGAGATAAGAGGTTCTGTAGAGGTTGTAATGTGAAAGCTCAAATTCTCTTAAAATTACCACCCCTTTAAACAAATGCATCGATAACACCGTATATATGATATTTTTTTCCGTCACATGTGAAAATTCCAATGGATTTAGCATTGTCACCGTGGATTATGCGGCGCCGTAAATACGGTAAAATTAACGTAATTTACGGTACGGCAAATTAACGTGTAAAGTGGACTCTAGATATAACGCAATTGATATAGATAAGACTGTACTGTGCGCCCCAGCTCTATTCCAGGGGCGTGTATGAACAACTGGGGCTTTGAGTTGATCGAGATAACGAAAGTAATCAACAGTCTGCTGATTGATTTTGTTGAAGAAATGGGGAAGAGAGGGAGTCATTGACGAAATTGCTTTTAGACAATTGCCGGGCTGCGAGGAGGGAAACTGAATTGCGTTTAGTTGTATCTCTTAAATTAGATGATATTTCTGTTAGGAAATGTTTTAAAAGGATTGAGTTTAAAGGAAAGGGCATTTATTTGGGTGGATTTCTTAATAATGGATTTCGATTGTAGATAATACTAAGCGAGTGGATTTAGCTATGGAATATTTAAAATATTTGTTTTGTGACTTTATAAGATGACCTAACCTTTCCGCGTGACTTAACCGTGGTTCTTAATTAAGAGATATTCATTTATAGCAAAGAAGCTACTTCTCCCGAATAACCACGCAGTTTTGAAATAGAGGCACTGCTAAAGTACTCTACACTCTTAAAACAAACTAGCGGTTTTAACTCAGTCTGAGTTAATTTCCACTCCTTTTCGTGCCGAAAATGCTTTTCCCCTATAGGAGTGGATTTCACTCTTTTTGCGGAGTGGGAAAAAGAAATAAAAGAAAACAATCTACGTCCTACAGTCTTAAAACAAGCTGTTTTAACTCAGTCTGAGTTAATTTCCACTCCTTGCCAATGCCGAAAATGCACTTCCCCTATAGGAGTGGATTTCACTCTTTTGTTTTAAGAGTGTACCAAAGTAGTCAGTCGTGAGAACCCTTACAAAATAGCAACCCACACGGCCCTTTTGCGAGTCCTAAAGGGCACTAAATGCCTTAGGGTGGCAAAAGGAAGTGTTCGCCAAATCGCCAAAACTATGATTTGGCGGGAATTTTCTATACGCATTAGAACAAGTCGTTAGGGATCGACTGTAGCCGCACATTGATGGCAACTTTTTGCTACTGTTACTGAGTGCCAACACTGACTAGAAATCTCATTACTCAAAAATAGTTTTTGAATACTCAAAAATAGTTTTTGAATACTCAGCAAGATCATTCCACTCATACCTAAGAATTAAATATGTGAAAAAAAAGTTATCTAATGCAGAACTGATAGACATTAATGGAAGGGTGATAAATCTTGCTCGTTTAACCCTAATTCATCTCGCCATGTAAGTGGAACAGAACATTAGATGGATGGATCAGCCATTATTTAGGGTTGAAGAATACTTTTTTTGGCAAGGATTGTGATGGTGTGACAATGGTGCAGATGAGCAAAATGGCAACTTACAGTAGCTTCGTTAGGCCTAGTTGGTACCAAATTGCCTAAGGTGGTGAAGGGAAGCGTTCACTACACTCTTAAAACAAGAGTGAATTCCACTCCTGTAGGGGAAGTGCATTTTCGGCACCGGAAAGGAGTGGAAATTAACTCAGACTGAGTTAAAACCGCTCGTTTTAAGAGTGTAGGACGTAGATTGTTTTCTTTTATTTCTTTTACCCACTCCGAAAAGAGAGTGAAATCCACTCCATATGAGGAGAAGTGCATTTTCGGCACGGAAAGGAGTGGAAATTAACTCACACTGAGTTAAAACCGCTCGTTTGGTTTAAGAGTGTTCCTCCCCGGAACTATGACTTGAAATGAAGCCTCTGTACATGTTAGTGTTGTTGCGATTCGATACTGAGTTATTCTAGTTTCTCATTACAATATATGGGTCTTTGACAGTATCGGATACTCACTGGTTCAACCGATAAAAAAAATGAGTGTTTGAGAAAAACACAACTTCCGCACAATACTTGTGTACGTACTTTCTTAAATATGTACATGGCAGTACACAGTGCAAAAAGGAAATTAACACTGGATTACTAATGGACAGTTATAATGGTTTTATTTTATGTTGAACACACTCTGTGTATTTAGTAACGTGATTGTATGGCATTTTGGCTATAAAATTGTCGTCGAATGCCTTAAACTTAGATTTCTTCTTTTTTATATATCAACATAATTTAATTTTATGAATAATAGAATAAACGCAATTAGGAAATTAGTTTTTTTGTGTTTATTTTTTTAACTGGAGACTTTGTTTCGCCGAAAGGTGCTAAGTTGCCAAGGATGCCATTCTTTAGTTGAAAGTCACGGGGCTTACTTTTGTACCGTTTCTTTTCATGAGGCCTGAATGAGGTTTCCACTTCTACGCTTATTTCAGTTCCATGCTTTAACTCCTCAACCCTATATGTTGAATGACTTATGACTTTCTTGGTGGGGGGGGGGGGGGGGAGTTCGCCGAGCACTGCGTATATGTTAAATACAATAATAAACTATTTTTCATAAACAATGTGTTACAACATTTTCAAAACAGCGAAGTGGTACAATAGAACAAAGAACACGGCCGAGAATAAATTGTCAGTCGCCCAGGGCTGTATTTAAGGAAATTATGGGGTACGATCTTAGGGTAGCTACTTATTTTTTTATGGTTAAAGACAGAAGGTATCTTAATGTTCCACACAGTTTTAACTGGATAGAATGTAGATGATTAAATTAGTGGTTGCGGGTTTCACATTAAGTTCGGGAATGTGTAAAGCCTTGTGAAATAATTGGATCATATTATCTAATATTTATCATCCAATGTACGATCTTTATACTAACGGAACTAAGTACTGAAAGGAACTTTTATAATAATGAAACTGAAGAATTTTAACTATAAAATTAAATAATATCTTAAGTATTTTTTATGGAATTTTAGAGTTTAATATGTTGAAATAAATACTTATTCAAATGGAAAAGGATGTGTAAATAAAAAAACACACAGAAAAGTACGATTTTACTTTGCATAAGAGCTGGATTAAAAAAAAAAACAATTTGATTCGTTATGGGGTAATTCATTCCATTTCGGTATAAAATTGCTCAGATTCATTATTCGTAAAGGTTTCTCGTTACAAATGGCGTTATATATCATTTCAATATCTTATTTACAATAAACAATATCCAATTTGTAGTGTGCAATAGAATATTAAAAAAATTATAAGCGACAAGCAAAAAGTAAATAAAAAGTATGACTTATGTGCTTATAATACGCAAAAAGAAAACATTAAGACATTTTTTAATCATTTGTAAAAATAATTTCAGTCAGACTTAAAAAATTAAGACATTTTTTAATTATTTGTAAAAACAATTTCAGTCAGACTAATTCCCGGAAATGTAAAACTCTTTTTTTCGTTATTTTATTCTCTCATTTTAATTATCTTTTTAACCTAAGCTTTTTTATAAAAATGCTCGTTTATAAGTCAATACCCGAGGGTGTTTTCAGTTTTTACTACTTTCATCTCACTAGAATGAATAAAAAATAGCTTTATAATTTAAAGTCAAAATAATCCTTTTTGAATACTATTTTGATAAACAAAAACTAATCAAGATATATTTTTTTAAAAATTTGTTTTGAATATTTTTTTTGTTTTGAAGAAGTAAAAAAGTAGCCCTATAAATGCAAAAGTTACAAAAACTTAACTGTGAAATTTTTGAATAAGATATTTTGAAACACTAAAAAATATTTCCTGGTTCGTTCTTTTATCTTTTAATCCTACAGCGTACAATCTTTTTTTTTTACCCAGAACAGGAAAAAAACACTTCTAAAAGGTGTAGTATTTCAAAAGAGAATTTACAACACAAAATCTGAAACTTCATTTTTTAAAAAGTGAAATAAACAACACTTGCATTTCCACTTTGAGCAATGAAATAAAAAAAAGAACACAAAAAAACAAATCTTTTCGAATTCTCATTAAAAATTTGTCTTTTCGCGAGTGGCAGCACCTAGGAAAATCTCATTACAGAGAGGAAGCGGGAAGAAAATATTCTGCCAGAATTTTGGAAGCAGGAATTTTTTTCTCGGGAAAAAGAAAAATATATTTTTAAATAAAAATATATGAATGAAGACATATTTTTGGTTCTGACGCTAGGCTTAAAATATCGATTGGGATAAGGCCTGGATTTTCAGCTAGCCCTTTTTATTTGTATAAGTAAAATAAAAATAAATTTTGACTTTTGAAAGTGATTGAAGCTTACTGATCATATTTTCTCGTCTGAAGTTATTTTATTCAATTTCGCTTTATGTTTAAAAATTGAAAGATTCTGAAATAGATTGTGAGAGAATTGATATGTTTAAAATTGACTTTCCAAAGCTGGGACACGGAGAAAAAAAAGATTTGTTTGGTTTGAACTACTTTTATTTGACTTATAAAAAAATATCAACTGGAAGTTCTTCTTTTCCGAACTAAACTTGTAATTTTAAAACAAAACGAATTTATGCAATAAAAAGTATTCTAATCATTATTTTATACCTGCTGAACAAAATTTAGGTAGAAAAACCTTTCGTAGAACTTAGGATTTTGAATCTAATATATTAGCTCCATGCTGCCGCTCCAAAAACGAAGATTGGCGTTTTTGAATAATTAAAATCAAGGCACATATAAAAAGGAATAATCCATCTTATTATAACCCAAAGTACTTCATATAAATCCTAGCTAAATCCCCATATTCAATCAAACTTAAGAACCTATGTTATATTTGGCGTTTGATAAAACGAGTTATCTTCATTTTCTCAAAGTTTTAGCAAATACGGTCTATTTTACAGACGTCGCACAGTGGGGCCAAATTGAAATCTACCGGGCCAAAATTAATTAAGCTTCCCCTATCCGTCAGATTGTCATAAAGAGTTGTGTGAGAGTCATAAATTGCATAAAAATTTACTGTAAAGTGATCTTAAGAACATTATTTATTTTTCTCTTAAATCTTGCTTTTTTTAAAAATCTTTTTTTCCTTTTTTCTCCAATGGGGCTGCAATTTTAGCGGTCAAGCCTTTGCAGACTCGGCATATTCCCTAGAACTGAGAGCCATTTTTATGTGGCACCATCTAGGCGACTCTCGCTACCAATTTTGATGCTCATATTACAATGAATATGAGCTCTCTGTGGATGTTAAAGTATGCCGAGATTTTAATTTTGCCGAGAGAACCAAAGCCAAATGGGTACTCCAGGGATCCTTTTTTTTAAATCTTGATTCAAACGTCCGTGTGTCTAGGCGGTAAGCTATCGGTAGAACTAGAACATTTTGCATGAATTGAATTTTGCATGCAAAGTGGATAAACCCTATAAAAGAATAGCTTCATTAGGTATGCGTTTTTTTCACTTCCACTAAATTGTCGATGATTTTTGGTGTAGTAACTGTCTCTATAAGTTTTATATAAGTTTCGTTATTAGTTAACTTCTCAATTGAAGGTTTTACTTTGATATTCTCGAACTTTTCGTGAAATGGCTAGCCACTTTTCTATACATAAAAAAAATCTCATAAGATAGCAAGTTATTGCAAGTAAAACTTTATGGGATATATTCAGTGGACACTTGATATTACATTGCTAAACAAATATTACGACATTGCAAGGCTTTTATACCGCAGTTTGGTTAAAGTGCAATCTCTGTATGAGATTAAATTAAAAAAAGTTTAACTGAAAATTCAATTTCTTCAAATTATTTTGAATATTATTTCTGTAGCAGATGATTATAAATCACTGTTCAATACTTTACATTTTTATAAATTTAGTAAAATTATAAATTTATTATTTTTTTTTAAACTTATGTGTGTTGCTGGAAAATCTTGCAGTGAGGTGACGGGTTTAGGCGTCTATATCCCCCAGAGAACTAATGCTCTTTCTTGTGTTTATGTTCAATCTGTGTGTTTTGCCAACTTTCATCGAACACTTTTCCTTAAAATGTGTATCTTGTTTTGCAGTAGATAGGAGGAACTCCTTATATAGGAGGACTGTAATGTTCTTTCTTGTGTTTATGTTTAATCTTTTTTGTTTCGCTAACTTCCATCGAACCTTTTCCTTAAAATATGTCTCTTGTTTTGCCGTATATAGGAAGAACTCCTTATATAGGAGGACTGTAATGTTCTTTCTTGTGTTTATGTTTAATCTTTTTGTTTCGCTAACTTCCATCGAACCCTTTTCCTTAAAATGTCTCTTGTTTTGCCGTATATAGGAGATTCCTTATATAGGAGGACTGTAATGTTCTTTCTTGTGTTTATGTTTAATCTTTTTTGTTTCGCTAACTTCCATCGAACCCGTTTCCTTAAAATTATCTTCTTGTTTTGCATGATAGGAGAACTCCTTATATAGGAGGACTGTAATGTTCTTTCTTGTGTTTATGTTTAATCTTTTTGTTTCGCTAACTTCCATCGAACCCTTTTCCTTAAAATATGTCTCTTGTTTTGCAGTAGATAGGAGGAACTCCTTATATAGGAGGACTGTAATGTTTTTTCTTGTGTTTATGTTTAATCTTTTTGTTTCGCTAACTTCCATCGAACCCTATTCCTTAAAATATGTCTCTTGTTTTGCCGTATATAGGAAGAACTCCTTATATAGGAGGACTGTAATGTTCTTTCTTGTGTTTATGTTTAATCTTTTTGTTTCGCTAACTTCCACCGAACCCTTTTCCTTAAAATATGTCTCTTGTTTTGCCGTATATAGGAAAAACTCCTTATATTGGAGGACTGTAATGTTCTTTCTTGTGTTTATGTTTAATCTTTTTGTTACGCTAACTTCCATCCCTTTTCCTTAGAATATGTCTCTTGTTTTGCAGTAGATAGGGGGAACTCCTTGTATAAGAGGACTGTAATGTTCTTTCTTGTGTTTATGTTTAATCTTTTTGTTTTGCTAACTTCCACCGAACCCTTTTCCTTAAAATATGTCTCTTGTTTTGTCGTATATAGGAGGAACTCCTTATATAGGAGGACTGTAATGTTCTTTCTTGTGTTTATGTTTAATCTTTTTGTTTCGCTAACTTCCATCGAACCCTTTTCCTTAAAATGTATCTTCTTGTTTTGCAATAGATAGGAGGACCTCCTTATATAGGAGGACTGTAATGTTCTTTCTTGTGTTTATGTTTAATCTTTTTTGTTTCGCTAACTTCCATCGAACCCTTTTCCTTAAAATATGTCTCTTGTTTTGCCGTATATAGGAAGAACTCCTTATATAGGAGGACTGTAATGTTCTTTCTTGTGTTTATGTTTAATCTTTTTGTTTCGCTAACTTCCATCGAACCCTTTTCCTTAAAATATGTCTCTTGTTTTGCCGTATATAGGAAGAACTCCTTATATAGGAGGACTGTAATGTTCTTTCTTGTGTTTATGTTTAATCTTTTTGTTTCGCTAACTTCCATCGAACCCTTTTCCTTAAAATGTATGTTCTTGTTTTGCAGTCCCTCCCGTGTGGGTGGAGGAGCCTTCGGGTGAGGCCGATGCGGTGCTCGGGTCCCAGGTGCTCCTCACGTGCCTCGCCACCGCCCACCCGCCACCCAGGACCACGTGGAGGAAGGCACCGCCACCACAAGGTGAGCATAAGGTCCACACGGGTTGCGATCATGGAGAAGGAATAGGAGGTAGAGAGTGATTTTCCATACTTAGCAGTCTAGCCTCCGACAACAGCAACCTGCTCCTCTCTTCAGGCTAGCCAGTGGCGATGAATATGCATTGCTCGAACGCTTTGCACAGCAGAATTGAGAGGACGTGGCAGGCTGCCTCTTGTCAATACCACCTAGATTACAAGGCCGAAGAACTAACTAACATAACATCACACTAGTAGACCGATTTTGAGTTGCTGACCAATAATGGCTTGATTCGTCTTATATTAAAGATAATACGATATCGAATTACGAACGATCATTGGTCAAAACCACAGAATCTGACCACTAATATGACGTCAGGCATCTTAGTTCACCGGCCTTCCAATCTAGTTGGCATTGCTCTTGTGCGGAAAAATAGCTGTTTTGATGGAACGCTGCGCTCGCTGCTTTGATGGATGCCAGACTTCTGGCTTAAATAAAGAGAGCTGGGGAAGAACCCCTTCATTGTATAGGATTCTGTTTGCATCAGGTCTGCTTGGCGAAGATAGATAGCTATTCATCGCCTAAACTGGTGTGAAGAAACCAATTTTGTCTGGGTTCTTATCACGCAGCGCACGGGTTTACTACCTCTATGCATAAGCTTTACTCCAGACAATAGTCTGACGTTTGAACCGCGGAAGAAGAACCAAAGGAGAAACCGCTTTCAGATCGCCACTACTCGCCAAGCTGACCTCAATACGGACAGATTCCCTGTCTATGAAAGGGTTTTCCCCCCGTACTCTTCAAATATAATGCTAGTTTTGTGGATGCCCACGCCTGATCTAATACCCATTCAGTTTGCCCTTGATTTCACACAACATACAAAAGCGCTCCGGTAATTAATGTCGTACTGACACAGCATAAAAATAGAGTCAAGTTGAACCAAAAATTGGAGTCAATTTGCTGGCTACAAAAAATAAGAAGCAATTTCACTAAAGTTAAGTGTACGTGGCACTTCAAATTTTGATGCAACATCTAGTCATAGCTAGACACGTAATACAATTTGTAAAAAAATAAGTGGCTCAATTTCGTAAATATCTAAATAGAAATGACACTAAGTAGCATTTCTAAGAAAAATAATTATTTAAGATCAATTTATTTTATTATTATTATTATTATTATTATTATTATTATTATTATTATTATTCGTAAATATCTAAATCTATTATTATTATTATTATTATTATTATTATTATTATTATTATTATTATTATTATTATTATTATTATTGTTGTTGTTTTATTATTATTATTATATTATTTTATTATTATTATTATTATATTATTATTACTATCATCATCATCCATTATTATTACTTAAGCTAAAAACAAAGAGACAAAACTTATCTTCAAACAGAGACCCAACCTTTGCCTCTTCTGCAAAATCACCCTCTGAGCATCCTTCGCATCTTCCTGGGATACTGGAAATAAAAGTTTATTGATCTTTGGGATGCGGCGGAGAAACCTGTTGGCCGAGAGATGCTCTTATTTTATAGGATATTGTATCCAGAGGGAATGTATAGGAAAAGGAATTGCAGGAAAGTTTGTGCGAGTTTTTCCTTGGTAAGGGGCCTCGGTAAATATTATTAGGAATTTTATTAGAAGCATAGCTGTACCTAGGTACATTTATAACCAGAGTTCGGTTTGTAATAATAAGGTAGAGAGTATTTGTAGGTTAGATTTAAGTTGGAGTATAAAAATGATAAATAAAATATTTCAACCGCAAAAAATGTGCTTGTTTATTCGAGTGATTGAGTATGTTTGCACTCAAAAGGATCTCAAACGTTCGATAAACATCCTGAATAATCTTATGGGCATCCTACTACATCAATAATATCACGTCAAAATATATTTAGAGTTATTTCAATCTAAACTAGGGGTGTGCAACACTACACGACTTTCAATTGCCACTCAATAAATCAATACATTTAAAGTAATTATATACCCTATAAGGTAAATTCAATAATTTCAAAATTTTAAAAGAATAGACGAACACCAGTCTTCAAAATCCACTTTTTAGAATCATCCCTTCCTAATCGTGTAGAAATACAAAATCTTCATATAAGTTACTGAAATTCAAAATATGCCAAAAGTAATTGCCAGTGTTAAAAAAAAATAGGTATTTCAGCAATACCTATAAAACCTTATTATGACTTCCGACAATTATCGTTTTGTAGAATAGTATAGCCATTAGACTGTTGACTCAATCAGAATGTCATAATGATATCTTAACAATACGTTAACTAAAATAAAATAGCATACTTTAATCAATATAAAATATTATAACAATGGCACGATGTACAATAATTACATAAAACATAATAATAATAATAATAATAATATATAATAATAATAATAATAATAATAATATAATATATAATAATAATAATAAATAATAATAATAATATATAATAAATAATAATTAATAATATAATAATAATAATAATTATATAATATAATTAATAATATAATAATAATAATAATAATAATAATAATAATAATAATATAATAAATAATAAATAATAATAATAATGAAACTATAATAAAATAATAATAATATAATAATAATAATGATAAAAAAAATCATAACTAATAATATATAAATAATGAATAATAATAATAATAATATAATATATATAAAATAATAATAATATAAAATAATAATAATAATATAATATATAATAAAATAATTAATAATAATAATAATAATATAATAAAATAATAATATAATATAATATAATATAAAAATATAATAATAGATAATAATAAACACCTATATAAAAAATATATTAAGATAAATAATAATGTAACAATATCAAACAATGTTGATGGAGTTGAACACCTTATAAAAATATATTATAATAATAATGTAACAATATCAAACAATGTTGATGGAGTTGAACACCTATATAAAAATATATTGATAAATAATAAATGTAACAATATCAAACAATGTTGATGGAGTTGAACACCTTATAAAAATATATTGATAAATAATAATGTAACAATATCAAACAATGTTGATGGAGTTGAACACCTTATAAAAATATATTGATAAATAATAATGTAACAATATCAAACAATGTTGATGGAGTTGAACACCTTATAAAAATATATTGATAAATAATAATGTAACAATAACACGAAGTATAATAATATTGCAATTCACTAGCACTAACAATATTAATGTGTTTTTAATTTTTCCGATATTATAACAATATATTGACACAAAATAATGTACAAATAACAAGTACAATAATTCAACTATACAGTGTTTAAAACATATAATAACAATAGAAGAAAATACAGGAATGTGTAAATATTTTTAAAACAATAAAATCGAGTAAAATAGCTTCACTTTTCAATGTTTAAGACTTCGTAAATTTAACTATTAGAAACAAATGAAATTCACTTTCCTTTAAAAACCTACAACAACATGTTAAAAGCCATTTTATACAACCGCAACCCAACGAGTACAATGTAATGCACGTACAACAACAGAAATCTAGTGATTAGCATATAAAACACATGAATAAAATTTCTATTTGGCTAACAGGATTAGCTTTTGATAGCATAACGTGGTTTTTTTTACGTTTACAGAAAAGGATTAAGTTAAATGAAATAAAAATAAAACAATAGAGTTGCTAGCAGTGGAATTTTTGCTTTCGTTGAAGGAAAAAAAATTCGGAGCAGGTCTTGGAACTTTAATTAGATATTCCAAGTGTAGACTAAGTGAAAAAAAAAATGTCTGGGTAAAAAGGTCCTGACTTGATGTAGTTTTGTTAGAAAGTAGATTTTACTTATTTCTTTTATCGGAGGATATTTTTTTTATCTTAAGTTAACAAAAGCTAAAAATCTCGAAATTAGTATTTTTTTTACCTCTGAAATAAAAAAAACACCGATTAAATCTAATTTAAGTTAAGAATTTTTTTTAAATCTTATTTATTAGTAATGTTTAGATTAAGCTTGAAAATACTTTTAAAAATTAATTTAAAGTATAGCAATGTCGATAAATTGCCTTTTTTTTTGTCTGAAGATGTTTTTTTTATGCTTTTCTAATTAATAATACTAATATTATTTTAGAGGCTCTTGAAAGTATCATAATGACATTCTTTTTGACAAACAAAGATTTTCTTTCAAACTTGTACTTTAAATTGGAACAGTTTATATTTATATTCTGGTTTACTCATTTTCAACTAACACAGTTAGTATTTTTAAACACATTACTATAATAAAATTTGCAACGAGTTTCGATGATTATGTCTAGGTTTATAACGTAGAAATACTACGTCGTCTATACCTTATGGGAATGTTTCAGATGATGTAACGCTCTTGTTTTCATTTTTATCCGTACTGGATTTCATTGGTTACTTCGGTTTCACGTACTGCGATTTCATTGGTTGCTTCGGTTTCACTCTCAAAATGTCCGATATATATTAAAAATAAACTTTTTTTATTTTAGCTTTCTTTAACAAATGTTTTAAATAACCAACAGCACAGCAAAAAGTTGGCATTTAAAATATTTAATAAATAAAATATTCTTAGAAAACTCATATTCGAATACCAAAACAAAAGTAATTCCACGCAAAAGTGACAACAAACCGTTGGAGCTGTTACCATCCACGATTTGAAACAACCCCATAAAAATTGCTTTTTACTTACATAAATGATAATCTTTTAAAGCAATTTGACATCTCTTGATCTTTCATTTGTGAATTTGGCACAATAGTTTCGTTACCTTTTTGTAATTTTTGTAAATTTAAAATACTAAAGTCTGGTTGTAACTACCTTAAATTCAATTTTAATTTCTCTCTTGAACTTGTCTCTTGACTACGAGGCCCTTATGATTATTTGGTTTGGAAAATCCTTAAATAATAGCAATCATACCACCAATAGGGTTATTTCACGTCGGGGATGGCAAAAGCTCCAACGGTTTGTTGTCATTTTTTGCCTGCTATTACTTTAGCTTTGGGGCCGTAGTGAGCCTAGTGGTCAGCGTCTCGGTCTTGGGATCGGAAGGTCCTGCGATCGAGTCCCGGTACTACTGAAGAACTACCGAGTATATGCGGAGTACGTGCTCGTTAAATCTGTTGGGTCCGAAAGTCCTCTAAGTTCCCATACCAAATCAATACCTCTGGGGGTGACAAGCCAATTCTGGGGATCCTCTAGTTGGCCTCTGTCTCTAAAAATTAGATAGATCCACTTATACGTGTGTGTTGTCTGTTGTGTCTGTCTTACTTGACGAAGGTTTATAAGCGGGTCTTTGTGACCAAGCAAACAAGCCTGAAAATATATGTATACCAACCAACCAACCAACTACTTTAGTTTTGGTATTCGAAAATGAGTTTTCTAAGAACATTTTAGCTACTTATTAATTTTTTTAAATGCCAACTTCTTGCTGATTTATTAGTTGTTCGAAACATTTGTTAGAGAAAGCTTGAATAGAAAGAAAAATTTCTTTTCATCTATATCTTTCATTTTGAGAGTGAAACCGAAGCTACCAATGAAATCGCAGTACGCAGAAAAATGAAAACAGGAGCGTTACATCATCTGAAACATTTCCTTGAGCCAACACTTTCTTAGAGAAGGCTGCTAAATTCAAATAGTGAGTTGTTGAAATAGACATACCTGACCAAACACAAATGCGTCAAGCACTTATATAATTAATTTAAAAAAATTTGAAAGTTAGTGATTCTTCGAAATGGATCACTCGCAATACGTCACAAGTAAAATGAGGCCTTCATTATATGAGGTGTTGATTAAACCTATTCTTCAAAACCCTCTCTAATCCAATCCAATCAAAGTTTCCTCCTATAATGATTATATCTCTCAATAAAAATGCAATCAGGGGGTGCTTTTAATCGCCAAATAACTTCTTTTGGAAATGTTCCAAGGTTCTCCCGGTAGCACACATTTTCATCCTTTTTCTTCTTCAATAAATGTATCGTTGGCAGCAGTAGATGACAGCCAGTGATTAATGTTCCATGACAGAAATTAAGACTGGTTCATCGACATGAGTGTAATAAATTGGGAATCCAGAGTTGAAAAGAAATGGTTGGGTAAGCCCATCATCAATTGGTAATTTGGCGAGAAAGACTCCTATTTTTGGCGATATCTAGCTTTGGTTAACCTTTTCAGAGATAGACCTGATGTTTAGTAATTATGCAGCAGTCTTATAGCAATAACATAATTTAAATTTTTCTAATAATGAATTTTTACTGATATTGTTCTTTTTTCTTCATTTGAAAAAGATTTTTAAGATTATCTTTTCAAAACTAAATTAAATTTTTATTTACTTGAAAAGATGAGTTATTTGAAAAAATTTTATTAAATTTTTTTTCAGAAAAACAACCAAACAATTTTGCCCATTTCCAGACTAAAGGTTCTATCATGCTGAATATCAATTATTTTTTCAAAATTTATTGTCAGTACTATATATAAACTATTGAATATCAATATATAACATTAAATAATTGATACTTAAGAAATTAATTACATTTTTCCGATTATTAGAGCGTCTAGTATTGAAAAATCGCCAAGTCATTACGCCACACTTGGTCTCATGTGACTTGGGTTAGTCATGTTTAACGTGTTTAGGTTTGCCAATGCTCAGTCTATTCTCATAAGAAGTCTTTGAAATGGCGAGGAGTTGGGAAGGAGTCCGTAAAGGATTCGATTGTGATTAATGATTAATCAATTGTATCGATGTTTGAAGAGAGAATATTAACCGGAATCGATGGGGAGTGTTTTAATTGATGAAATATTAATTTAGGCTTGGTAGATGTTTAATTCGTTTCTGTATAATATAAAATCTTAATTCAAAATGCTATAGTAACTAACAGGAGTATAAGAGTTTATTATTTATAAATTAAATTTTAATTTAAAAATTTCATAATTTACTCGACGTTGAAACCTTGTTTCCTCTTACAGGGGAAATAGATTGTAAAGTGTAGTAAAAATAAATAGTCTTAATAATAATTATTATAATAGGAATGTTTCCGGAAATGAAATCTGACTTAAATTAATGATAATAAAAAGGAAGAAACTAGTTTTCTGAAAGGAATAAAATGGTTTTTGATTTTACAATTAAAGGTTTCCTCTATTTTTCTATTTTATTAAATTAGAAACCTACAAAAAACGTAATGGCGAAATCAGCTTTATAAAAGATTACAACTTCTTGCTTATATAAATTGAATTAACTTTTCTTCATTCGTGTATTTTATTCTTTTTTTTCTGCTTCTTGTAATTAAAAACAAACACATCACTCACTCGGTTAGTTCTTTAATCAGCGAGTTGCGATAACCAATCAACTGCTCTTCCCAAGCCAAAGCCTTTTTCAATTGGACACCGGAACAAAAAAAAAATCTCACCAAAAACAAAACAAACATAAAAATTAGTTTCTTTTATTCGCGTTTGCTCAAATTACGTCATTTCGTTCTAAGAAAGCCATCGGATGAGTGGCTTTTAAGGTTAGTGAAACTGAATTTGTGGTGAGTACATATATATAGAGAGCTTCCAGTAATCTTCAAGACAGTAAATGGCTTTTTTTATGTCAAAGTTGCTATAAAAGTGCTTTTGATTAAATCATCACGTCGCTGTGAGTGTCTTGGGCCTATATAGAAACACTTTGTTATTATCACTAATAAAAATTTTGTTGTGTGTATATTTTTTATTAGGCTGTTAGGTTGTCAACTGAAAAATTATTTCCAATATAAGGATTAAGTGTTGAGATAATTCTGAGATGTTCAATATCGTGAAGTAACTTTAATGGTATATTGTTTAGACACTAAATGCTAGTAGTTATAGATATATCTTTTGTAAAACATAGGTTTCACTACATTAACAATAAAGTTCTTTAAGAACTAAAATAGCCTACTTTCCAGTTATTGAAATTCTCAATGAAATTCTTTGCAAAAAACAGGCATATTTGAAATTGACACATAAAACTGCTGCCATCCAAGATTTATACACCTTCGAAAGAAATCGAAAAACACAGAATTTAGTTTTAATTTAAGCTTTTAAAAGCCAAAATTACTACTGGCTATTTTTATATTAATTTTCTTTCCTCAAATCAATTAATATTCTTTATCGTTTGATAAATTTGTTTGCAGTTCAAAGAACAATTATGTAAATTACTTGAAAAAAATACTAGTATCCGTTCCGGCGACATTTGGCGCGTTGGAAAAAGTTCCCGTCATCTTAATGACTCAACCTTCTTATTTCTAAATAAGTATAAACACAAAAATTTGTAAAAACTTGATATTTTTGAAATATTTAGCAATAACAAAACATGAAGTAACTACAAATTGCACTTATGAATGAATAATTATAAAATAAAACGAACCACGCAGCTTTTTATGCAAAAAAAAATTAAGTGCCTTGCTGCTTTCTTGGTAAACAAATAATGAACAATTAAAGAATAACTTTGTGATAGGTTATAAAACGTCATTCATCATATTTATATGGCAAAATTATGAGGCTTTTTGTTATTTTGGATAATTTAATTATCTTACTTTTAGCTTCCACACTACGTTTATAAGGTAAAAAGTTTAAGGTATTATAATCGTTCAGTCCGTCTGTCTGTTACCCACTTTCATAGGCCAAACTACAAATAATACAGACAAGAGTGATACGTCAAAAAATTCAGCGCATCGAAATTACAAGACATTGAAAATCTCAGAAAAAATTCGAATTCGAAGTACTCAGTTATTAAAAAAACACCTTCAAAATTTAATGCTCATTTAAAAAGCATAATAAGACATCTTTATTAGAATTAAATCACCATTGCCATTCACAACAATCGCTTGAGAAACTTTATTTCTTTTAAATGATAAATTAAAAGAAATTTATTTTTGCGACATTAATCCGGTTGAAATGACGTCAAATATATTTCACTAAAAGATTTTTTGATTGTATGTTGATATGAAATGTTTTGATTTTATTTCAAAGCACGGAATATTATATATTTATTTTTTAAATGCAAATTAATTTTTCTAATGAAAAAAAATAAAACTAGCCAATTTTAGAATGTAAATGTTTAATATAGAATTAATACTGTGTTTGGCGCCTTTTTTTCCCGTTGAACACAAAGGCGGGCTAAATGACAGATTCTATTTCTATTAAATATAATTTTATTTAACATATTCTTTCAAAATAGGGTATATATTTGTTGCTCTGGTATTAAAATAGAATATTTTAACTAGTAATAACACAAACTATTTCTTTTTCCAGATGACAGCGCAAGCGGTGGTGTTCCGACCCCCGTAAGTGACATCTACAGCAGTCCGCGGTGGGTGGTGCACAATAACGGATCGCTGCTCATTGCGCAAGTGCAGGAGTCAGACGCTGGGACGTACGCGTGCCAGGTGGACAACGGAATAGCGCCAGCACTCAGCAAGAACATCGCTCTCAAAGTCAATGGTAGGTCCAACTTTTTTTGAGTAATCGGGATGTTCTTAAAGGTAGTCGGTAGGTTCTATCTCGCCCTTGTTAATTTTCCTAACTTTAGGAACATTTTTCTCAGGAACAATATGAGATATCATTATGAACTTTTTTTTATATTTTGTTCCCTACATATAGCTCTTTGATTTATATGAGGATATTTCAAAGTATAAAAATACTCTTACAGTGATTTTTTTTAAATATGTATTAAAAACAGTAAAAAATCAGATTTAAAGTTATATAATTTTTTTAACAGAGTTATTTAAAATTCCTCAGTAAAAATCAAAGAGCTATTAATGGGGAAGAAATAATTTTAAAAAAACATGTTGATATCTTTTATAGTTCCTGAGAAAAATGTTCCTAAGTTAGGAAAGTTAACAAATTAACATGGGCAGATAGAACCATCCGACTCCCCTTAAGGGTTTAGGCCTATGTAGGCTCGGCAATTGCACGCGAAAAGTCACAGAATCGGACAAGGACATTGCCAAAAGAACTGCAGACCCTGCAGAGGGAGTGCACGAAAAATGTACTATAAAGAACCGACGCTGCTTACAATGCCGTTAATAAAAGTTGCGTTGGGTGCATACTCAGGTAACGAATCGTCACTGTGGTTCTAAACTATCACGCCCGTAGCCAATAGCCCTAGTTTAGCTCTAGTGCGACGATAATTCAACTGAACTCAATTCGCAGACTCGGCTACCTCCCGCAACTGAGTTATTTATTTTATACCATTTAAGTGGAATTTCTTTTACTAATTCTAAAGCTTGAAAAACAACTAAACTCAGCTGTTTGTAGATGTCAAGTTTTGGTCTAGATTTGACGAAATTTCATTTTCCCTTTATATCAATACCAATTATGTGCTTTAGACATCTTTTCGCTTCCACATAATCGAGGATGATGTCCATACACGAAAATTTCCTGGAACCAAAAATTTCAAGTAAAATATCCTTAATTGAAAGAAGAATTTTTGAAAGTGTGCGTACCTCAAAACTAAGAAACTATATCTGTTCAAAAATTTTAAAGGATTTTTTTAAAAATTATAAATTTTTTTATTTGTTTCATTTCTCGGCCCCATTTGTGAAAGTTTACCTTCATCATCAACTATACTTACGGAAATTTTCAATTACCTTATAGTATTAGTCATACAAAAAAATTCTGCATTATGTCAAGTCGTAAAAAAAGTAATATAACCTGGAAAGCATCTGATCGACTATAAAACATTTTAGTACCAAACGATCATAGCATAAAATATTTCACTCGCACATCCATAAAATAGTATCGCATTTAAAATATTTTACGAGTCAAGAAAAGATAAACTTTCTTTTCAAAAAAAATCTTCGAAGTGTTCCTAAACGCATAAATTTAGAAGTAGCAACCTAATCGACAAGAGAAACAAAGATGGCTACCTCCTTATAATATTCCGTGACGTAAAAAGTAAGGAAAATCTTCAGTGGAACTTAAAAAAAACTCGACTGTCTTTTTCGAATGTTTTGAAAACAAAGCTTCGAATAAAAAAGGTCTCCGAAGACGCTATTAGTGTTTTTCTGCTCGCGTTCGAATTTCGAATTTCGTGACCATCGAATGCCATTAAGTTAGTTCGAATTGCCAGTTGTGAAAGCTCGAAAAAAAAAGAACGAGTCTTAATGGAGAAAAATTCCTAAGAAATGGATGGCAGTATTATGGAAGATGTCTAAAAGTTATTTTATGGTAATAGTTTCTTCATTAAATCCTTGTCAGTCTTGCTCAATTTTGACCACTTTCAGTTTTATTTGCCTGTTTTTTATGCTACGCTTTTTCTCTCACGAGCCATCTGTTACTGTATATAGATTAGATTTCAATTATCGGAGGCGCTGCTGATTATCCGAATTTTTTACAAAACATTTTCACCCAGCCTATTTGTTACTGGTCGTCTATAATAGGAGTCATTATGCCTAGTAATTATTTTGGACCGACTATAAGAAAAAATTTCTAGGCATGACATCCAGAAAGACAAACAGTAAAAATTGTACTAGTGAAAAAGCTCATATGTCGCATATAAAGTTTTGTAATAAGTAAAACTATCTTTCCAATTATCCGAAGTTAAATATATTAACATACATAAGTTGCATGAAAAAATATTTCGAAAATCTATAACCTAAGCTTCCAAACGGCACCTTACACTTTGGTTTTGGTTAGGTTGATGACGACCAAAACTAGTACTAAATGATCTCACAGCCCAAAAATACATTAAGCAATTGAATAAAATATACATTTTTTATTAACGCTAATTATTCGATTGTAGTTAGGTCCTAATGGCTTCGGATAATTGGAGTTCTACTTAGACAGTAAAAATTAACTATCCGTTAAACTGCAACAAAACTTTACGTGTCAAACAACGTGCTACTTTAAAGACCTAAGAAATATTAGCCAAACTTACAATCAACTATTAAATCTTAGTTTCTATGAATTGACTGAATAATACAGACTAAATTTTACTGGGACAAGATATTAAAGTTCTTTCATTTTAGCCTTTATGTTATACTTGAAAACACAATAAAAAAAATTCTTAATACGTTTTAAATTACTTTAGAAATAATGAACAATACATTTTAGACTTTAAACTCTACCTTAGCTTAATTCAAAAATGTTTTATAAGAACCAATACATTGAGATTGACTTGCCAGTTTAACAACAAACACTGAAAATGTATTGAAATAACCTTTGACAATTGGTTCTGTAAAAGTTGCTTTTCTACCATTGTAAACAGACTGCAGACAAATCTCTTTCAGTTAAGGAGAGATACTACATTTTATTGCGACTTTACAAGGTTTCTGTTACGCTAGCCTTTGACCATTGGTTCTGGAAAAGTTGTTTACCTACTATTTTGTACAAGCTTAGAAAATTTTGCTTTAAATGTATCAATTAATCGCATTTTTAACTTTTTTTGCTTGATCAAGAAAATACGTTTTACTCTACTTCCTATACGAATGAATAATACATTTTACATTTTAAATTCTACCTTAAGCCAAAAAATGTTTCACTAGAACTAATACTTTTAAATTGACTTGCCAATTTGGCAACAAACACTGCAAATGTAACTAGTGCAAACACTGCACTAGCATTTTTTTAGTAAAAATTTAAACAAAAAAAAATGCTTACTAAACGCATTAGCCTCTGGCTATATAAGTACATATGCTTATTCGGTACACTCAAAACAAAAGAAATCCAAAAATCATAAAACTTTCTGCGATAAGTTTAGTTTAGTTTGAATTATCGTCGCACTAGAGCTACACGAGGGCTATTGGCGACGGGCGTCGCATTTTAGAACCACAGTCAAGGGGACGAGCCGACACCTGAGTAGGCACCCAACGCAACCGTTAAGGGCGAGATCGTACGCAGCGTCGGGACTTATTTAACGACATCGGAACATATTTAACGCGCACTCCCTCTACACGGGGTATTATTCGTCGGACATTTTTGGCTGCACGGGCCGTTTATAGGTCGGCAGTTATTTTGGCGATGCCCGGACCCGAACCTGGGACCTTTCGCATGCTAGGCGAAAGCCTAACCGACTGGGCTCCCCAGCCCCTATTGCGATAAAGAACTATAGACTTATAGAGAACTAGAACTTATTGCCATTTTTACCAAAAACAGGTACGAACTAACCTGCAGTTATACATTTTATTCTGCATTTTATGTTTGACGATTAGATTCTAACGACCCTGGTAAGCGAGCATAAGAAAAGAGTTTATCTTTGGTACTAGAAGTTAATGAGGAAATTTAGCGTTGTTGATAAGTTTTAGTTTTATAATGTACTTTTGCATTCTTAATAAAGTTTGTAATATTTACGCTTGGAGTTGCTTTTAAAGATATTTATTTTTTGTTAAGAAAGTGATATTAGCATCAGCTGAAACTTTTGTTAAGGATATAAAATGTTTATGCATTGCTAAAATAAATTATTCTATTGTTTTAAGAAAGTTGCTATTTTAAAACTTGTATATAAACTCTAAATATGACGTAAGAAAATATATTGTATTCTTATTAACTTCATTACTACAAAAAGTTGATATAAAATGATTTTTTTATATGAAATAATATTATTTTGTAATACAAAGAAAAATTCCTTTATTATTTAATATTAAAATCCTATTATGTATTGATATTATTAAAATCACTATTATGTATTATCATTATTAAAATCCTATTATGTATTATCATTATTAAAATCCTATTATGTATTATCATTATTAAAATCCTATTATGTATTATCATTATTAAAATCCTATTATGTATTATCATTATTAAAATCCTATTATGTATTATCATTATTAAAATCCTATTATGTATTATCATTATTAAAATCCTATTATGTATTATCATTATTAAAATCCTATTATGTATTATCATTATTAAAATCCTATTATGTATTATCATTATTAAAATCCTATTATGTATTATCATTATAAAAAACCTATTATGTATTATCATTATTAAAATCCTATTATGTAGTATTTATTTAAAAAAAATCATTACTACATATTCAGATTAGAATTCTTTTATTTAAACGTATTTATTTTTTTAACTATCTCTTCTTTTTCAAATTCCTTTACGAACTAAACATTTCAATGCCATCAATCACATAAGGTATTATATTATGAACTTTTCAGATGCGATACTTTGCACAAAAATAACAATTTAAAAAAACCCGACTTCAAGAAACCCTAAATCCAAAACAAATATCCTATTCTATATTCTCGCTTTTAAATTTTCAAGTGCAAACTCATAAAACAAAATAAATCTTAAGGAAAGAAAAATACTTCCTTATCTTTTTCGAACTTTCTTTCTTGAAGAAGGTGCGGAGAACCTAACGAAATCTTGAAGAGTTTTCTCATCGGAATATTGATGTAGCGTTCCAAAACCTATCTGTCATGAAAAGAGGTTCGAAAATATGGCTTCCCAACCAGGCATATCTGCTGCCATACTTCTTTCCCGAAATGTACCACAGGAAAAAGGAATATTTCTTGATATATATATTTTTTTGTTCTGATATTATATCGAGCGAAAGAATAAATGGCTCAAAATATTTTTTTCTATTTTTATTTCGTTTTGTTAAGAGCGGACTTCGGAAATGAGATTTTTTTTTATTTCGGGGAAATATGGCGGCAACCAAACGATTTTATTTTATTTTTAGTATATTTTTTGAAATGTTTGCGCGTACTTCGATTTATTTGAAATATTGGAATTTGAAAGAATTTCTGTTATTTAACATCCGTTTTCGAATGGAAAAATAAAATCCATTTACTAGTAAAAATATATTTGAAATTCGCCGTAATGTTTATTTTCAGCAACCTATTAGGCGTCTCATTTTCGATACAAAATCATATTTTGTGAAAATATGAAAAACAAGTAGGTTTGTAAGAAACGCAGTCACTTACATCTGCTTCCACACAAAATCCATGAGTCTAAAAAAATCGCCAAACACAGCATTTATTTCTAGTTCAAACGTTTCTAGGAATTTCATCAAGAATAATACATACATTGTAAAAATGTATATTGTTTTTACAGAAAAATTCTGTTTGCTCGTGTACCAGTAAAATGTCGTATAATGGGAATGATTCAGATGATGTAACGCTCTTGTTTTCATTTTTCCGCACTGCGATTTCATTGGTTGCTTCAGTTTCACTCTCAAAATTACCGATATAGATGAAAAGAAACTTTACTTTCTACGCAAGCTATCTTTAACAAATGTTTTTAACAACCAACAGCACAGCAAGAAGTTGCCATTTAAAAAATTTAATAAGTAAAATATTCTTAGGAAACTCATTTTCGAATACCAAAACAAAAGGAATTCCATACTACAAATGAAAACAAACCGTTGGAGCTGTTGCCATACACGACGTGAAACAATCCCATCTCCTGAGAAAATCTGTTTATTTTTACGAATAATTTGTAATTTTAACAAACAATCTTTTTTTTTAAATAAAAAATTGAAGATGGGAAAAAAAACTACTTTCCCGGTGGCGAATTGGACAACGGTCATTTCCTTGACAGGAGAGGGGTACTAACATAGATATCATAGTTAAAGTATTAGATTGGCAGATCACGTGACCTCCAATGCTAACGACGGGACGCGCATGGAGGCCAAATAAGAGGGCAAAATGGCCAGTGTTGCTGCCACTTTAAGGAGAAAAATACTACGAAAAAATACCATCTAATTCTAAAATTACCAAAAAAATACTAGAAAAGGATTTAAGGTCACTAAAAAGATTCCAAAATGCCGCTATTATTTTTACGATATTTTTTTGTAATTTTCGAATTAGATGGTATTTTTTCGTAGTATTTTTCTCCTTAAAGTGGCAGCAACACTGGCCATTTTGCCCTCTTATTTGGCCTCCATGCGCGTCCCGTCGTTAGCATTGGAGGTCACGTGATCTGCCAATCTAATACTTTAACTATGATATCTATAGGTATTAACTACAGGAATAATTACGAAATCCCAGGAATAATTTATCGCGGTTATAAGCGGGAAAAAACTGTTTTAACTATTAAAAAAAGTATATTTTACAGAAAAAAGCGTTAAAAAATAGTTGCATTTTTCTGTAAAACTAACCGATTTTTTACAGTTCATATTTAGAGATATTGGTTAAAAATCAGGAAAAGATCATTAAAGTATAAAAAATTAATTATTTACTAATTGGTTCAATCGATCCATAAATCCGGTCCACATTTAACCTTTCCTTTCAAACTCCATACAAAGAAAAAAAAATTTATCCTTCGAACACATTTTGTTCGATCTTTCGATCGATCTAGGCCATTAGAACGAAATTCACTCGAACGTTCGACTTGCCGTGGGGTGGAACAACTTGTCGCTCTTCCTTTGTGCCTAACGAAGTTCATTATTCTGTAACGAATCGGGCATTCGATGGAATTATCGAATTTCCTTTTCGAACGAGTTTTGTTCTATGTGACTGCTGCCATCTTTTAGAAGAAGGAAGGTTGTAGATCGTTTGGAAAGTTTGAGTTAAAAAATTGTTTGAAAGGAAGTTTGTTTTAAAAAATATTTAAGTCTGAACTCGTAAATAAAATTTTATTGAAAATTACACCAATTTTTTTACAATATTTAAAAGTATATTTTGCGACTATGATAATTTGTGGAAGGACAGTAAGTTAAATGCCCATAATTCGTCGTAAAAAAACTACATCACGATAGTAATGTAATTAGGTTGTTTAAGGTGACATTATTACTTCCAACTTTCATTCCTGCTATTCCTATGCCAGGTGATTTGATTGGTGCTTTGTTACCACGCTACATTAATACACAAATCAAAGCTATAGAAAGAATTTATTTTCATTTAGCAATTCTGTTGCCACGCAAGACCTGAAACATGCCTATTGTAATGCCAATTATAAAATATGGTTTACAATGGAGCATATTTCACGTCTTGAGATGCAGTATTTTTACAGGAATGAAAACAAAGTCTCGATTAGTTAACCAATGTAGTTGGTGAAACTTAGCGTGCTGTAACACAACCACCAAAATCACCAATGAAACCCAGGAATGAAAGCCGGAACGGTATTACGTCACGTGGAACCACCCAATAGTGAAAATTTATGCAAGTAATTATATAAATCTAATGTTGCTATTTATGACGACGAATATTACTTAATTTAAATAATTTGTTTGTTCAACTAGTATTCAAACCTAATCCTCTTACATTGCATTATGAAAGGTAAACACATATTCGTTACAAATAAGCTTACATGTTCGTTAAATTAAATTATAAACAGTTTAACAAAATATCGTTTGATACATTTTATTGTATACGCAAATCTGACAGGGGAATATTGTCGTACACATTATTCCTTCCTTTGAGAATTTATCATCCGTTATTTAATGCAGATTCTATTCACTTCAGTTCCGAAATCGCATAAAATCGTCTGCGTTGTCATAGTAACACAGTTCGAACGGAAATTATCTGCAATGGATATTCTTTTTTCAATAGATTAAATTTGGAAACTTTGGTGTTTAAATAGTGTCAGAGAAACAAAGAATGCTAAACTGTCGTTCAATATTGAATAGTATATTATGTAAAAGATAATTGAATACGTAACTGTGTTCTTGGTTTTCCTCTACATGAGTGTTGTGGCAAAGAAAACAGTTTTTCAGGTAACCTTGCGTTTTTGTTAAGGTAGAGGACAAACTTTAAAAAAAAAAATTCTTGTTATATTATTGACATTAGTTACACAATTGAAATACCTTTATATTGAAAATAATGAGTAAAAAAATTGTTTTTACTGATATCTTTTAAATTAATGCTTAATTAATTAATGAATTTGGAAACTTTGGTGTTTAAATAGTGTCAGAGAAACAAAGAATGCTAAACTGTCGTTCAATATTGAATAGTATATTATGTAAAAGATAATTGAATACGTAACTGTGTTCTTGGTTTTCCTCTACATGAGTGTTGTGGCAAAGAAAACAGTTTTTCTTGCGTTTTTGTTAAGGTAGAGGACAAACTTTAAAAAAAGAATTCTTGTTATATTATTGACATTAGTTACACAATTGAAATACCTTTATATTGAAAATAATGAGTAAAAAAATTGTTTTTACTGATATCTTTTAAATTAATGCTTAATTAATTAATGAATTTGGAAACTTTGGTGTTTAAATAGTGTCAGAGAAACAAAGAATGCTAAACTGTCGTTCAATATTGAATAGTATATTATGTAAAAGATAATTGAATACGTAACTGTGTTCTTGGTTTTCCTCTACATGAGTGTTGTGGCAAAGAAAACAGTTTTTTCTTGCGTTTTTGTTAAGGTAGAGGACAAACTTTTTAAAAAAAATTCTTGTTATATTATTGACATTAGTTACACAATTGAAATACCTTTATATTGAAAATAATGAGTAAAAAAAATTGTTTTTACTGATATCTTTTAAATTAATGCTTTAATAATTAATGAATTTGGAAAACTGGTTTAAAGTGTCTGAGAAACAAAGAATGCTAAACTTCGTTTCATAATTGAATAGTATATTATGTATAGATAATGAATACGTAACTGTGTTCTTGGTTTTTCATGAGTGTTGTGCAAGAAAAAGTTTCTCGTTTTTTAATAGACACTTTAAAAAAAATTCTGTTATATTTGACATTAGTACACAATTATACCTTTATATGAAAAATGAGTAAAAATGTGTTTTACTATATCTTTTTTAATGCTTAATAATTAATGAATTTGAAACTTTATGTTTAAATATGCAAAAAAAAAGAATGCTAAACTGTCGTTCAATATTGAATAGTATATTATGTAAAAGATAATTGAATACGTAACTGTGTTCTTGGTTTTCCTCTACATGAGTGTTGTGGCAAAGAAAACAGTTTTTCAGGTAACCTTGCGTTTTTGTTAAGGTAGAGGACAAACTTTTTAAAAAAAATTCTTGTTATATTATTGACATTAGTTACACAATTGAAATACCTTTATATTGAAAATAATGAGTAAAAAAATTGTTTTTACTGATATCTTTTTAATTAATGTTTAAAAAAAATGAATATTTTGAAAAGCCTAAAGCGTTTTTGCAAAATTTCAAACTCTGAAACTTTTTATAAAATAACAGTATAATTATAATGTTTATAAAAAAACAACGAAGAGAGGTTTTTTTTTAAATAAAAGCCATTTTAATGTACCTAAAAAATAATATGGTTGACATTAGCACATTTTTTTAAAAAATGTGAATATGTGAATTTAATTTTTTTTTTCAAAAATAAGAATATTAAGTTTAAAGTTTATTAAAAAAAACACTCAGCTCTATTTATTTAGTAGAATCTGTAAATGCATTACAAATCAAAATGTAACTCTATATCGAATGAAAAGAAAAGCGTTAGGTGTTTTTTTTTTTGTTTGTTTGAAAATAAATGAAATATAAAGTTTTTAAGAAACGAGCGTTTAAAGAATAAATATGACAGAAACAGGTAAAAAATATTAAGTATTTAAAGTATATTAAGTGTAAAGAATATTAAGTATTTGTAATTTAATTATAATGTTTTGCAATATTTGTTATTGAAATTTAAGGTTCGAACTTATATGAAATTCAGGATACGGGTATATATTAAAAGGTTTGGTTATTTACTGTTAGTTTAGTAAAAGTAAGCTTAGTTCCAAGATCAAATATTCTATACTATAATTATTAAATGTTGAGCTTATCATTTTGTATTTAAGTGAAAAGGTTTCAAAAACTTTTTTTAAAACCATGAGAATTTAGAGTAAGTTTTTTTATATTTAAATTATTAACTTTATTAATTGTTTATTTTGTTGAAATTTGCTTTAATTTAAAAATGATGGTGCTGTAAATATTTAAAGTCATTAGTTTTTTTAACTTAAATTTTATACACTTTAAAAAAAGATTTCACATTGGATAATACAAAATTAAGTTTTGCTTTATTAAAATGTTTAATACATATTATTTAATTTTTATAAAAATGTTAAACAATAATTATTAAAATAATTTTAATCTTATTCAATAAATTATTTTAGTTTAAATAAATTTATTGGGTCAAATTAAATATTATTAATATTCCACTTTGTCAATTTAATTTGTTCATCTCGTTTTTGAGGTAAAAACATTTTATTTTTTCGATTTATAACTATAATTATTTAAACATCACAATGAATGTTTTTCATTCAATAATCTTCTTAATTAGATTTCAGGTCTTGAGTGTAACTTGTATCAGTACTTAACTTTCTAATTCGATTATTTGTTTTATTAAAACACTATAATTGCTCAAACTAATTGAATAAACTTTAAATTTCTACAATGCACCTTTTATTTAAGATCATTTAATCTCTACTTGTTACAAAAGTTTAAAAAAATTCACATAAAAAAACATAAATTCGTTCGCATTACAACACCAATGTTTTAAACAGCACTAAAAATTCTTCTATTCAACAATTCGCACATTAATTTAAAACTTTTCAAAGGAGAATATTGTACTTTTGTGAGCATTAGCAAAGTCTTCTCGCCCTGCTTTGAATAATTACTTTTAAATCCCGTGCGGTTACGAAGAATAATGACTGTGTTATCTTGCCTTTGTCCTCGCTTTATATTCCCAAATTACTTTTCCAACTCATTATTATTTCGCTTTAAAGTACCAATTACTCGTATGTTAATATCGCATTTGAAAGTCCGGAATTTTGTTGAATTGAGTTGAATTATTGTCGCACAAGAGCTACGCGAGGGCCATTGGTGACGAGCATCATATATATAATTTAGAACCACCACTGTCAAGTGACGAGCCGACCCATGAGTAGGCACCCAACCCATTTTAAGAGAGGCATCGTACGCAGAGTTTAGACTGTAGAACACATTTAATGTGCACTTCCTCTGCACTGTCTGCACTGGGTATTATTCGTCAGGCTTTTTGGCTACACAGACCGTTTATAGGTCGGTAGTTATTTTGGTATTTATTATTTTAAGGCCCCGTGGCGCAGTGGTAGTGCTTTGCATTGCTGTGCCACAGGTCCGGGGTTCGAATCCCGGATTGGGCGAGGTTGACTCATCCTTTCATCCCTTAAGTGGGTCGATAAAATGGGTACCAAGCATGCTTGGGAAGTAAACACTGGGAGTTCCGCGTGAGGCTGACCACCTTACCGGGACATATGCCTAGCATCCCAGAACCCTAGGTCACGAAAGCTGAAATGGGCACGGCAGGCCTTGGCCCACTAATGGGCTGTTGCGCCGAGGAGTTTAGTTTTTTTCTAGTTATTTTTGGTGATGCCTGAGCCGAACCTGTAACTTTTCGCAAGACAAGGCCTTACCGACTGGGCTCCCCAGCCCTCGGAACTTTTGTTGAATAGGCGTGAATTTATAGTTTCTAAACTGAACTCATTGCCGCAACAGACTATAGAAAGGTAAAGCTTGCTCTGCCCATTTCAGTTTACGAAAACAAGTGTAATGGGGGTTACGTTATAACAGCATGCGTACAAGTCAGATGGCCAGACTGACGTGAAACCTTACATTGTTTTTACCCCATGCTAGATTGATCATCCTTTTTTGACCCACTAAGGAATAGAAGTTGAGTCATGGCCTACTATAAGGCCACAGAAGCTCTTCGTGATGTCACGCTATCCATCCGGTTCAGATTGTCGGCTTTTCCGAAGAAAAAGTACGAAACCTATTCGTGCACAGCTTACAATGCTTTTCTGGTTTCGAAAAGGTTCCGTTCCTCTCTTTTGGAACAGCCGACAACCCGAACAGGACAGTAGTGTGACGTCACAGAGAGATTCTATGACCTTATCCGTTGAGTCGGCTGTAGTTGAATTAAATGTTGCGAACCCTCGACCTGCGGTATGTTAGTCAGAAGTATTACAACTCAGTCACTGCGCAGTTTAAAGATTCGTTATGACTAAAAATTTGTTTTTACTTAAATACAAATAACACATGTCGTGATACCTTTGGAACACCTTCCGTAATATGAAAAAATCTTGATCCTAATTTCTTTTTTTCTAACGCTGTGGGTTACGAATTTTATTATGTTCACAATTTTCTATTTCAAAAAACATCTCTTAAAGCGTTGAGTAACAGTCAGATAAAATATCATTCAATTTTAAACAATTTTTATGATTTCTCATTAAAACCAATACATTATACTAAAGATATAGTGGAAGAATCGTGCACATTTGATTCCCGTTGATAGAATCTGAAATGTTTTATTAAATGTTTTCTTCTATCAACTAACCTAAAAAAATCATTTATTCTTCTATAGTTTTCTGAAAAAATGGTATTAAACATCTTTTTATTAAACAAAAGTTAAAACAAATTATGGTCTATATTTTCTCAAAAAAACAACTTTATTTAATTACAAATAATTTTAATAACAATTAAAATAAATATTTTAAATTCCCTTTAAATAATTGAATATTTTTTCCAGTTCCCCCCAAGGTAACTGTGACTGTCGGTCAGCTGGCCGTTCGTAAAGGGGAGGCTGCCCGACTGGCTTGTGACGTCACCGGGGACGATCCAATCAGTGTCAAGTGGGTCAAGAAGCAGAACGCCATAGAGATTCGTCCAGGATCCAGGTACGGAACAAACGAATAACGATTGGTCATTAGAAATCGGATGCATTAATTTGACGAAGCTGTAAATGATTTTTTTGTTGACAATAATTTTATATTTTTCTATTTTGTCAAAGGCAGTGTCTACAATTTTTTAATTTTGTTTTTTAATTACCTTAATAGTTACAACTAAAAAGAAAGCATAGTAAAAAGTTAATGTTGGAGGAAAAATATCCCGTTTTCCAATTGTGTAGATGCTGCCATTGACTTGTCGTTGATGACTGGACTCAAAATTTTTAACCGTCAAGTGACGAGGTTGATGCCTGATCGAGGAATAAATTCAACCTCTTATGCTTGGTTGGTACTTGGTAGACATATATTTTCAAGCTTGTGTGCTTGGTCACAAAGACCCGCTTATAAACCATCGTCAAGAAGGACGGACATGACATACACACACATATAAGACAGATGCTGCCATCTATCGCCACCTCCACAATTTAGACATTTCCCTGAAGGGGAGGGGAATAGTCTCCAGGAACCTGTACCCGTGGGAAACTGCGCAATGACCGCCCACAGGACTTTCGGACCCAACAGATTTAACGAGCACGTACTCCGCATATACACGACAAACACAAACATCCATGCCTTACCGGGATTCGAACCCGAACCCAGAGGCTCCAAAGGCTAGCTCCCTAACCGTTGGTACGTCGGGTCGGCCTTGATTATGGTATGGAGACCCTAGGATTGTTATGAAGTTTAGATTAGAATTGGTTTGTGAACTCATGCCCTGAAATACCATGCCCTGAAATACATCCATGCCTTACCATTATTCGAACCCGAACCCAGAACCTCTTATGCTATTCTTTGTGTGTAAACCAATCTATAGCCACCTTTTAAATATCCTTAACTCTTCTAAGCATATTTGAGGAGCTTAAGTGCAAAACAAGTTATATCAACTAAATCCCAAACCTAGTAAAATGGCATTAGTCCCTCCTGGCATAATCCACAAAGTTACAAACCTGTAACTTCCCATGTTGTATTGGGGGATCAAGGCTAGAGTTTCACAAATTTTTCGGACTTCAATACATTTTTGTCGAGATATAGTCAATAGAACATGGGATTTAACTTGATTTGCACAAAATAAAGGATTTAACTTGTTTTGTACAAAACGGCAACACTCTGATTTAACTTGTGCTGCAGGAAACATTCCTATAATAATTTTTTTCTTCCTTTTTATTAGGCCTACAGAAAATATTAAAAATCAATTGAGCGAAATCAAACCGGTACTCTCATGCCTGGGCACATGATAGGTACATTGAATGGCAGTCTAAACAAATTTTGTTAAAGGTTCGGGGTCGCAACACCCACAGTTCTGGTAACCTTCTTCAATATCGTCTGTCAGATTTTCAATATCTTCAAGCGTACACTGCAATAAAAATTTAGTGGAATTTGCAATCGGTGGAATTTGTAATCTGGCATTAGGTTAAGTATTAAATGTGATAAAAAAAATTTGCTTTTTCTGTTAATTCAATTATTATTTTAAATAAACTTTTCCTTTTAGAGCTTTATAAGCAATTATCATATTTTTTCTTCCCATTACTCTAATATTAGGAATTTGGCTTTACAAATACTTTAATACAATACTATATTTCCAATTTATATAGTGAATTTTTATGCCGATTGAAATAACTTCAAAATAATTTTTAGCATTGTTTAAGGGAAATGAACCCTTTACATCAATTACTATTTTGTTTTCAAATTTTAAAAATAAAACTAAAATTTGAGTTTGAAGCACTAAAACCATTCTAGACTATGAAATAAATACCGCCCAGAAAGTCGGGCATTATCGAGTTGAACTGAACAGCATCCGCCAACAGTGCGCATGCGCTTGCACCAACACAAGCTGGTTTCTCGCACGACGATTGGTTGTATGATTAAACTTGGTTTGCACGAAACACCGCACACGATTTAACTTGATGTGCACAAAACAATTGTTTTGCTTTGCTTGCGCAAGGAACGATTTAACTTTTTTTGTGCATATCAAAATGTTGGTGGATCCCTTTCTACAATACCAGTATGAAAAGCTAACCAACTCATTTTTTTCTAAAAAGTGATTTAACTTGTTTTGCACTTGAGCTCTTCATTTATTGAACTCATAGTAATTACCTTTTCCGATATCATCAAAACATTATTCGATGACTGACACGAATGAAATAGGATCTTACGGAATTGTTTTTAAAGTATCGTTAACAAATTCATTTTTTATTTAAAAAAAATCTTTTACCTTTTTGTCACACCAAATAACACATCAAAATGTTCTTCATCGTAACGATGAAGGGTCTAGGTAAAAACGATGAATGTTGAATGTAATTCTTCGAAAAAGAGACGGGAGTAGATGTTGATCTTTAATGGCTTTTGTTCCTTGATGTGTTTCGTTGAGTTTCTTAAAAATTGAAGTGAGTCAGTTAATCTTTATTTGTTACTGACGTGAAGTCGTAAAGATATTAACATAACTTAAAGGACAAAATATAAATTTTAATATTACGCAGTTAAAAAATTTGTCTGCTGGTTTCACTAAACATATGGTTCGTAGTATTCTTATGTTGTTAGATACTTTGTTAAAATATATGCCCTTTGTTTCACCAAAAATATGGTTCCTAGTAGCTGCAACGGCTGTGTGGTGAAACGTTAAACCATATTTTTTTATTCGGTTGAACCATTTCTCAGGTTTTTGTTTCCAAATCCAGAAAAATGATTCAACCAAACACTGAAAAAAAGGTGAAACATTTCACCACATAGCCGTTGCAGCTACTAGGAACCAATATCATGGTGAAACCAAGCACAAAATTTTTTACAGTGTAGTTTAAACCATTATCATCATTAAATTAACCTTCTAATTTTCTATTAAGACCTACGTTTTCCTAAAGAATATCTGATATATTTCTAATGATAAATAAGTAATACAATAACATACTACAACTTGTAAAAGTCAAAAAGAAGGCTTGAAGTGTTTTCAAAATTTGAAGCTGGCCTTAGAGAAATAAACAGAAAATATTCCCTCTATTCTTTTATTTCAATGCAAAAAGAAAAACAAGAAGTTTTTAAAGAACTAAAATAGACTACTTTCCTGTTACTTAAATACTTACTGAAATCCTAATCGGGAAAAAACTAGGTTCCTAACAGTAAATATCATCAACAACTGTTTCTACACAAGATTTATACACATTAAAAAATCGCTTAACGCAGGATCCAGCTATAATTTAAACTTCTAATACCCAAAATCAACTATTTTCCTTAATATTCTTTCTCAAATTAACTTAATATTATTTATCGTCTGCTCGATTTATTTGTAGTTCGAAGAAAAATTAAATATTTATTAATAACAAAAGCAATGAGACTACTCCAAACTGCCTTAAAAAAATAAGAAATGCAAATTAAAACTAAGCATAATTGTATGCAAAAAATATGCCTTGCCGCTTTCTCGGTAAACAATTAATGAACAATCTAAGAATCATATTGTGCTACATTTTTTGACGTCATTCCAAACTGATTCATAAAAAAAATATTTTCTTTCAAATAGTTTTAAATAAATAAAGTTTATCGTGCCATTGTTGATTTGGCAACAGTGATTTAAATGACTCAAAATTGAATTTCAATGCTAATTCAATAAGAAATTCCTCGACAGATAGTAGATTTAGGTCCGTCCGGGCGTAGAGACAGGCGGACAAAAAGTATTAAAGTTGGGTATCTGATGTCATAGCTTTCTAACAAAAATAATAATTTTTAAGCTCCGATGGATGGAACCGATTTTGGAAGGGGGTACGGACAGACAGACGGACGGACAGACAGACAGACGGACATCGACCGCATGTCAATACCTACTTTTTCATTTTTTTAATTCTTTCGAAATAAAAAAAGAAAAGTAGGCTAAAAACATACCCTTTTTGTTTCAAGCTATTTTACAGGAATCGATAACTGTGTGAAATTAAGGGTAACAAACGTTTTCTTACTTTAGTAAATTTTTTACACAGGTAAAACTTAACCCGTAGTTACTGGGTTTATGCTAGATTTTAAGGTAATGGTTGCTTTTTACTTAATAAGATAATATCACGTTTTGCACATCAATTGGCATTTTTAAAAACGTTTTACAAGAAGAAATACCTTTAAAAATATGTATTAAACTAATAACTTATAGAAATATACATCATACTTTATTTTGAAGAAAATGGGAAAACATTTCATTAAATAAATACATAACCTATGAAATGTTAAAATATAATAAAAGTAGAAAAGCTACTTTCAAAACAAATATCTTATTTGTTTTACAAAAGAAAGATTGAAATAATATCGGACAGAACACACATAAATTCTAATTTTTCCAAAAAGAATAAATACATATTTGTTATTTTAAGGCAACAAAATCGTTTGCAATAAGATGATCTTTTAAAAAGAACAAAAAAGAAATTCGTTTTATTTAGAATTGTATTTCCCTATGCATGATCTTATCTTCAAATACCGATTTATCGCAATGGAATTTGAATGAAGCTTTCCCCCTCCTATAGAAATGCCGTTAGCAAACACTTCAAGCATGGAACGTTCATTTTTGTACTTTTGAACATTCATTTTGTTCTGGAATTCATTTTTGGAATCCCCGCGCCCGCCATTGAGTGGCGTCTTTATTCGATTCTGTGATGCGATTGATGCGAATGAAATTGAAATGCTGTTGTATTGAGATGTTTGATGGTAATTCAGCGTATTATTTAATATTTGGAAACAGGAATTAGAATATTTAAGCACATTGTCAACAATGTCAGTTTTGGAAAAGAGTTTTTTTTATGCCGTTCTATTAATTTAAGAATATCTTTCATATATTAATACAAGAACTTAGGTTCGTTTAACACACAACAATTGGCTTGTTTCAGGTGACGTAACTCTTTCCAGTTTTCAATCTTCGGCAATTTCATGTGTTAGTTCGGTTTCACTCTCGATGCGCGTTTTTTTTTTCGTCTGCTATGTACTATTTTCGAGCTCTCTACCTGCAACTTGTTTTATTTTTGCGATTTATTAAATATTTATAATATTAATGAATGTTTCAAATGAATGCAAATTCATCAAACATTCACATGTTGAATTTTAAAAAATCTTTAATTTTTTTTAAATTTAATAATAAATTCAATTTATTAACGGAAATAAATGTAATTCCGGCAGATCAAAAATGAAAACAATACCGCTGGAACTGTTGCCACTTAATACGTGAAACATACCCATTATAGTAATTTTCGCAGTGCCGTATGATCACATTTTAGCTCTACCACTCTCTCGATTTATACTCTACCCATTGTCTAAAATAGCAAACATCCACAAAAGAAACAAAATTACACTTTAAGCAAAAGGTGAAAATCCCCCCAAGATTATCTCCCATTCACCTTATGTTGTTTAAAAACTAATTTTGAGTCGTTCTCTACAAAATAAAGCTTGTATTTAATCTCTAGAAAGTTCTAGTTATTTAAAACCTCAAATTTACTGCTGTGTAAAAAACAACACACAAAAACCAATATTTTAGCATATACTTTTAATGAGTACCAAATTCTAATAAAATATAGCACATAAACCCATACACACACACTCTTATATATTCTACCCATTGTCTAAAGGAGCGAACATCCACAAAGGAAACTAAGTACACTCCAAGCAAACGGTGAAAATCCATTCAAAATTTCCTCCCAATCACCTTATGTTGTTTAAAAACTGATTTTGAGTCTTTTACTACAAAATTAGACTTGTATTTAATAACAAGTAGGTTAGTAACAGAATCTGTCACTCAGCCCGCTTCCACACAACATTTGTGTTCAATAGGAAAAAAGTCGCCAAACACAATATTAATTCTATTATAAACATTTACACGCTAAATTTGGCTAGTTTCATTTATTTAATTTCGAGAATTCAATAATTATTTCTTCAATAATTGTTATCGTTTGCAAAAATTAATTTATATTTCAAAGAGTAAAAACATATGAAATATTCCTCTCATTTAAATAGAACCAAAACATTTAATATTAACATACAAACAAAGAATCTCTTAGTGAAATATATTTGACGTCAGAAACTGATTGATGGGGCTAAAATAAATTTCTTTTCATTTATTATTTAAAAGAATTAAAGTTTCTCGAGTTATTGTTGCGAATGGCAATGGTGATTTAATTCTTATAAAAATGGCTTCCTATGCTTTTTAAATGAGCATTAAATTTTGCAGTTTTTTAAATAATTAAAGTACTTCGAATTCGAATTTTTTTTCTGAGATTTTCAATGTCTTCTAATTTCGATGCGCTGATTTTTTTGACGTATCACACTTGCCTGTAGCATTTGTAGTTTGGGCTATAAAAGTGGGTGACGGATAGGCGGACGGACAGACAGACAGTCAGACGGGTTGGACGATTATAATACCTTCCACTTTTTACGTTATAAACGTATTGTGGAAGCTAAAAAAGAACTACTCTAGTTATTTCATACCTCAAATTTACTACTGTGTAAAAGAACAACACACAAAACCCAACATTTTAGCATATGCTTTTAATACATACCAACTTCAAATAAAGTACAGCACATATAAACCTATGCACACTCTTTTTATATACCTCAAATTTAATGCAGTTAATAAGCGGACAACATACTAAAAGGCAACATTTTAACAGAAACTTTTCATGAACACCAAGTTATAGTAAAATACGATGGATAAATCCATACACACTCTTATATATTCTACCCATTGTCTAGAAGGAGCAAATATCTACAAAGGAAACAATATACACTCCAAGCAAAAAGAGGAAAATTCCCTCAAGATTTCTTCCCATTCAAATTATGTTGTTATAAAACTGATTTTGAGTCTTTTTACTGTAAAATTATTCTTGTATTTAATATCTAAAACTACTCTAGTTATTTTATATATCAAATTTACTACTGTGTAAAAGAACAACACACTAAAAGCAAAATTTTAGCATATACTTTTAATGAACACCAACTTCAGATAATATACAGCACATATAAACCCATGCACACTCTTATATATTCTACCCATTGCCTAAAATACCAAACATTCACAAAAGAAACAAAATACACTCCAAGCAAAAGGTGAAAATCCCCTCAAGATTTCCTCCCATTCACCTTATCCACGGAGCCATAGAGTTAAGAAGAAGATGGAGATGCTTGGCGAGAAACAAAGTGAAGCAGTCAGAAACTCGCCGAGCAACCCTAGTAAGCTCAAACAAACCGCTCACTCGATATTAGTCTATACTTAAATACATCATTTTATTCCTTAAAAAGCATTAATTAAAAATCAAAAAGTGACTGTTTGCGCAGTTGTAGGCTGTAGCACGACCAGGGCCGGATTTAAAGATTTGCCGCTTGTAGGCTACGATTGATTTACCGCCATTGTCACAATATTCTACCCTTCGGGGAAAGATAGCTGCAAAATATGGTGGTATGTGCTGTTTAAAATAGATACACATAATAGAATCATCTATGTACCTTTACACACTAAAGCGAAATAGGCGATTTTTTTAAACTGTTCTACTATTTTTGTTTCAACTTCGAAATCCGGGAGGAGGGGGTGCAATTGCCCTCGCAGCGACCATGTTTTCTACGAAATATTAGTACTATATATACGTTTACGGTTTACGCATTCATGTAAATTATTTGTTTCTTAAAAATATTCGTATCTTTATAATAACTTTTTTATGCCGAATGCCGCTTTAATTGGTCGTAAAATTTGCCGCCCCAAAAAATTCGCCGCTCTAGGCTACAACCTACTTAGCCTATTTAGAAATTCGGCCCTGAGCACGACATCTTAATTTGTACCTAATTTTCCTTTACAGGTAAGAAAAATACTTTGTAATTATAGTTTTTTTAGAGAGTCAAAAACTTCAAGTCGATGTTTGGGCTTACTGCAGAGCAATCAATGGCTTCACTTGGCAAACCGGTTTTTGTATTGGTTTTTGCCCGGCAGCATCTTTTTCTTAACTCTATGCCTTATCCACGAAGCACATAAGCAAAAACACATCCCAAAAGCTACAGTTACCGTTATCCAGTGAATCCCACAGTGAGGCTTGGAAGGCAGTTTATGAATGTTACATGATCGGCAGTATTTCTATCCGGCAAATGGCAGCAGAGTAATGGACGGCTAAAGGGGAATGGTTCTTGGGGTTATCCGGTTTTTGTGTTTTTGTTTCCGTGGGATAGGGGAGTTGGTTTTCGGTTTTTGTTAAGGAATAAGGAAAGGATGTGGATCTGGTTGTTTTTGGTTATGAAATAGGTTTTGGATATTTATTTTTTGTAAAGAAATATTGATTATTGAGTATTTTTATTTTTATTTCGTTAGAATTGTTTAAGACTCGTACTGAGTACATTGGGACATACGTATACCTGCATGCTGACGCTGTATATACGATGTCGCTGTGAGGTTACGTTAGGTGACAACTCAGAGGTTAGTCTTCGTCACTTGACCGAGGTTTAAAATTAAGAGGCTCGTCGTCAATAGTCCCCCTGAAGCTCTAGGACCTAAGTAGTCTTTAATCCTAAGATTACATCAATGTCATCAACAATTCAACCATTCATGTAACTACCTTCATGCATTGTTGTGATCTTCAGACTATATTAGCTAATCCCCGATGCAACTGGGAATATAACTGTTTTAATCCGAAGTATACATGAATGCCATCAACAATGCAACCATTAATGTAACTCTTTTCACTCAACCATGAATATAACTATTTTAAGATTACAACAATATCATCAACAATGCAACCATTAATAACTATTTTCATTCATTTCCCTTGACTGTGTCATTCATCGTCACTTGAGGGTGATTCTAAGTTATGACGACCGTTGCCAATAGCTCTCGTGTAGCTCTAGTGCACCGATAATTCAACCTATCTTAAGCTAACCTATGCAACCATGAATGTATAACTGTTTTAATTCGAAAATTATATCAATGCCATTTACAATGCAACCACTATATATAGTGTAACTATCTTCATGCGTTGTTGTAATCCTCAAACTACATTGTTCCGTCCCCGATGCGATCGGGAATGTATACATATTTGCATTAACTGTTGTAACAGTCAATGTAACAGTCAGATTATATTGATGTAATCCCGATGCAACTATGAATGTAACTGTTTTAATCCGAATATTACATTAATGTCATCAACAATGCAACTATTAAAGTAACTCTCGTAATTCATAGTCGTAATCCGCAGACTACATTGATCTAATCCCCAATACAACCATGAATGTAACTGTTTTAACCCAAAGATTACATCAAGTCACCAACAGTGCAACCACTTTTGTAACTATATCTTCAGTCATTGTAGTTTTTTCCAAACTACATTGATCTAATCCTTAATGTAACCGTGCATATAACTGTCTTCACAGACTGTTGTAACACGCATATTCCATCGATGCAAGCGTCTTCGGATTAAAACAGTTACATTCGTGGTTGTCATGCCTAGCTATTTTTATGGCTTATTGACATCCAACATAGACGAACAGCAACAGATAGGCAAAGTATAAAACTTTAAAATTATCATATAAACGTTTGTACCAACTGTATCTACTTTTATATTTGGTACTCGTCTGTCATATAAAAAGGCAACTGACTGATTATACCTTTTCTTCCGATTAACTCCAATTATCCGAATGGGGTTAAGTACCAATTACTTCGGATAATTAGAGTTCTACTGTAGTCTGAAAATCACAACAATGAATGAAGATAGTTACATGCTCTTGATTTCCTCAAATAACCATTAGGTTCGAGGTGAACCAGCGTCGCAGCAGCACCGCTTCTTCCGGAAGCTACAGCAGTAAGAAGCACGAGCTGTACACGTTCGAACTACTGGTCCGAGACAGCCAGCAAGGGGACGGAGGGGCCTACGCATGCGTCGCCAAGAACGACTTCGGAGAACATAGGGGGGAGGTCATACTAGACGTGCTTGGTGAGTTGAGATTAAGTACTAAAGTTTTCAAATTGGGTACTCTATATATAGTGTATAAATTTAGTAACATGGTTATAAAATTACTTTGACGCAGAATGAGACTGAAGGACCATCTCCGAACCAAAGTTCCTCTGTGTTAATCCAGTAGAAAAATTATTTTCTTAGCCACATTTCTCAAGCTGTATTGAATATTTTTACGAACTGTTTTTTTTAATGATAAATATAGAGATGACTTACAGGTCTCTACAATCCCACTTTTTATGTTTATAATTGGTTCGAACTTTTTTTTTTAGTTTTCAATAAATAATTTAAAAAAAGGTTCGAAACAATTTCAAAATGCGTGGTTATAGAGAACTCTAAGTCGGCTACATTTAGCATATAAAAACCGCTTGTAAAAATATTTAATACAGCCTGAGAAACGGGGCTTAGAGAATAGTTTTTTTCCCATTAGTTTAACACAGAGACACTTTGGTTTGGAGACCCCCGAACAAACGGGCTCATGACCCTTAACTAGTGCTTCCGTCTTTCTGCTTCATTTTCAAAATTGATGAGTTTATATGATTACAATCGACCAATATTCTTTACTATTCAAAATAATAGTTTAAGAACATCATCTAGTACATCTAACATTGATGTACCAGGAAAGTGAAATTAATTACTGTGATGGTACGTTATTAAGATGATATGTTAGTAATCTGATAAATATTTACAGTAAAGTACACTTTCTTTTCACTGTTAATGCAATTACATGAAAAACATCAATACTGTTACGAATATACCTAAAATATACCATTATTGATCTGGAAAACATTCTAAAAATTGTTCCACACTCACTTAACTTTAGTGATCACCTACCTCAATCATTTAACTCAAAAACAACAAAAAATCCCTTTTTTGTAAGCATTTAGTGGATGAAACCATGATTTTATCTAAATTCATTTTAGATTTAATGTTATGTTTATTTTATATTTTTGAACAAGAGACAAAACACAAGAGGCAACGTGAGTACAATAGTAGAAAAACAACTTTTACAGAACCTTGGGTATTAAAAACTTGACACTCTTCTTAGTTACGAAGTCTTTCAATATTACTCTCTCCAAAAGTTGCATATAGTGTTTGGAGAATAAAAATTTCGATTCGAACCTATCGATACTTAAAATATATTTTTTTTAAAATAGATATATAGGTAATACAAGAAACCAACGTCCTGCATCACTATTTCCTCTCCTAACATCCAAACACAAAACAAAACAAAAACTCCATCATTCCATTCCATTCCCAAAAACACAAACCGAATATGACAATCCCATCCATTATATGACAAGTCCATATGTCCACCTGAGCAAACATGAATTCTGAGCCCACTCGCTAAACTTTCTCTCTATCTGCAGAGCCCACTTCATCACCAAGAGGTGTGCGAATCACGGAAATTAGCAGCCGATCCACGAGGGTATCCTGGCAACCACCCCTCCCCAGCAACAGCCCGGTACTCAAGTACCATGTACGGTACTGGAAAAATGGAGGTATGGACATCTGATGGCGATATCTGTGGTCTTTTGACGTTTTCGAAATGGGGTCGTCGTTTTTTGGCCCTTTTGTGCTTGTTTGGTTTGCTTGAGCGGATGAGATGATTGAGCTGTCAGGGAAAGGGGAGTTTTGAGGAATGTTTTGCCGAGATGATTTAAAAGTTTTATTTACTATTTTTTAAAGTTAATTTTTCGATTGTGATGTGTTAGATGATTATAGTACATATAAGTTGGATTGTTTTAAGTAGATATTGCCAAGTGAATCTACATTCAGTAAAGTTGTAATTTTAAAGTTTAACGAATTACTCTATCAAAAATTAAACAAGCCTTTTAAGGGTTAATTGATGTTACAAATATAAATGTTTAGTTTATGTTATTACTTAGGGCTATTAATACATTAAAATTAAACAAGGGTCCAACGGGCATGTTTCCGGTCTTCAGTAGCAACAGAAATGCTGAATAAAAATCCATTCTTTCTCGAGCTCCGATTAGGAAATCAACTTCATGTGGAAACAAATCACCGATCGAAGGAAGTCCAGGAATGAAAAATTAATCTAATGCATGAAAGTATGTTCTTACATAAACCAATTTCACGAAGGAATATTTTTACTTGGTATTAAAGAAGAAAACAATACCTATAGGTATTCATTCTTTCTCGATACCTCTATTATACCTATAAAAGTATTGTCCTTCTAAGCCTGATAAGTCAAATTCATTTCTAAATACTAATGCTTCTCTGCAATATCTAAGAATTATTCCAATTATTTCAACATCAAGTAAAAAAAATGACAGCTTCTAAATCCGAACAGTTCATTAGCCTTTGAAAACTTGGACAGATTTAGAATTTCACATCGTTTTTTCCCAAATTCTAATTTTTATAAATCCCAATTAAATTCTATTCGGATTCTCCTCCATTAAACATCAAAGAACACTTTAATTATTCAAAAGTGAATTTGTTCGAAGAAGTAAAAAAAGGAAAAGTAAAAAAGATAAAGGAGGGAAATTCAGTCAAAGACGCTTAATTAAAGGAACATAATGACAGATGATTTTTTTCTTATAAATTTGCTTTAAGCTCTTTATAAAAATAGATTATTTATTAATAAGACATATTATGAATTCTTAGATTTAGTAAATGAGAAGGAAAGAGCTTATGACTTACAAATGCGACATTTTAATTTAGTTCTCTGAAAAGCTTAGAGTTGAGCTTAGTAATAAGTTAAATCTGTATTTATTGGTTTGATGTGTTTGAGTAATTATTCCCAATAAGTCGTAAATTTTCAAAAGTATTTTTATGGTTTTATTTATAGTTTTTTTTTGCTGTGAAATTAGAATAAATTTAAGTAAATAAGAAGTATTTTTTTAAAAAATCACATAAAGAGAAATAGAATAGAGAAATGTAAATTCTCACACTATATCTGTGTCTCAAATCAGAGGTGTCTATTTGTCTTCCGCGTAGCCATCTTATAAACGGGTCATGCTCAACAAAAAATTCGGTATATAAAATACTACAAGACAGTTAATAAATACATTTAAAGGTGTTACTTAAACTATTAGGTTATTCCCATAACTTTTAAAATAAAAAAGTTCTTTGGCAACTATCTGTGTCTGTTTTTTTTTCTATTAAGGGGAGTCGGATGGTTCTACGTATCTCGCCCATGTTAATTTACCTAACTTTAGGAACATTCTGAGATATCTCAGGAACTATATGAGATATCATTATAAACTTTTATATATTTTGTTCCTTACATATAGCTCTTTGATTTAAACTGAGGATATTTCAAAATATTAAAAAATACTTTTACAGTGATTTTTTAAAAAACATGTATTGAAAAACTCCAAAAAATTAGATTTAAAGTTATATAATTTTTTTTCAGCAGATATATTTAAAATTCCTTCGTTAAAATCAAAGAGCTAGTGGGGAATAAATAACAAAACAAAACATGTTGATATCTTTTATAGTTCCCGAGAAAAATGTTCCTAACTGTTGAAAAACCTTATATTTCAGGAAACGCAAAATAAAATTAAGGTTTAGGTAAGAACTGATATTAGGCGTTTCTCAAAAATACTTATAAAAAGAAACCCCTGAACAGAAATCGATAATCTTGGTCTTAAATTAAAGCTGAAGATAAGCAGAATAAAAAAAAGGAAAATCAGAAAATCAGCATTTTCGACCCAAACAGTACCCATCCGACCCCCCTTAATACCTTTAGAACCAAAAAAGTTGAAAGCGCAGTCGCTATTTTCTCAAAAACTTGATTATGACGTCCGACAGATACTGGGAACTCGTGTACCAAATTTGAAGTCAGTAGCTTTTTTTAAATAAAATTCAAGCAGTAGTTTCAGACCGACTGACCGACCTATGTTCAAAAGCCACCCTTTAAAAGTTTAGTTTAGTTTAGATTATCGTCACACTAGAGCTACACGAGGGCTATTGGCGGACCCTTTTAAAATAAGCACCGTCCAAAACGTGTAATAAACACAAAATCTTCATTTCGGATTTTCGACCCCATCACAATACTTTCATTATAATTGGTAATTGAATGTAAAAATCCAGCGATTATATGTGGGCCTAAAGTACGTAAAATGTATGATGGTCGTAAGCCCTGACTCCCCGTAAGATTTCATTAAAAGGCTGCAACCTCAGGCCACGGTCTCACTATTTGACCGTGGTTTACAAATAAACGGCCTGTAACCAATGAATCCAAGCACACAAACCTGAATATATATGTCTACCAACCAACCAACTAATGAATCCAATAGATATCCCGTAACTCTAGTACGACGGTTTTCCAACCGAAATATACTGGAAAGATACTATTTTTTTTCTTTGCGTAAATAATTTAGACTTAGTAAAAATGTTCTTTCGTGAGACCCTGGTTAGGTTAGTTTGAATTATCGTCGCACTAGAGCTACACGAGGGCTATTGGCGACGGGCATCGTATTTTAGAACCACAGTCAAGTGACGAGCCGACACCTGACGTGAGACCTTGGACTTTTATAGTAAAGTTAACTGGTTCAGCTTAGAAGCATGGACTTTTGCTAGTATTAGCATATCGAGAATAATAGCTACGTCGACAGCACCATATCATAGGCTACTATCCTTAGGGTGACTTAGGGTCCTTTAGGGTATTTACCTTGATTGACCTTTTGACCATCTTGACCTTTAGGGTATTTTATATGTTGTAAAAGAATATCCAAAAAATAATATCCGTTTTTCAACAACTCACAAATAATAACCTTCCAAACAAGAAATTCCGAAAGAACTAAAATACTAAAATTGCATATTTTCATGTTACTTTAATGCACATAAATATTGATACGGCATACAGAAGGACAGAAAGTATAAATAGTTGGTCTCTCTGATGTTATTACGTTATAAGATATTGTTAAAATTCTGACAGTTAAACATTTCGAACGAAAAAGAATTTTGAAAATATAGAAATACGAAGAGGTGAAAGAGAGGGGCGGGGAGAGTGGGCAGACATAAGGACTTAAACCACCACAATGTCAATATCCTACTTTCGATTTTTTTTTGTAATAATTTGAATTAAATACAAAGAGAATGTAGGCTTAAAAAAGTTCTGAAAAAGAACAACCAACTAGCAATCGACACTCCCATAGAACGGGCAATCAAAGTAAAAAAAACAACCCACTTGAAATAGCATTTCCACTTCGCTGATTTAAAACGAATAGAAACTTTCACCCCTAAATATAGGAAAATAAGAGAACTCTTGTTTTTTTCCGAAAAAAAACAGGAAAAGCTATCTTTTTTCCTGGACGAAAATCGGGATCTGTCACCCGCAGGTGTTTACGCGTCATCAAATTTCTCCTTTCATATGCTAATGGTGGTGTGTGTAGAAACGCGAAAGAAAGAAATGAGATTTGCCTAATGACTTGTTCTTAAATAGAAAGTACAGAGTTTCCATAATTAAACTGACGATACGTATGGCTTTCTGCCGAGAAAAATTTATGGGCAAAATTAATATCCATTTGAGGGAGAGGCTATGGAAGCTACAGTATACAAAAATGAATTTTAAACTTCAACAAGTCAATTTTTTGGTGCCAAACTTTTAACTTGCAATTTTTCTGTTCAATTCTGTAAATTAAAATCAATAATATCGTTCAAAACAAATGAACAAAATTGCAATGTTTATAACACAATTTTATTACGATTTTAAGCTTAGAAGCACTGCAGTAGGACGTTTTTCGAAATAATACTTTTTGCAGAATTAGCTCCTTAATGTCAACATTTGCAGTTATGAAATTAATCACAATAACGTTAATAAATATATGAATTGAAAATGAATAGCAATTCTGCCCATTAATTCGCTCTATACAAAAACAATGAGTAAAGATTTGCCCTAAGTCTGGGTAGCCTTTGAACACTTATAATTATAAAGATTTCTCACTAAGCTAAGTGACGTCACATTAATGGACTGATTTCGAGGCTTAGTCGAACGATATCTTCATTAAGATTACCTCAAAATAGGCTGACATCCAACTTAAAATGACCAATGGTCAATAATTCATAAACAGTTAACTGATATCAATTACGCATAATCAGCTAAGGCTTTATGAATCAGGATTGTGATAGACTGCCGTATTACAGTCAAATATCATTAATCCGAACACTGGTAATCCGAATTACTGTCAATGGGGCATGTTTCAGGCCTTGATTGGCAACAGAAATGCAAAAAATGAAAATAAATTCTTTCTCGTGCCTCAATTTGTGAATCAATGTCACGAGGGAAACATTGCGGATCGCCGAAAAGGAAGTGTAAAATGATAGCTGGCAAAAATACGTCATCTGAAACAAACCAACTCAAATAGTATTACGTCTGCGTTTTGACCAATTTACAGATACTGCTTTCGGATAAGATGAACGAGGTTGTTTCATAATGTAACTATAAACGGCCCGTGTAGCCCCCCCAAAAAATCTCCGACGAATAATACCCCGTGTAGAGGGAGTGCACGTTAAATATGCTCCAAAGTCCCAACGCTGCGTACCATGTCGCCCTTAACGGTTGCGTTGGGTGCCTATTCAGGTGTCGGCTCGTCACTTGACTGTGGTTCTAAATTACGACGCCCGTTGCCAATAGCCTTCGTGTAGCTCTAGTGTGACGATAATTCAAAACCTACCTACCATAATGTAACTCTCCTGTTTTCATTTTTGAATTTTTTGCGATTTCATTGGTTGTTTCGATTTCACTGTCAAAATGAGTGTTTTTCGTCTGCTTCTATTAGGAGAATCTTCTATTTAAGAGTTATTTACGTGCAACTTGTTCTTAGTGCTGCTATGTAATAAACGTGATCGGGCCCGTCCGTGGCCGAGTGGTTAAGGCATCAGCCTAGAGGTTCGACCTTCTCAGGAGTGCGGGGGTTCGAATCCCACTTACTGCCAGTCAACCTATAAATCGGATCTGTGCTGGAAATAGTAGAAAATCCTCATCACGGATGGGCCCGAGTACACAGGGACAGACGTGCTCGTTAAATCTGTGGAGTCCAAAGTCCCGACGGCGTTAGCGTACGATGTCGCTCGAAGTTCCGTTGGGTGCCCGCTCAGGTGTCGACCTCGTCACTTGACCAGGGTTCTAAAATACGAGGCGTTATTGGCTGTGTTAAAGCTCCTGAAGGAGGCTAGAAATAGGCAGCCGGAAACGATTACCTTACCTTACCTTACCTTACGTGATCGGTTTTTATTCGATTAAATTTCAACTACATATGCTAAGAATTTCCAAGCGTCAAAGTTGTTGGAAAACTTGGGTTCAGATGATATTATTGGGGAACAGCAATTTAATGGGATTGATTTAACAGATAAAGCTTTAGTTCTACTAAAAGAAAACTTTGCACACAACATTTGTTGTATTATTCAAACATTATTGTGGTTGTTATTACATTGTATTATTGTATTATTACATTGTATTCATTATCGTATTATTCAAAACAAATGTAATTCCAGATGGACCAAATTTGACCACATTACAGCTGTAACTGTTGCCACTCACGACGTGAAACATGCCTAATCCACTTTAGATTAACTAGTTTAGTAGGTCGTTTGGGTTTCACATTTAGACTAGGTTTGACTGAACCAGCATCTGTTAAAAACAACAAAATCACAAAGGACTGTTTTACGAATTCAACGGACACATGAAATTCAGCGTTGTGTGCCCCTTCCTTTTGATTGGCTGATCCCCCGGATGTTTGACAATGGTTTCTCGTATGAAGGGAATTGTGTAAGGAATTCAGGAATAGATTGTTCGTAGGTTCGGAGGATTGTTTGACGGATGGGGATGAAGGACTTATTTCGAGATTGGCCTAAAATACCCTTGTTTTGGTCGAAATATACAGAATTGGTAAAATAATAATGGTTTCTATGCTAGGTCAGGTGAAATGTTTCTGTAGTTTTAGTAGTCTTTAAATACATTACAAATTATAGATAATTTGATTGTTTGAATGATGAATGAAGAGGATTTAACGTATTTCGACATTGACCCAAAAAAAACTTGTTTTGGTTGAACTATACAGAATTGGTATGAGAATAATGGTTTCTAAGCTAGGTCAGGTGATATGTTTCTGTCGTTTTAGTCGTCTTTAGATAATAATAAAAATTATAAAGGAATCGAAATGTATTTAGGTAAGTTTCTTCACGAAGTAGTTGCCAATATTTTTTTTTAGAATTTATTTTGGCAAATGGCTATGCAGATTGATATTAGGATAGCGAAGTACGATTGCTTTATTACAACTAAAATTGTCTTCAGTTTTAAAAGTAAACTAAGACGTATTAAGTTGATTAAATGCATGTAAATTAATCACCCTAGTTATCCAAATATAGTGAACTAGCTTTATAAACTCGGCGTTGCACGGGTGTACCCTTACGGTGATTGTTTTTTTTATGTAAACTTTTACTTTATACCAATTGATCCCCTCTCCACTGGTCAGCACTCCATCGGTATATTATACTTTCCTCTCATTCAAATTTCAGCATTAATTTAAAAATAAAGAAGTCCTATTGTATCCAGGCCTTTCTAGGAGTTAGTTGGCTTTCCCATAGACCCTGTTAAAATTACCAGAATAGCTATGATATAATGGCCAGTTTCTATTTGCCCTATTACACTCGAAAATGCCCAAAATGTGGTAAACATTCCACTCCATATTCGACCACTCGACAGGAATGGGGAGCCCAATCGGTAAAGGCGTTCGCCTTGCATGCGATAGGTTCCAGATTCGGGTCCGGGCATCGTCAAAATAACTGCCGCCCTATAAACGGGCCATGCAGTCAAAAAGGCCCCATTTCTCGAATACTACCCCATGTGGTAGGAGTACACGTTAAATATTTTTCAAGATCCCGACGCTGCGTACGATGTCGCCCTTAAAAGTTGCATTTGGTGCCTACTCAGGTATGGGCTCTTCACTTGACTGTGGTTCTAAATTAAGACGCCCGTGACCAATATCTCTCGTGTACAGCTCTAGTGCGACGATAATTCAAACTAACCCTAACCCATACAACTTAATGGGAATAGCTACCCTACTTTAAATTTTCAACTTTGCCAAAAGCCGCCAATGCCAAAATTAAATAGGCCATTAAGCCATCTAAACATCAGAAAACAAAACAGACATTCATCCTCTTGTATGGTTGTAAAAAAAGTAGAAATTCCTTATTTACGCTGAAAATATTTCTCCATGTCTTCATTTCTTACTATTTGTAAACATCAATTAAATTAAATAAGGAAACACAATTAGAATCGGGATAAGGAAATCTCTGATCCACAATAAAAAACACTAAAGATTTAAAGTCAATAAATAAAATAAAATAATGATATTCAAATAACAATCCTGCAAATTAAACTCACGTGCTCTTACGTGTTTATCCTTAATTTTCGTTCACGCTGAACGCGCTGAAATTTCTTTAAATTGAAATAAAAAGTATAACTTCTAATCTTACAATGCTATTCCTATAGAGAAATCAGCTCACGTTTTGCACTCCTAAACGCGTTTTGGTTCGAATTTTAAAAAAATCGCTTCTTAAATGACGCCGTCATTACAAAAAGAATATACTCCTAAAATTTTGTAGCTGTACCTTCAGTAGTTTGGGCTGGGCGTTGATACTTGAGTGAGTGAGTGAGTCAGTCAGGACTTTGCCTTTTATATATATAGATTTCGACCAAAGATGCATTTTAGTCGTATTACTTCCTCGATTGCCTCCATGATAAGCAGTCTACTAGAGCCTATACTGGCCATTAGACGGTTTGTGTCCACCTCCATTTCGGCAACCATTGAGCCTGAGTTTCTAATAAGCGATTTCCCATGTCCATGCAGATTGAGTCCCCAAAACTTAAATAAAATAGCTCCCCATACAAGCTACTTATTCATGGACTCAGGAAGAATGAAAGATTGAATGAACCAAGAACCAAATACCAGATTCGTGTAGGATCAAGGCTATCTAGATTTTTGACTAGGACATTGTTGCAAGCACACACACTAAGACGATGATGATGATGTCGTGTCCATAATCTTTATCCATAACCTATAAGAAAACGATAACCTACAAGAAAGTATACCTAAGAAATACTGATTATTTCAGAGCAAAAATGGTCGAATTTCTTAATGTGGTTACTGCAATTTATCTGTATAAGCATGGCCACACAATCAGGGTTTATACCTGGACTAATTTGAATCTCTAGTATCTAATCATCTAAGTGAAGAATGGTCAAATCCATTAGAGAATTTCCCATTACGCTTTTTTCTTTCTATTTTAAAGTAGAAAGAGAAGCGTGTGGGGAAATCTTTTAATGGGCTTGACCAATTTTTAGATGTAGCAATGGACAATTTGAAAGGGGCGGAGCGGGGTTTGATTGTGAGAGAGAAGACAATGCTTGACGTTACTGTGGCGTCACTGTAGACGTGACACTTCTGGTTTATACGAATTGGATACTAGAGGGTTTGCTTGTGGGGTTTAAAACAACGGTTGACGCAACTTAACGCCAATGTAGGCCTGGCGGTTCCAGTTGTACATTTATTTATATGCGTTACATTTTATAGGTGTTTCCGGTAAGCAGCTCCATCAATCCGTGGTGGGCGGCAGCGAGCTATCCATGTACCTGGAAGGCCTGCACCCGGGTACGCAGTACTCGGTTCAGGTGCTGGCAGAAAATGGTGTCGGGCTCAGCGAACCCTCCCAGCTCAGACACGTGCAGACCAAGGAAGAAGGTACGTAGACTGCACTGGTTTCATTTGCTGTTGTTGTTCTTCATTCCACTTGTTCTAGATTTAGGGTAGATCAAGTCCAAAGGATCGTTTGCCCACAAAAAGTCTCGATCCAGCGCAGGATTTTTAAAACCATCACTCTTCTCCAAATCCAAGCAAGAGAGCAGAAGGTCCAGAGAAGCTTGATGGTGCACTTGAGACACACAGGGTACGACTTTTGTCCCGGAATGTAAGTGTGCGAGTATGACTGGAGATGAGTCTGATGATGATCGTCTACAATTTCCTGTCGCCCTTCAGTTCCAGGATGTTTTTGTACATACCAATCATGAGTTGGAAAGATCCTCCATGTTTTGCTGTTATCGACTTTGACCTTCGAGAATATTTCATTATACGTACGTAAGTAAGCGTAGCATTGTTTTCAATTTTAAGTTTCATTTGTTATATGTATCAGAAAAAATCTTTGGCTCTTCAAGCTTTCAGCCGATTCAGCATGATCTGGAGCCAGAAAAGGTAATTTTGCTGGAATAAGCATATAACAGTTCCAATTACTGTAACAAACAATAAGAAGATGAGGGCATTTAGCAAATAAAAAATATTATTTATTCTTCTCTCATCAGAAACTGATATTGTAGACATTTTTAATGTGAACGATATTGCCAAGAACTGGACTATTTCTAAGAAACAACGCGACGAGTAAAAAGTCGCCTTTAATAAAAAAATTCTTAAATAAAGATATTATTGGGCTTTTCCATTTTTAACATCTACCGTATACTTCAATTTCTGATTAAACCATAGGAAGACGTCACACTTTACCAGGATATAATAAAAAAACCTTTTAAATTGTAGAACTAGAACTAAATTTAAAAGTTGTAAATACACAAAAGTAGTATTTTTTAAAATATTAAATAAAATTAAAATATACAAAAAAATAAAACTACCATCGGTGTTTTATGCTCAATGTTTGTTCCAACATTTTAATTTTTTACGAATATTATATTTTTCTGAATTATATTAATCACCATTTACACAATTTTGAAACAAAATCGAAAAATTTCCTTTCAAACTTTTATTCACGTATAAAAAGACATCAAACAAAAACTTATCGTAAAAAAAGCCTAAATCAATTTTGTTATCTTCATTTAAAATGATTTTTAAAGATTATGTTTGCACTTAACCTCGGTAAATGTATGCAAATTTTATTCATGTGAACCCTAGCGAGTATTAAGGGGAGTGACAAAATTTCCATGAATATTTATGAAGAGGACAATGATATCTGTTTAAGTTGCCTCATTTTGTTCCATTAAAGATAATATTTTTGTCATCAAATAACGTCTAAGAATAACTTGTTTCAGTTGTTTTTTTAATGCTTAAATAAAAAGATAAAAAGAATAGTTTATTTACTCGTCAAGATGAGTATTGAAAATTCAATTATGTATTTCTATATAATTAAAAACATTTTGCTTTTTTAATATGCGTTTCTTTTTATAGCGAATTATTCAGAAATTGTTGAAAAATCAATAATTCTTATTTTTATGTTGCATTTAATTACATAAAAAAATTTTAACATGCAGAAAAACTATTGGTTATATGCATTGTTTTATATTTTATTGTATTGTTTAATCTTTTATTTTTTTGGTTCAATAAATGCTTTTTTAATTGGGTACAAATTTAAATTCTAGCATTCTATGGTAAAAGTTTGTTGAAATTGGCAATGGGAATGTTTCTAATGATGTCACGCTCTCCGTACTGCGATTTCATTGGTTGTTTCGTTTTCTTTTCGTACTAAGATTTCATTGGCTGCTTCGGTTTCTATTCACGATCAGAATGCGGAAATAGATTAAAAGAAACTTTTCTTTCTATGCAAGTCTTCTTTAATAAATGATTAAAACAACCAACAGCACATTAAGATGTTGGCATTTAAAAAAAATAAATGCTAAAATTTTCTAAGAAAACTCACTTTCGAATACCAAAACAAAAGTAATTCGAGAAAATGAAAATAAGACCGCGGAGTTGTTGCCAGATCCGGAGTGAAACAACCCCATTTTAAAATTGAATGTAATTTGTGATTAAAAAGCGAGTAGTTAAATCGTCAACTAGTTTTTAAAAAATTATAAATAATCGTAATGGGCTTGTTTCACGGAAAGAAACCAAAACAACCAATGAAATCGCAGTTCGGAAAACGTGATGTCATAAGAAACCAATAGGCTTTTGCTTCTCGTAGTACAGAAAGAAAACAAAACAACCAATGAAATCGCAGTAAAGAGAGCGGGACATCATAAGAAACATTCCCATTTAAAAAATGATTAATATTTTTTTAATGGGCTTGTTTCAACACTTTGTCAAAGAAAACAAAACAACCAATGAAATAGCAAGTCGGAGCGCGTGACGTTATAAAAAACAAATGAGCTTGTTCCAACACTTTGTCAAAGAAAACAAAACAACCAATGAAATCGCAGTATAGAGAGCGTGACATCAAAAGAAATATTCCCATTATTTTTTGCTGCTAAAAGCTGTTGCCTTTTAGAAGAAAAAATGGAATTCAATTAAAATGTTTACCAATATATAACTAGAAACTATTTTACGCTTTATTTTGTTTCAAAAGCTAAAAATGTTACACAAAAATCTAAAATAACACAAAGTGTTCAAATATTTTACAACACAGTAAATACGCTTTTACCGATATTTTTATTTTCAATTTTACGACCAATAGTGTTTCCTCCAAGCCATTTACAAATTGAATATCGCGTAATTCTAAAAGAAATTCGGTCACAGTTTCGGTTTTTACGATTAGAGTTTTTAGAATTCAATTCCATTCAATTGAAATACGTAAATACGCCATTTAAATAAGGTTACTGTTTGTTTACAAATTCATTTGAGAATATTTTATTCATGTTTTAGGTTCTATCACGATGTTGGTTCCGCCATTTTTTTGTTTTATTTATCAATTGGACCTTTTTTTTTTTTTAAAAAAGACATTCTTTCGGCATAATGTTGGCTTTTTGTGTTAAACCTCTTTGAGGTATCGAAAAAAGTTTTATGTTTACTCATAAATTCCTTTTATTTGTTTATTGAGGCATATTTAAAGTTTAAATAATGCGTGAAAATAGTTTAAAGCAAGTTTATCAATATTATTCATACGCAATACTTGAAGTAAATATTATGCTACTCCATTTTAGTAAAACGCTCAATCGTCAATTTTTATTGTTTGTGTTCAGTTATTAGCTTTAAAAATTTTAAACACGAAAGGATAAAAGTTAAATAAATACAAATAATAAGCCATTTATTTATGGCAGTCTGTTTACAATTTGGTAAGGTTATAGTTAAGAAGATACAGTTTGAAGTAAAAGGCAGCTGGGTCATTCCATCAAAAGTGGACACTCAGATCATATTTTTTTAAAAATTATTTGGTGGTAAATTTTTATTTGTTAAAAATAAGTGAAATTTTTTGACACTGCTTATTTTTATCAAAAAAAAATCCAAACCAAGTTAATACTGAAACTACTATTATCAAACACTGTTAAATTAAGTCAGATGTAACCTGAGTTATCAAAACTTTGATAACATAAAAAAAATGAATAAAATGTTTATTAATGTGAAATTTTATGTAGCTTAGAATCTAGAGATTAATTTTAATAAATTTAAATTTTTAAAGAAAGTAGAATTTAAAGTTTTTAACTAACTAGGTAGTATTCGGTGTTTTGGGAAAACTGAGTTACAAAGGAAAATGCTTTTGCTTTGTTTTGTTAAACAATTATGATATTTATAACAGATTTTGATGTTTCTAAATTAAGTTTAAATCTGTTGAAGGTTTTAAAACATAATTGTTAAATTAAAAAAAAAACCTTATTTATGGTAGAATTAGTGTAAACCCATACGGACATATGTGTAAAATGTATTCAGAGTTACCATGCAATGTCAGTTCCTCAATTTCACTTTCTGGTAGCTTTATTTAATAGGCTTATATTGACTTAAAAGTTTCCATGGATAGTCCCTACAATTAGTGTCATTCACAGAGTTAAGACGAAGAGGGAGATGCCGTCAGGCTAAAACGAATACAAAAACCGGTTTGCCAAGTGAAACCATTGATCGCTTTGTAGTAAGCCCTAATAAACTCTTTCGCCGAAGTATATGGCTCTATTTTACAGCAGAGTTTTTATAGCAGAGTTATGCAATTTCTGACTCTCGAATATAAACTATAATTACAACGCATTTTTCTTATCTATAAAGGGAATTACTGCAATCTTGTGTGAATTCAGATCCCTACAACTGTGCAAGCAGTCACTTATTTTGATTTTTAATTGATGCTTTTTCAGGAATAAAATGATGCGTTTCAGTATGGGGCAATTCCATGCGTGATGGAATGACATTTTGAACTGTAGAAATGAAGTAAAACAATGACCACAAAGCTATTTTCAAAGGAAAATTGTTTGTTTTTTTTAGTTTATATATTACTGTTAATGATTAAAAGATTATAAAAAAATTTGAAATTTTTAAAAAAGTATTTTATTATTATATTTTTGACTAACTTCTTTTTGTGTTACGGAATGACATTTTTGCAACCACGACTGCATCCTGGTACTTAAAAATGGGAATTTCTGTGAATTAACAATACATTGAGAATGCATATCTTAAATATGATATATAAGCTATGTAAATTATAATTTAGAGCAATCTACCTGTAACATGGTTTAAGTTATTAACTGTCATTTGACGTTACGGAATGACCGTTACGGAGAATGACTAAAAGTTTCAGAAATTTTATATTAAATTAAAAGTGGGTAAAGTAATAAATTTAATTTTTTATTATCTAGAATATTCATAAGATATTAAATATTACATTATATACACATTTATTCACATGTGAAAGGTTTTCCAAACACTTATCGAGGTCGATTTCCAACTAGTTGAAACGCGGCTGAATTTGCTGAGAAAACAAATCTTTTTTTGTCCACAAGGCATCGATCTCCTTTTTCGGGAAATGTGAATACATGTCCTTTATCGTCCTGCTTTCTTAAACCATAATTTGAAAGCTTGGAATATATTTTTAAACCTAAATAGTAAATATTTCAAAAAAGTGAAATTTCAAAAAGTTGACATTTATATGGAATTTCCCTATGAACTATCATTGAATGAGCGGAGCTGTGTGTTTGGTGTTTCTAGGGTTGCTTGGCGACTTTCTGGCGTTTCAACTGGTTTTCTCGCCAAGCATCTCCAACTTCTTAACTCTATGGTATTATTCTCTAAGTACAAGTAAAATAATCCGTCATTCCCGGAAAGCAAATATTGACTCTAAGGGAACATTGCAGAGAATTTAACCCGATTAGTGTCTTCGTGTTGGTGAAAGTATTATCATCACATGTATACTAGTACATTGAGTTGCCGTAAGACGTTTGGAGAAATTTTAATCGATTCCATGGTTGACATTTATATGTTGTTAATAGAATGAAATCAAGATTTTAGATGTAAATGTAAAAAAACAGTTTTTCGTAAACGTTTTATTGCATGAAGAATTATAATGTAAATGTGTAGTAATGTGCATATATTAAGAATTATTATGTAAAGGATTTATTATATTATGAACTAGCAAATTTATACCCGTTCTTCGCACGGAATAAAAAAATATCAAATAGATTCCAAATATGTGTACCATATACCCTGTTATAGGATCATAAACTTCTTATTGTTTCCGCTCGTTATAAATTATAAAATCCCGTTTCATTGCCTTAAAATTCCAAAATGAAAAATACGCTATAAAATGCACTCATAAATGTCATCCCAATTCCCTCATAAATACATAGAACCTTTTAGCTCATTTGGCGCGTTTTGGAAAATAATTTGGCGAAAAAATAGATATAGCTACCCACACCCATTATACAGCTCTAACACAATGACCTTCGAACAACCAACCAGCTTATAAATTATTTATAAAAGAAATTGCCTATTTGGCGAATTTTAGTTAATAATTTGGCGAGTTTGGCAACGTCTTTGGCGAAAAAAATAAAGAAATAAAACACTAATAGCTCTAGTGCGATGGCCTTTATTAACCATCATAGTTCAGTAATAGCTTAACTATACATTTATTGCTTAAATATGCATACATGCAGTCAACAGAAAAATCCAATGAAAAAATCATCAAATAAACCCACAATAAAATCCGGGAATGAAGACTGGCGGAATTACGTCACTTGAAACGTGTCAATTATTTTTCAAATAATAAATTTAGTTTCTGAAAGTAATGGCAAAAGAATAAAATAAAAATTTTGAATTTTAAATGTTTTCGTTAAAAGTTTTATTTAATTTTTTCAGCCGATGGCATCAGGAAAGAGAAAAAATTATCGGATTTGAGCGAAAGTGGTGTATTTTTTTCAGAAAATTCGAATTTTCTCTAAAAATGGAACAAATATGAAAAAACTAAGCCTCAGGTGCACACGTTAGTATTAAAGGGAATCTATCTTTAAAATTTCGAATTCCTGTGGGCAGTATAAGTAGGTCTTTTACGATCCGATAACAGACACACACACAGACAGACTCTTTCTTTTATTATTATAGATTATATTAATACTAAGCTTTAATATTAAAATATACTAAAAGTGCAATGGTAAAGCTATTTTAATATTTTTTCTCATTTTACTTATTTTTTTAGGTTTTAAGTTTTTTACAACATTGAAAACAGACAAATTTCTTTTTTAAATATGAACTTGTATCATCATCAAAGTTGTGAATTTTTTTGACACAAACATAAAAAAAAATCCAGAAAAACCAAAATCTGTTTTTTTTTCAATTTTTAAAATATTGAATGAGATTAATAAATAAAATATTAATAATTAAAATATTGATTAGATTTTAATAAATCTAAACAAAATATGTCTTCCAGGCCGTTGTCGAAATTCACTATTAAAATTTAATTGATGTTTCACAATATAAAAGTAGTTTCACAATATAAAAGTAGTTTCACTATTTAAGTTTTGTATATATGAGTTATTCATAATAACACATTTAAATAGTCATATATTGATATCCTACTACCAACTTGGTATAACTTTTCATATAAAAGTAACTTCAGTTTCCAAACCCTGTTATGCATGAATTGATTTTTGAAATTCCCGAAATTCTGTTCCGTTATGTAATGGTATTCCAATATCCAGGAAATTGAATTTTTCAAATACAAATGAGCCTTGACATAAACATGACTTAAACATGAGGCCTTATGGATTATAAAGAACGTTTTTTGAAAGATCTATAGATTTTGAAATGTAAGCATAAAAATATCGAATGTAGCAGAATATTTAGTAAATTATTATCATAATTTAAGAAAGATTGAAATATTCTTTTTTTTGTTTAATAAATATTCACCTTTAAATGTCCATCTTTTGAAAATTTTTACTCAAACATTTGAAGTTATGCTTAAATAAAGAATAAAAAATAAGTTCACAGAAAATAAAAAATTTCATTTAACATATTTACTTTATATTCATTAAATTCTAGAATTTCCTGTCAATAAAATTGAAAAAAGTAGAAGGGTTACAAAATTAGTTTTGAAAAAAAAAAATTCTTTAAACTATTTGGACTATGCATTCTATAAAATATATATATATATATATATATATATATATATATATATATATATATATATATAATATATATTATATATATATATATATATATATATATATATATATATATATATATATATATATATATATATATATATATATAATATATATATATATATATATATATATATATATATATATATATATATATATATATATATATATATATTTTATATATATATATATATATATATATTATATATATATATATATATATAAAATATATATATATATATATATATATATATATATATTGTTTTTTTTTTTTTTGGGGGGGGGGGGTAAAATTGGCATCTCATTGTATGCTCGATTATATGTCAGCATCTTAACATGACTTAGGCTCAAAATTACGAGGCCTGTTGCTAAAATAACAGGTAAAATTCAATAACAAGTTTGACAGCTTATAGACTTTTGAGAATTGGGTTACTCACAAATTGTTGAAGTAAGAAAAAAATGGCCGAAAATTCTTCAGTGTTTATATTTTTTCTAATTATTCTCAATAAATTGGTTTCAAAATCCAGTGGGTTTTTTTCTGTTCAAATATTAGGAATTTTTCTTCTTAAAAAATCGCATCACCAAGTATTGATTACACCTTATTCTAAATTAAAGCTTCAAAAACTTCATTATTATATTCTTCGCAATAGAATTTTATTTCTTCGTAACAGGGACTAATTTACATGAATGCATATTTACAAAGCATTTTGGTAAAGCAGAAGATTACTTAAGTATACAATTTATTCCTTAGTTATAAATCTATCTTAAGTAGTAATTTAACTTTCGTAGAACAGAAACTTGCCTCTTCGGATAAAACAACAAGAATATTTTGAACTGTCACGCCGTTGCCAGATTCCGGAATTGCAATCTACATTCTCATTTAAATATAGAGTATCGTTTACACGTATGAAAATCCAGCAAAATTCATTTACTGCATTCATCTATTTCCAAATTCACGAACATATATAGAGCGAGAGCCAAGGCCCCCAGACCTAAGTTATTGTCTCACGAATGAAATGTATCGGATTAGGTTCTCTTTTCATTTTTTTTTAGTGTATGCATACTCACTAGAGTGGACCGACGGCCAATTTACAGGTATCAGGTGCAAAAAGTAGGTAAATTATAAGTCAAGTAAATTTCTTAAAGGCTGATTTTTACGTATGTTTTAGAAAACATTGTAAAAAGTTAATAATCAAACTGCCAGACACTTTCCGAAGGCCAAAACTTTTGCCAGACGCATAGAGGTAGGGCCAGACGTCTTAAAGATCCCTATAAAGTTCAGACTTTGTCCTGCGCATTTATAGGCGCGATATGGCGCTACATATATTCTAACTAAACAAAAATTTAATTAAATCGAAATGATAATCTTTCTTCGTTTTTATTGCTTATCGACTCAGCTTTATTTCTGTCACCATACAAGTAAAGAAAAATTACAGCCCCCCTAAAAAAAACTAAAAACGAAGAAAGATTATCATTTTGATTTAATTAAATTTTTGTTTAGTTAAAAAATACGCAGTGCCATATCGCGCCACCAGATGCGTGGGACAAAGTCTGAACTTCACAGGGACGTTTAATGCGTCTGGCAAAAGTTTTGGCCGGCGGAAAGTGTCTGGCAGTTTGATTATTAATTTTTAACAATATTTTCTAAAACTCAGAATGAGAAAATGACTTAAGTTAACTTACAATTTACCTACTTTTTGCACCTGATACCGGTGAAATGAAAGTAAATAAAAACCTAATCCTATACATTTCATTCGTGAGAAAATAACTTAGGTCTGGGGGCCCTGGGGAGCCCAGTCGGTTTGGCTTTCGCCTAGCATGCGAAAAGTCCCAGGTTCGTGTCCGGTCATCGCGCCAAAATAACTGCCGACCTATAAACGGCCCGTGCAGCCAAAAATGTCCGACGAATAATACCCCCCGTGTAGAGGGAGGGCACGTTAAATATGTTCCAAAGTCCCAACGCTACGTACGATGTCGTCCTTAACGGTTGCGTTAGGTGCCTACTCAGGTGTCGGCTCGTCACTTGACTGTGGTTCTTAAATACGACGCCCGTCGCCAATAGTCCTAGTGTAGCTCTAGTGCGACAATAATTCAAACTAAACAAACTAAATGGGGGTACTGGGCTCTTGGTCTAATACTAGAAAGCAACATCGAGCAGTTTCATCTACTCAACAGAAGATTACTTAAATATGCAGCTTATTCTTTAGTTAGAAAGCTTATTATCTTAAGTAGTAATTTAGCTTTCACAAAACTTAACTTTACGTTGGTTGGTTGGTAGACATATATATTCAGGTTTGTGTGCTTGGTCAGCGACCAGCTTATAAACCTTCGTCAAGTAAGACAGACACAACAGACAACACACACACATAAGTGGATCCATCTAATTTTTAGAGACAGAGGCCAACTAGAGGATCCCCAGAATTGGGCTTGTCACCCCCAGAGGTATTGATTTGGTATGGGAACTTGGAGGACTTTCGGACCCAACAGATTTAACGACCACGTACTCCGCATATACTCGGTAGGTCTTCAGTGGTACCGGGACTCGATCGTAGGACCTTCTGATCCCGAGACCGAGACGCTGACCACTAGGCTCACTACGGCCCGGTAACTTTACGTAAAACCAGACGACTTTTTTTTTACAATCACGCAGTTGCCAGATTCCGAAATTGCAATCTACATTCCTAATTAAAATATTAATTATCGTTTGCAAGAAACGATAAGTTTCTATTAATAACGATTCTTGTTAGAAATCCAGCAAGGTTCAACATTCATCAATGTCCTAATTCACGAACATATACCAGAAAACACTATTGGGTAGTTTCATCTATTTAACTTCATCTACTGCACTCATTCATTTAATTCACGAACACATACCAGTAAGCAATATCGAGCAGTTTCATCTATTCAACAGCCGCGAAAGCCTATGCAGAATAATTACTGCGCTGCGGGGAGTCTGGGGATCAATAGTAGTTATGCAGCCTTGCCTCAAACGTGGTTTGAATGAAGGGTTGGGCGGGAAAATAGTAGCATGTCTCATTTTCACTTGTTCTGGGAATGTATGGAAACAGTATAATACAATAAAGTAGGTTTAGTTTAGTTTGAATTATCGTCGCACTAGAGCTACACGAGGGCTATTGGCGACGGGCGTCGTATTTTAGAACCACAGTCAAGTGACGAGCCGACACCTGAGTAGGCACCCAACGCAACCGTTAAGGGCGACATCGTACGCAGCGTTAGGACTTTGAAGGATATTTAACGTACACTCCCTCCACACGGGGTATTATTCGTCCGACATTTTGGCTGCACGGGCCGTTTATAGGTCGGCAGTTATTTTGGCGATGCCCGGACCCGAACCTGGGACCTTCCGCATGCTAGGCGAATGCCTAACCGACTGGGCTCCCCAGCCTCACACTAAAGTAGGAACATTAAAAAATTACAATCTAATTTTAAAAAGGTGTTACTAGAATATAAAGATTAGCCGATAAAGCAACTTTTATAATTAATACTAAAGATAGCAAAAAAATAGCAAGTACTACAGTTATATATTAAATATTAGCTTTTATGGTTTAGATAGATAAATATCTATTTAGTGCTAGGGTTAGGTTGAATTATCACACTACAGTTACAGGAGAGATATTGGCAACCAGCGTAGTAATTTAGAAAAACAGTCAAGTGACGAGTCGACACTTGGAAAGGCACCCAACTCATATTTTAGGAGCGACATCGCATAAGCAGCATCTGGACTTAAGAGCATATTTAACGCGCACTTCCTCTACTCGGGTGTTATTCGTCGGACTTTTTAGCTGTATAAACCGTTTATTGAACGACAATTATTTTGTCAAAGCTGGAGCCCGAACCTGGGACCTTTCGCATGCAAAACAAGCGCCTTACTGACTGAGCTCCCCAGCCCTACAATAGAGTTTTAACGGTGCAGGGCCTTTGATGTCCTTGCACCAAACATCCATACAATGAAGCATTAACATTGAATACTAAAATTGGGGGGCCGTAGTGAGCCTAGTGGTCAGCGTCTCGGTCTCGGGATCGGAAGGTCCTGCGATCGAGTCCCGGTACCACTGAAGACCTACCGAGTATATGCGGAGTACGTGCTCGTTAAATCTGTTGGGTCCGAAAGTCCTCTAAGTTCCCATACCAAATCAATACCTCTGGGGGTGACAAGCCAATTCTGGGGATCCTCTAGTTGGCCTCTGTCTCTAAAAATTAGATGGATCCACTTATGTGTGTGTGTTGTCTGTTGTGTCTATCTTACTTGACGAAGGTTTATAAGCGGGTCGCTGACCAAGCACACAAACCTGAATATATATGTCTACCAACCAACCAACTAAAATTGAATCTTTTTAAAGATGTTACTAGAATATAATGATTGGCCACTAAAAAAACTTTTATAATCAGTACTAAAAACAGCAAAATGTATCAAGTAAATACCGTTGAATAGTTAATATGGGTAGGTACATATATATTTCAGCTTGTGTGCTTGATCAGAGACCCGCTTATAAGCCTTCGTCAAGTAAGACAGACACAGAAAGAACTTTTACTGTCACAGAGAAAGGAAGTACATCCAGGGCGAAGGCGGGAATCGAACCCGCACCCGTTACAGCGCGCAGACTGCTAGCTTAATGGTCCAAACCACTCGGCCATCCGGGCCCCATATTTAATATTAATAGTATGTTTAGACAGACATATATCTATTTAGAGATTATTGGTTTTGTTCAACACGTACATTGTACAATGCATTATATAAATCTTAAATTGGTAATTTATTTCTAAATTTCAGATCGTGTGTAAAAAAATTTAAACCATATTTTTGCGTGACTGTAATATCCTCCGTGGAAAATTATGTAAAAAAAAAATACAGTGAAAGCGTGAGATAAAGCTTTGTCCTATCTATTTACCTCCGTTCTATTAATTTTAAAGAACGTCATTTTGAGTTTACCGATGTTTAGGTAGACTAACTTTTATTTTACCAAGACTAACAGAATTTCTTTAAAGAAAGTAAACATTTTGATTTGTTTTAATTCCGCAATGGGAACGTTTCAGATGATGTAAGGCTTTTGTTTCTATTTTCCGTATCCTGCGATATCATTGGTTGTTTTCGTTTCACCCTCAAAATGACCGATACAGATGAAAAGAAATTTTTCTTTCTATGCAAGTTTTCTGTAACAAATGTTTTGAACAACCAACAGCACAGCAAGAAGTTGGCATTTTAAAAATTTAATAAATAAAATATTCTTAGAAAACTCATTTTCGAATACCAAAACAAAAGTTATTCCGGACAAAAAAAAATGTTAACAAGACCATTGGAGCTGTTGCCATTCATGGGGTGAAACAACCCCACTACATTTAAAGATATCCTTAATAAGTCTTAAAAGTCGAGAGAAAATGTTATTTAGAAAGAGCGCAAACCTCACCTCCCTCCCATAGTTAAATCAAGGCATTATAGAGGCTCGAGAAACGGAAAGGGGTAGTTGGGGGGTGTGCAATTTCATCAAAGTAAACCTGTTCATTAAGAAACTCCCCCGAATTTGAAGAAAGGATTTTGGTTTGGCTTTGCATCGTCAAGTTGGTAATTAGTAGGTTCGTGATGTTGCGGAAGTTTGGAGCATGTACGACATCAAATAATGGGGTTTTTTATTGGTAAAATGAAGGAGATGTTGGATAATTAAGCTAGGGTTTGGACAGGAGTTTGCTGGGTTCTGGTGAATATCCTGTTATAATTGGTGTAATAGTTATTTTTTGGGTATCTAATATGTTAAAATTATAATTAAAAGTTTCTATTGTAGTGCAAATTAAATATTATAAAGAGTCTTTTGAAAATTTTATTGAATAATGTCTTTTAATGTTGAATTTATGGGTTTCATTTAATTTTATAAAGACAGCTGAAAATGTAATTTAGCACAATTTTTATTTTTCTGATTCGCGATCTACGTAATATCATGCATTGCAATGCAACGCAACTATAATGAGACAACATAAAATAACACTACAGTTAAACTCATAGTTTCCTTGCACAGAAGCCACGACCATGGGCGGAGCTATAAAACGCGCGGAGCAATCAGATAAAGACAAAATAAAACGGATGAAATTTTCTCTTCGTCTGATTGCTCCGCGCGTTTTATAGCCCCGCCCATGGTTGTGGCTTCTGTGCAAGGAAACTATGAGTTTATTTATACACTCATATCGTTATGTAAATAATGTAATTATGTAACATACGATTATTAATGTAATGAATAAATAATAAAATGCTAGAATTGAAACTTGATTACAAGAACAGTTCAAATAAGTTTTATTCCATTCAGCTCTATTCATAAAGAATCTTATAGTAATATATGATTGTTAATGTAAATAAAAAAGTATTAGAATTGAACTCTGATTTACGAGAACAGTTCAAATAAGTTTCTCTTCCATTCAGCTTTGTTCATAAAGGATTTTATAGTAATATGTGATTGTTAATGCAAACAATAAAATACTAAAATTGAACACTGATTACAAAAAAAATTCAAATAAGTTTTTTATTCCATTCATCTCTATTCATAAAGATTTTATAGTAATAAATTATTGTTAATGTGTGTGTAAACAATAAAATACTAGAATTGAACCCTGATTGCAAGAGCTGTTCAAATAAGTTTTTATTTTATTCTGCTCCATTCATAAAGATCTTAAAGTAACACATAATCATTAATGTAAAAAATAAAATACTAGAATTATGACTTGATTTCAAGAATGGTTTAAATGAGTTTTTATTCCATTCCAGCTCCAAGTGGATCGCCAACCGACGTACATGCTCATCCTATCGGATCTAAACAGATTGAAGTCACGTGGAAGGTAATTACTTTGAATATAGTGTTGCTTAGCTTGTAAAACATGTCTCTTTAAGCAAAAAAGAATTAAATTTAATTTGAATTGAACCAATTTTGTTTTAAAACACAAGAATATAAAAACTGATCGCTTAAAAGCACGTAGTTTATACGCGTTTTAGAAGAGTGAGTGTGTTTAGACACAATCTGAAAATACTTTCCCAGCTGTATTCAATGTCCAAATGAGGAGCTTTGAGGCCTAAGGGTACCAGTGTAGTTTTTTTAGCATTGGAGTTAAGTGTACTAAGTAGTTTCTGTGGAATCAAACATTATGTTAAAGGGATACAAGTGGTTGGGATATATATATTTTCAGGTTTGTGTGCTTGGTCACAGAGACCCGCTTATAAACCTTCGTCAAAAAGGACGGACACGACATACACACACATACAAGACAAATGCTGCCATCTATCGCCACCTCCACAATTTAGACATGTCCCTGAAGGGGAGGGAAATAGTCTCCAGGGACCTGTACCCGTTGTAAACTGTGCAATGACCGACCACAAGACTTTCGGATCCAACAGATTTAACGAGCACATACTCCGCATATACTCGGTGGGGATACAAGTGAATCACACTGTACATCCACCTGAATATGCGAGCAACCGTTCATTGAACGCTGGCAATCCTATGTCCAACTTTGCGAAGTTGAAATTGACATAAAAGTTGAAGATAAGACTTGGCATAAAGGTTTGATTAAACTGAATGAGCGCACATGTGATATAAAATTTTTGTGTTGTCTTAGTGACACATACACACAAATACCTTTTGTCGAATGATTATATGCAGGGAAAACCCGTTACTTGTAACAGTTACTTTTTTAAGTAACGCCAAGTAACGAAATTACATTTTTCAGAAAGTAACTAACTTATTTACTTTTACAGATAACAAAGTATGAAAAATTGGTTGAATTTCAAATTTTCTTATAACTTGAAATGTCTAAAAGTAACTGTAATTAGTTACTTTTGATATTAAGTAACTGTAACATAGTTACTTTTTTACTTATGTAACCGTAACAGAATTACTTTTTAATTAAGTAACTGTAACTGAATTACTTTTAAAATTAAGTAACTGTAACAGAGTTACTTTTTAATTCAGTAACTATAACAGAGTTACTTTTTTTCAATCCCATATTACATGTAATACAAATATGCTCTCGTTTCCCAAGCCCCCTCCTTCCGAGAGCTGGCAAGGAGTGCTGAAGGGCTACTACCTGGGCTACAAAGTAAGCACCTCCCCGCTTGCCTACGTGTACCACACAACCACGGATCCGTCCGGCCGTAGGTTCCGCATTAAAGGCCTGCAAAAGTCGACGGCCTACAGCGTCGTAGTCAAGGCCTACAACGCCATGGGATCCGGGCCGGAGTCGCAGCCCATCGAAGTCAAGACCCGGGAAAGCGGTGAGTATAGTCCGGTTGTCACTTCTTAGCATCCCAAATATTTTGTTTGTGGAAGAGTCCACTTTGAAAAAGGGTAAAGAAGATTTTGGTTTAGGCAAGAGTTACTATATTTGGCGATTCATTGCTTGTGCAGGCGCACATTTCTTTAAGGTGTAGAAACAGTTTCTCAAGTGAACTGCAGTTCGAACTTGCATCGGTTTCTCTATTATTTGCATAGCTATATTTTAAATTATACCGCTTCCCAATGAATGGTGATAATGAATGTGTTAAATAATACATACTACAAATGCAAATGGATTGATGATCAAGTCAAGATAGCAAAGAAATGAATGTATGCAATCGTTGACGGCCCTATCAGCAATCAACTATAATCCTCCTTTCACCAATAACTCATGTGTAGTTTTAGTGAAACACGTTATTTCCAACCAAACTAACCAAACAGTCTCTTATGCTGGCCAAACACCATGGGATTGGCAACCCCTACCTCCTTTGGGTTCTCTACCTGTTTTCAAAGTCGACCCTTCCACAATCAAAATAAATGAGATGCTAAGAACTGACAGGCGGAGTATAACTCTTATTCCGGATTCTTATAGCGTTGTTGTATATGGATAGAATTCTGAAGCTAAAATAAGGCCATGCGCTTTCCCCACAGCCTCAGAAATCTGTCCAAGACAGTTGTCCGAATAAAGATCCTCGAAGGGAGAGTCACAAATTTGCTGAATACTCGCCAAAATGGCCGGACAAGAGAGGACGTGTTTGGGACTTAGATCTGTATTGTCACAGTTTTTGCAGCTGGGATATGTTCTGATTCCAACCGGCTGAATTTTCATTCATCTCTAAAGTGTTCGGTTATCAGTCGTATTAGAATTTCAGCAAGTGATCTGCTTATTGCCGGATTCCTATTTCAAGAATATATGAAAGCATTAACGTACTCAAACATAGAATTAAGAAGAAGATGGATAAACCAATACAAAAACGGTGTAAAAAGTGAAGCCATCGAACGCTGTTTAGTTATCCTTTGTATTAGCCGTTGAGAAGGCAAAGTATTTTATGACGCTACCAGCTGCCTGTTTCCTTAATGTCGAGCAATCTTCAAGACATTTATTAAGAAAAAAAGAAAAAAAACTGCTCAAAACAATTAGGGGAGCACTTTGCGTACTTTTGTTAACCCTTTCAGTTCCAGCTTATTATTTTTTATTCTAAGAATCTAAAATTTGTGAAATAGATTCATTATGCATTTAGAATGAAATGGTAAAAAACAGGGGGGGGGGGAATCATGATTTTTTGACTAAAATTTAAGAGGGAAAAAATTGGAATCATAACTTTTGAATAAATTATAACAATAATTTTTAAAAAACTTTATTTGTTAAAAAAGTTAAATTCAATTTTTAAACATCTAAGAAAACAAACGTGAAGAATTTAGAGTAAATTTACTTGATAACATTTTTTAGGAGTGAAATTTATTTTACCATGTTTTTCATATTTTCATTTAATTAAATAAACATTATTTAATTCTTCAAAAGACATGATTCTTCCATCTAACGATAAATAAGGGCGATCTCAACTTAGTGAGAAAAAAAACCGCAAGCTGAGGATTCCAAATGAAATCATTGGGGGGTGAAAGGGTTTAAACCATGCGTTCCCCTAATTGTTGTGAGTAGTGTAGTTCAACCTATAAAAAGCGGGAAATGGGGCTTTTTGCACCATTTACGTCTACTAATTGTTACTTTTACATATATTAAGTTATACTATGGGAGGAAAATGGGTTATTATTAATATTATTTGCATATTTTCAGATCCACCTTATCCGCCGAGCTTTGTTGTCACTGACGTCACGTCTTCCAGTGCTATGGTACAAATGAAGTCCGAAGAAATGTCTCCAGTATTACGTGAGTAAACATCTGTTATTATCTTGAGGAACCTACGCTCTAATTGATGTCTATATACATCCAAGTTTTCTACACCTTATCATGGTAAGACAATTACAATGGTAATCACCGTTCTTTTGGACCATATATGCTATATATAGTCAACACCTTACCACGGCCGACTCAGCTAATAAGGCCAGAGAATCTCTCGATAATGCCACACTATCCTTCGAGTTCGGGTTGTCGGGTGTTCCGAAAGAGAGGAACGAAACTTTTTCGAAACCTGAAAAGTATAATCGCCCGTGCACGCATTGGTTTACCTTCCTTTGGTTTCGTTTTCTTCGGAAAAGCCGACAATCCGAAACATGTTGATAGTATGACGTCACAAAGAGCTTCTGCGGCCTTAAAGTTGGGTAGGCCATGACCATACTTGCTATGATAATATGTGGTAGATCTGGATAAATGTTGATTAAATAGACTTCATTAATGAGAAATTTGGCTTTCCATCACAAAACCACACCATCTTCATTTCATTTTCATTCACTTATTGGCAAAATGGTATCATGTTAATGATTAACTCATTAGCAACGAATTTGCGGATACCATTAACACATCCATTTCAGGGCCGGATTTCTAAATAGGCTAAGTAGGCTGTAGCCTAGAGCGGCGAATTTTTTGGGGCGGCAAATTTTACAACCAATTAGAGCAGCATTCGGCATAAAAATATTATTATAAAGATACGGATATTTTTAAGAAAGAAAACAAATAATTTATATTAATGCGTGTAAATCGTAAACGTATATATAATACTAATATTTCGTAGCAAACATGGTTAGCTGCGAGGGCAATTGTACCCCTCCTCCCGAATTTCGAAGTTGAAAGAAAAATAGTCGAACAGTTTTTTAAAAAATCGTCTATTTCGTTTTCCATTTAGCGTGTAAAGGTACATAGATGATTCTAATATGTGTATCTATTTTAAACAGCACATACCACCCTATTTTGCAGCTAACCAGCTATCTTTCCCCGAAGGGGGAGAATATTGTGACAGGGGCGGCAAATCAATCGTAGCCTACAAGCGGCAAATCTTTAAATCCGGCCCTGATCCATTTCCAAATAAAAGCGTTAATTTGCCATACCTAAGTTGTACGGTCTTCAATAATCTTGTATTTTTGTTCATTTAATTAAACTTAAGTAGAAAGCTCATTTTCACGAACGACGGTTGGCGAATTTTCTTGCCAACCGTCGTTAATGGGTTAAGAGAACTAACCACACTTTTAAATTCTACATTTTCGTTCTCGTGTACAGAGTACATCGTGGAGTACCGTCGCCCAGGGGAGGAGTGGAGTCCGGTACACGTACCTCGGGACCGGTCTAGCTTTCTGCTGACCCGGCTGGACAACTCGATGACATACGAGGTGAGGCTGGCCGCCTACAACGAGCACGGAAGGGGGGAGTTCTCCAACAGCCGTCTTTCACCCAGAGATGGTAACACCATTATGGCTGTTTGATTGTACGATGTTGCATCATAATTGTTTAACTTTAATGGCGTCTATAATTCGTTTTACTTTTAAATGCCGCGGTTTCTTTTAACTGGCCGACAAGTAGCAGTGGCTAGTCGCTGAAAACGGGGAAACACCCTTTATGTTCTCTTACAGTTTATCTATTCTATTAATAATTTGTTTCTTGTATCGTCTATTGCAATCAAGTGATCTAATATAAACTGATATCACTAAACCATCGTGACTACTTTTGTGGCAACCCAGTTTGCAATCTATTAACTAACATTAATTATGTTTCAAACATCGTTTCTCCTACATGGAATCCGTTGGCTACATTACTGATTTCGTGTCTTGTAACAAGATCTCATTTATGGTTGTCTACAAGAAATCTTTCGCACAACCTTCACTGTGACCAATTGACAAAATTCTCAATAATAGCTCAAAAAAACCTTTCATTACTACATATGAAGAGTCCAAGGAAAGAACCCCTTGATTGCACAGAAATCTTCCCGTAATCAGATATGCTTGGCGGACGTTGGCGACATTAAACTAGTTTCTTCCTTGCTTGTCCTCTCACTGTACAAGCATGGTACTGGTGTCTGGCGCGAATCAGTGTTGCCGCGAAAGAAAAAACAACTAAGAAACCAGTTTCTTTACACCAGTTCAGGCGATGACTCGCTATCGTCGCCAAAGAGTCTGACCAGACAGATTCCTATGCAATGAAAGGGACTTTCCCCTGTACTGTTCTTATTATATTGAATATTAGAAAGCTTAATCTTAATTTCTATATTCCAATTAAATTTATTCCAGGGGGAATTAAGATTATATAAGATATTAAGATTGTGGGAGTTTAATTGTTGTTTATCGTTCCCTTTTTGTCTTAGCCTTGTCCTTTTAACTGCATTGGTCACATTTTTTTAAAGATGAAGGCGAATTTTGACAGTCTTTGCCTATTTTCAATATTGGTATTTCCACTAGTGGCAAGTTAAATTACCCTAGATGCATATTAAGTCTTTAACGATCAATATGCCTGATTGGGCAAGCTATACTTTATTTTTTTAGGGATGGAATATTAATTCAAGCTGATTTTAGCAACGCCAAAATGGCAATAGGCAATTGCAAACTCCGCTTTCGAATTGCGCCAAAAAATTCGCCAAGAGTGCTTGGCTTCACGTGGCAAATCTGTTTTTGTATTGATTGTTGCCCGGCAGCATTTTCATCTTCTTCTTAAAAGGGCGTATGAGCCTGAATGACCGCGGGTCTCGGAACCAAAGCGCCTCTGTGTTAATCAAATGGGAAAAAAATGAGTTTCTAAGCCCATTTCTCCGGCTGTATTGAATATTTTTGCAAACGTATTTTTATGATAAATGTAGTTGACTTTCAGGTCTCTACAATCCCGCTTTTTAAAATGGGTTCGAATATTTTTAAATAAATAATTTTACAAAAGAAAATTCGAACCAATTTCAAAAAGAGGAATTATAGAACCCTGGTAAATCAGCTACATTTATCTTTTTAAAAAACGCGTTTGTAAAAATATTCAATACAGCCGGCGAAATGTGGCTTAGAAACTAATTTTTTCCCCTCTGGATTAACACAGAGGCACTTTGGTTTAGCGACGCGCTGTCGTTCGGGCTCATTTGCCCTTAACTCGCTTTTATGCTGAAGGTACGAAAGGCCCTTAACTCTATGCTATGTATAAGCTGAAGTTTATTCTAAAGAGTTAACAATATTATTTTAACACTTTAAGGACCATATCTTAAATGCAGTCAAAAGTAAGGTCATTCGGTCTAATTCGCTATCACTTATACACTTTCCCCCGTTATAGTGCTGCAGCAACAACTAGCCGGTCACCTCCCCGAAGGCCAGCTAACACTGCATCGCGACGGCTACATCCGTCCCCCCACCTACAGCCCCCCCGTCAGCCGACGTGGCGTCGTCGTGTCGACGTCCATCGTTGGTATTCTCAACCCCCCGGACGACTCGTACGATGCACCCTGGGACACGAAGAAACAGCAGCAATTCCAACAGCAGCAGCAACAGTTGACTGCGGCTATCGAGGAAGGAGGTGCTAGGGTCAGCCTCGTGGAGTAAGGGCTGTGTGGTTTCTCCAGTCAGTTCGAGGTCGAACTTACTCTCTTTGTTTTTCTGTGGTAGCGTTGGGACTTAGGATGCACAAGCATAGTATAACGACTTTTCTGTTAGTGTTATAGCTGTATCCTGCAATGATACGATGTGGTTTCTGCGTATATACTGATTCATTTCTACCTTATTATTTGTTAAGGCCATACAAGAATGGAATTTAGTGACCGAAAGTTGCTTTGTTCTGCTTGCAACTTTAAGATAAAGGGTGGAATTGAAAACCGAGTAAAATCAGTATCCTGAGAGAGGTATATCAAGCATCTAAACGTTAAAAAATTTAGTTGGGTATGTTCATCATAATTCACTGAATCGTTGATAAGGTTGTGTTTATACTTCAGAGATATAGCAGCAGAGATCAATAGCCAAACATAGGAGCCTTTTTCGACTATTCAGATCAGACCCACGCAACTCTTTCTCTTTTATTTTTTAATGTTTGCATCGTTATTACATTTTATTTAGCTAAGAAAGAAAAGGATCAGAGACAAGGCATGTGAACCTTCGCGAAATATCTCCACTCTTCCTCCAAGAGTTACAGAAAGAATTTTCACTCATCATCGTCATTGATTGTTTTAGCAGCATGTCACGTGGGCACATACAAACAATCACTGACAGGTGAAATGCTTTCGGTAACGTCTTGGAGGAAGAGTGGAGATATTTCGCGAAGGTTCACTTGCCTTGTCTCTGATCCTTTTCCTTCTCAGCTAGTCCTGTCCCTCTCTGTATGCCTAGCTGAAGATGAAGGGTAGAATTGAAAACCTAGTAAAATCATCAACCTAAGGTACATCAAGCATCTTAGTAAAAAAAAATATTTGTTGAGTTTATTCATCATGATTCGCAGAAACGTTGACCTCTAATTGTCCTTAACGGTAGAGATAAATCGCCAAACATAAGAGCCTTTATCTATTATTCAAATCGGACACATCCAACTCTTTCTTTTAATTTTAGATGTTCGGTCTTTTAAGCTAAGGAGGGACAGAACCATGCACAGGACATGTGAAACTGTCGCGAAATATCGTCACTCGTCCTCCAAAACGTTACGGGAAGCATTTTCACTCGTCAGTGATTGGTTTTGTGTGCCCACGTGACATGCCAAACCAATCCCTGACGAGTGAGATTGCTTTCGGTAACGTCTTGGTGGAAGATTGGCAAAGGTTCACATGTCTTGTCCCTGGTCCTGTCCCTCCGTGTATATGCCTAGCTTTACTTTCAGGTTAGTGACTTGGCGCAGTATTCACAAACGACATGAAATGTTTGGAAATGTAAATTGCATGTAATTTCAATATCGTTTTTTTTTTCGAACCACTAATAAAAAAACAAATGTTTGATGGAACTGACTGGGGTAATTACATCGACTATTGGTATGGTTAATGTGCAAAGACAATATTGAAAATTTAATGTGTTTGTGGAAGATCGTGTTTTTGAATAGGATCGATATATCCCTGGCATCATTCGCAAAACAAAAAAAAATGACGGCATTGAAAGAAAAAGAAAAATAATTTAAAACTAATGCGACGAAATAAATAGGAACAACTTGTTCTAAAAGACAAAAATAAAAGGCTTGTTTCAACACTTTGTCAAAGAAAACAACCAATGAAATCGCAGTTCGGAGCGCGTGACGTTATAAAAAACCAATGAGCTTGTTTCAACACTTTGTCAAAGAAAACAAAACAACTAATGAAATCGCAGTATGGAGTGTATGACATCATAAGAAATATTCCCATTGTTGATGATTGATAGAACTATGGTGAGGCTTGTTTCTCTTGGAACATTTGTCATCGTAATTGGAAGACATTAAAATAAAACTTTCCGAAGCATAAAATCATTGCTAGAACTCCATTCTGGCACCTGTATGAAATGACACAGAATCACATGTAGTACTCGTAAACGAAAAAAAGTGATTCTTTTAATAAGTCAAGACCCGAATTTCCGTATTTGTGTTAGCTTGATATATAACAGGTAAAATAGCGGGATTAACGATTGCCTGTTTTGGCATATCTGCTCACTCTTTCGCTTGAAATCGTGATATTTTTTTGTTTTGCGAAGATGCCAAAAAAATTATCAAAAGTAGTGAACTTTGTATACAGACAAAGAAATTTTGTTGTAATCCGTTACACATTATTCATGTTCAACAGATGATGCTCTGATCAAATATGACTTCATTCAACTTATTAAAGGGCCTGTCCATGAGCGAATGATCATATACAATTTTTGTTTTACAATTATTGGTAATACTATTTTTTTGTGACACGCGATTATTCTACATTCCAGATGAAATTGTTAATTGCTCTTCACCGAAAACAAAAAAAGAAAAGCTTTTTACAAAGCTATCAGATTTTTTGAACCTAATGTGAAGTTGAGCCTGGATTCCTCTTGTTGTCCCATTGCTTTCAAATTGTTGATTTTTAAAAATTGGGGTTTTATTTTAACTTTTAAGTCGGGTACAAAATATGGAAGATTTGTTTACTGTTTAAAAATGATATATACCGTTAGAAATGAAAGCTAATTAATTGCAATTAAACAGCGTTATTTTTTTACAACTTTCCATTCAAAATTTTAACAAAATCGTTGAAGATAATATTACAAAAAAATTACAGTTTCGTACTTTATTAAAGCTTTGTTGGAGTGTCACTATTAAAAATTATTAAAAGTTTCGCAATAATTTTATCAAAAGTTAACTGAATCGGAAGTTTTCGTCTTTGTATGACGAAAGTTAGGTTACAATGTCAAAAATATTTTATGTACATTTGAAATTCAAAATTATATTAAAAGCAGTCGCGAGAGAAAAAAAATGGCGGAAATTTTTTTAAAAAAGTGTATTTGAAATTGTCAAATGGGGGAAATTTTCTGATAATATTTTCACATTTTTGAATGCAAGTATGCATTTGCTGTAAATATACGCCGAAAACAGCTTGTAAAAATAATTCAAATTACGTTAGATAAGTTATTTGTTGGAACCTATTGCATCATAATTATACCATTCATCATGCATCATTAGTTTTTATACTTATTATTCCCTAGTCATTTGCTCTTTATTTGTAGCATTTTTGGTAATTTTAACGTTAATTATTATGTTTGTCACCATCAAGTCATTCTTATTTCATTTCATTACACTTGTTTCATTATATTCTTTATTGTTACGTTTGTGCAATGAGTTAATATTTTTTATTAAATTGCATCATTTTTGTAAAAACATAATATTATTTGTTATGTTTAGCAGCATAATCATTTTTATTGCATTCTATAGAGTTATATTGTTGTTGTGTTTGTAAGTATTTATCAGGCATATCACAAAAAACTTATGATGCATATTGCTTAACTTACTACAAATGCATAAACACAGCATTTCTTTCTTACATTTATCGACTTGCTTGGAAAACCAAAAATTAAGAAATTTGTTCTTTCTCAGAAGTTTGTTGTTTTTCAAGAAAAATCGGTTATAAATGATGTTTTCCAGTTCAGAGCACCGGACGTTTTACAAAAACAAGTATTAAAAGAAATCACAATTTTTTTTTATAAGTCATGTTAGAACAGGAAAAGTACTATTCGGCAAAGACTTCATTGTCATCAGTAAAATACAGCAATAGGGCAAAATGTCGAGTGATCAAAATATCGCTGGCCTCAATATCTCAGCTGCAAAATTATCATCAGCCTAATATCGCAAATAATAAAACATTATCCTGTTTTCGTTGATTATCTTTTGTTATTTCGAGATTATGTTTGTTATTGTGTTTAGCGAAATTTTAGGCTCGCAAAATCGTGCGAAAATAATATTAAGCCCGTTGTATTTATAACTGTGTATACATTGTTAACCATTTTGTTCTTAATCTTTTAACCTTGAATGCGAAACTATATATCATTATAAGCATATAAAAATGTTTTCGACAATTAAATATTGTTTTGCGCCAAACAACAGCGGATAAAAGCTACAGAATAAAATTGGTGTGCCAAAAATTGTAAATATGTTAGAAAGATGTTATAAATGTTTCTGTTATACTAACATAGGTCTTCCTCTTCATAACCGGTTGCTATATGACCGAAAATGTTTTTTCAAATACGAGTGTGGAGGGTTTCCTTATAGATGGCCATGGCTGATTCATGAACTGTAAAAATGAAAAAATGAGAACATTTTTAGGAACTCTTAACGCTTTTTACCTAAAAATATCTTACGATTGTATGTTAATTCTGGGCTTAAAGTCTATTAGACCGGTCTTTAACCTTCCTGGCGTTGGACTCAAATTTTCCCGTAATTTAAGCACCAGTCTTTCCAGTAATTACCATAAATTTTAAAAAAATTGCAAATTGTACATTTTTATTTGCACTCTTTTTTTTTAAATTTGGAAATAATTTTAAGATCACGTCTTATAAAACAAGCCTTATTCTAACTTTCCTAACAAATTTGTTTTTTTTTAACAAAAAATAAATGTAGAGAAAACAACCATACAGTTTTGCCCATTTCCAGGCCAATCGGAAAGTTAATAAGATTTTAGAATTTAAGTCATTAATATATATTATTGTGTATTCTAAACTACGTGCTTACTTGAGAACGAAATTGGTAGTTATATAGTCGTTGTTTCCTGTATATGAATTATGTCGAATACTATACTTTTTTTTACTTGTTAACTTACCAAGGTTTTACATTTCTAAACTCTGAAAAATTCTCATTTACTTAGTAATGATCAACCAAAAATATATCACACCACAAATATTAAATAATCATAATATCTTCATTTGATTTCGATTTATTCAGTAACATAAATCAAAACACAATAAAATATGAATATTTTCTCAAAGATTACGAAGAAGTATATTTAATATTATCAAAATTAAAATAAAACTGAATATTTGTAACCAGTGTTAACACCAAGAGTGGCTCATTTCTCGTAAATCCTAAATCTGTTCTCATTTTCTCAATTTACTTGCGAAAGTAAGACGATGGCCGAATCTGTACTAAATAAATGTGAAACGTTTTTTGTACAAAATGTTGAAATGTATGACTCACAAACTTTTTCATTCTATGCACTGTGTGTGTCTATGGATATGGTGTTCTTTATTCGTCCATAATTTTGTTACTTTTATAATTTTATACTAACTTATAGTACGATGTTAGAGGATGCGACCAAAACATTGGGAACAAAAAGGATATTTGTGACTTTATTGATAACAAATAGCTAACTTGTCATGTGATATGACGTCTAATGAAAAGCACAAAGGTAGGAGGGAAAATATAGTTAAAATTACACTTACAAAATGGGGCATTTTGTGAACGTAATGTTAACTATCTTCAAGCTTAAGCTATTAAAATAATTTTTACTCCTAAACAAAAGTTTAAACGAAAAAAAAATCAATGTACCAATGGTACGATATGTCTTTAATAAGATAACAACCTTCAACCTACTGATGGGGATTCCTTAATTATGTTACATTTATTTATTACACGAACGAATGGCTAATTTATAGCATTAAAAAATGGAGATAAGAAAAAATTAAATATGTCTTTTATAATCGTATAAACCTACACAGAATTCGCATAAATCAAAAAGTTTTCGAATTCTTGGAATATAATTTTTATTCCAAAGCTTTCTCAATTTATCTTTTGACTAACTGCAGAAGAGACAATATTCAATTAGAAGATTCGCAAATTAGAACAAACGACGCAGAAAGTAATTACTTCTGGCGTTCCGACTGAAACAAAAGCGACTTACGTTCTTCTTTTTTTCTAAATCTTCTACACAAATACAAGGTTACATTAGAAAACGATTTTGACTCTCCATTTATGAAAAATAATGGAAGTATAATTCTCGAAAGAAAGCGCCAAACGACACTTCGATAATAACACTTTTGCCAGAAATCAATATGGGAAATGCGAAGCTAATAACTTCGCTTATAGAAGTATTTAATATTTTGTTTCTGTTGTTGGCAACTTCTTTTTATGGTATGCTTTAGTCCCAAGGATTTTATTGGAGCGGTGCCAAAGGTTGGGGTTGGGGGTTTAGAATTGTTCATGTTCGACTTCTTATATTTAATTCATAGGATTTTGGAAAGAAAGTTTGAGAATCTTGTACGTCATTCAATTTTTTGAAAAAAATCTTTGAATTCAAAATTAAGGTTCATTATATTATAAAAAAAAATAAGGTTATAAAAAATATCGTTAAATTTAAAATTTTATCAAGCAGTCACAAATATCGCGCAAACTATATTTTACAAATGTCTGTTTCACTTTGCACTATTGATAAAATATTCTAATTTCGTCCTTCCATATTGCATCATGCTAACTAGATATGATGCTTTTGACGAAAAATATTGGTTGAATCTAGTCGTAAAATGTTACAACTTTTTAAGAAGTTTCCAAATGATGTTTTCTATCTGTTTTATGTATATGTAAAAAAATAAAATGTGTGAATTCCTTGTCGTTTATTTTTATTGATTCTTGTGCAATCTTCGAGGAGTTGACATTCTAAGCTAAGCAATCAAACGAAAATGATTCTAAAACATATTGCCATTCTGGCAAAACGGAATATTGTTTTAGACTGTGGTTGTGAGAGAAAAAATTAGACGTCAATATTGTATGAAGTCAATTAAAGATTATAATAACTGTATTTGCAATGAAATTTCTCAATTTTTAACCCGTCAGTGGATGTGAAATTTATGTTGAGTTATAATAATTCAGAATAAAGTGTTTCATTTTTCAGTCTCAGCCAGAATTTTATAAATTTAATAAATTTTACTATTTATATTCGTGTTAAGATTAATAAAACCTGTCGTTCAACTCATGTGAAGCAGTTAAGCAAAAATAAACGATTAAAAAAAATCTAAAAGTTAATGTGACCAGACGTCCCGCTTTTTGCCTCTCTGTCCCGCCAAAACGTCCCACTTTTCTGTTACAGTCCTTCAAAGTCCTGAACGGGGACAATATAAATAAAATATAGATTTTGGAGGGAAAAAATGTGAATAAGTTTTATTGAAAACGTTAAAATGACACTAAAATTATTATTAATATTTTATTTACAAATTTTATTATTCACAATTATGCTAACTATCTTCTAGTATAACTAAAAGAAAGGTTACACCTGATGATGTATAGTTAACAATACGTTTTTCCTAACTATCTACTAGTTATTTGCTTATTCCTATAGTCTTGTCTCTTTGATAACGCCATTTATTGGAATTTGGAGGAGAGGGTATTATATGAAAAATTACCGGTGAGGGGAGGGGGTAGAGAGGAAAGTTGTTCTGATTTTTGATCTTGAAAACTGGTCATCATATTACTTATATGCCTCGCACTTAAAGTATATTAATAAAAATACACTAAGACTAAAGATATTTTAACGTCTTTTTCATATAAAAAAATTTTATAATCAGTTTTTGGTTGGTGCTGCCATCTTTTGACAGCTAAGGTACAAAATGTAAAAATACTAATGACACTCAAAAGTTCTTTCTTAACTTATAAAATATGAAGAAGATAAGATATTTCTGTAAATTATTAAGAAATGGGGGGAGGGGGAATACTGCTGAAATAGGTCAATATTAATTGCTGGAAAGTGACCTATATTTGGAAAACTCATCGCTGACTTCAGCGTAAATACTATCGAGTAAAACATGTGTAGTATAATGTAGTGTTTTGGTCATGGGCCGGTTTTGTGAAGATAAGCCAGTAAAATTTTTCGAAAAAAGTGCTTATCATCAAACAAATTACGAAAAAGAAAAGTAAGGTTTTTATTTTGACACCCAAGCATCGCATATTTCCTATTGACAGAAAGATGAAACGAATAAAGTTAGTTTTTAGTTAAACAAAATATAAACATCGTTTTCTGGTAATGATTGGCTAATTTCAGATGATGTAACTTTCGACTTTTCCATTTTGTGCTTCCGCGATTTCATTGGTTGTTTCGGTTTCACTCTAAGTGTGTGTGTTTTTTCGTCTGCTGTGTTTGATTTTACAGATCTTTACGTGCGACTTGTTTTTATTCCTACTATTTATAAAACTTTGTCGGTTTTAATTCGATTAAATTTCATTTATGCAAAGCATAACCAAAGAATCACTGAAAAACTTCGGCTTAGATGATATTCTGTTCTTATGCTGAGAAATAAAAAAGGAAATTGTGTTACAACAATTTAACGTGATTTACGAAGAGATAAAAGCTTTAGTTTGACTAAAGAAAAGTTAGTGCATAATATTCGTGAAACACAAAGAGACGCCGAAAATTCGCTTTCGAATTGCAAAACAAATATAATTCTTGGCCCTATTAATGAAAATGATACCGTTGAAACTGTTACCAGTCAAGACGTGAAATATGCCCATAATATTATTTGAAGATTCAGACCTTGTGATTCTTTAGACAAACTTAAGAGGACTTGGCACTCGCAATATCAAATGACACTGATATTCTTATATCACTATGTTTTTATGTTGAAATGAATAAAAAATGTATTTGTCCCAGAACAAAAGGATAGTTGTATACTAAAATTTGTCGATGGATCATCCAAATTACAAAATTACTGATAAGTTAAGAATTTATGTCATCATATAATATTCACTTTTGAAGTAGATTTTTAAAAGTTTGCAAGATTAGCAGTAGCAGATTAGCATATTTTATTTAGACATTGATGGTTTATTCGAAATGGCGATGAAAATTATAGATTTATCCAATTTCCATAGGCAATCGATTTGATGTATGTTTCTGAGTAATGTGCATTTTGAGTCAAATAACATTTAAGTTGGTTGGTTGGTTGTGTAAGTTGGTTTATTGATTTGCTCGATATCAGTCAGTTTCTTATACCAGTCATGATCCATTTTGTAATAATTCTCTCAAAAGAGGGTACTGCTCGTAACGCAACTTTCTCCCCCCTTAATTTCGGCCCCCCAAAAGGTGTTAAAGGGTTGCCAGAGTAGGGGAATATTTCTCTTTTCCGACTGTCATAACTAAAACGGTTTAGGTGGAGGAGGACAGAACCAACAATCTCGGGATCCGCGCTTTTGACTTGCAACGAGGCGTTAGACCTCTTGGCTATGGAGGCTCGCAGGGACATTGCGTTTAAATAAAGAGCTTAAAAGGTTGATCGTTAAAGAAGTTTTATGTTATTGATTAAGAAATTTTTATTTTTCTTTTGCAAGAGTTGCAAATTCCTTTTAAATATTAATTTAAGTTAACAATACTAAAATAAATATGTTTAATTTAAAAATAACTCTTGGTAACTTACGTATTAAAAAGTTGTTTGGTTCATAATATTTATTCAAAAATCTATTTTCTTTAAGTTAAGTTTTTCAAAAATTAATCAAGGCCAAAAAGTTAAAAATTAATTTCCAAGTAAATAAAAGAAATAAGTTATTACACAGTAAAAATATTTATCTTCGCAAGCAATTAAAAATGTTGTGTGTAAGTAAATAAGAAAATAACTGTTACCAGTTTGAACATAATATCTTTCGGATATAAAGTTTTCGAAATATTTTAACGCAATTTGTATGTACTAAAATAAAAAAAAGCCACATTTTTCGGTTTCTTATCGTTGCGATATCGATTCGTCATAATTTTCCGATGAAACGTACATTGATTGAATTTTCACCTTTGACCGATATCGAATCGATGACTTTTATCGATAGAATTTCGTTCACCGATTGCCGATATCGCCTCGTGCACTTTCGGAATACGGATGCGATCACCGGTGAGTTTTCGCTGAATCCGATGAACGATCGATGATCGATCGAGCAAATTTCGAGAAACAATGCTACTAGGGATGTTACAAAAAATATATTTTTAGTCTTGGGGTTTGGTTGTGGAGGCTATTTCTTTTCTTTTACATATAATCCTTCAGTGGTTACATAAAAAAAAAGTTGTGAAGAGTATATAAAAAACAATGTTACAATTTAATAAAGATTGCTCACTTTTGAAAAGAATTTTATAAGTCAAACTTAAATTGTCATTAATATATATCTGAATTCATTGATGATTACATACTAGTAACTGAAATTGTCATTAATATATATCTGAATTCATTGATGATTACATACTAGTAAAATCCTTATTCTGTAATAAAACAAATAAACACTGTGAGAGATATAAGTTGAAAATTTTAATTTTCCCAACTAGTTTGTTAAATTAACACACTTGCGTTCAGAGATATCTTGAAGGCTATACATTGTTGGAATTTTTCTTAAAATTGCAAATATTTTTTTTTACAAATTTGAAATTAAAGCTGATATACAGTTTAGCTTTCACATTTAGAACAAAAGGGGAAATTTTACCCATCTACTTTACATATTATAACAAATGATCTATAAAATTATTGAATTAACGAAAGAAAATCCATAAAAATAGCTTATTTCTTACACTTAAAGTTGAACTAAAAGCTGTGCTAAATTATTTTTTTCTAAGATATATAAATAAATCTTGTGTGGAATTGGCTCTAAGTAACAATTTTCGTTAAAAAAAACCCAACTTTTCAAAAAAAAATTATCGAAAAAATAAGAAGAAATGTCAAATCAAAGAGTTCTATTTCCTCTTTGTGTCGAATAGCTTATTATACTTCAGATTGAAAATCAAAATATCGTTCTTGTAAAATAAATAAACAACAACTTGGCAATTTGGCGCAATATTACCTGAAGATTTGGCTTCAACCAAAACAGAACCGTGTAGCGGCAGTCACCGATTCACCTGATTGGTTGTTGGGGCCAGGGGTGCCTACAAGGGGGGGGGGGGGGGGTCAACAACGCAGACTGCGTCGTTGAAATTTTGGGGGGGGTTGAATTTTTTTATAAAAATTATTAAGACACTGCAAATCTTGATTTTAAAAAAAACCTCAGCTAACTCTTATTCTTACTAATTATCTGCCCCCCCCCCCCCCCCCGACGCAACACCGGGGGGAGGGGCTCAGAACTTGTACTCTGGCGAATTTTTATTTGCTTTAAAATGAAACACAAAGTGGCAAGAAAATCAAAAGTGGCTCCAATTTTTGTATATTTTTTTTTTGCCTTCAAAGAATATGAATGGGTAACCATAATTCGAAGCAACGCCAGGAAAAAAATGAGTTATAAATTATGTTCGATGGCGTCTACCATACCATACCAGACGAAGATTTCTGACAATTATTTCCAATAAACAATCCGATCACTGTAACTAAGTTTAAATACTCATAAATCTCACGCAGTTTATAAAACATTTCGGTGAATTGATGACGTTTGCCAATGGTATCAATGAGATATTCCCGCCATATTTTGCAGCTGGGTCATAAATCTTTCGAACTTTGTTTAACAGTTTTACGAATTAATGACCTTCAGATAATATTTCTGACTTTTTCCCGACAAATTAGACTCGAAACCAAAATAACTAAATGATTGCTTTAGAATCAGTAGGAAAATACTTGTCGTCTTGTTTCAAATGTGTGGATCTGGGTGATTGAATACAATTAAATAGTTCAATTCCGAATTTCACGGTAAGAATTTTGTTATATTTAACTTTAATTTTTTTAATTTTAGGGTTTTTTTTAAAGTGAAACTACCTCTGTAAACATTATAAAATAATTCTGATTTGTTTGATAATGTCAAATGTGTTGTATTAGATAAAAAGCTATACCAAGATAAACTTTTTTATGCATTTAGAATTGAGGGAATGAATTGGAAGCCGTTTTTGATTGGATCACGTGTCCGGCTATTTTTATTGATTTAAAAAATAATATAATTACAATTTACATAAATTTTGAGAGAAATTTTTACCAATTAATTAGATTCCGATAGCTTTTGCTGTAAAAAAAACCTTTTTAAAGGAAAATTAAAAATAGCTTGTAATTCCGTATTATAAAAGATATTCCAACAAAAGGTGCTTCCCTTTTTCGATTAGGGGCAACTCTGCTTTGACCTATCAGTAGAAAAATATTCAAGAAGAAAGTCAGTACTAGGACTTTATTTCTTGGGACAAAGTTACGGTTCGGATTTAAAGATTTGCCGCTTGTAGGCTATGCGATTGATTTGCCGCCCCTGTCAGAATATTCTCCCCCTTCGGGGAAAGGTAGCTGGTTAGCTGCAAAATAGGGTGGTATGTGTTGTTTAAAATAGATACACATATTAAAATCATCTATACCTTTACACGCTAAATCGAAAGCGAAATAGGCGATTTTTTAAAAAAAACTGTTCGACTATTTTTCTTTCAACTTCGAAATCCGGGAGGAGAGGTGCAATTGCCCTCGCAGCTACCATGTTTGCTACGAAATATTAGTATTATATATATACATTTACGGTTTACGCATTAATGTAAATTATTTGTTTTCTTTCTTAAAAATATTCGTATCTTTATAATAATTTTTATTTGCCGAATGCTGTTTTAATTGGTCGTGAAATTTGCCGCCCAAAAAAATTCGCCGCTCTAGGCTATAGCCTACTTAGCCTATTTAGAAATCCGGCCCTGAGTTACCCCGTTCGATGGTACTTAAAATATCATTTTACTATAAGGTTTTCTATATACACCGTAAAGATGTAGGTAGAGGCTACTTTTTGGTTAGGTACTCCATTAGCCCATATAAATAAAAAATCCTGTTGTTTTTTTTTTTTTTTTTTGGGGGGGGGGTAATAATTTTCTTGGGGGGGGGGGGTGCGTCGTTAGCTCTGGGGGGATCGGCACCTCTGGTTGGGGCCAAGTTGGCCAACTCCGTCGCAAGAGATCGACAAAGTTGGAGAAAATTTCTCCAACGCCCACGTCATAGCACGTGGCAATTTCCGCCAATCATGGTCGGAAGTCGGAACAGAGGTTGCGTTGGGAGTTGGGTTGGGGAAAAGTTGCTCATGTGATATACTCTTTAAGGGTATATCACATGAGCAATATTCAATAATTTAATATATCATTTGCTATAATATGTAAAATAGATGGGTAAAATTGCCCCTTTTGTTCTAAATGTGAAAGCTAAACTGTATATCAGCTTTAATTTCAAATTTGTAAACAAAATATTTGCAATTTTAAGCAAAATTCCAACAATATGTATAGCCTTCAAGATATCTCTGAACGCAAGTGTGTTAATTTAACAATCTAGTTGAGAAAATTAAAATTTTCAACTTATATCTCTCAGTGTTTATTTGTTTTATTACAGAATAAGGATTTTACTAGTATGTAATCATCAATGAATTCAGATATATATTAATGACAATTTCAGTTTGACTTGTAAAATTCTTTTTAAAAGTGAGCAATCTTTATCAAATTGTAACATTGTTTTTTATATACTCTTCACAGCTTTTTTTTAATGTCACCACTGAAGGATTATATGTAAAAGAAAAGAAATAGCCTCCACAACCAAACCCCAAGACTAAAAATATTTTTTTGTAACATATACATTAAGTGATCATTTCCATCACTAAACAAAACTGTGAAAGAAAAAAAATAATACTTATAAGAGAAATCCTACGCATGCGATAAAATAAAACTCAAATCAATCCAAAGGTCCGATTTTTAATAAATTGTCGCCTACTGTAGAGATACCGTTTTAGTTATGACAGTCGGAAAAGAGAAATCTTCCTCTACTCTGGCAACCCTTTAACACCTTTTGTGGGGCCGAAATTGGGGGGGAGAAAGTTGCGTTGGAGGTTGGGTTGGGGAAAACCGCTCGTGTGATAAGGCCTTTAGGGATGCCAGTCCAAGGCCTTACCAATCAGGCTACCCCGGCCCCAACAACATTTAGTTTAAAGTTAATTTAATTGTGTATAATTTATTTGGAACTAATATAGGGATATTATGTGCTACTTTTAAAATATTCCTGACAAATCCAAGGAGGCGGCCACTATAGCGGCTATGCATACCAAACCAAACAGCTTATAATAAGTAAAACTAATATTTTATGTTAATTAATGTCACTTTGGGATTGATTTTATGTTATTCGAGCAATTTTAGTAATGTTTAGAAGTTATGGTCAAACAAAGAAATAGAAATACTTATAAGAGTTACTTGTTACTTGCCTATTAAAAAGAAACAGTTGGGTTACAGTTTGCCCATTGTGATCTGAAACATGCCCATTGCAACATTATCGTTAACAGTAACTAAAAGTTAAGGAAAGGGTGACTATTATTTCTTTTTTAATGTTTTCATTGATTTCAAAGTTTCGTTGGGTGCCCGTTCAGTTGTCATTCTCGTCACATGACTAGGGTTCTAAATTACGAGACTGTTTGAGCTAACACAACTCATGACTGGTATAAGCCAACTCCGGCGAAGCAGTGAACCTGCTACAAAGTCCCTAAACTCAATGTCTCAATATTTACATTTAATTCAACACACAATTGAATTGAGATAAATCTTTTATAAATAAATAGATGTTTTTAAAATAATGTAAATTGTCTTTTTACTGTTAATATCTACCTTGGAACTTTCAAGACGGAATCGAAATTGGGCCTTGTAAGAATACAAATTCTCATGTCTTGTGTTACGATAATAATCCTATCATAAAAAAAGTACCTAACTTTTAAAACTTATATTTTTTTTAATTAAAATAACCATTTCTTGGTCATCTGGTTTGTTATTTTACTCAATTACACTTTAATAAGCCTAAACTGTGCTTTTATTTATAAAAAAATGTTTGTAATCCTTATTCTTGAATAAAAAAAACATTTATAAATTGCCCACTTCTCCGACGAAAAAACCCCTGTGTAGGGGGGAGTGCTAATGAATATGCTCCAAAGCCCCAAACGGTATATTTCGACCTTAACAGTTGTTTTGGGGGTTTCCCTAATCGGGGTTGTTGGAAATTTTCCTTTGACGGGGGTTCAAAATTACGATCCCTGCCCGCCAATGGGCCCTCGGGTAGCCTAGGGTGACAGAAATTTTGAAAACCAAACCTAACTTGTTGAAAATTGATTTTTCCCTAGAAACTCAAAGGAAAAATTCCCTTAGTTATGATTTGTGAATTTTTTGTCGTTCTTGAATCTTGGTGACAAAACGTAATAAAAATTACAAATTAATTTTTCCCATTATTTTTTCACTTCCAAAAAAACACTTCATAGTGGGGGAAATTGTCACATAACGGGTTCGTATAAGAACTTGCTATGAAACATTTTTGAAAAAATTAAAGGATTTTTGTGTCAATGAATATTTCCTTCTATAAAAAATAAAAATTTTTCCCCCTTTTTTTTATAAATTTTAATTTTTTTGTATTTTTTTTACTTTTTTGCAACTAGAGTTTTAAACCGGGCCTAAGTAAAAATTTAAAAAACTTGAAAGCTCTTTTTCACTTTTTTGTCAAATAGCATGTTTTCCACTGAACTGTTTAATTTTTAAAATTTTGGTGTATTTGGGAAAGCTGATTCCCGAGTGGGGGACCAAAAGCAATTTTAAAAAGATATCTACCCCCTGTGTTTAGAAAAATTTACCGTGGGAGATTTAAAGTGTCAAACCCTTTACAATTTATTTTTTTTAAAGGGAAAAAAATGTAATTTTCCCCCCAATTGATACAGCTCCATATAATGGGGGGTTTTGGGTTTTTTGGGGGACTTTTTGCAAGCTTGAAAAAATTTAACGAGGTTGCTATTTCTACCAATTGCTTAAAATAGAATGAAATGTTTTTCCACATTAAAACATTTTTCCCTTGCTTGGCAAGGTACGAAATCGAAACGGCAATCATTCATAGCTGTTCCATCAATTGGGGGGATACCCAAAACTTTTTTGTATTTTTGGGACCTAGAAAATTTTTAAAACCCTTTTTTTGGATTTTTTTACCCGATCCTAAGAGAAAAATGGGTTTTCGCTTTACTGTTTCAACAGTGGGGACAACAAATCCCCGGGTTAAACCCTTTTCTCCCTTCGTTTAAATACCCGGGAAAAGAAATTTTTTTTTAAATTTTTTTTTTTTTTTTTTCCAAAATTCCTCTAAAATGAAAAATTTCATGACTTATTTTAGCAAAAGTTTTACAGGGATAAAATAAAGGGCTTGATTGGGTTACAATGCAGTGGCCCGAGCTTTTCTGATCAAACTGCCAATAAAAACCAAAAATTTAAAATAGGAAAGAATTACAATATATGAAACAATTTAAATTAAAGTTTATTTGTCTTGTTTTGCTATATTTATAATATTTTTTACCAGTTTAAAAAGCAGCTGTCCCGAAATTTTAAAAATTTGGGCAATGATAAAATGTGCAACTGTGCCCCTTAAAACCCTTTCAGAGTTGTGGGGACGTCCACAGTTTGGAATAAATTTTATAAAAAAAGCAATAACATATTTTTCTCAAAAAGCTCCCAAATAATCTGCATTTGGGTTTCTAAAATTTTTCAAAAAAAAAAGTAAAACACAAATTGTCCGAATTTTTTTTTTTCTGATTTTTTTACAAATGGTTACTGCCCAATTTATGTCCCGGGCCATTTCCCCTTAACCCTTATTTGATATTTTTATTACATTTTTTACAAAAATGGTTTTATAATAAAAAGACACAGATTTTTGGGGCTAAATTTTTAAAATTTTTCTTTGAAATCTTTTTTAAAATGAAGTTTACCTGCTTTTCCCTTGGTGAGCCTTTAAAGAAGGCCCACATTTTTGGGGAAAACCCCCTCAGCAAAAGCCCTTGGCAGGCCTTATTCAAGGGAGTTTTCAATGATACATTTTAAATTTTGTGGGGGACCCCGCTCAGCCGCGGGAATTTTTTCCTTATATTTTTTTAAAAAAAAATTTTGTAAGTCATTTGTTTGTGGAAATTTTTTTTATACCATTTTCACGGGAGGCCCCCAAAAAAATATTACTTAAATTTTGTTAAAAACGGGAGTTAATTAAAAAATTTTCATTTTTTTAATTACTTTGGGGTTAAAAAGAAAAAAAAGGTTGCCTGTTTTGAAAAAGAGCTTTTTACCCTGCTTGCTAATACTCTGAAAAAAAATGGAAATAAATTGAATATCACCTTTAAAATTACCCCCTGATTTAAAAAATTTTTCGTATGTGTAATTGATGAGTTTTTTAATTTTTTGGGCCTTGCCCAAAACAAATTAAAAATTTTTGAAAAATTGACAAAAAAACATACTTTTCTTACTTTTAAAAATTTAGTATGTCTTCCCAAAAACAACTGCCATGAAAAAAATTTTTGGAAAATTATTTTTTTTAAAATTTATTTCATCTTCAAACCCCTGAATAATCCTATAATGTGCTTAAGATGATAAAGCTGTAATTTTCCCAAAACTTTTCCAAAATTTTAAAAAGGACCGCACAAGATGGAATTTGGGCGTAAAAAAATTTCAACTATGATGTTTTAAAACTCAAAAATAATCAAATTTTGAAAAAAAAAAAAAACAAACAGTTCAACTATGTTTCTTCTTTAAAAAAGTAGGTTTTAAAAAAATTTCACTTAAACCCCCTTCCACAAACATTTTTAAATGATTTAACACATTTAAAAAAAAATGCCGAACACGTATTTATTCTATATTAAAAATTTACACGCTAAATTTAAAATAGTTTTCATTTATTTTTTTTGGGAAAAAAAATAATTATTTTTTTTAATAATTATCCTATAAATTTTTATCGTTTGCAAAAAATTTTAAATTTTTGTTTCCCCATCAAAAAAACAAAGAATCTCTTAGCGAATATATATGACTTCCCTTTCAAAAAGGAATTAAAGTCGCAAAAAAAAAATTTTTTCTAATTTATTATTTTAAAAAAATTAAAGTTTTCGAGTGATTGTTTTTGAAAGGCCCAAAAGGGGATTTTTTAAATTTTAATGAAAAAAGGCTTTTGTATGCATTTTTAAAACAGCATTTAAAAATTTCAGTTTTTTAAAAAAAATAGTATTCAAATTTGATTTTTTTTCTGAGTTTTTCAATTTCTTCTTTTCATGTTTTAAATTTTTTGAAAAATCACCTTGCCTGTAGCTTTTGTAGTTTGGGTATAAAATTGGGTGACAGACAGACGGGGACTAAATGTTTATAAAACCTTCCATTTTTTTACGTTAAAAGTGGTGGGGAAAGCTAAAATATCAATTTTTGATTACCTTATTACCCCTCTGCTTTAAATTCTTATACGAAACAAAAAAACTTCCCTTTTGAAAAAGTTATTTCGAAAACTCCAACCCCAGGTCTGTCATATTCATTTTTCCCTAAAAATCCTGGGCGAGGAGCCCCAATTTGTGGTTCCTTCATGAAAAAGGTTGACTAAAAAATAAATTTACCTATAAATGTGTAAATATTGTTCCAAAAATTCCGACAAATAAAAACCCGTATGTGTAGGGAAATTTAAAATATCCCCCAAAGCCCTATTGGTACAATGTCGACCTTAAATCTTTTGCTGCCTAAAAAAGTTTGGTTTATCACAGGGGGGTTCAAATTACGTGCCGGGGGGGCCAATGTTTTTGTGTTGCTGTTTTGCGTTTCAAAAAAATTTTAAACCCACCTTCCCCCCAAAAAATCCAGCCCACCCCTTTCCTTATAAAATCCCCCAAATTTAAACTATCAACTAAAAAGTTTTTATGTTCCCCCCCCGTGAGATGCGAAACTTCTCTTTTGTCTGCATGGTACGGGATTTTTTTTTTTATATGAAATACAAATGCATCATATTTTTAAAAATTTTTTTTAGAAAATTTAAATTTTAAAAAAACATGGCACTTGAAATTTAATTTAAAAAAAATTTTTGATTTTTTTTGGGGAAACACATGATTTTTTTTTTTTAATTTTCAATGAAAACCCCAAATACAACACAAACTTTAATATTTTCCACTGGGGAGTTACTTTTTTTTAAAAATTAAAACTTTTTTAAAAGTGTTTTAGCTCCCATGCAGATTATTGATGTATTTAAAAAAAATTTTTTTGAACTTTTTTTTTTTTAATTTTTTTTTTACATTTTTTAATTTATTAAAAAAAAAAAGCTTTTCCCCCATAAGATTTCTCTGGGGTTGTGAGGGTCCAATTGCAGATAAACAGCCCTAAACAAAATTCTTCATAAAATGCTATGTAATGATGTTTCCCCCAAACCCTTTTTTTAAAAATAAAATTTTTAAAAAATCTACTGTATTCAAACTTTTTTTAAAAGGGGTTTTGCCCCTGTTGCCACTCCCCCAAAAACTACAAATAGTTCTTTAATATTCTTATATTCAAAAATTTTTTTAAAAAAAAACAATAATAATTTAATTACATTTATTTTATTTATTGTTTTTTTTTGGGTTATTTTTTTTTTTTTTAGATGTATGCTATTTTTTGTCTCAATCTTTTAACCTTTTTTTTTTAAAATTATCCTTATAGCATTAATTCAGAAAAAATTATTTTTCTAGACTAACTTTTTTTCTTTTTATTTTTTAAAAAAAAAAAAATTAAAATTAAAAAGGGGGAAAAATTTTTTCCCCCGAAATTTTTGTCCTTTCCCTGGTTTAAAAAAAATTTTTTTAAACCTTTTTTTCTTTTTTAATTTCGAAAAAATTTTTTTAAAAAAATTTGAAAGTAGGTTTTTTGACATGCTGAAATGTCTCCCCATCTAAACGTACCCCCCCTTCCCAAAAACTGCTCAACCCGCCCCATTTTAAAAATTTTTTTTGCAAAAAGTATTTCCCTCAGACACCTAGCTTTCAATTTTCGACCTAACTTTCATATTTTTCCCTTTTTATGTAAGGGGGTTTTTTCTGCATTTTCTATTAAAAAAATACAGTCGACCCCCCTTAAACAAATTTCCCCCGATAACTAAAAAAATTTCGTGAACTGAATTTCATGTTAACACCATCGGTTTTTTTTTTTCTTTAAAACCCCTGAATAGTTTTTTTTAAAAAAAACTTCAAAAAAATTTTATAAGAAAAACACAAAAATACATGCATTAAAAATTATAATTTTTAAAAAATTCTTTTTGGGTTTTTTTTTTTGCATTTGGGTAAAAACCCCTTTTTTGGCAGGGGAAAGTTTCATTTTCCTTTTTAAAAAAAATTTTGTGTTAAGTGAGGTTTTCCTGTTAAAAAGGTGCGACTGTACTTTTTTTTGGATAAAATTTTTGTGGAGTATTTAATAACAGGAAAGTCGTTTTTTAAAATTCTTACAAAAATGTTGTTTAATTTTTTATTAATCCTCCCCAGCGACATCTTGATGTGTCTGCCATTCCCCACTCTATTGAGCAAAAAGACTTTATCGACCGGGTGAAGTTGTCCCAAAAGAGACTCCTATCCGCATTTTGGGCCCCCCATTCAGAGACAAATGCATTCTTAGAGATCTTTTTCCCCTTTCCCGAAAAAATCACTATCTTGAAAGTCCTATTGTTAGCTTTTTAAAAAAGGTAACCACTTTTTAAATTTTAAAATTTTTTTATATCGGGGGTTTCCCAAAATTTAAGTGACTTTCGATAGATAATTTCAAATTTTTTTTTTTTTTTAAAAGATTATAATTTTTTTAAAATACATAGAACCTTGATTATCCAATCAAAATTTGGGGGCCGGAAGTAAGTCAGATAAGGGGAAAAACCCAGATAATAAAAATTTCCCTTAAAACAAAAATTAATAGTACAGGGGGGGCCTAAAAACTGGGGGACCTGGGAAAACGAAAGCGCTTAAACATTTTTTAAATTTTTATTTTTTTTTTATGTCGGAGATGAGTTCGGGAAAAGTGCTTACTTTTTTTTACTAGATATCATTTGGAGTCTCGTAAATTTTTAAAAATTTTCAGGATTTTTTTAAAAAAAAAATTTGGGGGTTGCAGAATTCTTTTTTACTTTTTTAATTGCCAAAATTTTTTCTCCCCTTTAAAAACCACGTTTGATTGACGGGAGATTTCTGAATTTGTTTTTGTTGAAAAAAAACCCAAAAGGGCCTTTTTTGGGGGGGAAATTTTTTTATTTTGACATAAGGACGGTCAGTTAACAAATTTCCCGGGTAAAAGAGGGTACAGTTATTTAAAAAAAGGGTTTAAAAAAAATTATTTTCAAATTTAAAAAGTATATAAAAAAACCTTCAACCCAAAAAACCTCCCCCTAAAATTTTTTTTTTTTTCGAGGGCCCTTAAATCCTAAATTTTGGGGGTCCCTTTTTAGTTTTGGGCAAAAAAAATTTCAATTTTCAAAACCCCCCCAAAAAAAAAATACAACATTCACGCAATATAGGGCCTTTCGTCCTTGAAGTACATTTTATTTTGAAGTATGGGTTTTTTTGGGATCTCTTGAGGGAAAAATTTTTTTTCCCTGGTTTACCATTGGGGCCTCTTTCAAAAGCTACAAAAAACCTCTCAACATCACTCCCCTTTGTTAAAAACCCTTTGGGGAGAAAGTGGCCAAAAGGGGGGAAAAAAAAAAAATCTGGGGCAAGGTGTTTTCTTGGAAAGCTTAAAACAAATTTTGAAGAGTGTGCTCATTCATTCACAGAACCTGTACCCTCAACATCATTATTTTTTTCGCCCCTGCTTTAAAGTTAAGACCTTTTTTCCAGAGGAAATGCAAAATAACACGAATTGCTAGATCATCATCCACCATTTCAAGAGAGTGTAACTTCTACACAGGTGTGAAAAATCACACAAATTGACAACGATTATCAAGGTCAAATTCTACTATTTTAGATCGTCTGCGCAGGAACTGTAATTTGCATATGTTAATTTCAGGCTTTCCAATCAAGGCCAGGTAAAATACGAAAAAACTTTTGACTCAACCTGGTATCTCCTGATATTTCTTTTCCTCTCCTGAATTTTTTTTTACGATACAAATCGATTTTCTCCTGTACTTTGTTCTGATTAAATCTACTGTGCTGGCACAGTAGAAGAATAGAGTTTGGACATCATGATAATATGTAATAAAACAATGTCTCAAAATGCACTGCACAAAGCAACTCTTTTGAAGATTTTGTTTTCTTCTTCTGTTTCATCATTTGAAGCGCAGTGAAGTCACTAGACTAATACGATAATAAACATATTCAATTTTATTCCTTGTTACCTCCTGAATTTACATTGCTGCACTCCTGAATTTCACTATCGTAGATAAAGTATGAACCCTGCTTATAATAGTATTTTTGTGCCTTACAGGTAGAGGATGCATTCAAAGAAGCTTACAATGCTTTCAAGGCAATACAAATTGAACCTCAAGGGGATGTTGTTACAAAGTTTGGAATCTCGTGAATTCTCTGTTAAACTATTTAGGAATTTTTTTAATATATATTCTGTACAATATCAGTGTAAAACAGTACAAATTGCAATGCATTTAATATTGTTATTGACACATTTTATTCATTTATGTGTAACTTCCAGTTATACATACAAAAGTTTACAGCTTTATTCATACAGCAAATTTCAACAGTTACACTATTGTAAAACATAAAATATATATTAAATATATTTTTTTGTTATTCTCTTATATTATAACTGTCAAACTAAATACTATAATTTGTTTATTTATTAAATTACCCTGTTTATTGTTATTTTTTAATATCTTGTTTAATCACTGGCAGTTAAAAAATCAATTTTTTAATTAGTCATTTTACCATAAACATATGTAAACTTTTAAGGAATTATGTTCAATAAATTAATGTTGTGTTTCAATTACTAACTTTTGAAAATTATAATGCAAAAATTATAAGTTTATAGTAGTATTTTGAATTTTAAAAGAGGAATTTTGGAGTATTCAACCAAAATTAAACCAAATATAGGTCGATTCTTTAAATTAATGGCAATAATATCTGTTAAAACGTACGTAAAATATGTAATTGATATTTTTTTAACACATTGCATTTTAACGCAGATGAATTTCTTAATCTGTATTTTTGGCAATAGAACGAAGCTAAAGATGGCATCTAATCAATACAATGAGTTTCAGTAATTAAATATTTTGTTAACAGTTAAAAATTATAGTTTTACTCAACCAGGAAAAGTTTTTACTGAATTGATTGTGATTCAATTTTAAAAAAATTAAAATCCGATCGCCTCTATTGTAGTGAAGGAAATTGCTCCTTAGAGATAGTTCACAAAAATAGCTTTTGTTGTTTAATGTGCAATTATTTCGAATAACAGTAACATTATTTGTTGATGTTTTGAATGTATTATACATTCTAGGAGCTTTTACATTGATATTTTTCTCTTTGAAAGTTTTAATTTAGATAGTTGCCAAATTAAACATTATTTTATTTCAAAGTTATATAGTTATTTACCATGCCATGATTTATAAAAAACTCTTGTTATTAAAATATTTTTTTAACTGCCAAAGTAGCTGTTAGCTTAGATTTTAAATAAGTAATGTAAAATATAATTTGTAAACTATATAATTTAATGTGGAAGTTGATAAAATACTGATTTTGTGTGTACAGTGTAAAATTTGAAGCTTTAAATGTAGCTGGAAAAATAAAATATATTTTATAAACATTACTCTTTTAGTTTTAAATTTCATATGGTGTCTATTTTGAAAAAAATTCATTATGAACTACACTTTTTTTTAATGAAGTTTTATGTATATCTTTATGATTGGATGCATTCTACAATATTTCAGTTAATTTAAAACTGATACACTTACACTGATATGAAAATTTGATTTTTTTTTATTGATTACGATTTACTGGGCCATTTCTTCATACCCCTAAAGGTAGCACTGTCGTATTTCTATGAGTAACTACTTTAAAAAAATGCAATGGCCCTACTTTTAATGATCTTAAAAGAGCCTCACAAAGCGCTTGCCTTCCATGCGAATGGTCCCGAATTCGGGGCTGGAAATCGCCCAAATAACTGCCCCTGTAAACGGCCCGTGCAGCCAAAAAAAATGTCCGACGAATAATATCCCGGGTAGAGAGAGTACACGTCACAAATATGCTCCAATGTCCCTACGCTGCATGCATACGATGTCACTGCTAAAAGTTGTGTTGGGCGCCTGCTCACGTGTTGGCTCGTCACTTGACTGTGATCCTAAATTATGACGCTCATCGCCTATATCCCTCGTGCTACGATTATTCCACCTAACCTGAATCTGCGTACGATGTCACCAGCCGTGTCTCGCTCCAATGGCTACGAATCTGAAAAAGTGCGGCCGTTTATTTTTAGATCCAGGGCATGCACAGTAAAGAAAAATGACGTCATTTGGCGGTTTTTATAAACTTGACCGCCAAAGTCAAATTTTTTTAATTTAATTTTCGAACTAAATTTTACTGGAAGTAGCCTATCTAGTGTCAACACACATCTACATGTGCAATCAATACTGATGATGAGGGTTGGTGAGCATGCGAATAAATCAATCGTCGAATATATACTAATTTTCGTTTCAACATTTATTATCGTTTGCTAATAAACATCAAATCGAGAGTTTTAATTTTACACTTCCACTAAAAGAAAGACTTGGGAATAGCATTCATCATGTACAGAAGGGAAATTAAACATTTTTTATTGCTATATCATTTACGATTAAATAATTAATTATGAACTTTTCGAATAATTGTGTTCTTTTTAAAAAGTTAGAAACTATCAGACAAAATTTTTTGGAAATGATCAAATTTCAAAACTTGTTTTGTAAAAATCATTTATTTCCTTTCATAGAACAAAAAAAGATACACAACGTTTAAATTTTCTTAGGTTTAAATCTTTTATAGACTGCTCGAAAGTTATTATTTTAATTAATTGGATTATTTTTAATTTCTCTAGTAAATCTAATTTGTGTTTTATCATAGTAACAGAAAAGTGAAAAATGGGCAATAGGGTACTTGACTAAATTTTTTTTATTAGCTTAAAATATTCTTATGCCAAAAATATAAGACCCGTATTTTTCTTTTTTTCAAATACCCCATAAAAAGGCAGAAAAATGAATTTAAAAATTAGGACGAAAAATCACTCCCGAAAACGCTTCCTGGCTGTCACGTGGTATCTGTGATGTCACTAGTGACTATAAACAAACTTTGAAACACCACATTGGATTCGATTTTAGGCAAAATTGAAATATCCGCTTCTGTAAAAAGTCTTACATTATCTCAATATTTATTATTTCAAGAGTAAATTAGATTAAACCAAGTTTAATCAGAAAACAAAAACCATCACGCCGGTTTGTTTATAGTTACTAGTGACGTCAGCCAAACCGTTGTGTTTGAGATCACGTGATGATCACGTGAAAAAAATGCTTTTTTAAAATGATTTTTTTAATGATTTAAAGATTTATTTCGCAAAAAAATTATATGCATTTGTTATTTTTGACTTTCAACTATAATTTAAATAATATTGGAAGGTATTTTGGCGATGCAGTCAAGTACCCTATTCTTGTGTTCTGTGTCGGCGAACTTCACGGACAAATAAAACGTTATTTAAGAAATTATTATTTATGAAAAATGATTTTCTTTTTTATGATATTGTAAATAAATTTTATTTAAAATTATTCATTTTATTTTTCAATTGAAACCAAATGTTTCCCTTTCTCCAAACCGTCAATAACAAAATGAATAAATACTAATATAACATAAATGCATTTTCGAAGGAGAATATAAAATTGTATACCAAATGCATTTTTTTACTCCTAAAATAATACTTAAATTTCATATTGTTTACATTCGGTTACCACACCTTCCTCCAAATAAAATAATTATAAAAAATAACAGTCGCTAACATAGACTGGCAGTGGCCTCATTTTCCTAAATATTTTGGTCTATCTAGTAACATCTATAGATCGATGAAATCGCTGGAAGAATTGGAGCCAAGTAAAAGCGCCAAATTAGAAAAGAAGCCAAATAGTTTTCCGCCCAGCTTTTGGCAACGGCCGCGTTTTCTTAACATTGAGCGAGACACGGTTGGATGTCACCCTTAAAATATACGTGGGGCCCGGCTGGCCTAGTGAGTTTGATCGCAGCCCATTAAGCTAACAGTCTGCGCGCTGTAACGGGTGCGGGTTCGATTCCCGCCTTCACCCTGGTGTGCTTTCTCTCTCTGTGTCAGTAAAAATTATGTATGTGTCTCTCTTACTTGACGGAGGTTTATAAGCGGAAGCGGGTCTCTTATCAAGCACACAAACCGGAAAATACATGTACCAACCTACTTAGTATTCATAAATATACGTTGGGTAACTACTTAGGTGCCCGTCACCTGACTTTAGTTCGAAATTACGACGCCAGTCGCCAATAACCCTAGTGTATAGCTATCGTTCGACAATAGTTCTTAACCTAACCTACTGATCTTAAGGGCAGCCGCTAATTCAACCAAATGTGACGTTATTTTAACCAAAAGAGAAACCCACTGCTCACATTGCATCGATCAACCAAAAATAGCATATCTTCACTCAATATGCGCCTCCAGACGCCGAACAGCGCTCGTGATCTATTTCCGGCACGTCACTGGCACAGTTCCATTCCATATAACATGTATGACGCGACCAAAGACCACGAATGGGTAGACTGAGCACTTGCGAGTATGACTGATGCAGCTAAACTACCCATGTCACGTGAGAGGAACGTTATCAAGAACCTTAGAAGTCGCCAAATAATATTATTTGAAGTATCTCTCTCAGTGCTGACGGCAAATGTCAAGTGCCTAGGGGCCCCGGGTCTTTAAATCCGGCACTGGTAATGTGTATAGAGCGTGTGTTTTATATATTAATTTGTAAAAAAAATTATATTATCCTGCACGTTGCTTTTATAGGAAGGTTGGAGTTAAGGGATGACGCCAAACGCAGTAATAAATCGAGGAAATTGGAACTTCATGTTAAAGCACACAGCGGTTTCTTTTCACCAGTCTACGTCTACCCTATGTCTAGGTCTTTGCTAAGCTAATGTATGCTTTGTGGTTCCGCCTGCAAAGTGTAAATTCAGCTATTTTGATACATTTTCCAGGAATTTTTAGATTTTTTTTTTGATGAGGTGGAAAATGTAGGTTACTGGGAATGTTAGGTTTCTTAAAGAAACGAAAAAAGGCGTTGAAGAAAATTATTATATACTTTTTGCGATTCATGTAGTTGTTTTTAGAATTATGGTTAGTTTCAAGACCACTCTTTAGCCCAGGGACCCATAATTTGTAATGTATATGATTGTATGTGTGGATCAAAATAATTTTAAGAGTAAATTATTTTGGTTGATGTAATATAAAAATATTTATAGTTACACTTTTATTAGCTTTGTACAGGTTTTTTTCACAAAACTTTAAATAAGTTGTTTTAGTAAAGCTGCATTCACTCGTGTAATGATACTCACATAATTTTCACCAACTAATAGAAGAGAGAAAAAAACCCGGATAAACTGGAAAATGTACCCCTGTTTCAGTAAAGTAGCCTTATATGATTAATGTGAAAGTTATATAGCGAGATAGCAGAGTTAGAAAAATCTATTGCTACTACAATTGATTTTATTTCATATAATACTGATAAAGATGTAAAAATAATATGGATGATTCTTCCATGAGTCTATAAATAGAATTAATTTTGTATACTTAAAATGTCAAATATGACCCTTGTCAAACCCACACACAATACACTGATATTCCGAAAAGTTAAAAAAAATCATTAATTTTACACTACTCAAACTAAAATATATGATGATAATTAGAAAGTAAAGAAATAAATTTATTTCATTACATTTTATAGTTATTTGTAATTTTGATTTTGCCACACCTCATAAACGTTTGCATTGTTCCATATAAGCTTGTGTAGTTTTTCTCAAGCCTAACTTAAAACTTACAATGTGTACCCAAGACTATTTCTTAATTTTGTCACTATCTGTCTTCAATTCTTTATGGGGACAAAAACAGAAGTATGTAAAAAAAAATCCTGTTTAAAGTTCATACCGGAAGAGATATAAAAGTCATGTTTCGTGCATATATATATATATTGGAAATTACGTAATCGAAGCTAATTATACGATTCCGCAAAAAAAAAGTCTTAACTCCAGACACCATCCATAAATCAATCAAGTAAACCATAAATCACTCTAAATTACATTCGATTTTCGGACTTATCTAACTAGAATCTAACTAGGCCAACTTTTACTTGATATAATCAGGCCCAGCTGATATGCTTTCCGCTGTGCTTTCAGAAAATAGTACTTTACTCCTTTTATTTAAATTAAGTCAATCTTAACATTAATCTGACCTTCGCGTTAAGGGGAATGGGTGCGCTGGACTGCGGCGGGTCTCCAAACTCAAGTGCCTCAGTGTTAATCCAATGGCGTAAGAATTATTTTCGCTGCCACATTTCTCCGGCTGTATTGAATATTTTTACAAACGTTTTTTTTTTTAAATAATAAATGTAGATGACTTACAGGTCTCTATCTTCCCACTTTTTGAAATTGCTTCGAATATTTTGCGTAAAATTATTTAGTGAAAATTAAAACAAAAAATATTCTAGCCCATTTCAAAAAGTGGGAAGGTCGGGACCTGTAAGTCAGCAACATTTATCACATAAAAATCCGTTTGTAAAAATATTCAATGCAGCCGGAGAAATGTGGCAGAGAAATATTTTTTTTCGCCATAGGATTAACACTGAAGCACTTTGCTTTGGAGACCCCCGGTCCAGCGCGCCAATTCCCCCTTATCGATAGTATTAAAAAAATTATATTTTCTTAATTTCGAAGTCAAAGAGTGAGGGGGGGGTCTATTATGAGTACTTATTATTATTATAGTCGTTTTTACTTTGATTGGACTGGCTCCAGGGCAGCCCTTAGGAGATGCGAGGCCCAATATGCGGGGGCGTTGCACAGGAGGGGTATTGGAGGAGCTGCCATCCTTCCCACCCCCTCAACGTTTCTAAGGTATATGAAAGTTGGGAATTTTAGATAGAGATAGATAGATAATAAATTTTATTGTATTTTGAGCCTTTACCCGTTTACAATGGTTGGCAAAGTTTACATAACTTTTAAAAGGATGAATTACATTTATTTTATCTTTTGAGTTGGGGAAAAAAGCACTTTCGTTGGAAGCCCTTTTTCAATTCATTTTAAAGTTATAATTTCTGACTGAGTTTGATTTATTTATTTTTTTATTTAAACTCATTTATTTTGTAAACTATTACAGTTGCAGTTTTTTTTTAATAAATGAACTTTTTGTTTAAAAAAGAAAAAATACCAATGAAGCCTAACCTTTTGTTATACAAAGAAAATATGGTAAGCAAATATGAACTAGAGGTGAGGAAAATAAACGTAAACCTATATTCGGCATACTCTTAAATCCAACCCTGGACCGACGGAATCAAACTTATAGTCGTTAGTGGTATGGCATACCTACTTTGGGCGTATCATTCCAAATCCCATTTCCGTGAATTAGTATAAACCATATGTTGGGGAGGGAGGAAGGAATGGGGAAGGGCTGGGCAGCCCAGTCGGTAAGGCGCTTGCCTTGCATGCGAAAGGTCCCAGGTTCGGGTCCGGGCATTGAAAAAATAACTAATAACATATATAAATGGACTGTGTAGCTTAAAAGTCCGACAAATGAACAGTCTCCGTGTGAAGGAGTGCACGTAAAATATGCTACAAAGTACGATATGTCGCTCTTAAAAGTTGCGTCGGGTGTCTATTGAGATGTCGACTCGTCACTTGACTACGGTTCGAAATTTGTACGCCCGTTGCCAATAGAGCCCTCATGTAGCTCAAGTTCGACGATTATGCAACTCACCACCACCCATATGTTGGCTCTTGAAAAATTTCCCCAACGCTTCGGTGATTCAAGTGGAAGAATACGTCACAAGTGTTGGCTCTTCTGAGAGCGGTGTTTTCTTAATCTCAACAGTTCCCTCTCGTTCCGAACTAAGTTTAGAACATTCGATATTTTTTTTAACGAAGAAAGCAGAATATTTTACTCTGGTGCTTCTCTCCTAATGGGAAAGGACGAACTTCGTTCCGAAAATCGTCGCCGAAATTTATTCTTTTGAGTTGCATATCGCTGAAAAGGGTTAAATTGGTGAAGTAAGGAATGGAATGCGCAAAGTGATGTGTTGGAATTAAAGTGGATTTTTAGTCCGTTTGTGTTTGAAAGCTGAAAGAAGATGTGTTAAAGTGGTGAATAGAAGAATATTAATTAAGAATTTCAAGTTCCAGCAATTTACAATTTTTTGTATTTGTGTGATGGTGAACATGAAATGAAGAATGATTGATAATTTCCCTGAATATAAATACATCATGGGATTTAAATGTTTAGAATGAGAGTTTCCCAGGATTGAAGAATTTTTTTTGGTTCGATTTTGTTCGTATTTTAATTTTCAATCTAAAATTTTAATTCCTAAACTATCAGCGTTGAATTTGACCAAATCTATAAATTTGTCAAGGTAAATAAACATCAAAATAAAACAATTATTAAACTTATATGAACTTTAATGCATCGAAAATACTAAAAAAAAACTCTATTCAATTGAAATATATACATAAAAAATGGAAGAATATTCGCCACACGAGTGCAAAGGCTACTTGGTGACTCTGCAGAGCACTCTTCTAGCCGAATGTCAGCAAATCACAGAAGAACACGAATTCGCCAGGACCAATATCATGGACGTGGGTTGCTCCTACGGTTCGACCACGGCTCAGATCTCGGACTACTATCCACACTCCAGAGAGGTAAATGTTACATGCAAACATTGCAATATAGTCCGGCTGCCACTTCTTAGCATCTCAAATGTTTTGATTGTGGAAGATTCTACTTTTAAAACAGGTAGAAAACCTGATGGAGGCAGGGTTGTCAATCCCATGGCGATTGGAGAACACTAGGGATTATTGGGTTTGTTCGGTTGGAAATAATGTGTCATATTAAAGCTGCACATGGGTTATTGTCGAAACGAGGGTTATAGTTTTGCTGATGGTCGTCATCAATTGCACGCGCATTTTTTCTACCTTGACCTAATCGACAATAGATTTTCTTCATCTGTAGTATGTATTATTTAACACATCACCTCGGGGAACGCTACAAGTCAAAATATAGCTATGCAATTATAGTGATACCCGATGTAAGTTCGAACTGCACTTCACTTGATAAACTGTTTCTACGCCTTAAAGAAATATGCGCATTCAAAAGCAATGAATCGCCAAATATAGTAACTCTTGCCAAAACCAAAATCTTCCTTACCCTTTTTCAAAATAGACTCTTCCACAATCAAAATATTTGAGATTCTAAGAAGTGACAGGCGGAAACCAATAACTCATTTGTAGTTTTAGTGTGACACATTATTTCCAACCAAACTAACCTAACAACTCCTTATGCTCCCCAAACGCCATTAGATTGGCAACCCTGCCTCCTCCAGGTTCTTTACCTGTTTTCAAAGTGGACTCTTCCACAATCAAAATATTTGAGATGCTAAGAAGTGACAGTCAAACTATAATATTACTATCGTGGGCAGGTGCACAGCAGTAACCCAGTGCTATGGGCCGTACGATTACAATGCAAACTTGGTTTCCCCATTCCTGGAAACCCAAACGAAGGGGTAGGGGACTTTTGGTTAATTCCATGTACCTATAGTGTAAGTCACAGTTTAAAAAAGCTATTTAAATTTGAAAAATAAATCAAATTAAATAAAGCACTTTACATTGTTTATTTGATGTAAGTGTAGATCAGCTATTCCGCTAAAGTTTTTTTTTTTCATTTAATGTTAAAACTTGTTGCGATAATTACTTTTTACAAACGTGGCTTACACTACAAAATGGTTAATTTTACATGGAATTAGCCAATGGAGATAGATTTACGGCAGCCCACTTTTAATACCAGTAAAGTACCCCCCCCCCCCCCTGACTTAACGTGTTTAATTAGCTGCTTTGCACTAAACAAAAAACATTTTAAACCTATTTATAACTTTTGTTACTCTCGCTGTAGCTAATTGTGCAACAGCTTTAAATCTCTCTTCTAAATATAATTACTAAATTATCAAAGTTTTATTCTGTGCTTCATTTTATTTTTATGTCATACTTCTAAGTAAAAACGTAAGGTACAGAATATTCATTTAAAAAAAAATGCTAACTTTTCCGAAATTCCAACGTAAATTAATAAATGGAGAAGATTTTTAGGAAGGGGGGTAACTTGCTGCCAAATTATAGGCGTTGCCCCACTTTTTTTTGTCCTACACTTTTACCACTGCAACCACAACAATGAATTGGACTATTTTTGCCATAAAATAATTAGTCAATTAATATCATAGATATCATTAGTTAAAGTATTAGATTGGCAGATCACGTGACCTCCAATGCTAACGACGGGACGCGCATGGAAACCAGAATAAGAGGGCAAATGGGCCAGTGTTGCCACCACATTAAGGAGAAAAATACTACGAAAAAATACCATTTAATTTTAAAATTTCAAAAAAAATACCATAAAAATTCTAAAAAAGCTTTCACGTTTTTTTTAAAGTCACTAAAAAGATTCCAAAATGCAGCTAGTATATGTTTTTTTTTTGTATTTTAGAATTAAACGGTATTTTTTCGTAGTATTTTTGTCCTTAATGTGGTGGCAACACTGGCCCATTTGCCCTCTTATTCTGGTCACCATGCGCGGCAGAGACATATAATAGAATGGACTGCACATTGGCAAACCTAAAGCGATCCCCTCATGGGTCACGTGCTGGGCAGCACGTGATCACGACCAGTTGGCGAGTTTTTTCACAACGACTTGAACATATGAGGCCGACAATCTAGTGGTATGAAAAATAAGTTGGGAAAGGAACAAAGATGAATTGCTATTTCGGTGAAAAAGATTGCTATTTTTGGCAACTTATAGCAGCTGTTTTAATAAAAAAAAAGCTAAACATTATTTTTTATAGTTATATTATCGTGGATCTGATCAATGCATGTGGCGCAGAAGGCTAATTCGAATTTTTACAGAATATTTTTATCAAGAAAATAATCCCTGACCTTAAAAAGAGCTTATAGAATAATTTACTCGAAACAAAGTATAAGCTTTTAGGAATAAATTACTATAAATATACCTATCCAAACAAACTTACCTGTAAAGTATCACAGATCTTTTTAAATTTATGTTTACATTTTATAAACTGCACAAAAATTAGGCATCTAACAGAGATAAAACGAATGGAAGCAAATATGTCTAATTGAACACAACAGCAAACCCACGTGACTTGGACATTGATGTGAGTCACCATTGCGGTTTGCCAGGCTAGATTTACCTGATTATCAGGTCTGGCGACAATGGGGAACTTGCATGTATTTTTTTATTCTTTTAAAATAATCTCCATGCGATTCTAAGAACATCGACAGAAATTTTACCTCAATCCGACCATTAGTTTATTTTTAATTAATTTTCAAAGTTTGCGATTTGCCCCGCCCCTTGAAAACGCTGCCTCTGGCCTTCCCTCCCCGCGTGACGTCAGTAGACCCAACTGGGAAAGCCAGAGATAGGCGGCCGCTAGTTTTGCGAATGTCACTCTTCCTGATGCTTTTCTTATCGCGTCGAATCCATTAAAGTTATGTAAATTCTGGAAAATATTAGTGCATACGAATGTTGCAAAGTACCTTGTTGTATTAGTACCACGAAAAACCCTTTAGAAAAGCAGTTTTTTAATGTTCCTTGAGCTGTAAAAGAAATGCTATTTTTATCTTAATGGTAACAGACTTATGTTATAAAATAAATTTCTATGCAATTATATTATGTAATTGTATGTATTTGTACTTATAATTTAACTATATAATATCAATGTAGATTAAAATTAAATTTAATTGATTGAAATACCTGTATTTAAGATTGGGAAATATTTCTCATTATTACAGGGATTCGACATAATAATGTACACACACTGCAATTTTTAAATTAAATCACATATTTTATAAGTTACTTAGATATAAGTAAAATGCTTTTTTAACGACTTGTAACGCGTGTTACGACAAACATGTTCGAGCAGATATATTGTCTCTTATGTAATTATGTGGAACGCAGAATTCAAGTTTTGTACATTATTCTCGTAACAAGTTCATCCAATCCCTGTAACTATGAAAAATATTTCTCATTCTTAATGCAGTTATTTCCATAATTTAAATTTAGTTTTAATTTGTATTTGAATTCAAAGAAGCAATTTAGTTTATAAAACATGAGTATGTTATATGGTACAATTAAAAATAAAAATACCTGCTTCCTTTTGAACATTGTTGAACCTAACTGTCAACACGTATTTTTTTTACATCTTTAGGAAAACACGTATTTTTTACGTACACGTACACGTAGGTGTGTAACAGTAACTATCACCTAGAACCTCTGTCACACACGCGCGAGTTATAAAACTTGGAAACAAATTCGTAAAAACACAGCATTTACTTCTAATTTATACTTTAATTTCCAAAATTGCCGATCTTCATTAACCTTCTTTTGTAAATTTAATAAAATTAAAAATGGCCAGATAATTTATCCAACTCCCACTCTCTCTAAAACTTTTTTTTTAATACAGTATATGTACATAATCATTTCTAGCCTCCGTGGACCTTCAACAGTGCCAGTTACACCTGGAATTATCTCTATTTTCTTTTTAAATGTCCATTAATTTTTTGGTTTTTCAAATTTAAAATATAATTTTAAATGGAATTTTTGTGATGAAATTTTGTTTAATTTCATTATTGATTTAATTCGTTTAGTTTCTGCGCTACAAATTAAGTAATTTAAATTATCTAATAAGTTAAATGCTCAATAAAAACATTCTGTAATTAATTGATATTTTCCCTATTTATCGCACTTAATTTTTATTTTAAAAATAAAACTTTAATTGTTTATTAAATGATACAAACATTAGTTATAAAAAACAAAAACTAATTAATGTCCATAATTAGTAATAATAAATTAGCAAAAAAACTATTAACATTGGAATAACTCTATTTACATTGAAAAATATTTTTTTCAATTAAAAACAGTTTTAATTAAAAATAATTTAAATTAAAGTAATATTAATTAAAATATATAAATAAAATTTACGACAACTGCCCCAACCCCAAAATTTCTTTTCTAGTCGCGCCCTAGGTGACGAAAGGACATATAGCATTTTTAAAAGCTTCCACTTTTAACTTTTTAAACGTTCTGTGGGAGCTGAAATATATTTTCTGGTGTAATTTTTTCGTGGTACTATTACAACAAGTTACTTTGCAACATTCATATGCACTAATATTTTCCAGAATTTACATAACTTTAATGGATTCGACGCGATAAGAAAAGCATTAGGAAGAGTGACATTCGCAAAACACAGCGGCCGCCGATCTCTGGCTTTCCCAGTTGGGTCTACTGACGTCACGCGGGGAGGGAAGGCCAGAGGCAGCGTTTTCAAGGGGCGGGGCTAAGCGCAAACTTTGAAAATTAATTAAAAATAAACTAATGGTCGGATTGAGGTCAAATTTATGTCGATGTTCTTAGAATCGCATGAAATTTCATTTACAAATTTTATTTCGCTATTTCCCGACACATGCAAGTTCCCCATTGGCATAGTTCTAACGAAACAGTAGCGATAAGTTGCCATATGTTGCAACCTTTCTCCTCTTGGCGATTTTCATGATTGGTACGCTTTTAGAAGCTGCTTGACAGAGCAATAAGCAGTCCATGCGCGTCCCGTCGTTAGCATTGGAGGTCACGTGATCTGCCAATCTAATACTTTAACTATGATATCTATGATTAATATATATTCTAATAGGTTTAAAGTTATAGAGTTCTTACAATAGTTATCCAAGTCACCTTCCAAACGGCCTGGAAATGGACAAATATGTATGGTTGTTTTTACTGCATAAATTTTAAATTTAATTTATTTCAATTTAAATAAATGTTTTAAAAAAATCAAAATTAGGTTCATTTGAAGAGATGTTCTTAAAAACAATTCCAAATGAAAAAAGTACATTATGAATAAAAATTTAATAATTATAAAATTTTAAAATTTAAGATTATTTTTAAAAAGACTGATGCACAAAATACGGAAATAGCCGGGTCTAACGATCGGAACCTAGATACTGCGGTTTTCCTGCCCACGGAAGATTTTCACAAGACGTCTAGCTAGGCAGCATAAGCAGGGCCGCCGACAGGGGGGGGCAAAAACTATGCATTGCATAGGGGCCCGTAAAAAGTTAAAGGGCCCGCGCCAGCGGGCCCTATTTTTAAAAAAAAAATTTAATCATTTTTAAAAATTTGCAAATCACTAAAATATTTATTAGTTCGAAATTAACATTCGGCCCGTAATGTCCAGGATTAGGGGCCCTAGTCGAAAGAGACCGAAAATTGAATTATATTCTTAAATTAAAAAAAAATTGTAATTAATTTTGTAAAATTCGTTAGAATTATTGCAATGTTCGTGCCTTTCAATATTTTTTTTAATTTTCAAAGACGACTTGATATGCAAAATCATTAAAATATTTGACAAGAGGAGGGGGCCCCCTGTCAATTCATGTTTACTTAGGGCATGTTATTAGGCAATTAGGCAATGTTATTAGGGCATGTTTACTAACGGGCCCATTTAATGACGGGGCATGAGGTCCCCAGTCTTTTGGAACCTCAAAATTTATTTAATTATGAAAAAAAATGGGAAATGTTAGTATATATTGTAAATTTTACTGCAACTTTTTGTAACTTTTTAGCATTATTAAAAAAATAATTACGACTTATTTTTATCTCTATAGTTTAAACTGCGAAATTATTCCTTTTTTCAGTAATACATTTTTCAAGAGGGGCCCTTCGGGGATTGGTTAATCCCCCCACACCTTTAGAATTTTTTTTAAAGCAATTTACATTTATTATTAGGGAAAACCCTCTTTTCATTTAATAAATGTGTAAGACAAATATTTCTAATAACAAATGATAGGGCATTTGCAGTTTTAATGTCAAGTAAGTTAATATCAAAATCTTAATTCTGATTTTTTCACAAATTCGTGGGAAATAAGAATACAATTTAAATATTATAAATTAGTTTATATCAAATATCTTATTTTTGATAGAATTATGAAATAGGGTATACACCAAAAATAGGTAACAATTAAAATGATTTTAATGCAATATATTTTATTAAAAAAGGTCCGGTTGTCACTTTTCAGTTGACTCGAAATAGTAACTGGACTCGCCGTTTTTTGTCCAGTGGGGAGACAAGGTTTTTTTTCGAGCAAGAAAGACTGAGAAGAAAGTTTATGTTTCATTCATTTCCTGTTTGTTTGGGGAGATAAA